>CM057451.1:498983928-500252142 GCA_016271365.2 Neoceratodus forsteri
GCCAGCCTTCTCTGGTTCTAACGAAATTCGAATAGGTTCTAAATGTTTCTAGTTTTTGAACCACTTTACAAACCTACAAATTTGAGAAAGAACAGCATTAAGCCACCACCATCATCTCACTGGGAATATTTTGTTACCCCTTTTTGGTCAAATTGCTTATCTGGTTTATGCCCTCCTGTGGTTCTACAGGGTCTTAACCAATAAGCTACCAGATTATATTGCTACTCTCTTTGTGCATGCAGTAGGATCGTATCCCTTGTCTCCTCCAAGGTGCCCACAATAAGGACCCAGTACGGTATGACTGCTATCAACTTCTCCCTATCTTCCCTCTGGAACAACATGCAAAAGACGCTAAGGTTTTCATCCCTTCTAGGCCCCCATACCTTTAAGCTGTCGATTGCTCGCAACCTGAAGGACATATGTACCTGCCACAGGTGATTCACCTACCGTCCTCCCTGCCCGGCTCCCCATTTACCTAGCACTTATAAGTACAACCCCGGCACTTCTCTGCACATAACCTTCTTCATTTTCTTCTTACCCTCTGGTCGTACTCTGGTCGTGTTAACTCTCCCTTTTTGTTGACATCCCCTCTTTGAATTTCCCCCCTCCCCCCTTCCTACTCCCATAAAGGGTGGCCCTTCCTGGTCAGTCCGTTTGTGCCTTATCTTGTTTTGTTGCTTGTATAGTCCTTATGCCTCATCCTGTTGTTATTGCCTTGTTTAGTGTCCCTCCTCAGATGTGACTTCACCTTTATTTTATTTTGTTACCACTCTGCTCACTCTGTATTAACCAATGCTGTTGCTGCCATTTCCACTGTATGTATCAGCCTTCACTAAGTGTTCTAATTGTATCATCCTCTGTTTCTGTAAGCTCTTGTCCAGGACCATCTTGCAAATGAGCTTGCTCAAAGATGACTCTGTCTGGTTAAATAAAGTTTGATTGATTGATTGATTGATTGAAACATAGAAACATAGAAAGTGATGGCAGAAGAGGACCAGATGACCCATCTAGTCTACCCATACAGTAAAACTACCCCCCTCCTTTAACTGCTATTCAGTGTTATGGTGCCCTTGTATCAATCCCATTTATTTATTTATTTAAAACTTGATAACCGGGAAAAGCACCATTGAGCCAAGGCTCATTTCCAGATGTGACCTGGGGGCATGGGTACATAGGAGATAATAACAGCAACAGCAAGATGCTAATAAATTAACAGTCAGTATAGGCACAGGGTCTTGGTTACAAGACCCAAAGAACAGTATAACAGGAGACAAATAGCAACAGAATTATGCAGCACAAGAAATTAGGTTTTGCAAAAGGAGAACCCAAAAAGTAAGATCTAAGGATAACACAGGCCAAAAATAAAAACGACAACGACACATGCTAGACAGCCTGATACAGGCAGGACAAAAGAGTATCAAAACATTAATGTGGAGAGGATTGGGGACACTGAGAACATGGTTGGTGGGGTAGGAGTCTGAGGAGTCTTTTGAGTGAGAAGAGGGAGGAAGATTGACTGAGTTCAGGGGTAGTTTATTCCAGAGAGATTGTAAACAGAAGGAGAACACAGATTGCCCAGAAACAGTGGGGTTGAGGAATAGAGAAGGTTTGAGGGTCTCTGTGATGAAGGGAGTGATTGGAGGATGCAGCTTGGGAGAGGTGTGAGGAGATACAGGAGGGGAGGGTACCAAACCAAAATTCAGCAATAAAGGATGCACAGTGAACCAATCTCCCGTGGGGCAAGAGAGCAAGTGATAGGGCAGAGTAAAGAATACAGTGGTGAGTAAGAGGTGGAGAGGTGGTAGTGAAATGGCAGAAGGAGTTTAACAGGATGTCAAGTCTTCCTAGGGCAGCCTGACAAGCAGTGCATTACAATACATTGGCATAATCAAAAGTGGGTTGAATCATTTTGGTGACAACTTCACAATGGCTAGGAAGGGGGAGGCAGTTTTTGTGCCAGTAGAGGGCACCTAATTTGGGACGAAGTTTGGCACAGATGGCATCAACATGGGTGGAGAAGTCCAGGTGGGAATCCAACCAAACTCCTAAATACTCGAAAGCCGAGATGTTCTCAAGGCAGGAGGCATCCAAGGTAGAAAAAGTTGGAGGGTGCTGAAGTGTGGCCAGTTTTTGTCTGGTACCGAAGGTTATGGCCACTGTTTTTTTTTTTTTTACATTAAGTTTGAGTTTGATATCCTTGAACCAGGACTGGACCCTATTGAAGTCATCCTGGAGGGAGGCCTGTATGCTGTCAACAGAGGGGCCAGAGAGGAAAAGAATAGTATCATCATCATACATGTGTGTTTCAGCATCTCTACAGACTGAAGGGAGGTTATTTATAAATAGGGAGAAAAGGAGGAGGCAAAGGATGGAGCCTTGGGGTACACCAGAGAGGATAGGGAGTGAGGAGGATAAAGCATCACCTATTTGAACTGATTGTTTCCTATCATGAAGACAGGAACGGAACCAGTTAACAACAGGATCAGCAAAGCTAAGAGTTTGTAGCAAGAGGGGGTGGGAGATGGATTCCAAAGCTTTTACCAGGTCTATGAAGATGGTGGCTACAATTTGGCTCTTGTCCATCGCGGAGAGTATTGAATCTGTGACATGCAGGAGAGAAGATATGGTCTAGTGGTACTTCCTGAAACCAGACTGCATGGGAGAGTGCGTGTTACAGCAAGCAAGGAAGTCAGACAGCCTTGAGTGGATGAAAGATTCTTGTACTTTGGCTAGGGAGGAGAGGAGGGAGAAAAGGCCTATAATTATCAGGGGCCAAGGGGCCCCCACCCGTATGGAGGGGAAGGACTTTAGCAGATTTCCAGGCCTTGGGAATAGAGGAAGAGGAGCGAGAGAGAGAGAGAGAGAAATATTTAGGATGTCGGTGAGTGGGGCTGCGAAGGCAAAAGAAGAGATGTGAAGCAGCTTGGGGTGGAGACCATCAGGGCTAGACTTAGAGGGGTTTAGGTTGAGTGGGACATTATAGACTTTGAGAGGAGTGAAAGGGGGGAATTGGTAATCAGTCGGTTGGCCAGGTGAGACCGATTGGGCTGAAATGGGTATGTTAGGGGAGGGGGAACTGGGTTCAGGGAAAGCACAGGTAGCAAACAATTTGTTGAAAATGTTGATGACTGTTGCAGGATCAGAGACCAGTGACCCAGCAACATGTAGAACTGGTGAGGAATGTTGAGCAGGAGAGTCTAGGAGGGAGTGAAGAACCTTCCAAAATGATACAGGAGTAAGATGAACTTGCTGCAGGTGATTCCTAAAGTAATTAGCCTTCGATAGACAAATTGCCTTGGTGCAATTATTCCAGAGGGTTTTGTAAGCTTGAAGGTCAGCCAGAAGATGAGAGTCTTTATAGTGGCACCACACTTTATCACTAGCCCTGCACTTGGCCAGCAGGTCAGCAGTGATACAGGGGCGATGGTGTCTCTTCACTCTGGATTTCTTAAGGGGGGTATGGTGATTCCAAATGTGGAGAAAGAGGTTGGAGAAAAGAGATAGAACAGAGTCGATGTCACTTGCTGAGTAGATGGGAGTCCAGTTAGCCTCATATAGGTCTTGTTTAAGGGCTGTGATGTCTAGATTGTGGAGGGGCAGGACCAAATGTACTTGGGGGAAGCACAAGGGGTGTGAATCTTTCTAATACAGTAAGTTATGCAGTGATCACTGATGGCATCAGGCAGTATACCAGCACCAGTGATGCAGTTTCGGTGAGAGGATAACACCCAGTTAAGCAGAGTTTGGTTCTGGGAGCAGGTGTTTATGCTAGTGGGTTCATGGAAAAACTGAGTAAGGTTTAGAGCTTCTAATCTGAGGATGGTAGACTTGGAAGAGGGTGAGAGCCAGTCAAGACTGAAATCCCCAAATAGCAGCAGCAGCTCCCCGCTAGATGTGAGGGAAGAGATGGAGGAGATGTTGGATATTAACACATCAGGAAATATTTTGGAAGGGGCATAGAGGGCACCGATATAGAGTGGGGCGGAGGAAGGGATGGATAGAAGCACTAAGATTACTTTGTAGGAGGAGGTTCGGGACTCCTGGAAAATGATGGAGCAGGAGATGGATTGTTTAATATATAAGGCAACGCCGCTACCTCGCTTGCCTCTGTCTTGACAAAATAGATTAAAATTGGGAATGGAGATGGCGGAATCAGGTATTTTAACCAATAGCCAAGTTTGGTTACACATAGGATATCGGAAGGGTATTGAGAGACCCATACTTTAAGCAGGTCAATTTTAGGGAGGAGGCTGCACTCATTCAGGTGAAAAGTCTGAAGTCCCTTAAGCATGGAAGAAAAGTCAACGTTAGATGCAGCTGGGGTTGAGGTCATGGCTGGGGATTAGATAGAGGACCAGAGTTGGGATGAACATCACCAGAAAGGATAAGTAGTAGTAGAAATAGGGGGAGGTGAGATGGGTACCTTGGCTTTCTGTTGGTGTGAGAGAGGGTACGGGGAAGTGGTGATGTGAGGTGAAACAGAGCCTCAAAGTTAAGAAGAGAGGAGGGTAATAACCCAGGGTGAATAAAAGAAGAGGGGTAGGAGAGGGCGGTCAGTGGCAGGAGGCAAGGAGAGGAGAGCCGAAGGAGAGGGAGAGTGAAGGGTGTAAAAATAAATGGAAGACGGGTCAGGGAAGAAAAATTCAGGATGCGGGGGGGACATGCTAGATGGGTGAGGGGCGAAGGAGAGGAGAGTCATGGAAAGGGAGCAAAAAGAGGGTGAGCAGCAAGACATAGGTAAAAGCATGGCAGAGAGAGAGGACGAGTTGGGCAGAGATAGTATATAATATAGACTAGGAGGAGTAGGGGCAGAGACTGAAAGCTACACAGTATGGGGCTGGAATAGGCAACCCACAAGCATAGAGAAAGGAGAGTCTTTGAACCCTGAACTGCACAAAGCCTATGAGCAGTAATAGCAGACACTAGGAGCAGCCAAGCAACTGCCACAAGAGGTTGAAAAGTAGGCTGTGTAGGCTCAAGTTAGAAACTGTGAGGTAGGGAGAAGGTAGGAGTTAGCAGAATTGTAATGGAAGTGGTTACACGAAAGACACAAGAAGTGGAAAAGTAGCTGGGTAGGCACAATTAAAAAAAACACTACAAGATAGGGAAAAGGGAAGAAACTTACAGAGTTGCCTGATATGTTGTCTGGAAGGAAGTTGCATGGACAAGCTGAGCCAAGACCATTTAAAGAGTATGGGGGGCGGGGTGGGCAGGCAGGAGAAAATTTGAGTTAAGATAGAAACAGCAAAGAGATGGAAAGCCAGGGAGCAGTGTTTTCAGTGTTCAGCCAGTAAGGTTCCAGGCACGAAAATAAAGTGAGCTACTACCTTCTAGCTTTGGCAGAAGCTTCGGGCAGCAGCGTCACGGGAAGGGGAGCCCACTCAGGATTAAGCAGCAGGTCTGGGAAAAGTGGGGAAAATAATTAATTTTAACAGCAGGGCAAAATCTGGGGGAGGGATTAGAAGGGGGGTGAGAGACTAGCAGGAGATGGGCTAAATGGTGGGTGAGCAGAGAGACAAAAAAAGGGATAAATTGATGGGTGGGACTTGTAGAAAGGCAGAGAGAGCAGAGGGAAGGAGACAGGGGAGGGAGGGATTGCAAGGAGACCCACGGCAGATCTGGGAACCCTGTGCTAAGTGGCTTGGAAAGAAAAAAGAATTAGGTAGAATTGGCCAGAGAGTTACAAATCAGTGCACCAGAAGCAGAAATAACAGCAGTTTGCTAATTAGACAAATGCAGCACTAGGCAGAAATACTACTGGTAAATAACTAAAAGCAGTACAATACAGCTTTGCAATGCATTAAAACAGTCTGAAAATTGATCTAAGAAGCAGTACAAAATCAGACTGGCAATGGTACTGCAGTCAGAAAAATTTGAGTTGAGATAGAAACAGAAGAGAGACAAAAAGCCAGGAATCAGCATTTTCAGTGTTCAGTCAATAAGGTTCCAGGTGCGAGAATCAGGTGGCGCTATTACCTTTTAGCTGTTGCAGGAGCTTCAGGCAGTGGCTGCTTTGGATGAGCAGTGCCACAGGAGGGAGAGCCTGCTCAGGGATAAGTAGCAGGTCTTCTAGCTGTGGCAGGAGCTTCGGGCAGTGACTGCTGTGGATGAGCAATGCCGAGGGAGGGGGAGCCCGCTCAGGGCTAAGCAGCAGGTCTTCTAGCTGTGGCAGGAGCGTCGGGTGGTGGTTGCTTTGGATGAGCAGTGCTGCAAGAGGGGGAGGGCACTCAGGGCTAAGCAGCAGGTCTTCTAACTGTGGCAGGAGCTTTGGGTGGTGGCTGCTTTGGATGAGCTGCGCCACAGGAGGAGAAGCCCGGTCAGGAATAAGCAGCAGGTCTTATAGTCTTCTAGCTGTGGCAGGAACTGTGAGTGGCAGCTACTGTGGATGAGCAGTGCCACAGGAAGTGGATCCTGCTCGTGACTAAGAAGCAGATCTTCTAGCTGTTTCAGGAGCTTTGAGTGGCGGCTACTACTTTGGATGAGCAGCACCACAGGAGGGGGAGTCCGCTCAGGGTAAGCAGCGAGTCTGGGTCATACGTTTTTGAAAGTTTCCACCATTTTTACCTCCACCCCAGCCTGTGGAAGGCAGTTCCAGGCATCTACCACTCTCTCAGTAAAGAAGAACTTGCGTGTGTTGCCTATAAATCTGCGGAACCCCCCCCCCAGCTTCATGTTGTGCCCCCTGGTCCTAGAGAGATTTTTGATATGGAACATGTCCTGAATTTGCACCCTGTTTATTCCTTTCAAGAATTTACATGTCTCGATCATGTCACCCCTCTCCCTCTGCTGCTCCAGGGAGTACATGTTTAAGTAACGCAGACTCTTGTGCAGTCCGTGTATCATTTTTGTAGCTCTTCTCTACACTGTTTCAAGTCTGTTAATATCTTTTTTAAGGTGTGGTCTCCAGAACTGGATGCTGTACTCCAGGTGTGGCCTCACCAGTGATCTATAAAGTGGCAGGTTGACCTCTCTTTTTTTCTGCTGGTAATCCATCCCAACATACCATTTGCTCACAATGCCGCTTTCTCACATTGCTTGGACATTTTCAGGTCATCTGCTATAATTATTCCCAGATCTCTTTCCTGTTTTAAGGATTCTAGTTTTTCTCCTCTTAGGTAGTAATCCTCTCCTGGGTTACCCTTTCCAAGATGCATGATCTTGCATTTTTTTGCATTCAGATTTAGTTGCCGTGTTTTTGACCACATTTCCAGAGCCTTAAGGTCAGCCTTGATCTTTTCCACTCCACCTGGAGTGTTTACCCTATGGCCTATCTTTGTGTCACCTGTGAACAAACTCACTTTGCCCTCCAGACCGTCAGAAATGTGGCTAATAAAAATATTGAATAGGATTGGTCCAAGCACTGAACCCTGTGACACTCCACTAGCTATGCCTCTTTCGTCTGAAAGTGAGCCATTGACTAGTACTCACTGGGTCCTCCTAGTAAACCAGCTCCATACCCAGTTTACCACCCGATTCCCTACTTCCATGCTGTCTAACTTGTTTAGTAGCCTTCTATGTGGGACCGAGTTGAACACTTTGCTGAAATCTAGGTATACTACGTCTAAAGCACCTCCCTAGTCTACTGTTTTTATCACCCAGTTGACAAAGTCAATTAGATTAGTTGGCATGACTTTCCTGTGGTAAAGCCATGTGATTTTGTGTCTAATTTGCTGTTGTCCTTGAGAAAGGATATAATCCTCTTCTTGAGAAGGGTTTCCATTGTTTTACCCACAATTGAGGTGAGGCTTACCAGCCTGTAGTTGTTTTTGCTCTCCTTGCTCCCGCTTTTGTGTAGAGGAATAACTGTGGCCTTTTTCCAATCTTGTGGGACCTCGCCCAGTCCAAATGATAAGTTAAAGAGATCAGCCAGTGGAGCCACCAGTTCCTCCCTTAGTTATCTCAGTAACTTTGGATGCATTTGTCTGGTCCCATGGCCTTGTTTATACTGATTTTCTCCAGTTCCTTAAGGACTGCTTCCTTTGTAAAGGAACCAGAGTATATTACGTCACCTCTTTTATCGCCTCCTGTAATGGTGGGTCCGCAGCCATCCTGCTCCTTGGTGAATACAGAGCAGAAATGTCAGTTTAGGATTTCCATTTTGTCCTTGTCGTCCTCTGTGTCCCCCCATCTTCCTTAGTGAGTCTGACAATACCCTATGTTTTCTTTCTCTTTTCACTTATATATCCGTAGAAGGTTTTGTCTCCTCTTTTGACTTCCTTGGCTATCCTTTCCTCTGTTGTTGCCTTTGCTGTTCTGATTTCCATGCTTGCTTCCCTTTATTTCTCCTTGTAGTCTTCTATGTCCCTGTCAGATCCTGTTTTTTTTGTGTTTCCCAAATGCAGTTCTTTTCTCCCTGACCTTGGTGGCTACTTCCTTAGAAAATCAGAGCGGTTTTCATTTCATTTTTGGTTTGCTCACCCTTTTTATGAATGGTTTGCAGCTTGTAATGTAGCCATTTTGAGATGTGCCCAGTATTCTTTAACATCCCTCTCCTGCACAATACTGCATTTGCAAGTCTCTCTTTGAGACCTTCCTACATTTTTATGAAATCTGCTCGTATAAAGTCCATGACTTTAGTTTCTGAGTGCTTAGATTCACTTTTTGTCCGGACATTAAACCATACCATGCAGTGGTCGCTGGTCCCTAGGTGGCTTCCCACCTCTACTTCCAAGACATTGTCCCCATTTGTTAGCAACAGGTCAAGGACAGCATCTCCCCTTGTTGGATCCTGTATAAGTTACTTCAGGCCTGATATGCACAGAGCCTCCAAAAAGTCTTTGCTTCTGGTTGAACTTGCTGTATGGGTACCCCAATTTACATCAGGCAAATTGAAGACCCCACCACTATCACTTCTCCTTTATCTTTCATTTTGTGAATGGTTTCCAATGGTATCCAGTAAACAAGGTGACCAAAATTGGGTGCCGACAAAAATGGCAACTCCATTATGATGCCTGTGTTCACGGCTACAGGCAGGGGGGTGACCGGATACTGGGGTGGGTGAATACCATGACAGGAAGTAGCGGGTACACACATGGGGGGCAGGGGAGGGATGGTATGTAGGAGGGGCAAGGTGGGCAGCTGAGCTGGTCCACTAGCATGAGTGAGCAGGACGTTCGGCTGGGAAGTGCAGGGTACAGGGTTTGGGTCTGGTGTGGGTTTTGTTTTTTTCTGGCAGTTGGTGTTTATTTTTTTAAGTTTTTCACACACCCCTGGAGTTGAGAATCCTTAAGTAGGGGGGTGATGGGGGCAAAGTCCCATGCATTAAAAATGAGACCTATAGGTCTCGGACGCCATTGTTGTACGTGCTACGAGTGTGCATCGCTGAAAATGGTTTCCGGCAATGTACATTTGCCATAACGGCGACTGCCTTTCCGTGATCACCATTATGACATGGAACCATTTCCAATATTTCCTTGTCTCCCTCCAACCCTGTTGCCGGTGGTCGGTAAAACACTCCTACCCACATTACTGATTCATTATCAGTCTCCAGAGTGACTCAAAGTGACTTAGTTTCTGTGTTGTCATTTTGGATTATAGTTGCTTTGATGCCTTCCTTTATATACATAGCTACCCCCCCCCCATTTGCCCAGTTTTGTCTTTCCAGAACAGACAGCATCCTGGGATAATCATTTCCCAGTAATGGTTATTGTTTAACCAGGTTTCAGTGATGGCGACCCGTCCAGATCAGCTTAAGTGGTGATAGCTGTGAGGTCAGCTATTTTATTTGATAGGCTCCTTGCGTTAGTGAACATAGCTTTCCAAACTTGGTCCCACCCCCCCTTTATGTTGTCATGTCCTGTTTTTGAGTGATCATTTGTGTTGGTATTTGTTCCTTCACTCGCTTGGTGAATTCTTTCCAATATTTGTAACCCTGATTTGGTGGAGTTTTGGGGGAGAGGTAGCAGATCCTTGTGTCTCTGCTGTCCCCTCCCCAGTGTCTAGTTTAAACGGTTGAAAGCATATAGGCATATACAGTGCAAACTGTGACTGGGTTGAATTAGACCCTGTCCCATTTGTTATGTAGAAAGATTTGTTATGTAGAAAGAGTTAAATGCAAGGATCTGTTTTATCCTCTTCTGTTCTGTCTTTTGTCTGTCTGACTGCGCAGTCAAATTTTCTTGTGAGACCCAGGAACTGTCCACTCTGATAGTCTCGCTATTTCCCCCCTCCTGCTATCTCTCTCTGCCTTCACTTGCTGTTTCTATCTTTTCTCCCCCCCTTGCATATCTGAAGTTATAAAATATGGGTGCATCTTTATGTGAAAGTGGGATCCCTTGGTTTGAAAATGTATATGATTATATTGTTGAAATGATTGCAAAAAGCTATTTAGAGCTCAAGAGGTTAACCTGAGATGCTAGTTTGCAAACTCTTTGCAGAGCTGTAAACAGGAGGTCAGTTCTGGGACACCATGTACTGTTTTGTTGCACCTACAAGGAAGGAAACTGACAAGAACATTTTCTGAAAAATAGGATGTTCTCCTTAATGAGTTCCCTGGCAAAGGCTGCGATTTGAAATTGAGAAGAAACACTCAAGAGAAGGACTTTGTTCTCTCTGTTTTTACTGCCTTTGTAAATAGTTACATTGAACAATTTTATTTTTTATTTTACTGTAATTGGAAAAAATAAAATGCTAACTGCGAATTTTATACCTGCTCCTGGTCTTCATAGGCTTCCTGACCTGTGCCTCGACGACACCAACTGACACCATTTGTTCTGGAAGTCTGTCCCAAATCTCTACCCATCATTCTGTAAAGTAGTTCTTCCTGACAGTTCTCTTCTTCTTTTCAAAGACATGGAGTTCCCACTTGTCCTTTCCTCCGTGTATATCCAGAGGAGCTACATTTGATCTGCAGTAGTATTTGTTTTAGATATAAATACTGTAATCATGTCATCCCTAAGTCTCCTCTAACGTGGAAAACAGTTCTAGTTCTGCCATTCGATCCTTATAGCTCATGTTTTTCATGTCTTCAGTCACCTTGGTCCCTTTTCTCCACACCTTCTCAGTCCTGTTGATATTTTTCCTCATTATGGGGTTCAGAACAGTACACTATGCTCAAGATGGAGTCTAGCCAGTGCACTGTACATGGGCATTATATTTCTTGATCTGCTTACTAAGTTTCTATTTCTGTACACATGTAGCCAGGTTGCCGTGCAGCTGTTACAGATGTTACTTTCTCGTTTACTACTCCTGCATTGCACCCGTGGGGGCCAAGCAAGGTTGAGGGGCCTTTGCTTGTTAAACTCCTCACATGGTGGGAGTTCAGAAGGGCAACAAGGTAAATAGTGTGGTGCTCAACCCAGACAAAGAAATAGCTGGATCACAAGTAGAATACTGCCCCCTGGGATGCAGTACCAACCCACCTCCCCAGTGGCTATTGGATACCACCGGAAACCCAATCTCTGCCAGTACCCACACTTTAATTGCAATTCCAAACACTTTTGTATCAATTAGTGTAGATCTCTAATAATATGTTTGCACACCAATTTCCAGAAACTAAAAACAGCATTTTATTAGTCAGCAACACAGATTCTGTAAAGAAAATATGGGTTATGCGTAACAGTTTAACTATGATTCCAGTCCACATGAACAAAATTATCACTCCAGATGTTTTTAGTGTGTCACCCCAAGCTATCGATTACCACACGTCTCCACGAAAAGGGTGTAGTAGGCCTCCCAACTCCCACACACAATTTTCAGCAAGGCCTACTGTACTAGGGCCTCCCACTACCCTTCATAGCAGATTCCCACAGTTTCAAAAAACTTTTAACACTTACACTTTTCAAACTGCAGTTTAGTCTTAGCCACTGCAGGTACCCAGGTAAATCATATACTGTTGCAGGCCTGACATTGTGGTACCCCAGATCTTGCGTTAGTGCATTTACAGATATGCAAGCTTGCTTTACCCCACCCAACTGACAAACTATAACTCCATGTAGGACCTGGAAACCTGGTAAGGCATAATAACTGGTGGGACTTGTTAAGAAGTGGAGCTATGCTTTCTACAAAAAGTCTCATTTTTTTCCTTATTGGCATTAAGCAGAGAATTGCAGGATTCCATTAAAAGTGTAGTAATTTTATAACCAGAGGGAGTGAGATGCAACTGAAATTGCTTGATTGTTGGGGTTGAGACCTAGGATTTGGAAGGATATTTTTGCAACATTTTAAAAGTGTCCTGCTGGCTGAGAAGTTAAGTTTTTATCCCTGGTTTCACTGAAAGATTTTGTGTATTGGAATCAGACATAGCAGAGTGCCTACATTGAAAGGCCTGCTTACATCACAGGTGTCACTAGTCAATCAATTGGCTCTGGGTGGAGTTTCATCACTGTGCTGTCTTAGACATCCTTCACAGTAAGAAGCCAGTCAGACTGACTTTGATTTGTCTGTTGGAAGCTGAGAACCTTGCTACGCTGCAAAGAACAAACTATAACTCCATTTAGGACCTGGAAACCTGGTAAGGCATAATAACTGGTGGGACTTGTTAAGAAGGAGAGCTACGCTTTCTACAAAAAGTTTCATTTTTTTTGCCTTATTGGCATTAAGCAGAGAATTGCAGGATTCCATTAAAAGTGTAGTAATTTTATAACCAGAGGGAGTGAGATACAACTGAATTTGCTTGATTGTTGGGGTTGAGACCTAGGATTTGTAAGGATATTTTTGCAACATTTTAAAAGTGTCCTGCTGGCTGAGGAGTGAGTTAATTTTTATCCCTGGACTCAGTAGAGTGGTTTGTGTAGAAGCAGTGGTCTAGTAAATTGTGGTGTTAGTTGAATTACTATAAAGGGCAATACTCACCAGGGTGGTGAAGCAGTTGTGTATTTGATTGTTCCTAACAGTCACCAGTGGCTGTGGACTACCCACCCACCCACCACCCCACCCCACACCCCCAGCGTGGCATTTCCTTTATAGCCACAGTTCTGACATCATTTCTCAACAGGTCTTGGGGCAGAACTGTCATATCCTTAATAACCCAGCACAGTGCAAAAGGGTAGGTATACACCACAAATAATAATAATAATAAAAATATATATATATTACATATTGTATATTATAAGGGAGATGGACATGTGGGGAGTGGTGCAATGCACTGGCTGTGGGGCAGCAGTTTTCTGGGAGACATTCTGGAAACTGTGTTGCTGTCCTATTTGCAGGCAACTGTCAGCTCTGAGGGAGGAGGTTGCCCACCTCCAGGCTGAACTAGCAAGGACTAAGAAGGCCTCCCCCTTCCAAAGAGCACCACTGCCACAACCACTGCCTCAGAGCTTGCCAAGTATGAAGAGCAGTTGGACCACAGTGGGTTCTGGGAGGGTGCGGGTGGTGGACCAGAGGCGAAGCCCCCTATTTGTACCTCTACACAAATCATATGCCATTCTGGCAGAGCAATGTTCCTCTATGATGGCACCCTCAGTGAAGACCCAGAAGAATGCTGAGGACATCCACAAGGGAAACCCACAAAAGGGTGGTAAGGGACACCACAGGGGAAGGAAACAGCTTCTGATAGGGGACTCAGTTGTTAGGGGGGTAAAATTGGGAAAGGGAGAAGAGAAGAAAGTAAGGTGCCTGCCTGGTGCCATGGCTTGGAGGGACAGGAAGCGGATTACAGAAGCAGCATCACAGGAGAGGGAACTAGATATCATAGTCCACCTTGGGACAAATGACCTAGCTAGGCATGGGATCAGTGCAGTGCAGAATGAATTTGTGGAGTTGGGGAGGGGCCTCAGATGGGTAGCAAGCACTGTAACCTTCTCAGAGGTGCTACCAGTCCATGGCAGGAGTGAGGCTAGAGTACTGCACACCATGCAGTTTAATGAATGGTTGCAAAACTAGTGCAGAGCACAGGACTTTGGCTTCACTGGGGACTGGGGGGCCACCTGAAGAGATAAAGGTCTATACTGGCATGATGGTCTGCATCTGTCCACAAAGGGAACCAAGCTCCTAGGTGATAGGTTTAAATGCTTCCTTGGCAAGCTTTTAAACTAGCCAAGGGGGGAGGTGCTGATAAAAGGCAGGAAATGTCAAGCCTCCCTTCACAAAACATGGCAGGTAGTAAGGTAAACACTGAGGTACAGAGCTCAACACAGGGCAGGACAGGGATAAATGGAAAAATAGATAAGGACGATAAGAGCAGGGATGGGGGGAAAAAGGATAAAGCCAACATTAAATGGAGGGCAATGAGTACCAATGCCCGTAGTCTGGGAAACAAGCTTCCTGAGCTAGTAGCCCTGATGGAAGATGAACAATTGTATATTGTGGCAGTCACGGAAACATGGTACACTGAGAACTATGACTGGGATGTCAATATACCAGGGTACACAATCTACAAAAGGGACAGAGAAGGTAAAAGAGGAGGTGGAGTAGCTCTATACATAAGAGAAGGGATCAAAGCTACAGAACTAAACAGTAAAGGGGGAGAACAAGAGGCACTCTGGGTTAACTTGGAGACAGGGAATGGCATCACAATCCGCACAGGGGTTGTATACAGACCCCCGTCTCAAGGGGAGGAAATGGACAACAAAATGATAGAGGACATTTTCAAAATGGTTGAAAAAGGGGAGATACTGTTGATGGGGGACCTGAATATGCCAGATGCCAACTGGATAATATGTACTGCAGCCACATCCAAGAGCAGGGTCATTATCGATGCCCTGCAGGGGGCAGGACTTAGACAGCTAGTGTTGGAACCCACCCGGGAGGGAGGGAGCAATACTAGATATGGTACTCTCAAATGGAGAGAGGATCACAAATTTAGAAGTCAGTAGACATCTGAGAACAAGCGACCACTGCACAGTGTGCTTCACAATGAGCACAACCATGGAGATAAGCCATACAAAAACAAGGATACTGGATTTTAGAAGGGCTGACTTTGGCAAAATGGGTGAATACAGGAAAAATGCACTAGCAAATGACCAAAAAGGAGTGGTGGAAGAACAATGGAGAAAAATCAAAACTGCCATCATAGAGACAACAAGCCTATGTGTGAAACAAATAAAGAAAACAAAGCGGAGTAAAAAACCACTATGGTTCTCAAAAGAGGTGACAGGGAAGGTTAAGGAGAAAAAGGCTGCATTCAAAAAATATAAGGAATCACAGAAGGAGCACAACAGGGAACTGTATCAATTAAAGCAGAAAGAAGTGGGGAAGGCAGTCAGACTAGCAAAGGCCCAAACCAAGGAAAAAATAGCCAACTCAGCTAAGAAGGGGGATAAAACCTTTTATAGGTACATTAGGGAGCATAGAAAGGTTATGGGAGGGATAGTGAAGATTAATAAAGGAGAGGGGAGGTGGGCAGAGGGAGACAGTGAAAAGGCAGAGATACTGAATGAATACTTTTGCTCAGTATTCACAAAAGAAGATGAGGAGGAGTTACCTAAACCAGACAATAGAAGCACTCTGGGTATGGGGGTTGACACCAGTCCATTCACAGAAAAAGAGTCCTGAAAGAACTCCTAAAACTCAAAGTGGACAAAGCAATGGAGCCTGACAGGATTCACCCCAGAATCCTAAAAGAACTAAGGAGACCTAGTGACACCACTGACCACACTTTTAACAAATCATGGCAGGATGGGGCGGGTACCTGAGGACTGAGGACTGCAGATGTGATCTCTCTCACAAAGTGTGGGAGCAAGAAGCAGGAAACTACAGACCTGTAAGTTTGACCTCAGTGGTAGGGAAAATGATGGAATCACTTCTGAAAGAAAGAATTGTTGAGTACCTAGAGGCCAGGGGGGCACAGGACCCAAAGCAGCATGGATTTACAGTAGGAAGGTCATGTCAGATGAATCTAATTGATTTCTTTGACTGGGTGACCAAAGTAATAGACCAGGGACGTGCTGTGGACATGGCCTACCTAGACTTTAGCAAGGCATTTGACACAGTCCCGCACAAAAGATTAATAATCAAGTTAGCCAGCCTGGGAGTGGGTCCCAGGGTGGTAGCCTGGGTAGCAAACTGGCTGCACAACAGGACACAGAAGGTAATAGTGAATGGAACACATTCCGAAGAAAGGGGGTTACTAGTGGAGTACCTCAGGGCTCAGTACTGGGTCCAGTCCTCTTTAACATCTTTATAGGTGACATTGCAGAGGGTCTGAAGGGAAAGGTATGCCTCTTTGCAGATGACACAACGATCTTTAACGGAGTTGATACACAAGAGGGGGTAGAAAAGATGAGAAGGGACTTGGCAAGGTTAGAGGAATGGTCAGACATATGGCAACTTAGATTCAATGCAAAGAAGTGCAAAGTAATGCACGTGGGAAGCAAAAACCCAGGAGAAAAGTACATGATAGCAGGGGAGGTACTAACAACAACAAAAATGGAAAGGGACCTGGGGGTAGTCATATCAGATGACCTAAAGGTGGGTAAGCAATGTGAAAAGTCAGTAAGGAGAGCCAGGGGGATACTGGGATGCATAGGAAGGGCATCACAAGTAGAAAAAGGGAAGTGGTTATCCCTCTATACAGACAGTTGGTGAGACCCCATCTGGAGTACTGTGTGCAGTTTTGGAGACCTCATCTATGCAAGGACATAGACAGGATGGAAGCAGTCCAGAGGAGGGCAACTAAAATGGTGCAGGGTCTGCAGCAGAAACCATATGAAGAGAGACTGAGATAACTTAATATGTATACTCTTGATGAAAGGAGGGAAAGGGGTTACTAGTGGGCTACCGCAGGGTTCAGTATTAGGACCGGTCCTCTTCAATGTCTTTATAAGTGACATTGCAGAGGAACTGAAAGGAAAAGTATGTCTCTTTGCAGATGACACAAAGATCTGCAACAGAGTTGATGCACAGGGTGAAAAGGATGAGAAGGGACTTGGCAAGGTTAGAGGAATGGTCAAATGTATGGCAGCTTAGATTCAATGCTAAGAAGTGCAAGGTAATGCACCTGGGAAACAAAACCCAGGGAAGAGTACACAATGGGGGTGAGATAATAACAACAACAAAAATGGAAAGGGACCTGGGGTAGTCATATCAGATGACCCAAAGGTGGGTAAGCAATGTGAGAGGGCAGTAAGGAGGGCTGGGGGATACTGGGATGCATAGGGAGAGGCATCACCAGTAGAAAACAGGAAGTTATTATCCCTCTGTACAGACAGCTGGTGAGACCCCATCTGGAGTACTGTGTGCAGTTCTGAAGACCCAATCTCCACAAAGACATAGACAGGATGGAAGCTGTCCAGAGGAGGGCAACTAAAATGGTGCAGGGTCTGCACCGGAAGACATATGAAGAGAGACGAAAGGAGCTTAATATGTATAGCCTCGAGGAAAGGAGGGAGAGGGGGGACATGATAGAAACGTTCAAGTACCTCAAGGGAATCAACAAAGTCCAAGAGGGTAGCATCTTTCAAAAAAAGAGGTGTGCAAGAACAAGAGGGCACAATTTGAAGATGGGGGCGGCTCAGAAGTAATTTAAGGAAGTATTTTTTCACAGAGAGGGTTGTGGATGCATGGAACGGCCTTCCGGAGGAGGTGGTGGAGTCAAAATCAGTGGTGGAATTCAAGCATGCATGGGACAGTCATAAGGCCATTCTAGGGGGTGGAGGTAGGAAGAAGTAGGCTGCTGGTTAACTAGGATCTGCAGCTTATCCAGTAGGTAGGGAAATGGGCAGACTGGGTGGGCCAGGCGGTCCTTATCTGCCGTCAAATTCTATGTTTCTGTGTTTCTATGACATGATAGAAACGTCCAAGTACCTCAAGGGAATCAACAAGGTCCAGGAGGGTAGCATCTTTCAGAAAAAGAGATGTGTAAGAACAAGGGGGCACAATTTAAAGGTAGAGGGGGACGGCTCAGGGGTAATGTGAGGAATTTTTTTTACACGGAGAGAGTGGTGGATACATGGAACAGCCTTCCTGAGGAGGTCGTTGGGTCTATAACAGTGGGGGAATTCAAACATGCATGGGACAGACACAAGGCAATTATAGTGGGGAGGTTGCAGGAAGTAGGCTGTTAGTTAACTAGAATCTGCAGTTTATCCAGTAGGTAGGGAAATGGGCAGACTGGGTGGGCCAAGTGGTCCTTATCTGCCGTCAAAGTCTATGTTTCTATGTTTCTATGTGAAGTTAACACTTTTTATATAAGAACAAAGTTGTAATCCAACAGGGAATACAACACAAAATTGTAATTCAACAGGAAAAATTCAAAAGCAACAGTTTCTAGCCGGCAAGCCAGCATTCACGTGTTCTGTACCAATCTGGAAGTAGACTCCGACACTTCTGCAGAGGCAGTGTTACAGCAGCAGGCAGATGATGGAGGTAAGGTGGGGAAGGATAATTGTTTAAGCAGGAAAGGCACACACAAGAAGCCTAAGGTACAGAACTGCAGAGTTACAGGCTCTCTTGGTGGTGGAATTGGTGGACATTGCGACCATCGCGGAAACATGGGCCCCCAATACCAGGACTGGGATATGATGATCCCAGGGTACAGGCTATTCAGAAAGGATTGGGCCAAGGGGAATGGGGGAGGTGATCACATAGATGTGAGGGAGGAAGGGGATTAAGTGTGTAAGGGAGGGAGGACAAAAGCTCTGTGGATGCAGTTCCAGAATACAAGGAATCGGACACTGAAGATGGGGGTAGTGTACAGGCCACCATCACAGGGTTGTGACCTGGGCTGGGAAATAGCAGATCAAGTTCAAAGGGTACACAGGAAGGGAAGCATGGTGGTGGTGAGGGGATTTCAACCTACTGGGGTGGATTGGAGCACACCTGCCACCACGAGTGCAAGAGAGGGGGTCCTGTTGGAAGCTTTTCAGGACAGCTTCTTGACACAGCAGGTACGGGGGCCGACATAGCTGGAAAGGACTTTGGACCTTGTACTGGATAATGGGAAAGCTGTAAGGAACCAGTAAGTGGGAGAACCACTTGCTGGGAGTGACCACTACTCAGTGTGGTTCACACTAAACATGGGGAGGGACACAGGGGGCACAGGTACAAGGGTGGTTGAGTTTAAGATGATAAGTGAAATTCTGAGCAAGCATCTGGCAGACATCCAACAACACATGGATGCAGATCAGAAATGGAATATAATAAGGGGGGGGCTGGCGGAGGCAACAGAGACCTGTACTAGGAAAAAAAACAAGAAGGGCAGGGAAAAGAAACCCAGTTGGCTGTCACTGGAGGTCAGGGAAGGGGTGAGAGCCAAGAGGGTGGCATTTCAGAAGTATAGGAAAATGGGGAGGGGAGAAGATAAAGATGTATACAGGGCAAAGTCTAGGGAGGTCACCAGACTGGTCGGGGGGCCAAAGTATCTAGAGAGCTGAGACTGGTGCAGGGGATCAAAAGAGGAGAAAAAGACCTTCCATTAGATAGGTGAGAAAAGGAAAAGCAGAGACCAGCTTGTGAGGATCAAGAAGGATTGGGGGTGGAGAGGGGGCGAGCAGGCAGGAGGCACTGAATGAGTACTTCTGCTCTGTGTTCACGCAGGAGAAGGGGCAAATACCTCAGGCAAGTGGGTGGGTGGGGGGGGCAGAGGATGACAGATGTAAGGATTACAGAGGGCAGGGTACTGGAAGGGTTCAGGGCATTAAGAGTGGACAAAACACCTGGGCCAGAGGGCATTCACTCTAGAGTACTGAGGGAGCTGGCAGAGGTCCATGCGGGGCCACTGGCAGACCTGTTAAATACCTCCCTGGACACAGGATGTGTACCACAGGACTGGAGGATGGTCCACATGGTGCCCATCCATAAACGTGGGCCAAAGGATGAACCAGGGAACTACAGGCCAGTGAGCCTCACCCCAATCATGGGCAAACTCATGGAGACCATCCTAAAGGAGAGGCTCATCAGCCTTTTGGAGGCAAACAGCATCCAGAATGACCAGCAACATGGGTTTGTTGGGGGCAGATCGTGCCAGACAAACCTGGTATAGTTCTATAACTGTGTGATGTGGGAACTGGACAAGGGCCATGCTGAGGGCATCCTGTACTTGGACTTCAGTAAGGCCTTTGATTCAGTGCCGCATGGGAGATTGGGTGGGAAGCAAGAGTATGTGGGGGCAGGACCAAAAATGGTAACCTGGATTAGGAACTGGCTGAGGGGGAGACAGCAAAGGGTGGTGGTGAGGGGGGAACTGTAATCACAGAGAGTGGTGATGAGTGGGATACCACAAGGATCCATGCTGGGATCAGTACTGTTTGGGATTTTCATTGCAGATATCTTGAATAGGATCCGGAGCAAAATCAGTCTGTTCACAGACGATACTAAGATGGGAGCTGTGGTAGATAATACGGGGGGAGCAGTTGCAAGAGGAACTGAATAAGCTGCAGGAGTGGGCAGATAAATCGCAGCTGGGGCTCAATGCCAAGAAGTGCAAGGTTCTGCACTTCAGAGCCCGGAACCGGGGAAGGGATTATCACTTAAATGGGGTTTAGCTGGGTTGCTCCACAGAGGAGAAGGACCTAGGGGTGATCATAACAGGGAGCATGAACAACTCTGTTCAATGCAGAAGGGCAGTGGCAGAAGCCAACAAAATGCTGGGATGTATAGTTAGAGGGATCTCCTGCAGAATTAGGGAGGTTATCCTGCCCCTGTATAGGTCACTGGTCAGGCCCCACCTGGAGTATTGCGTGTAAAACCAGTGCCCGTTCCTGAAGAAGGACAACGGATTGTTGGAGGGGTACATTGTGGAGCTACAAAGATGATCCAAGTTGGAGGGCAAGCAATACAAGGAAAGGCTGGGGGAGTCGAATATGTACTCTCTGGGAGAGAGTAGGGATGGGGAGAAATGACAGATACCTTTAAGTACCTGAAAGGAATAAATAAGACTAATACAGAGAAGATTTTCCAGAGGAGAAAGAGGAGGGACACGAGAGGACACCAACTGAGATTGGAGGGGGGTAGATTCAGGAGAGAGATGAGGAGACATTTTTCATGGAAAGAGTGGTGGACAAGTGGAACTCCATGCCAGTTGAGGTAGTGGCCTGCAAGACGGTAGACAGCTTCAAGAAGGGTTGGGATAGGGTAAGGGGAAGCGGTAACAGGATGGGGAGAAAGGAGGGGCAGCAACATTATAAGGTGCTAGCTACGCACTCGAGCAGACTCGATAGATCATGAGGCTTGTTTCTGCTGGCATTTTTGAATGTTCGTACTAAGATGAAGCTTGTTTCCAGGTGCGACTTGGGAGCACAAGGAAGTTAAAGGGGAACTGTCAGCAATAAGAGACTCACACTCAAGAGTGAGGCTGATCCCAATTAGCTCTTTATGTGCAAAAAGACTTTTTTTCACTCGATTACTGCAGTGCAGTAGATTGTATCAGGCTAATTTCATTGGCTTGTAAACTGACATTTCCTGTAGCCAGAAATGTCAGACTCCCCTGTAGCTGACATCAGAGGAGAGCTACAACAGTGTAAAATTCAACAGCCTGCAGTGAATTACAGAGTTTTTTTTATAAGTTGTAATCTTCTGTTTGCTGTTCTGCTGTGGCTAGGTACAGTTACAGAGGACTGTACTAAGCCCCGTGAGTACAACAGGACCAGAAAACATCTGATTTTAGCTTACAAAATCTTAACATGCATACTGTGGGCTATTGAATCTTATTGAATCTCCCAGCTCTGCAGCTCTCCTCTGATGTCAGCTGCAGGGGATTCTGCAATTTCAGGTTACAGGAAATGGCATCTTAGAAGTCAGCAAAATTAGCCAAATACATTCTACTATTCTGCAATAAACAGTAAGTAAAAAAAAATTTTTCGTACATGAAGGGCAAATTAGGATCAGCCTCACACTTGGGTGTGAGGCTCTTATTGCTGACAGTTCCGGATCACACTGTATGCAAGTGGGGGCTAATGAGATTCAAACCCAGGTCTCCAGCTCAGTGCCCTTAACCACTACGCTATACTACCTCAGCCAATGCTAGGTTCAGTCTCTGCATTGCAGCTGTTTTCTCTCAATCAGCATGTGTCAGTGTGGCGAGTTCAGAAGGGCTGAGACCGATGAGCTTCCCCGTTTCACCCCAATGGCTGCTCACTTGATCAAGGGTACAAGTACCCTGGAGAAAAGCTCCTGACCACCTAGTCCCTTAGCACACCAGACAAGGCAGAATGGCTTGTTCTCACCTCTTACTGCAGCAGTCTGCAGATGGCTTCAGCAGATTCAGTCTTTCACAGGTTTTATGTTTCACAGCACACTCTCTCAACTCGGATAGAAATTCAGCAACTGGATTCAGCTCACATCAGGATCTTTGTCTCTGAGGCCTGGCTAGCCCCGCAGCTCTCCTCCTGAGCACATCTCTCCTCTCCAACCACTCAGGAAGGACTGCTCTAAACACCTTCTAGGCTGGGGAAAGGGTCGAGCTCAGCTCATTCCCACCTTAGCCTCTTATTGGCATATCCAGTTTGTCACTCACAATTTGGCTTTCTTAGTGGCTGAAAAAAGATGACAAGCACTCTGTTGCTGTTCCTCTCAAGTACCTATGCCCTTACCAGGGCCCCTCACATTCTGATTGGTTGATCACGGGGTCAGTGGTCAACAAAATGGCAATGTCCTTCTGTTCACATTCTGGTCCATGCCTGGCTGCTGTGTCACACAGTTTTATTGCTGCTGGCTACTACTTTAACGTTGTTGAACATTTAATCCAGCCAAGATTAGAGTCTGGTTTACAAGGATGACATCAGCACTTCCTTCAGTTCGTTTGCAGGTGCACAGGCACTCCTTTCATCGGCAGTGTACAACAAAAGAACAACAAAGCAAACAGACTTATTTATTTATTTAAGCGTTTTACCAGGGAGGCATACTGAGCAGAGTACCGCTCGATTCCAGATGCGCCCTAAGGAAGCAGGGGATGGGGAAAAAATTCCAGAGATACAAAGCAGAATTACAGAAAAATACAATCAGCAAATACAACTGTACAGCTAGCAAAAGAGGAAAAAGATAAATACAAATATGATAGAGTGCAATTTAGAATATGTACACTCCTCTTCTCTTGACCTTCAGCACCAGTTCCAACCAAATGATACAGGCATCACAGGCCAACATACCTCAAGACTCTGAAAGGCTTAAAATGTAAGTCCCATCATTGGGGGGGTTACACTCACCATGGTTTTATTCACTTTGCAAGCTTCTGCCCCTCCCCCACTGTTGCCCCTATTTAAAGTTGCTGCTGATCTTTACCTCTAAACCCTTTTTCTGCTCAGTTTAAGCAATCTCAGTGTTGTTTAAGGTAGTATTTTTAGGACTGGTGTCATAGCAGACCAGTTTCTATAATGATCAAAAGTCAGGAAGTGTTTTGCAGTTGTCCCATTGAAATGTATTGGGGGATGGGACATTATCTATTATAGCTGTCAGTGACTAAGTGGTGTGCCTTGCTACTGCTTCTTGCAGCTGTCTGTAATGCTTTGCTAACTTTCTACTGGCTGCAAGGAGGACAGTGCATGACAACCTGATGAGCAAGCCTACCGGGTCATACTGTTGTACGCTTAATAGCATACGACATTATAGCTAACCCAAAACAGTGCTGTCCATGACAGTGAAAGGTGCAATACCACGTATACTGCTGTACACGGTATTGCACCATTCACTCAATACCAGACAGAGGATAAGACCTCTGCTGGGAGTGGGTTCTGCCATGGAGTTGCCATGGCTCACTGGACTGAGCCACAGCAGCAGGAACCCAGGTGCTATGTCTGGGACTGGGTTTGATTCCTGGCCCCAGACATTTTATTTTTATCCACAAATTGTGCGCTCCCAAAGTTAGACCCCCCCCGGAGTTGAGAATCTTTAGTGAGGGAGTCCCAGAGGCACAGCTCCCCATAACAGGTGGTGTGGGGGGTGGACCCCCCCACAGAAAAAAGACTTATGCCACATGGCAATATCACGCTGTATTGGCAGTGCAATTTTGCCATGCGGCATAATGTCTTGCGACATTATGACCCCGTGCCATGAGCAAGCTGGGAATCTCTCATGAACATGTAGCTGACCTAGGTGATACACTGAAGAAATCTTCAGGTTGTTCAGCCTATCCTACCCCCCCCACACACACACACACACTGTAGTGATAAGAATGACAATGAATGAGCTCAGAGAGGAAGTACTAATAAACTGTCAGTCTGCACAGCCATTTGATGCTTGTAGAAACTAGGAATTATCTTTCCCAACCTTTTAGTATAATGAAAATACAGCTGAGTTTCCAGTCAGTCTGAGTAGTCTGGTCAGGGACTGGGAAAAAAGGGGGGGAGATAAGTTGCTGGAGCATGAGGGAGTCAGGGAGAGGCAATTTGCAAAACAACACTAAGCCAACATAAAAACAGTTTTAACCTTTTCACCATGCTTACATTTGCCCCCTCATTCTCCCAACAACCTGATGGATCCAATATCCATAGAAACATAGAAGCATAGAAGCTGATGGCAGATAAGGGCCACATGGCCCATCCAGTCTGTCCTTTTTTGTTGCATTGCTTACGCTGTAGACTCCTCCAGGTCTAGGGCACTTTCTCTGCCACCCCCTTACCTATCCCTTATGACTCCCTCGTGCATAACTTATGCTTTTTTTAAATCCCACCACTGTTTTCTTCCATACAAACTCCACTGGAAGACGGTTTCAGGCATCCACCACCGTTTCTGTGAAGAAGTATTTCCTCACATTTCTCCTAAACCTATGCCCTCCAACTTTGTAACATGGACCCTTGTTCTGGAGTACCCTTTCCTCTGAAAAATAACCCCCTACTTGTACTTTCTTCACCCCCGTGAAGTATTTAAAGGTCTTGATCATATCTCCCCATCCTTTCCTCCAGGGTGTACATGTTTAATTCCTTTAGCCTCTCTTCATAGGACATTTGATGCAGACCCTGTACCATTTTGGTAGCTCTCCTTTGGATTACCTCCATCCTGTCAATGTTCTTCCTGAGATGTCTCCTCCAAAACTGGACACAGTATTCCAGGTGGGGTCCAACCCATTCCATCAGAAAATAAAAATAAATCTCTCCTTTTTCACCTAACCACCTAACAGATATGGCATTTTACAAAACTCAGGGGTTAGATTCTGACAGCACAGAGACTGCAGAATACAATAGCATCTATGTTGATATAATGACTTTCATACACACTGTACCACAAAGTATTTTACAAAGCACAGGAGGTACGAACTGGTTGTCAAGGTCCTGTAGAATAGAACAGAATTTGTGGTACCCAACCCAGCCCATCAGGGAATAAGAAAAGAATGGCCCCACCCCAAACTACCTGATGGATCTGGTGCCCAATGCAGCTGACCAAGGAATTAAAAAAAATATCTTGAGGGATCCAGTCCTCCTCATCCCCCACCCCAACAAGCTGTTGAGTCCATGGCCCAATCCGGCCCATCAGAGAAAATAAAATATGTCCTCCCCCCCAACTACTTAGTAGACCCAATGCACAACCCATCAGGGAATAAATAAAAATCTGTCCCTCTCCCCCAAACCATCTGAAGGGTCTAAAGCCTAGCCCAGCTGGCCAGGCAATAAAAACAAGCATTTGTCAATGCTGAATGTTGGCTTGCTGGCATTGGCATTGGTAGTGCATAAGTTAGAGAGATGCATAATAGGAATGGCAGTGAAGTATCGGACTGATGCCAACCCCACCCCCACTCTGCAGAGACTGACAGGCTTTGTAGGTATGCCTTTGGGTTGTCAGCCATAAAGCTCAAGCCATTTCACCTCATCCTACCCTGCAGACACTTGAAGGTGTCGTGGTGTGCCTTGGGGTCTTCAGGCCTTATACTCATCGTGTTCTATAAGAAAATACACTGAGATGGGTGTGATATAGGAGAATGGGGTGAACATTGGGGATAAAGACCCAAAGGCACACCTCGATGCCTGTCACTGGCTGCAAGGTGGGGGTGGACTGGTGTGAGCATTATAGTCAACGACCCCAAGTCATGCCCCCAGCACCTGTCAGTCTCTACAGAGTAGGACGCTATGGTTGGAAAACCTCATACCCTGGCCTTTTGTTGGAATTTTCACTCCAAATTTTCAAAATGGGATTTTTGTGACCCCACGTCATGAACAGTAGCACCATCATTTCGTTACTCAATCCCAAAAGGTGGTTTTGCACAGTGACTGCGCCATTTGGCACCACAGGTGTGAAAACACATTTCTGTCAGGATGTGAAAAATGACAGCTGTACTGTTCATGAGGTGGTATGAAAAAAATGGCAATGTTGAAAATCTTGTGTGAAAATATGAAAATTGTCGAAGTTACAATGTGCATACATACTGCGCAACATGCTCGTAATGGAATCATTTTTTGGAATTTTTTTCATCAGATTTTCAACATGGGCATTTTTGAACCTCTCCTCATGAACAGTGAAACTGTTATTTTTTAATCTGTTCCAAAAGTTGATTTCCCACAGCGACGGCCCCATTCTGCACAACAAATGTGAAAACACATTTCAGGAAGGGTATGAAAAATGACAGCTACACTGATCATAAGTAGGTATGAAAAAATGGCAATGTTGAAAATCTGGAGAGAAAATATTAAAGACTGACGAAGTTACGAGCGTACATAGAAACTGTGCAATGCATACTAGTAATGTAGTCATTTTTGGGAAATTTTTCACCAAATTTGCAGCATGGGCTTTTTGGGACCTCCCTTCAAGAACAGTAGCACTGTTGTTTTGTTAATCAATCACAAAAGGCGACTCCACGCAGCAACCGCAAAATCATCTTCAGTTCATACTTCAGTTTTGAAGAGTGCAGACATGTCCCAGTTCAGAGAAGATTGCGGCTCCCGCCCTCCAGAGGTTAAAAATGGGTGATGGGGGTGCGGGGAGGTGGGTGCGCAGAGGGAGGGTGGGGATGGGGTAAGGGGACAAGGAAGACAATGATGGACATTTCTTGTTTGCAGGGGTTAAAAAAAAATTTGAAGGAAGGTTTTCTTCACTTACAGGTTACACAAAAAAAAAACATAGGCACACTGGGGTGGGCTCCTAGTGCGCCACAGTTCTGGGGGGATGCTTATACAGGATTTGAGTGCCCCGATGTTGTCAGCAAGGCAGAGAGATGGGGGGGGGAGCATGCATCCGACACTGGGAGTGGGCATCCCAGTGTTGGAAAGGAAAGGGGAAACTGTTTAACCAGGAAAGACACAGTAAGAGGAAAGACACACTAAGAGGGGGGATGCTGGCACGGGGATTGGTCACCCTGATGTTGGCTTTTTGGGAGTGTGTGGTGGGCGCCAGGAGCCATCATGTTACAGTATGCCACATAATGTGTTGGGGGGCATGCCAACACGGGGATTAGGCACTCTGATGTCTGCTTTCTGGGATTGCGTGGTGGATGGCAGGAGCCACCATATTTATTGAAATGTTTCACCAGGAAAGGCAAGTAATGGAGGCATGTCATCTGCCACTGCAATGATGAGCCTGTCTCTGATTGTAGCTGCAGATTTGTTTCAGCTCCGTGGCTGTCTCTGAAACTGCTGTCACCGGCAGCATGCTCACTGATTGGTGGCTGAGGGACGCACCCACTAAAGCATCCCTTGCATTTGCCACAACACTGACACACCTATGAAATGCTACTACAACAAGATGTTGCTTGTGCGTGTGTGCAAGCCAACATAAAAAACTGTACACCTCCCCAAACTATCTGAAGAGACTGGTGCATGATCTAGCCCACCAGGGAATAAAAAAATTGTCCTCCTCCCCCCTCCACCCTACTCGATGAGTCCAGAGTGCAACCCAGTCCATTGAGATAGAAACAAAAATAAAAATTCCCCCTACCCCAGCTATCTGACACATGCAGTGCACCTGTCATGGAAAAAAAATCTGGCCTTCTCCCCCAAAGCACCTGATGAGTCTGGTACCGAAACCAGCCTGGCAGGGAATAAAAAGAAATTCCTCCCTCTGCTGCTGCACTGTTGCTGCTACCAGTGAGACTGAGCCTCTCCGCCACTTCCCACCCACAGCACACTAGTGTGGGAGACTGGGCTAAGAGGGACCGAGAACACACACTTCCACGGCTGTAATCCCAAACCCATGATCCTGGCACTGCTGCCCAACTCTCCCTCTCAATGACTCAATCATTAGGGGGGTAGAAATGAGGAAGGAAGGGGAGAGGGAGGTAAGGTGCCTGCCTGGTGCCATGGCTTGGAGGGACAGGAAGTGAATCCTTAGGATCATGGGAGCAGCTGCACGAGGAAGGGAGCTGGATGCCATTGTCCACCTAGGGACAAATGACCTGGCTAGGAATGGGATCAGAGTAGTGCAAGAGGAGTTTGTAGAGTTGGGGAGGGGCCTTAGACAAGTAGCGCATACAGTAACCTTCTCGGAGGTGCTGCTTGTCTATGGCAAGGGTGATGCTAGGGTACTCCTCACCAGGGAATTCAATGAATGGTTGAAAAACTGGTGTGGAGCTCAGGGTTTTGGCTTCATTGGGGACTGGGGAGCCACCTGGAGGGATGCAGACCTATACTGGTGCGATGGCTGCATCTGTCCAGGGGGAGCCAGGATCCTAGGTGAGAGGTTTATATGCTTCATTGGCAAGCATTTAAACTAGCCAAGGGGGGAGACACTGAAGAGGAGCAGGGAAATCCCATCCTCCCCCCACAAACAACAATAATTATTGAGGTAAACACCAAGGTAGAGAAGTCATTAGAGAGCAGGACAGAAGTAAATGTAAAAAAAGGCAAAGGCAGTAAGGACAGGAATGGGTCTAAAAGGGGTAAGGCCATCAAATAGTGGAGGGTGATGAGAACCAATGCCCGTAGTCTGTGTAACAAGCTCCCTGAACTAGTGGCCTTGATGGAAGACGGTTGCCTGGATATTGTGGCAGTCACAGAAACATAATACACAGAGAATCATGACTGGGATGTCAACATACCAGGATACACAATCTACAGGAGGGACAGGGAGGGTAAAAGAAGAGGAGGAGTAGCTCTTTATGTAAAGGAAGGAATCAAAGAAAAAAAACAACTAAAGAGTAAACAGGGAGCAGATGAGACACTCTGGGTCACCCTGGAAACAGGAAATGGCACCACAATTTGCATGGGGGTTGTATACAGACCCCCATCTCAGGGGGAGGGAATGGACAAGGAAATGATAGAAGGCTTCCTTAGACTGGCAGAAAAAGGCAAGATATTGTTGATGGGGGACATGAATATGCCGGATGTTAACTGGAGCACCTTTGCTGCAGGCACATCCAAGAGCAGGGTCATTCTTGATGCCCTACAGGGGGCATGCCTCAGACAGCTAGTATTGGAACCCACTGGGAGGGAGCAATCTTAGACCTGGTACTGTCAAATGGGGATGGAGAAAGAATCTCAGATTTAGAAGTGGGTAGCCATCTGGGAACAAGCGACCACCAAACAGTGTGGTTCATGATAAACACAGCCATACAATCAAGCCATACAAAAGCAAGTATTGGACTTTAGGAGGGCTGAGTTTGGGAAAATGGAGAGTGCCTCAGAAAAGCACTAGCAAACAGGCAAGAAGGAGGGGTGGAGGAACAATGGGGAGTAATCAAAACAGCCATCACAGAGGCAACAAGCCTTTGTGTAAAGCAAATCAACAAAACACAACAAAGGAAAAAAATGCTATGGTTCTCAAAAGAGGTGGAAGGTTAAGGAGAAAAGGATAGCATTCAGGAAATATAAGGAAACACAGAAGGAGAAGGATAGATAACTTTATCAGTTAAAGCAGAAAGAGTCTGGGAAGGCAGTCAGAATAGCAAAGGCCCAAACCGAGGAAAGGATAGCCAACTCTGTTAAGAAGGGGATAAGACCTTTTATAGGTACATTAGGGAGCGAAGAAAGAAAAAAGGAGGGATAATGAGGCTTAATAAAGGGGAGGGAATGTGGGTAGAGGGTGACAATGGAAAAGCAGGGATACTGAACGAATATTTCTGCTCAGAATTCACAAAGAAAGAGGAGGGGGAGGTACCTAAACCAAACAAGAGAAACACTCTGAAGATGGGGGTCGATACCAGTCCCTTTACAGAAGAAAGGGTTCTCAAAGAACTAATAAAATTGAAGGTTGACAAAGCAATGGGGCGTGATGGGATTCACCCAAGAATTCTAGAAGAACTAAGGGTAGAACTAATGACACCGCTGACTACTCTCTTTAACAAATCATGGGAGGATGGGGTGGTACCTGAGGACTGGAGAAGGGCGGATGTGATTCCTCTTCACAAAAGTGGGAGCAGGACAGAGGCAGAAAACTACAGACCAGTTAGTTTGACCTCAGCGGTAGGTAAAATGATGGAATCACTTCTGAAGGAAAGAATTGTTGAGTACCTAGAGGCCAGTGGGGCACAGGACCCAAGGCAGCATGGATTCACGATGGGAAGGTCATGTCAGACAAATCTAATAAATTTCTTTGACTGGGTGACCAAAGTAGTAGACCAGGGAGGGGCTGTGGACATGGCTTACCTAGATTTTAGCAAGGCATTTGATACAGTCCCACACAAAAGATTAATACACAAGTTAGCCAGCCTTGGAGTGGGTCCCAAGGTGGCAGCCTGAATAAAAAATTGGCTAGACAACAGGACGCAAAGGGTAGTAGTAAATGGAGTCCACAGTAAAGAAAGGAGGGTTACTAGCAGGGTACCGCAGGGTTCAATATTGGGACCGGTCCTTTTTAATGTCTTTATAAGTGACATTGCAGAGGAACTGGAAGGAAAAATATGTCTCTTTGCAGATGACACAAAGATCTGCAACAGGGTTGATACACCAGATGGAGTGGAAAGGATGAGAAGGGACTTGGCAAGGTTGGAGGAAGGGTCAAATGTATGGCAGCTCAGATTCAATGTAACAAAGTGCAAGGTAATGCACCTGGGAAACAAAAACCCAGGGCAAGAGTACACAATGGGGGGGGTGAGATACTGACAACAGTAACAATGGAAAGGGACCTGGGGGTAATTATATCAGATGACGTAAAGGTGGTCAAGCAATGTGAGAAGGCAGTAAGGAAGGCTGGGGGGTACTGGGATGCATAGGGAGAGGCATCAATAGTAGAAAACAGGAAGTTATTATCCCTCTGTACAGACAGTTGGTGAGACCCCATCTGGAGTACTGTGTGCAGTTCTGGAGACCTCATCTCCGCAAAGACATAGACAGAGTGGAGGCTGTCCAGATGAGGGCAACAAAATGGTGCAGAGTCTGCACCAGAAGACATATGAAGAAAGACTAAAGGAGCTTAATAGGTATACCCTTGAGGAAAGGAGGAGAGGCGACGTGATAGAAACTTTCAAGTACCTCAAGGGAATCAACAAAGTCCAAGAGGGTGGCATCTTTCAGAAAAAGAGATGTGCAAGAATAAGGGGGCACAATTTGAAGATAGAGGTGGGACGGCTCAGAGGTATTGTGAGGAAGTATTTTTTCACAGAGAGGGTTGTGGATGCAAGGAACAGCCTTCCTGAGGAAGTTGTGGAGTCAGGAACAGTGGGAGAATTCAAGAATGCCTGGGACAGGCATAATGCAATTCTAGTAGGGGGTAGGAGGAAGTAAGCTGTTGGTTAATTAGGATCTGCAGCTTATCTGTTAGGTAGGAAAATGGGCAGACTAGGTGGGCTAAGCGGTCCTTATCAGCCTTCAAATTCTCTGTTTCTGTGTTTCTTGCTGTCTTGCCTTCTCTCAGCTTTGCAGCGTGTATACACACACACACACACACACACACACACACACACACACACACACACACACACACACTTATTTTAATTTTAGCTTTTGTTGACCAGGTAAGTGCACTAGACAAATCCTGCCTATTTTCAGGCACGACCCGGGGGAGGGGGAAACAGGTGAATGCCAACTGACCTTGAACCAGATTAAGCAGTTGGTGGTATTTTTAGTGAATGAGGGAAATTTGGCCAGGACACCAGGGAAATTCCCCTACTCTTTTCGATAAGTGCCATGGGATCTTTAACATCCACCTGAACTACCACCAATCCAGGCAGATGGGACCTCGGTTTAACGTCTCATCCGAGAGACAGCACCTCAGAAATGCAGCACCCCTCTCATGCTGCATTACAGTGTCAGTACTGGGATATTAACCCAAGTGCCAGATGTGGGAACTGAACCCACAGCCCTCTGATCTCCCAGCCTAAGAGGCGAGTGTGCTACCTACTGAGCCACTGAGCCACTGACACTGCCATGTACATTCCAACCCAGCATGCTGAGTAGTGGAGCACCAGTCGCTAGGCCACCACCATCAACTGACAGCGGCTGTCAGAGGTGAAGCTTCTGGAAAAAAATGATGGCTGTGGGTATTATCAATTTTTCCTCCCAGGCAATTAAAAAAGTCTCCCCCTCTCCCTCCCCCAATCAGCCTATCAGGAAAAAAAATCTGCCCCCCCAAACTATAACAGGTCCTATGCTTTACAAGGTACAGAAGTTAGATTCTGGTAGTGCATGGACTGTAGACTATAATAGAATTTGGTTTTATATAATGATTTTTCATACACACTGCATCCCAAACTATTTTACAAGGCACAGGAGTTCCATACAGGTAGTGCAGGGAATGTAGACTAAAATAGAATTTCGGGTAACTAGCACAGCCTGTCAGGGAATAAAAAAAATCTATACCCCTCTCCCAGTTACCTGATGGGTCCAGTGCCCAACCCCCAACCCATCAGGAAATAATAAAATATATATGTCCTTCTCTCCCAAAGTAACTGTTGAGTACAGTGTGCAACCCACCCTGTCAGGAAATGAAAAATATGTCTCCCTTCCCCCAACAACTTGATGGGTTCAGTGCTTAATGCAGTCCATCAGGGAATAAAACAAATCTGTCCCCTTCCCTGAATCTGCCCAAACTGGCCCATCAGGGAATAAAACAAATCTGTCCCCCTCCCTGAAACTGCCCAAACTGGCCCATCAGGGAATAAACAAATGTGTTCCCCTCCCTGAAACTGCCCAAACTGGTCCGTCAAGGAATAAAACAAATCTGTCCCCCTCCCTGAATCTGCCCAAACTGGCATGTCAGGGAATAAAACAAATCTGTCCCCCTCCTTGAAACTGCCCCAACTGGCCCATCAGGGAATAAAACAAATCTGCCCCCCTCCCTGAAACTGCCCCAGCTGGCCCATCAGGGAATAAAACAAATCTGCCCCCCTCCCTGAAACTGCCTAAACTGGTCCATCAAGGAATAAAACAAATCTGTCCCCCTCCCTGAAACTGCCCAAACTGGTCCATCAAGGAATAAAACAAATCTGTCCCTCCTGAAACTGCCCAAACTGGTCCATCAGGGAAAAAACAAATCTGCCCCCCTCCCTGAAACTGCCTAAACTGGTCCATCAAGGAATAAAACAAATCTGTCCCCCTCCCTGAAACTGCCTAAACTGGTCCATCAAGGAATAAAACAAATCTGGCCCCCTCCTGAAACTGCCCAAACTGGTCCATCAAGGAATAAAACAAATCTGCCCCCTCCTTGAAACTGCCCTAACTGGCCCATCAGGAAATAAAACAAATCTGCCCCCTCCCTGAAACTGCCCCAACTGGCACATCAGGGAATAAAACAAATCTGCCCCCCTCCCTGAAACTGCCCAAACTGGCCCATCCGGGAATAATAAAAAAAAAACTGCCCCCCTCCCCCAACAACCTGACAGGTCTGGTGTTCAAGCCAGCTCATCAAGGAATTAAAAACGAAAAAAAATGACCCTTCCCTGACAACTTTACAGGTCTCGTGCCTAATCCCGCTTGTCAGGGAATAAAACAAAATCTGGCTGTCATGCCCTCTAACAATCTTACCAGGCCAATGCCCAACTTGGCTCATCAAGGCATAACTAAAATATATCCCACTCTCTCCAACCACCAGATGGGCCACATGCTCAACCTAGCCTGTGTATTAGGCCAAACAGAGATAAGGAAAAGCGGATACAAAGCAGTGAGCAGAAGGTGGAATAGGTGAGGTAATAAAACATTGTTCTTCCCTTGTTCATCCACTTAGGTCACAGTGAGGGTTTCAAACACTGCACAGGAGACTTGGGACTACTGCTGCTGCTACCAGCCTGTTCCAGCATCTCTGCTTCCTCCAGCCTGCAGCGCACTACTGTGGGAAAATGGACCCAGGGGGACCGATGGCGCACACCTCCAAGTCTGAGTCCCAAGTGCCAGTGAACCTGACTCCACCACCCAGCTCTACCGCTCTCACTTTTTCCTTCCCTCTGTGCTCAATTTCTGCCCAAACTCTTCCCAAAATGTACACAGGTATTGCACTGCCATGCAGCACCCAACCTGGCCATCAGGAAATAACAAAAATCTGTCCCCCTCCCACAAACTACCTGATAGGTCTAGTGCCCAACCCGACTCAAGGAATAAATGACACCTGGCCCCCTTCCCCCAACTACCACATGGGTCCAATGCTCAACACAGTCTGTTAGAAAATTAAAAAAATTGTCCCTTCTCTTCCTCCATCCAAGTACCTGATGAGTCCAGAGACAAACCCGGATCATCAGGGAATTAAAAAAATCTGTCCACCTTCCCTTAACACTCATACTAAGTATTAGTCACACTCAGTTTTTCTTTTTTGACTTCTGGTTTTTCATTTCAACCATCAATTATTTATTTATTTATTTCAAAAGTTTCACCAGGAAAGATATACTGAGCTGCAACCAACTCGTTTCCAGATGTGTCTTGGGAAAGAGGGTAGAAGTGAGATTCTGTATGTGCAATTAAGTGCAATAATTTTTTACATGTGCGAATAGAGTACATAAATTATACAGGGCAGCATACAGAAATAAATTAGTTGCCGCATTGGTCCATGTAAGAACAGATCCGGAAGCAAATGGTTTGATACCTTTTATTGGACCAACAATGGTGTTACAAAAAGAAAATAAAGTCTAACTCAAGCAGAATACATTGTACCATAAATAAACACCAAGGTGTGAACAGAGCAATTACAAGGTATAATTTACGAGTCGATGCATCATCAACAATAACAGCAGCCTTCAAGAATGGGGAAAGGGTGTAGGGAAGGGCATAGTAGCCAAAAGGGCTATTCCAACAAAGGCAGAGAAGGAGTAAAGGGGATGAGGAAGAGCAGAAGGGGGAGAGGAGGGCTGACAGGAGGAGGGCAGGATGCTTGGGAAAGATAAACAGGAGTGGTGGAGGAGGAGGAGGAAGCAGAGGGCTGGTGGGAGGAGGTAAGGCGGGGGTAGGAAGATAAGAAAATGAGAGAGAGAAGGTAGGGAGGAGGAGGAGGAGGAGGAGGAGGGAGAAAGGAGAGGAAGGGAGGAGGGAAGAGGGAAGAGTTAGGGGCAGGAACAGGAGGGGGGCGGTGTGAGTATAAAGAAACCTGGAGAAGAAGGGAATGGAGGTGGCAGAGCAGATAGAGAGTGGGAGAGAATTCCAGAGTTTGAGAACCCGGAAGAAGAAAGCCGCTTGACCAGCCAAGGACCTTCTAGATGGGAGAGCTAGAGTGCTTTGACTTGAGCTATGGAGGGAATAGGCAGAGCTAGAAGTAGAGGAGAGAAGAGATCAATAGCTGCAGTCAATATTTCATAAAGCAAAAACAGACAAAAACAGCTAATAGCCTAATCATTTAATACCATTTCATACAATTTCATCACATATTACACATCTGAGGCTGTTTCACAAAGATAGATGTTATTGTGAACCTCTTCTCAGAGTATTAAAGTGTCCCCAGTGCTTTTCATGTAACTAGTGCAAAAGAGCAGCAATAGTTTGTGCAAAAACTGGCAGCCACTAAAGTACTGGCATGACGTACTTGCAGTTGATGCAAACCAAGACACAAACATAAGGCTGACATATATCTCTGCCACCCAATCATATAGAAGATCATGGTACCTGGAAAAAAAATGCACTTTACCCTGCTAGGGCTTACTCAGGGGGCTTCCCTCAATAACTTGACAAATTTCAAGCCCAACCCGGCCTGTTGGGGGTTAAAAATCAGTTTCCCTCTTCCAAACTACCTGACAGGTCTGATGCAAAAACCTGACTCATCAGGTAATAAAACATCTGGACCTCTCTCCAACTACCTGTCACATCTGGTGCTCAACCCAGCATGTCAGGAAATTAAAAAAACTAGCGCCCCCCCCAACAACTTGAGGGGGGCCTGTCCAACTTATACTGTACCGTGAAACAATAAAAAAAGTGATATGGGGGGGCTATAAGTGAGTTTAGTACTGGGGGATGAAACCAATAACAGCACACAAAGGTCAGGTGTGCTAAGGTAGTGTTGATGCTCTTTTGGAAGTGGCTAACTTCACACATAGGCATCAAGAACCATTAAAGGCATTCAAATAGCACACTTACTAGCAGAAGTTCATGCCAAGTAGAGGATGTATAACATCCTCATTTTATATGAAGCAGTCATAGATACATAGATACATAATATTTGATGGCAGATGAGGACCGCCAGGCCTATCTAGTCTGCCCATATTCTCTGCTCCCCAAGTTACCATACTTTAATGTGAAACAACAAACTCACAAGACTTTATCCAGCTCGAGAACACTCACCAACACCCCAGCAGCTTCAAGCCACAATGGCTCTTCTTCAGGGAGCAGTATAATGAAACTAATTGCCTGGTGTTATGTGGACTTGAACCACTGTGTAGAGTCTATGGAGCATTACTGAAAAGCACTGCCACATCATTAAAACCCTCCTTGTGAGCACTGCAAACAAAAAATCTGTAAAACTGACGTTGGATGTAGTCATCATATAAATTCAATTATAACAATTAGACAGGCGAGACAGTAAGGCCTTCTACAAAATTAAACAAACATAACAAAACAAAAAAGCAATACCAGCATTGTTGGCACCAGCCAGACCTTGTTTTTCTTTTCTATTCTTCTTACACTAGCTGAATCACTTTAAATTTACAGTGTTGAAGTCCATCTGCCATTTTTTTGCCCATTTTCTGTGGATGCCCAAGTCCCTCCATATTTTATTAACCTCCTGCTGAGGTGCAACTGCTTTTCCTAATTTGGTGTCATCAGTGAACCTGGCAACCCAGCTACTGGTGCCTATTTCGAGATAATTTACAAACATAAGAAACCATGTTGGCCCCAGCAAAAAAACTGTTTGGTTTTGCTGCTATCTCAGAATTGATTCATCTTGCATGGCACCCTTTTCCCCTAATTATGCCGAGTACCACTTTTACCATCCACATAGGCTTACATATCACTTACTATTGTACTTTATCCATTGCAGGATATATTCTTGTTCTATGTTGTCTAAATGGGTTTTGAGGAGGTCCCATTGTTGCTGAATACTTCTGTCTATGGGTTTGCTTTCCCAAGGTATCTATGGTGTGAGCGCCCTCATTTTTCCAAAATCTGCCTTGTGCAGAAGCATGGAGTACATCTCCACCTTTGTTTCCCCCTTTTCTTTCAATTGGTGACGCTGATGATCTTGCAGTCACTGTTTCCTTGTGTATCTTCACTTTTCACATCTCTGACCAAATCAGCCTTATTGCTAAAGGCCAGGAATTGGATTTTCAAAGGCAATGGATTGCCACAAGCCCTGGGTGCACCACAGACACGGTGCACTGGATTTGCTCCAATCTAACAGGATTTCCTATCCTGTGCAGCAATTGTCACAAGTTAGACCAGCCTTTTTGTGGTCTACCTTCCATCAAATGCTGGGACCCTTTTTATGGTGTTTGTGCCAGAAATTTGGCACAAGCTGCCGTAAATCAGATAAACTGTCGCAACGACGTTCAACCATGTAAAATCGGATGCAGTTGTGGCAAAAGCATTAGGCACACTTAGAGATTCAAAGTGTTCTTTTGCAGGGCTTGATGGAAGCGATGCACCACTCTTTGAAAATCTGGCACCAGTTCAAGTGATGCTTGTTCCCTCAGAGTTCCCTTGACACTCTTATTAGAAAGCAGTCTTCTGTAACACAGTTGAGGAGTTCATCCCACCACCACCAATATAAATGGAGTCCAAGTTTGCTGGTCTTTGCCACCTCAAAGACATTGAGTCAGAATCTGAGGCCAGATAGATGAACTCATCCATGTTCTTGAGGTGATGTAGCCTCACTCTTTACAACAATCCAGATGACTGTGAGGAAGAAACAGAAACAGAGGGACCAGAAAATCCCCATTATAATGACTGAGGTGAAAGCTGCAATTCTAACATTGTGCAGGGCAATGAAGTAATATAGTGATGTGAAGCCAGACTGGACAGTAATGGAAAGCACCAAAAGAAGCTTTCACCACTACACAGCTGCCTCAGGAAAGCAATTGAAAATAATGAGTTTCTTCAAAATGGAGCACTAAGCACTGAAGAACTGAACAGAACTGAAATGTTTTTTAAATAAATGAAAGTATATATAAGTTTTTAACATCTACCCCCTACTCCCCCAGAAGTACAGTAAAGCACAGTGCTCACAGAAACCACAACCAAAATCATAACATAAATGTATATGCAGATTAAGTAAGCACACTAAACACATAAGGTGCACAGCAAAATTGGGAAAAAACCTCTGGTCAAGTGTGACAGCAATAGTAATGTAACCATGCCCCCTGCTGCTAAATTGGACATTGCATATTGCAGACAAAATGTAACAACACCAATCCATCCATTAGAAGCAGCTTTGACTGTACCAAAAAATTGCCAATTTTTCTTGGTATTAGCAATTCACACATCCATCTATATCTAGGTAACATAAATCTCCCATAAACAGCATACATCCTTTGATAGGAAAAGATCCAGAAGCAAATAATTTGATACCTTTTATTGAACCAACATAGATGTTACAACAAAAGAAAAAAGTGCTCTAGCTTTTGAACCAACCAGGTCCTTCTTCAGAAGCTTTAACAAGCTTTGATAGGAAAAGTAATTTAAAGAACAAGAATCTCAGTGCTAAAGTAATGATTCAAAGATTATGCTACAAACAATTGGCTATCAAGTCACAACTATACATACCCCTCCAAGGCATGGCATCGTGGGTAATATATGCAAATCACCATGAAGGAATTCAAGCTGGCCCAGCTTTAAGCCTGCCATGGTAGATAAAGCCTCAGGATCAGTTATGATGCACCCAAATGTACTCAAGGAATTGACTGTGGAACTGGCTGAATCCCTAGTAGGACTACTCAATGCCTCAATTCAGACAGGGATAGTTCTGAAAGACTGGCGGGTAGACTCTGATGTCCTGTGGTTTGTAATAAAGTTAACTTTTTCACTTGCTAGACACTGATGTCCTGTGATTTGCATTAAATAATTTTTTCAACGAGTTTCAGCATAAGATTTTATAATGTATGGAAGAGGGTTATTAAGGATGGAATTCAATGAATTCCTATCCTTGTTATGCAATCCTTGTGATGTCAAGAGGTTGTTATACCCTCTTGAGTATGTCACAACGATAGCATAACATCAGCGACTTCGCACATGCACATCTCTCTTCTTGCATTTCGATGAATGGCCACAGCAGTGAGAGCTAGCCCTGAAGGAGAGCAGTGCAAGGCTAACAAATGCAACTGTAAGGACAAATTTCATTTAAATGGTGCCCATACACCATAAAAGACAATGGATGGGCACCAGTTAACAACGCAGAGTTCCCTTCTCAAAATTGTCATGCCAACCGTAAAGCTCTCGAGCTTCACTCTTGAGGTTTACTAGGTTGTCATGACAACCTCTCAAAGGTAACACAGCATTGTTATTAACTGGTGCACATCCATTATCCTCTATGTTAGAAATGGCGAGGTTGAGTTAGCCTGTTTTTTTTTTTCTAGAATTGCAGACCTGTCAATTTTACCTTTGTAGTGGGTAAACTGATGGAGTCACTGATCAAAGAGGACCTTGTGGAATATCTGGAGAGCAATGGTCTTCAGGATAGCAAACATCATGGGTTTGTGGCAGGGAGGTCAGATCAGACCAACCTGGTAGTTTTCTTCTTGTGGGTAACAAAGTTGGTAGATAAGGGCCACACTGCAGATTTACTCTACTTCAATTTAGCAAGGCTTTTGACTCAGTGCCACACAGAAGGTTGCTAAAGAAGCTGGAGGACCTGGGTGCAGTTAGGAACGTAAATGGGTAGGAAACTTGTTGAAGAAGAGATGGTAGAGGGCGATAGTAAACAGGGTCAAATCATAAGAGAGGGAGATCACGAGTAGAGTATTGCAGGGATCTGTCCTGGGTCCTGTCCTCTTCAATATGTTCATCTGGGTAGCCCGTGACATAGGCGACCACGATTGGACACTTTCAAAAATGGTGACTCAATCGTGGCACATGTCAACAGGTTACCGACCAGGAAGGGCAACCAAATGAGGGGGTTTGTGCATATAGCAACAGGATGTCACTACATGTACACATGCATGGAGGAGCACACTGAGTGAGGGGTGGAAGGGGAGGGAGGGTTTGTGAGGCATGGTGCAGCAGTGGGCTGCCGAGCTGGCCTTGTGGTGTGGTGGGTGGGTGGCGGGCTGGGGTTCGAGGTGCTGGGTTCTGGTCTGGGTGCATGTACATTTTGTTGCTCCCAGACCCAATTTTATTTAGCTTTTCACCCCGACGTACATCCCCCTGGGTTGAGAATCCTATAGCAGGGGTGTGTGGGGGGTGCAGCCCACCCCCACATAACAAAGAAAATCCTAAGTCCCCAGCGCCCTTTTGCTGTGCGCCAAGGGTGTATATTGCCAAAATTGATTTTGGCGATGTACACTCGCCCTAACAGCGATTGCCTTTTCGCGGTCATTGTTATGACATGGAACCTTCATCCGCAGCATTGGAAAGGGCATCTGGGGCAAGTTTTTTCTCTCTGTGGAGGACACGTAGCTCTGCAACAGAGTAAACAGCAAAGAAGAGATCAGGGAGATGCTGAGGGACCTACAAAGGCTAGAGCAGTGGTCGAAGGTTTAGCAACTGGAACTCAGTACCAAAAGAATCCAAGGTTATGCCCCTTGGGAAAAAAAAACAGTACAGAGTAATGGATGGGAGAGATTAAACTGAGCACTGTGGCACGTGGACAGCTGGTTCTGATTATAATATGATATTTTTTCTGCAATATAAAAAAATGTAGGGGAGTATCTATCAGGAGAAACTGCTGTCTTGCTGAAATTGACACATCAATCACCCCCCCCCCCAGATATAAGTTCAAAGGACAGGACATAGGTTAAACTACAGATATCTGAGATTCAATTACTTTGTCAATTTGCTTTGAAGCCAGGAACTAAAATATCCTATTGTATGACGTCCTCAGGGAAATCCTTTGATTTGCACTAGGTGTCATGATGAAAAGGGACATATGCATGTGTTTTGGGCATCTTCCAAGGAAGCCAGCTAACTACATCAAATAAACTTTGATGTCTGTGTGCAGCAGTTCACAGACTGGTTTTGGGGAAGTCACATGAAGAGAGGAAATTCACTGACGTCACCTATTGTTTTTAAATATCTTATTAGGACATCTTGTGTTATAAAATATAAATTTTAATACACCAAGGCAGAGTTAGGCGACCTCAGAGAGAAGGCCGGCTCAAGACTGCTTTTAAGTATTCTGAGCAGACCTCACAGAGACACATTCATTTTCTGACTGAGAGAGAGGAACATCGAAGCACTGAAAGATTAAGAAAGTAAGGATACATTAGCTAAGACCAGTCTGAGTGTATGGGTTGTAGGAATTTGTACTATTAAACCTGTTTTGTTTTTAAGATTGTATGTGTTGGGATATCGTGTTCTGTATTTGCTGTTTTCCTATTTTTTACCTATTTTAAAGTAAAGATGTATTTTAAAAACAGAAACTGCCTGGTGTGCCTTGAAACTTCTTTTTTTATAAGTGAAGCTTAGATGGTTATAGTTGACACTGTGCATGAGCTTATTGTGGTACCAAACAGGGAAACAGGTCAGAGTTCTCAAGGTCTTGCATAGAGTTCTAAGGGTTCATTTTGTAATACCTGGTTAGGTGCCCATAGGCAAAGATATCTGGCCCCCTGAAGACAGAATTATCTGAGCCTGACAATAGGGTACGCTAACAGAAGGTTATCAGTTTGAATCCCTCCAGAACTTGGGACAAAGGTGACTTGAACCCACAAAACAGACAAGAGGGTTACCTTGTTCTGTTAACTGTTCACAATTCTACCCTCAGAGGTTGGCACTTTGGGAGTAGAGGGCTGACCTGCTGAGTGGGGTTGTGACAAGCACTATGGTACAGGAAAGGGACCTAGGAGACATCATTATCGACTACCTCAAACAATCAAGCCTGTGTAACAAGGCCTATAGTAAGGCGAATGGGATGCTGGGGTGCATCAGAAGGGGTATTGACAGAAGGAATAAGAAGGAACTACTACCTCTATATATGTCACTGGTGAGGCCACACCTGGGATACTGTACTTAGTTCTGGAGTCCTCACCTAAGGAAAGATAGGGACAGGCTGGAAACGGTGCAGCGCAGGGTGACCAAGAAGATTCAGAGCCAACAGGGCAGATCTTATAAAGATCGTCTCATGGCATTGAATGTGTAGTCACTGGAGACCAGGCAAGACAGGGGAGCTATGATTCAGACCATCAGGTTCCTGAAGGGAATAAACAAGGGGAACTGCAATGAACTGTTTAATATTAGTTTATTTTTTATTTCACATAAAACCCCTTAGGCAGGTGCCTATTTTCAAAGGGGGTTATAATCAGATACACACAGTAAAATATACAAAGTAAACAGTAGTGGACAAAGGTAATAATAATGTACAAGTAGCACTGGATGTTAACATTACATGACATTTTGTAAAAGAGTGCAGTATACAAGGATACATTGACAGATTACAGCGAATGTTCAGTGGTAGCAGTTACATGTCCCTGCTGGAGTAAGCATGGACAAATGCTGGGTTTTAAATGATTCAGGAGAGTCAAGTCTCTTAACATGTCCTTTAGTTCATGTCAGTGTTCTGCAGATCGATAGGAGAAGCAGTTTTCTCCCAGCATCGTTCTCCTGCAAGTCAGTAAAAGGGAGTGGCATGCCATTCTACTAGTATCATAATATTGTCAACATAACTGAGTATAGATTGTAAGCCAGGGGACAGCCGACCATGTAGTGCCTTATGGCCTGTGACCAAAGTGTATTAGAACATCCTCCCATTGAAGTTTAACCAGTTCAATCTGCTCTATATAATACAGGTGTAGGTATCCGCTTTAACGTCTAATGCAAAGGGGCAGGCCTTGTTAAGCAGGCCCCTGACCCGGGATAATGCACAGTCATTTACCGAACTATAAACAATGACACCATAGTCTATAATGCTGTGATAAAGCACTGGACCAGGAGTTTCTTTATCTCTGATAGGAAGTTGTCTATAAAGGAATTCCAGTCTTGTGTTTACTGCTTTAACAAGGCATTCCATGTGATCAGCAAATATCAGGGCACTGTCCAGGATAATGTCTATGTATTTAAAGGATTTCATCTGCTCAAGACATACAAGAATAGGGCTTACGGGTAGATTGGATGGACCTAGCAATCCTTATCTGCTGACAATTTCTATTTCTAAGACTGTCCCAGTTGAGGAGGAAGTCAGCAGAGACATCAGTCTTGTTGAAAGTGCAAAACAGCATACATTTAGTCTTCCATTCATTCATTACCAGGAGGCTTGAAGTGAACCATGCCTGGATGGAGGTAAAGTCATCCTGCAGCCTTCTCCTCAGGCCATCCAAGTTCTTACCACTTGAGAATATGACAGCGTTGTTTGTGTATAGAATTATACTAGTTGATTTGCAGACCAAGGGAAGGTTGTTTATGAATAAACCTATGAGCAAAGGCCCAAGAATGCAGCCTTGGTGGACCCCCCCCTACATTGACCGACATGGCATCAGACAACACATTCCAACATTTTACAGACTGTGATCTACAGGGAAAGTAGTACTTATACCAGCAGATAGTGTCATCACGGAGGCCCAGATAGAATAGCTTCTGGCAGAGGAGGGCTGGATTGACTCAACCAAATGCTTTGGTGAGAACTGTGTATAGAGATCTAGTCTGTTCTGCATGGTCCAGTGCACTATGTAGTGAATCTGTAAACTCCAGCAGTGCAGTCATGGTGCTCAAGTTCTTTTTGAACCCATGCTGCTCTTTTGCCTGGAGGTCATGCTGGCTGAGGTAGTTTATAAGTTGGTTATTCACAACCCTCTCAAGTGTTTTGGATAAGGGGAGAGGATAGAAACTGGCCAGTAATTGTAGAGCAAGTAAACATCCCCACCCATGAACACAGGGGCTACATAGGCCTTCTTCCAGAGATCAGGCACTTATCCAATGGTCAGAGACAAATCGAAAATCAGCAGCAGGAGATAGATGACTTCTCTAATACCAAACTTAAGAAGCTTTGTGTCAATGCTATTGGGACCAAGTCTAGTTTTAATTTGTATCTTGGTTAGGTATCCATATACATCAGTCCAGGTAAGTTGTTTAAAGCTGAACCTAGATTTGTCATGCTCACAAGGTGGGTCACCTGCTGGGGCAGGGTGGGTGGTAGGTATGGGTATATATGCTGATAGGTCACTACATGTATTGTTAAAGGCATCAGCAGTATACTTGTCTCCATTAATGGTGGCACCATGGTCCATGGAGTGTGGCAAAGAATTTTTGAAGTTCTCCAGAAGTTCATTGATATTACACCAGCGCTTACTGGGCTTGCTAAGCAGTTTTTTTTTTGTTGTTTCTTACTGGATTTTAAAGTAAACAGCCTTGGCTTCCCTAATACAAAGCTTTACTGACTAGGATATGCAGCTTATCCAACAGGTAGGGAAATGGGCAGACTGGGTGGGCCAATCGGTCCTTATCTGCCGTTAAAGTCTATGTTTCTATGTTGTGTAACTCCTTGTTCTTTTGAAGGTAATTACTGTGGCCCAGTTCTTTATAAAGATTCCAGGTTCTGTCATGTTCCCATGTCAAAGACTTAATAGCTAGAGTGTACCATGCTAGAGAGTTTACCTTCCTTACTATAGGCTTGAATGGGACAACAATATTGCTGCTCCTGTTATGCTGGAGAATAAAGTACTTGAGGGCTGCATTGACATCCTGCGTTTTGGTTAGATGACTAGTCAATGTATTGCAGGATGGCAAAAAAATATGGAAGCTTCTTAGCACAGGAAACATGGGCTTCTGAGGTGGAGGGCTCATTTTTGCTAACCTTGGAGGGCCATCTGCATGTCACAGAGGAGTGGTCACTTAAGAAGTCATGCAGGACAGCACTAGAGGCTATTTTGAAGCTGACTAGGACCCAATCTAGTAGAGAAGCAGTGCCTGTTTTGTAATTTACCTGGTAGGTATGGTAACAACTTAGGTCAAGTAAACATTAGTCAGTTTGTCTTTGTAGGCCTTATTCATACTTGCAAGTCCATTATAGTTAAAGTCTTCCACCACGATTTTCTCATGCTGTAGATTTAGACTAGAAATAGCATTAATAAAGCAGTCAAGATCATCGAGACATTTTTTGAGGGGATGTAGGCAACAATGAGGCTGAGGTTTTTATTTCGTGCTTCAAGTTTAGTTCTACAGAAGAATCAAACATCTCAAACTTTGAGTGTTCAATTCTTTTGGACAGTGGCAAACTTTTAGGAGAAATGGACAAACTTTTGGTTTTACTCATGCACCCTGATTTGAATGATATGAACCAGGTGAACCAGACGAGCACGTGAACTGCAGTTTGCTCCTAAAACAGTTGACTAGAGCACAGTGTGAATGACAGTCTCGTTTTGGAGCTAGACTCAGCTTGACCACGAGTCAGCAAGCAGGCTCACTTGTACACTCGTCATTGGGGGCACGGGGTCATAATGTTGCATGATAGTATGCCGCATGGCAAAATTGCGCTGCCAATACAGCACAATTCTTGCCATGTGGCATATCCCTTTTTTCTGTGGGGGGGCTATGCCCCGCACACCCTCTCCGCCCACTATAGATTCTCAACTCCGGGGGGGGGGTTCAAGTCGGAGAGTGCACAAAGTGTAAATAAAAATAAAACTTTCTGGGACCGGGAATCAAACCCGGTCCCAGAAGCACTGCCTGGGTTCCCTGCTGCTGTAGCTCAGTCCGTTGAGCCACAGCAGCTGGTTGGCCAAACCCACTCCCAGCAGAGGTCTTATCCTCTGCCTGGGAGAGTGAGAATGGTGCAATACCGCATACAGCAGTATACATGGTATTGCACCATTCCTTCACTGGTGCAGCGCTGTACCGGGTTAGCCATAATGTCGTACGCTATTAAGCGTGCGACATTATGACCCAGTACCATCATGGGGCTGTTAGATAGCTCAGGCAGGGCTGTGATTTATTTCTAGTTAGATTAGCTAAAAAATTCTTCAAAGCAAAGAAAATCTTCAAAAGTTAGACCAACACTAGTCCTGCAATAACATGACTGCTGAGGGGATCTATTTAGGAGGAAAAAAAGGCAGGCTGAGCAGCAGTGTTGCAGCAGGCCTCTTGGACCCGGGGCTTGCTTGAGGAGGAGACCCAGAAGGCACTGGAGTCTGGAGTCGGAGGAGGAAGAGGAGTGGTGTTCTTGGGGTATGAGGTGGCAGTCTGCCAGTGTCCACTTGTTGCCTAATCTCAGCAGTGCAGCACACTTTCTTTTTTTCATTGCAGAACTAGCATACTAGAAGGGCACTACAAATACAAACAGATTTTTGACTGAAGCCCCTGGCAGAAGCCTGAGATGTGATTATTGTTGGTAGTTACTTTTATTTACTAATTCTACTGGGTAGTAAATGTATGCCAGTTAGCAGCAGGACAGTGCCTGGCCACTAGTAGTTGGTACCTTGGTGGAAACCCATAAAAAATATTTAAATAATTCTTCATTCATGTTCATGGTTTCACATTTCTTTTTGTGGCAGTTTCAAACTCTTTAGGTTGCCCACGTTGCAGGCTAAGTTGCAGTAGTTACTTCTTCCTCCTCCTGAGTTCTGAAGCAGCCTTTTGCAGTGAGATCTGGGCAGTGGGCAGGGCAGCAAGTGTGTGCCAGCTGGCATCGTGCCAGTGCCCTGCCCCTAATAGTTGGCACCTTGGTGGAATTGCCATAAATAAATTTTTTTTTAAGTCATTTTTTTCTTTTTCTGGCACATTTCAAACTGAAACTCTCAGTCTTCATATTCTCCCAAGTTTCTGTGGTTCCTTCCTTCTGAGTCCTGAAGTAACCTGTATGTGTCATCCTGAGCTGTGTTGTTGCAGTGTGATCTAGGCAGTAGGCAACAACTGTGTGCCGGTTGACAACACGCTGGTGTCCAGCCCCTAGTAGTTGGCACCTTGGTGGCATCCCATAAAAAAAGTAAAAAATAAAACGAAACAAAATTTTGCACATACCCTGATGTTGCTGAAGTTCCTCACTCCTCCTCCTGAGTCCTGATATAGCATGTGTATGCATTGTCCTGAGTTGATTTGTTGCATTGTGACCTTGGCTGTGGACAGCAAGTGTGTGCCAGTTGGCAGCATGCCAGTACAAAGCCCCTGGTATTTGGAACCTTGCTGGCATCCAATAAAAAAAGAAAAAAAAATTCTCCATATTCCCTCAAGTTGCTGAAATTCCTTCCTCCTCCTTGTCCTGAGTCCTGAAGCAATGTGTGTGTGTGTGTGGTCCTGAACTGTGCTATTGGGTGGTAGTAGGAGGGGAATCCTCTAGTGCAGAGAAGATCACCAGTGGGGTTCCATAGGGGTCAGCATTGGGTCCGGTACTATTTAATGTCTTCATAAGAGACATAGGAGAGGGTATTCAGGGCAAAATGTGCTTGTTCGCGGACGACACCAAGCTCTGTGGAAGGGTGGATACACGGGAGGGGATACAAGAACTGAGGCAAGACTTAGCCAGACTGGAGAAATGGTCGGGGATCTGGCAACTGGGATTCAATACCAAAAAGTGTAAAGTGATGCACAATGGGGCAAAGAACCTACAGGCAGAGTACTACTTGGGAAAAGTGCAGATAGCCGGGACTGAGGAAGAAAAGGACCTGTGGGTTATGATAACGAGTGAGCTGAAACAATCATCTCAATGCAAAAAGGCTAGCAGGAACATCGAGGTAATCATGCCTTTCTATAGGTCACTGGTGAGGCCGCACTTGGAGTATGGAGTGAGGTTTTGGAACCCACACCTAAAAAAAGGACATCAAGCTGCTAGAGGGGGTGCAGAGGAGGGCAACTAAGATGATCAAGGGACAGCAGGATAGGTCATACGAGGAAAGGTTGGAAGCACTGGGGAATGTACTCCTGGAGGAAAGAAGGCTGAGAGTGGGGGCATGATTGAGATCTTCAGATACTTGAAGGATGTAAATAAAGTTGAGTGTGAAGGTCTCTTCAACAAAAGAGAGAACACCACTACAAGGGGGCATAGTCTCAAGCTGGTGGGGGGGAGAGATACAGGAGAGACGCGAGGAAACATTTCTTCACGGAAAGGGTAGTGATGGCCTGGAATGAGCTGCCAGAGGAGGTGGTTGAGGCTAGGACAATCAGAGCTTTTAAAAAGGCATGGGACAGGCACACAGGGAAACAAGGGCATGGGACAGTGAAGGGAGAAAGGGGGAGGGCAAAGGGGAAGGGGGGCATGAGGCACTGGTGAAAAGCCAGGTCTCATCAACAACATGAGCAGACTTAATAGGCCACGTGGTCTCCATCTGCTGGTAACTTTCTTATGTTCTTATTGCAGTGTGGTATGAACTGGTAGTGAGTTAGTGCCTGGCCTCTGGTAGTCCTTGGTGGCATCCCACTAATAAAATAAAAAAATTAATAAAAAACTAAAATAAAAAAAATCAAATTAAGTCTTACTCTTCATCATTCATCAACCAAATGGCTTAGTCCTGTAACAAGCATTAGGGAATGGAGAAACGGATGCCATGGAAATGATGGCATGGGATCATCCAGTCACATCAAAGAAAAAAAACTCTGGTCAGATCCACCACGGCTGCATAATGAAGCTAGTGAAGTCGTGTGGAATTGTTAAGGAGGTATGGAGAAACAACACAATGGTTTGTAAGTAGTAAGATTTGTTTTAGTTTCTGTTCTAAGGAAGGCATACACATTATTAGGAAAATATATGGCGGTGTACATTTTAATGGAAGGAATAGGAAGCTTACAAAAGAACCCAAGAGCAAATGCCACTGAGGTATGTGTTATCCTGGATGATATTGGCCAGATAGCCAAATTTTAAAGAAAAGACAATCGCACATATCCCAATAATGCAAAGCATCAAGGGAAACGTATGCAAATCCCCATGATGGTACAGAAGGTGGCAGTACATGAAAAAGTAATGGCTGGCATATGTTCAGCCTTGGGATTAGTTACACAGTTTTTGGTTTTTTAAGAGAAACAGGGTTTTTGTCCTTGAGGTAATGCAAGTTATATATAAGCAATGTGTTGATGTCAGGAAGTCAAGTGTAATGATGATGGCCTGTTAGAGAAAATGTGATATTAACTTTCAGAGGGGATCGCTTTTGATAAGGGCAAGATAGTTATGCTTGTGATAATGGGAATATTAAGAAATTATGAGGTCTACGCAGACGTAGAGTACAAATATGCACAGTTTCATAAGTATGTGCTCAGAGTGCAGGCAAATGTGATATGCAGGTTTGTTTTAGAAATAGGTAAAACTAGCGATACATGCAATTAATAGAAAGTTAGATAATTACATAGACATATATATTTTTTTTATTTAATTGTTTAACCAGGAGTAGCACACTAAGCTGAAAGCTTTTTTTACAGGTGCATCCTGGGAGCACAGGGAAGTTAAGTGACTTACTCAGGGTCACACAGTATGTAAGTGGAAGCTGTGGGATTCAAACCCAGGTGTGGTCTGCTGGGTGTCACCAAATTTGTAGTTCAGAGCCTTAAACCACTGCGCTATACTGCTTCCCTAATATAAATGCAAATAGATAGATAGAGAGAGACACACACACACACACACACACACACACACACACACACACACACACACACACACACACACACACACACAGGCAGAATAGGAATGGCAGTGATGTATTGAAGTGATGCCAACCCCACCCCCACCACGCAGACATGGACAGGCATTGGGGTGTGCCTTTGGGTCATTGCCCATAACGCTCACGCCATTTCACCTCACCCTACCCTGCAAACACAGACAAGAGTCAAGGTGTGCCTTGGGATTTTCAAACTTTACACTCACCCCATTCCATAAGGAAATATGCTGAAATGGGTACAGTATAAGAGAATAGAGTAAACTTTGGGGCTGAAGAGTCAAAGGCACACCTCGATATCTGTCACTGGCTGCAGGGTGGGGATGGGGTGGAATGGCGTGAGCATTACTGTTGACAATCTCAAGTCACACCTCTGATGCCTGTCAGTCCCTTCAGTGCAGGGTGTTATGGTCAAAAACACTATTGCCCTGAGTGTTTCTTGGTATTTTCACTCCAAGTTTTCAGCATGGGCTTTTTGTGACCCCACCACATGAACAGTGACACTATCAGTTCATTAGCCAAAAGGAGATTTTGCATCGACTGTGCCATTTGGCACCACAGGTGCAAAAGTACATTTGAACAGGATGTAAAAAATGACAGCTGTACATTTCTTGCTTCAGTAACTGCTCAGCACATCTGTTACATGACCTGCTTATTGACATTTTATATCTGCTAAGCAATGTACTGCTGCTATATCTGGGGAAGTACCTTTCCTAGGTTGCAAGAACAGCCTCGGAGGAACACACACACACACACACACACACACACACACACACACAGACACCAGAACACACCAGAACACAGCAGCAAAATGATTAGATTTGTCTACAAGCACTATCTGCTATGCAAGTTGGAGCACCATGCATGGCAATATCTATCTCCTCTGATATCCATCTCAGGCTGTCCAGTGTTTGGGAGTTGTGCAGCGCCATATCATTGAGCTTGTGTTTCAGCTGCCTGACTGTACGTCACATGCAGGACAATGCCTGCAATTTCCCCCCAGTAATCCTCCACACCCTATCCTTTTGTTATATGGAGTGCCTCCTGCCCCCACTAGGCTCCAGCACCCTGTCTCACTGTCCCACTAATCTGACTAGGAGGACAGTCTCATCCTCCATGAAGTCTGGAGCTCTGCCCCTTCCCCTTGGCATTTTGGCACTTTGCTCTTCCTGATTTGCTTTGGATAGTTTAGAGTTGTACTGCAGAATGTCTGTACATGCCCTCTTTAGCTTTTGAGGTTATTTCACATGGCCGCGATATTTACTTCCATGTTTTGCATGACGCTGACGTCCCAGATAGACAATGTGAATGCAGGATGTGCATGACGCAAATTGCGGCAATGTCCTCCATGTCTGCAATGCACATTGCGTTGCGGCAAAGGATTCGCAATTTGCATGCCGCATGTTACCTATCTGTACATTTTAGTGCTATTTGTCGTTTTGGACAGGGTAATAGCCATTAAGCACAGGTGCTTGTTGTCAGGGGAGAACAGGGAGCAATGAAACATAGAATTTGATGGCAGATAAGGACCGCTTGGCCCACCCAGTCTGCCTATTTCCCTACCTAATGGATAAGCTGCGGATCCTAGTTAACCAGCAGCCTACTTCTTTCTACCCCCACCCCCTAGAATTGCCTTATGGCTGTCCCATGCATGCTTGAATTCAACCACTGTTTTTGACTCCACAACCTCCTCTGGAAGGCCGTTCCATGCATCCACAACCCTCTCTGTGAAAAAATACTTCCTTACATTACCTCTGAGCCGCCCCCCGCTCTATATTCAAATTGTGCCCCGTTGTTCTTGCACACCTCTTTTTTTGAAAGATGCTACCCTCTTGGACTTTGTTGATTCCCTTGAGGTACTTGAAAGTTTCTATCATGTCGCCCCCTCTCTCCCTCCTTTCCTCGAGGCTATACATATTAAGCTCCTTTAGTCTCTCTTCATATGTCTTCCGGTGCAGACCCTGCACCATTTTAGTTGCCTTCCTCTGGACAGCCTCCTTCCTGTCTATGTCCTTGCAGAGATTGGGTCTCCAGAACTGCATGCAGTACTCCAGATGGGGTCTCACCAGCTGTCTGTTCAGAGGGATAACAACTTTCTGTTTTCTACTGGTGATGCCTCTTCCTATGCATCCCAGTATCCCCCAAGCCCTCCTTACTGCCCTCTCACATTGCTTGCCCACCTTTAAGTCATGTGATATGACTACCCCAAGGTCCCTTTCCATTTTTGTTGTTGTTAGTGTCTCACCCCCCCATTGTGTACTCTTCCCCTGGGTTTTTGTTTCCCAGGTGCATTACCTTGCATTTCTTAGCATTGAATCTAAGTTGCCATACATTTAACCATTCCTCTAACCTTGCCAAGTCCCTTCTCATCCTTTACACCCCACCTTGTTCATCAACTCTATTGCAGACCTTTTTGTTGTCTGCAAAGAGACATACTTTTCCTTCCAGTCCCTCTGCAATGTCACTTACAAAGACATTGAATGGGGTCTTGCTCTCTATCACACAGAATCAGGTGGTGGTTGTGGGATTCATGCTCAGGTCTGTCTGCTGGATGTAAGGCAAGGCAAGTTTTATTTTTCAGGCGCCCAATCCCAGAGGCTCTGGCCACCGTACATATAAGTACAAACTATTCATTAAAGTAAAAACATACATAGTAAAACAGTAGCAAATTAATCAAGCCATATCAAACATGATTAAAAAAATAGCAGTAGTCATTAACAAGGCTATCCTAGATATATACTAATAGACAGTGTCTGGGAAGGCATGACTGAACAGGAGGGTCTTGAGGCAGGCCTTGAACACTTCAACTAAAGGGGCCTCCCTTACAGATGGAGGCAGCAAATTCCACAGGACGGGGCCGGAGACACTAAAAGCTCTGTCAACAGCAATTTTTAATCTTGTCCTGAGAATCACAAAGAGGCCCCTAGAGGAAAAATGGAGAGAGCGGACGGAAGCAGCTGGTGTCAGAAGGTCCAACAAGTATCCAGGGCCCAGCCCATGTAGAGCCTTAAAGGTGAGCAAGCCCACCTTGAAGAGGATCCTCCACCTGACAGACAGCCAGTGTAGTTCACGCAGCACTGGGGTGATGTGGCAGTATTTACCTGGCTCATTCACAGCTCCTTACTCATACCACTCTACTGGCAGACCTACACACGTGCAAAGATCCCTCTCAGTTGCACCATGGACATTAACACCACTCCGGGCACAGGCATAGTGTGAGCATGTGATGGGGGGGACTCGCACCACACCTCACTTGGGGCCACAGGCCAGCTCAGGCCATCCGGTGTGACCATGGCAGTGCATGATGTGGTTTGCGTGTCTGGTCACCCTCACTGTGCTTGTTGCTCCTGTTGCCTATGTCACTGTTCACTTCATCCACATGCACATTGGAGACCATAGCAGACCTGGCACATGTTCACACCGGCTTCATTTTGTGTATGTCCCGGCTCCCTGGCACCATGATCATTGCCCACAGGCTTTCATGTATGTGCCGTGTTCAACTTGTGGTTACCCATTGACACAGACAGTGTATTGCTTCATATGCTCCTGCGAACATCCCATAAGCCCACAACACCCCTGTCATGTGCACATGGGCCTGGGACTACCATGCCTACCACATCACTCCCGTGCAGACTGCGGCACCTAGAGCGGACATGCACGGGTCACTTGCCATGACAATTTACAATTGCATTACTACATAGTATTCACAAGTGTCACCCTCACTCTGCCAACACTGCACACACCTGACATACTGCACAGGACATACTGGACAAGGAGGAACACAGCACATGTTGTTTGGATGACCACATAATCATTACTGTGTCCAGTTTTGGGACTTCCAGCTATGGCTAGCAGGCCACTGGGGGTGTCCCTTGGTGTTGCCGCCATAACATCCTGCCATCTGTGGGACACGTTGCAGCACTGACAACAGCTATGGGGTAACACAACTTGGGCTGCAACTGCACTACAGTTCTGCACACATTGAGCAGTATTGGGTAGCTCTGCTCCCTGCACAAACCTCCAATAACGTATCACACATTGGGCAGCCATAAAATTGTGACGCTCTATTTATCACTCTCTCTCTCTCTCTCTCTCTCTCTCTCACTCTGTCTCACCATCATCACTGGACACACTGTGCACCTTGCATACCACAGCTACGACAGGGCACTATATACTCCTGCCTCACTAGCTGTGTGTGTTAGTGTACTGGTTCCACCATGCATACCATGATTGGCTGGCCATGTGAGATGTCGTATGGTAGTGGCACCTCCCCACACATCGCCCACGTACACCCTTGCTGCGCACATGACAGTAGCCACACAGCATCTGCCAAGTTGCATAGATGCACCAGATCCCTGGACCACATGGATGCAGCTGTTACAGCAGCATGACAGCAGCCACACATGCATGTTTCATATATCCATCAGCTGCACACTGCATGCAGCCCGTGTGGTACACGCATCATACCTGCGCGTTCAGCATCTGCAGATGTGTGCTCCCTGACAGTGGCTGTGGATTAGGTCAGCTCTGACAAGATGTCCAGCTGCTGCTATGCTGGCACATCCTAAGCCCTGGCTCACAGTGATGTCACTGAAATGGTCCTCATCAGACACCTCTCCAGAGTCCTGCTTCTCCGGGACTTCAGTCATGTTGACTTGGTGGGCCAGTGCAATGTTGTGCAGTATGCAGCATGCAACAAAAATCTTACAGGCCGTATCTGGTGAGTACTGAAGTGCCCCTCCAGAGCAGTCAAGGCATCTAAACCTCATCTTCAACAGGCCAAATGTTTGCTCGATGAACACCCTGGTGCTGGAATGGGTCTGGTTGTAGTGTTTGTTGGCTTCTGACTGTGGATGCCTCACTGGCGTCATTATCCATGGCTGTTGGGGGTAACTACTGTCACTTGTTGGAAATTTAGGGCACAGTTACACACCATCTCATGGCCCTCTGCCCAACACTATCCCCTACCATTCCCAACTGTAATGCAGATGTCAGTGACAACCCTACCTTGGCCCACCCAACACACAGCACCCCGGGTGTGCCTTGTGTGAGGCACACACATTGGCAAGGCACCACCTCCTTCCCAGTTCCACCAGGCCACAGCATCCATGTCATCTGTCTAGGGCTGCGGCTGGTCATAATGACTTCAGAACATCTGGTCCACCTGCTACCCAATGCCTGGCTCTCAGTGGCACTCGACACAGCTTACAGTGCCATGCACACCACTGGTGTGTCAAATGGAGATGTCTAGTGTCCCCACCATTCGGCTTACCTAGTCACCACCCACCTTGTATATCCCCATGGTGGAGGGCCTCATACAGCCCACTCTGTTGGATGATGTATGCATCATGACAGGAGTCTGGGAACATGACCACAACTTGAAGGATCCGGCAATGGTTGTCGCACATCACCTTTACATTGAGGGAGTGGTACCACTTCCTATTGACATACACATCAGGATCATGGGTAGGTGCACGTATTGCTACATGTGTGCAGTTCATGGCACCCAGCATACAGGGGAAGTGCGCAATGCCAGAGAAGCCCTGCTTCAAAGGCACTTTCTGCTCTGGCTCCACAGGGAAGCTGATGTACCATGATGTCCTCCGCAGCAGGGCCTTAAGGAACTGGTGCAGGCATGTCAACACTGCAGACTAAGAAATACCCACAGTGTCACGTGTTGGTGTCTGAAATGTGCCCATTGCCGGGAAGCACAGTGCTGCTGACACCTTTGCTTCCACTGGAATGGGATGACGTCTCCAGGTTTGGCTCTTTAGATCCTCTCTGAGCTCATCACAAGAGTTCCTCTATGGCATCACAGGACAGACAGTTTCATGCCAGACACTGCTGCTTTGAGAGGTCCCTGAATGATAGCCACTGCCTGTATACCCTGACTGTGTACCATAGACACACTCTGTCTACTCCATGGCCAGCTTGCTGGGCCTGCTGGCTCTACTGTTGGGCATGCTGGTGGCGCATCCATTGTGCCAAACGTATGGTTAATAGGGCTGCTAGCCCTGGCATTCTTTGAAGTCACCCCACCGGTGCTTGTGCTGCAGCAGAAGTTCCTCACTAGTGACACACTCCAAGCTCTGAAGCAGTGCCCTATTTATATGTGCTGTAGACCAGCTCCTCCTTGGTCTAACAGGTGCATCTAATGTTGGACACATGTCTGCGACATTCACCTTCTAAGTTCCCATTTATGGAGATGTAGCAGCTTGTATTGACAGAAATACAGTTTGTGTCAGGCCGCAACCCAAACTTTGTTGCATCTTTGGTCACAAGGCCTGTGGACACAATCGTACTGTGTCTGGTGCAGTGAACACTGTAAAATCATGCTTGACGCATCTTTGGCCACAACTCACTATTTGCATCATTCCTGTTTGACACAAGTCGGTTACGTCGATCATACACCTTTGAAAAGTGGGCCCCAGGTTTTATACTATCAGATAATGTAAAGAACATTGTAAGGTAAGGCAGCTCACAATGGCAATTATACAAATGTTCCATGTTCCGCTTACTATATAATCTGGTAGTTCAGGGATTCTAAAATGAGGAAGACACCACTGTGCAAACATGTAGATCTGGCCAATATGTTTACAGTCATTTTAGTCATTCTGTTAAAGCACAGAAGCTATTACAAAATATTCAGCAGTGGAAACACATTCCCCTCCATCACCTGAAACAAGATGTGGCAACAAGATGGAATTTTACCTATTACATGATGGAATCTCTTCTAGAACAACAAAAGGCTATCCAGCAGTATGCTGCTGTGCATGACATTGACAAGGGAGACCTAAACATCAGTCCAAATCAGTGGTGCCTGATGGAAACCCTCTGCACTGTGCTGAAGTCCTTTGAGGAGGCCACAAGGGCAGTAAGTGCTGATGCAGCTGGTTTAAGCCAGGTACTCATCCTCACTGCCCTCATTAACCTGCGACTTCTTTGTATGAAAACTCAGTTTGAAAAAAAAGGAGGCTACCACTGCTCTCAATCTAGTAGAAGGAGTAAGATCATGTTTCTGGAATGACCCATGCATTTAAAAAATGCATACAGATGACCACTACATCATGGCCACTCTCCTGGACCCTCGGTTCCAAGACACATTTGAGATATTCTTTGATGCACAAGAATGCAGTAAGGATCGGCAGTCCTATGAAGCCTGGCTTGTCTATCTGGTCTCTGTACCTATGGCACAAAACAAAACCAGGAACACAAATAGAGCAAAAGAACAGCACTCATCTTCATCCCTTGCAATTACACTGACAGGCCAGGTGGAGGAGAGGGGAGAAGAAGGATCCCAAATATGTTTCCACTGCTTCTTCTGAACACCACAGGAGTCACTCATGTTTGATTCCAAGCCAACCTACTACTGCTGCTGCTGCTGCTGCTGCTGCTGCTGTTACTGCAACCCTCAGAAAGACTGCCATTGATGACAAACCACTATGGGAACAACTGACTATGGCTTGATGAAAAAGCATGGCAAGTCACGCTCTGACACACTGGTGCCTGAGATGCCAGCAAACAAAATGGTGCAGGATTATTTGGATGAGAATGTGCCACTGGCAAAAGGAAACGGACCCTCTATTGTACTGATACCAAAAAAAGACCATTTGGTCCTCTTCAATACTGGTAACTGTGGAACACCTCAGTTGTTCACCTGCAAGTTCATACTCGAGAGAATTTTCAGTGCTGCAGGTAATATTGTAGCAACAGGAGAACATGCCCTTTGACCCAAAATGCAGAGATGCTCAATTTTTTTAAATTAGCCTGCCCCTTTTCCCATAGCCCTTTTTGCCATGGTTTATGAATGACGAATCTCCTACACTTCCAGCTGGGCTAAAGACAGAAGTGAATGATGTGGTGGATGGGGAGGGCCTCTGTGTCCATTAGTTTTTTTTTGAACCAGTAACCTACACATACACACTATGGGATGCTGCACTGTTGTCATCACTCCCTCTTCTTCAGATTAATGTTTTGTGAATTTTTGGCAGGTCTACACAGGCTGAATAAATAATTTTGGGACAATGTTGCTCATGAAACCAGTGTATACTACACTTATCCATGGCATGACAGGAAGCCTTGTCCATGTGCGGTGCTGTCCCAATGGGCACACAATTTTTGGAACCAGTAGCCCACACCATGAGATGCTGCACTGTTGTCTTCACCCAGTCTTATTCAGATTAATGCTTTGTGAATTTTTGGCAAGTCTACACAGGCAGAATAAATAATTTTGGGGGCAACGTTGCCCATAAAACCGATATGTACAACACTTATCCATGGCATAACAGGAAGCCTTGTCCCATTTGTGGCACTGTCCAAGCGGGTTCTATGTGATAACAGCGAATGCCTAAAGGCGATCACCATTATCGCACAGAGTGCCGAAAACATTTTTGGCACTCTGACAACCCTGACGCACAGGACAATGGTGCCAGGACATGTATTTTAATGCTTTCTGTGGGGGGGGGGCTGTGCCCCCCACACCCCTCTAGTGAGAGGCTTTTCCCCCACACCCCCCTACTAAAGGATTCTCAACTCCAGGGGGGTGCATGTAGAGGGGGTGAAAGCATTAAAAAATAAAGGTTCAGGCCGGGTGCAATAAAATCACACCAGCGCCCAGACCCGAACCTGGTACCTCACCCAATCCAACCACTAGCCAACACCCAATGCCATGATGCAGCTTGGCAATCCACCACAGCACCACCCCCTACAGCTCCTCTGCCCCCTCCCAGCCCACGCTCGCTGTGCTCGCTCCCCAAGATACACATAGCTATATTCTGTCACCCACTCACCACCCCCTCATCCAGTCTCCCTACCCTCCCATCACCATGAGGGATTGTGCCTGGAAGGAGTCGCCGTTATGGATGGTGCCCTTCCCCATGCGCCCACCTCACGGGATACAGTCCAGGTGGGCACACAATCTTTGGAACTAGCAGTTTACATTGTGCATTGCTGCTCTGTTATTTTCACTCAGTCTTCCTCAGATTAAAATTGTTTTTTTTTTTGCCATGCCTACACGAGCCGAATAAATAATTTTCAGAGCAACATTACCCATGAAGCCAGTGTGTACAACCCTTATCCATGGCGTAATGGGAAGCCTTTTCCAGTGTCTATGTATGGCACTGTCCCAATGGGCATATAAGTTTTGGTACCAATAGCCTACGTGGTGGGATTCTGTACTGATATTTTGTAAGCATACATTACATAGGCCCTACAATGACAGCCATTTTATTTGGGTCATTGTTAGCCAGATACTCTTGTTTACTGCTAACATTTTCCATGTTTGACACTGACTGTATGGACCCAATTATTGGAACCAAGTACCCCACAGTGTGGCCCACTGCATCATCCTGCTGTTTAGTGTGCCTTATCAGCCCAGTGCATTTTATTATTTCATTTTATCCCATTTCCTAATGCTTTTAATTGCTTGAACCATCGTTAGCTTGTCTGACATTAAGAGAACTTTAGCAAACTTTATACGGTTTAACTGTCAAAGTTCACATGGTCGAACTTTGGGAGGTTTGCACATCCCTAGATTTTTCAACCTTACATCCCAACCTTAAATTATTTCTAAGGAACTCACATCCAGAAGGAACTGAACTAAGAGGGAGTCTGCTGGATTTGAGAGAAGACTTAACATACACCAGACATCCACCACCATTTTTATGGCCCAGTCTACTCTAAATAGGGTGTAAGAGTCCATTTTGATTTCCCAGTCTGGGATCCTACTAGTGAGCCATGACTCCATAACAGCCACAACACCAAAATGCAAGTTCGTTATCTAGAGCTTAAATTCATGAAGTTTAAGCATAAGGCCTCCCCTCCAAGTTGACATGGACTATATCCAGGTAGCCCCTGAAAGATGAAATCAGTGTGGCTGGGCCAGGTTTTGAGTGCACATTGCCAGCAAGTAGAAGCAATGACAATTGTCTGAGTGCATAGCACAGTTTTAAAGAGCTAGGAGATACATTACTGTTGCGTTTGACCTTTTGGTTCAGTAAACAAAACTGTCTCACAAAACATAGCAAGGTATCTCCAGCCAGGCGTCCAAAATTCAGTAGGAATGTGGGTAATCTTGGCACAGGATAGAGTAGAGTAACTGCCTTTATGAAGTCAAGTTCCAGAGTATTGGTGCAAGGGGCAGGAATTACTAGGCCAGGCCAGGCCAAGTAATGATGTAGTCAGGGTGATAGTGAGCATTTGTTGTAAGTGAGCTACTGTAGTAACTAATGCCAAGAAACAACAAAACCTACAGCACCTGTAGTATGGGATTTCAATGTTAAGGCAATCGTATTATGTACTAGAGGCTTTAGTGACGAATACATAGATGGGACTACAAGTAGCAGCACAAAGAACCTAGCATAAATGCTAGCTGGAAGGTGAAAAATAAAAGCCACCCAGAAGATAGGGTATAGTTATTCTTTAGTTGGAGGCATCTGATTGGTTGGTACCCATTCGACAGGGGTACATTAACTTTCAATAGATGCCCACCAAATAAAAATTCCCAACCCAACTGGTCCATCGCCCTCTCACATATCCTGGTGCCCACCCTAATTTCTCATTGGTTGAAAGCACCCCCCTAGGCAATTTCAAATCACCGCCATTGTGTTTAGCTCACTTAGCAAGTGAGCAGACCCCACTCCCCTCAACACATACAAGGAAAGTAACGGCAGTCGAATACTTTAAAAAAAGGTATGAAAACAGTCCCCATGCCCTAATGTTCAAACAGAATCAGAGAAAACAAATAAAAGTAACTTTTTTCCCCACTTCCTTATCAAACAATAGGGCGTGCCATCTCCCTGGTACAGTCCTTCACCACTGCACTGTGCTGAGCCCTCATTCTCCCCGACTCATAAACAAAAGGAAAAAAACAGTCACAGCATGAGGATCCCCTTCCTAATACACCCACAGCATGCAGATCCATGACAATAGTACCTCAGGGTTCTTGTCTGCTGACTGATTTCTTCCATTTTACAGCTCCTCTGGTTCGGTTCCTTGGTGAAAACTCACTCACTGCACTGGACAAACCAGATGCTCCTCTTCTCACTCCCAGTCCTTGGGGAAGGCAGCAAGGATTGGAAACTCATAAAACAAACTAAAAAAAAGCAGAAGAACTTCAGTCTCGGTACTCACAGCAGGGATCGGGAAACTTAAAAAAAAAAAATACAGGCTGAACTGGCTCCTGACCATGCTCACACTCCCAAACCACGCTTCCTTCTCCCAAGGGCAACATGTCCTGGCCCCAGTCAGTGTTACAAAAAAAGGCAGCAGGACAGAAAAAACATATAGCCTGTCAAATACAAAACAAGCATTTGTCAGTGCCGAATGTTTGCTTTTTGGCATTGGCATTGGTAGTGCAGGAGTTAGAGAGACGCATAATAGGAATGGCAGTGCAATATGGAACTGATACCAACCCCACCACCACCCTGCAGAGACTGACAGGCATTGAGGTGTTCCTTTGGGTTGTTGCCCATAATGATCATGCCATTTCACCTCACCCTACCCTGCAAACACTGACAAGTGTCACGGTGTGCCTTGGGGTCTTCGGGCCTTACACTCACCCCATTCCGTAAGAAAATACACTGAAATGGGTGCAGTATAGGAGAATGGGTGAACTTTGGGGCCAAGAGCCCAAGGCACACCTCGATGCCTGTCACTGGCTGCAGGGTGGGTGGGGTGGAATGGAGGAGCATTACAGCTGACAATCCCAAGTCACACCCTCATGCCTGCCAGTTTCTACAGGGTGAGGCGCTCGGTTAGAAACCCTAATGCCCACACATTTGTTGAGTATTTGCACTCCAAATTTTCAGCATGGGCTTTTTGTGACCCCACCTTATGAACAGTGACACTATCAGTTCGTTAGTCGACAGGTGATTTTTGCACAGCGACTGTGCCATTTGGCGCCACAGGTGCAAAAACACATTTCGGCCAGGATGTGAAAAATGACAACTGTGCTGTTCATGAGGAGGTGTAAAAAATAACAATGTTAAAAAATCTGGAGTGAAAATATGAAAAATTGGTGAAGTCATGAGCGTGCAAAGAAACTGCTCAATGCATGTCCATAATGCAATTATTTTGGGGATTTGTTTAACCAAATTTTCAAAATAGGCATTTTGGGACCTCCGCTCATGAACAGTGTCAATGTGATTTTGTTAATGTGTCCCAAACATTGATTTCCCACAGTGACCGTGCCATTATGCGCCACATGTACAAAAACACATTTTGGGCAGGATGTGAAAAATGACAGCTGTACTGTTCATAAGGAGGTGTATAAAAATGGAAATTATGAAAATCTAGAGTGAAAATATGAAAAAATTGGTGAAGTTACGAACATGCATAGAAACCGTGCAACGCATGGCCGTAATGTAATTATTTGGGGGAGTGTTTTAACCAAATTTTCAACATAGGCATTTTGGGACCTCGGCTCATGAATGGCATCACTGTGATTTTGTTACTCTGTCTTGAAAGTTAATTTCCCACAGCGACCATGCCATTGTGAACTACATGTGCGAATACACATTTCGGGCAGGATGTGAAAAATGACAGCTGTACTGTTCATAAGGAGAAGTGAAAAAATGGCAATGTTGAAAATCTAGAATGAAAATATAAAAAATTGGCAAAGTTACAAGCATGCATGAAAACTGCACAATGCACGCTTGTAACACAGTCATTTTTATGTTTGCTTGCACGCATGTGCAAGAAACATAGTGCCATCATCTGAGACACCGGATGCAGTGGCATGCAGTTGAAAGGGAGAGCTCTGCTGCAGTGAGCAGAGCTCTCCCCCCATGATCCGGTGCGCCAAGCACTGCATTTGCATGCTTGTGGTCATACGTCTCCCCAGTGCACACTGTATGGCTGACGGGTGCCCAATCCCGTCAGCTCTAGGCCCCCCCCAAAAGAAAACAAGCTTCCTGGTACCACGCTGGGAGCCCACCCCAGTGTGGCAAACAATGTAATGGCCGATGGGGGGGCCAAATCCCCCGTCGGCTCCACATCTCCAGGCTCCCCCCAAAACGTTTCCAGGTGCCATACTGGGAGCCCACCCAGCGTGGCAGAAACTGTAATGGCCGATGGGGGTGCCCAATCCCCCGTCGGCTCCAGCCCCCCCAAGCAGCCTTCCTGATGCCATGCTGGGAGCCCACCCCAGCGTGGCAAACATTCCGCATCATCCTCCTTTAAAAAAAAGTCCCTGAAAGAAAAAAACAGTCCCTCGCGGTCTGTTGGCCCCTTCCCCCACCCACGCCCACCCACTGCGCACCCTGCCTCCCCACACCCCCCACACCCTATACTTACTTTGACTGGATCTCTAACACAGCTGCCCCCTTGCATCCTTCTGTGATGAACATGGGCTGACGCAACTTATTACTGAACCAACATGCCCAAACATGAAGAACCCCAGTAAAAGTACACTTTTGGATGTGCTAATGGTGAGCAAACCTCATCTCTTCTCCCACGCTGATGTCTGCTTCTCAGACGCCAGTGACCATTGTTTTATTGCGGGAGTAAGATCCACCAACAACCCAGCACCCATCAGCAAGTTCTCTATGAAGAGATCCAGGCGCAACTTCAATGAACATGCCTACCTAAACGAGCTTAAGTACTCCCCTGAGTGGCAAGATTTCTACCTGGCCAAAACGATTACGTCAGCTTACAATATCTTCCACAACATTCTATCAAGGGCCTTTAATAAGTATGCTCCCCTTATTAAAGTTTGAACTAGGACCAAAACCTGTAAATGGTTCACCCTCAGATCAAGTCCTTGCTTCTAGAAAGAGATAAGCTCTGGAAAAAGCACGAGACTGAACAGTGCAGAGGATTGGAACCAGTTCAGGAGACTACAAATTTATGTACCAAAACAATCAGAGAATCAAGACCACCTTCTTCAAATCGAACTCGACTCTGCCACAAAGAGCCCAATCAAGCTCTGGAACACAATCAGTGATCTGCTAGGCCACTCCCCAGGAAATTCACTCCCACCAAGATTACCTCTGGCAACTTGACTATAACCGAAAAGATGGATATACTTGGACGATTCAATAACCACTTTGCTACTGCAGGCATGGCATTTGATAACTCCCTGCAAATATGCTTCGCCTCCCAGACTGCCAGCCAACTGCCTGAAACTCCGATAGCTTCGCCGCCTTTCTCACTTCAACCTGCCACACTGAAAGAGGTAGAGGATCTCTTGCTTCAGTTGGATACTAGAAAAAGTGCTGGGGCCGACTCCCTTGACCCTTACTTCCTAAAATTGCCTACCATTACTAGCGATACCCGTCACCCACCTTTTAACTTATCCCTGTCTCAGGGACCTTACCACCTATATGGAAGACAGCACATGTCATACCACTGTTCAAATCAGGTGACCGTGGCGATCTCAATAACTACAGGCCAATTTCCCTCCTTCTGGTCTTGTCCAAGCTCCAGAGAAAATTGTAATGCACAGCTGAGGACTCACCTTGAGTCTAGGGAATCGCTAAACTTATGCAGTCCGGATTCAGAGCTAAACATAGCACTATCTCAGCCTCGCAAAGTTACTAATGACTGGCAGTGTAATCTTGAGAGCAAAAACTTTATTTGTGCTGTTTTCCTTGATCTAAGCAAGGCTTTCAACACAGTCAACCATAGTCTGCTCCTCTCCGCCCTTCAAACCATAGGTGTGGACCCCTCCTGTCTGCGTTGGTTCACTGACTATCTTACAGGGTGCCTTCAACAAGTTAAAGCCGAAGGAGGCCTGTCCCCCTTAAAAACTCTGCAAAGAGGGGTACCTCAAGGTTCTATATTAGGGCCCTTACTTTTTGCAATCTACATTAATAACATCGACTACTGTATAAAAGAAGCCAACATCCATCTGTTTGCAGATGATACAGTTCTCTACGTGAGTCGCCCAACACCTGAAGCTGCCTGCAATGACCTACAGTCAGAATTCAACCTTTGCAAAGCCAACTCCTCCAAAAAGCTACTCCTTAATGCCCAAAAACTAAAGCAATGGTCCTCTCCTTTTATCCGTACAGCTAACCCTCGTCCAGTGGGACAGTTCCCAAATTACCACAGTTCTAGGTGAAAAATAGAATTTGTTACAAAATTCAAGTATCTGGGAGTTTGGATAGACCAAAGACTCTCCTTCATTGAACATATCGAGGACTTGCTAAAACGACTTCGGCAAAGGCTTGGACTGTTTTTTAGAATCAGCCAATTTCTCACCAGAGATGCCAAGAAACAACTGGTCCAATCCATTTTCCTATCATTGGTTGATTACACTGACTTCCTCTACAGCCAATGCCCCAACTCTTACATGGCTAAACTGGACACACTCTACCATCGAGCACTGAGGTTTATAACGGGACTCCCCTTCGACACACATCACTGCACCCTATATGCGGCAGTGGGATGGACATCACTAAAGTTCAGACGCCACAGAAATGCCACTCTCTGGACCTATAGAGCCATCTCTAATAAGCTGCCTTACTATATCTCCTGCTGTCTTCCCCTGAGTATAATTGGGAAATACGCGTTAAGAAGTTACTCAGCTATTACACTTAAAGTACCCAAAGCAAAATCCCGCTTTGGCAGGGCAGCCATAAGCTTCGTGCTACCTACCTTATGGAACGATCTACAAAAAACCCTCCAATTAAGCACTCTAATCGGTATAAATGCTTTCAAGATGCTTTATTTCCGTACAATCAGAGAAGTATGTAACTGCTTCACCCACTCAGACCCAGTACTGGTATATAGCCACACCTAGACCCAATTTTAAGTACTGACCCCCCCAGCTTGCTCCTCACCAGCCTAATTGTTCTCTCTTATCCCCCTGTCTTATCAACACTAGGCCCATCCATCCCTCATTCTTCCTTTCCCAACCTCGGATAGGAGCTCACTACCTGGGTTGTGACATCCTACCATGCCCAGTACTTTATAGCATTCAACTCGGCTCACATACCCTTTTCTCCATCCACCTTCTACATCCAGCTTTACCAACTCCTTTCTGTGCACCGTGCCTCTCCTAGCCTTTCTCCCCTACTTCCTCCTCTCTTCTCCCCTACCTTCACCTCTACCTGGTGTATATTTTATTTTTATTTTTTCTTCCATTACTTCCTCCTGCAACCTTAGATAACCTGCTTTATCTTCCTACAGACACTTCTATGTATGTAAATACCATGTAATCTGTATAATATCTGTATAATTCTATGTACATATGATCTTTTTTTTCTTCCTCTCCGTAAAGAGTATTATCTGTATTGCCTTGTAAATACCTGTGTTGACCTGTATATACAATTGTTCATGCTCCACCCAGGTCCATCTTGCAAATGAGCTTCTGCTCAACGATGAACGCCTGGTTAAATAAAGACTTGATTGATTGATTACCTCTGGATTCTGGCGTGACGATCTTCGGTGGACCGGGAACACGTCTGCACTCTTCAAAGCTGACTGCAAACTGAGGAAATGCCAGTAAACTGTATAATGTAATAGATAGGTTTTTTTCAACTTTAATGCATATCTCAGGCATTTTTGGGAATTTTTGCAACAAATTTTCAAAATGGGGTTTTTAGAACCCCTCCTCATGAGTTCTGTCACTGTCATGGCATTAATCAGGCCCGAAGGGTGATTTCGCGGTCACTGCACAGAATCACCTTTCAGGACTGATTGACAGAAGGACAGTGTCAGTGTTCATGAGGTGGGCTCTCAAAAAGCCTATGTTGAAAATTTGGTGAAAAATTCCTAAAAATGACTGTTTTATATTTGTATATGCTATGAGTTCTACGCATCGCCCTAAGTTCACTAATGTTTAATATTTGCACCGGATTTTCTACATTGCCATTTTACCACACCTCCTTATGAGCAGTACAGCTGTCATTTTTCACATCTCACCCAAAATGAGCTTCCATGCATATAGCGCACAATGGCAAAGTTGGTGTGCGCAATCAATGTTTGGGACAGATTAAGAAAATCACAGTAACACTGGTCATGAGTAGAGGTGCTAAAATGGCTATGTTGAAAATTTGGTGAAAAGATTCCCAAAAATGACTGTTTTAGGAGTGCACGTTGCACAGTTCCTACGCACGCTGGCAAGTTTGTGAATCTGTAATATTTGCACACCAGATTTCCAATATTGCCATTTTACCACACTTCCTTATGAGCAGTACAGCTGCCATTTTTCACATCTCGCCCAAAATGTGTTTCCGCACATGTAGCGTACAATGGTGCAGTCAGTGTGCGAAAACAATGTTTGGGACAGATTAAGAAAATCACAGTGGCACTGATCATGAGCAGAAGTCTTAAAGTGGCTATGTTGAAAATTTGGTGACAAAACTCCACAAAATGACTGTGTTATGAGTGAGCATTGTGCACCCTCGTAAGTTCATGAATTTGTAATATTTTCAGTCCAGATTTTCACCAGTGGCATTTTTCCACACTTCCTTATGAACAGTACAGCTGTCATTTTTCACAACATGGTCGAAATGTGTTTTTACACTTTCAGCACAGAAATGCATGGTCACTGTGGGAAATCATTGTTCGGGACAGATTAAGAAAATCACAGTGACACTGTTCATGATCGGAGGTCCCAAAATGCCTGTGTTAACAATCCGCTGTAAAAAATCCCCAAACTAGCTACATTACGGGTGTGCGTTGCACAGTTTCTACGCACGCTCATGTCTTCACCATTTTTTTTATTATTTTCACAGCAGATTTTCAACAATGCCATTTTTTACACCTCCCCATGAACAGTACCACTGTAATTTTTCACATCCTGTTCGGAATATGTTTTTGCACCTGTGGTGCCAAATGCTGTCGTCACTGTGCAAAAGCAGCTTTTGGCTAACAAACTGATATTGCCACTGTTCATGAGGTGGGGTCACAAAAAAAACATGTTGAAAATTTGGAGTGAAAATACCAACGAATGCCTGAGGCGTTAGGGTTTCTGACCATGATGCCCCACCCTGTACAGAATGACAGGCATGAGGGCTGTGACTTGGGATTGTTGCCTGCAATGCTTATATCATTCCACCCCCACCCACACCCTGCAGCCACTGAGAGGCACTGAGGTGTGCCTTGGACTCTTCAGCCCCGAAGTTCACCCCATTCTCCTATACTGCGCCCATCTCACTGTATTTTCTGATGGAATGGGGTGCGCATAAGGGCCAAAGACCCCAAGGCACAGCGTGACACTTGTCGGTGTCTGCAGGGTAGGGTGTGGTGAAATGGCGTGGTCGTTATGCCTGATGACCCAAAGACACACCCCAATGCCTGTCACTCTCTGCAGGGTGGTGGTGGGGTTGGCTTCAGTTCAATACTTCACTGCCATTCCTATTATGCAGCTCTGTAACTCCTACACTAACACTACCAATGCCAATGCCAGCAAGCAAACATTCGGCATTGACAAATGCTTGCTTGGAATCTTTTCACCAAATTTGCAACATAGGATTTTCGGGAGCCCACATCATGAACAGTGGCACTGACATTTTGTTAATTGGTCCCGAAAGGTGATTCCGCACAGTGACCGCGAAATGACCTTCCGGTACTGAATCACAAAATGACAGTGACTGTGATCATGAGGTGGGGTCCCAAGAACCCCATGTTGAAAATTTGGGACCAAAACTCCTAAAAATTGCTGAGATATCCACCTAAATATCCACCTGGAATACCTGGACAAATACAATTGAAACCCCCCATTCAATGTCTTCCTTGTTTTTTATTTATTTTAATTTTTGTCAGTGCTCTCCTTCTGTAATTCTGCTCCTCCGTTATGAATGCTGAAACCCTTTCCTCCCCTTCCCCTTTCAGCCATTGATACCCTCTAACTTAACTGCAGAGGTTAATTATCTTTTGTTACATTCTTTTACAGGGTCTGAGTGCTTGTTTATGGCTTTAGTCCTCCCCAGCCCCCTCTCTCTGACCGCCGCCGAATCCCCCAGTGGATCCAGCCTGCTGCAGTGAAGGTACGGGACAAGCTCCCTTCTGAACTTGCCACCTTTCTGGTGCACTCACACCTGGACAGCTGAATTTAAGCCCCTTAAATTTGAACCAGCTCCCTAGGAGTTGCTACTTGTCCTGAATTTAATCACTGTAATTTGTACTAGCTTCTTAAGAGCTGCTGCTTGTCTTTGGCTATTTTTCGCCCCAACCCCCACCCCCGCTCTCTATTAAATACTCTATTGCTTTGCCCTCCCTCCCTAATTTTGACTATAAGTACTGTAGAAGGTGGGTCCTTTCCTGTCCACTCAATTTCTACCTCTACCTCTACCTCTAACTGTGAGCGCTCTGGAACTCGAGGAGGGCATTGGGGATCAGCTCCAGCTCTCCAGGCTTGAAATATCTGGCTCAGATAAACCCTATGAGGATGTCTACCTCACTCCTATACCTTCACCAACTTATCCTGTTAATTCTGGTGCACCAAACTGGCCTGCTTGAGGTAGTACAACAGCCATAACGTCATCCCATATTCTCAGGGTATGTGCACTATGCCACTAGCACATCAGCTTCAAACTCTGGTAATGGAAAAATGGTTTCAGTAACTGGTCTAAGTACTCCACTGCGACCCCCTGGTAGATTAACACCTAGCTTCCAACATCATCTCTCATACCTGCTTACTTTCTCTAAATTCACAGCAACAACCAATACATTTAACAGTACCTTCTCCTGTAGAAGACAATGGAAACAGTACTTTAAACAACTAAAGACATACCTACTGAAACTAATTCTACTGCTTCTGCTCCTGTCTGGAAATGTGCACCCTAACCCTGGCCCCATTAGGGCAATGGACCATTGCAGCACAAAAATGTCCTGTATACTCTCTCTCGCATCTATCAATATATGTAGTCTTCAATGTAAGTTAGACAACCTCAAGGTATGGATTACACAACACAATCCTGATATTCTTTCTGTTGTAGAAACTTGGTTGTCACCCAAAATCCCCAATTCTGCTATCACCATACCTGACTATTCTACTTTTAGGCAGGATAGGCTCACTAAAAGAGGTGGTGGCTGTGTTATTTACTTAAAAGAAACTCTAATGGGTCACGCCCTTGAATTGCCCTGCATAGAAAACTCCTCTCAGGCCCTGGCCATCACGGTACTCCTAGGGGCCCAAAAGAAAACATTAACTGTGCTATCTGTTTACATACTGCCCAAAGAATCTGCCTCTGGCATTCATAACTTCATGGAATCTATTCAGAGTGTGCCTTGGAACACTGAAACCATAATACTAAGAGATTCAAATGTAAACTGGCTCTCATCTGACATTGGACACATTAAGGATGTCATCTCCGTCTTGCACCTTACCCAGCTAGTTAATACCCTGACCAGAATTAACTATAGAACTGGATCAAGTTCCTTACTGGATTGGGTTCTGTCTAGTCACCCTGAATGAATCACAAACGTCTCTGTACTTCCTGACACCCTAAGCAACCTCTCCTATACTTTGTAGATGGTCCAACAAGTTCAGCAATTCTCCACCTAAGGTTATTCTTAGTAGGGTCCTAACTCCAGGACACCTAGAGCCATTCAGATCACACCTTTGAAATCAGGATTGGTCACCACTGGACTCTATCAATGACATTAACAAGGCACTTGATTTCTTCATTGACCGCTTTAATGCTGCATGTGATATCCACGCCCCCCATAAAAAGCAGAAAGTTAAGGGGGTGTGCAACCTTTGGATAACACCTGAACTACTGGGACTTATGAAAACTAGGGACCACCTCTGGCACTGGGCCAAAGCCACAGGCAAGCAAGCAGATATTCAGGCTTTGTACAATCAGGCATTCCTGGACAATGTTTTATAATTCCTTACCTGTCTTTTTAATAAAGATTAATCTGATGTTAATTTAGTCTTAGAGACTTTAAATGCTGCTGAAGTTGAGGGTAGTTAATTATATAGCAAATTTTGTTTTAACTTGTTCAGATTATTGTATTTAATTGATTATTGTTGTGATGTGTTGTATTTATTAATTAATGTACGGTGCCCACAGCCTCCGGGTTGGGCGTCTTTTTAAATAAAATGTGCATTGCCTTACCTTACCTTGCCTTGCCTGCCTTATAAAAAATTCCCGAAATGTTTGTACCAGAGCCATCCATTTTGCAAAAAATCAATACTTTAGGGAGGCACTTTCCAACTCGTGGGGTGACAGTAAACATTTCTGGAGCAACATAAAGGAAGTCACTGGCAAATACCTCAAGATAGCACCTACCTTGCTTAACATTGATGGAAGCCTGATTCTTGAGCCAATGGCCATAGCCAATATTTTTAATTATGTCTTTACAGACCCCAGCAGTGTCCTCTCCCCTGATTTTTTCATGTTCTCTGCCCCTTCAACCCCCCAGTCTGTGATGCTCAGCAGCAAGCTTCCCCCCCTTTTACTTCAAAGAGGTTACTAAGCATGAGGCTAGAGAGTACATACGTAAAGTACTCAGTAAAGCAAGATTCAGTGGGGACAATCTAGATCTCAAATTTCTTGCCCTTACCCTCGAGGAAACTCTTGCACCTCATACCAAGATTCTGAACCTTTCTCTAAGGCTTGGGCAATTCCCCCAAAAATGGAAACAGGCCGTAGTAACCCCGGTGCACAAAAGTGGAGATAGGGCACAGCACACAAACTACAGGCCAATCTCCATTCTACCTCCTCTATTGAAAGCACTAGAGCGTATAATTGCAGATCAGCTTCTGGAATACCTGGACAAATACAATATCCAGTGTCCCCAGCAGTATGGCTATCGTAAAGGTCATAGTACTCCCACTGCGCTGTTAGAATTCACTGGTTTCATACATAATGCACTTGACCAAGACTATCTGGTTGGGGCTGCTTTTATCGACCTGACAAAGGCCTTTGATACTGTGAACCACTCACTGCTACTCGGGCAATTATCGCTCACAGGGGTGTCAAATGATGCTGTCAGCTGGTTCAAAAGTTACTTAGAAGACCGTTCACAGCAGGTCAAGATAAGCAATGTCCTCTCCTAAAGGAAGCCAGTCCATTCTTGAGTGCCTCAGTGATCTATACTGGGGCCCCTTCTCTTCAGTATCTACTTGAATAACCTCCCACGAGCCTGTCATGAACAGATTCTGCCTTATGCAGATGATGCCATGATCTACTCTAGTAATCCTGACCCTAAGAGCCTCCAGGATAACCTTCAACACAGTTTCTTAGAAGTGGAAAAGTGGTTCAGCACTCAAAAACTGGTGCTAAACTATAAAAAGACCTAAGTGATGCTTTTCAACAACGCCCATAAGAAACACATGTCCAAACCCTTGTTCATCACAAACTGCATTGGCACCCCCACTTGAACAGATCCCCTCCTTCAAATATCTAGGGGTCACTGTTGATAGCTCACTCACCTACTTGCAACATATTGATTACGTAGCTCGAGCTGTCCACATAAGGATTGGCCTACTCCACAGGCAGAAGCATAGCCTCACTCCTGAGGCACTAAGAATAGCGAATAGCAATTTTCAGCTCTGTCATTACAATCATCTGTCATCTGTTAGTGATATACAGGAAGTCTTACAAGAAGAATATTTGAAGCTGGAAAATTGGTTATCCCTGAACAGCCTAAAATTAAATGAGTTTAAAACAAAAGTTATGCTGTTTGGGACAGTACAGAGAGTGACCCGAGATGAGGAAGACCTATGTATCAAAAGCAGTAAAGGGGTAAGGATCTCTCATGTTGATTCTTTCAAATACTTGGGAATTTATTTGGATCCTTCCTCATGTTTTATGGGACATTTGGATACTATTAGTAAGAAAGTAAATCAAAAATTGGGTTTCCTGTACAGACACATAAATGCCCTGACTGATGAGGCAAGGTTAATCATAGCCAGACAAGTTTTGCTACCAATATTAGACTATGGTGCTCCTTTATTTTTTAATAAGGGAGCCTCCCTTTTATCAAAATATCAGTTATTACTAAATAATATCTGCTGCTTTGGGTTAAGGGCTCCAGTCAGAACACATCATTGTAATTTATACAAGAAAATGAATATTTTGTCCCCAAAACAGAATAGAATATAATACTGGCATATTTGCATTTATTATTTATCACAACACATTTCCCAGTTACCTCCATGATAAATTTATAAAACAAAATTATTCCCATCGGACAAAGAGAAGTGTAGTGCAGGGAGGAAAAGCATTTTGGACAGGATGTGAAGAATGACAGCTGTACAGTTCATAAGGAGGTGTAAAAAAATGCAAGTGTTGTAAATGTGGCATGTAAATATTGCAAATTTGCAAAGTTACAAGGGTGCGTGGGAAATATGCAATGCATGCTTGCAACAGTCATTTTATGGACGTTCGGCACCAAATTTTCAACATGTACAGTGTCACTGTTATTTCCTCAAACTGTCCCAAAAAATGATTTCCACAGCGACTGCGCTATTCTGCGCTGGACGTGCAAAAACACATTTTGGGCAGGATATATGAAATGGCAGCTGTACTGTTCATCAAGAGGTGTGGAAAATGCCAATGGGGAAAATCCAGAGTGAAAATATTTCAAATGCAGGACGTTATGAGCATGCGTGCAATCTGCCAACGCACGCTCGTAACGCAGACATTTTATGGAGTATCGTCACCAAATTTTCAACATAGGCATTTTAGGACCTCTGCTCATGAACAGTGTCACTGTCATTTTTATAATCTGGCCCAAACACTGATTTCCCACAGCAACCACGCAATTGTGCGCTGGAAGTGCAGAAAAACATTTCGGCCAGGATGTGAAAAATGACAGCTGTACTGTTCACAAGAAGGTGTACAAAAATGACAATGTTGAAAATCTGGTGTGAAAATATTGCAAATTCACATATTTATGAGCCTGCATAGCAGCTGCGCAACGCACGCTCGTAAAACAGCCATTTCTTGAATTTTTTTCCACTAAATGTGCAACACAGGCTTTTTCAGAGCCCACCTCATGAACAGTGGCATTGTCATCTCAATAATCAGTCTCGAAAGGTTATTCCACGCAATGACCGTGAAATCACCTTTTGGAACCGATTAACGACATGACAGTGACAGAATTCATGAGGAGCGGTCCCAAAAACCCCATGTTGAAAATTTGGTGCAAAAATTCCCCAAAATGCCCGGGATGTGCATTAAAGTTAAAAAAAAAACTATTTATTCAATCATACAGCTTACCGGCATTTCCTCAGTTTGCAGTTGGCTTTGAAGAGTGCAGACGTATTCCCGGTCCACTGAAGATCGTCACGCCAGAATCGGAGGTAAGTATGGGTGGGGTGGGGGAGGCAAGGTGAGCAGTGGGTGGGTGCAGGTTGTGGGAGGGAGGTTGGAAGACTACAAGGGACCATTTTGCTTTATAGGTAAAAAAAAAAGACATTGGGGGACTGTTTTCATTTTAATAGGTGCTTTGGCATGCTGGAGTGGGCTCCCAGTGTGCCACCTGAGTGTGTGTGTGTGTGTGTGGGTGGGTGCTTTAGCCGATGGGGATTGAGCACCCTTCGCAAACAAAGAAAGGGGCTGCAGGAGCAGAGGGGGATTGGGCACCCCTTCAGCAAGCAAAAATGCCAACAAGGAGTGGGCTTCCGCCGGTAAAATTGGGATGGATACATGCCAGCACGGGACTGGGACCCCATCAGAAAAGAAAACTGTTGGGGTGCATGATGCTGAAGGGGGATTGGGCACCCCCTTGGCAATCAAAAGAAGGGGGGTTACATGATGCCGATGGGGATTGGGCACCCCTGTCGGCAGACAATAAGAGGGGGTTGACAGGCAACAGCGGCAGTCACTGCCGCCATGTTGCCTGCACGTAGGGGGAGGCATGTTGTGGTCACGCTGCATGAGAGCTTCACTCTTATTGCAGCAGACTGTTTCTGTGATGTCTTCACCTCATTAGCTAGGCAGGGTGTCGGCCCCTGCTACTGGCTGATTGGGGAATGCGGGACACACCTACTGGTGCATGCCCTGCATTCACCCAACAGTGACCGCGCCTCCAAATCTGCACTACTGCAAGATGTGGCTGTGCAAGCATGCCAACATAAAAATGGGCAGGTGTTAATTTTCATGGTATGGTCCAAATCTTTTAAACAAATTTTCATTCATGACTCAACATGCTAACAGTATAAAACATTTTAAATTGATGCTGGCACCTTATTATTTTAATGCGAATTCTTGTCTTTGAAATATCAATGTATCTGAGTAATTGTGAAAGTAATTTTATACTTGTGACTGTTGTGTAATTGTTGTGTATCTGTATTATGTGATGTATTTTGTTTTTGTGTCAGGCATGACTGAAAAAGGGCTCTGCCCTGTCACCTTCCTGGTTAAAAATAAAAACAATAAATAAATAAACAAAGCTACACCTATAGGGAGTTGTTAACTTGTAGGAAAAACATTGGGTTCCTGACCATGTGGACAACACAATGCCATGGAATTAGCAGGAGTGCAGAGACAAAAACCCAAGTTCACAAGTGGAACATGGCGGGGGAAGGTTTGAGAGGGATATGAGACAGTTCTATTTTACAGAAAGGGTGATGGAACCATGCAACAGTCTCCCAGTGAGGTGGTGGGCTTCAAATCCATAAATGGTTTCAAGCATGGGTGGAACAGAGTAAGATTTAATGGTTGCTCAGGTCAGTAGCAGTAGGGAGGGGAGTAGGAGGTGGACAGGGAAGAATAAAACCCCACATGGATACTAGATCCCTGGGCAGATAGGGAACCGCAGGCAGACTAGATGAACCTATGGTCTTTTTCTGTTGTGATTGTCTTTGTTTCTAAAGTCATCTCCATTATTGTGTTGATCCAGTTTCCCCGAAATGCTTGCTCCATTTTAATTCAGGTGTAATACATCTTTCCTGAAAAGATAACGTCTTCCTTCAAAGGTCGTCCTGTTTCTAAAGAAGGTGAATCCTATTTCTTTACACCAACACCAGATACCAGTATTACTCCTTTGAATACTGGCTTCATGGCTATAATTTGCAACTGGATCAGTAGTATCTCTAATGAGATGGCTTCTGCTTCTCTCACCTTAACTTTCTGTCCTAGGTTCATAACGTCTCTCATGATTTGGTCTTCCTTCTTGTCACCAGTATTGTTTGTCCCAACATGTACTGTCAACAAACGTTGATCTCCATGAGGCTCCAATAGTTTGTCAGTCCTTTGGGTAATATTGTTAACTCTGGCTCCTGGCAGAAAACAGAATTCACTGTTAACTTTGTCTCTCTTGCATGCTCATCCATTTGAGTTTCTTAGGACTGAGTCAGCTACAACCATTGTCTTGCATTGTTTTGTCTTGCTTGACATTACTGGGTTTACACACTGTCTGGCATGTCACATCCTTCTTCATTTTCCTATCTGCCAGTATGTTATATCTGTTTCTAGTGGGTAGCTGTAGACTTCCACTGGTGCTCCTTCCTCTATATGAAAATGGCAGCAGATTAGGCCATGAGGTCTACATGTCTGCGCAAGATGCAGCTCACAGCTTGTTAACGCTGCTGCCCCCTCAACCTCCCCTTTATTTCCATTCTGAGTTCCCATGGACTCTACCCTCCTTACCTGTACCCAGCCCATGTATCTATCTCATCCCTTCTTAAAACCTGTCACTGAGTCCCTTGATACCAACTCCTCAGGTAGCACATTCCAAAGCATTACCACTCTTTCCATGAAGTAATGCTTTCTCAGGTCTCTTCCATACTTCCCACCAACCAGTTTCAGACTATGACTCCTTGTGGTCCCTTCCCCCTTCAGTCTGAACACCCCTCTCTGTTTACTCTAATAAATCCTTTCAAGTATTTAAAGGTCTCGATCATGTCCCCGCTGCCCCAGCTGTCTTCCAGGGAGTACATGTTTAGCTACCTATGCTTGGTCCATTTCTTTCTCTTGATGTTTTCCCATTTGGATCCACTTCTGTGTTTGCTGTTTGTTATTATTTTGAATACAATTTCTACAGTATCTTCACATCCTGGCACATTATCTCTGCTGCTGCTACTTCTCTCATTGTTTATATTTTCTGTTTTCTCTGTTCTTCGGGTATAGTCTTCTACCTCATCTTGCTTTGGAATTATCTTGCATTTTTGCCCAGTTCAGTCCCTCTGTTGATTAGATCATACATTATCAGCACTTGTTAATAATGGAATCCTAACTTTATTATTCTATGTGTCCAAAAATGAACACCTGGCAACTCCCATAAATGTCTGCCTTGTCCATTATGTCTCTGGTGACTTCATACATAGATTTTACTCTTTTAGAGGAATTAATCTTGATTTGAGTCCTGTATTGCACCCTAGATTATTAATTTAAGGCAGGCAATATAGACAGCACCTGCTGTTGTTTGCTTTCCATCTATTTAATACTTTTTAGTTTGATAACCTACCACTTCACCTGTATGGCTTTCTAAGCACCAAATTAATGAGTTAAACATGTGTGTCATCTTTACACATGCCTTCTTTGTACTGTGCATATTTTAGCATAATCCTGCTGTAACCTCCTGGGTCATGCCTGAAAATAGGCAATTCTTGTCTACCGCACTTACCCAGTCAACAAAAACTTACTAGCTAACTAAATAACTAACTAAATAAATAAATAAAATTAAATCCAGATTATCTACTTAGGTAATAGGACTAAATAGTGCCAGAAGGCCACATGAACATTCTGCAAAGGCTAAAACAGTAGATACAGACATGTGTTTCATCACTGTTAGGCCTCACCTGCATGTGACATCAGTATCTCGGGGGGAGGGGTGGAGAACCAACCATGTGATTTCTGTGGTTTGGATCATGGTGAGCCCAAAATAAGAAAGCAATTAAAAAAACAGAACTTCAATGATAAAACACTGAAGCAAGAGTTACCCTGGAATAAAACTGGCAATAAAACCAAGGACTGTATCAAGGAAATAAAAAAATTAACATACCCCAATTAATGCAAAGTATCATGGGTAGCATATGCAAATCACCATAAAGGACATTAGAGTGTTTCAATAAAGATGACATGAGACTTTCCTGTTTTTGTGGAAATATGGCTGGCTTGGCTTTAAGCAGGACTGAATGGTGCAAAAAGACATCAGAAACAATCTGAAAGGAAAAGGCTGAAATCAGCAGACCACAAACAAGAGTTTTGCCTTGTTAGGACTCATCAGTGTGCCATGTCCATCTTTCAGTATGGGGGGGCAGCTAACCATATAAACTTAGTGGTTTGAGTTACGGTGAGACAAAAATAGGAAAACAGTTTTAAAACACAAGAATCTTAGTGTAAACGTATAAAATAGTTTTCAGTATGGATTCCTATGCATGTCTAAAGGGAAGAATTTGTCACAAAGTACATATGCCCAAGTAGATGATACAGACTAAACACACATTCCCAACAGAAACATTTATCCCGCTGATGGGATGCAACCCAGATTAACATGGGTCCTTTTGCAGCTGAACCAGAACCAGCCTGAAGGGGAGACCAGACTTTTCCTTCAATTTATGGTAGAACAAAGGTTTGCCCACTCCTTTCATTTCCAGTTGTGTTTGGCCCAAGTTTTAGCGCCGAGTTAATTCTATAGGAAACATAATTCCCGGCCCCCACTGTCAGTTTATTTATTAAGAGTTAATGGGATCATTGAAGGAAAATCATTATACTCTGTCATGATTCGTGAAGCCCAAGTTGAAGAAAAAATATGACGGTGGAATGCAACCTTACTTTATTCATCTCTGGTATATTACTCCAAGTCAGTGCTCCAGAGACTCAACCAGAGCCTGCCTTTGAAAATATATTTCCCCCAGTGCAGAATGCACTACACAGCTTTAAATATGGTTTGGAAAATTCCTGTTTCCAGGTTGGCTAAAAAAGTTCCAAGACCCATATGTTAATCCCCCAAAAATGCACAGATCGGAAGATGTTCAGACAGTAGGATATAACATTTCAGTTTCAGTTTCTTTACTTGTCTTCTAGCTTTCAAGACTTTTATGACATCTCATTACAAAAGAAAAACAGCATAAGATCTGCATTCACATCACACTACGTTATAAAATGTGCTGCTTAATAAACAGGAAAATCTGTTCTTGATGCTTAAAACAGACAATATAGTAAACATGTATACACAACTTTGCTATTTTCTTATACATAATTCCTGAAGAAGACCTAAGGTCGAAACGTCTATTTTAACTCTATTTTCTATTTTCAGCGTGCATTTAATATTACCATTTTGTTTTGTTTTCAGACCACACACTGATGTAGCACCTTGTATTTTTGTTGTTGCATGACACATACACAACATTCTTCTTACTAAAAAGACTACATTTGCCATAAATTCATATTGTAGTTAAGACTGAGGCCTAAGAGTGTAATCAAAGACATTTGTTTCTAAGACATCCAGACTGTACAAATAAGCTAAGATACTGTAATCAACTTATCGTTCATTTATAACCCTTGTAAACAGGCTTATACATTCACTAATAGTCAAATTATGTTGGCTATGAAATTCAGTACATTGGGGTTCAGGTCTGGTTACCTACACCCCCACAATGTAATATGGGTAATCTCAATTTTTGAATAAGGCACCTAAAAAGGTATTAAAATGCAGTTTGATCATACTGAATTTATCCATATATTTATATTAAGCTTCATGCTAGAAAATAACCACTGATTTTCTTAAGAACTGTTTTATCATGAGAAGAAAATAAAGAGGCAGTGAGGTCCTCAGACAACACTAACCAGGTCTTTCACCCAGCACTCTCTGTGCATTCTATAAAGCAAACAATGCAGAATTACATTATTTTAGGTCATCAAGCATTCCCAGTACACAGCTATGTAAGGGTGCATGCGTCTATCCCTTCCTTGTTTGAAAAAAAAAGTTATTTTATAAAGTTCTAATCTGAATCTGGTATATAAAATTCTTGCCCATCTAACATAGAAACATACAATTTGTTATCAAAACAGATCTGCTTGGCCCATCCTGTCTTTTATCTTTAATGTAAGTGAGATAAAATTCTCTTTTGAAGAATTTTTTTAAAAAGTTTTACAAGCTAAATGTGTTTGTTTCTGTTATTTTTGCAAGATCATTTTTTGCAGCCACTTCCTTACATCTTTGTTTAAATGACATAATTAGTTATTCTCTTGGGATTCTATAGACATCAGTCAGAATGTATCCCAGGCCAAGTGGATATATTTTATTTTTGTTAAATTCCAGATATGGGAACATGAACCCTTTGCTTGAATATTTGATTTGCTCTTCTATGTGAAATTTTGGAAGACAAGCTTCCGGCATTCATTGCAATTCTGTTAGAAAAATTACCACTCTTACATCAATTAAAGTAGACAGACAATATTGGAGAGTTTCTGCATGAAGCATGTGTGCAGAAACACAGGAACATTCAGACAAAATCTACTGTATAGAGCTTATTCAGGACAATTTCAAGAGAAGTATCTTACAGACCTCAAATTTCTCAGGTAAAGAAGAGTGCCATTTTCATTTTTGCTATTAAGACAGCGAGTGAACCTTTGACAGAATATCCCCCCAATTTATTTGTAAACCTTTTAATACCACTTATTGATTTTGGTCATTTTTCTTTAACATAATCAAAATGCTTAGTCCACTTCATATTATTTGCACATCGAACACCCAGGTAAACATATGTAGTTACCATTATTAAGGATTCCCCATGTATGTATAGTTTATAATGTTCCCTATTTAAACTACCAAACACTAACTTAGCACATCATTCTGCAAATCTATTTCTTTTCTCTGGAGGGCTAAAGGTTATGATGAAATAAGAATGACAACATCCTCGTAACCTAGTAGGCTGATAGGTGTACTAAGTACCCTTGGAGAGTGACAATCTGGATCATAAAGATGAATTATGGTATTATTTAGATAAAAATTAAATCATAGATTGGTGAGGATGTAGCCGTAGTGGACATAGAGAAGCCAACTGCCCACCCTCGCCACCTCCGGAGCCACTCAGGAGCTCCACAAAAGCCAGACTACGGCCCCTGATTTGGGCTTGCTACTGCTGCTGGAGCAGCTGCAGCTTGAGAATCCAGTCGCCAACCTTCGCCACCTCTGGAGTGGCTCAGGAGCTCCACAAAAGCTGGACTATAGCCCCTGATTCAGGCTCGCTACTGCCGCTGGAGCGGCCATGGCTCGAGAAGCCAGCCACCCACCCTCGCCACCTCTGGAGCCACTCAGGAGCTCCACAAATGCCGGATAAGACTGCAGACTGGCTGGGACAGCTGAAAGAAGCCCTCATTGGCTAGCACTGTTCACAGCCGCCTGTGATTGGACTTGGCCTTTACGTCTTTGACTCTGATTGGACCGGCTTCCTAAAGCTGTCCTTGGCTTCAGCGCCCATTGTATCACATAGGAAAGCGTCAAAATTTTACCCGATTTTGTTTGGGAGAGATTTCTACTGTTTGCTGCTAACTTTTACTGCATTGCCTGTGAAGATTTTAGCTTCATTCTGCTCTGATTGTACTTACCTAGTAAGAACTGTATTTGGCCTGACCGTATTGCACTGTCTATTCAACTGAAATTGTCTGAGTCTGCTGTTTTTCATTACTTGTGCCCCCTCTGCTATCCTGCCTAACTCAGTAACCCTGCACCTCTCCCTCGTATCTACATCTGCATTCCTTGTCCTTTGTTCTCTCACCTATCCATCTGATCACTGTCTGCCTCTCTCCATAATCACCCATCTCCCACCTCCTCCCGTGGCGCCAGGGCAGGTGAATTGTTTTCCTTCTCCTGACTGCCCCCCCTTCCCCAGCTCCTTTACTGTGAAATTTCGCTCCCAGATCCCCTGCAGTCTCCCCCCACCCCCTGATTTAACACCTGCATCACAGTCCCTTTGTCTCCCTGCTACATAGCTGTAACCCTTCTCTCTCCTCTTTCTGCTTCAGACTGCGGCCCCTGATTCGGGCTGACTACTGCCGCTGGAGCAGCCGCGGCTTAAGAAGCCAGCCGCCCACCCTCGCCACCTCCAGTGCTGCTCAGGAACTTCACAAAAGCCGGGTAAGACTGCAGACGAGCTGGGACAGCTGAAAGAAGCTCCCATTGGCTAGCGCTGTTCACAGCCGCCTGTGATTGGACTTGGCCTTTACGCCTTTGACTCTGATTGGACCGGCTTCCTAAAGCTGTCCTTGGCTTCAGCGCCCATTGTATCACATAGGAAAGTGCCGAAATTTTACCTGATTTTGTTCGGTAGAGATTTCTACTGTTTGCTGCTAACTTTTACTGCATTGTCTGTGAAGAGTTTAGCTTCATTCTGCTCTGATTGTATTTACCTAGTAAGAAACATATTTGGCCTGACTATACTGCACTGTCTATTCAACTGAAGTTGTCTGATTCTGCTGTTTTTTCACTACTTGTGCCCCCTCTGCTATCCTGCCTAACTCAGTAATCCTGCACCTCTCCCTCGCATTTTCCTCGTGTTTTCCTTTTCCTTTGTTCTCTCTCCTATCCATCTGATCACTGTCTGCCTCGCTCCATAATCAACCCTGTCTCCCACCTCCTCCCGTGGCGCCAGGGCAGGTAAATTGTTTTCCTTCTCCTGACTGCCCCCACTTCCCCAGCTCCTTTACTGTGTAATTTCACTCCCAGATCCTCTGCAGTCTTCCCCACCCCCCGATTTAACACCTGTATCATGGTCCTTTTGTCTCCCTGCTACATAGCTGTAACCCTTCTCTCTCCTCTTTCTTCTTCAGACTATGGCCCCTGATTCAGGCTCGCTACTGCCACCGGAGCGGCCGCGGCTCGAGAAGCCAGTCGCCCACCCTCGCCACCTCCGGTGCCAGTCAGGAGCTCCACAAAAGCCAGGTAAGACTGCAGACCAGCCGGGACATCTGAAAGACACTCCCGTTAGCTAGTGCTGTTCACAGCCACCTGTGATTGGACTTGGCCTTTATGCCTTTGACGCTGATTGGACCAGCTTCCTAAAACTGTCCTGGGCTTCAGCGCCCATTGCATCACATAGGAAAGTGCCAAATTTTACTGCTGCCCCCCACCCACCCAATTCTCACCTTTATTAAATAGACCTCAGCTCCTCCCCTTACTTGAGCCACCTCCCTAGCTTTACTCTATTGGGCCTCTATCTAGTGCTTCCCCTCTCCTTGCCAACTCTAATTCTAGCCTGTCCTTCCCCTTCCTCACTCTTTCCTCCCCCTCCCCCGTCAAGTTATCACTGAGACCCTTCCCTGCCCCCTCCATTTATTCCCAGAGCCTACTATCTTTTATTTTCTGGCTTTATATTTCCACCACTCTCTGTGCCCCCTGCTGTCCCCTCCTTGCTTGTCACCCTCAGCTACTGGTGGCTCTAAAATTACTCCGACATGTTGGTACAACTTCTCATTTTTGTGTCGCTACTCCCACTTTGCTACATCCCTGGTGCCCGCCCTCCCCCCACTCAATTATCATCTTGACTTCACCCACTACCACCTAGGCACCCGCTCACATGTGCCTCTCCACACCCTTTCACCTACCACAGGTTCTAAATAGCTGCCCTCAGGAACCCAGGACAAAGGACCCTGGCCTCCCCACCCTCTCCCCCCCCTCTTGGGCTATACAATGTTTTTGGGGACCTGCACCAGCAGCTCTCTCAACCCTAACACAGTGCGGTCCCGTAAACTCTCCCTCAGGAACCTATGCTTGTGTTCCCTGAAATGACTGCTCTGCCTGCTACTGCTGTCTGGAAACATTCACCCTAACCCAGGGCCTAAAACTATTGGCTAAACCAACAAAGTAAACCACCCTGGGGTACTCTCATTTGTGACACTGAATATCTGTAGCCTCCTCCCTAAGCTTGATGCCTTGCAAGTCTTCACTAACCAGCATAAACCTGATGTCATCACGATTGTTGAAACCTGGCTTACAACTAAAGTCCCTGACGTGGCAATTGCCTACCAGGCTACACGGTTTTCAGGCTTGATCGGCAGACTAAAAGAGGAGGGGGCTGTGCAATATACCTCAAAGAGTCCCTCCTGGGCCACCCCCTAACCGCCCCACCCTCTGATTCATCTGCACAGATCCTCCCAATTAGGATCATCCTTGGAGCTCATGGCAAAGTCCTCACTTTCACTGCAGTCTACATCCCTCCAAAGGAGCAAGTGAAAGGTCTCAATGCTGCTCTGGACTTCACCCGAGCACAACCACCTGGAACAGAGCTCATCATGCTTGGTGACTTTAACATCAACTGGCTTACCCCAGACCCTGGTTGTCTCAAGGATGCCATCTCTGCTGTAAACCTAACCCAAATGGTTGCCTCCCCTACCAGGCACAACTACAGAACCAGAACCAGCTCCCCACTGGACTGGGTTCTTACCAGCCACCTTGCCTGAATCTCTAATATCTCCATCCTGCCGGACTCTCTTAGTGATCACTCCCCTGTTATCGGCGCATGGTCTAACAAATTCTGCAAACCCCCACCATCAGTCATCGTTAGCAGAATCCTACCCCATGGAAATTTGAACCTCCTTAAATCCTACCTCAGGCAGCTGGACTGGTGACCTATCTACAATGCAATGGATATCAACTCGGGCTTGGATTCCTTCATCTTCACCTTCAACGCAGCCTGTAACACTCGCCCATACAAAAACCATAAAGTCAAGTCACTGCGCAATCCCTCGGCTTACCGCTGATAAAATCAAGGGTCCACCTCTGGCTTTTGTCCGAGAAACTGAGTCACCAACAGATATTCAAAACTATAAACGGGCGCATAATGACTGCACAAAAGCTAACAGACTCCACAAAAGCACCTACTATAGGGATGCCCTCACTAATACATGGGGAAATGGAAGAGCGTTCTGGAATAATATCAAAGAAGTAACCAGAAAGCAGCCAAAAACATCCCCCACAATGCTCATTACTGATGGTGTTATAACCCTGGACCCCATGGCTATCGCAAATACCTTCAATACTGCCTTCACAGACCTCAGCACTGTTCTCCCCCTGACTACTTCAATGAAATTGACACCTCTGATAACTCTGCCGGCACCCCACACTCTCCTTCACTCCCACCTTTCTACTTCAAAGCAGCCAAGAAACATGAAGCCTACAAGTACATTAGGAAAGCAATTGCCAAATCAAGAATTAGCGGGGACTCTCTGGACCTAAAACTGCTGTCCCTTACTCTTGACGAAGTTATTAGTCCACTCACTAAGATCTTCAACCTCTCCCTCAGCCTCAGCCAGCTCCCAGACAAATGGAAATCCACAATCGTCACCCCGGTTCACAAAAATGGTGACAAGACCAACCACGCAAACTACCGACCAATCTCCATACTACCACCCTTCTCAAACGCTTTTGAACGTCTTCTCGCTGACCAACTCTCTGACTACCTTGACAGACACAACATCTTATGTACACAACTGCATGGCTTCAGAAAAGGGCATAGCCCCACATCTGACCTCTTGGAACTAACTGGAGCCATCCACAGTTCACTGGACAATGGTCACCTAACTGGGTCAGTCTTCATTGATTTAACCAAGGCCTTCAACACAGTTCATCACAGTCTGCTACTGGACCAGCTTTCAATTTCTGGGCTCTCCCCTGTCGTCATGGCCTGGTTTAGAAGCTACCTGAAAAACAGAACGCAACAGGTAAAAATTGCTGATGTTCTCTCCAACGCTATGTCAGTCCGCTTTGGAGTCCCTCAGGGCTCTATCCTAGGCCCCTCCTATTTTCTCTCTTCCTAAATAAACTCCATAAATCCTGTGGAGAACAAATTATACTCTATGCTAATGATGCCGTAATTCACTCCTTCCACAAGGACCCCAATCCCTGCAAAATAATCTCCACCTTGGTTTTGCCTCAGTGGAGAACTGGTTCAGCAAACAGAGACTCATTCTCAACTACAAAAAAACAAGGGCCATGCTTTTCAGTAACTCCCACAGTAAGCACAGGCTGCACCCCTGAACATCACCAACTGACTTGGAACAACTCTTGAACAGGTTCAAACTTTTAAATATCTAGGGATCACACTTTTTGACAGTAACCTATCCTATGGGGCCCACATTGGCAACGTTGCTAAGGCTGCCAACATACAACTTGGCCTTCTCTACAGGCACAGGTCTTGCTTAACCCCAGCAGCCCTAAGTATCGCAGTGCAAAGCTCCATTGTCTCCGTAATCGACTATGGCCTCATCATATATGGATCGGCTACGTCAAGTGCCCTCGGATGCATTTCTACATCGCTCAAAAAAGCCTGTCGACTTACTACAGGATCCCATTGACTAACCCATACGTGTGATCTATATGCACAAACTAGCTGGCTTCAACTCTCCAATCACCTAAAATACCAAACCTGTACTATGGCTAGGAAGATAACCATGGGCCTTGCCCCTCCAGGGGTCTAATCTCTCCTTTGCGCAAGTAATAACCCCCGTCACACAAGGGGCTCTGAATCTCAACTCCTGAAGGTCCCACACCTCAGAACCTCCCTGGGTCAATGATCATCTGCCTACAGGGCCCCTAGCTGGTTGAACAGCCTCAACATCAAGATCACCTCAGCTCCCACACTAGGACTTTTCAAAACAAGGCTCTGGCTTTATCTCACTGCCTCGAGCACCTGTGACTGCCATACCTAGCTAGCCCTCCCATCTATCGCTTAGTTCTGCTGTACCCTGCATAGCACTTACCTCCTTCTCCTCACCTTCCCCTTTCCTCCTCCCTCTTCCTCCACCACCCCCCTCCAAGCCCCGCTAACAGCACTTCTCTATGTGTCGACAATCGCCTCTGGCAGCTCATACCTCCACTGTCCCTCCTGTTCCCCCTGTACTCCTTCCCCACCCTACCAGTTATAAGCTTAAGTAAGCATTATACTATCATGTAATGGTGTGTCTGTTCTGTTTTATTCTACCTAAAGCTGCATTTGCTCTGTCATGTATTGTTTATTGTCTCTAACTGATGTGGAACCTTTGTAAAAGAGCATTGGCTCAAAGGTACTTGTAATCCTAGATTTAAATAAATAAAAAAATAAAAAATATCTGTTAGATGGTCTTGTCCATTGTACTGCACTCTGGATCATGTAATGTCAAGCAGTCTTATGATAATGTCCAATGTTTATGGCTCACATTAGCAAAGACCATTTTCAGATCTATAAAACAACAAAACAGTTTACAGTTCTTTATTCTTATGTACTTATGAATGAAATGTAATAATGGGATGCAGTGTTGGACAGAAGAATGTGGTTCCTAAAACCATTTGTACCTATCTGTAATTTTGTTGCCTTCAACCCAATTTCTTAACCTTCCCAAAATTATATGTGAAAATTGTTTTTACATAGTACTGTATCAATGAAACACAGAAACACAGAATCTGACAGTAGATGAGGACTGCTTGCCTCACCCAGTCTGCCCATTTTTCCCTACTTACACCATTAGCACAGACCGTCCTGATATACAGCTTTTACTCCCTCCCCATCTTACTTTCCACTATGATTCCCTTCTGCCTGTCCCGTGCATTCTTGAACCCCACCACTGTTTTCCCCACCGCCACCTCCACCGGAAATCTGCTCCAGGAATCTACCACTCTTTCTGTGCAGAAGTACTTCCTCACATCTCTCCTGAATCTACCCCTTCCAGCTTCAGAGCATGTCCCTTGTTCTTGAGCACTTGTTCTTCTGCAAAATACTTCCCTCCTGTACTGTATTTACCCCTGCTAGGTATTTAAAGGTCTCTATCACATCCCACCCCCCCTTCCAGGGTGTACATATTGAGATCCTTTAGTCATTCTTTGTAGGGTTTTTGATGCAGACTAGTAAGCAAGCTATCCCCTAACCAATTTCTTAACCAATTTACCACCTCAGGACCAACTCCTCAGCTTCCTACCTTGATTACTAGTCTCCTATGTAAAATGTTGTTGAAGGCCTTACTGAAATCTAAGTAGGCCATGTCCACCACTCCACCCTGACCTAAATCATTTGACACTCACTCCTTATATTCTATAACTTGAGCAGATACATTTTGGGTTCATTTAAAGGTTTCTTTTTATGAATTGGGTATATCAGATTATTCATTCATGTTGGAGACAAAATTATGTTTTGAATCGTATGATTGAAAAGAAAATACAATAATGGGGTCAATCAGTTCTGATAATATTTCAAAATGTCTGCAATGATTTTCTGGGCCTGGGGCTTTATTTAGTTTTGTCTGGTTAATGGTAAACAAACTTTCATCCAATGTGAAATATAAAGGAATAGGTATATATGATTATCCAAGATCACTTAAATCTTCTGTAATATCAAAACCTGAACCTTCCTGAGGATGATAATAAACCTTACTAAAATATTTTCTCATTCAACTCGTGTAAATTACTCAAGATAATTTGAATAAACATTACAGCCCTAGGCTACAGGATGCCAAAAGTCCTTATTATTGTTTTGTAATACAGTTTTATTTAGTTTATCCCATAAGCTCTGTTGATACTTATATTTTTTTTAAAATGTTATTGTAGATATTTCTTTGTGATTTAGTAAACTTAAGCTTTGTCTTATTTTATCAGATCTAGCCCTTATTCTAAATATATTTAGCTTTTTTATTTTCCCTTTAGAATATATTGTTAAATCAAGTTATTTCACCATTTGCAAACTTTCTCTGTTCATAAAGTACAGGTACTAAATATTTTATAAGTTTCTGAAAACTTTCAATTCAAAGAGAGGGAGTCTTCATAGCAAAGATGTTATTCTTATATTCCACAACTTGAGCAGACTGTAGTAATGCATCCAGCTTCTCAAGGTTCTCCAATGTCAACTTTATTCGTTTTTAAGTTACATATTTTAATTCTACCATTATCTAAATTATCTTTTTCAGAGTAGTCAAAGGAATATTTAAGTTGTATAATGATTGGAAAAATGGGGAGATCCGAGGCATTCCAAATTTCCAAGACAATTATTTGGACTAAAGAATTTATATTGTTCCAAACATGATCAATTATAGATGTCCCCATTTGCTGAGTGATATGTATATTCACCTGCTGGATTACTAAATGTCCTTCCATTTAAAGGGATATAAACAAAGTCCTGCATTAAAGTTTTTCTGCCAACTTCATTTATTTTTGTTATCGATAGTCTTCCTTAGATATGACAGATATATGTTTAAAACATTCATCCTACACTCAGAGCCCAATATTCAGAGAAGCATGCTAGCGTGCCAAACTACACCATATTCAGAGGCATTGTGCTGGCGCTAAACCCTATGAATATAGGGCGAACTGCATGCCACTCAAACAGCAAACACTGGCGCAGCGTAATGCAGCAGCATGGCTCTGAATGTAGCACTGAGGATAGCGTTCAACACAGGGGGCCATGCAGTTGTGCATTCCTGACTAGAGGACCGGGGACAGAGCTGCACAACATGGGTGTCTGTGGGTTGGAGAGGAGGGCACCAATGACAGACACATGACACAGCAGCATATGTAGCAAAAACAAACTTTGATAAATAATACAGGCAGCAGACAGCAACAACAATGGCAAATACAGAAATAACACAAAATGGACCACTGCCCCTAAAAAGGGGGCAACAAAACAGCAGGCAATCACCATATGAAGGGGGTTCTCAGAAACAAAACAGGGAAACCACCCATAAAAAGGGAGCAGGAATCAACATAAAGGGGACACCCACCTATCTGCAGTTGCAAAGTCTATATCACAGGTTCTCCATCAGTGGTGGTGGTAGTGGTGGTGGAGGTTGTTGTGGCTGATGTCACTGCAGCACCATTGAGAGTTCTTGTATTGCCGTAGTATTTTCTTCCACCCTCCTTACTAGCAGCCAGAGGAGGCAGTACTGTCAGTGCAGCAGCTCATCCCAGCCTTTTCTGTCCATGATGTCTGGACGGTGACCTTCTGCTTGACAGGCACCTATGGAAAGCAAGACACAGAACTCAGCCAGTGGGGCACACAGGAAAAGGGACACAGGAGTGGCAGAATGGGCAGAAGAGAACAACAACTGACTGACACATGGGCCTGTCTATCACACATAGGTGGGGGGAGTCAAACAGCCATAGTAGAATGTGCGTGGCATACCTGAGACAGCACTGTGGATCCCTTAGTAGAGGACTGCACATACAATGGGTATGCCACATTGCTACACAGGAAAATATAACCATGCAAGTGACAGTCATTACAGACAGGCATACCAGATGTGAAACTGCAGCACAAGTAACAGCAGAGCCAAGTCAAGGTGCAATAGGCTGTGGAATGGCTGGAGGTGCAGGGAACCACACACACACACACACACACACACACACACACACACATATACACACACTCTGTGCCTTGCACACCAGCCATGCAGCACAGAGACCAAGACAGATGGACAATGCAACAGACAGCTATGAACCATTCTTGTTGGCTGCAGGGTCCAGGCCAGCCATACACATGTTACACACACTGCAGCCATATAAGGACAGCATCAGGATACTGCACTGTGTGCAGCAGCCAGAGTACCATGCAAGTTCTGTGGTGTTGTATGCAGGTGGGATGCTGTATGCATTCCTCTTGTTGGCACAGCACTGGTGTGAGATGCAGACCCACCTGGAGGCACCCTCCCCACCCTGATGATGTTGTTACCACCCTAGATACAGGACTGCCACTCATATAGAGCGAGAGCAGGATATGTCCCCTGCACAGACCCAGTCATGCCCAAATGCGGGCGGGGCCCCACCCATGTACAGTGGAGTAATCATCCTGGCCACCACTGTGTTGGTTAGACACCACTGACTCTGCATAACAATGTCGATCACATATGGTAAACTACATGCACTGCCCACCAATGCCCCCTCCTTCTGTTGACCCAATGCCACATACAGTATGCCAGGTTCACAGAGCCATAAAGGCATGACACACAGTGCATATGGCACCAGAGGTGGCACCATTGCAGGTGGACTGCCACAGTGACTGTATGATGTGCATGGCAGGACACGGTGTTGTATCGGTACTACAGTGGCCCATGTCAGCACATACATAGTCTCAATCATGTGGCAGAACAGACCCAACTGATACTGATGGGTTCACAACCAGGGCTGTGAGCAATACTACTAGCTCCCTGTGGCACCTGGTCAGCGACACAGGGGACACACCACAGCTGCACATAGGTGCACAGCAGGACGCTGCACAGACCATGATGCACCACAGTGTCACTGGTAGGACAATGCCCCAAGAGCAGGATGAGTGTCCCCTACCACAACTGCATTGGTGAAGCCCCCACAGGTATGCCATCCTGCATGGTGGGCCACACATAGACATCCACCTGCAACCATGAAGGTATGCAGCATAGTGTAGACATAGGTGGTGAAAGCATCTAAGAGTGGCAGGGCAGGGCCAAGGATGTCAGGGGTAAAGGCCCCCCCCTCATTGAACAAGTTCTCCCACACCCTTAATGCTTACTAAATCTGAGTTATCCTATGTGGAGTAACTCCCCCTAACCGACTGACAGCATCTCCCTGTACCTTTCTGCCCCCCTCCAAAGGCCAGGCCGTTTGTTTTCACCGTGACAGCCTGACCACTGTGCCCTAACTCAACAGGCCATGAAGACCACATCCCACCCCCATCCACACTACTCAGGACTTGATGTTCCAAAATTCTGATGACACCCTGCAAGCCACAGAGAGGGTGATTAGTACATAACACTGTTTATAGCACATCATTTGAAAGGCGCAATCATCTACAGTAATACATCCCATGATTGCAACCCTGATAGGGCCAGGTCCTGCCACTTATGAGAGTGGTAGAGCTATGGCCATAGTGGCCCCAACTGTTCTGGCACCTATGAGTGTAGACATGCAACTCCAGGTGTGACACACATTGTAGATTACTTATGTGGACACCTCTCCCTTGACCCATTCCGCTGGGCTGCATCACAGCCTGGCAAGTCTCCTGGATGGTCCTACCTGTGGGTCTGCTGTTCCCAGGTCCTAGCCAGAGCATGCTGTCTGCTGAGGTCTGTAGAGGAGGGAATGGGAGATGTGTTCAGTATCCTGCAGTGGAATAAAGTGCACTGTTCTGTGGTGTACACAGTACACACACCTATATGTCTGTACTGTGCACCAGCCGTCACAAGTGCATGATGCAGATGGACAGGTCCAAGCAGGTCCTCAGCACACATGTGTGACAAGCTGTGGCACCACAGATATGCATGCCATGGCCTAGGCACAGTAGGTATGATACATCCCCCTGTGGTAGGTATGGTCTTGCACAATGTACGCTGACCCATGTAGTGCTCACATCCTGTCATCCCCCCAGCCCCTGTAAAACAGACCAATACATGTCACCAAAGGGTGCTGTACACAGCATAGTATGCATTTGTGTGCATAGTGTACCAGGTCACATACGACATGGGCAGAAAAGGCATACTTGTGCAATGGCTGGGGGAGGGCAGGATTCTACTGGTGTTGTCCCACATGGTAGCTGGTACATGCCTAGCACCCCCTGAGTAGTGGAATAGTATCTCATGCTGTACCCGGCATATGCATACCAGCACCCATGCGGCATAACACGGACAGTGCACATGACACAGATGGTGGCCACATCCATATCCTGATGGTTAAACCTACCAGCACATCTACATGTAGAACACATGTGCCATCCTCCTGGGTCATATCTTGGCAAAAGGCATGTACATGTGCAGGTTACCACACCCCACAACCAAACCCTGAATAACATTCTATGACACTACACATGGTCCTGACATGCACCTTCACACTGCTGCCACTTCACTGTGGTAGCTCACAACCATGCTTCCCTGGCATGTGCATGCCTCAGGAAACTACGGCAGGTCCTGTGATGTACAGGGCATGGGGACATCATAAGGGACAGGGGCCCAAACACCTGCATACATATAAGCAGGCCATACAGTGGGGCAGGCTCATAGGACAAATGGGAATAGGGACAAACAGGTATAGTGCATAGTCCCTCAGGGACAGTAACCCTAATGTACTGTATCATGACACAGGACACCACACAGACCATTACACACACCATACATAGAGCCATCTGTACTCACCTGGCCTTGGCACAGTGTCACTGTCCACCATTGCCATAGGTTGCTATAGGCGGTATGCCTCCCTCCTCTGGAGGTCATTGTAATGGTGCCTGCACTAGTCACCAGTATGAGTAACCTAGTGAATCATGTGAGGTGCCACCCCACATCTCGCATCATGGTTTGTCTGACCCCATGCCCTCACCCAGCAGCTGGTCCTCTCAGGTCACAATCAGGTCAACCAATTTGGCCCACTCAATGTCAGACTATCTCTGGTCCCTTTGAAGCATTGACCTGCTGTGCCTACCTTCCATGGTTTGTCCCTCAGTCTAAGCCTAGCACTTCCACCACGCACTTGTCGGGTTTTGGGCTGTCTGGGTGTGTGCTGTTATTTTGCACAGCATGTTGCCACGGTAGCACTGCACTAACATCATGTTGCGCAGCATAGCATGCGTCATGCAGGGGGTGTAACGTGTGCAGGGTGGGCATGAGCAATTTGCTCATGTGCAGTGCAGGACTGCACACCACATTTGCACAATGACATGGTGTGCAAGGTTGCACTGTGTGATGACATTATCTGCAGCATGTGACGTCATTTCTGCACCATGAAGTGCCATTGCACAAGCACTGGCACTTGTGCAATGGTGCTCACTAGAACAACTACATTAGTGCAGAGGACAAAACTGAAATATTCAGCCAATGTATCCAAATAAGTCACTTTCACAAGTCGTGGGCAAACACCCACATTTGCATGACATTACAAGCAGCTATACACACATTAGCATGCGTAATTGCACCTGGAGCATATAATAGGTGCACAGTGCACCACCTGGATTTCGCAGCTGAACTGCAGGCAGACAGAGGTAGTTGTCATATGGAATGGCCTAGAAAGGTACATGGGTGAGCACTGAACTGTGTATATGCAGTATGCAGTGGTACACTGGACATGTTGAGGTGGTGAACCTCTCACATCTGAGGGCTGCTATATCTACAGAGATTCCTATATTTTACAGGGAAATGGAGCCATCCACAGGGGCATTTTTCCCATTGACTTGCACTGGTTCTACGGGACTACAGAGCAATTTGACCTCCATAGGGATCTACAGCAATACGCCGTGGAGTTACAGGGACTCATGACAGATTAATCTGGTAGCACTGACATCTACATCAAGTGGCGGTGGTGGTGTTGTGTGTAGGTGGAGGATCCCTCCTACAGTAGCCAATGGAGCATGATGACCGTGGATGCGAAACGCGCACATACGTATGTAGGTTTTGGTGGCCTTGGGTTCCTTTGGGCCCATGTCCACCTCTGTCTGTGACCGTGATAATGACCATGTCTGTGCAAGAGCCAGCCTGCATCAGGCAGGCTGCTGGCTTAGTTGGGATATGCATTGCCAGGACACCTACATTTCCCAGATGGGGGAGGCCTCCACCAATGTACCATTCAGCTGTGCTCCCCGATGTGTAGTCTCTGGTCACCTGTATTCCACTCCCCTGTCCAGCAAGTAACATGGAGGACATGGGCAGACTACAGGCCTATCACTTCTCAGAGGAGGAGTTCCAGCTGCTGGCACAGGCCTGCATGGCCAGGGAGGAGGTTTCGTCCCGGAGGCAGGCCATGAATGCCCAATTATAGCAGGCCTGGGTAGAGATCACAGATGTGGTCAGTGCTATTGGCAGCCAAAACAGGTCCATAGAGGCCATGTAGAAGTGCTTTAGGGACATGAGGAGACAAACAAAGAAGGTCCTGTCAACGCAATGCAGGGAGATGCATGTGACAGGGAGGGGCTAACAAGCATCAGCGGCTGCACGTACCCTGGATCCAGCAGATGAGGCAACAGCCTCCATCCTATGACCCATGGAGCCGATTAGAGTGCTGGGTGTCAGTCATGAGGCCCAAGTGGGACCATCCCAGCCATGTGACTGACTGACTGTGCAACATCCCATCAGCCACATGTGTGTATAGGTGTGTATATATGTGTGGGTGCATGTATACTCCAGTGCTGTGTGACACACTGGGTGTAGGCCGCACTTTGTTCCCATGTCTCCCAGTGTGTAGCCATCTGTGTGGTACTCCATGAATGTGCACCATGTGTTGTTGCCCATGGGCTCACTGGTTCTTGGATGTGTGTTCCCTGGGAATGGGGTGTGTACTCACTGGTTCTGGGATATGTGCTTCCTGGGAACCGGGTGTGTACACACTGATGCTGGGATGTGTGCTCCCTGGGGACAGGGTGTGTGCTCACTGGTGCTGGGTGCATGCTCACTCTTGCTGGAACATGTGCTCATTGGTTCTGGGTTGTGTTCTCACAGGTGCTGCAGTGTGCACTCACTGGTGTTGTCACGTGCTCCCTGGTGCTGGGGTTTGTGATCACTGGTGCTGGGGTGTATACTTCATCCTGACAGGGTGTGTGTTCTCCACTGTAGGGGTGAGTGGTGTATACAGACACAGGAGTATAGGCAGTGCACCACACACAGCATGGGTGTTGTGCCACTGTATGCTAGACATGCATGCTGCCTTGGCCGGCACACAGCTCTGTATGGTACATTGCTATATAACTCTCCTCTCCAAGTAGCATACCACATCGTACCAGACATGGCGAATGACTCTCCAGGTCCATCTCAATGGCAGCTGCCCCTGCCACCCACCCATCTGCACCTACTGACAGACAGCGGTGAAGAGGATGTAGAAGAAGGGGATGATGAGACCTTCATCTAGGGCTGGGAACACCTCCGATATGTCCACGATCAGCAGAGGTTGTCATCTCCTGGCCCCATGCCAATGGGGTCCAGCCACTGTCCTCACATGGCTCTGCAGCCACAGTGGTGTAGCCCCACCCAGCCCCTGGCATAGCCACCACAGTGCCACCCAATGACCCCACCTCTGGCACAGCCATTGCCCTGCCACTCCCAGCCGATACCACACGGCCAGCCACCACAGTGCTTCCCCGGGATACATCCCCCAGCACAGCCACAGCCCTGCCACCCCACACCCATCCCACCAGGCCAACCAGAGCCGGCAAGCAACACCCACAAGGGACCTCAGCACAACCTGTGGTGCAGCTCTGGGGCATACAACAGCCGAGGGTGCAGATTGACCCTGTCGTGATGAACAGTCCCCAGCATTAGTGGGATGCAGCTATCAGCAGCTGTTGCAGTTGGCCATGGAGGCACAGACTGTCCTGCAGCAGGAGCTGACACGCATCCCCCATATGCTGCATGACGACAGTAGGGAATCTAGGAACTGACCCAACAGCCACAAGGTGGCTGACTGCGAGATACCGGTGGTGTCCCCACTGGCATATGGAATGTTCCGGTGGCCAGCAAGCACAATGCAGCCATCACCATAAGCCCTACGGACATTGCATAACTGCTCTGGGTGTCTGTCTGGAGTAGGTAATGCAGCAGTTCACACAGTTGCCTAAGCATGGGCTGGTTGAGCCTGTAACAGCCCGCAATCTGGTTGTCATTGAGGACTTCGAATTTGACTCATGGACGGTATTGTCTTTTACAAGCATAGCACCTCCATGGCCTACACTTGAGTCCAGAATGGCCACTGGCCCTCTCCACATCCTCTATTGACAGGTCGCATCCAGTACACAATATGTGCCGCCATGTGAGCCCTCTTGGTGTGTAGCATGCAGTGTCTCCCTGTGCCTCTTAGGTTTGCCCCAGCTTAAGACGGCCTTTTCATAGGCAGTATTTGCACAGCACTAAGTGGCCCATGCAGTCCCATTTGTGCAGTGCTATCACACTGAATATCATGCTGTGCAAATTATGCAAAGTACCAACCCCCAGGTCAGGGTGCGGTATACATTACCTCTGCATTAGTCCACTGGCACTAATAGCACACACAGCGATGGGATTCTGGTGCAATTACATGTGCAGCATGGGTGCAAACACTTCGCACCCAGTGCAAATCTTTGAATATCTGGGCCCTAGAGTCTTCCTCACAATTATCAACTGTCCCATTAATTCCCCCTTTTGCAATTCTTGTATAAAATTTGCCAGCTAAAATATATCATAATCTTACTATTCATCATTAGGTTTCTGTAAAGTTCTAGAAACCTTCCCATATCTTTTCCATATTAGCCCGACACTTCTTGGGTGGAATGTAGGAGCTGATAATTAGAGATTTTATACCAGAGCCACAAAGTTCAATGACTAAATTATAATCAGTGTGCATATCTGTTTTTTCTGCTTTTTATTCCTTTTTGAAGTTTAATAGTGGCTAAAAAGCCTGCTCAGCTACACCCTAAATTCCCAGATGTTTTGCCTCATGATGAAAGATATCATATCCAGGACATTTTGTGGTACCTAGTGACCACCACGTTTCCTGCAACATTATTGTATCATAAGACAATATGAACTACATGCACTCTCTATCAGATAGCTCATTTCCTATGCCATCTATATTCAGAGAAAGTGCCTTCCAGGTTTGAGAGGTCAAATCTGATACAAATCATGTGTTTGACAGTACACTCTGACAAGTCTCATTTACTGTTGAAAGAGGAAGAAATATATTATCTGTCTGGAGGTTAAGGTATAAAGGGAAAAGAACATTTTCTTCTGAATGAATAGGAGGTGAAAAGATAACCTCTCGGGACTGCTTTGCCCTGCCATTATTTAAGTTTTCCAAATCCACTATATTTAGGCCTAGGTTATCCAATTTCTTACAGTTCATGAGAATCAAATTAATCAATTTAAAATTTAGGAAAATCGCACACAGGATTCATGACCCATTTTCACTTATAGTTGACTGCCATTACAAAAATGGCTGTCTCCTGTCCTTACCAAAAGCCTTCAACAAGGTCCTAAAAACCCAAACTCCCTTAAAGTTAAAAAAAAAAAATTAGGACATATTCTTTCCTCACATGATTGCCTCCTAATACACATAAATCTAAGAAATTAAGTACAACTCACAGTATTAATTCCTGGTGTTTCTTCGCTGACCATGAACAAACCCCCTCCTACACATACCAGCTTGCCAGTGCAATTTCTGCTGCTTTCCCTGCCACAGATAAAATTGAGATCTTGGCTCCATGTAAGGCCTTATGTTGTGTGAGGGGGTAGACATTCTGCCAGAGGGATTCCGCAAACGTTTGAATTCCTCTATTCCATGATAAACAAACGTTTGTCAATGCTAAATGTTGCTTGCAGCGTAACAGGGCTTTCATGAGCCCCTAATGTTGTTGGGACAACTCTGAAAAACAGACATGGCTATCCTAGATCTAGTACTGACTAACAGGGAAAGGACCTCAGATCTCCAGGTAGAAGGTCACCTGGGGGCCAGTGACCATTACATGGTATGGTTCAATTTGGCCACTAGAACTAAATCATCCCATTCCAAGGCAAAAAAATGGGACTTCAGAGGAGCTGACTTTGATAAGATGGCCAACAGAGTTAAGCTAGCCCTGGCAAGAAGAAATACAGGTGAGAGGGGTACAGGCAAAGTGGGCAAGCATTAAGGATGCAATACTTAAAGCAACATCCCATTGTGTTAGAGAGAAAAGGAAGTGCAAAAGAAGAAGGAAACCACTTTGGTTCTCAAAAACAGTAGCAGAAAAGGTCAGAGCCAAAAGGCTGACCTTCAGGAAATAAAAGGGAACGCAGCAGGATGAATATAGGGAGGCATACCAAACTTCTGTAAGGGAAGCAGGGAAGGCAGTACAGCAGACAAAGGCCCAAACTGAGGAAACACTCGCACAAACAGTAAAAGAAGGTGACAAGACTTTCTATAGATACATTAGTGAAAGGAGAAAGTCCAGAGGGGGTACTGCTAAGATCAAAGGGGATAAGGGGGCATGTGAGGAGGAGGAGGACCATGTAAAAGCATCTATCCTAAATAGATGCTTCTGCTCAGTTTTTACTGAAGAGAAGGTAGGGCAGGGCCCACAGCTCAGCACCATGGACACAGTGGGGAGGGAGGTGTGCACTAGTCCCTTCACAAAGGAAAGGGTCCTACAAGAGCTCGATAAGCTCAGGGTGGACAAGGCAATGGGACCTGATGGCATACATCCCAGGGTACTAAAGGAGTTAAAGGTGGAACTAGCAGAGCCATTATCAGAACTGTTTAGTGAGTCTCAGAGCACAGGAGAGGTCCCAGAAGACTGGAGAAGGCCTCATATGATCACGCTCCACAAGAGTGGTAATAGGGAGGAGGCAGAGAACTACAGACCAGTCAGTCTTACCTCAGAAGTGGGCAAGATTATGGAGGCACTCCTTAAGGAAAGGATAGTGCAACTCCTGGAATCCATAGGAGCACAGGATCCAAGACAGCATGGGTTTACAAAAGGAAGGTCCTGTCAAACTAATCTCATAGATGACTTTGACTGGGTAACCAGAGTGGTGGACCGAGGGGGAGCAGTCGATGTCGCCTACCTTGACTTCAGCAAAGCTTTCGATACTGTTCCACATAGAAGATTGATTAATAAGCTTGGTAGGCTCGAAGTGGGTCAGAAGTTGGTCAACTGGGTGGCAAACTGGTTGATAGGCAGAAAACAGAGAGTGGTGGTAAACGGTATACAGTCAGAAGAGATGCAAGCCGGCCCGGTGGCGCTAAGGGTTGAGGCGCTGGATGCCACACCTCATGCTACGCTGGTAACCCGGGTTCGGGAACAGACTCGGGTTGGCAGGGGTTGGCTGGGGGAGGGAGGATGGAGCATCCAAACGGATGCTCTCCTCCCTCGGGGTGGGATGCCAGGGGCGCTGCGGAATGCCCAATGTCCTAAGAGAATTGGTGGATGCACTGATTCTCAAGGGACTCGGCGGCTTCATCTACCGGAGCCAGGGAGGGGGAACGCTGTTAGGTGTTTGAGAGGAACATGCATCAGCACGCTGACTCTCAGGACTTACGTCCTACACGCCGGCGTTTCAGGGGGTAGGGTTAAGGGGTGGGACGAACACAACTCGGAGGAAAAAAAAGCCCTCCAGCCACCTAGATGAAGTCCTCCGGAGCCAGTCTCATGGCCCGCCGACCAGGGCAGACCCCACTGTGCAGCTTGCCACAGTGGAAAGAGAGACTGGGGGGATCTCTTCTCTCCCCACCCGGGGGGTAATCTGGGCCATCAAGGACCTGCAGGCAGTGTGGCAATCCAGGGGCAGACTCAGTTAGTCAGTAAGGGTCAGAGGGTGTCACTCCCTGAGAACGGAAGGAGTGGAGGTTGGAAGGGACAAGTCGGAGTGGTAATAATAATAATAATTATTATTAAAAAAAAAGAAGAGATGCAAGTCACAAGTGGGGTAATTCAGTGATCAGTCCTGGGGCCAGTCCTCTTCAATATGTTCTGTGACATTGCAGATGAACTGGAGGGTAAAGTTTGTCTGTTTGCAGATTACACCAAGATCTGCAACAGAATAGATGATCCAGATGGAGTGGGCAGAATGAGAAGAGATCTGGATAAACTAGCAAAATGGTCAGAAGAGTGGCAACTGGGGTTTAACGCAAAGAAGTGCAAGATCATGCACATTGGGGAGTGAAACCCTGAAGCCATCTATAGGCTGGGAGGGGAGTTGCTGGCAGTCACAAGGGAAGAAAGAGACTTGGGCATCATCATCACCGATTACCTGAAATCATCCAAGCAGACCACTAAAGCAGTAGGTAAGGCTAGGGGGATGTTGGGGTGTATTCGTAGGGGTATTACAAGTCGGAAGAGGGAGGTAATAATCCCTATTTACATCACTGGTTAGGCCCCATCTGGAGTACTGCATGCAGTACTGGAGGCCACACCTTCACGAGGACATTAACCAGATTGAGGCAGTCCAGAAAAGGGCAACCAAAATGGTGCAGGGACTGCATCAGAAAACATATAAGGACAGATTAATGGAGCTCAGTATGTATACCCTAGAGCAAAGGATGGAGAGAGGTGATATGATTGAAACATTCAAACACCTTAAGGGCATAAACAAGGTGAAAGGGTCTAACATGTTTCAATATAAGAAAAATAGCAGGACAAGAGGACACAGCATGAGATTAGAGGGAGGCCAACTAAGGGGTAATGTGAGGAAGTTCTTTTTCACAGAAAGGGTGGTGGATGCATGGAATGGCCTACCTCAGGAAGCGGTGGATATGAATACAGTGCAGGGCTTCAAACGGGCATGGGATAGGCATAAGGGAGCAATACAGATGAGTATGAATAGATAGGCCATTGACAGAGCAAGGGCCAATGGCACATTCATAAGGTAGAAAAAGAAATGGGCAGACTGGATGGGCCTTGCGGTCCTTATTTGCCATCAACTTCTATGTTTCTGTGTTTCTATAATATCTAGAAACAGATTAGCTTATATTTCAGCCTTTTTTGTAATTGTCACCCTTATTTATTACTAAGGACATTTGCATGGACACAGGATCTCTGCCCTATTTGCTCTGTCTGCTTGTCTTCTGCAGTCACAGTACTATTTATGACATCCCAATCTATTGCCGTGGGCATAATTATGATGGCATAAACAAGGCATTATGATGTCATGTGTAGACAAGCAGCCAAAGCTAATAAAGTCCAAGGGACAGAATCTTGTTGTTATATTACTTCCCTCAGTAATAAAGAAAAAGGGGGAAGAATGTCAAAACTACAGTTCTGGCTCAATGGTACAGAGGGAAAAAGCACAGAACTAGAAAACAGTGGCTTGCAGGTTCATCCCCCTGCCATTAGGGTCACAAACAATACTGTCTAAGGAAAACTGCACTACAGTAAACTTATAGCCAGGCCAGTAACATGGAGGGCTGAGGCGCTAAATGCCTTACCTCTGCCACACTGATGACCTATGTTTGGGAACTGACCAAGGTTACTCCAGGGCTGGCAGGAAGAAGGAGGATTTAGCATCCATCGACGTATCTCTTCCTGCAAGCTGGGGGAAGGTGGGGGGACAGTGTGTACTGCTGCTTGGCTGCCACCTAGTGGAGGGTAGGTGTTACAGCAGAAGTCACTAACTTGAAAGTCAGAGGCAGGTGTTGAAAATGTGCACAGTCTTCACGTCTACATGTGTGACATTGCATGGTGCCTGTTCTGACTCAAGGGGAGTAACAGGTGGAAAAGAACCCCTGTCTTCAGGATGATGCTGCGACCCTAAAGGCACCACACCAGCACCATCCATGGCACCCAGTCACACAATGAGGCAAGAAGCAGATGGGGTAAGTCCTGAAAGTGGAGTGAAGAAGCTGGGGTTCGACAGCAGAAGGGGGCCAATGGGGAGGGGCAGGAGGATAAAGTCCATATGAAAAAAAAGAATTGTGAAAATATTTGAACTATAAACTGAACTGTGTCCAACTCTTACATTTTTATGTTGGCTGGCACACAAAGGAGCAGATTTGGAGGTGCTGTTACTGTGGGCAAATGCAGGGCACATATCAGTAGGTACGTCCCTCATTCCCCAGTAAGACAGCATGCAGGCGCCACACCAGCAAGACGTAATGTAGCGACCACATCTAAGAAAACGTCCTCTGCAATGAGAAGCAAGCTTCTCACTGCAGCAGCACAGTCTCCCCCACATAAACATGGCGACAGGGGTGCCCCATCCCCCTGTCGCATTCCCCAACCCACTTCATTTGCCGACGGGGGAGCCCACCCCCCATTGGCATAATGACCCCCCCAAGTGTGTGCCTAGGGGGTGCCCAATCCCCTGGCATCATCGCTCCGCCCCCAACAGTCTTCCTTTGCCGACAGAGGGCCCAATCCCGTGGCTACAGTCCCCGTCCATGTTTATTTTGCCAATGGGGAGCCCACTCCCCATCGGTATAATGTATCCCACCCTTCTGTTGTGTGCCGAGGGGTGCCCAGTCCCCCGGCTCTGCCTCCATGCCATGGGATGGGGTGCCCAATGCCTGTCGACTACAGCCCCAAAACAATCAGGTGACACACTGGGAGCCCACCCCAGCATGCCAAATGTGCCTGAAAAACAAAAACCATCCCACAATGTTCCCCCTTTTTTTTTTAACCCTGTAAAAAAGAAAATGGTCCCTCGCGGTCTCCCTGCCCCCTCCCACAGCCTGCGCCTACCAACTGTGCACCCTGCCTCCCCTCATCCCATACTTACCTCCGTAGTCTGGCGCGATGATCTTCGGTGGACTGGCAACATGTCTGCACTCTTCAAAGCCGACCGCGAACTGAAGAAATGCCGGTAAGCTGTATGATGGCATAAACAGGGTTTTTTCAGCTTTGGTGCATATCTCGGACATTTTTGGGAATTTTGACACCAAGTTTTCCACATGGGGTTATTGGGACACCTCCTTATAAATTCAGTCATTATCATGACGTTATTCGGTCCCAAAAGGTGATTTTGCGGTCACTGCGCAGAATCACCTTTCAGGACTGATTAATGAAATGACAGTGCCACTGTTCATGAGGGGTGCTCTCAAAAACCCTATGTTGCAAATTTGGTGGAAAAAATCCCAAAAATGGTTAGCGTTTTATTTAGCATGCATTGGGCGTGCTCTATGCACGCCAGAATTTGCAGAATTTGTAATATTTTCACTCCAGATTTTCAAAATTGGCATTTTTCCATACCTCCTCATGAACAGTACAGCTGTCATTTTACATATCCTGGCTGAAATGTGTTTTTGCACTTCCGGTGCAGAATAGCACGGTCGCTGTGCGAAATCAGTTTTCGGGACAGTTTGAGGAAATGACGGTGACACTCTTCATGAGCAGAGGTCCTAAAATGCCTATGTTGAAAATCTGGTGACAAAAGTCCATAAAATTACTGTGTTACAAGCGTGCGTTGCGCAGCTTCCATGCACCCTTGTAACTTCACAAATTTGCAATATTTTCATGCCACATTTCCAACATTGGCATTTTTTCTCACCGCCTTATGAACAGTACAGCTGTAATTTTTCACACCTCACCCAAAATGTGTTTTCGCACCTGTGGTGCACAATGGCGTGGTCGCTGTGGGAAATCAACTTTTGGGACAAATTAACAAAATCACAATGCCACTGTTTATGAGAGGAGGTCCCAAAATGCCTATGTTGAAAATGTGGTTAAAAAAAATCCCAAAAATAATTGGGTTACGGATGTGTGTTGGATGCTTTCTATGCATGCTCATGAATTCATCAATTTTTTAAATTTTCACTCCAGATTTTCAACGTTACCATTTTTTAACACCTCCTCATGAACAATACAGTTGTCATTTTTCACATACTGCCCAAAATGTGTTTTCGTCTCTGTGTCGCCAAATGGCATAGCCGCTGTGCAAAACCACCTTTCAGCTACAAACTGATAGTGCTGCTCTTCATGAGTGGGGTCACAAAAGCCCATGTTAAAATTTGCCGGAGTGGCTCAACGCCACGCCTACGGCGTTATGGTTTCAACAACTTTTACCTGTACAGAGTGACAGGTGTCAAGGGTGTGACTTGGGATCATTGACTGTAATGCTCACGCCATTCCACCTCCATTCCCACCCTGCAGCCAGTGACAGGCAACGTGGTGTGCCTTGGAGTGTTTGGCCACAAAGTTCACCCCATTTTCCTATACTGCACCCACCTCAGCGTATTTCCTTATGGAATGGGGTAAGTGTAACGCCCAAAGACCCCAAAGCACACCGCGACACTTGTCAGTGTCTACAGGGTAGGGTGAGGTAAAATGGCATGAGCGTTATAGCTGACGACCCAAAGGCACACCCCAACGCCTGTCGGTCTCTGCCGGGTGGGGTTGGGGCTGGTGTCACTTCAATACTTCACTGCCATCCCTATTATGCATCTCTAACTCCTACACTACCAATGCCAATGCCAGCGAGACAACATTCGGCATTGACAAATGCTTGTTCAGTTATCCAACAGGTATCGGAGGCTCTTTAAAGTAAGCAATAACACATAACAAGGAGTGCAGTTGCTGGGTAATTACCGAAGATCCTCCCCCTGAGTTGGAGGCATGAGGCATCAGCCAAGTGCCTTCCACGAGAGTGGTGGTGTGCATTAATTATCCAGTAACCACACGCCCTGTCATGTTATTGCTTTTATAAAATGGCCCCAGAACAAAATAAAAAATCAGAACAAATCACTTTTTATTTTTCCCACTGTACTCGGTGCAATACAAAACAAACATTTGTCAATGCCGAAGGTTTGCTTGATGACATTAGCATTGGAAGTGCAGGAGTTAGACAGATGCAGAATAGGAACGGCAGTGAAGTATTGAACTGATGCCAACCCCACCCCCACTTATACAGAAATGGACAGGCATTGGGGTGTGCCTTTGGTCGTCACCCATAACACTCATGCCATTTCACTTCACCCTACCCCGCAGACACCGACTAGTGTCGAGGTGCACTTTGGGGTGTTCGGGCTTTACACTCACCCCATTCCATAAGGAAATACACTGAAATGGATGCAGTATAGGAGAATGGGGTGAACTTTGGGGCTGAAGAGTCCAAGGCACACCTCGATGCCTGTCACTGGCTGCAGGGTGGGGTTGGGGGTGGAATGGCATGAGCATTACTGTCGACAATCCCAAGTCACACCCCTGATGCCTGTCAGTCCCTACAGGGTAGGGCGTTACGGTCAGAAACCCTAATGTCCTGGGCGTTTCTTGGTATTTTCCCTCCAAGTTTTCAACATGGGCTTTTTGTGACCGTACCGCATGAACAGTGACACTATCAGTTCATTAGCCAAAAGGTGATTTGCATAGCGCTGTGCCATTTGGCACCACAGTTGCGAAAACACATTTCGAACAGGATGTGAAAAATGACAGCTGTATTGTTCATGAGGAGGTGTAAAAAAATGCTTCTGTTGAAAATCTGGAGTGAAAAATATAAAAAAATTGGTGAAGTCACGAGCGTGCATAGAAACTGCGCAACACACACCCGTAATGCAATTATTTGGGGGATTTTCTACACCAGATTTTCAACATAGGTATTTTGGGACCTCTGCTCATGAACAGTGGCACTGTGATTTTCTTAATCGGTCCCAAACGTTGATTTCGCACAGCGACCACGCCCATTGTGTGCCACAGGTGCAAAAACATGTTTCGGCAGGATGTGAAAAATGACAGCTGTACTGCTCATAAGGCAGTGCGCAAAAATGACAATGCTGAAAATCTGGAGTACAAATATAAACAATTGGTGAAGTTATGAGCATGCATAGAAACTGTGCAATGCACGCTGGTAACGCAGTCATGTTTTTGGATTTGTTCACCAAATTTGCAACATGGGCTTTTTGGGACCTCTCCTTATGAACACTGTCACTGTGATTTTCTTAATCTGTCACAAACGTTGATTTCGCACAGCGATCAGGCCATTGTGTGCCAGATGTGTGAAACGCAATTCAGGAAGGATGTGAAAATTACAGCCAAAGAAAGTGTGGAAAAATGGCAGTGTTGAAAATCTGGGTGAAAATATAAAAATTCTCGAAGTTACGGCGTGCGCAGAACTGCGCAGTACGCGTTAAGTAACACAGTCATTTTGGAATTTTTTCACAAATTTGCAACATAGGCTTTTGAGCCCAGCTCATGAACAGTGACACTGTCATTTTGTTACCGGTCCCAGAAGGTGATTCCGCGCAGTGACCATGAAATCACCTTTTGGGACTGAATAATGACATGACAGTGACTGAGTTCATGAGGTGGGGTCCCAAGAACCCCATGTTGAAAATTTGGTGCCGTAAGTCACAAAAATGGCTGAGATAATACCCTAAGTTGAACCCCCATTTACGCCATTAACATAGAAACATAGAATCTGACAGCAGATAAGGACCGCTTGGCCCACCTAGTCTGCCCATTTTCCTACCTGATGGATAAGCTGCAGATTCTAGTTAATTAACAGCTTACTTCCTCCTACCCCCTCACTAGAATTGCCTTATGCCTGTCCCATGCATTCTTGAATTCTCCCACTGTTCCTGACTCCACAACCTCCTCAGGAGGACTGTTCCATGCATCCACAACCCTCTCTGTCAAAAAATACTTTCTTGCACATCTCTTCTTCTGAAAGATACTACCCTCTTGTACTTTGTTAATTCCCTTGAGATACTTGAAAGTTTCTATCATGTCCCCCCTCTCTCTCCTTTCCTCAAGGGTATACATATTAAGCTGCTTTAGTCTCTCCTCGCATGTCTTCTGGTGCAGGCCCTGCACCATTTTGGTTGCCCTCCTCTGAACAGCCTCCACTCTGTCCATGTCTTTGCGGAGATGGGGTCTCCAGAATTGCACGCAGTACTCCAGATGAGGTCTCACTAACTGTCTGTACAGAGGGATAACAACTTCCTGTTTTCTACTGTTGATGCCTCCCCTGTGCATCCCAGAATCCCCCCAGCCCTCCTTACTGCCTTCTCACATTACTTGCCCATGTTTAGGTCATCTGATATAATTACTCCTAGGACTCTTTCGATTTTTGTTGTTGTTATTAACTCACCCCCATTGTGTACTCTTCCCCTGGGTTTTTGTTTCCCAGGTGAATTACCTTGCACTTCTTTGCATTGAATCTGAACTGCCACATATTTGACCATTCCTCCAACCTTGCCAAGTCTCTTTTCATTCTTTCCACCCCACCCTGTGTATCAACCCTGTTGCAGATCTCTGTGTCATTTGCAAAGAGATATACCATTCCTTCCAGGCACTCTCCAATGTCACTTATAAAGACATTAAAGAGGACTGGTCCCAGTGCCGAACCCTGCGGTACCCTGCTAGTTAACTTCTTTGTTCACTGTGGACTCCGTTCACTATTACCCTTTGCATCCTATTGTCCAGCCAGTTTTTTATCCAGGCTACCACCTTGGGACCCACTCCAAGGCTGACTAACTCGTATATTAATCTTTTGTGTGAGACTGTGTCAAATGCCTTGCTAAAATCTAGGTAGGCAATATCCACAGCCCCTCCCTGGTCTACTACTTTGGTCACCCAGTCAAAGAAATCTATTAGGTTCATCTGGCATGATCTTCCTTCTGTGAAGCCATGCTGCCTTGGGTCCTGTGCCCCACTGGCCTCTAGGTACTCAACAATTCTTTCCTTCAGAAATTATTCCATCATTTTCCCTACCACTGAAGTCAAACTAACTGGTCTGTAGTTTCTTGCCTCTTCCCTGCTCCCACTTTTGTGAAGTGGAATCACATTTGTCCTCCTCCAGTCCTCAGGTACCACCCCATCCTCCCATGATTTGTTAAAGAGAGTAGTCAGTGGTGTTACTAGTTCTACCCTTAGTTCTTTTAGAATTCTTGGGTGATTCCCATCAGGCCCCATTGCTTTGTCCACCCTCAGTTTCAAGAGTTCTTTCAAAACCCTTTCTTCTGTGAATGGACTGGTATCAACCCCCCAATTCAGAGTTTGTCTTGTTTGGTTTAGGTACCTCCCCCTCCTCTCCCATTGTGAATACTGAGCAGAAATATTCATTCAGTATCCCTGCTTTTTTACTGTCACCCTCTGCCCACATTCCTTCCCCTTTATTAAGTCTCTGTATCCCTCCTTTGGCCTTTTTTCACTCCCTAATGTACCTATAAAAGGTTTTATCCCCCTTCTTAACAAAGTTGGCTATCTTTGCCACAGTTTGTGCCTTTGCTATTCTGACTGTCTTCCCTGCCTCCTTCTGCTTTAACTGATAAAGTTCTCTGTCCTGCTCCTTCTGTGTTTCCTTATATTTCCTGAATGCTATCCTTTTCTCCTTAACCGTCCCGGTCTCGTTTGAGAACCATAGTAGTCTTTTCCTTCGTTTTGTTTTGTTGATTTGCTTCACACAAAGGCTTGTTGCTTCTGCGATGGCTGTTTTGATTATTCCACATTGTTCCTCCACCCCTCCTTCTTGCCCGTTTGCTAGTGTTTTTCTGAGGCACTCTCTCATTTTCCCAAAGTCAGCCTTCCTCAAGTCCAGTACTCTTATTTTTGCATGGCTTGACTCTATGGCTGTGTTTATTGTGAACCACACTGTTTGGTGGTCACTTGTTCCCAGATGGCTACCCACTTTTAAATCTGAGATCCTTTCTCCTTCCCCATTTGAGAGTACCAGGTCTAAGATTGCTCCCTCCTGAGTGGGTTCCAACACTAGCTGTCTGAGGCATGCCCTCTGTAGGGCATCAAGAATGACCCTGCTCTTGGATGTGCCTGCAGCAAAGGTACTCCAGTTAACATCTGGCATATTCAGGTCCCCATCAACAATGTCTCCCCTTTTTCTGCCATTTTAAGGATGCCTTCCATCATTCCTTGTCCATTTCTCCCTCTGAGATGGGGTTTGTACAAAACCCCCATGCGGATTGTGGTACCATTTCCTGTTTCCAGGGTGACCCATAGTGACTCATCAACTTCCTGTTTTCTCTTTAGTTCTGTTGCTTTAATCCCTTCCCTTATATAGAGAGCTACTCCTCCTCCTCTTTTACCATCCCTGTCCCTCCTGTAGACTGTGTATCCTGGTATGTTGACATCTCAGTCATGGTTCTCTGTGTACCATGTTTCAGTGACTGCCACAATATCAAAACATCCCTCTTCCATCAAGCTACTAGTTCAGGGAGCTTGTTGCACAGACTGCGGGTGTTAGTACTCATCCCCTTCCGTTTATTTTTATGGCCTTACCCCTTTTAGCCCCATCCCTGTCCTTACTGCCTTTTTCTGCATTTATCCCTCTCCTGCTCCCTACTGACTTCTCTATCTTGGTGTTTACTGCTCTAACTACTGTGTTTTGTCGGGGGAGGCTGGGATTTCCCTGCTCCTTTTCAGTGCCTCCCCCCTTGGCTAGTTTAAATGATTGCCAATGAAGCATTTAAACCTGTCACCTAGGATTCTGGTTCCCCCTGGACAGATGCAGACCATCACACCAGTATAAGCCTGCATCCCTCCAGGTGACTCCCTAGTCCCCAGTGAAGCCAAAACTCTGAGCTCCACACCAGTTTTTCAACCATTCCTTGAATCCTATGGTGCAGAATACCCTAGCATCATCCTTGCCATAGACAGGCAGCACCTCCGAGAAGGTTACCATACATACTGCTTGTCTAAGACCCCTCCCCAACTCCACAAACTCTTCTTGCACCACTCTGATCCCATTCACAGCCAGGTCATTTGTCCCTAGGTGGACAATGACATCCAGCTCCCTCCCTCGTGCAGCTGCTTCCGTGATCCTGAGGATTCGCTTCCTGTCCCTCCAAGCCATGGCATCAGGCAGGCACCTTACCTCCCTATCCCCTTCCTCCCGCACTTCTACTCCCCAGTGATTGAGTCCCCCACCAGGAGTTGTTTCCTTCCCTTGTGGGGTCTCGTGCCACCCTCCTGTGGGTCTTCTTTGTGGAGGTTCCCAGCATCCTTCTTGGTCTCCACTGCAGGTGCCTCCATAGAGGAACCACTCTTTGTCAGAACAGCATATGAATTGTGGAGAGGTACAGCTGGAGGGATGCACCTCTGTTCCACCACCCTCTCCCTCCCTGAGTCCACCTTGGTCCAACCGCTCCTCTTTCTTGGCAACCTCTGAGGTAACGGTGATGGCCCTGGTGGTCCCTGGGTGGGGAAAGAGGTTTCACAAATCCTAGCCAGGTCAGCCTGGAGACAGGCAACCTCCTCCCTCAGACCAGAGAGGTGCCTGCAAACAGGGCAGCATTGCAGCTTCCAGAATGTCTCCCAGAACACTGCTGCTCCACAGCCATTGCACTGCACCACTCCCATCTTGACTTATTTTGTGTCCCCTCTCCTGTTGCTTTGTATGCTTACTGTCTCCTCCCGCTATGTATTTGTACACTTACTTTCCTACTACCTATGTGCCCTTACAACTCTCGCCCTTCCTGTTGTGGGACAGGAACTTCCTTTAGTCTTCAGTAGTCTCCTTCTTCCGTGCTTGGATTCAGACTTCCAGCAGCTGAGTGGGGGAGAGTTATTTGTTAGGTTCCTTCAAGGTTGATGAAACTAATGTGTTTCAGGGATCCTTACCTTCCTACTGCCAAACAGGAAGTTCCTGTTGTCAGTCAAATCCAGTGGCTATAAAACTAGAACTGGCTTTGGGTGGGAAGGAGGGCAATTAGTAAAAAATCTACAGTTCTAGACTGCTGTCTCTTGTTCTGAAACCAAAGTTCTCTGTCAAAAACAGCAGGAAGCTGTAACTGGAGACACCTGCTTTTGTACTGCTAAGCTGCTAAGCCACACCCCCAATTAGATTCACTCTCTGCTCTGACTCAGTAAATTGTGCTGATACAGCCCCTTCCTCAGAGAAACACAGAGTGACTTTCTTCTTTTTTTTTTACTTAAATGAGACCCCCTTCTACTAATAAAGTATCTGTTTGCTTAATCCAAACAGGTACTGACTCCTGCTTAGACAGAAGTGATTTATCAATAAAAAATCTGTAGCTCTAGACTGCTGTCTCTTGTTCTGAAACCAGCATTATACAGCTTACCGGCATTTTTTCAGTTTGTGGTCAGCTTTGAAGAGTGCAGTCGTGTTCCTGCTCCACCAAAGATTGTCGCGCCAGGCTCCACAGAAAAGTATGGGGTGAGGGTATGTGTGGAGGTGGGTTGCACACAGGGAGGAGGGCACCGCAGACAACGAGGGACCGTTTTCTTGTTTACAGGTTAAAAAAAAAAGAAAAATGTTGTGGGAAGGTTTTCTTTTTTACAGGTACACTTGGTGCGCTGGGGTGGGCTCCCAGTGTGCCACCTGGGTGTTTTGGGACTACTGGAGCTGATGGATTGGGCACCCATCGGCAAAGCGGGTCTGTGTTTGGGGGGCATGATGCCAAGGGGATTGGGCACCCTCGCATACAACTGAAACTATCAGGACATAATGCCAACGAGATTGGGCCCCGTCAGCAAATGAACTGGGAGGAGGCATGCCGACAGGGGGATTGGGCACCCCCGATGCCAGCTTTCAGGTGGGACTGTGAGAGGTGGATGGCGACATGTTTATTGAAATGTTACACTAGGCAAGACACACCCAGCAATGATGGGTTACTCCCTCATTGCAGTGGCGAAATTGTTTCAAGTTGGTGACACGCTTCTGAGCTGCTGTCATAGACAGCATGCTCATTCACTGGTGCCACAGAGTCAAGCCCTAAAAGCAGTGGCGGCATTGACCACAACATGGCTGCACCTCTACAACCTACTACTCCAGCAAGCTGTCACAACATGTTTCTTGCACATGCGCACAAGCAAACATAAAAAGTAGACCCCATCGCCCACATACAAAAGAGCTTCTTGCTAAAATACATAATCAATCAATCGATCAATCTTTATTTAACCAGGCAGAACATCTTTGAGCAAGCTCATTTACAAGATAGTCCTGTGAGGACAATAGACAATGACATCAATTGGCAAAGTTTTACAAGTGAACATAAACTGGTAATACGTTTGTAGTGTATTAAATACACACAGGGAGTGGCACATATGAATACACTTAAGACGAGATGCATGAGCACAATAGGTTATACAAGGGGTTACATAAGCTACAAGTACTTTTCTAAGGAAGTGAACATGGCACCTAGGTGAGTCTATTATGAAGGCTACAATACAAAATGTCCTTTCATAGGATACACAAGGAGGGAGACAAGGTAGATAGAGTAAAGGTACTTAAATGCTTAGGGAGGTGAGTAACTAGGAAGGTAGTTAAGGGTGAATGGTGAAGCGGGTTAGACAGAATCAATGGTACTCAGTAACACAAGCTCCTATGACAGTTGACCTTTTCTTCTATTTGTAATCATTGTTAACTTGTATATTGCCATTTACAGTGAAGTTTTGCCAGTTCATTGGCAGTGGTCCCCTGCATCAGCATCGGCTGAGGTCATGCTGCAGAGTTGGATGGGAGAATAGTGCAGTCACTCCTGACACCCAGTGGCCTTCTTCAGGGCTCCAGGTTATGTAAATGTTTACCTGATAAATTATTCATCAGGTTGGGGTCACACAGCGAAAACAGCTGCCGGGTCACGGAAATTGACCAATTGACTGTCTTTTGTACTGCTTCCTACACCAGGTGAAGAGTTTCTCAAATTGATAGGGAAGCCTTGTACAGTACCTCGAGTTGAACTGGTGGCTTATTATCACAGTGGTGTTGGTGGCAGAGCTGGGGTTCCATCGTGGTTTAAATCTGCTGCATTGAGAGCTGTTGCTGGTGTCATGCTGTGGTTGAAGGGGTTGGCACTTTGGACCAGGCACAAAACATAGTTCTGCAAGTGTCTTGTAGCTACTTTTTCCCAGATTTGGCAGTTTCCAGTATTGAATTGATGACTCTGTCACATAGGTTTTCAGAACAATTTTCAAATATAGGCAAACACTCTGAATTTTTCTCAAGAGGTAAATAGTTCAAGTATAATTTCTGTGTCATCATGTTCCTTGCACGAAATGGCTCATTGTTATTTGTGGTTGTGTAGTTTTTCTTTGTTTGTGTGGGTGCAAGTATGTACTGGTGGGGGTGGCTAACCCCATGGAGCTGCACTTGTGTTGTTTCTTTGTTCCTGATCGTGTCAGCTGATAGGATCTGACACCTGTTTTTCTGATCAGTTACGGAAGCCGACCAGTCATTTTTTAGACTGCTTTTGCACTGGGCTTCAGTTACCAACATTATTTCTCATGAGACTAGCCCTCCTTACATCAGTAGATGTACTACTGTGCTGTAGATACAGTGGTTCATGTACCTGCAGTAGACAGTGATGGGAGGAGGGAAAAAAGAGTTTAGTTCATGTGTTTTTCCCCCACACAATAAGACAATGTTTTAGACATTTTAGAAACATGAAATAGTGACTTATCTTTTAATTAGTGACGTTTCTTTCGAGAAACAATCATCTGTGACAGGTAATTTAAGCCCTACAGAGTCTGATGCATGTTAGGTGCCAATTGGCATGTGGGTGGGCTTTAGAGTTTTTACAGTACGAGCTCAAGTGGGCTGGTACTTAGGGTTTCTATTAGTCTGTAATAGCTGTGTTGCTCCAATGACGTCATCACATCTCACGTTGGTGCCATCTTATGGCTATATCATGGTGCTGAGTTTGAAACTTGGGGATCTTTGTTTACTATATTTAAAAGCTGATGAAAATGGGTTAAACCTCAATTACAAAGGTAAGGAGCACTATCTTTTAAAATGCCACCCCCAGCTGTAGCGCACCACAATTTCGTTTTTTAACTTTGCGACCACCCAAAAAAGCCTATTTAGTTATCCTTTAAAGAGACATATTCAAGGTTGTTCTCATTTTCTTTTGTTCTAAAAGACTCCAGTTTTAATGATCGCACATGTCCTCCTCTAGTCAACTAGAGCTGCACATCCAGCCAAACGTTTCAGACTAATCCAGCAACAGTGTTTGGTAAAAGAACTTACTTATATGCATGAGTGATGTTACTGCTCATCCTTTCCTTGTTTTTGATATGATCTGACTATTGAAACTAACACATTGCTTGATGAAGTAAAGTCTGTGCCTCCCGTGATGTTCATGCAACGTCCAATTGCTTTTCTGTTGATGTGTCTGTGCAGTGCTGCTTGCAGACCAACAAAGCTGGAAATACTGTATTGCCCTTCCCCTTCACTGTTGCTTTACAGTAGTATAAAAATCTCTCAATAACTGACTGAAGTCCTGTACTGTTATTTTGAGGTCAGCTTCGAGGTGTTTCTCGCACCCAGTCATTAAACACAGTTAACCCCATGTAGTAATCTTTTGAGTGTTCTTCACGTTTTTGTTTTGTACAATGTCATCCTGCTTAGTTGTACTGACAAATACACATCTGCTTATTTGTTCTTTTTTTCCCCTTTTGTTTAGGTACAGCTCCATTTCCATCATGGAGAATTTTTTTTCACACCAAATGGCATGATTTGCCCAATAAAATTGATCAAATTGGCTGGCAGGTAAGTCACTCATGGTGATGGGTTTGTCTTTTTTGTTGTTGTTGTTAAAAGCCGAACTGTCACTGTTACTGAGAATTTCGAAGGGGCATACAGTAGTGATAATTCTATGCACTCTGGTCAGCCTACGGAATAAGTTCCAAGTTTTGCAATGCGCTTTCCAGCCCCATGCATTACTAGTTGCCCATTTTATAAGGGAACATATACATTATGTAATTTAAATAAACTACATCTGGTGTTTTCTGTTCATTATTGACATGCTGTTAACATAGAAACAGAATTTGACAGCAGATAAGGACAGCTTGACCCACCCAGTCTACCCATTTTTTCCCACCTGCAGAATCGTCACAGACCTTACTTGATCTATAGCTCTTTCTCTCCCCTTCCTTTCCATTATGATTTTCTTGAGCCTATCTCATGCATTCTTGAACCCCATCACTGCTTTCACCCCACCACCTCCACTGGAAGGCAATTCCAAGAATCCACCACTCTTTCCATGAAGAAGCACTTCCTCACATCTCTCCTCAATCTACTCCCCACCAGCTTCATAGCACGTCCCTTGTTGATCATCTTTTTTTCTGAAAAATTGTTCCCTCCTGTACCTTATTCATGCCCATGGTATATTTAAAGGTCTCTGACATACTGTATCCCCACCACCTTCCAGGGAGTACATATTGAGCTCCTTTAGTCTCTCCTCACAGTGTTTTTGATGCAGACCCTGCACCATTTTAGTTGCTCTCCTCTAGACTGCCTCCACTCTAAGTCCTTGCTAAGATGTACAGCCAGATTATCAAATGATCGAGACTGCCATGAGCCCAGGATGTGCCAAAGATTTGGTGCACTGGACTTGCAGCAATCTAAAGGGATTTTCTATCCCTTGCGGCAATTGATGCTTGCTAGATCATTTTTTTGTGATCTAGTTTGCATTAATAACCGGGACCGTTTTTATTATGCTTGCACCCAAGATTTTTCACAAGCTGCCATAAAACAGGTAAACTGTCATAACTGCGTCCAAGATTGTAAAATCAGGTGCAGTTGCGGCAAACAGAAATGATGCAGCTTCTCAGTGAAAGGGTTTGATGCAAGCCCTGACCCACCTTTTGAAAATCTAGCCCCTGGTCTCCAGAATTGGACATGGTATTCTTGGTGGGGTCTTGCCAGCATACAAAGGCAACACCACCTCAAACTTTATGCTGGTGATGCCCCTTCCTATGCACCATAGCATCCCACTAGCCCTCCCTACTACCTTGTCACACTTTCGGGGCCCCTTTAGGTGATCAGATGTGATTACCCCCAGATTTCTCTCTTACTTGGTGTCACCAATAACACTCATGTTGGACTCTGGCCTGGGTTTCTGTGCCCTAAGTGCATTATTTTGTACTTCTTTCACACTGAAACTCAACTGTCAAAAGCCGGCCCATCGGCACAGTGATTGGATTTCCGTCTATGATGCCGGTGACTCAGGTTCACGAATGGACCCTGGTCACTGGAAGGATGGCTGGGGGAGAAGGATGGAGCATCTAAAGGATGGCTTGCCTTCTCTGGGGGAAGGGCGGGGACATGGCCCGGCACTTGCTGGCCCCTGGTGGAGGCCAGGAGCACAGCAGGATATCAGGGACTAGATGATGGGGGAGTGGCGGACGTTGGCGTATGCCTTGATGTCTGTGGCATGCCACTCCTTGGGGAGAAAAATCAGGAAACTGCTCCCTGATTGGCTGGATGATGGTCGCTGGCCCCTGCTGCCACCAAGCCCTGGATGACCGATCCACCTCAGTGGCACCTGGGCCAATTGAAAAGTGCGCTGGCTGCTCCACTGGTGCCTACCCTCTTGGAGGAGGGGGACCCATCTGGCGAAGGGATACATCAGGTTACCCGGATGGTCACAATGCAAGGTAAGGGCCTAGGAACGGTGAGCAGATGGAGGGCCTAGGAGATCCGAAGGAGTGGTCAGCCAGAGAGGGAGAGGGAGTGAAAAAAAAGAAACCAAACTGTCACACCCTTGATCACTCCTTGAGTTTTCTTAGGTCTTTGTCCATCCTTTTCACGCAGCATGTCAAATTCATTGCAAGTTTTGGTGCCATCCATGGAGAGGCAGACCTTCTCCTCCTGCACCTCTGCAATGTCAGTTATAAAGCATTGAAGAGGACTGGACTGAGCACTGATCCCTGAGGCACCCCAATGGTCAATCTCCCCTCCTCGGTGTGAACTCTGTGTACCACCACCTTCTTTCTCCTATACCCTAACCAATTTCTTAACTAGTTTGACACCTATGGATCCACACCTAAGCTACCCAGCTTGCTTACTAGTGTCCTACAGGAAGTGGAACAGTGTCAAAAGTCTTACTGAAATCTAGGTAGACCACATCCACCACTCTATCCTGATCTAATTCTTTGGTCACCTAGTCAAAAATCTCCCCAATGAATCCATGCTGCTTTGGGTCTTGTAACCCCTCTGATTCAAGATATTCCACTATCCTTTCCTTCAGCAGTGATTCCATTAACTTTCCCATTGCTGATGTCAGCTTGACCAGCTTATAACTGCCAGCCTTCTCCCTGCTACCACTTTTGTGAAGTGGGACTACATCTGCCCTTGTTGCGAGCTGATCTGTTAAATGATTCTCCCAATCCTAGACTTCACTGACATCTTCTACAGCACTGCCCCCTCTATGTCCCTCTCTAAACTCGATACCATATTAAATTCTTTCTGCAGATTAGCCACCAACTCTCCTCACTGTACTCATCACCGCTCCTTTATTCTGCTCTCTCCATCTCACCCCTTTCTCATAGGAGACACATCCACTCTTCATCCTTCATTGCCAAATTCTGGTTTGGGCTGCTCCCTCCTTTCTTCTCCTCTTGCCTTACCCCTTCTACTCCTCTCTCTTACTCCCTATGCTCCTGGGATCCCCGCTCCTTATCCATCCCACATCCCCACTCTACCTAAGTCAGTCTGCGTTCTCCTACTGCCTCCCTCTCCTTTGGATTAAACTCTCCCCAATTTCCATAACTCTTCCCATTTTTTTCTTTTAAAATACTTTTTTGACTCTTTCCAGCTCCACCTTGTACCTGTCCCTCCTCCTCTGTCCTGTCCCTCCCTTCCACCTCATCACTTCCTCCTAATCCCTGTGTTCCATGCATCAGTAAAAACTCCTGTTATTGCTTCACATAACCCTAGTTAAGCAAAAGAGTCTCGACTCTCCTTGTTCTGTTTTGTAATCTTACTATTACCGGCCTGACTCTTTTGCATCCATGCTTTCCCCTGTGCAATGCCCCCGCTCTCTGAGATCGTCTGATGCTCAACTACTCTCTGTCCCTTTCTGTTCCACCAAAATGGGGGAACAAGCATTCTTCCACTTTGCTCCCAAGTTCTGGAATTCCCTGCCTCCCCGCCTTAAGTTCTTTTCATCTCATGCCTCCTTTAAAACCATACTTTTTTCTCACCTCCAAGCACTTTATACATGTGACTGCAATATACCTACCTGATTCTCTTCTCTTGCTCTTCCTACTGTTCCTCATTCGTTCATTGTCCAGTCCTCAAAGCACTGCTATCAATGTAACTCCTCATACTTGGGGATGTGTGTTCTGCAAATTTATTTTATTTCGTCCATGAATGTTCTGTTAATTTGTTCTCTGTTGTGCTTTCCATATGTGTAATATGCTTATGGAATCAGCTCATTACTGTAACTGTCTCTGAGTGTATGTTACATGACTGTTTATGCCTGCAGTTGTACTCTCCCGGGTCATTCCTGAAAATAGGCAGGATTTTTACCTCGTGTACTTACCCGGTCATCAAAAGCAAATAAATAAATAAATATCTTTTGTATTGAATGAATGTTAATGTATTACAATGTCATATATGCCTTGTAACTTTCACTGCATGCTTTGCTACTCCTTGACTTGTATTTCAATTATGTATCCCCTTTTCCTTTTTTCCCCCATGTCCCTGGGTCGCACCTGGAAATGAACCTTGGCTCAGTGTGCCTTTCCCGGTCACCAAAATTTAAAATAAACAAAGCTGCTCTCCTCCAGTCCTCTGGAATCACTCCTGTTTCCAGTGAGCTGTTAAGTACTGTAGGATTGTTAGAGGTACAGCCAGTACATCCCTGAGCTTTCTCAATACTCTTGGATGTACCCCATCTAGCACCATCACTTTGCCCACTTTCAAATTAGTGAGTCTCTTCAGGACTGTCTTCTCCAAAAACAGTAGTGTCCACTTTTCTCCCACCAGAGCTCCTGTTACTTTTTTTGTGGCCCATTTCATTACCTTTTCCTCTGTGAACACTGAACAAAAGCACTTGTTTAGGATGTCTGCCTTTTCCTGGTGCTCCTCTGCATAGCCCTCCCCGCCCTTTTAACCTCACAATCCCACCCCAGGTCTTACTCTTTTTACTTACATACCTAAACAATATCTAGTCCCCTTTCTTTACCGCTTGGGCTATTCTCTCTTTAGTTTGCACCTTTGCACTCCTTACTGCTTTCCCTTCTTCTCTCCGTTTCCCCGATACACCTCCCTATCTTTCTCCCTCTGCGTATCCTTATACCTTCTGAATGATACCCTTTTAGCCTTTACCTTTTCAGACACCTTTTTCAAGAACCACAGCGGTCTCCTCTTGCTTTGGCTGACTTGCTTGAAACAGAGGTTTGTTGCCTTCACTATGCCCCCATTTAGCTTTGTCCACTGTTCCTCTACCCCATCCAGCTCACACACACCCCCCCGATCACCCCGAGGCATTCGCCCATCTTTTCAAAATCTGCCCTCTTGGATTCCAGAACTCTCACCCTGGGGTGGTTCCGTTCTGCAACTGTCCTTGTATTGAACCACACTGTATGGTGATCACTGGCCCCCAGGTGGCCTCCCACCTTGATGTCTGCAACACTGTCTCTGTTAGTGAGTACCAAGTCCAGTACTGTACCATCATGAGTGGTGTTTCCAACTAGTTGCCTAAGGAATGACCCCTGCAGGGAGTGCAGGATGTCCCTCCTTCTAGTTGAAGCTGCAGCTGGGAGGCTCCAATCCACATCTGGCAGACCGAAGTCTCCCACGAGCAGTACCTCCCCCTTTTCTGCCATCTTGCCAGTGTCTTTCACCAGTACCTTATCTAATGCCTCCCCCATGCTGGAAGGCTGTAGATTACACCAGTGTGAATATTGGTTCAGTTCCCCTTCTCCAGGGTGACCCACAGTACCTCTGCCCCTCCCCTTATTTCCTGTATCTCCATCACTTTTATGCTTTCCCTCACATAAATCCACACACCCCTCCTTTCATTCCCACCCTGTCCTTTCTGATTAGAGTATAGCTTGGTATGGTATGTCCCAATCATGGTTTTCAGTGCACCATGAGTCAGTAATGGCCACAATATGCAGGTCAGCCATGGCCATGATGGCCTCTAGGTCTAGAATCTTATTTCCTAGACTTCTAGCATTTGCACACATGGCCTTCCAGATTTTGTTACCACTCTGCTTGTTACCCCTCTTTTTCTCCTTTTTGCCCTTCCCCCTTTCTTTCTTAAGCTCCCGTTCCCATTCCCTTTTATTTCTACCACCCTGCTACTTTTATTAATGTGCATCCTGGGGGATTTTTCTCCCATCAGGTTTTCCCTACTTCCTACTTTAGCCTGTGTTGGGGAGAAGTTACTACCTCCCCAATTTCTTCCACCATCCCCTTAGCTGGTTTAAATGTTTATCAAGGTAACATTTAGACTATTCACTGAGGACAACAGTTTCCTATCTGGATGGATGAAGGCACTCGGCACAAGCACCTTGTGCCTCACTCTGCATCTGGGTATGCATTAACCTCAGACAACCGGCACCCTGTTGGGTCTTATTGCTTACTTAAAAAAATATTTAGACTGGCTAAAAGAAGAAAAAGCCTGCATTACATGGGCTAATAGTTAGTTAGATAATTAGTTATAGTAGTTTGTACCAGGTAGGTGCACTAGACAATACAATGCCTATTTTCAGGCATTTATTTAAATAATATTTGAGAGAAGGCATTTTTCCAGTCAGGCAACACTCACGATGAAAGTATAAATTGGAGAACTGGCCTGGTAGACCCACCTGAAAATAATAATAAGGAGAATAAAGTTAAAATGTTTCCTGTACCCATCAAGGTAATTTCTGTGTGTGTGTGTGTGTGTGTAAGTAACTTTTAGTGCTTGTGAAAGGGATCAAATTGACACTAGAAACTAAAGCCTTCTGTTTATCCACATGACAAGTGCCACAAACCCACTCAGCAGGTCAGCCCTCTACTCCCAAAGTGCCAACCTCCAAGCACAGTCTTGTGAACAGTTAACAGAAACAGGGTAACCCTCCAGTCTGTTTTGTGGGTTCAGATCAACCTTTGGTCTCAAGTCTTGGAGGGATTCAAAACTGTGAACCTCTTGCTAGCGTACCCAATGCACAGGCTCAGATAATTCCGTCTTCAGGGGGCCAGATGTCTTTGCCTACGGGCACCTAACCAGGTGTACAGAAATGAACCCTTAAAAATTATAATAAAGACCTCCAGATTAAAATGCTTACCTTTTTCCAGTTTGGTATCACCATTCAAGCTTATGTACAGTGTCTGCTTTAACCATATATACTTCACTTGTAAAGGAAAGAAATCAAAGACAGACCAAGTAGGCTCTAAGAATAGAGTTTTACTAAAATAGATAAAAAAATATGTAAAACATAAAATACAGAACCAATATCACAAGAACCATACACTGTTGTTTTAAAAGAACAAGGTTTTAACAGTGCAATTCCTACTACAGTTCTTAGATTTGTCTGTCTCTCTAAACACCAGTTTAAAGTGCTCAAATATGTTTCTTTGTCAGAGTGTAGATAAGAGCGTGTCTGTGAAGGAAAACAGAATATTGTTTAAAAGCTGGCTTTGACCACCTCTTTGCATGAGGTCACCTAGCTCTTCCCTGTCAGAATATATAAAAAAATATATCTATACAAAAACAGGGTGTCTTTTCAAAGTATTAAATTCTGCAATACTCAGCACAACTCATTTTCTTTTTCAAATGACATTTCTTTGATCTTATGATCAGTTTCCCCTTCCCAAGACATCAAAGCATCTTTTATGACTCCACACTAAAACGTCACAACCTGCTCTTCTTGCTCTAAACGTTATAAAAGTTTAGGATTTTCCCTGTTAGCAACTACAGCTGTAATTAACTTAGTTAACGCCTGTAATTTGCTTCTAGTCTACCAAGCAACACCTTGGCCCAGATATTCAAACTGCACCAGGCTGTGGCACAAGCCTGGGTGCAGCTCAACTAGACTGCACAGGGGCATGGACTGGGTGATATTCAACGGAGCTGTGCCATGACTCAGCAGCATTGAATATCGCACCCTGGCCACCCGCAGTGTGCATGGCGCAGTGGCACTGCACCAGCACCAGTGGCCAAAGTGGAGCATGGAGATGCACTAGCACAAGTTCCATTGCACAAGGCACAGCAACCACAATATTCAAAAGTTGACAGAATATATAAAAAAATATATCTATACAAAAACAGGGTGTCTTTTCAAAGTATTAAATTCTGCAATACTCAGCACAACTCATTTTCTTTTTCAAATGACATTTCTTTGATCTTATGATCAGTTTCCCCTTCCCAGGACATCAAAGCATCTTTTATGACTCCGCATCAAAACGTCACAACCTGCTCTTCTCGCTCTAAACATTATAAAAGTTTAGGATTTTCCATGTTAGCAACCACAGCTATAATTAACTTAGTTAAAGCCTGTAATTTGCTTCTAGTCTACCAAGCAACACCTTGACCCAGATATTCAAACTGTGCCAGGCTGTGGCAAAAGCCTGGGTGCAGCTCAACTTGACTGCACAGGGGCATGGACTGGGCGATATTCAACAGAGCTGTGCCATGACTCAGCAGCATTGAATATCACACCCTGGCCACCCACAGTGTGCATGGCGCAGTGGCACTGCACCAGCACCAGTGTCCAAAGTGGAGCATGGGGATGTGCTAGCACAAGTTCCATTGTGCAAGGCACAGCAACCACAATATTCAAAAGTTGACATGCAAATGGGGCCATAATGTATGCAAGGCATACAAGGGACCATTTGCATGTCATTTTGGGCACATTTGCATGCAGGTGCACTGATCCCCAACGACTTGTGCCTGACGCTCTGCCAGGCAGCAGCCGTTCGGGACCGACGCCCCCTGCAGCACAGCAATGTGCCCCACAGCCCGATCCTGGGCTTCAGTAAACAAGGATTAGTCCTATATCCCTGGTGGCTCAGTGGACCACTGCCCACCCGATCGTGGGCTTCAGTAAAGGGAGATTAATCCTATATCCCTGGTGGTCCAGTGGACTGCTGCCTGCCCGATCGTGGGATAAGTTAAAAAAGTAACCTATATCCCTGGTGGTCCAGTGGATCTGTCTGCCCGATCGCGGGCTGAATTAAAAAAAAAGAAACCTATTATCCCTGGTGGTCCAGTAGACCTGTCTGCCTGATTGCGGGCTGAAATAAAATAAAAAGAAAACTATTATCCCTGGTGGTCCAGTGGACCTGTCCGCCTGAACGCGGGCTGAAGTAAAAATAGAAACATATTATCCCTGGTGGTCAGTGGACCCCTCCCACCCGCCCACTGATCCCCACCTTACTCCCTGGTCAACGGTGGGCAGCACCCACCAGCCCAGCCCCACCGCCCACCCACTGACACCATCGGGGTATGGTTGTACGCCCATTGGTCCACAGCATGAGCAATGGTGTGCGCCCATATGCAGATTACACATTCCAAATATGTCCATTAACATATCTGGAATGTAGTATGTATGAGCTGCATGCCCATTGGCTCATGCCTGGACCAATGGGCACCTGCTACTGATGGTGTCGTTACAGGCAGCTGGGCGGCAGGCTGGTAGGATGCTGCTACTGCCACTGACCGGGTGGGATCAGTGGGTGGGTGGGGAGGGGGCCCACTGGACCACCAGGAATAATAGGTTTCTTTCATTTTACTTCAGCCCACGACGGGCAGACAGGTCCACTGGACCACCAGGGATAGAGGTTTCCTTCTATTTTACTTCGGCCCGGCGATCAGAACAGGTCCACTGGACCACCAGGATAGAGGTTCTATTTTACTTCAGCCCGCGTCCGGAAAGACAGGTCCACTGGACCACCAGGGATTAGGTTACTTTTTTAACTTAGCCCACGATTGGGCGGGCAGCGGTCCACTGGACCACCAGGGATTTAGGATTACTCCTTTTTTTACTGATGCCTGCATTCGGGCATGGGGGGCACCACCATGGAGGTGCAGCCAGAGCTCGGGTGGCCTCCCACAGGTGGCAGCTGCTGTATTGTACCCTGCAATGTGGCACCTCACCTGTGGGTGGCCATCCGTTGTTCCTTTTTTTTTGGATCAACTTTGTGCTGGTGCAGGTAGGGGTTGTGCATGCATGGCTCCACACATCCTGGGCTGAATATTGGGCTGTGCAGAGTATGCATGGGCATGCCCTCCCACCTGTGCTTGCATACATTACTGATGTGCTCTGGCGCATCAGGATTTGTGCCAGGCACAATTCCCGTTTGAATATCGCGCTGGGGCGCATCAGTGGGTTGCACATGGTGCAACACTGTTGAGCCATGCTCAACCTTTTGAATATCTGGGCCCTTGTATCTAAAACCTGTGTGTGTGTGTGTGTGTGTGTGTGTGTGTGTGTGTGTGTGTGTGTGTCATCTCACATGCTGTTTCAGCATTTCTCATGACACATTTTTATATTACAAAAAATGATACAGTGATCAGAACCAACTGTCCAAGTGTCACAACAAGTACAGAATGGGGGATCAACCACCATTATAAAAAGGGTCTCAGAAATGCTGCAATCTGATTGGCTGCTAGGATTCCAACAGCCTTATATTAATCCATGTTATACTGTCATGTACAGCCTGATCACCATGGAACATGAATTTTTCCTGTCAGTATTCCATCTTCTAGCAGTGCTGAATGACTGGAATGCTGCATTCTGATTTTGAACTAGCATTCTTAAACTGTTGGAGGAAGAACTATTTTATTAAAAATCTCCCTCTAAATGAAGAAAATATTCAAAAAGTATACTTTTAGCACTTTTCTTTTGGAATAACATTTTATAATAGCAATAAGGCACTCCCAGGAGTTAGAAGATTAACAGACAGTTAATCATCCCCTAGGGGCACTATGGCACTCGGCTGCATCTTGTGCCACATTACACCCCTGGGGGTAATTAACAGACTGTTAATCTAACCCCTGGTCATACCTTATTGCTTGAATGTACCTCACCCCCATCATGGAGTGACTACCATGTAGGAGAGGGAGTAATTCAGACTCCATGTTGATACAATCCTTGACCTCTCATGTGAGACTACGAGCAAGGGTGCCAATTAAGGCTAATTGTGTTGGTATTTTTTGTGATAGGTACACATATCCACTGGGAAGTGGACTGAGTATACCACAACTTATTTTACACAGGCCACTGAAAAGCCTTCAGGCAATAATTGCTTTCAGGCACTACCAACCAGGGCTGGATTTGAACTAGTGACCTAGAGGTGAAAGGCTCTTTAGCTTGCTATCAATCTACTGAGCCACACAATTCCCCCTTTTTTTCTGTTACCTTAAATTTTTCTTTGAACATAGAGCCACGACTAGTTCAGTAGTGCACCGCCCCATAGGAGACCCTGATAGGTGTCTCCACCCTGCCTCTTGCCGAAGGGCTGATGCAGTCTTCAAGGGATTGATGAAGAGACAATGTTCTAAATCACCAGGAGGGGAAGTCATGTGTGTCCCACTGTTAAAGCTCCACCTCTGGTGGGATTGGGAGAGGCATTCGCTGTTGTGGAGGACCATGGAATACCCTTCCCCCCTCTCCCCAAAGGGCTTGCATGGTGAGGATGTCCCTACATAGGGGTAGTTGGGAACTGCGTTAGAAATAATTTGCATGAGGTGCACCATGCTCACTCTTCAATGGCTCAATCTGGTGACATTTGGACAAGTAGTTTTAACATTAGATGGAACATTTGGTGGAATTTTGCAAAATGTTTGTGGAAAGTTTTGGAACATTTGCAGAATCAGAATTGTAATATTGACAGAATTCCACCAGTGGGAGTTAACCAAGCCCCAGAAACTAGTACCCTAGTTGGGACAAAGTTTAATTCTCCTTCAGAGTCATGGCACCATAAATACCTGCTTTAAAGTTTGAGTTTACATTCCTTCTCTGTGTGGGTAGCACTTTTTCCATGCTGGACTGATATACAACATAGTAATTTTGAAGGGTAAAATGAAGGATATCCCTCTTAACTTGGGATAGTTAACAGATGTATTTGTGCTGGATACTGATGTCCTGTAGTGGGGGAGGAGCCACAGGAGTGTTGGGTAATGGTGGCCGGAAAGGACCTACAAGAGTGTTGGTTGGTGTTGGAGTTGGACTCAGGTGCCAGCCAAGGTAGGTTATCCCCTTGTGGGGTACAAACAGTGGATAAAGAAAGACATTCTTATTCTGGTGTGTTCAGAATTAACAATGGTTACACCAACTTTTAACAAAAAAAAAATGTGGGCTGGCAATATGTGCCCTTGAACTGAAACATTTTCCAAGCAAGAGTGCCGCAGTCAAGTTTGCAAGTTTTATTAAAAAATGATTGTATATTGTGAGGCTTGGTAAAAGAGCATTGATTCAAACCCCATTAAGAGCAGGCTCATTTTGAAATTAAAAATGGAAGAACTGACTGCATTGTCTTTATCAGGCTCTTGACAGACAGAAATATCAATAATTTTTACTTAAAGTTCATTATAAGGTATGCTGTTCTAAACATCACTCTAACATATTTACTCTACATTAAAGTGAAGCATATTGCTTTTCTTCATGGAAATTCATCAGAGATTTCTAATTCTGTGGCAAGCTAGAATGAATGCAACTGCTGCACTGAACATCTATTGTCCTCTCAACTGGTTTTATTTATTTATGTATGTATGTTTTGTTAACCAGGTAGGCACACTGATCCAATGGACTGTTTTCAGGCATGACCCAGGACATGAAGATTAGGGTCTTGTGATATGAATATTAAATTCGAATACCATGAACAATACTCTGGCCGGTGGAGCGAATACCGGAATAATTGGCACTCAGCCAATATTCAGGTCGGCTTTCCCATGGGATTTTAAGATCTTGCGGGACTTGTTTGTCAATCGCTGAGCATTTGCCAAAGCCAGATCATGTGACTGCCACGTTGCAGCAGAAAAAGACGTGGTAGAGAGAGCTCTGAGAGTGGGAGAGAGTAAGCACTAGCAAATTATATTTACATCACAAAACCTTTGCTTGTTTATTAGTGTACTGCATTTTGTAGTGCCTGGTATTAGTGGGTGTTTTTTTTTCCCCAGAGAAATCATCTGATCTAGTGATTTATTTGGCAGGAGCTGTGCAGAGAGAGACTTGCAGTTTCACTACCTTGATTTCACAGGTCTCTGTGCTGTGTTCTGTGGAGGTGAAGGAGTGTACTTTGTTTCTTAGTGCCTGGTACTAATGGGAGGATTTTTTTTCCACAGGGAAATCATCCAATCTAGTGATTTATTAAGCAGGAGCTGTGCAGAGAGAGACTTACAGTTTCACTACCTTGATTTCACAGGCCTCTGTGCTCTGTGGAGGTGAAGGAAAAGAAGATAGGGTTACTGAAACTATTTTATGTCTATTAATTACAGTAGTTCTAACTACTAGCTTGACTGCTGTACTTATTACAAAAAAATCTGTCTTTAATTTGGTGGTGTGAATAATAGGTATTCTGGAGAGGGGGGGCTCAGATTTCATGAAAGCCAGTGGCAGCTGGAAATCTCAGAGCGCAGTTGGTTGACTGCACTCCCTGGCCACTGCCTGTAGCTTAAAGCCATATAATGATTCCAGACAGTCACACGCACACCCTTGCTTGTGTGCCGCATGCAAGAATATGTTTTTGTGCTAAAATAAATCAGTACTTCTGTACATTTAAAAGTATTTTAGTTCTGACTTGAATAATAGGGTGTAATCTGGGCTCAGGTTTCATGAAAATTAATAGCAGCCAGCAGTCTCGGTGGGCAGTCAGCTGACTCCACTCCCACTGCCCACAGTTTAGGGCCAGGTAGTGATGCTGCACAGTTGAACTGCACGCACACCTTTGCCTGCCTTGCATGCTGCTTGCAATAATTTTTTTGTGCTAAAATGAATCAGTACTTCTGTACATTTAAAATAAAAAGTTTCACAGTAGTTCTGCTGTAGAAATCTGTCTTTAAAAATATTGGTGGTGTAATCTGGGGCTAGGCTCAGGTTTCACAAAAGTCAGTAGCAGTCAGCAGTTTCGGAGGGCAGTCGGTTGACTGCACTCTCACCGCCCACAGTTTAGGGTCAGATAGTGACGCCGCACAGTTGCACAGCACACACACCTTTGCCTGCCTTGCATGGTGCTTGCAAACAATTCTTTGTGCTAAAATAAATCAGTACTTCTGTACATTTAAAAAAGTATTACAGTAATTCTGCTGTAGAAATCTGTCTTTAAAAATATTGGTGGTGTAATCTGGGGTTGGGCTCAGGTTTCACGAAAGTTAGTAGCAGCCAGCAGTCTTGGAGGGCAGTCAGGTGACTGCATTCCCACAGCCTACAGTTTAGGGCCAGGTAGTGATGCCTTGCAGTTGTACTGCACGCACACTCTTGCCTGCCCTGCATGCTGCTTGCAAGAATTATTTTGTGCTAAAATAAATCAGTTCTTCTGTACCTCTAAAAAGTATTTCAGCACTTGAGAGTGTTCAGAAATTGTTGGCATAGACAATGGCAGGTAGAGGTGGTAAAAAACATACTTGGTCCAGCCCATGCAAATCTACAATGGAGGAACAGGTTGGTGCTGGTGAACCTGAATGTGAGCAACAGTCAGGCCATATTTGATGTTCAAAATTATTCTTTACCCCTTCCATGCCTGTTTCTTCTAGCAATAGTAGTACTGTGGCTGGCACAGGAGAAAGTGATTCAAGAAGCACAAGCAGAAGGACACTGTTCTCGACTCCCACCACAACCACCAATGTGTCCCCATCTCTCACCAGTACCATCACATCTGTTGTCCCCACCACTGCCATCATAAAGACCGTCTTCCACAACTTGCAGCATGACTTTAGCCAGTCCTGCAACTGTGACTGTCACTCCAGCCACTATTGACACTACGAACCCTGCCGCAACTGCCACTACTGTAACACTATCACCACAGTCTGATATCCCCTCCACACTGAATATTACCAGTATGACCACTACAGTTGATTCAGTTATGCCTTCTGCTTCTCAGCTTCTCAGCACTCCTGAAAAGTTGTAGAAGAGGACCAGTCATCTAGTTCTGAGTATTTCCCTCCACATGAATTGCCCAGTGACATGCCATCTTCTTCATCAGAGGCAAATGTGAGTGACTTTGAGGATGAGGCAGAATATGCTATGTACCTTGAGGGCAGAAAAAAAAGGTGGCTGGCAAAAGGCCCTCTAGGAGTAGCACTAGTACCCAATGTAGTAGAAGTAGCAGTAAGTGTAAGGGTGCCCCTCCCCCTAAGAAAACCAAACAAGCAACACTGATGTTTCTTTAGTAGGCTTCATAATAGCCTGAAGGACAGCCAAGTGATAGCAGCATGGGCATGGCACCATCAGGGCCAGTAGTCACAGGGCAAGATGGGCACATTTGTTGAAAAAAGAACTGGGGGATGTGGTGCTACCAGAATCACTGGTAACCTCAGTGTTAAGAGTGCTGTGTGGCTGCATTTCACTGTGCTAAAGGAGGACACAGGGAAGGCAGTCTGTTCTTTTTGCAACAGTACTATAAGCCGAGGGAAATCACTTTCTAACTTAACCACATCATTACAGAACCACTTGAAGCTTAAGCACTCTCAGCTGTATCAAAGCTCATCTAGGTCAGGACCTGGACCTTTACAAATCCCTCCAATGGACAGGCATGTACTGTTGGCAGTGGTAGTGGTAACGACAGATCTGATTTTGAGCAACCAAGTGGTCACAGCACTCCTTCCCCCTCATCAACACAGAGTCCCTTTACTCTTGTCACTTCTGACTCCAGTGATACTACAAGGCAGAGACAGTTATCAGCACTTCCCACACCATTGGTGAAGCGGTTGACATCGTTGTCTCCCGTGGCAGTTCCAATAATGGATGCTCTGCATGCACAAACAAAGTATCATGCCCACATCCAACAGCACAGCAAATCACACAGCTGATTGCTGAGATGATGGCGTTGGATCTCCAGCCTATCTCAGTTGTGGAAGATACTGGCTTCCAACGGCGTCTCAACTATTTGCACCTACATTATCAGATACCATCCCGTACTACATTTTCAGAGTGTATTGCCACAACTGTATGATGGCGTGTGATCTGCTATTGCTGCTCTGCTTGCAGAGGTTGTTGGCAGGTAACTGTTTGTGTATTGCTTGTATCATTTACTCTCCACACACTCCTGAGGTAGGTTAACTATCTATATTTGTGTGCAGAGCACCCAGGTTCCTGTGGTCCAGGAACTGTTTTGTTTGTTGGTGATGTTTTTCACTGCACATCAAATATCTGGACTAGCGATAACTCCCTGCATGCCTATCTCTCCTTAACTGCACACCAATGTGTGCAACACCCTGCTGCTGAGGTTACCAATGCATCACCTGGCAGCTCACCCTTGCCCCTCCAATCTGGTAATCCCATTAGGTTAGCTATACTGAACACTGGACTGATGGAGGAAGACTACAGAGCACACAACATTCTTACATTCCTGCAAGACATGTTGCAGTCTTGGTCTGGCGTTAACACCAATTTAAAAGTTGGTTTATTTTGTTACTGACAAAGGCACAAACATGGTGAAAGCCATCAATGATGGCCATTTTGTGAGTATACATTGCTTTGCACACACACACTGAATTTAGTGGTGACTCAAGCACTGTATAATCGTACTAGAACCAACAACATATTTTCCACAGCCCGTTCCATCTGCAGCCATTTCCATCACTCTGTAAAAGCCACTAACAAATTATGAGAAGTACAGGAATGCCTTGGTCTGCCCCCAACATCATGTAATACAAGGTGTTAGCACTCGGTGGAATTCTTCATATCTGATGCTTTCAAGACTGCTGGAGCAACAGCAGGCACTACACGAAACGTCTATGGAAGCAAACATTGGAGGGGTCCTAGGACATCATGATTTGTTAGTTCTTGAGGAAATAGTGAAGGTTCTTGTGCCATTTGAGAGGAGTACATGTGATCTAAGTGCTACCACAGCCTTACTTAGTCAGGTTATCCTAGCTGTGCATATTCTGAAAAGATCGTTACAATGTTTTTTTGGCTGATAATACAATGAGTACACAAGAGATCACTGAGCTTGTTATTTATCCTAATGCAGAACTTGATGCAAGGTTCACCACAGTCATGGATACCTGCCATCATGTATTTGCTACCATGTTGGACCCTAGGTTCAAAAGTGAGATCCTTCATATAGCCATGGACAGCCACAGGGTGACTCATTAGAGACAACAGCTGAGTGAAGAGTTAAATAGTGCCATGCAGGCAGTGAGACACTCAGAAGGGGAAGAAGATGCTCTATTTCAGGTTCCTGAGGGAGACAGACAGCCATGTGATGGTTTGGAATCAGACGGTACTGCTGGAGATGGGAAAGACGGTATAGTGGCAGTGTAGAGGAGAGTGACTGGGCATTACTCAGCACATCATTGCGTCAACAGCAACACAAATGCTCACAGTCTCAGCCTCCCTCTGCAGAAAATGTACTTAATGGCTACTTTGCAGAATCAATTGAGCCATTTGAAGTGGATCCCACGGGCTACTTGATTTGGAAAATGAACTCCTCTCCTCACCTGGCACAAGTTGCTTTAAAATACCTAAGCTGCTCTTCCACAAGTGTGCCATCGGAGAGGAGGTATAGCACTGCTGGTGATGTTGTTGACCCACAGCGTTCCAAGCCGGACCCTCAACACATTAAACAGCTAGTGTTCATTAAGCTAAACTTACCAGTAGTTGGCTACAAATATGATCTGCCCACATAAAACCGGTGGTACAGTACTGCTTTCAGTCTGCCTAATGTTACGACAGTGTAATGTTACTTTTTTTTTTTTGGCTCACCCTTTCTTTTTTCTATCACATTAAATATTTAATTTAAAGGGTCGCTCTCCTCTCCCTGGCATATATATTGCAGGACCACCATTATGGCCCCTGTTAAACTAGAAACATTTAAATACTGTATCATGTTTTAGTGCACTTACTACTGTGTGCTTTAGGTTACTAATTATCTGTTGGTAGAAAAGGACCGCTTCGCACACACAGTCTGCCCAGCTTGTCTATCCCTGCCTTATTAGTCTCTTCTGCAGACCCTAAAGCAAACCTGCTACCTCCCTGCCTGTTTTGAAATACACCCCTATGCCTATCTCATGCATTCTTGAAGCCCCACACTATTTTTGGCACCATCACTTATGCTGGCAGTCTGTGTCAGGCATCTACCTTGCTTCCGTGAATAAATATTTCTTCACATTTGTCTTGAACTTCCCCTTCAGGTTCATGACATGCCCAAATTTCCCCCAGTACCTGTGCTTTTTCTCATTTGAAAGAGTCTCTCCTTACGTGCCCTGACATCACCCCCGTGAGGTACTTATACAGGTCACTATCATGGCACATCTCGCTCTCCTCTCTTCCAGGGTGTACATAAAATGCACTTATAACAGTGCCATTTTAGTTGCCCTAGACAAAGCACAAGATCTCACCTCATCTACAGCCTTTGGTCAATCTATGATGACTGTCTGTCACCTGACCACTGACCGGTGTAGTAGTTTGTTACCTTTTTGGGCTGCTGAAAGGCTGTTAGGGGATGTTCATGGCAGAACTGACTATTGTACTTCAAAAGGGAAGGAAGTGGTTGACTTTATCAGTGTTACAATGTCTTAGTTAAAAGACACTTATCTGGGGTTGAATAACGATTATCTGCAGTCCCAGATGCAAATATTTGTTCGAATATTCAAATTAAGGTATTCGCACACCCCTAATGAAGATGGCACAAGGATAAATACAAGTAGATAGATAGATAGATAGATAGATTGATAGATTGATAGATAGATCATTTATTAAGCGCCCATTTCCATGACAGTGCTGTACGTACCACAGGAATAAAATAAACTAGTTAATAAAACAAGCCAATATGCAACTTATAACATAATTAAAATCACAACAGTTCAATTCCATTCAGCAGTTAGTCATAAAAGGCCAGCCGGAATCAATGGCCCAGATATTCAAACTGCGCCCAAAATGTGTGTAATAGCAGGAGCAAGCGCAAGTCTATTACGCCCATGCGCAAGAGACGTGATATTCAAAAATGGAGCAGGCCAAATTGCACCTACAGCTGATGACTGAATATTGCACCACCTGCGCCATAGTGCAAATAGGGAGGGGAAGCTGAGCAGATCTGATGCGCCATAGCGCAACAAGGGATGTTCAGCTGAGCAGTCCAGAGGTGCCATAGCGCAACCAGGGAGCCCCCCAGCTGCAGAGCAATGTAACAGCACAATCAGGGAGGTAGGGGCCCACCACCCATTCCACAGATGGGCACAGGAACACACAGCAGAACAGACATCGTCCCCCCACACCCCCAAACACAGAAAAATTGGGGGATGGCTGGAATAACCACTGGCCCATGGAGACCAGCAACCAACCCACAGCTGGGCCATGATGCCCCATCACACCTACCGGCAAGCTGTGACTGGCACACAAGGAGGGCAGACCACCCCATGCCACACTATCCCACCCAGTGCAGAGCACACCCTGCACCGTGACCCCCAGACACCCCCCCATGAGCAGTGACCACCACTGCAGGAAACCCCATGCATGCCACCACCTCCACTGTGACAATGCAACCCTGTGCACTACAGAACCATGCAAGCCAGCCCCACCATGAGCACCCATCAGTGGGTTGCAGCACATGGCAATGCAACAACGGCAGACACGTTGCCACCACGCACAGTCCCACCGAGGTACTGCTGAGAGACCGACCATGCATTGGCACAAGAGGTACCCCACACGGGACAGGGCGTGCACTTGACACCACCACCAGTGGTACAGCACCCTTCACAGTATTCCGTGACACACTCTGACCCACCACTGGCCACAACAGCCAGCACAGACACCCACAGTGGTGCATGGAAACATGCACCACACCGGATGCCACACAGTCTATGAACAGACACCCACCCATACCCAAGTACACACCAACACAGGGACGCAGTGGTGGGGCAACAAAGCCCACATTGTGGGTCCATGTAAGCTGTGTACACACAACCTGCAGTCCTCCATGGCACTGGAGTGCCAGCCACCCTGCGCAGGCACTGTGGACCCGTACACCACCAGTAGTCGCCCGGAGCACAAGTCACAGACAGTGGGGCACATCCCCTGCAACACACACAAGGCACAGCATAGAGGTGGGACAACAACTGTGGTGCCCACAGTGCCACCCGAGCCAGGCATGCACCACACCAGTGACAGGGGCAACACAGCAAAGTGACGGGTACAGTGGCCACCCTGCAGAGTCTGCCACCACTGACATGTCAATGCACCGTGCAGGTCACAGACATGCATGTGTGTCTGCTGCACAGGCCATGGATGGGCCGATGGGTGTGCCATGGACACAGAGCATGCGCCATGGATCACTGCACACAGTCATCCAGTGCACAGGGCACAACACACACACCACAGACACTGACTGATAGCTACCCCCACACCATAGTCACCTCCACACGGACACACACACATACCCATGACTGCACCACCCCTGACGCCATGCACACCACTGCAGCTGAGCACCTATAGCCCGCTGCAAATCAGAGACCACCACAGTATTCATATCAAAACCAAATGTATTGAAAAATATAATAGCCAACTATGTACAAGAATATAAAAACTATATACAAGGTTGGGGGGGCACAAACAAGGTGGGGGTGGGTAGGGGCAGGGGTGGACAAATGAAATGGGATAGGAGGGGTGTGAGGGTGGGTCCAGGGAGGTAGGGAATTCAGGGACTGAGGGATGTCTAGTGGGAGCGCCGTCGTTCTGCACTTTGTGACCTCCGGCCTCTGTGCCTCCTCAGTACCCTGGTCGTATCCCATCTCCAGAGTATATCCAGGGATTCCCGGGTCAGCTGTAGAATCTCCCAAACAGCATCTTGTATGTTCCTCAGATGGCGGGTACCTAGGACAAGGGAGCACAGTTAATAGGTGTGAATGCAGAACCCCATACAGCCTACCCACTGTGCATGGCATACGACCATGGGACATACCACTGTGATGGTGTGTGACCACCTGCAGTGATCACGCCCACAGGACCTGCCAACCCAGGCGCATACAGCTATGCAGAATGCTGCACACACCCACCGGCCAAGTCACGTACAGCACCACTGTGGCCGTTTAGTGACATGGCTATGTGGTGCAAAGGCAGTGGCACAGCCATGTACCCGGTGCACGCATGGACCACCATCGACGCATTCCCAGACATGCATTGCCACTGGACAGTGTTGACTGTAACAAGTTGCATGCATGGCAGTGGTGTTGATGAATAGTGGCCATGCCCCACTGCCCACCCTGTCACACAATATGCAATAGTAATCATGGATGTATGGCACTCACCCTCATCAGGCCGGTCAGGTGGGCGGTGATGGCCCTCGCCCCATCTGGCTGCACTGTCCTCCTCCCTCCGCCGCTCTTCCCGCAATCTGTGGTGTTCATCCTGGCCTGTGGGCAAAACAAGGAGAGAAGAACATCAGTACAATCCTGAAGCAAAGTCCCCCTGCCCCAAGGTGTGTGTCCTCCCACCCAGCCAGACCCACCCACCCCACACCCTGTGAACACCGCCACAACCCACCCCAGATGGTCCCTCCCCTATGTGCTGGACACATTCAACACTGTGACCCATATGGACGATAAAAGTGTGTTGATGGAACCCCTACCTGGACATGGCACCGTGCCCCTCCTGGCACATGCCAGCAGTCGTGCCAGTTGCTCCGGCTCCCTCCTCTGCAGGTCCCCATAGTGGTGCCTGCACTGCTCTGCATTCCTCCTCTGTCCAGTGGCCTCTTTCAGGGCAGTGGCCACATCCTGCCACACCTGGGTCCTGGCCCTGTCCAGGGGAGCCTCCCCGAAGAGAGGCCCATGGTGTGGCTCAACAATTGCCACCAGATTGGCAAGCTCAATGGCTGTCCACTGCACTGCCCATCTGCATGCCATCCTTGCAGCTATAGTAGGCAATATGGTGCTCTGCAGCGCGGCTCCCCACATGCAGATGCTGCATGGTACAGCACTGCCATTTCCCATCCCGCTGTTACCGAACAGCACGATAGAAGTGCACCCATGCCTGATGCATGGCGCCTAGGGGGCAAAGGTTGGGCACAGGGTCAAGGGTCTCTGGCGCATGGCCACGCACAGTGCCATTGGGAGACAATGCGTGTAGCACAATTAACTGCCTGTGTGCCAGCACCATAGCAGACTGCCGAGCAGTTGGGTCATTGTGCCCATGATGACCCAGTGCCACAGTGCCATGTAGTGAACATCGCTATAGCGCCACTGGCACAATGGTGGCCATGCCCTGCATTGCCTACAGTGCACAGCACGTCATCAGCATGGCAGACGCCTGCATCAGCAACCTGGGCACGCGCAGTGAGGTGTACTACGCAGGTCACAGAACTGTGCCACTGGCTCAGCACGTTCAACACAATTGCGCAAAGCGCAACAGCGCGATATTCAGCCATCATATGCAAATCATCTAATCGGCCATTCAATGGCACAGCACTGCAGTTTGCTTCTACCTAAAGTTTCTCCTCGCCTCATTTGCATGGATTGCGCTATAAAAGTGCGACAATGTGCTGCAGTGGCCACAGTCGGTTACTGCAGTTTATTGGTGAGTTGCATGCTGTTTGGGAGTGTGGACTGTGGATTCAGGGACATGCATGGGACTGCACAGTCACAAGCAACAACTGCCATTCTTACAGGTTACATAATGACCGAGCAGGTTGTTGGAGAGGAGGAAAACAGTGGTGGGAGGAGGAGGAGGCCAAACTTTACAAAGGCTGAAACCGAGGCCCTGTTTGAGTCCTACCTGGATCAGGAGCCACTTCTCAGTGGATGGGGTGGAACACCTCCAGCCTGTGCTGCTGCATGGGAGGAGGTGGCACGTACTGTGAACCTGCATGGCAGCCACCAGCACTCTGTGCAGGAGTGTAAGACAAAGATGGGCAGGGACAGGAGGAGGGTAAAGGAGAAGGTGGCTGCCATCAGGGTAGCACGTGCTGCAACAGGTGGGAGACAGCCGGAAGTGGTACAGCTGACCCCAGAGGAGGAGAGGCTTGCTGGAAGTATGCAGCACAGTGCCATTGAGGGTGTTCCGGGTGGTGGCTTCCAGACGGGTGGTGGCCCATCACTGCATGGTAAGTCATGGTCTGTCTATGGGGGGGCAGGGAAGGTCACACGCAGTAACGTGACTTTGCTTTCCCTTACAGATCCTGAGCATCTGCATGGGTCAGCGGTGGTGAGCCTGTCTACTGCGGACAGTTGGCTGGAGTTGGAGGAGGGACCATCCACCTCCACAGGTATATGTGGATCATTGCGACAGTGGGGCCGCCTGGCTGTCCACACTGATGTCATTGTAACAGGTGTGGAGGAAGCCCTGCCTGTGTCCCAGCATGCTGGCATCCACAGATGACAGCACGCTGTGGCTGTGGCCTGTGGAGAGTCCGTCACCAGTGATGATGACACAACCGTCATGGGCAGTGACACGTGTGTGCCACGGGATGGCCACACAGCAGGGCAATTCATGTCCATGGCTGTGGGTGGTGCTGCTGTGGAGGCCTGTGTGTCAGCACAGTCCCAGGCTGTGCCTGTCAGCACCAGTGGGGCACCACTGGTGTCTGTTCAGGACAGTGGGGCTGTTGCAGCCACTGCGGTGGCACCACTGAGCCCAGGGGAGTGGCAGCTGGAGGGGCAGCATCAGCAGTCGCCCAATGGGTTGGGGGTACAGGGTTCAGTGGTGGCGTCTGTGCACCGCCTGTGGACATGCCCAGACCTGGTCCTAGTGCACAGCACCCACCCTCAAGGGGTGCTGATCATCGGGGCCATGCACACCCTGAGGGACAGGATGCCGAGGAGGCTGATGACCTCTTGGACGAACACACCCACCTACTGCAAGCATCGGTCCAGCAGCAGATGCAGTTTGCAACATCCGTGGATGCACTGTGTGTGGCTCTGGAGTGGGCAGAGGAGCATCGCAGCAGGGACACTGCACTGATCCTGGCAGGGATGGACCGTTTGCGGGAGGATGTGACCACTGCCATTGACAGGCATGCACAGGCATTCATTGCTGTCATGGCCACAGTGGGCACACAGTCAGGTGCCCATGCATCGCAGACGCCACGCAGTGCACTATCTACCCCCCGGTCCTGGCATCATGCGACTCCCACCCTGTCGAAGCCGGGTTCAGCTGTGGGCATCCCAAGCACTCCTGGTGCAGGCATGTTCGGTGTGCTGCAGACCCCTGCGCAAGCACGGCCGCATTCATGCAGTGGAACCCCTGGGGGGACCATTGTTGCCATCCCATGAGACCAGTGATCAGCCTGTCAGTGCTGGCGGGCCTCAGCAGGGCTGCCCATGCATCCGTGGTGGCCGTGGCACTGTGTCGTGTGACTGATCTGTCTCCCAGCATGGCTACTGTCTGGTGCTGCCCTGTGTGCATTGTGTGTTTCAGTGGGCAGTGCACGAGTGGGTACCTGGCCCCGCATGCGGACACACAGTCCACCTGCACGCCCTCCCAGCTGCTGTCCGCAGTTGCGTGTGCATGATGATGCCTGCATTGCACTGTACACCAATGTGCAATGGTGCTCAGCATCTGACACATGCACATGGACAGGCAGTGGGCGTGGTGGCCTGTGGACGTGTGTTGCTAGGGTGTGCGTTCTGGATTGGTGTGCCTCCTGCCCTCTGTGCATGTTGCGTTGTGTGTGAGCATGTGTGTGTGTCCTTTGGTGTGACCTGTTAATCCTCACCCATCCCTGGTTGTGTGTATGCTTCTGCGCCCTGCCACCTCCCTTGATGACATGCACCCCTGGTGTGTGTCCATGCATGTTTGTGGGTTGTGCCTTAGCCACTGGTGGTTGCTCATGGCCCCATGACTTACCTGGGTTGGCTAAAGTGCTCCTCCGTGATGGTGTCCCGGTGCAGCTGTGCCAGCCGGAGAAGTCAGGGCTCCCGTAGGCCAAGGGGGGCTGCCCATCACCATCGTCACCGGCATCCCCATCATCCCCATCACTGTCCCCCTCTTCATCCTGTGCGGCTATCCCACATTCATTGGCCATGTTGTGCAGGATGCAACAGGCCAGGAATATCGCGCAGGCCTTTGAGGGGCTGTACTGTAGGGCACCACCAGAGGTGTCCAGGCAACAGAAACATGCCTTCAGCATCCTGAACACCCACTCTATGACATTATGTGTGGCGGCATGTGCCTCATTGTAGCATTGCTGCGATGGGGTCATGGGCCACAGGTAGGGTGTGAGCAGCCAGGGACGGAGTGGGTATCCACTGTCACCTGTGTGAAGAGGGCAGAGGTTAGTTTTGTGATCAGCATCGCCCTGCCCCAGGCCATGTAGGCCACTACCCATGCCACCTCTGGCCATGCCCCCCCAGGCCCTATGATTGTCCATGTGGTTTGCATACTCACCCACTAGGTGACCAGTGGGGATGTCCTCACTCTCAAATCTGTGGCACAGTGCTGACTGGTGCCAGATGAAAGAATCGTGTGCTCCCCCAGTGTGCATGGCACAGACATTGATGATGTGCCCCTGGCATCGCACACCACCTGGCAGTTGATGCTGGCATAGCCCTTGCGATTTATGTATGCGGCCCCCTCGGGGCCAGGTGGTGGGCGTATGGCCACATGGGTGCAGTCTATTGCCCCTACCACTCCAGGCATATGTGCTACCCTGTGGAACTCCTGAATGTTTGCTGTGCGCTCCACCACTGTGCTGGGAAAATGGATGTACTCCGCAGCATGTGGTAGCAGTGCGCTGAGGAATTGGGTGAGGTGGTGTGACGTGGCCGACTGGGTTATGCCTGTGGTGTCCCCAGTTGGTCTCTGGAAGGTACCCATGGTGAGCAAGCACATGCAGGCCGTTTCCTTAGTCTCCACTGACAGAGCATGGCTCCGTCGTGTGGGTGCCTGCATCACATCACTGCACAGCTCACAGAGCCACCTCAGAATTGCCCTGTTCAGGTGGTACCGGCCCACAATCTCAGTATCAGTGTACAGCTCAAAGCTGGTGTGGGCTCGGTACTGCCTGTTGGGGACATACCACCGATGGGCCCTTCCACGGTCATGCCCCCCCCCTGCCACCCACCTTCTCACCCCCCCTCATTACAGACTCCATGTGGAAGGTGGCACTGGCCATGTCCCTGGCTTGTGTTCACCCCCCTGGCAGCTGTTGCTGTATTCCTCCCACTGTCCTGGCTGCTACCTCCCCTGCACCCGGGTACAGCTGCCTGTGCTGGCCTCTGTGCTGTGTGGCTCCCCACACCTTCCCTGTGCCTGGCTGTTCAGACTGCCCTTTCCCTGGCCTGCCCTGTTTGTGCCTCCTGCCCTGTCTGTCTGCCTCTGCTTCTGACACATGTGGCTTCCCTGTAGCATTCTTGTGCCTCTCCCTTGCTCCTTTTTATTTTGGCTCATTTCCGCTATGGTGCAACTTCCGCTCGCTCCCCTATTGCGCATGGCGCAAGTCGTTGAATATCGCACTGCGCCATTTATGCATGGTTCCTCCCCCTTCGGTTGCGCATGCCTTCATTATCATTGCGCTGTTGCTCAGCATGATTTTGGGGTCACAACTGCCTTCTGCTGAATATCACAGAATGGCGCAATTTCGGACTTGTGCAGGCGCAACCCTATTACGCATGGCTCAACTCTTTTGAATATCTGGGCCAATATGTTTTGAGGCCCTTCTTAAAGTCTTCTACTGAGGGAGCCCTCTTCAGATTCTCAGGCAAAGAGTTCTACAAGGTGGGCGCAGCAACCACATCCAAAATGCAGTACAGGAAATACCAAACAAGAGTTACAAATACAGCATTGCACAACAACAGTAAGAGCTATTGTACAGTGTATTCCATCAGAAGAGTACAAAAAGACAAAGCACAGTAGTGGTAGATAAGCATAGTTACTAAATAATTTCAAGACAGTGTTATCTGTTGTAGGATAATATACAATAGGATGTACATAACATTGGGTGCCTGAGTTGCTGGATAGAAACATAGACTTTGATGGCAGATAAGGACCACTTGGCCCACCCAGTCTGCCCATTTCCCTATCTATTGGATAAGCTGCAGATTCTAGTTAACCAACAGCCTACTTCCTGCAACCCCCCACTATAATTGCCTTATGTCTGTCCCATGCATGTTTGAATTCCCCCACTGTTTTAGACCCCACAACCTCTCCAGGAAGGCAGTTCCATGCATCCACCACTCTCTCCGTGAAAAAGAATTTCCACACATTACCCCTGAGCCATCCCCTCTCTGACTTTAAATTGTGCCCCCAATGAACTGAGCAAGCTTGTAAACTAGTTGGAGTAGTGCAGGGGGTGATCACCCAGGAGGCAGGTACAATTAGTAGCAGCAGTCATTAAGGCTGCTTTGTAGTGGGATTTGAATAAGAGGTGAGCATCAAGAGAGTGAAGTGAGATGGGCAGACTGTTCCACAGTTTAGGGGCGGCTGAGGTGAAGGCTTTACTACCCAGACAGATGGTGATCTGTGGAGCATCCAACAAAAGGCTTGAGGGGTTTTGAAGGTTGTGGGGGCAATTTTCTTGTTTGAGCAGGGGGAAGAGCAGTGACAGGACCCTGCCTATTATGGCCTTGTCTTAGGTACAGCCAAGGAAGTAGTCACTGCAAGCCTGAGGGGGGAGTCAACCAAGGGACTGGTAGAGGGAACAGTGATGAGTAGAGTGGTGTGCCATCAGTGTCAATCTACATATATTGTTGTATGTGATATTGAACCTAGAGAGTTCATGGGTGGAGGTTTGCATATAGATGGGGTGCAGTAATCCATGAGAGGAAGGAGATTGCCCTGGGCTATGACTAAACAGGTCTCTGGCGTCACGTAGTGTTTCAATCGATATCCCAATGTCAATTTTTGGGTGATGCCCCAGACAGTGTTACCAATGTTTTCCGAGAAGGTCAACATGGGGTCCAGAGTAATGCCCAGGTATTTAAAGGAAGATACCATTTCAAGAAGGGGTCTGCCAGGGGATATTACGTGGAGGGCAGCTGCAGTGTTAGCAAGTTTGGTTAACTTAGGTTTGGACCCCAAGAGCATGGCCTTGGTTTTGTTGATGCTAACCAGAAGTCTATTTTCCAGAACCAATTATGGTCAGTGCTGCAATTAGTAGTGAGCGAATAGAGAGGCTAAGCAGAGATTTGTCGCTATGGAATATTACTAGGTCATCGGCACAAAGAATGGCGTTACATGTAAGGCTGTCATTGGGGAGGGAGTTAATGAAGAGTGAGAAAAGGAGGGGTCCAAGGATAGAGCCCTAGAGAACATCTGTGGTAACTGCCGTAGCGGTGGAGGTAGCACCCCAACACTAACTGTTTGGGAGCGACCGGTGAGGTAGTTCTGAAACCAGGCAGTGGTCCCTGAAGAGCAACCAAGGCCTTTTAGCTTGCCCTGTAGGATGTTGTGGTCCACCAGGTCAAAGGCCTTGGTCTGATACATGAAGGCAGCACCGGTGAGGTTCCCTATGTCCATATTCCTGACAACAACATTTGTAAAGTGGGCCAGGGCAGAGGTGGTGCTATGATACTTCCTAAAGCCGTGCTGCTGGGGGCAGAGGCGATTCTACTTAGTGATATGATCAGAGAGTTGGCGGTGTATGACTTTTTCAAGCAGTTTGCTAAGGTGGAGTAATATAGAAATGGGTCGGTAGTTGTCTATTGACTGGGGATCACCAGATTTGAAGATGGGAATAATCTTAGCTGTCTTTCAAATAGTTGGTACAGCAGCGAGAGGGACAGGTCAAAAACCATAGTTAGGGGGTTGGCGATGAGTGGGACTATGATTTTCAGGAAACGTGGGGTGAGCCCGTCACTACCTGAGCTACCCCAATTTAGGAGACTCATGAGTAATTTGTAGGTTTCTTGAGGAGAGATAGCCTTAAAGTGGAAAGGTGGCAGGTTAGGGTCAGCTGTGGATGTGTGGTGGGGTTGGTTCACTGGATTATATGGCAGCAGCTTGGCAAGGTGGGCAGACAAGTCTGTGAACTTGGTGTTAAGGGCATTGGCCACTTCTGTAGGGTCAGTTTTGGGGCCTGCTGGGATATTAAGGTATAAAACAGTCTGACTGGATCTTGGGGCGGTCATGGAGCCAGATATGCAATACTAGAGAAAGGAACTGTGTCTGGGAGCCTCAGGTCCAACTATGTAAGCCTATACTGTAGCTCAGCGGTAGAGCACCTGGACAATATTTCAGTGGCATGGGTTCAATAACCAGTTAGGTCACAGTATTCTTTCTCACTGCAATTTGTGATTTAATTGCTAAGCAGTGGTTAATACTGCACCAAATATTTAATTGTCAGCCTATTGTAAATCAAATTTTCGATGTGCTCTTTAACATTTCAGCACAACACCAATGATTTCTGAATGTCTTGACAAGTATAAATTATATTAATAATTTATCCGTCTTATTAAAAAATATTTAAGTTCTGCCTTTATTTTACAAATTAATTGTGTGAGGAGGGTCTCTTTAGTGGCATTCTACTAGGCAAAGGTTTTTTTTTAAGTAAAGGAAGGGTCTCAGGGGAAGAGTCCTGAGGGGTTCAGAAAATTTCTGTTTGAAATAGAAATATAGGACATGTTAAAAGAAAAAACATCTTGTTTGGTCTCATGCAGGTAGCCGCAGTATTCAATATCAAGGGGAATAGCTGTAGCTATTGTTTTTTAATTTTTTTTATTTCACTAAACAACGCATTACAATCTGATGCAACCATAACTTGATGCCAACACACACATGTTTACCCTACCAATGCCCTCCTGGGTCCCTGCTTCCATGACCCCCTGGGACTGCCCCTCCCCCTGTAGGGTCCCGATACTCAGTAAAAAAGAAGACCAGCCAAGGTCTCTACTGGAAGAAGGCTTAGGGGGAGTGTCCTGAGGCATCTGGGTGAGCAGACCCTCCACGTCATTGTCTATGCATCCAGTGGTTTTAACCAGTGGCGTCCTGCAGTACCAACTTGCTGGTGAGTACTAGCTGACACACCATTGTCACCCACTACATCAGTGCCAGCACTGCTTCCCACCAGCGGAGGTGCTAAGAGAGTAGGATACTCATCTCCCCTTCCCCGGGCAGCATTAGATGCCTTCTCATCACATCCTAGACACACACACACCCCTCCCAGCCTGGGACAGTGCCTCTCAAACCCCTGGTCTCCCACATAGCAGTTCTGTGCACCACCAGCCAGTGCCACTGGACCATGTACCTGTAGCCACTGTTAAATGGCAATTTGATATCCATACATTTTATAGATACTGGTACAATGAAGAGAAAAAGCACAAGTGGTAGAAACCTCTGGGAACACATAGCCATGTGATCCACCATGTCCTCCAAGGTACACTAATTCTGGTATATGAAGTATAGTACACTGTTTGAGACCGTCCCTTCCCCAGTGAATTAAATGCTGTTTAAAGCAATGGTGTTCTCCATGAGGAACTGATCCAAAGTGAGGTTATAAGATCCAGCACCTTCCAATGCTTCCATTAGGAGTTTGTACCATAGGTTTACTACCCTCTGGGCCAGAAAATCCTTCCTCACATTACCCCAATACTATCCCCCTCTTTAAATGCAGGGTATGCCCTCTACTGTAATTCTGCTGTCCTGAACAGGCAGGAAAAGGTCCCCATGATCCACCATCTCCTGTCCCTAAAAACTGAAAATTTAAAGTTGTGAGGAATACTCAATTCCACCAGCAGAATACATGTGGAATGGCAATTCCACTTCCAAAATACTTTCTGCAATCTGTTTTGGAATTCCTAAAAGCATTTATTGGTAAATTGTTAAATAACGTTCTGCAGATTTCTCAAGCAGTGGGATAAATACAAACTACTCTCAGTGCAGCTTAACTCCTGCAAGGTATATTTTTAAATCAAGGATGGAAACGAGAAAGGAAAAGTGTGGCCGACTGGGATTTGAACCTCAGACCTCTGGTATGCCATTCTAGCACTCTAACCATTAAGCTACAGGCTCACATGGCTAAAGTGCCTGAGGACTTCCTTAAATCCATACATTCTTTTTCTCAAATGTGGGCCTTCAAGCAGTGGAAGGATTTTCCACAGATTGCAGAAAAGGAATCCAACATTTATGTAAACTGCAGATTACTAATCCACAAAAAACAATTTCAAAATTCCTCCACTAACAGAATTCTGCAGAATTAGATGGAATTACCAGAAATTCTGCAGAATTCTGTGCTCTCAGAATTTAAAATTCTGCATAGCACTACTGAAATTAAAGTGCCAAAGTGCCTCACGATAGGGTGTAAGGTATAACGCATAGGTTTGGTGAGATGAATTAAGACCATGCACCCCATCTAGTTTGCCTCCCTGTCATTCTAACAGCAGTAACCTGAAATTCCTTGCCTAATCTTGGAATTCTAAACTGTTATCTGAACTTCAATGGCCTACGCAACCAGTATAATGTTATGCTTGTGCAACTGTATTACAATGTTGTGGCCATTCACACTCTCTATTCCATTAGGAATTACCACCCTATAGGGGTACTGAAGGCAAGGAACCCCGTAAGAGGGTTTCACCCCTACGGGTGCTGCGGGAAGGATCCCTTGGCTGAAAGTACCTTAGGAAGGAACCCCCTGGAGTAAAGAGGCGAGCCACTGGAAGAGAAGGGAAGGATGGTGGGGCAAAGAGAAAGTGCTTTAGAGGAAGGCTGGGAGGAACTGCTTATATAGCTCAGGAAGTAGGCGTGGCTGGTTGCTCACCCATTGAACTGCAGGTGTTGCCTCTCAATTCAATGGCCTATGCAACCAGAATCATTTTATGTTTGTGCAGCTGTATTACAATGTTGTGGCCATTTGTACTCTCTATTCCATTAGGAATTACTGCCCTGTAGGGGTACCAAAGGCAAGGAACCTGTAAGAGGGTTTCACCCCTAGAGGTGCCTCGGGCAGGGTCTCTTGGCAAAAGTTACCTCAGGAAGGAACCCCAAAAGAATTGTAGCAGTGATCGATGACAAGGAGGTAGAGAAGTAGACTGACAGCAGCAGGCAGCTTAATGAAATATAAATGAGACGCACAAGTTAGCGGATAGCTCCAATAATATGGCTTGCACTGATGACAGCAAGGGGCTTCCTAAGGAGAGAGGGAACGGCTAGTAGGGCTACCATCTATCTCCATCCAACAGCAGAACCTACTTAAGTAAGCTAAGAATATTACTAAACTAAGTATTGTGATCTGCGGCATGGAGGAGAGAAAAAAACTCTTTGAGGAGGAAATCTCTAGGGATCCAAGGCCAAGATCATCTTCCCTCCAGGCTTGAGCTATTTTATTTAGTGATGGTTTAGTTACTACATTTGAAATTCAATTCAAGGGGGTGGAAAATATTCAGATTTGGTGGAGGGCTCTCACTCTATCCCTCTAATGATAACACCATGAAGGGTTGCAAGGGTTCTCTGCAACAAGCACCTCCAAGGTGGAAGGAGGAGAGCAATGACAGCTGAGGCACTCAGCCAGCTTACCAATCTAAAATACAGACCAGATGAACCAGAGGCAGTCATATTGAGAAGAACTGAAGATGCAATGGTAGTAAATTATTACTACAGCCAAAGGGGGGATGCACATAACCACCCTTCACAGCTAGTCATAAATTCTACATCAAGAGGCGCCACTGCGCACGAATGGCTAAAGCTCCACCTGGAGTAAGGACATTCCCACTATGGGCCAGAAAGGAAGGATCCCTCTCAGGCTTCACACACTTAGGATGTGGACTAGGGTATAGAGTGAGACCATCAGCTGAGAGCGAGCTCAGAGACAATAAATTGATGGGCATGGTTGGCTAGTATCCTTTAGCAATGGAGCAGGCCACTCACGGTAATGCAGGGAGTAACAGGCAATATGCAGCATGGTAAACACCTTTAGCAATGGAGCGGGCCATACATGGTAATGCAGTAACAGGCAATGTGCAGCATGGTAAACAAACAGTATGCAGAAGCATTATAGAAGTAGAAATTGCACAAACAGCTCAGGGTAACTTGTTTTTTTATTCAGTGTGAGGCACTTGCCTGGTAAGGTTATAGGACATGTGATGCAAGTAAAGAGGAAGGAATACTAGCCAACCAGTCCATCAATGAGTGCCAATTAAAGGTGACATAAATACCCAGAGGATTTTAGCAGCGAAGGCAGTATACGAACATGAGGTAACTGAACGACACAGGGCCACAACTCAACACTATAACCCTCCATCCTCGACTGTAAGAAAAACAAAGAAGCCACGGTAAAGTGCCATCACCCACAAGCAGATAGTGAAACTAGTTTACAGGGACAGCTGTAGCTGAGCTGACCTCCAGAGTTTAATGAAGCATTGTACAAAAAGTGGACAGCTTCCAGCAGTAATTAGTTATAGCTTCCAGCAGTAGCTGAGCTGAACAACAGAACAAGCATAGGAATTTGTAGGCATAGGCAATAATGCACTGAAACAACAATAATAATTGCTCAGTACAATTGCATTTAAGCAGGTTTGGATCCCATGGAAAAAGCAATATAGAACGGCAGTAGACTCAGGTTTGATTCCCACTGAGTGCAAATAGATATTAGGCCTGGTGTTGGAGTCCCCCAGGTGGTTAATCCTGGGGGACTTCAATAACTGGGTCGACAGCAGGCTCTTGAATTTTGGGAATGATGTCCTTAGGAGTATGGAGGCCCTGGGTCTGACACAGAATGTAACCAAAGTGACGCACTCGGGTGGCCACACACTGGACTTGTTTTTTTCTTTAAGTTTAGATATAAGCAACCTAAGAGTAGATCCAGTGATTTGGTTGGATCACAGCACTGTGGGGTCCACATTTGGGCCCCCCCACAAGATGGTTCTGCCCTTGTGGAAGTGGTCCGGTACCACCCATTAAGAGAAGTTTCCTCTGAGGGACTGCTGGTGGTACTGGACCTATCGAGTGTTGGAGCAGCATGTGTGATTGTGACTGAGGAAGCAGTGGCAGCCTATAATGGGGCTGTTGCTGCGGCCTTTGATTCCATCGCACCCATTCATGCCTTCCCCCGTCTACTCACCAGAGACCTCCTTGATATGATGAGGATCCCCAGAGTTTAAAGACTAAGGGGCAAAGGTTAGAGAGGTGCTGGAGGAGATCTGACCTGGTGGAGGACAAATTGGCCTTGAAGTCACATTATGTTGACTATCAGGGGGCTATCTCCTGAAAGAAGGCTGAATTTTTGTCTAGGGAGATTGCTGCGGTGGTGAACAGACCAGCTCAGCTCTTCCACATGGTGGACAGGCTTTTACTTCCTTTCTGTCTCCGTGTTGGGGTGGCAGGTTCTAGAACTAAGTGCGAGGAGCTGGCTCTGTTCTTTGCCAACAAGGTGTCCTCTATCAGGGCCAAGGTCTCTTTGAGTATCTCTCAAAAGGGCTGCAGGGTCAGGCCTGAGTTGTGTTGGAACACTCCTCCTGTTTGGGATGAGTTTGAGTTGGTAGTGGTGGAGGAGGTGGTGGAGATAATCTCACAGCTGTGGCCAACACAATGTGATCTAGACCCAGGCCCAACCCGACTTTTGGTTGGATGTCTCAGCCTGATTGGACCTATGGTTGCTGAGGTTGTCTGGAGTTCCTTGAGGAGTGGGGTCTTCCCATTGTCCTTGAAAGAGGTCTTGGTTAGACCCCTTTTGAAGAAGCCCTCTTTGGACCCGAACTGCCTCAGCAATTACAGGCCGGTCTCTAACTTCCAATTCTAAGGGAAGTTATTGAAAAGGTGGTGGCTGTTCAGCTTGAGAGACATCTTGCCTCTTCCTCCACCGATGAGTCTTTCCAGTCTGGGTTCCGTGTGGGCCATAGTACAGATACTGCCCTGGTGAGGGTGCTAAATGATCTGATGGCAAGGGACAGGAGAGACCTACCATCTTGGTCCCCCTGGACCTCTCTGCGGTGTTTCACACCATGGATCTTGAGATGCTACTTGACTGCCTGCAGTTCTGGTGTGGCCTGTCCGGTAATGTCATCAACTGGTTCAGGTCATACCTAACAGACAGAGTGCAAAGGGTGACAATGGGATTAGTCTCATCTAACCCAAAGCCTCTGTGCTGTGGGGTTCCGCAGGGTTCGGTCTTGTCGCCCTAACTGTTCACGGTGTATATTCTGCCATTGGGGGACATCATCAGGTGGTACGGGCTGGGTTTTCACGGCTATGCAGATGATACCCAGCTGTACTTGTCCTGTGCACCTGATACCCAGATGTTGGTCTCCGTATTTAATGGCTGCCTTGAGGAAATCCAAACATGGATGACTCAAAACTGGCATAAGCTTAACCAGACAAGATTGAGGTGCTGGTTGTGGATCCGGGTCATCGGAGCAGAGGGGGGATAATGGGGCTACCCCCTGGCCTAGTGTTGAGGGTGTTCCCCTTACCCCATCTAGACAGGTGAAGGATTTGGGCATGATTCTGGATGACAGTCTGACGCTTGATGCTCAGGTGTCGGCCATGGTCAAGAGTGGATTTTATCATCTTAGGAATATTGCCCAAATCCGAGCCCTGATCCCACCTGAGGACCTGATTACACTGGTACATGCTTTCATCACTTCCAGGTTGGAATACTGTAATGCTCTGTACATAGGGTTATCTGGAGGCAACCTCCGCAGGCTGCAACTGGTGCAGAACACGGTGGCAAGATTACTGACGGGGGTGAGAAGATGTGAACATATCACCCCGGTCCTCCGTGAACTGCACTGTCTGCTGGTCAGGTGAAGGACTGTCTTCAAGGTAGGGCTCTTGACCTACAAGACCCTGAATGAAAGAGGGCCTGTCTATCTGTAAGATCTCCTTGTCCCTTACCGTCAGCTCCGAACACTCCGTTCTGCTAGGGAAGGCCTTCTTGGAGTTCCCAGGGCTAGGCTGCGGCTTTCCGGGAACAGAGCATTCTTGGTGGCTGCGCAAACCCTGTGGAACTTCTTACCTGTTTATTTAAAAGAGGCTTCCTCAGTAGAAGCCTTTAAGAAGGGCCGGAAAATGTATTTATTCAAAGCAAGTGTTTAGCAATTTTTCAATGATTATTTGCTGTTCAGGATTAATGTTTAAAAGTTTGGGAAGAAAATTTTGTAAAAATAGCTTCTGTCCCCCTTTGTCATCCCCAGGTATTCCATAATTTCAGGTTACTCCTCCAATATAAGTTTTTTAAATCAACTTTTTCTAATAAGTAGCTAATATGGTTTCTGTTCATGTAGTTCTTGCTTGGAGACAACCACTTCTGTGTAGTTTACTCTGTTTTCAACTGCATAAACTTTGTCATTTGCATGTTAGACATTTATTTCTAAGTTAGCCATTGCTATTTTTATACTTTCAATTTCTTAGGTTCTCAAAGAAAAACATTTCCCTCAGTTCAGCAGGGAGGAGGGGCTGCAGCATTCATTACAGTCCATTCAGCACTGTTTAAAGTCGCAGCAGGTTCTAGCATTTTATTTTTTACCTTTCCTGTTGTCCAAACCTCACAATGCAGGACTCAGTTTGTAGCCTAGGATCTGTTCTGTTAGGATGTGAAGTTATTTTTCAAAAAATGTGTTGTTTGGATTGTGGATGGCCTTGGATTGTTTGCTACCGGTGCTCAGTTCTTTCAGGTGGCCATCTCTCTATAGCTCCTGCGCGTGGAACCCTAGCCAGCCCTTTCCATCCGTGGCCCACTTTATATGTTCAGAGAATATATTCCTCTGATCAGTTGATTGCAGGGTGCACAGACTGCTTAAGTTGCCAGCCGGGACCACACAGTGTAACTTAGGGAGTGTCCATCTGTAATTGGGCATCACATTAGTATGAGAAAGCCCTGAGTAGCATTTAAATAACCAGTTTTGCTTTTTTTTACTTGCAGTGAGTTTTGATACAATTGTAAAAGATTTCAGGAACAGTCTGGGAAGGAAAACCTTCTTAATGTGCACATACCCCCACGGGTTTAGATGGCTGGAAATGGATCACTGTGATGATTGTACTACCTAGACTGATTTAGCCTTTTGTGGATTAAAACAGTCTGGGAAGGAAAACCTTCTTAAAGGAATGTTCTGATAAACGGCTACTACTCACGTAGTCCTGTAGCTGCCCTCTGCGATAGTAATTTTAGCCAGGTGTTAATATTTATTTCCTGACCATTGTTTTGTAAATGGCTATCCAGCCCATCCATTTTCAGTGCCTCAGTACTATTGACATGCCCCCCGTGCTCAAGCACGTAATGACGTGTGACCAGGGAGAGCGCAGAAGCGTGCCCCATTGAAATGAATGGGGCTCAATTTCTCCTAACTTTGTTTTTTTCTCTTTTAGATATTTCCTGAAGAAGACCCAAGGTCGAAACGTAGATTTTTAACTCTATTTTCTATTTTCAGCGTGCATTTAATATAACCATTTTGTTTTGCTTTCAGACCACATGCTGACGCAGCACCTTGTTTTTGTTTTCAATTTCTCCTTAATTTTTAAGTTCAACAGTGGACAGTAGGAGATAAATGAAGGTCATAGCTTGACTAACAAGGGTCTTGTTAGTCGAGCGATGACCTTCATTCATCTCCTACTGTCCACTGTTGAACTTAAAAATCGAGGAGAAATTTTGCCCCATTCATTTCAATGGGGCACGCCCCATGCTCTCCGTGGTCACATGTCATTACGTGCTTGAGCGCTGGGCTGTGTCAATAGTACTGGGGCACTGAAAATGGACTGGCTGGATAGCTGTTTACAAAAATTATGAGCAATGTTATAAAGTAATGCCTGGAAATACATATTATCACCTGGCTAAAATGACTATCGCAGAGGGCAGCTACCATAATATGTGAGTGGTAGCTGCCATTAATTATGTTGGTAAATCACTTTAATGTGCATATACCTCCACCCCATAGCTGTTTAGATGGTTGGAAATGGATCATTGTGATAATTTTTCTACCTAGTCTGATTTAACCCTTTTGTAGATTAAACAGGACTGGGCCTAATTTATGTTTCTTAGTGCGGGCAACCATGCCATGATATTTAGAGGCTAAATTGGCAGCATCTGCTTCTGGGCCAGAGGGTCATGGGTTCTAGTCCAGCACAAAGATGGTCTCAGTAACCCCAGACACAGTCATGCTCGTGTAGTACAGGGGAGGTGCTATACTGCCAAAGTGTGCTGTCCTTTGATCCGGTTGGGGGTGCCACTGCGCCACCTTTGGGGGAGGGTGTCAGGCGATGCTGGAGAGGGACCCATGGATACTGCTGTGCATAGGGTCCATGACAATATAAATCCGACCCTGGCAAGGCTGGATTTTACCATTAAGCAAACTATGCTAGTGCGCTAGGGCCCATAATGTTCTGGGGGCCTTCTATCTGAGCTGCATACTCCACATACTGGCTCCTTCATTTAATGTTTTATATGTCGGGATTTAAGTGCTGAGTTTCAAAGTTTTTTTGTTTTTTTTTTTGCCCTCTACTGACAGGCAGGCAATACAGATCTAAATCTGCTCCTGTGTCTCAACATCTACCACCCTCCATACTTCTAGCTACCTTCCCAGCAGACTATCCCTTCAACCAGACTGTCTCCTTCTCCAAGGCTGCAGCGTTTTTTTGGTATCAATCACCATTTCATAAGACTCTGCAGCCTTAAGTCATGTCATTCGCACCATTGCAGTTTTTTGTTTTTGCAAGCAAGGGGCACGTCATAATGGTGAGTTCAAAACATCTGAGCAGAAGAGAGAGAATCAGTCCTAATCGTGGCTCAGCTCAGGGTGTACCATAAAGACCTGGATGTTTCATCTGCAACTATTTAAACTAGCCAGGGGGAGGCTAAAGCAGACAGAGGAAAACCATATAGCCCCCCCCCACAGAAAGTAGCAGTCATAAAAGAGAATACTAGGGGCAAAAGACCACCAAGTAAACAGAAAGCCTGCATAGGTAACATGGGAAGGAAAACAGATAACAGGACAAAATGCAAAAAGGGGACAGAGGGGAATAAGGGGGGAGGGGACGAAACATGGGAAGTATTATGTACAAATGTCCATAGCCTGGAAACAAAATCCCAGACCTAGAAGCATTAATGGTAGAAGTGAACCTGGACACAGTGGCTGTAACAGAAACATGGTACGCAGAAAACTGTGAATGGGATATAGCCATACCAGGATGCGTACTATTCAGAAAAGACAGGGAAGGAAGAAAGGGAGGAGGGGTGGCTATTTACGTGAGGAAGGGAATCAAAGCAACTGAGGTGCAGGGGGTACAGGACAGAGCAGAGGCACTTTGGGTCACCCTGCAGGCAAGAAATGGAACCAGCATTAGAACAGGGGTAATCTATAGGCCCCCAACACAGGTGGAAGAGTTGGATGAAACACTATGGAAGCCATCCACAAAATGGCAACCAAAGGTGAAATACTGCTACTAGGGGACACAGTCTTCCAGATGTAGATTGGAGCACCCTGACAGCAAGCACAGCCAAAAGCAGGAACATACTGACCGCACTGCAAGGGGCATGTGTGAGACAGCTGGTAGCTGAACGCACTAATGAGGGGGCTATAGCTATACTGGACCTGGTGCTCACCAATGGGGACACAGTTAGGGATGTTAAAGTGGGCAGCCATATAGAAACCAGTGACCACAGGACAGTGTGGTTTCATGTAACCACAGTGGAAGAGGCTAACCACACTAAAGTCAAGGTCCTGGATTTCAAGAGGGCCAAATTTGACAAAATGGCAGAATGCCTCAGGGGAGCCCTGGCAACTGAGGACATGGGGTGGGGAGTGGAAAAGCAGTGGTCTATACTGGGGGCATAACAGAAGCAATTAACCTCTGTGTTAAGCAACAAAGCCAGAGTAAGTGAAAGAAACAACCGCTTTGGTTCTCGAAGGAAGTGGGCAAGAAAGTGAGGGAGAAAAGAAAAGCATTCAGGAGTTACAAAGAAACACAGATGGAAGAGGACAGGGAGCAGTTTGTAGGGAGACAGGAAGGACGGTCAGAAATGCTAAGCGCAAACAGAACAAAACATAGCACAGGCTAAAAAGAAGGGGGATAAGACCTTTTTCAGATATATCAGTGAGAGAAAGAAGACAAGGAGTTGGATTGTCAGGATAAAGGAGAAGGGAAAAGGCTGTGCAGAGGAGGACATAGAGAAGGCAGACTGAACAATTTTGTTCAGTTTTCAGAAAGGAAGGGAAAGGCAAAGGCCCACAAATTGGCCAAAAAGGCAAACCAGGAGGAGGGTGGACACCTCTCCATTCACAGTAGATGCAGTCCTGGAGGAACTCAGGAACCTGAAAACAGATAAGGCAATAGGGCCAGATGGGTTTTACCCCAGAATACTAAAAAGAGCTCAGGGAGGTGCTGGCAGCCCTACTGACCACCCTATTCAACAGATTGGTGGAGACATGGGAAGTACCAGAAGACTGGAGGAGGGCAAATGTTGTCCCTCTCCACAAAAGTGGGAGCCAAGAAGAGGCAGGTAACTACAGACCAGTCAGCCTGACCTCAGTAGTGGGGAAACTCATGGAGGCACTGTTAAAGGAGAGGACTGTGTCATTCCTTGAAGCTAGTGGAGCACAGGATCCAAGGCAGCATAGACGCACAGTGGGAAGGTCATGCCAAACAAATCTATTAGATTTCTTTGACTGGGTGACCAGGGAGCTAGATCAGGACAGGGCAGTGGTGTGGCCTTCTTAGACTTTAGCAAGGCCTTTGATATTGTCCCACATAGAAAGTTGGCTGACAAGCTAGGGAGCAGGGGGAGGACGTTAAGGTGGTAAACTGGGTCAGAAATTTGTTGAAGGATAGGACACAGAGGGTGCTGGTAAATGGTGTTCACTCTGAGCAGAGGGACACGACCAGCAGGGTGCCACAGGAATATGTCCAGGGACCAGTCCTCTTCAATGTCTTTGACATTGTGAAGGGTCTGGAGGGCAAAGTATGTCTTTTTGCAGGTGACACCAAGATCTGCAACACTGTTGACACTCTAGAGGGGACAGAAAAAATGAGAAAGGACCTAAGAAGGTTGGAGGAGTGGTCAGAAGTGTTGCAGCTTCTATTCAATGCCAAAAAGTGCAGAAATACGGGACAGGTATGCAAAATGGGAAGGGAGGTACTGCCAACCACCAGGCAGGAAAGGGACCTGGGGATCTTCTTCGAGGCGATCTCTTGCAGCAGGTCATAACTTGTGGGATTCAGCTGCAGGTGTCATTTCCTCTGGATGACTTTTCTCAGCAGTTGATCCTGGGACCTCCCCCTAGCACCACCACGTGGTGTTCACCTGGCAGGTATAAAAGGGGAGGTCCCAGCTACTCCTCAGTTTTTTTTAACTGCGACCTGCATGCAACAAGTCCTCTTTCAGAGTTCCTGCTTTCCAGTTATCAAAGAAGAGTTCTATCAACCAAACTTTAATTTTTTTTACACCAATGTCTTCAAAGCCTTTATTCCAAAGCTGTTCCTGTGGCCACTGAATCACAAAAGAAGACCTCCACACAGTCTGTGTTCATTGCCTTGGTCCTGAACACGACTCAGTGGAGTGTGCCTTCTGCAACAAGTTCAACAGAGACACAAAACGCCAATGGCTGCAGCAGCTCCATGAGTTCCTCATGGAGCAGAAAGTAGCCCTCTGGTAGCAGCAGCAACACTCCTCTCACAAAGAACCATCGGCATCATCTTCGGGGTCTCACCGCTCTACAGGGGACTCCTCCATGTCTGCACAGGGCTGTTGTAAGAAACATACCTCAAAAACTAAGCATGTCTCTACCACCCCGTGTCAGCTTCACCAAAAGTGAGTATTGAGAAGGTAGCCCCTCACACACACATTGTCTTCCACACTGTTGATGATTGTAGGCTCCTGTCTTCCCCCGTTGATGGTTCCTCCATTGATGGTGGGCTCAGGGATTGTCCTGCAGCTCCTAAGCTGCCTCCCCTTCCATGCTTCCCAGACATCATCTGTCAATGATAGCTACAGGCTCGTAGATGACCCTCTCATCAATGGCCTTGCCTCATGACCCGTTGACGATCTTGTCGTTGATGCTGCCTGGCATTACATTGACGATCCTATCGTCAATGTGAATCAGGACACTCCGACACTTTTCTCGATGGCAGGGGCTTCAGACCCGTTGATGATCCCATTGTCGATGACCGGCCATACCCCACGAGGCTTAACACTGCCACCCTCATCATCAATCCTGGGGCCTTATGTATACCCCTCATCGATGGCTGCATGTCTGATACCACTGCCTGCTTCCATTCCATCAGTGGTCCCCATACATTCTGTCCAGTGTGCCACAGCTACTACCACTGGACAGCTGACAATGACAGATGTCCAGACTCTGGTTAATACCATTCTGAAACTATCTCAGACCCCCGCCCCCTAGAGAGGGGTCAACTGTGGTCTCTGCTCCCTCTAGGCCCTCTTTGGCCCAGCAGACAACTAGCTCTTCCCATCTCCCCAGGTCTGTACACCCATGACATGGACATGGAAGACCCTTTCCTACAGGACTGAGATCTGGTGGACAGGGAGGACAAGTACGACATGGACCACAAGAATTCTCCTCCGTCCTTCTCTGTCACCTCCTTTATTCAGAGGAAACTACCCCTGAACTCCCTTGTTCTCTGCCAAATGACCCAACATTTTTGGACATTATGACCCACCTCCAGAAAATGTTTGGTCTCCAGGGCACTGAGCAAGATGCTTCTAGGGAATAATTGTCTCAGTGTCTGGGTGTGCCAAAATGCCGCACTCTGATCGAGCCCTCCCCCCCCGGTGGATGCCTTTTGAGGAAACTATTATGGCTAATTGGAAGCAGCCTTTTAAGGTTCCCTCCAATCTGTGGAAAGCTGATAGGATTTATGAGGCTCCGGTAGATCACCCCTATTTCTTGTCTCCGTCTCAGGTGGACTGGGTAGTGATCAATGCTGTGCATGATAGGTCCTCTAGGCCTCAACACATGAGTGCACAGCCCCTGGATACAGAATCCAAGAAATTGGATGTTATAGGAAAATGTTTTTTTTCCTCTGCCACCTTGTCCCTATGTAGGTGTAACCCCCCTGCAAATGGGGTTTCTAAAAGTCTTCCATGGGCTTGCCTAAATGCCCACTGCCAGGCTGGTGTTCTGTGTCCTAGTGATTTAAAGGTGTTTGCATGTGAGTCCCTGTTAGCCTCCATGCCTGTCTCTTTAAGAGCTGCCTATCTTGTGGTGTAAAATTAATCTGGGTAGGGACCGAGTAGTCTCAGGCTCGAGTCCTGCTTGGGCTGCAGTGCCATCGTTCCATTCTGCCATCGCTATTTACGCAGAGGGAGCCCTGCTAGGAACTGTGCCTGTTTATTGTTTATCTGTTATAATAATAATATTGCAGTTTGTCTAATCTGCCTTCCTTTGCAGAATGGACATTTCAGTATTGCCCCACCGTATTGGTTCTGGACTGCCTATTGGGACCAATCAGTACATTAGGGGACTCTAAAATAGTGTCTGTCCCCAGGGGTCTTGTGGGAGCAAATTTCTGTAGGAATTGTAGTTTTTGTACTTTGGTGCCTAAATGGACCTGGAGATGGAGCCCTTGCTTTGACAGACTGATGGATCAACCAATCAGAACCTTTTGGACTGAAGGGAAATTCCCAAGCTGCCTGCTGTAGTGTGTCAGTCTGGAGTTAGAGGTTGAAGAGTAAACAGCGTGAGTGATTCGAGCAGCTGCTTCTGCGTAGTTCACGCGGGAGATTGGTGGAAAGGCTGAGTTTGGCCTGTCTGCCTCTTGTCCCTTGAGAGGGAATCCTTTGAAAGGCTTATTAATCGGACTGTATCCAAATTGGAGTGAGACAAAGCCACTGATGAGTGACCAGATTTAAACCTGAAGAAGACCGAAGACTTTCTGTACATGATCAGCCTGTCAGGACATCCATTTACCACAGAACTCCTGGTTTTGCTCAGAGACACTGATATTGTGACCAGACTGCTATCCTCTTGGTGGTATGGTGATTGCTTACTGTAAATGTGCTGTAACCTGCTAGTGGGTCGCGATTTGGTTCCCCACTGTTTAATTGTGCCTGTTTGCTGGAAGCTGCATCCAGCACCTACCGGACTGAATCCGCATTTATCTCCAATTGGTCTGGGCCTCCACACTTTTGGCAGCCCGCTACTCAGCCACAGAGAAGACCATTGACGAGAGATCTGCCGGGAATCAGCCCCCTGCTCAACATCATGAACAGGAACAACACCACTGTGAATCGTGCGGGCCCTGCTTCTCCTGGAAAACCAGCAAGTCATCCTGCAGTCCCCATTTCATCCATCCTGTGTTCTGTACTGGGTAGCATGAGTAAACACCAGGGTAGCTCCCTGCAACAACAGCTCAATCAAAGTGTGTCATCTGATTTAATTGTTTTGTATAATCCTCACAAACTGAGCTTCCTGGCTCCTTATTACAAATTGTGTGTGGTTGTGCATGCCTTTTCTTTTCATCACAGGGCCCCAACCAGCTGCGACGCCAGCTTACCCCAGGCAACATTCCAGGCTAGCCCACCTTACTTCCAACTGGGTACCCAGAGTGTGTGACTGTGCAGGGACTAAAAGTGCATGCATAATTGCCTGACTAGATCAGTTTTAGAATGACTCAACCTGATTACGCCCTTCCCTTGTTCAATTCCCCTAAATAAATCAGATCTAACTCTTTTGCATTTAATCCGACTGTGGTTCCAGTTTGTACCCAAAGCACTGTACTGTTGTTATTTGCTGTGCCTAACCTTGTTTTACAGGGGGTCTCCAGGGTCGAACTGGTGGAACCAGCCCTGGTGGTAAGTGCAAACAGTGTGGGGATTTGTATGCTGACTAGGGGCTACTGTGAAAGTGTATTTGCTGCATAATGTCTAGGCCACTAGAGGGGAAGGGGGGGGGTTACAGAGTCCCAGAGGGCTGTACCCAGGTTAGCCTTGTTACTAACAACCCCGTCCTCTGGGTGAACACACCCGTTTTAGTACCCAGGCCCCTTAAGCTGCAACTAGCCACACAGGCAGGGGTAGTAGCCCTTGGGATAGCGCCACCTAGGGGTTACATCTTGGAGGCTACTGCTGGGATTAGTGCCCCCCTACTGGCCAAAATGAAGAATTATTGTTAAAGATCAATAGCTACCCCAGAAGAAATGGCTGTACACCAGTTGGTGGGGTGGTGTACGGTGCTGGAGACTGACCCCCATAATGCTTTGCTGATACTGGATATACCAATGGGCACTAGTAAGGACACTGTTGAAGGGGCACTTTCTAAAGTTGATTGTTTGAAAAAAGCTGTAGTGGTGGGTCGACAGACTGATTTAACTGCCCAAACTCTCATGGCCTTGGTGGAGTGTAGCGACCCCCTGGACAGTTCAAATGTGCCCAGACTATCATTCCAGAGGGGTTCCCAGTCGCCTGGAGGGTGATAACCAAAGATAGCAAGGATTCCTTAGAGGATGAGCCCCCACCATTATCTGAGTCTTTTGAGGGGAAGTTTGCCAAGTTGTTACTGGAGGAGGGTAAAACTGTGGAGGATTTTAAAAAAATTATTCCTGCCACCTGGGAGTGTCCCTTCCCCGCTGTCCACACCTGCCCCAGCACCTGTTCTTTCACCAACTTCTGTACCTGCCTCTGAGCCAGCAGGTAGTCATGACCATACCATAAGCTCAAGGTATTCTCTGGCATCCGCCCTACTCTCTCCTAATTGGGAAGTCGACCTGGAGACCTGGATAGACTCTGCTACCCTTGTGGTACAAGACTGGCAATGCTCGGAGGCTGAAAAAAAAGTCCCACCTGGGGGAAAGCCTCCAAGGGCCCGCCCTACATGCTTTTTGCTCCCTGAGGTCCTCTGACCCTGACGCCAAAACCCAAGAATACTTAGTTGCCCTTGAAAATGCATTTGGGGGTACCACTACTGTTGAGGCTTCGAAATGGAAACTTAAAGATGTTAAACAACAGCTGGAGGAATTATTATCTGCCTACATGGATTGATTAGAGGGAATCCTACAAAACATTTTTCGGAAAGGAGGCTGGGCCTCTAGTGAGGTGGGCTGGGTAAGACTGGATCATATACTCCGCTCTGCCCGGCACTCCAGCTGGGTGCTGCTCAAATTGCAACTGCACCAAAGGAAATCTGGTCCCTTGCCCTTCCATGTGTTGATGAAGGAGGTATGGGAAGTTGAGAAGGAGGAACACTGATGGCCTGGAATTATAGAAATCACATGACAGAATCCGAGAACTAAATGCCAGCTCAGGGGGGCCCAGCAAGAGAGGGACTGCTACGGATGCTCCTCCATGGGATGAACTGCTGAGGGAGTTCCGAGAAACAAAAAACAGTCTCTTAATGAAGGCTGCTCCTGCGGGTACAGGCCTCGATCCTTATCTGACTGCATCTGCTATGGGGGTGGGGATGCACACCCAGGCATCTCCCACTGACAGCAGCTCAAAAATTGATGACTTGACTATGGAATTGAGATAATTGATGAGAAGTCTCCAAATGCTTGCAACACAACAGACAGAGGTGAAACCAAGGTTTTCTGTTGGTAGTACCCCTGCCTCAGCTCCCAATGTGATGTCTCATCCACACCAGACCCTGGAAAGCATATTTTGTCATAATTGTCAGAAGGATGGGCATATGAAGAGAGAATGCTGGTCCACAAAAGAATTAGATAAAGTTGTATACAGACTTCAAGGGGAGCTTGGGAAAGCGAGACCATGACCGAGGAGCACCGGAAATGACCGCTGTGTAGGATCGTGTGGCTAAATCATCTGTCCAGGCCTCTGCTACCACCTCTCCAGACTGGTCTAGAATAGTAGGCCCTTCAATTGAGACTTCTGTGACTATCAATGGTATCCATGCTCGGGTTGTGCTCAATAGTGGGTTGCAAGTGACCATTGTATTTCAGGACTGGTATGACAAACACTTATCTGATGTGCCATTACAATCTCTGGAAGGTCTGCATGTGTGGGGCCTGAGCGACAAGTCTTATCCTTACCTAGGATATGTCCGGCTCTGGCTGTCTTTCCCAGCAACTGTAACTGGTGTAGATGAACAAGTAGAGACACTAGCCCTGGTGTGCCCTCCTACGGGATTGTATGATGGGATTCTCTTGCTCATTGGAACTAACACCAACATGTTTGGAAGATTGTGTCAAGAGAAACAAGGGAAATGGACTGGGCGGGCACTAAGAATTCCAACCCTGATAAAGAGAGCCTATGATCTGCAAAAATGGACTACCGAAGCAGAGACGAGCCGGTGGGAATAGTGTGGAAGAAAGATCCTGATTCTCTGGTACTACCTCCCAATGCTCAGTACACCATTCATGGACAGGTTCACATTAGAAAGGATGTGAAAATTAAAATACTGATGCTAGATGCTCCTGGTGAGGGGGAGTTGTCTGAGGGGTTATTGGTTAAACCCAGTATCCTACCTGCCCCAGGGCCCATGCCTATGCACGGCGAGTGATGGTCCAAGTCCAACATGTGTCTGATCGAGACATTCAAGTGAACGGGGGTGTATACTAGCTACGGTACACTGTGCGGACACTGCAGTGCTGCCCGGAAATAAATATGCCAGTGAGAAGGGGGAGGTGACCCCAGACCTATTCAACTTTTGTGACTCCCCATTGCCTGCTGAATGGAAGACTTGAGTCAGTAGGAAACTTTCCCAGAGAGACCAAGTGTTTTCCTTAAAGGAGTGGGATGCGGGGTGCATCTATGGTGCTGAGCACACTATCAGGCTTTACAACATCAGACCTTTTAGACAGTGGTCCCGCCACCTTGCCCCAGCTGATATAGATGATGTTCAGAGGCACCTACAGGAGATTCTAGCTGCTGGCATTATTCAAGAGTCAAGAAATCCCTATGCGTCTCCCATCGTAGTTGTATGTAAGAAGAATGGGTCCGTGAGGATGTATGTGGATTATCGGACTTTAAATAGACAGACTGTACCAGATCAATATACCATGCCCCTCATACAGGATGCCCTGGACTGCCTGAATGGGAGTCAGTGGTTTTCAGTACTTGATCTACGCAGTGGGTACTACAAAATCCTGATGGCTCCCAAGGACCATGAGAAAACAGCTGTCATTTGTCCCTTGGGGTTCTATGAATTTCTGAAGATGTCTCAGGGGATCTCGGGTGCCCTTGCTACTTTCCAGAGATTGATGGAGCGTGCAGTAGGGGACATGAATCTGCTAGAATGCATAGAATGTATACTTGGATGATGTCATCATCTTTGGACGCACCCTCGAAGAGCATGAAACCAGATTATTCAAAGTCCTTGACCATCTGGAAGAATTCAACCTCAAGCTGTCTATAGACAAGTGTCAGTTTTTCCAAACGTCTGTAAAATATGTGGGACACATAGTGTCAGCCGAGGGGATACAGACAGACCCCAGCAAAGTAGAGTCCCTGACCACCCGGCCTCAACCAACTAACTTAAAAGCATTTCTTGGGGTTCTGTGGCTATTGTCGGAGGTTCATTAAAGACTATTCAAAAGTAATCTGGCCACTTCTTAATCTCACTCAAGGTTATCCTCCTACCAATCGCAGGTATAAGAAGGGATCCCTCAAGGAAGAAGAAAAAGTGTATTTCCAAACAGGTGAACCATTTGGAGCCCGTTGGACCCCTGAGTGTGAGGAGGCATTCTTCAAGATCATCTACCAGCTCACGCACGTCCCAGTGCTGCCTATGCTGACCCTACTAAGCCTTATGTCTTGCATATGGATGCCAGCCTGAAGGGACTTGGGCCGTGTTGTATCAAGATCATGAAGATGGCCTGAGACCTGTGGCTTTTGCCAGTAGAATTTTGACACCATCTGAACAAAACTATTCACAAGTTGGAGTTTCTCACTCTAAAGTGGGCCATAGTTGGCCAATTAACGAGTACCTTCATGGGGCCAAAATATTGATAAGAACCGATAACAGACCTCTAACATATGTACAGACCTCAGCAAAGTTGGACACCACTGGCCACCGGTGGCTTTCTGCTCTGTCAACTTATGATTACGCAGTTGAATACTGCCCTGGACTGAACCATATTGATGCTGTCACTTTTTCATGGTGGTCAAGCCCCCAAGACAACTGGGTGAGGCTGTCAGAATACTCTATTAAAGCACTGTGCCAAAAATTTGATAAAGGCGAGCAGCCCTCCACAGATACAGTGGACTGTTTGGTGGACTGTTTGGGGCCCCCCGATACTTGCATACCTGCAGCCTACTGTCATTTTTCTGCATTGGACATCAGTGCCATGCCTCAGTTTGATAATGACAGTATTCAGAGGGCCCAATTCCAAGATCCCATTATTCAGCCTGCACTTGATGCCCTACATGTCAAGAAAGATGTGTCTAAATTATGTTCTACCGACTTAAGGACTGCATTATTACTCAAAGAAGGCCCCCGACTAAAGTTGCGAGACCAGTTACTATATCAAGAGACAGTAGATCGTCGAGGTCAGTATGACAAGCAACGATTAGTGCTACCTACAGCCTTCAAGCAGCTGGTGCTGAGGTCCCTTCACAACCACATAAGACACCTTGGTATTGACCAGACCCTCGACTTGGTGAGGTCCAGATTCTACTGGCCAAAAATGGGGGTTGATGTTGAAAACCATGTCAAAACCTGCAGTAGGTGCCTTCAGAGAAAAGCCTTGCCTCAGAAAGCCGCTCCTCTTGTTAACATTTCAACCAGTGTCCCCATGGAACTGGTTTGCATAGACTTTGTGTGTCTAGAGCCTGATCAAAAGAACATTGGCAATGCATTGGTAGTAACCGATCACTTTACCCGATATGCCCAAGCTTTCCCGACCAAGGATCAGAAGGCCTCTACGGCGACCAAGGTGCTAGTAGAAAAGTTCTTTGTCCATTATGGTGCGCTCCAACGTATCCATTCTGATCAAGGTAGGGACTTTGAGAGCAGACTGATTAAGGAGATGCTCTCCCTATGGAGGGTGCAAAAGTCTAGAACCACTCCTTACCACCTACAGGGGGACCCCCAACCTGAATGCTTTAACAGGACTCTCCTGGATATGTTGGGCACTCTTCATCCCAAAAACAAGTCCAAATGGAGCCAACAGATTAGCACCGTGGTACACGCTTACAATTGCACCAAAAGTGATGCTACTGGGTTCTCTCCCTATCGCTTCATGTTTGGAAAAGCCCAGTTGCCCGTAGATGTCTGTTTTGGAGTCTCCCCGGATGGGGTCAGAGCTGAGAATTATTTACAATATGTGCAGAAACTGAAAGCTCAATTGAACCATGCATACCAATTGGCTTAAAAAATAGCTGCCAAACGAAACCTTGCTAACAAAGAGAGATATGATCGATGGATGAAGGCCCAAGAGTTGTTGTCCAGGGATCGAGTGCTATTATGTAACTTGGGACTGCATGGCAAGTATAAAATCGCCGACAGGTGGCATAATCTTCCATATGTTTTATTTTATTTATTTATTTATTCAGTCATAGATTACAATACCTTTGAGCAGAAGACCGCTCTTTTACAAAGGTTCCGTGTCAAGAAAGTAGGAATACATACATTGTGGGTTAGGAGTATCTAGCTAGGTGGATTAAACATAGACAAAAATACATTGTGAATTGGTAACAGAGGAGATTTTAACACAATGATTTACACAAGTAGTAGATGCAGCCAAGATGGAATTGTCAGGTAGGGGATAGAAAACAGTCATCCCATAGGAGAGTAGGGGTGGGGAGGGAGGAGGGTGGGAAGGTGACTAGTAGAGGGAGATGGGGAGGAAAGTGCAGTTGTTGCAGTGCAGGGGGAAACAGGAGATAGGGGGAACAGAGGTAGTAGGAGTGAGATGGGGATTTAACTTGGTGTCGAATCAGTCCTGGATTAGAGGATTAGGAAGAAAAGCAATGAAAATGTGCAGTCACAGGAGCTTTTCTTTAGTAGGTGTTGACCGAGCTTGGTCTTGAAAGGTCCCAAACTGGACGTGGAAGCAAGATTAGTACTGAGGTTATTGAGCCAGAATGGAGCCCAGTAGACATAGGACCTCTGCCCTTGGGAGGTTCTGTAGTGTGTGACGGTGAGAAGCTGGTGGACAGAGTTCCTGGTGTGGTGTGGGCCTGTGGATAGGCTTAGCAGATTTGTGACTCCCAGGAGGTTCCAGGCCAAGTAGTGTTTTCTTTGCTAAGAGGCAGGTTTGGTATTGTATCCTCTTTTCCAGTTGTAGCCACCCAGCTTGCTCATAGAGATCACAAGTGTGCGTTAGGTGGGGGGAATTGGTGAGCAGTCTGCAGGCTTTGTTGAGGGCTACTGCTATCCTACGTAGTGAGGTGGTAGTGGCTGAGCTGTACATGACCAATCCATAGTTGATAACAGAGATAATTGAGCTTTGGATTGCGGTTTTTAGGGCTTCAGGTGTCAGGCATTTCTTGTGCCTGTGCAAGAGTCCAGTTCTTATGTTGACTGTTTTTTGCCACATTCTCAATGTGCACTGCATAAGAGAGGGAGCGATCGAGCGTAACAACCAAGGTATCTGAATTGCTCCACTTGTTCAATTGTAACTCCTTCGTGGTTGGTGATGTTACTTTGTGTTTGCTTCTAGCACTGCTAAAAAGCATTGCTTTAGTCTTTTTATAGTTCAGAACCAACTTGTGTACTCCAAACCAGTCTTCAGTTTGTTCAAATGCAAGTTGTAGCTGATTTTTAAGGGTGCAGGGGTCCTGGTGGGAAGTAAAAATAACTGCATCATCTGCATAGAGTGCCATCTGTTGGCCACAAGATTGAAGTAGGTTATTTATGAAGATGCTGAAGAGGAGGGGGGGTCCTAGAATCGACCCCTGGGGGACCCCGCAGCGAACCGGTAGGTGCCCAGATGTGGCGTTTCCAATTTTTACCTGCTCGGAGCAGTTAACTAAGTAGCATTTGAACCAATTAGTTGTATGATTAAAGAGGCCTATAGAGGTGAGCTGTTGAAGTAGCAGAGAGTGACTCACCGTGTCAAAGGCCTTTGTAAGGTCAATAAAGACCGCGCCTACAGGGTTACCCTGATCCAGTAAGCTATGTATACAGCTGGTGAATTCCATAAGAGCAGTGGTGGATGATTTACCTGTGTACAAAGTGCGTCCAGAGAATGACTCTAAAGCTGTCAAGACCTTGCACAGAAACCACCTACTGCCTATTGGCCAAGTGATCATTGATGCTGAACCATCAGACGTCTCCTCTCCTGGACCGGTGACTCGAGCTGCTGCTAAAAAGAAACAGAGTCAACCTGCCCCAGTTGTTACAGATTCAAGGCCCCCTCCCCCCCACAGCAGGCTCAGAATATCAGTGACTGTCAGTCTAACTCTGATGACAGTGAGTGTGACAATGTTTTGTACTCTTCATATGAACTGAGTCAACTGTTTCGAGGCAACCCTATGTATAATCGTGGGGATGAAGCTAAGGTTACCACCTTTTAAAGAAGCCCAAAATTGGACATTTCTTACTGAAACATGATTTTTCGCAGGACAATACCGAACCTCGACCGATGCAACAGACTTGTTTTCTCTATATAATCAGAATTAAGGCTAAGCATTGTAGTTTCTTAGTTGCTTCTATTGTTTCTTATCATTTTAAGGTATTTTAGTTAAGCTATTGTAGTTTCTAGAACATTTAGTGTAAAGTTAGAAAATATTTTTACTGCTGTAAAATCAGGACATTTAGTATTTTTCATGTTTTTTTGCAGGACACAGCTGCCCAAATCAGGACTGTCCTGCGAAAATTAGGACAGGTGATAACCCTAGATGAAGCTGGGCCCTCAGGACTGCCTAACCCTCCAGCTTCTTCCCTGGAGCCAATGCTCTCTGAAAGTGAAGTGCAGAGTGTTGCGTCTGAAGCAGCAGAATCTTTGTGTCTGGTAGCACTCTTTGAATTGCTCGAGGAAGAATCTGATGTGGTAAATCTCCCTGGTGACATACCAGAACTTAAAGAACAATATGAAAGTGTTGACAGCACCCCTTCAGTGCTGCAAAGTCTAATTGTGCCAGAGTCTCCTCAGAATGAGCAACCTGGGCCCTCGTCAGAAGATGATAATAATGAGCAAAGTATTGTGGAGACAGAATTTACAGAGCCAGGAGCTGATAGTGTTCCCAAGCTGGACATTTCAACCAGTGCAGAGGCATCCCTCACTACAGGAGAAGAAACCCATGCCAGTGTTGACCGCCCAGAGCCTGTGTCTGTTCCCCCCAGAAAGTCTGGGCGAGCTGTTAAGCCAGAGATGCGCTTTAGCTATGACTCCTCTGGGAGGTCTGTGGATTTGCCTCTCAATTTTGTCCTTAAGGGTGTTTACATTTCCAAGAGCTCACTGCCCAGACTGAGCCTGTCTGCTACTTCTAAGTTAAATGTTCTACCCTCAGTACGTGGTGCCCCTGCCCCATCTAGGTTATTCAAATTGCAAGAAACTATTACATGAAAAGTTTAGTAATGTTATTGCGTAGTTCATAGTAAAGTCAGTATTCAATGTATGAAAAATGTAAAGCTGTTGTCATTATGAATATGTATACGAATAGAGAACACTGAATAAGTGTAGTAATGTGTTACGTTTATGCTTACTGATGCCTCAGTCATTATTGTATTCTGTAGTAATGTCCCGTATATAACATAACATATATTCTCTTATTCCATGCTATTATAGTATAGACTTGACATGGACGCCAAGTTCATTCTAGGCGGGAAAGGGGTAACCCCCTGCAAATGGGGATTCCCAAAAGTCTTCCTTGGGCTTGCCTAAATGCCCACTGCCAGGCTGATGTGCTGTGTCCTAGCGATTTAAAAGTGTTTGCATGTGAGTGTCCTGTTAGCCTCCATGCCTGTCTCTTTAACAGCTGCCTATCTTGTGGTGTAAAATTAATCTGGGTAGGGACAGAGTAGTCTCAGGCTTGAGTCCCGCCTGGGCTGCAGTGCCATCACTCCATTCTGCCATCGCTATTTGCGCATAGGGAGCCCTGCTAGGAACTGTGCCTGTTTACTGTTTATCTGTTTTAATCATAATAATAATAATATTGCAGTTTGTCTAATCTGACTTCCTTTGCAGAATGGACATTTCCGCATTGCCCCACTGTCTTGGTTTCGGACTGCCTATTGGGACCAATCAGTACCTTTGGGGACTCTAAAATGATGTCTGTCCCCAGGGGTCTTGTGGGAGCAAATTTCTGTAGGAATTGTAGTTTTTGCACTTTGGCGCCTAAATGGACCTGGAGGGGGAGCCCTTGCTTTGACAGACTGATGGATCAACCAATCGGAACCTTTTGAACTGAATGGAAATTCCCAAGCTGCCTGCTGCAGTGTGTCAGTCTGGAGTTAGAGTTTGAAGAGTAAACAGTGTGAGTGATTCAAGCAGCTGCTTCTGCGTAGTTTGCGCGGGAGATTGGTGGAAAGGCTGAGTTTGGCCTGTCTGCCTCTTGTCCCTCGAGAGGGAATCCTTTGAAAGCTTATCAATCGGACTGTATCCGAATTGGAGTGAGACAAAGCCACTGATGAGTGACCAGATTTAAACCTGAAGAAGACTGAAGATTTGCTGTACGCAGTCAGCCTGTCAGGACATCCATTCACCATAGAACTCCCGGTTTTGCTCAGAGACACTGATATTGTGACCAGATTGCTATCCGCTTGGTGGTATGGTGATTGCTTACTGTAAATGTGCTGTAACCTGCTAGCGGGTCGCGATTTGGTTCCCCACTGTTTAATTGTGCCTGCTTGCTGGAAGCTGCATCCAGCACCTATCAGACTGTATCCGCATTCATCTCCAATTGGTCTGGGCCTCCATACTTTGGCCCAGCCAGCTACTCATGCCACAGAGAAGACCATTGACGAGAGATCTGCCTGGGGATCAGCCCCCTGCTCAACATCACAAACAGGAATGACACCATGGTGAATTGTGTGGGCCCTGCTTCTTCTGGCAAACCAGCAAGTCTTCCTGCAGTCTCCATTTCATCCATCCTGTGTTCTGTACTGGGTAGCGTAAGTAAACACCAGGGTAGCTCCCTGCAACAACAGCTCAATCAAAGTGTGTCATCTGATTTGTTTTGTCTAATCCTCACGAACTGAGCCTCCTGGCTCCAGATTACAAATTGTGTATGGTTGTGCATGCCTTTTCTTTTCATCACAGGGCCCCAACCAGCTGCAACGCCGGTTTACCCTGAGCAGCGTTCAGACTAGCCACCTACTTCCAACTGGGTACACGAGCGTGTGACTGTGCAGGGACTAAAAGTGCATGCATAATTGCCTGACTAGATCAGTTTTAGAATCAATCAACCTGATTACGCCCTTCCCTTGTTCAATTCCCCTAAATAAATCAGATCTAATTCTTTTTGCATTTAATCTGACTGTGGTTCCAGTTTGTACCCAAAGCACTGTACTGTTGTTATTTGCTGTGCCTAACCTTGTTTTACAGGGGGTCTCCAAGGTCGAACTGGTGGAATCAACCCTGGTGGTAAGTGCAAACAGTGTGGGGATTTGTATGCTGAATAGGGATACTGTGAAAGTGTTTGTTGCATATTGTCTCAGCCACTAGAGGGGAAAGAGGGGGTTACAGAGTCCCAGAGGGCTGTACACAGGTAAACCTTGTTACAAACAACCCTGTCCTCCGGGTGGAGACACCGTTTCTCATTCATTTATTTATTTATTTATTGAAATGTTTCACCAGGAGGGCACACTGAACAACAAGTTACATGTCTCATAGTGCGACCTGGGAGGAAGGGTTACATAGGGTTGCGAAGGATGATCAGTTACAATAGTATGTGTGTAGTACAAACAATACAACATTGTAAGATTGTACAACAGTTGGAACACAAGGTATTGTACAATAAACAGTAGTGGAACATTGGGTAAATTACAATACATGTTCAAAATCATACACAAGAACATATAAATGTACAAAACAGTAATAATGCGATAGAACCATTTATAGTGTATGAGTGTACCAGGAGCAGGCTTGAGGTAGTACGCCAAGTGCTGTTGGAGTAAAAAAGTATGGGGTTAGGCTGTGCACAATGGTGACCCAGAAGGGCAGGAGGAGAAGAGAGGGGGGAGAGGCAAGAACTGAATATGAGGAGAAGGGGCAGCCATTTCCTGATTTCCCCTTCAGGATGTTGAGAACCCTGCTTTGGGGGGGGGGAGACATGGTAGGAAGGCAGAAACTGGGGAAAGGTATTAAGGTGGGTTAAAGCAGTAACAGCTGAGGGAAAGGTAATTGTGTAGGGCAGAGGTAAGAGAGTTTCAGTACCTAGGCCCCTTAACCTGCAACTAGCCATGCAGGCAGGGGTAGTAGCCCTTGCGATAGTGCCACCTAGGGGTTACATACTTAATTACATGGGCCACCTCCTGAAATATCAGGAGGAAATCCTTAAAGCCTCCCAAGCGACAGTCCAGTCCCTCCTGGCAGGTTCTGTCCAGGAGGACCTGATATACCATCTACTGCAGCAGCTGTATGCCGCCACCTGCTGAGGACCACTTGCCGTTAATACTGTGGCTCATACATTCTCAGCTGGGAGTCTGCCTCAGACAACATGCCTGGCACAGGGTGTCAGGATTTTCACAGAACGTACTGCAATCTAACCTGAATGCTCCCTTTAAAGCAGTTCAGCTGTTCGGACCACAGACTTAAAACATCTTGAAAGATCTACAGGACTTCGGTCATATCTTTCAATCGGTGTGAACCCTTTACCATCCAAAAGCCAAAACAGCCTTGGCTCCTCGAGGGGCCGCCCCTACAAGGCTCATCCCTCCACTCAAAGGCAACCTGCCAACAAGGGCAAACCTCAATTACAGTTGCTGGGTCCTAGAAATGCTCAGAAGCCACATTACGTCCCTGCTGCTCCCCAGCAGAGCCAGCCTTCTCCCTGAAGGTCTTTCTCCAGTCATGAACCTAGAGACCCTACCCACGGCCTTCAGGGCAGGTTTTCCCTGCACCTGCAGGGGTGGCAAGCTATCTCCTCTGATCAGTGGCACCTGCAGCTGATCCAGACAGGACATACACTGAGATTCATGGAGATACCTCTTTATTTCCCTCCCAGGGTCTCTCACTGTGCCCCGAATCAGGCACTGGTCCTTCAGACCAAGATCGATGCCATTCATTCAAAAAAACCTATCAAACCAGTTCCCCTTCTTCAGAAGGATGCAGGATTTTACTCCCACTTTTTCCTGGTTCCCAAATGGATGGGGGATTTACACCCCATTTTGGATCTGAGGTGTCTCAACCTCTACATCGCTTACCAAAAGTTCTGCATGGTGTCTGTTCCAATACTTCTCCCTTTGCTGAACACCAGAGATTGGCTCTGCTCTCTAGATATGAAGGATGCATACCTCCATATCATGATGCACCTGGCTCACAGATGGTTTCTCTGTTTCATGTTGCAGGGTCATCACTACCAGTTCAGGGCCCTCCCTTTCAGACTTTCCTCTGCCTTGAGGGTATTGACAAAATGCCCAGCGGCGGTCACAGGGAAGGCCTCTGTCTTTACATACCTGGACAACTGGATCCTGAAAGCATCCTTCAGCCAACAGCTATCTTTCACACTTTCTCGAACCCTACAGTTGTTCACCCAAGTAGCCATGCTGGACACCTCTGTGGGGAAGGTGTATCTGCCCATAGCTCAGGCAGATGCCCTGATTACTTTGGCATGCAGTTTAGAGTCCGGCAGATTACTCTTCACACGAGACTACCTCAGTCTTCTGGGATATTTGGTGGCCACAATACCGACAGTCCCCAATGCCAGATTAAATATGAGGGTCCTTCAGTGGTCCCTCAGAATCCAATAGGACCAAAAACAGGATGATTTTGATGCCCCGGTCCTGATGTCTTCCCTGGCTCTTCGAGCTCTACAATGGTGGAAGCCCAGAGACAATCTAATGCGAGGCATGCCTTTCTGATCTCCTGTCCCGAGTCTCATTCTGACTACAGACACCTCCTTGACAGGGTGGGATGCTCATCTCCTACACGTCAGATCACAAGGATGTTGAACATCAGTGGAGGCCCGCCTCCACATCAGTGTCTTGGAGCTGAGGGGAGTTCTCTGTGCCTTACAGGAGTTCAAGACTCACCTCCCCCCAGGTTGCCTACAAGTGCAATCAGACAATTCTACTGTAGTTCACTACCTGAACAAGCAGGGAGGAACCCATTCATACCCTCTCTATAAAGAATTAATGAGGGTGTGGTATTGGGCAATCCAGAGAAATATTCATCTTCTGGCAGCACACATCCCTTGGCAGATGCCAAGAGCAAGTCCACTACCCAGGCCCATGAGTGGGAAATCTTGTCCGATGTTCTAAACTACGTCTTCCATTTATGAGGCCTACTGGAGTTGGATCTATTTGCCTCTCCGCAAAATGCGAAACTGCTGCTTTACTGTTCTCTAGCGCGAGGTCCTGGAACTGTGTGTTGGGACGCATTCTCTCTTTCCTGGACAGGAAGATTTCTTTACGCATTCCCACCCTTTCCACTCATTCAGAGAGTACTACTGAAACTGGTCCAGGGCAGGGCATCTCTGATTCTCATGGCACCGTTCTGGCAAAGACAAATTTGGTTCCCTCTACTTCTACAGCTCTCGGAACCAGAGCCAATACCTCTGCCAATTTGCCGGGCTTTACTGTCACAGGTGCAATGCTCCCTGTTACAGTCAGACCTTCGCTCCCTCCACTTACATGCCTGGCTCTGGAGGTCGTAGTCCTCTCACACTTCAGGATGTCTCCAAAGGTTGCAGAAGTTCTCTGGGCTGCTCAGAAGCCGTCTACTCAATTTTCATATTCATTGACATGGAAACGCTTGTGTTCCCTGGACTTAGTTCCTTATGGATGTCCCCCTCGATGCATCTTAGATTATTTGCTCTCCTTATCAGATGGTAGACTGAAATATTCCTCTGTGAAAGTCCACCTTTTGGCCATTGCTGCATTTCATTTACCTGTGGACAACATACCTTTATCCCAGTTACCTTTGATTCAAATCTTTTTGAAAGGTATTCTGCACCTACAGCCCTCTATCCGGGATCCAGTCCCTCTCTGGGATTTGGATTTTGTGCTTGCAAAATTGACTACGAGTCCGTTTGAGCCCACTGAAACTAGCGATCTCCTTTATCTTTCATGGAAAATGATATTTTCAGTTGTCATTTCATCTGGCAGATGTGTCTCAGAGTTGCACGCACTAATGTGCAAACCGCCATACATACAATTTCATAATGACCAGGTGTCTTTACGTACTAACCCAGCATTCTTGCCAAAAGCTGTTTCTAAATTTACTTTAAATCAGATCATCCAATTGCCAGTATACTTTGCAGACCCTCAGAAACCAGGGGAAGCCCTGCTTTATACTCTCGATGTGCATAGAACATTGAGCATTTACCTTCTTTGCACTTACAGTTGTGAAAAACTGAGCAACTTTTTGTTTCTTACACCCCTGGAAACCAGGGGGTCCATGTTTCAAAGCAATGCTTGTCCACATGGTTGGCCAACTGTATTACATTTATTTATACAAAATGCAAAAAAACTTTCACAGGAGGTGTGAAACCACATTCTACCAGAGGCGTGGCTGCCTCTACGGCGTGTTTCCGAGGTGTTTCTGTCTTGGATATCTGCGAAGCCACCACGTGGTCTACTGTATGTACCATTACCAAGCATTACAGTCTAGACATCGCTTCTAAGAGGTGAATCGTTTTTGGACTGGCCATCCTACACGGACTACTGTCCTAAGCCTTTATGAGTCACTTCCTCCTCCTCCTCCTCCTGCTGGGTATAATAACTGCTTGGGAATCTTCCCACATGTTGTGATCTGCTGCAAGAGATTGCCTCGAAACATTGAAACATAGAAACATAGCAGTTGACGGCAGATAAGGACCGCAAGGCCCATCCAGTCTGCCCATTTCTTTTTCTACCTTATAAATGTGAAGAAGATAGTATGGTTGTGTAAGAACTTACCATAACAGTAGATCTTCAAGAGTATCTCTTGTAGCAGGTCATGCAGCCCCGTCCTCTTTCCCCCTTGCTGTTACTTCAGAAAGATTCCTTGCTCCTGTCTTTTAAGACTCCACAAGCTACTGCCTTGATTTCCCTCCTCAATTCCCATCGGAGGCCTAAGATATGTTTACACATTCGATCGCCAGGATCCTGGAAAAGAACTGAGGAGTAGCTGGGACCTCCTCCTGTTATACCTGCCAGGTGAACACCACACTGTGGTGCTAGGGGGAGATCCCAGGGTCGACTGCTGAGAAAAGCCATCAGGAGGAACTTTCACCTGTGGCTGAATCCCACACGTTATGACCTGCTGCAAGAGATACTCTCGAAGATCTACTGTTATGGTAAGTTCTTACGCAACCGTATTAAACTCATATCAGATTACCTAAAGGTGACCAAACAATGTGAAAAGGCTGTGGAGAAAGCCAGTAGGATGCTGGGGTACAATGGGAGGGGTAACACCAGCAGAAAGAGGGAGGTAGTTATGCCCCTGTACAGATAGCTGGTCAGACCTCTGCTGGAGTACTGTGTCCAGTTCTCGAGACCACATCTCCAGATGGACATAGACAGACTGGAGGCAGTTCAGAGGAGGGCTACAAATAATGGTTCCGGACCTGCAAGAAAAACCTTATGAAGGGAGGCTGGGGGAACTCCATATGCATTCCCTGGAAGACAGGAGAGAGAGAGGGAGGATATGACAGAAACATTCAAGTACCTCGGGTATAAACAAGGTACAAGAGGGAAGCATCTTTCAAAAAAGATGTGCAAGAACAAAGGGTCACAGAATAAAGTTTGGCGGGGAGGTTCAGGGGCAACATGAGGAAGAACTTTTTTACTGAAAGAGTGGTGGATGCTTGGAACGACCTCCCAAAGGAAGTAGTTGGAGCAAAAACAGGAAATTCAAGAATTCATGGGATAGGCATAAGGGTACCCTAGGGACAGGAAAAAAGGGGGTGAGCTTTAGATTAACTAGGATCAGTGGTTCAAAATAGGTAGGCAAAATGTGCAAACTAGATGGGCCAAGCAGTCCTTATCTGCTGAATTTCTATGTTTCTATAGATGCAACAGAAGCCAGGTCAAGGAGACGAGGACGAAGGAGGAGGAGGGAGGGACAAGGTCAGTCAAAATAACATTTAAAAAAAAGTTTCATTTTGAGATCACCATGAGGGCAGAATAGTGAGAGGCCAGTGGGCACCAAGCCACAGCCAGGCAGACTGAGGTGGGAGGAAGGACAGGGTGGAGCATGGAGGGTGTATAGCAGAGTCCGCTTGACTGGAGGCCTGAGCGATGAGTCAGTGACCACATTACTGAGTGAGCTGAGCCAACAGTCACACACCCACAGAGTACTAGAGTGGCCAGGTAACCCAATTTGCCATTTCAGACCAAAGCCAGTGAGTTAGTGTGGTGGTGATGTGGGCAAGCTGAAGGACTGGAGCAGACAGAACAGCAAGCACATGTCATCAGAGTAGGTGGGGGGAGTTCTGCAGAAAAAAGTGATTTTGTTTTTTTAATGCCCTGTCCCTCCCTCCCTCTCTCCCTGCCTGCTATAATTATCGGGCAGTCTGATATTTACTTGAGGATGGTTAAGTTGTTGATGGGAATCAGGTGTGTGTGTGTGTCTGTCTGTGTCCATTCTTCTTTTAACTTTATGCTGGTATTTATTCCATTAGGGGTTGCATGTTCACCGTGTATACATTACACTGCCTGGCTGTAGTCAATGTGTAGGATACTGGCTATTAAAATTTTCACCAAACATCAGGAGTGCCAGTCCTTCCACTGATTGTAGAGCTCCTTTCCACCACTGATGGCCAAGACTGTATGTGCTGTTGTTGCCAAACTTGCCAGAGTAGTTCCTTATCCTTGCCTCCTCCCTATGATGTTGTCATATTAAATAATGAGCAGACAGTTTTTTTGTACTTTCAGACAGATTTTAATGGAACAAAATTACTAAGTCTTAGGTTTTTTTGTTTTGTTTTTGCTTTTTAGCTCCATCCTGGCTTCTGGACAGCCTCTCCATCAGGCCGCCTATGCTCCTCACTTGCCCACCCTGCCCTGGTACAGCTGTCACCACCCCACATCGCAGCCTCCCGGGTAACCTGGCGTAAGCCTTCACTGAATGGGAACCCTCCTCCGAGGTGGAATGCACCAGTGGGGGAGGCCAGCACACTCCTTATTGGCCTGAGTGCTGCTGAGGTGGCCTTTAGGCTGCCCAGAGTCCCGTGGCAGCAGGAGCCGGCGACCATAATCCGGTAGACCACGGAGCTCTATTTCCCATTTTCTCCCAGGGGTGGTGTGCCACTAATGTCAGGCATACGCTGATGTTCACCATACCCCACTTGGTTAGCAGGACCCAGCATATTGTTGTACCCTCGACCTCCACCAGGAGTCAGCAAGCACCGGGTCAGCCCCTCACCCTTCCCCAGAGAGAAGGCAAGCAGTCGTCAGATGCTCAAGCCTTCTCTCCCTGGCTGGCCCTCCAGTGCCCCGGATCCGTTCCCAAACCTGGGTCGCCAGTTTCACAAGCGGAAATCCAACTGCTGCACTGATGGGCCAGCAGCTAAGGCTAAGTTTAATGCATTGAATAAGGTGGTTTGACTTAACTGGCTGCCTTGCCTAGGTGAGCCCCAGTGTGTGGCTGCTTCTTCCAGCACTGCCTGCTTTAGGGTGGGGTACTGGGTGTAAAGGCAGAAGGCAAGTTTAAATAAGAAGCTCTGCTATGGATTGTGGAGGTTGCTGACTGTTCTGGCTGCAGCGTCCATTAACTGGGGAAACTGATGGGTGGTGGGGAGTTGCTGCGGGTGTGACTGGTTGCCATTTTCTTTGTACGGCCATGCTGCAGGGATGCAGACATGTTGTTCAGTGTGCAGGCTGCAGCATGCCCATTTCATACTAATATGTCCCGTAAGTGATCCCCAAGCACCTACTGGACTCTCCCACTAAGCTCCCATCAGTCCCTGAACTTTATTTTTGTCTGCGGCCCCACTCCAGGGCACTCTGTTTAACATAAACTCTGCACAAATACTGTAAGGAGCTTTTTTGTTACCTCCATCAGCAGGCTCATGTCCGAATTCTTAAGTTTTCTTTTTAATTTTGAACCCTTTGAGAGTTGAATCACACTATAGCCTGGTGTGTAGAGAGTGGCATAACAACTGATTATATCTTTATTGTATTATTGTATGGACGTAATGCCCATTTGTTGTGTTTAGCAACTGCAATATTTAAGTATGGAATGCTTGTGCTACAAGGTTTGGCCACGTAACCTGTCCCTGTGTGGAAGGGAGTCCCTGGTTACTGCTGTGTTATGGCCCATGGCAATGTAAATCCAGCCCTGGTGGCTTCTACTGTATATTAATATATTTTTAAAAAAATGAAAATGCTGCAGAGACTTGGGGTGCCACCTAAACTACATGGCCACAAGCAGGAGGAGGAGGAGTGTCCCACAAGGTCACTTTGTGCTTTCCATGTGAATAAGGAGGGTTCCTGCCCTGAGGCCATGCCTGAGGCTGTCTGATCCCTTGCTGTGTAATGTCTTGACTGTAACCTTACATGCAATATGTCTTTGTACTGCATATATAAAACGTGTTTACTACGTGTAACTAACTCCAGTTCGCCCCTGAAAAAGGGACCTTCGGGGCTCAGTGGGCCTACCCGGTTACCAAAATTATAAATAAATAAATAAATACATTAAGATACATGGAAGTCTGATCTTTTTGGATGTGACATTATTTTTTGGGGATCTCTCCACTGCCAGGTTTTTCCCTACAATGTTGTGCTACCAGTGACCCATGTAGGCCACCGTGATACCATGCTGCACGACCATTGTGCTACTATCAGCAAAAGGCATGGAATGAAACCATTGTATTACCACTGCGAGTCCAGCCATCGTACTACCACTGACGCATGCTACCACAGTGGTCACAATGGTAGCGCAATGGAATTGAAACAAATCCATTGTGATGCCATGCTACATGACCATTGTGCTACCATCAGCATAAGGCATGGAATTAAACCATTGTATTGCCACTGTAAGTGCAGCCATTGTGCTACCACTGACGCATGCTACCACAGTGGTCACAATGGCAGCGCAATGAAATTGAAACAAATCCATTGTGATACCATGCTACATGACCATTGTGCTACCATCAGCATAACGCATAGAATGAAACCATTGTATTACCACTGCAAGTGCAGCCATTGTGCTACCACTGACGCATGCTACCACAGTGGTCACAATGGTAGCACAATGGAATTGAAACAAATCCATTGTGATACCATGCTACATGACCATTGTGCTACCATCAGCATAAGGCATGGAATGAAACCATTGTATTACCACTGCAAGTCCAGCCATCGTGCTACCACTGACGCATACTACCACAGTGGTGACAATGGTAGCGCAATGGAATTGAAACAATTCCATTGTGATACCAATTACAGTGGTATCACATTGGTGTTTGCCATTGTGCCACCATTGCACAAGTGTTTGCCAATGTGCGGCCACTGTATGTCAATGGTATCACAGTGGCCACAGTGGTAACACACTGGAATTGGAACAAAACCACTGTGATACCAACAACCAGTGGTATCACAATGGTGCACATTATTACCACTGTGGTGCCAGCAAAGGCGGTGTTACCAGTGAACTACCAGTGTCTGCATGGTATCACAATGGAATTGGAACAAATCCACTGTGATACCATTTATGAAACCCACAATGGTAGTACATTGGAAATCACAGTGGTAGTACAATGGTAAATAATAGGTATTACAATGGTATTCTGAAGACATTTTTGTAAGTGTTATTCTGTGTTTTAATGGAATACATAGATTAATATTGTGCTTCCAGTTGTATTGTTATATACATACAGTATATATATTACAAGAGCAACAGAATTATGTATTAAGCAGGTTAGCAAGAGGAAAAGGAAGAGGAGACCATTATGGTTTTCCAAAGAGGTAGCAAAGAAAGTGAAAGCCAAAAAGATTGCATTCAGGCAATACAAAAAGACACAGGCAGAAGGGGATAGGGAGAAGTACCTGGAGAAGCAAAGGAGGCAGGAGGTCAGTAGGAAGCCAAAGCTCAGACAGAAGAACACATTGCAAAATCAGTGGGTAGAGGGACAAAACCTTTACAGGTACATAAGGAAAAAGAAAAGGCAAAGGGAGATAGTGAGACTGAAGGGGAGGATGGGGTTGTGTGGAGGATGACAACAGTAAAGCTGACATATTGAACAGGTATTTCGCTCAGTCTTTACTGAGGAAGAGGAGGGTAATGGGTCTGAATGGAGTACAAGGGGTGAGAATGGTGCAGAAATGGACACAAGTCCCTTACACGAGAAAGGGTCCTGAAGGAACTGGAAGTAATAAGAGTTGATAAAGCAATGGAGCCAGATGGGGTGCACCCAGGGTCCTTAAAGAACTAAGAGAGGTGGTGGCTGAACCTCTTGCTATCCTGTTTAGCTGATCACTAGAAACAGGGAGGTACCCAAAGACTGGAGGATAGCAGATGTAGTCCCCTTATACAAAAGTGGAACAAAGAGGAAGCGGGGAACTACAGACCAGTCAGCCTCACCTCGGTAGTGGGGAAGATCATGGAAGCACTACTGAAGGAGAATTGGTGGAACATCTGGTTGTCAATGGACCACAGGACCCAAGGCAGCATGGTTTCACCAGGGAAGGTCGTGTCAGACCAACCTCATTGAATTTTTGACTGGGTGACTAGGGAGGTGGATCAGGGAGGCAGTGGACATGGCCTATCTGGACTTCAACAAGGCCTTTGACACTGTGCCACATAGAAGACTATTGCACAAACTGGGAATATGGGTGTGGGCAGGATAGTAGTGCGGTGGGTAGGTAACTGGATGGACAGCAGGACACAGAGGGTGGTGGTAAATGGCTGTCTCCACAGAGGAAGAGGTGACCAGTGGGGTACCACAGGGATCAGTGCTGGGACCGTACTATTCAATATCTTCATCAGTGACATTGCACAGGACCTAGAAGGCAGAATTTCACTGTTCGCTGATGACACAAAGCTCTGTAACAGAGTAGACACACCAGAGGGTGTAGACAGAATGAGAAGGGACCTGCAGAAACTTGAAGAATGGTCAGGGGTTTGGCAGTTGAAATTCAATGCAAGGAAGTGCAAGATAATGCATATGGGGCACAAAACCCTGGCACAATATATCAGTTGGGGGTGAGGATATAGCATGCACCAAGCAGGAAAGGGATCTTGAGTTATCATCTCTGATGACCTCAAGGCAGGGAAACAGTGTGACAAGGCAGCAGGTAAAGCAAATAGGATGCTGGGATGCATAGGCAGGGGCATCACCAGCAGGAAAAGGAGGTCATAATTCCACTATACAAGACACTAGTGAGGCCCCACCTGGAGTACAGTGTACAGTTCTGGAGACCATACCTACGTAAGGACATAGACAGGGTAGAGAAGGTTCAGAGGAGGGCAACAAAGATGGTGCATGGATTGCATCACAAGTCCTATGAGGACAGGTTGAAGGCACTGAACATGTACTCCTGGAGGAGAGGAGGAGAGGGGATATGATAGAGACATACAAGTATCTTACAGGGAGGAACAGGGTGCAGGAAAACACTATTTTAAGTGAAAAAGATGTTCCAGGACTAGAGGGCATGGGATGAAGTTGGAGGGAGGACGATTCAGAGGAAACGTGAGGAAGAATTTCTTCACAGAACGGGTAGTGGATAAGTGAACACCTGCCAGAGGAAGTGGTGGGGCTGAAACAATCACGGGATTTAAGAATGCATGGGATAGACATAAAGGAATTCTGGAGGTCAGGGGTAAGGGGCAACAGACTTCCTGGAAAACATAAACTGAACTTACAAACTTAAATGGGCAGACTGGGTGGGCCACAGGCCCTTATCTGCCGACACTGTCTATGTATCTATGTATCTATGTATCTATGTATATGTAAATATTCTGTGTAGGATTTTAAATAATTGTACTACTGTTGTTGGTTTGTACAGTGCCCAGAGTTTCCGGAAATGGGCGCTTATATAAATAAAATATCTATCTATCAAATAAATATATTGAGCAGATTTAAATCCCCAAAAGGGCTAGATAAAAATTGAGGGTGTATGGAAGGAATTGCAAAGTAAAGAAATGAAACGCTGAGGTAAATAAGCAGGAAAGAACCATAGACACAGCGGCCAGAAGCAAAACAAATATGAACCAAGCAGGAGAAACACAGGAACACATCCAGCAGAACCAAACAGGTCCCAGAGCGCTGACAATGGGAAGAGGGGCAAGACAGAAGCAGAAGCAGGCTCCAGTCAAGGCCGCAGCAGGCCCAAAATAAGAAGACAAACCAACAGAGCCTCCGGCTGGCAAAGCAAAGAGAAAGTGCTTCAGAGGGAGGCTGGGAGGAACTGCTTATATAGCTCAGGAAGCAGGCGTGGCTGGTTGCTCACCCACTGAACTGCAGGCATAGCCTTTCAATTTCTGTATCCTCTTCTCTGGTAAGCCATTCCACCACCCTTTCACTCTCTGGATGAAAGAATGCTTCCTGACTGTTTCTCCTGTTAGCTTGAACTCATGCTTCCTGATTCCGCTAGCCTGCATTCTGTTGAAACAGAGGTTGCTTACTTGTAACTGTAGTTTTACTACTAATACTCGGTTCACATCACACTCAAGCAGTCTTCCACTGAGCATGCTCAGTCACCAGAATAGTCTTTAAGACTGACTTCTCCTACCATCCACCCATGTGTCTCTCCAGCTCTGCCCCTTTGATCTCAAATCTGTAAGCTGGAACAAGAATCTGAAGCAAGCCTTGCCAGGGGAGATCAGGTGTGTCTGTCGATGTGAACTTAATACTAGTAGTAGAACTATGGTTACAAGTAAGTAACCTCTGTTTCCAACTAACTAGATTCAGTTCACTATTCATACTTAGACAAACTCCTAGCAAGCAGCATCCAACAACTTAGCAAGTTAATGCTATAATGGGATATGAAACTGTATGCAAGGTAGTGGCACTATATATTTCAGAAATTGAAAATATACCTGTCAGCAGTATGTCTGGTGACATGAGCCTTCAGTCCCATGGGTGGCTCAGTCCAACTCAGCCTGTAACACAGAGCGATGCAGTTGCCAATCCATTGGGCAGGCAACATCAATGTATGTGACAAATAGCTGGTGATCCTCACCATGAAACTGCACATGATTTCTGTACACTAACAGGATCCTATGAATATCTAGGCCAGCATATTCAAAGATCCCAGTTGGTGCTGGCAAAAACTTTTCTCCAGATGTAAATTAGTGCCTGCAGCAAACTACTGGAATATTGGAACATACCTGAAGCACATAGTAAATGCTAAAGGCATGATCCAATTTCCCATCCAAATGTGGTAGATACTATGCCAGTTGCTCCCACAAACCATAACCCCCTACTGACCACATGAGCTATGTGGCCCATAGGGAGATATGGGGTTGACAGGATCAAAGGAGCAGTTAGGACCTGCAAATGGTGATTGCTCCTGCTGAGGGAATGTTTAAAACTACAGTGCTGAATACTTTATAGTCTAGCTGATGAATGATTGCATTAAAAGGCCTGTGCATTAGTATTTTAGATGAACATGTTCCTGTTTAGTGTAACTCAGTGGCTAGTGTGCCATGGTTGTGTCTGTCTAATGTGATGAACAAAGAAGCTGAAGTGCAGGAGGAAGGCATTGAAGACCAAAGGAGAACTGGGTAACTTTTATTTAATGAGTTTTTACGGCTGCAGTAGGCGGAGCCTGCAGATGTTTTGCATGTACAAAAGGAGTGATGTCATGTTTTCTGTCTGTGGAACTGACTAAAGGTGTAAATAGCCTCCTTCGCCTTACCCTCCTCCAAGAAATATTTTCCGCCCTCAAATAAATACGCTTTCATGTTAGTCAATGGTTGCAGGGTACTATTTTCCTTCTTAAATGGGAGGTACAAGAACTGGAACCTGAGTAATGGAAGGCAGCATCAGTTTTTTGGGGGGAGTAAGATCCACCCCAACCTCCACCCAAGAAGCTCCTAAAGATCCACCCCCACTTTTTTTTTTATTCATGTGGGAGGGGCATGAGGTGGATCTATCATGCTGGAACAAGACACACTAGTTTGGGACCTGGACATAACAATAGAACAAGTCTGTGGAGTGATCGAGTTGTGGAGCCCCTGCATTTTATTAAGGACTAGGAGAACAGAAGATACTTAATGCTTTCAAATTGACTTAAGAACCCTTGGAACAAATGATTATCAGAAACACCTGGGGCCTCAGAAGGAAAGAGTAATTATGTAGTGAAATTATAGCTCCCAAGGAAAACAATAGACACAGCATTCTGATTCAAGCTGAAAGAACCACAGGTTTTTCTTAAAAATTTATATAACAAATACATAAAGTTCAGCTTTTGGGAGTAACAATATTTGTTTACCATATTCGATAGATAGATAGATAGATAGATAGATAGATAGATAGATAGATAGATAGATAGATAGATAGATAGATAGATAGATAGTCTTTTTAGTAGTTTCAAAGCTTTGAAAGCATTGGTATTAGTAATGCATTTAGAAATACTATGTATGTCTTTATGTGACGAAGTACCTTTGGAAATGAGCCTCTGGCTCAAAGGTTGTAAACTGATTTTACAAATAAATAAATAAAATACATGTTTTAATTGTCTTTACAGTTAAACATGCAGTTTCATGTGAGGGCACATTTTGGGGGAGGGGGTTCAAATTATTTTAATCATGGGCACAGTACTTGGTAAACACAGAACTTTGATGATAAAGTGTATTTTTTCTTTTAAGTTAGAGAAGTATGTATTATATATGTGTGTGTGTTTTCTTTTTACTACTTTCTTTTCACTGATATTATAAACTGAGCCTGGAAAAAAGTAAGACTGAACAGATCAGAGCTGACATTAAGAAATGTGATGTTCCTAAGGTCTGTTGCATGCACTATGCTTTAATTGTTGTGGGAGGGGCATGAGGTGGATCTATCATGTTAGAACAACTATCAGAGCTGCCATCCCCCCGGACATGCCATTTATCACTCATTCAAAATAACACAAATGTAGTTTCACATTTTTACTATGAGGGAAGCAAGAAGATGAACCAGCATGGTTAACAAATACACTGATTGACACCTGTGAATGAGTGGGATGGGGGAGTTTTTTCTAACATTCCAGGTGGTTTTATACTCCCTGGAACCTGCTATTCAGGTTTTTTTTTATTATTATTGCATCTTGTCCCAGGCAATCTTCCCAGAGTGCAGTTTGCTCTATTGTTTAATAGCTCTGGGTGGAGGCCAGTGTCTTGTTACATTGTCTTTTGTTTCAAATTAACCACAGATATTATGGCAGCCAAAGGAGAGACACTTTGAGTCTTAGGGTATGTACAGCATAATTAATAAGTTTTCATATGCATAACCTTTCCATTCATGTTATTGCTAGACATACTGTAGCTAGCTTGGCTTGAAGAAGGGTTGACATGGTCAGGACCCCTTAGCAATTGAGATGCATATGCAGCGAATAAGTCCAGATGCGCTAACTTACCCTACAACTGTTAATACTTTTGCATTTATATTTATTTTAAAATATTTAATATTCTGACCATGTGGTTATGTCATGGACAATAACTGATCTCCAGCCTTAACCCCCCCCCGTGCCCCAACTTGCATAGAAGACAGTGCTTGTAGACAAATCTAATCATTTTGCTGGTGTGTTCTGGTGTGTGTGTGTGTGTGTGCGCTTTTGATTCAATTGCTTGTATCTTGCATGGAAAACAGTGCTTGTAGACAATCTAATCATTTCGCAGCTGTGTTCTGCTGAGTGTGTGTGTATATGTGTGTGTGTGTTCCTTTGAGGCAATTCTTGCAACCTAGGAAAGGTAGAAATGATAAGGTATCTCCTCCCTATTCCAGGATGCAAGTTCCTTCCACCCTGTGAACACCTGCCTGCTGAATAAGGAAGGGTTCCAGGAACCAAGGGAATGATTACGGGGGGGGGGCTGATGGTCATCAAAATGGAAAGGGATTTTGGGGTAATCATATTGGATGATCTAATGTGTATGCCTTCCTTACAACAGAAACTAAAACAAATCTTACTACTTACAAATCCTTGTGTTGTTTCTCCATACCTCCTTAACAATTCCACACAACAACTTCACTAACTTCATTATGCAGCTGTGGTGGATCTGACCAGAATTTGTTACCCTTGCCAAAGGTCTGTGTGGAAGTGCCCAGTCAATGGGCAAGTAGCTGCTAATTCAAGGTTATCAAGACCACTCACCCCACAGAAGAGTGAAAACCAAGTGCCCCTGAACCATGCTGTATAGTTCCCAAGGGACAGCATCTCTAGACTTGCCCTAGAAAGGAATCACTTTAGGTAGAGGCACCGTACTGTTGCAATTCTGAACTAACAAAAAATAAATAAATAAACTCACCACAACAAGCCCAGAGCCATCTGCATGAAACACAGCCTTCCTCCGGCCCACTTACCATTGTGGCAGGAGTTACAAAAGGAGGCACCACTGGGATAATTTTTGGATGAAATTTTGATCTTAAGAACAACAGGTACCCCTGGAGGACAATCAGTTGCCCAAGGGAGAGAACTTGTAAAGTCTTGAAAGAACTAATCAAGACAGCTGTATGGACACTTATTTGAGGCCTGATGAACATGACTACATTCTGAAGAGGAGATGTTTTCCAAGGAAGCAAGGTGTCACCACAGATGTAGGTGGAGGGCAATAAAAGTTGATGGTCAAGAGAAAATTGAGGGCCATCACCTATAGACTTGCCTAAGGAGTCACCTCAGTTTGACGCACCACACCATTGGTACCTACGTATTTAAAATAAATATTTCAAATATATTACTGTACAATCCCTTAGAACACAGAACCTGCTTGAACTTCATAAAAAGTTTTCTTTTAGTTATTTTTGTCTCACTCAGTAGAACACTCTGCCTCCTGCTTTTTGAGCCCTTAACATAAAACTGCTCACAAAAAAAGCCATTACATGCCACTTCAGAAGTCTCCTCCATCAGGCTTTTGTGTTGTTGTTGAAAGTATTAATTGGAATGCAGAATTGTGAATAAGTGATCGTGTACCGTATGTATTGTTTACCACACTGTTTATTGTACTTTTTCATAAGTACAGAATTTTATATAAACAAATGGCTTTATAGGACACCAGTGAAAATGAGCACTGTTCAATGCTTAAATCCTGTTAAAATAAATAAATTGGAACTTTCGACTAGGGCTGCAAGTTTGGTTCGACCATTCTATCTAAATGGTCAAACCCCCGATGTTCGTGGTAGTCCACATATGCGCAAACATATGAATGTAATGTATGAACTTTGGTTTGCCTGGTTCATCTAGTTCACCCCTGCAAAACCCATAAAAATGATAATGGGCATTGCAGGGGCAAACTGGGTGAACCAGGGGAACCAAAGTTCACATATTTTTCCACCATCATGTGACTCCTCCTCCTCCTAATTCTCTGTGTTGTCAGCAGCCCCTCCACGTCAGCCTCAGCAGCTCCACCCCCCCGTGGCATTTTCCTTCCCAAGTTCCCACCTGGAACAGATTTATAAGGGTGTTATGGACTGGCTGCTGAAAGGCTGTCTGAAGAGACAACTCCCTCTGTTGGCTGTGACAGCAAATAGTCATGTGGTTGTCTCTGGGTAAGTCTCGCAGCACCAACTAATTGTTAGGGCGGCAGTTGGTGTGCGACTCATAGACATGGGTATGGAAGACAGCAGTGACTGTCTTGTTGTTTTCCAATTGGATCAAATCAAACACGGCCTTTGTGAAGAAAAAAAAAACTAGGCATTTTTTTTTTTTCATTACTCTGTGGGAAGGGAACAACTGACTACAGGGTGAACTGTGGGATTCGAGGGTCAAGGGGGAAGAAAAAATCCAGCAGGAGCTCGGGAGCCACATGTCCAGTCTTAGGGGCAGGGGGCTCTATCCATCCTTCATCATGGTGTGGTGATTGAATGATTCAATCAACTAAAAACTTTTAAGTGACTCTAATATTAACTCCAGCAGTTCTTAAAGGGAAGCAGCAAAGCAGAGTGTGTGGAGGGGAAGGTGTAACTAAGATACATTGCTCGAGCCTCAATTGTTCAGCTCCTCTGTTAGCCACAGTTTTTTTTTTTTTTTTTTGGCATTAGGCAGGCAGGCTGTTTTTTTTTTCCTTTGTGCAGATTAATAAAAAATAAATAGAATTTAGTTTTTCAGCATTAGGCAGGCAGACTGTTTTTCTTTGTGTAGACTAATAAAAAATAAATAATATTAGTTTTTTGGCATTAGGCAGGCTATTTTTTTTACCGGTTAGGGAGAAAAAATTATCCCTCTGTTACTAGTACTACTTAAGGCACTTGAAGCAGCAAGCATTGCTGTTATTTACCAGTTAAGGAGAAAATATCCCTGTGTCTTACCACTTAAAGTACTTGACTCGATGCAGCAAGCAGTGCTGTTATCTACCTGTTAGGGAGGAAATATCCCTGTGTCTAACCACTTAAAGTACTTGACTCGACGTAGCCAGCGGTGCTGTTATCTACCTGTTAGGGAGAAAATATCCCTGTGTCTTACCACTTAAAGTATTTGACTCGACGCAGCAAGCAGTGCTGTATTTATCTGTTAGGGAGAAAATATCCCTGTGCCTTACTAGTTAAAGTACTTGACTCGACACGGCAAACAGTGCTGTTATTTACCAGTTAGGGAGAAAATATCCCTGTATCTTACCACTTAAAGTACTTGACTCGACGCAGCCAGCAATGCTGTTATCTACCAGTTAGGGAGAAAATATCCCTGTGTCTTACCACTTACAGTACTTGACTCGACGCAGAAAGCAGTGCTGTTATCTACCTGTTAGGGAGAAAATAGCCCTGCGTCTAGTCACTTAAAGTACTTGACTTGACGCAGCTAGCAGTGCTGTTATCTACCAGTTAGGGAGAAAATATCCCTGTGTCTTACCACTTAAAGTACTTGACTCGACGCAGCAAGCAGTGCTGTATTTATCTGTTAGGGAGAAAATATCCCTGTGTCTTACCAGTTAAAGTACTGACTCGAAGCAGCTAGCAGTGCGTATTTGTTAGGGAGAAAATATCCCTGTTTCTCACCACTTAAAGTACTTGACTTGACGCAGCCAGCAGTGCTGTTATCTACCAGTTAGGGAGAAAATATCCCTGTGTCTTACTAAAAGTACTTGACTCGATGCAGCCATGAGTGGTAAAAAAAATAGCAGCACTTCTCAGGCAATCCAGGCAACAGTAACAACAGTACAGAAAATTCAGGATGTTGCAGGAGTAACCCATCATGGTACTCAGAGGATGAGCACAAGGGCCATGTTAGTGCGGCAGCCAGTTTTAGTAAGCAGAGTGATGCATGATGATGAGGAGGAGGAGGAGAAGACTGATGAGAGTGAGGGGGAAATCAGTGGAACAGATCCTGAGTTTGTAGTAGATAAGGCAGCAGTCAGTATGTCAAGTAGCAGTAGCTCTGGGAAGTGGGATGAAGAGGAGGAATACAGAGGCAGAAAAAGAAGAAAAACAAGTTCTCAGAAGGATGGCAGTGGTGCTAAAAAAAAATTAATGATAGTAGGGCATAACTTGGAGAGTCAGACACCCACATATGCAGAGGAACAACAGAGGACAGAAGATGGACAGGCTTCATGAGGGGAAAAAAGAGATGCAGTTCAACCAGTCAGAGGGGTTGTGCATCTTCAAAATTACATGCAGATGGGCATGGAAAGACCTCAAAGAGGTAGTGGAAATAGTAGTGGCTGTGGTGGTGGCAGTAGTTGTAATGAACCTATCCTCCCTATAAGCAGCAGTGCAACAAAATCTGTGAAATCCATCGTGTGGTATTTTTTCTACACAAGATAAATCATCTGGCAGCCATGTGGTTTGCAAATTATGCAAAACAAAATTAAGTTGTGGTAAAGTGGGTACTCGACTGGGGACATCAACAATGATAAGACGTATGAACAAGTCTCACATTTATCAGTATCAAAAAGCACAAAAGGAGCACACAAACATTGTTGCACTTCTGTACTCAGCTGAGAAGGATGAGGTAATGGATGTTTACCAAGGCGATGAAGTAACTGATGCGGAGGTGGAGGATGATGAAAGTCTTTCTTCCAGTCAAAGCACAGCATCCTCTATTTCTCATTTCTTTACCCCTCTGACTCCACCACCACAGCCCAACCGGAGTCATATACCATCCATGGCCACAACATCCATCCTTCATGGTGGTAAAGGTCAAGGGAAGCAGCCCAGAAAATCAGGTGAAAGCAGCAAGCACAGCGGGCATCAAATTTCTTTGAAAGACTGCTTTGTGTGGTCACAGAAGTATAAGCCCAACAGGCTTGAGGCAAGGCAATTGACAAAGGCAATTGGGGAGATGACAGCCACTGACTTGCTCCCATTCTCATCTGCGGCTAACCCAGGTTTTTAAAGCACTCATGGAAATTGCTGTGCCAAAGTATCAGGTCCCCAGCTGGACCTATTTCTCCAGTGTTGCCATTCCAGATTTATATGACGCTGTTCGGAAAAGTGTGTCTGATGCTCTAAAAGGTTTGGTGGGCAAAAAGGTTCATGTCATGACAGATATGTGGACCAATGGTCAGACGACTGACTATATGGCTGTGACTGACCACTGGGTAAACTTTCCTCCCCACCTCCTCCTCCTCCTCCTCCTCCTCCTCCTCATCATCATCATCATCATCATGTGGTGGCACTGGTGACAGCAGCAAGAAGCAAGGGACTCTCACAGTTCAAAGGCAAGCAGCTTTATGTATTTATGGTTTTGAAAAAGATCACAAAGCGGAACATCTTCCGGAGGGCCTCGAAGAAAAGTTTGCTGAGTGGTTGACTCCAAAGTCCTTGCAACTAGGGTTGATAGTGTCTGACAATGCTTCAAATATTGTGAAAGCAGTAAGACTTGGTAAGTTTACACATGTACCATGCTGTGCACACACTATTAACTTGGTAGTAAAAGACTTTATCAGTGAGGACCGAAATGTGCAGAACTTGATTGCAGTTACCCACACTGTGTGCACTCACTTTAGCCATTCTGTGAAAGCCCGAAAGTTGTTGCGGCATATTCAGATTGAAAACAGCCTCCCTTTCCACCAGATGATACAGGAAGTTCCAACTCAGTGGAATTCCACTTACTATATGCAGAGAATGCTTGAACAACAGAAAGCCATCCATCAATATGCAGTCCAACATGGCATTGTAAAAGGAGATGTGAATATCAGCCCCAATCAGTGGCATCTGATGGAGAATATTTATTGTATCTTTAAACCCTGTGAGGAGGCTACCCGAGCAGTGAGCTCTGATGGTGCCAGACTAAGTCAGATCTTACCCTTAATTTCACTAGCCAAGATGAGACCTCAGTATCTCGAGTCACAGTTCTTTGGCAATGATGACATCAATGCTGCATCACTTGGAAAAATGATACAAATCTTCCTGGCTGATGAGTGCATTGTAAATATGTGCAAAGCAGAACATTACATTTTGGCCACACTTCTGGACCCTTGGTTTAAGGATACAATTGAGACATTCTTCAAACCACATGACTTTAAAGACCTGGAACACTATCATGAACTGTTACTTGAGAAAGTGTCAGCACATATGGTTCAGAAAAGTAGTACATCATCAGTGCCCTTTTGGCAACATTCAAATTCTGACCAAAATCTGGTGAAGAGGAAGGGAGCACAATCTGCTGTTGCTGCAGCTGCCACCACTACTGATGTTTTGGCTCATCAAACACAAACCAGAACTGCTGCTACACCACAAGAGGACAAATCACTGGGGGACATGCGGTAAGACTTTGGTCTAATAAAGACAGCTGGGAAGGCTCAGTCGGAAATAATGGTACCAGAAGTCCCTGCTGCAAAAATGGTTAAGGATTATATGGAGGAGACTGTACATCTCACTGCAGGAGATGAACCACTGCTTTATTGGCAACAGAAAAAATTGATCTTGCCTTCTTTAACTGAGATCGCAGTTGAATACCTCAGTTGCCCACCTGCCAGCACATATTCAGAGAGAATTTTTAGTGCTGCTGGGGCAATAGCGAATGACAAAGGAACATATCTTTCCATGAAGACTGTAGAGAGGCTCACTTTTTTAAAAATTAACCTGCCTCAATTCAAAATCATATACTGTCCCAAATGTATGCAGGTTGACAGCACACAATGCTACGCTAATGATGATGATGGTGAAGGATTCTGTTGCCACTAGTAGCCACTAACCTTTTCAGCTGTCTTTCCTCCACTGGTGGGTCCCCCTGTCTCCTCCTCATCCTCAAGTTCCATTAATTTCAGAAACAAACATCCACTGCTGGTTCTCATGTGCCACTAAGGCCCAATCTGACTAGCATCAGAAACTGAAGGACCACTGCATATGGCAGTTCAATTAAAATAACCAGAAATGACTACACATTGTCATACAGTTCTTCATTTGTTTTATTGGATTTTTATTACAAAATACACAGTCAATGAATGCTTATTACTGGCTGTTAACAAACAAAAACATTAATAGAATAAATAAATAATAAATAACTGTTCTTCTGTTTCAATTCCAGATGGGAATTTAATTTAAAAAATGTTTTTTTTTTGTTGTAAAATGTCAACTATACAATACATTCCCAATTTCAGTGTTGAACCCAATGATGACATCCAGTGTTTTGATCTGAATGAACCATTCACCAGATAGAAACTGTTTTCATCATAACCTGTAAAATGAAAATAAAAAAAAAATAGATTTTACAAAGTGCTGTTCCCACATACTGCACTCATGACAATAAAAAAAAACACTGTTCTTACCCTAACCCCTGTCCAAAACTCCAAGCCCTCCAAACCCTCTGAGAAACTCCCTCTTACAAATACAATTTGCCCTCCATTATTAGACACCAAACCATGCACGTGACCTGGCATCACAAACACAATTTACAGATGGTATACTGTTATGGGGTTTTCAATTATTCTGACTAAAGATGAGGAAGGGGCAGAGGTTTGGAAGGGTGGGACAAATGAAGTAATATTGACATAGTTACCTATGGGAGGTATAGGGATCAGGGCAGGAGAGTGTACAAGAGGGAAAGGAGAACATGATGGTGGGTAATATATTACTAACTTTGACAGTTACTCAGAATAACAGAAAGCCCCAAACTAATAACTACATGGACAAAGTTTAAAGTAGAAACATAATTTAATCCACACAATGTGGTAAAGCAAAACGTCACACTGCCCCAGCGCGTCGGCACCATGCCTTCCTCGGGTGGGGGGGGCACTGAGGAAGGTAAGGTACAGAAGCACTAGGGCAGTGTGACATTTTGCTTTACCACACTGTGTGGATTAAATACATTTTATACTGTAAACTTCTGTCCATGTACTTAGTTGGTGCTAAAGCAACTGAAACTATAGGTACCACGGGCACCAGTTATTTTGAACTAGGCTCTATTAGTACCTGAGTCTAACAGTGGGGGAAGATTTAAAATTATTGTAGCAGGGTGTAGATCAGGGGGTTAACCCTTTGGGCTGCCTGTAACCAGATTTAAAAAGCTAAAGTTGTCAGGGATAATATACGAGTCATATATCATCCCTGACCTTTACCGCTCGTTAAATCTGTTTCAACACTAGTATTTTTAAGCATCTGCTGGGTAACCAGGTGGTTCTAAAATATATAAGCAGTAAACACATTCCACCTGGTTCTATTTAACTATAAAAAAAATCCACATATTTTATTTTGCTTGTTTGGGAATATACATGTAATACTAAGATTCTAACTTTAAGAATGGTAAGTTTTGCAAAGCTTTCAAGCACCGAGACAGAATCCCATGCACCAAAGCTTTGCAATACTTAATTGTATTTATACCATAACCATTCTTAGTACTACATGTACTTTCCAAGCAAAAAATAATACTTCTGTGGATTTCTTAATTAAGTAGAACTGTAAACTTTTTTTTGTTGCATTATATATTATAGAACTTTGTTATACCATGTAGAACCTGGTTTTACTTAGTAGAACTTGTTTTTTTACATAGTAGAACTAGTTTTATTTGGTAGAACCTGGTTCTACTTGGTAGAACTTGATTATAAAAGGTAGAACCCAGTTCTACCTGGTAGAACCCGATTCTACTGGGTTCTGCCTGGTAGAACCAGGTAGAGCTTTTTTGGGTTCTATTCAGAAAGTTCGCAAGGTAGAACTTTTAGGGGTTCACGCAGCCCTACTTTCGACTTGCCCTAATGAGACCAATGCCATGCCTACAGGACAGACCCTCTACGCCCCTTTTTTATGCATTTGTGCCAGGGCTTAGCCAAACCCTTGTGGGCATAGGGTTACAAAAAAGTAGTTTTTGTCTCGATATTAGTTTTATATATTGAATAAAAAAGAATACAAATTGACCATGGTGAGGAAAAGTACATTTTTTTCAGGAGTGACACACACCCTCAGAAGCTAACAGCAATCCCTTTTGGTGGTACCGTGATGCTTTCTGTCCCTTGTCATCTTTTCCCACGTCACTTCCAGAAAGTACCCTAGAATCAATGTGCTGAAGAATGCATGCTGTAAGGGTACAGATCAGCGGGAACAAACAAGTATTGATCAGTTCCTACTTGCAAGTTTTATTGCTGAAACTGTTTTGCTTAGTAACAGGGTAAATTAATTCAAACAAGTTTTGATGGTGAAGTCGTGCTTAATAAGTAAAGAAGAAGATAACTTAAGTGCGACAGACCCTTCTATCACCTTGACAAGCCATTGTCTGAATGAATGAAAGTGCACATGCTCGTAGTAATCTGATTACTATGCACACACAGTTTCATTCATTCACAAAGCAGCTGGCCAATGCTGTGGGAGAGTGTCAATATGTGAACTCACAGCTAGGGTCAGCCTCACAGTTTTGGGGGGTTCCCAGTGAGGTGACCGGCAGAGACCTCTCTGTCTATTACCAGCCACCTCACACACCCAGTCCCATGTGAAACACTCCCTGGTGTATAATGGCAAGTCCCTCCTCTCCCCACGGCACCTACACCCACATACCCATCCTGCACAGGTGACTGGCACAGTCCTGCACTTGTCTCCTTGGGTGTCTGCTAACAAATTTAAAATACTGGTAACTGTGTGATATGTAATCTAAAATTGCGCAAACAGCTATACTGATATACCAGAACGTATTGATATAGCAGTTTGCTGGCTTTGTACTTAAACATCATATAGATCACTACATCTGTGATCTCTTTAGCCAATGTCTTCAGTCACAGTAGGGAACGACAGGACAGACGGGATGGACTCTGCTTAGGTATTTTTCTGTCCTTCTCTCTTCTGCGTTTCTACATCTAGGTTTCTACTTATTTATAAAATCTGTTGAAAAATTCAGCTGATTTGATGCTGAAAGTACCTCTGAACCATGTAATTATTGATCCATCACATGCCAGAACTACTTACAGCCATTCAAACCACATAACATAAGCTTAGAAGTATCACTACACTTTCCCATTCTGACAGGAGCTGTCACTTTGCTGTGAGGCACTCCAGCTGAAAGAAAAACCACATATCATGTCAGATGATCTCCATGGCCTACCTGTCCCCCAAAAACACTTCACCAGGGTTTTTTTGTTAGAAAAATGGCTCAAGGCCAATTTAGAGGGATCAGGTCCAGATTAAATGCCTCCCGATGGTGCCACACCTTGTCCTGATCTCTATGAATGAGAAAACAGAAAATAATGTTAACATAATTGAAAATGAAACAACAGATACAGCAACAAATAATAAAGAAATGGAGACTGGAGCGACTACATTTACAGCTGAAAAAAACAACAGGAAACATCAGTCTTGACTATGTCAGTAGGCACATTAATATAAAAAAAAGACTTAGACAAATTAAAAATGGAAAAAAGTGAGCCGAACACCCAAAGACAAACCAGCTGGGCAGTATTGGTTTTCGAAAGCTGGATAACAGAGAAATCAAGCAAATAGATTTAAAAACAATCCCCTGCACTAAGTTTAATGAACTGCTAACTGAGTTTTATGCAACGGTTCGAAAATCCAGTGGTGAGCAATACGGTCTTAGTAATTACTGCTGCTGAAAAGCAGCTAAAAATAGATATCTGAACATTCCTGAAATTAATAGAAATATTAATATTATATCAGAGACTTCAATACTGCAAACAATGTATTTGAAGCCACAGTAAAAAGGTACTGGAAAGAGGGGCAAGACAGCGAGCATTACCCACTGATTTCTACTGAGGAGCTAGAAAAACTCAGACATTCCAGTGCCATCTCCCAGCACTGTCGCAGGCCTCATATGCAAGGTCTGATCTGACCTGCAACTTCATCTCACCCATTGCAGACGAGAGGGGCAAACAGACTAGAAAAGAAAGAGCTTTAAAATAAGAAGTGATGACAGAAGACTAGGCTGCACAATGTTAGTGTTCAGTGAACAAAGTAAAAATTACAAGGACTTACATGAATCCAACAAAGAAAAGCTATGGCCTATGGGGGTTCATTTTTGAGAGACTTAATGATCATTTTTGTCCTGTCACCAGCTATAATAAATACATGAAAAAAATGCCATCAGATGCCAAGTTTCTTTCTACACCCCACATGAGTGGATGAGAGTAAGTGATGTACCCAAGAAACATGATATAGCCATGAACATCAGGGGCTAAATTATTTATCCACCATACTCCCTTGACTGTCTGCTAAAGCAAATCTAAGCCACCGCTACACAAACCATTTGTTATGTAGCCTGGTGGTGCACTTACTCAGTGATGCTGGTCTTGAGACCCGCCAGATCATGGCAGTTACAGGACATGAATGTGAGGACCAGGCTGCAGAATTACTGGTCTGCCTCTGTCTCCGACCACAATCGTTGGAGCAATGTTCCTGATGGGAGCACTTCAGCTGCTATCACACTATCTCCACTCCAGCAATGGTAGCAAGATGAACATCCAGCCTCTTCAGAGCACCAACCAGCAAGCACACCCAAGCTGTGACGCTGGGCCACAGCAATGGAATGACAACACCAACCAGCAAGCACACCCAAGCTGTGACGCTGGACCACAACAATGGAATGACAACACCAACCAGCAAGCACACCCAAGCTGTGACACTGGGCCACAGCAATGGAATGACAACACCAACCAGCAAGCACACCCAAGCTGTGACGCTGGACCACAACAATGGAATGACAACACCAACCAGCAAGCACACCCAAGCTGTGACACTGGGCCACAGCAATGGAATGACAACACCAACCAGCAAGCACACCCAAGCTGTGACGCTGGACCACAACAATGGAATGACAACACCAACCAAAGTGCTGAACCAAAAGACCCAGGAATTTTGGAAAACAGCATGATCCTTCAGAACTGTACCATTAGTGGAAACAAAGTTTTCAACTTCAATTCTTTGCTGACCTGATTACATTCTAAAGTACCAGACTGCATAATTCATTACTGATGTCTGGACTCTTGCTTTAAAGCATTGTTACAGTTAGAAACATTTTAAAACTTATGAATAAGTTAAAAAGAGTAATGTGTTAGTAGTTTTAAGCTTTTTAAGCTGCGCTCAGGGGAACTACTTTTCTCTCTCACACTGTTAAAATAGTACAGTCTGACTTCATAACCAAATAAAAACAGTGGGCTGCACCAACACCAGCTTGCTCCAATTGCTGGTGCACCAGAGACCCTGCACCAGATTCTCTATCGGGTAGAGTCCCAGTGGCAAAGTCTTGCAGCTTTTGGCAACTGTGACCGTGCGCCAATGAGACAGTGCACATGAGAGGTTTGCCACTAGCTGTGAGGTGGTTGGGCAGCACACTCAAAGGGTAGGAATATGCAGTTGGGTAATGCAAACACCACAGAAATATACGGAAGTATAAATAATGAAACATACACCACTAAATAATATATATCTGCATGAGGACAAATGATAGTCTTCACAGACGATGTGGACATGGGTTAAATGTAACTACCAATTCTACAATATACAATAGTATATAATATATACTATTATTCTAGAGTAAGTACCACAGATGATGTGAACAATACACCCATATGTGGATCTACTCACATTGCCGTGGGACCCTATTGGTGACTCAAACAGTGCAGTCATTCTACACTGTTGTTACATTATATTGTATACCCTTTTGTTGGGAACACCATATACAGACAAGGCCATCCTGGAGGAGTGGGTGATTGCTGGCAGGTGGCTGCACATGTACCCTCCCGCCCAGGGAGGGCTCTGCGGGTGGCACATGGACTGTTAGACCAGCTCTGGCTGATCTAATGGGTGTTTGTTTTCATTGCCACTGTATATGTTTGAGGATGTCGAAAAAGGGGATGGAGCGGCATTTCCCTTGTGCAAGCCCCTCAGTGCACTGTTGCACCCAGCAGCTTGGCACAGACCTGGCGCAGGGCCGGTCTGGTGCAGTGGGTCCCGGTTTGGTGCGGGGGGCAATTGAGAATCCCGAAATCCACATGTTGTGATGCAAGATGCCCCTCGCGCCACTGCTGTGTGATGCAAGCACCTTGCCTCACATTCAGGATTTTGAGAATCGAGCCTAGTGTCTCTCATTTTTCCTTTTTAAAGTTTTCTACACATACTGTTATAAGTGCAATAGATCAGTCAAGGGTGTGTGATTATGGTCAATAATGGCACATCTCTCCCAGGTGCTGAAAAAGCACTGCATGCAAGTGTCTCTTGCCAAACCACACCCTCGAGAGGTGTGTGATTATGGACCCATAATCACACACCCTAGACTGCATTATTGCTTACATATGGTAGTACAAGGGAGCCTGACAGGATGCAACCCAGCGTCATGGGACACTGAATGACAAAAAGGGGTTAACTACATTTGAAATGGCACTGTTTCCTGCAATAATTTTGCCACAGTATTCTGCAGTATTGCATTGCATTCTGGGGGGGGGTCCATTGTATATCAAAATAGTGGTTAGTGGTATTTTAAGTTAGACAGCCACAGGAGGAGGGGGAGGAGGCAAGAAGGCAATGCCAGTGGCTGTTGTGGGTATTGTACAGAGGACTAGGTGAGAGGAGTGCCACTAGACACCAAGGAGTATTTTTGCACAGGACTGGGTGACACTGAGCAAGGGATTTAACCTCACTATTCCTAATGACTTCACATAGCAAATATGAATTTTTCAAATATGTTCACCGACAAGAAAAACAAAAAAAACTGCTCCACAGCAGCTTAAACATTTGCCTGCACTGCCACTGTTTGTGGCTGGGGAATGGAAGAGTGAAAGTGCTGCACAGTGGCTTAAACTTTTACCAGTCCTGCCAGAGTTCAGAGGATGGGGTAGCAGGAGAAAGAAAGTGCTGCACAGTGGTTTAAGCTTTTACCAGTGCTGCTGTTGTCCTTAGGCTGGGAGGGGAGTGGAAAAGAGGAAGTGATGCACGGCGACATAAACATTTGCCAGTGCTGCCAATGTTTGGGGACTGTGGGGGACAGGGAGGGTGCTCTAGAGTGCTTTAAACTTTCTGGCACTACTAGTGTTCAGGAGCTGCAGGAACAGAAGAGAGACAGTGCCGCATAGTGCCTTAACATTTTCCTGGCACTGTTGGTGTATGGGGGCTGGGCAAGCAGGAGAGAGAAAGTGGCACAGAATGCGTAACAGGTACAGCTGCACAGTTACAGTTCACTCACTGGGTACAGGTAATAAGCAGGGGATCTCCAACCTGGGTCCACATGCCAGTTTTCAGGTCAATTGGTCAAATAGCTGAGTTATTAAGGTGCAAAAATAGTAGCCGTCCGGTGGCGCTGAGGGTTGAGATGCTGAACCCCATGCCAGCCACCCAGGTTCGGAAACAAGCATCGGCCATCGGGTCGGCAGGGGAAGGAGAAGATCGAGCATCCACAGGACTGCTCTCTTCTCCTGGGGTGTGTTCTGTGGATTTCCCCACTTGGTGGTGGCTCCTGGCAGAGGCTGGTGGGGGCAAAACACCTCTGGCAGGGACAGCTAATGAGGGCTGGTGTTGGCGGATGTCTGTGGGGGGGCTTGCTCACTCAGCGCACAGATGACATTACTCAGCCACACTAGGGGGCAGAACAAGGAAAATGGCCCTGCCTCCTGGTAGGCAAAGGGGGTACAGGGGCCAGCCAACCACGCCCAGTGCTGGGTCTCTCCGTTCACGCCTCCAGCTCTTTTCCCTGCCTGGTTGCTCTGCTAGATTATAGACAGAGCACCAGGAGGAGTAGGTGGTCCACTTCAGGGGACTCAGAGCCGGGGGTTCGGTGATCAGGTAGAAGATGGAGAGGTGGCTGACGGAGGAACAGAGAACCTCAGGCAGGCGGGATCATGGCCGCAGCCAAATGACCCCATGGACAGAGTCAGGGTAAGGAAGCGTAGGAGCATAAAGAGATTTAAAAATAAAAGGCGCAAAAATAGTGATTTAACATTAAATTGCCTACTCAACCCTAATGTACAGGTAACATATTATAGTGGCACGGTAGTGCCACTATAGTTAGGGTTGAAGAGCCATTTACCTGTTAAACCCAATATTTTGCACCTTAATAACTTTGCAACTGATGGACAGATTTGCCTGAAATTTGGAATACTCAATCAAGACTCATACGCCTTGGGATCTGCCACGTTTCGTACCAGTCGCATATACGGCTGCGGAGTTATTCAGTGTGATCTGCGTGTGCGTTTATGCTTTTCTGGAATTTTACTGTCATCTCTACAGGTCGCACGGTTTGCGCAACTGGTCCAAAATCTTCATGGAACATGCGTCCAGGGTCCCCGATGTGCCTTTTGAAGATTTCGTGAAAAAAATATTAAACAGTTCAAAAGTTATTCAAAAAACAAGTTCCCATTATAAGTCAATGGGAAAAGTTAACAAAAAGTTCGACAGTGTCGCAAATGCAGTTTTTACTTTCGCAAATGGCCCTTTTACTGTCGCAAATCTGCCATTTTGTTTTCAGTTAGCAATCAGAAAAATGCTTGGCATTTAAAATTGGGACCCTCTAGCAACCTGATTCTTTTTGTATTCACCTAGTCGGACCCTGAGGATGCTAGCCATGTCTTTATTTTGGGGTAAAACACCCCAGAAATATCTTTTTCAAATTTCTGGAAAAAGTACTTTCACAAAGTACTGTCACACTTGCGACACTGTTGAATGAATTTCCGAAAGCTTTCACAAACTTCGACAGTACTTTTCTAGGCTGTGGGAAAATGACAGCAATTCTTTGGCACCCTGCTGCATATGAACGGTTTGGTGTCTTGACCGGAAATTTGGAGGGAACGCAGCCGACATCTCACAGATGTGCCTTTCAGTGTTTCATTGAAAAAATATTACATGGCAGCAAAGTTACGGTACTCTAAAGTTGACGCTTTTTCCCATAAGATAACATTACAGCGTCTGAAGCAATACAGGAATCCTTTGGCGCCCTGCTGCAAAATATCAGTTTGGTCATTTGGGCTGAAATTTGGAAGGAACACAGCCAACATCCCACAGATGTGCCTTTTTGTGGTTTGGTGAAAAAATATTACAGGGAGCCAAAGTTATGGCACTCCAAACTTCTCTTTTTTCCCCATAGGATAACATTACGGCGTTCGCCGCGCCTTTCAGGGCTCGTATCTCAGAAACAGTGCAAGATACGGACCATTCGTTGGAAAAATACTTAGCCCCCCATTAGAGGCTAAGTAAAAAACTAGCCAGGAAAGTCATAAATCATATGACTTTTACATTTTTTTTCTATGTCATACGGTTCCTGAGATATAAGCAATTTAGCATTCCAACTCCTCATTTACTGCTCTGAGAACCATTATTATGCATACAATCTTTGTACTCACTATCTTTCTTTATGTAGCTTTTGAGGAAAACCAGCCTGTGCGCTTACATTACTGTTACCGTTACCATTTTCGATTGCAGTTCTGTTCCTTTTTCACTTACCATTCACGTCTACGCCACCATGTGCGTAACCCTTTGCGTTTTCATTTGCGCTTGCTTTTGTGTTGTTTTTAACATTTCTGTCTACACTACTGTTTCTCTTTCTGTTTCACTTTGCGTCACCATGCACATTACTATTTGCGTTTGTGGGCACAATGTTACTATGTGACAAGACATCATGTGGCAGGAGTGCGGGGCCCTTCTCCAACCGCCGCATTACAGTCACTATTTCTGGTTATCATTCTCAAAAAGAAGGGAAATTAGAGGCAAAAAACTCTGTTTAATGCATTAGTTAGGGTTGTTCCACACCGACAAAAGCGAGGAAATTCGGTGTTAGGGTTGAAAGCCCCCCTTGGCCACCCCTGCCCACACCCCCAACCGGTATTGCGGTACGTATTAGGGTTGTCGGTCCTAACTCTCACCCCATTCTCCTACACCTCTGCTTCTTTACACATGTGATGGGGTGAGAGTTATGGCCGACAACCATAATGCGCACCCAACCCAGTTGGGGTGTGGGTGGGGGGCCAAGGGGGGCTTTCAACCCTAACAATCGAATTTCCTCACTTTGTCAGTGTGGAACAACCCTAACTAATACATTAAACTGAGTTTTTTCTCTAATATATATATATATATATATATATATACACACACTGTTAGATTTGTTATCTAGCAGATTCTAGACCATATGGTTAGACAGTAAACAACTCAGAAAACAGATGGTATGACTAAGGGTTTATTTTCCTAATAACATGTAAACAGGCAGCACACAGTCCTGCTGGGAGTCAGGAACCTCCCTTACACCAGGCGTAATCATGATCTCAGTAAGCCGAGCTATACAATGGGCTCTTATAGTAAGATAACAAACTGTCCCCTTACCTGGTAACAGGCTCATGTGTGTACTAAGTACGTTATACAAAACATTTCTATTAGTCTACAAGGTGGGCTGCTCAGCCGGAGACCTTGGCATGTGCCGTAATAAGTTACAATACGTGTTATGCTGAGTATAGCTATTTGTTAGAACAATGGAATATGTTATAAAATATGCCAATTATGGCAGTGTCCCTAAAGGCAGAAGGTGGTGCTCTAAGACCACAAATATATCGTAAACATAGCTAGACTATACTAATAATTGTAGTTATGGCTTATTGCTGCAGGTGGTGCGCTTTGACCATAAATATGTAAACATGATCAGTGACTTCGCATAATACAGTTAGTAAACACAGCTGAATAATGGCTGGTATGTATAGCATTGTAGTTTCTCAGTAAATCGTAACTAAACATAAGTAAATAACACTAACACATTATACTAAGTACTAACTATGTATAATAGTCATTGTAGGGGACCAAATCATGACACCATCATAAGAACTGTAGGTTAGGTAGGTCTACAATACACATTCACACATACAGTACATTTACACACACACACGCACGCATGGACACACACACACACATATATATATATATATATATATATAATACATATAAATTGCAAAAAACTTTGTTAATACATCAGTTAGGGTTAAAGCGACAAAAGTAGGCAAATGTGACATGAGGGTTTCCAACCTGAACACCCCATTCCCCACCCTGCACAGATCCACAGGCACGGGAGGGGGCTGTCTTAGGGGCTGTGAACCCTAACGCTCTCCCCATTCACCTATGCTGTAGCCATATCACCTAATTTTGGAATGGAATGGGGTGAGCATTAGCGTTCACTGCCCACAAGACAGCCCGCTTCCCCTCCCTAATGCCACATTTCTCTACTTTTGTCACTTTAACCCTAACTGATTCTTTAACAAAGTTTTTGCAATTTATTTCCTTGCTTTTTGAGATAATATAACAGTATCCTTATTCTACAGTGGGAGTGCAGAATCCGAAGGACTCTGCGCTCCCATCCCTCCATTGAGATAGCATAACAGTATCCTTATTTTATGGTGGGAGCACAGGGTTCTTCAGACCCTGTGCTCCCATCCCTCCATAGATACATATATGTATGTAGCTGTGGAAGCGCAGAGACCTCTGGCCCCTGCATTTCCAGTTATAGAACAGCACTCTCTAAATTGCCACCATACCCATGTTATTACCCCAGCTCATGTTCCCGGTGCAGGAACTTTTTCAATCCCCACCAAAATGGAACTCTGCGCAAGCACTACGACAATTCACAGCACGGGTGAAAAAACACATTTTGGACAGGATTTGAAAAATGACAGCTGTGACATACATGAGGTGGTGTAATAACAAGTCTGTGCTGAAAATCTGGGTTCAAAATATTTAAAATTTCCAAAGTTACAAGCAGGCATAGCGAAAGTGCAACAAATAGTCATAACTCTTCAATTTGTAATAATTTTGACCCCTCATTTTCAACATAGCCTTCTTATGACCTCACCGCATGTACCCAGTACTGAACATTTTTAAATCCCTGCCAAAACGTAATTCTGTGCAACTGCAACCCCATTCTACACCAAAGTTGCGAAAACTCATTTTGGGCAGGATTTGAAAAATGACAGCTGTGACATACATGAAGTGGGGTAATAGGAAGCCTACATTGAAAATGTGGGGTGAAAATATTAAATATTTCCACAGCTACAAGCGTGCATAGAGACATTGCAATGAATGCCCATAACGCAGCCATTTTTCAAAATTTTAATCCCAAATTTTCAACGTAGTCTTCTTATGACCCCACCACATGAACTATATAACTGTCATTATGTAAATCCCACTGGAAAGGTGATTTTGTCAACTGACCGCGAAATCACCTTTCAGTGAGAGTACCTAATGACAGTAATAATATTCATGGTAATCTAAACCATATTGAACATTTGAGACCAAAAACTTCAAGAAATGGCTGTATTATCTTTAATCGAATCTCCCATTAAAATACATAGAAGCCGCATTTACCTTAGTTCATATGCAGTCGCCGGGTTCCAGCAGCAAGATGCATCTTGATCAGTGGGCGGGTTTTGAACCTGAAACCTCTAGAGGTGAGTGGCGGTCTGGGGGACATCACGGGGGGTGTGGGGAGGTGGGTGCACAATGGGGGGTTGGGTTGGGGTTATGGGCGACATTGGCGATGGACTGTTTTTTTTTTAAGCAGGTTAAGCTTAGCAAAAGACATCGATGGACTTTTTTTTTCTTATCAAGGAAAAACATTAATAAAACCGGGACCGTGAGGGGAGATACCACTGCCACCAATAATATCAGCGGACTTAGAAAGTGAGGGCTACCACTAGACACCAGGGAAAAAATTGGGACCTCTATGGCCTCCCCCCAAAAAGTGGATGGGGACAAAAATAATAGATAAATATACTATTAAAAAAAGTATGTATATATATATGTGTGTGTGTGTGTGTCAGCATGAGGTGCCACTAGACACCGAGGATTTATCCTATTCGTGGGTCACATCAACAAAAATAAAAATAATAAAGAAAATACACAGAAACAATTTCTTTTGCCCTTGTTCACCATCCAGTTTCCTTGTTCACCACGGATGGGGAACAAGGATATCGGTTGATGAACAAGGATTCCCGGTCTAACCATCTTGGCTGAAATTTTTACATCCAGATGGCCAGATGGGAATCCTTGTTTGCCAGAACAGTTCCTTGTCCACCATCCCAATTCACCACTGGAGAACAAGAAAATTGGCTAATGAACAAGGATTCCAAGTCTGGCCGTCTGATAATGAAATTTTCGTGACCACATGGCCAGATGGGAATCCTTGTTCAACAGAACAGTTCCTTGTTCATAAGTCTTTGGTCATCATGTGAACAAGGAAATTGGCTGACAAACAAAGATTTCCCCGGTCTGGTCAGCTGGTTGTCAAAATTTCAGACCAGATGGCCAGACCTGGAATCCTATGTTCATCAGCTGATTTCCTTGTTCGCCAGTGATGAACAAAAACTCGTGAACAAAGAAGTTAGCGAGTGATGAACAAGGATTTAAAACTGTAAAAGACAAACTTTCCAGGGGTATACAAATGTCAGAAAACAAAAAGTAGAGCTCATCAGCTCCTGACAAGCAAAAATTATCCATAAATGTGGCAAACAGACATCCCTGGGCAAAGTTATGAGAGTTTTTTGGGGGCACAATAAAAAAACAAGATGGCGGCTCATGAACAAAGATTTTTTTTCTAGCGAGTAGTAAGGATTGGCAACTCGCGAACAAGGACTGACCCCTCATAAACAAGGATCCTTGTTCATACTATGCAGCTATCCTGAAAAATAAAAATCTCATTGAAAATAATGGGAACTTAAAAATGCTATAACTTTTGAACGGATTAATATTTTTTCACCAAATAAACGTTGACATGTTCTGTGACCCAAGCTCTTTCTACCATATAAAAATTCCAGACTGAAATTCCACAACATCTCTGCACACTGTGATCAGAAAACAACTGTAAAAAGTGGTGAATTTTAAGGTTTTTTCACTGTCTGGATCTCAGAATCCACAAATCTGACCAGAACGAAACTTGGCACATCAAGAGAGCAACCCCAGAAGACAGTGCATGCAAAATTCTTGCAAATCCATTGAATGTGTACAAAGTTATTAAACTGCAAAATTTCAAAAACTATGGCTCAACCCCAACTATACAAGCAAACTGCATTAATGCTATAGTTAAGGATAAAGCCACAAAAGTAGGGAAATGTAGCATTAGGGTTTTGAAAGCTAACACCCCACACCCACTTTGCACACATCAACAGGCATCAGGTATGTGCCTTGGGGTCATCGACCCTACGCAGCTCTTCATTCTCCTATACTGTACCCATCTCGAGCTTATTTACTTGGAATGGGGTGAGCATTACGTAATGACCCCAAGGCACACCCCCTATCTGTTGGCGTGCAGGAGTGGGTGTGAAGTGTTACTTTAAAATTCTAACCCACATTTTCTCTTTTGTGGCTTTATCCCTAACTAGAGCATTAACACAGTTTTTTGCAATTTATTTCCTTTCTTTTTGGGATAGTATAATTGTTTACTTATTTGCCTATGGGAGCACAGGTCCCTCCGGGCCCTGCACTCCCATCCCTCCATAGATGCATATATGTATGTAGTTGTGGAAACACAGGGCCCTCTGGGCCCTGCACTTCCATTTATAAGACAACAGTGACCAAATTGTCAGCATAGCCATCTTATTACCAAACCTCATGTGCCCAGTACAGAAAATTTTCAAATCCTTGCCAAAACATAATTCTGCACAACTGCAATGCCATTCCACACAAAAGGTGCAAAAACACATTTTGGCCAGGATTTGAAAACTGACAGCTGTGACATACATGAGGTGGGGTAATAAGATAGCTATGTTGAAAATCTGGGGTCAAAATATTGCAAATTTCCAAAGTTATGAGCATGCGTAGCGAAATTGCAATGAATGGTTATAACTTTGGTATTTTTTCCTATTTTGACACCAAAGTTTCAACATAGTCTTCTTATGACCTCACTTCATAAACACCATAGCTGAACATTTTCAAATCTGTGGGAAAATGCCATTCTGCGCCACAGGTGCAAAAACATGTTTCGGATAGGATGTGAAAAATGACAGCTGTACTGTTAATGAGGTGGTGTGAAAAATTGGCTATGTTGAAAATTTGGAGTCAAAATATTTAAAATAACCGAAGTTATGTGCATGGATACAAAATTTTCAATGAACACGCATAACTTGGCCACTTTTAGGAATGTTTTCACCAAATTTTCAACATGGCCTTTTGGGACCCCACCTCATGAACACTGGTGGTGAAATTTTGGTATTTGGTCCTGAAAGGTGATTTTGCACAGTGACCATGAAATCATCTTCTGAGCCCAGTTAACAAAATGACAGTGACAGTGTTCATGAGGTGGGGTCCCAAAAAGGCTATGTTGAACATTTGGTGGAAAAAGTCCTAAAAGTGGCAAAGTTATGAACATAAGTTCAAGACGCCATTGAAATACATTATACCACACTAACCTTTATTCCTCAGTTTGCAATTCGGCTCTGAAGAGTGCAGACTTGTTTCAGTCCACAGAATATGACAGCCTATGACCTCCGGTGGTAAGTATAGGGTAAGGGGGTGGGGTGGTGGGTGCTCAGTGGGAGGGTCAGAATGGGGGGAGGGGGACAGCGGGGATGACGAGGGGCCATATCCTTTTTTTTAGGTTTAAAAAAACATTGGGGACCATTTTCATTTTATGGAGATAAGTTAAATATTAAGAGACACTGGGGGTGGGCTCCCCAGTGTCACACACTGCTGAGGAGAGATTGTAATGTCAACATGGGGATTGGGCCCCCCAATGTTGGCACACTGAATAAAACAATGGGCTGCAGGGGGCGAGGGGGAGGGATTATTCAATAAAAATTCAGGGACATGATCGGAGGGCAGGGGTGCCACTAGACACCAGGAACAGTGATTGGAGGGTGGGGGGGTACCACTAGACACCAGAGAATATACTGGGATAATGATCGGTGGGTGAGGGTGCCACTAGACACCACAGAATAAACGGGGATATTGACTGGTGGGTCAGGTGTGCCACTAGACACCAGGGATAATGATTGGTGGGGGGGTGCCACTAGACACCAGGGAATAACGGGGATAGTGATCAATGGGTGGGGGTTTCACTAGACATCAGAAAATGGGGAAGGTGATGGGTGGGTGTGGGGGTGCCACTACACACCAGGGGAAAGGCTGCTGTGAACATTTTTGTGTTATAAATCGATTGTTTTTTTTTGTATGAATCGATCTGTATTGTATTGATTGATCTGTTTTTTTATCAATCAGTTTATTTGCTTTTTTCAACTACATTTCAATGTTATCACAAAAAATGCTGAAATTCAAAAACTATCCAATATTTCTTAACCGAACCATCCAAAGGCACACCCTTGGCATAAAATCCTCATGTTAGGTATAAGGAAAAAAGTTTTGTTTTTTTCACTTTTGTGACCCTCCATATCTCAAAAACTGTACAAGATGCCCTCAAGAAACTTTCCACATTTTAGACTGTGATAGCCTGACCACGCATGCAAAATTTTGTGCTAATTCTTTGAACGACGGCAAAGTTATTAAGGTCCATTAAACTGAGGTTAACATTAAACAGCCTGTTCAAACCTAACTATAGTTGCACTATCACGCCACTGTAATACACACATATTCCACACTAGTGTAGTTTGGATTGAGTAGGGTGTTTAATGTTAAACCCCAAATTTTGCACATTAATAACTTTAGCGGCATTAAACAAAATTTCGCTAAATTTGGCATGCACTGTTTTAGAGGCAAGGTCTCAGGGTGTGAAAGGTTTCATGACAGCAGTTTGTGTGGTTTCCAAGATACTGAATGTTGATTTTTATTGAAACAGAACATTTTTGTTTTTGTTCTCACCTGCAACCTAGATGGTACAGAATTTATTTTCCAAAACTTGTAGGGCAGAAGCAGCCTGTGCCAAAGTAGTGCCTTTTGAAAGTTTTGCAAAAAAGAAATATTAATTCCTTCCAGATTTATAAGGATTTTAAGATTTTTTTCTGAGCATGGTTTTTGGATAACCCTCTGATACGACACAAAATGTTTCATGTCACGAAAGCATTTTGCTTTTGCATCACTTTGTTCTCATGACATGGAAAACAATTTTCCGGGTCATGACAGCTTTGTGTTTTTTTTAGCTAAACATATGGAAAATCCATAAAAATTAGTAATTTTGAAAAAAAAACACTTATACAGTACCTAGTTAACAGGACTCATTTAGCTAGATTCTGGTATTTGTTTCTTTTTTTCAAATTTGGCCAACAAATACCTTTTCTGTGCACCCCAAAATCCTGGGTGCTCAGCTTAGCGAGAGAAGCTGTTTTTTGTGTTGTGACTCGAGAATTCCCCTGTCGCACACAAAAAGGTTTGACAGCAGAATTTGTTTTTCATCTTACACCCAAAAAAACTCATTTAAGTGCTTCCTCCTCTGCCCTACTAAAACAACGAATGATTACTTATAAAAAAAGCAGATCTAACGCCATACAAAGGGACACACCAGCTATCTTGGCATATATTTTTATTACAGAGTACTTATGCGCTGCACTTCTGCATCAGTTGTGGAGTTTACAGCCTTTGGTTGTCAGTTTGTGTGCTAGCCAGCATTAGTCCTCAAATCTTCAACTCATTCCAGCACTAAACAATGTTGGCAAGAAGAAGGGGATCAGCAGTAAACTATGGTAGAGAACTGCCCTTCAGCCTTTCTCTGGAGAGAGGCAGGCAGACAGCTTAATTAAACTTAATTTATCCTGTGCCCGCACAAGCAGATGGTGCAGAGGAGAAGGAACTTTTAACTGTGGTAAAAGGCAGGTAGACATTGGTGAGGAGATGGGGGTTAGCTGCAACTACTGTTTGGTTTTTAACTTTGGTGAGAGACAGGGAGGTAAATTTAATGTCAGTGTGTGTCAGTATAAGTCTTCAAACTTTAGTTTTGCTCTTTAGGCAGATTTCTATGGTCGCCCCACCCTTTCATGGTTACATAGGCCTCCACAGCAGCAAGCAGCTTAAGTCTCTTGTCTTCTGAAAGGGTAATTTGCTGAAACTAACCTGCAAAAGCTGCTTCTGTTTTGCGATTGCCTCTTACAGGAGCCAACTCAGGAATCACGGCTCGGAACTAAGTTTGGGTGGGAAGGCGTGACAAAAGAGCTGAAGAACCAATCAGAGGGCAGTAGGAAGCCCAGAGGAGAATATCAGCAACTATTCCTAACGTGTCCCATTCATGTTCATGTCCCAGAACATGAGTAGAACAGAAGAGGAGTGAAACAGTAGAGAGTCTTAGGCTTCAACAGGTGTCCACAGGTGCCAGAAGGCATGCAGGGAACTCTGGTAAGGCAGAGTACCTGATTACTTGTTGCTACTTATTTAAATTGAGTACAGTAAGTAGGTTAGAGGAAACAACTAATGTAGGGGAGGGAGGGAGGGAGGGAAGTCCTATGAAGGTTAAGTAATGGGTAAAGAAACAAGAATTTGCCAATGCCGAATGTTGTCTTGCTGGCATTGGTATTGGTAGTGTAGGAGTTAGAGAGATGCATAATAGGAATGGCAGTGAAGTACTGAACTGATGCCAACCCCACCCTGCAGAGACTGACAGGCATTGGGGGTGTGCCTTTTGGTCAGTCGGCCATAATGCTCACGCCATTTCACCTCACCCTACCCTGCAGACACTGAGATGTTGCAGTGTGCCTTGGGGTCTTCGGGCCATATACTCACCTCATTTTATAAGGAAATGCACTGAGATGGGTGCGGTATAGGAGAACTGGGTGAACGTTGGGCTGAAGACCCCAAGGCACACCTCGACGCCCGTCACTGGCTGCAGGGTGGGGGTGTGATGGTTTGAGCATTATGGCTGATGATCCCATGTCACACCCCTGATGCCTGTCAGTTTCTACAGAGTAAGGCGTTATGGTTGGAAACCCTAATGCCCTGGCTGTTTGTTTTTATTTTCACTCCAAATTTTCAAAATGGGATTTTTGTGACCTCACCTTATGAACAGTAGCACTGTCATTTTGTTACTCAATCCCGAAAGGTGGTTTTGCACAGCAACTGCACCATTTAGTGCCACAGGTGTGAAAACACATTTCTGGCAGGATGTTAATAATGACAGCTCTACTGTTCATGAGGTGGTGTGAAAAAATGGCAATTTTGAAAATCAAAAGTGAAAATATGAAAAACTGAAGTCATGAACGTACGTGAAACTGTGCAATGCGCGCCTGTAACAAATCATTTTTTGGACTTTTTTCACCACATTTTCAACATGGGCATTTTTGAACCTCTCCTCACGATCAGTGGCACTGTGATTTTGTTAATCTGTACTGAAAATTGATTTCCCACAGCGACCGTGCCATTCTGCACCACAGGTGTGAAAACACATTTTTTGGAAGGATGTGAAAAATGACAGCTATACTGTTCATAAGAAGGTATGAAGAAATGACAATGTTGAAAATCTGGAGAGAAAATATTAAAAACTGGTGAAGTTACGAGCGTGAGTAGAAACTGTGCAACACACGCTCATAACGCAGTCATTTTTTGGACTTTTTTTCACCAAATTTGTAAAAATGGGCTTTTTGGGACCTCCCCTCATGAACAGTGGCACTGTCGTTTCATTAATCAGTTCCGAAAGGTGATTCCATGCAGCGACTGCGAAATCACCTTTCGGGACCAAGAAGCTAAATGACAGTGACATGTTCATGAGGTGGAGTCCCTAGAACCCCGTGTTGAAAATTTGGGGCCAAAATTCAAAAAAATGGCTGAGATATCAACCTAAGTTGAAAGCCCCCCTCTCCAATTGCCCCAACGTTTAACCAAATATAAAGACATAATGGATCTGGGAACAAGCAGAAATACAAGCATAGTTTACATATATTGGCAAACAAATAGCTCAATAGGTATAACAATTCAATGATATTTACACAGAATGGTTTAACAAAACTGCCTAGGCACATGTGCAGGTAGTGGAGAAATGAGCATGGAGCAAGGAGCTAAGATGCAGGGGGGAAGAGAAGTGCATAATTTGTATGGGGAGGGAATTTCACAACTTATGAATGCAGTGGCTGAATGCTCCCTGTCCAGCAGCAGTGGCCCTATGTGGGACAGTTAAAGACCAGGAGTCAAGTTTTCTGAGGGAATATGCTAGGGTGCTGGGGTTGGCTAGAGCAGCGGTGAGGTGGGGGGAGCAACTGGGACCAGTACGTGGCTGGGATCTTGGCGCAGTGGAGCTGCCTGTGATTGTCTAGAGATGCGAGATTCATTGAGTGGTAGAGGGCACAGTGGTGCAAGGAGTAAGGACAATTTAGTACAAAACAACAGAAAGAGTGGAAAAGGGGGTCCAGCCTGGCTAAGGTGGACTTGGGACCGGCACTGTAGACTACTTCCCCGTAGTCGAAGACAGGGAGGATAATTTTCTGTACAATGGCCCTACGGGCGGATTCTGGGATGATGTCTCAGTTACGGTAGAGTGCACCAATCCTGGGGTGAAACTTCTTGAGTATGGAGTCAACGTGAGCAGAAAAGTTGAGGTGCTGATCAAGCCAGACCCTGAGATATCTGAAGGCGGTACTAGCCTCAAGGGGTGTTCCTTCCAGGGTGCGGAAAGTGAGCGGGAAGGGGAGCCTAGATAGTCTCTGCCTTGTGCCAAAGGTTACTGAGACTGTTTTCTTGGCATTGAGGAAGAGTTGATTGGAGCGAAGCCAGAGCTGGACCATATTAAAGTCCAGCTGCAATCTAGTCGTAACCTCTGAGGCTGAAGGGCAAGAAGTATACAGTACAGTGTCGTCCGCATACATGTGGATTGAGGTGTGTGGGCAGGCAGATGGCAGGTCATTCAGAAAGATGGAGAACAGTAGTGGACCTAGGACTGAGCCTTGCGGTACCCCTGTGGTGACAGGAAGGGGTGACGAGGTGGAAGAACCGATTCTGACGGATTGGGACCTGCCTGCTAGGTATGAGTGGACCCAACTGGTGGCCCAGCTGCATAGAAAAGCTTTGGCGAGTTTGGTCAGGAGGAGTGAGTGGGAGGCAGTGTCAAACGCCTTGGCCAGGTCAATGAAGATGGCAGCCATGATGTGGCCAGCATCCATCCCAGTAAGAATGGAGTCAGTGAGCCTGAGGAGGGAGGTAGTGGTGGAGTGGGATTTCCTAAAGCCAGACTGGAAGGGAGTGAAAAAGGAGGAGGAATCCAGAAAGAGTGATAGTCGATTGAGAACCAGATGCTCTTGTAGTTTTGCCAAGATTGGGAGTAGGGAGATGGGCCAATAGTTGCCTGGGTTTGAAGCATCCTCCCCTTTGGGAAGGGGGATTATGGTGGCATGTTTCCATTCAGAGGGGACTTCGGCAAGGGAGAAGGATAGGTTGAAAAGGGAGGCCAGTGGTGTGGCTATGGCAGGGGCCAAGAGGTGGAGCATTTTGGAGTCCAGCCCAGTGGAACATTTGCCCCTGTTTGGATTAAGGGCAACTAGGACCTTGCACACCTCATCCGGGGTGACCCGTAGGAAGGAGAGGGAGTGGGCTGATGGTGTGGGACTGGCTGGGGTGGAAGAGGTGGTGTGTTGATGGAAGAGAGGTGAGGACAAAAGGGAAGCATGGCTGTGTGTGAAGTGGGAGTTAAACAGCGTGGTCACTGCTGGGGGGGTCAGCTATGGTGAGACCAGCTACCTGGAGGGTAGGAGTGGGTGGCTGCGAGGGAAGGCTGAGAAGTGATTTTACCACTTTCCAGAAATTGGCTGGGTGATGGGAGGTGGAATTGAATGAGACTTTGAAATAATTGGCTTTTGCTTGGTGGAGTTTCCTAGTTCAGGCTTTGCATAACGCATGATATTCCTGGAGATCAGCTGGTGAGCTGGAAGACTTAAAAGGTTTCCAGGCCTTGTCCCTGCTTCGGAGGAGGGCTAGGATTTCCACTGTGATCCAAGGGAGGTGAGCGCCTCTGACCCTAGTGCGCCTGAGGGGGGCGTAATGATCCCAGATGGCTGTGAACTTGGTCTTAAAGAACACCAGGGCCTCATCTATGGAGGTGGATTGACTGATGCGTGACCAGTCAGAATTAGCCAAATCATTAAATAAGGAGGTGAGGTCCAGTGATTTGAAGGATCTGGTCATAAGAATTCTGGGTGGGGGAGCTTTTGGTCTGAAGATTTTTCTTACCAAGTAGATTCCATGGTGGTCGCTAAGGGCATCTGGAAGGAGGCCTGAGGCTAGGATCCTATGTGGGTGTGAGGTAAGGGACCAGTCAAGAAGAGTGTAGTTCGATGATTTGTGGTTTAATTGGGTGGGTTCTGAGATTAGTTGAGCTAGGTTAAGGGCAGTCACCTTGTCCCGAAGCTTGGAGTTAACCCCGGTGAGCCAGTTTTTGTTTAAGTCACCAAGTATATGGAGCTCTCCTCCTGAGGCCAGTGAGTTAAGTGTGCCCAGGTGGTCCAGTATCATAGGTGTGTTGGTGTCGGGAGCACAATAGGTACCAACAATAAAAATCAGAATTGAGTGGGGAAGGGAGAGTTTTACCATTATAGCGTCGATGGACTCCGAAGGTGGGGATAGGGCAACTGGGGAAAACTGGATGGTGGAGGCAATGTACATGGCCATGACACCTCCTCTCTTACCCAACCAATCGTGTTGGATGAGTGTATAACCGGGTATAGAGAATTCGGTGTCCAGGTTATGGGACTTCAGCCAGGTTTCAGAAATAATCAGAATGTCTGGTCTGAGGGACAGGGCGAGGGGTTGAAGCAGGGTTATTTTATGTAGTAGACTACATTTATTAGATTAACCAGTTTTAAGCCTGTAGGGAGTTGGAGTGGTATGGAGGTGTTTGGGGCGCGGTGATGAGGTCCGGGGTTTGGCTCAATATCACCTGCTAGTAGTAGCAGTAGTGTGAACAAGAATTTGGTATTATGTGCAAACCAGTGTAGCTTTCTGGTGGTGGCATTAGGCTTGGTGATAGCAGTTGCTGGCCTACGAGCGTGGGGCAGTAGGACAAGGTGGCTAGTTTGGAAGCTGGGTGGGAGCACAGTAGGGTTACCACCTTTTAAGAAGCCCAAAGTGGGACATTTCTTACTCAAACTTGATTTTTTTGCAGGACAGTACGTAACCTCGGCCAATGCAACAGACTTGTTTTCTATATATAATCAGAATTAAGGCTAAGTATTGTAGTTTCCTAGTAGCTTCTATTGTTTCTTATCATTTTAAGGTATTCTAGTTAAGGTATTATAGTTTTTTGTAACACTTAGTGGAAAGTTAGAAAATAGTTTTTCTACTATAAAGTCAGGACGTAGTATTTTTCATGTTTTTTTTCAGGACACAACTGTCCAAATCAGGACTGTCCTGCGAAAATCTGGACAGGTGGTAACCCTAGAGCACAGCAGGGCTGAGTGATTGTGTGTGGAAGTGGCATCCAGGGTGGGTGTCAGCTTTGGTAGCAGTGGTACTAATGTATATTGGCAGCCTGATACAAGGTACCTGGCAGTCCACCGAATCAGGGTGGGTAGACGGCGGGAGGGACACCCAGGGGATGAGGGTAAATATACTAGTTAGGTACAGTGGAAACATAGTGGAGAGGCAGTTGTGTGAGAGTTAGGAATTATTTATTTATTTATTTATTTACTTTTTGTATTGTTGTTAATGTGGTGGCCACTAGTGGCTGAAAGGAATAACCTGAAGATGGGGAACCAGGCTGATTGGTATTTTTGCAGCATGTGACCACGGCAATAGAAGAGATAGTTTGCCAAGGATGGTGGTGGGGGTGGTGGGGTTGCTGACGCAAAGCGTCAGCGGTGTTTAGATCTCAGCTGAGCTGCCGATGGCTGGGTGAAAGCCGTACCTGCTTATTCGTGATGGTGGGGGGGTAGCTCTCTAGTTCAGGGGAGGGCTTCTTGGGACCCTCACAACCTCCTGCACTGCTGAGGAGAGCTGGGAGGAAGAGGGAAAAGGATTTTAAAAGGGCAAAAAGCAAGGGAGGGGCTAAGCTGTACTGCAGCACTAATTAAATGCTTAACCAACTGTGTCTAGACTCAAAACTTAAATTCAGTAAAACAGCATTTACACAGAGTTTAGATCAGGTGCAGCACAGTTAAAAACCCTGCTAACATTTAAGGCGCCCTGCTGCAGGCCGAGAAATCCTCCCTTACAGTTTTTTCTTTTTTTAGGTTTAAAGGCAAATGGAGTAAAAAATTAAAGTGTCCAGTTGTGGGCTGAGAATACTTGGAAGTGGTACAGGGAGCAGAGTTGAAAAAAAATAGCTATCTCCACTCATCTGCTGACTGAACAAAGGTTCAAATTCAAGTTTGGCGCCCAATCTCTTAGCTCTCAGCTGAGCTGACGATGGCCGGGTGAAAGCCATACCTGCTTGTTCATGACAGTGGAGGGGCAGCTCTCCAGTTCAGGGGAGGGCTTCTTGGGACCCTTGCGACCTCCTGCTCTGCTGAGGAGAGCTGCTTGTCCGTGACGGTGGTTGGGCAGCTCTCCGATTTGGGGGAGGGCTTCTTGGGACCCTCGTGACCTCCTGCACTGCTAAGGAGAGCTGCTTGTTCGTGACGGTGGGGGGGCAGCTCTCCAAAGCTTACCATCATTTCTGCAGTTCGCAGTTCAGCTTTGAAGAGCTTTGAAGAGTGCAGACGTGTCCTGGTTTAGAGAAGATCACGGTTCCCGACCTCCAGATGGTAATAGGGTGGGGGGTGGTGCACAGAGGGAGGGTGGGGAGAGGGATGAGGAGACAACGGTGGACCATTTTCTTGTTTGCAGGGAAAAAAAGACCGCGAGGGAAGGTTTTCTTCATTTACAGGTTACACACAAAAAAAAGGGCACACTGAGGTGTGCTCCCAGTGTGCCACAATTCAGGGGGGATGCCAACACGGGGATTGGGCATCCCGAAGTCAGCAAGGCATATAGATGGGGGGGGCATGCATCTGACACCGGGAGTGGGCATCCCGATGTCAGAAATGAATGGGGAAACTGTTTAACCAGGAAAGACACACTAAGAGAGGGAATGCCAACATGGGGACTGGGCACCCCGATGTCGGCTTTTCAGGAATGTGTGGTGGGCAGCAGTAACTGCCATGTTACAGTGTGCCACATAATGTGGGGGGGACATGCTAACACCGAGATTGGGCACCCCGATGTTGGCTTTCTGGGGATTGTGTGACAGACGGCAGGAGCCACCATATTTATTGAAATGTTTCACCAGGAAAGGCACGTAATGGAGGCGTGTCATCTGCAGCTGCAATGACAAGCCTGTCTCTGATTGCAGTGGCAGATTCATTTCAACTCCATGGCTCTCTCAAACTGCTGTCACTGGCAGCATGCTCACTGGTTGGCGGCTGAGGGACGCACCCACTAAAGCATCCCCTGCATTCGCCACAACACTGACAAGGCAAGGCAAGGCAAAATCTATTTAAAAGACGCCCAATCCCGGAGACTTGGGTGCTGGACAGATAAGTAAACACATATTTCAAAACAAATCAATAAAACAAAAAAAGGAAAAAATAAATAAATAAATATGAACATATAAATAATTAATTCCTCATTAAAACAGTTCCCATAAATAATAAACTAAACATCAGACTGCCAACTACTATAACCAAATCTATGAATTGACAGTTTAACCCAAAAAGGCCTGGGTGAATAGGAGGGCCTTAAGGTGGGCCTTGAATACCTCCAAGGTAGGGGCCCCTTTAACCCCAAGGGGCAGCGAATTCCACAGGATGGAAGCAGCGACACTGAAGGCCTTGTCACCAGCCGATTTCAACCTTGTCCTGGGAATCGCCAGGGGGCCTCCACAGAAGGAACAGAGGGGGCGAACTGAGAGAGCAGGTACAAGAAAGTCTAACAGATAACTGGGGCCCTGACCATATAGGGCCTTATAGGTGAGAAGACTCGCCTTAAAGAGGACCCTCAACCTGACCGGCAGCCAGTGCAGCTCACACAACACTGGTGTAATGTGGCAAAATTTTGGCTACCCAGTAAGTAACAAGGCAGCTGCGTTCTGCACTAGCTGCAGTCTGCAGAGAGATCCTCCCATGACCCTGAGGTAGAGCGCACTACAGCAGTCAAGCACTGATGCAACTAAGGCATGCATCAAAGTGGGGAGGTCCACAGGTGGAACAACGTGCTTTATCTTGGTGACATTTGTGAGATGGAAAATACAGGTGCGGACGGTGGAAGATATCTGCGCCTCCATCGTCAAACTCCTATCCAGAATGACACCAAGATTTCACACCCTAGAGGAGGTCTTCAATGGAACAGTTCCCAGAACAAGTCCAGTCTCTGATCCAGAGGCCATCCTATCACGCACTCTGTTCGACTCCACCACCAATACCTCCGTCTTATCGGGGTTCAGTCACAACCAACTAGACGACATCCGGTCGCTGATCTCAGCAAGGCAGCTGTTTAGCACATCTACTGTGTTGGATGTTCCTGGGGCAAAGGATAAGTATAACTGGGTATCATCAGCATAACAATGAAAACCCAAGCCATACTTCCTAATGATCCCTCCCAGGGGTTGCATGTACACTGCAAACAACATTGGGGCTAGCACCGACCCCTGAGGTACTTGGAAAGATAGGGGGCTAGGGATGGAGGAGAAATTCCCCATCACAACCCATTGCCTTCTGTTGGTTAAAAAGGACTCAAACCAGCAGATGACAGTGCCGGTGAGTCTGCAGAGTTCCCTGAGGCGGTCAAGCAACACACAATGGTCCACAGTATCAAATGCTGAAGAGAGATCAAGGAGAACAAGAACTGTCCTTTCTCCTCGATCTCTAGCCCCAAGGACATCATTCTGCACCCGAACAAGTGCAGTTTCTGTGCTATGCCTCACCCGAAACCCCAACTGGAAGTGTTCGTACAACTAATGGGTCACAAGCTGCTCCTCCAACTGAAGCACAATACTTTCTCCACGATCTTCGCCAAAAACAGAAGGTTGGAGATAGGTCAGTAATTTGCCCTAACCTCCGGGTCCAAAGGTGGTTTCTTTAGGAGAGGTCTTACCAATGCCTCCTTCAAGGCATCAGGGAAGACCCCCTCAGATAGGGAACACTGGACAATAAGAGCAAACACCGGGCCAATGGTGTTGATGCATCTCATCAAGAAATGCGTCAGCACTGGATCCAGTTCGCAAAAAGTGTGCTTCAGATTGGTCGCCACCCCAATTATTTCACTTACCTTCACTGGTCTAAAATCCCCCCAACCAGGCAGAGTGCACTCAGAACACTTCGGGCGGCCACTGCCAGCTATAGCATTGCTGACTGAGGGCACTTCCTGCCAGATACCAGACGCTCTGTCTGAGAAGAACCGAGCAAACTCTTCACACTCAGCATTAGAAAAAACCTTCTTCAGCTGTAGACAAGCTAGATAAAGTAGCCTGTCCACAGTCTGAAAGAGCAGAGCTGGTCATTTTTTCTCAGCAGCAATCTCCCTGGACAGGAACACTGCCTTCTTATGGTTGATTGGCCCCTGGTATGCATTAAGATGCACACGCAGGGCCAGTTTGTCCTCCTCCAGGCTGGACCTCCTCCAGCAGTGCTCCAATCTCTGACCCTTTCTCTTCATCTCCCCGAAGTCCCACTCAAACCATGGGGATCTCAGGTAGGAAGATTTGGGTCATACATGGACAGGTGCGAGGGAGTCAATGGCGTCGTATAGTACTCTATTGTAAGAGCCCACCACGGCACCAACACCTCCAACGCATGCATTACCCACACCAGATAGATTAGCTGCTGCCAAAAAGCCCTCCGGGGTCAATCCCCACAAAGGACGACAGCTCATTATCTCAGTAGGGGGAGGGCATCTGGTGGGAGCCACGAAAATGAACCGCACAGTGCAGTGATGGGACCATACAACCCGATCAATCTTGAGATCATTTATCTCAAGCCCCAGTGAGAACATCAGGTCCAGTGTGTGCCCGCCCTGGTGTGTCATGGCAGAAACAACTTGCGACAGGCCCAGCGATGACATAATCTGGAGGAGGTTATGTCCATGCCCAGAGGATTTGTCGTCAGCCCAAACATTGAAATCCCCCAAGACAATACATCTGGGGACTTCCAATGTTTCACCAACGACGAATTCAGCAACCTCCTGCAGGAAATTCCTTGCCACCCCAGGGGAGAGGTAAATAATGAGAATCCTGCAGCCTGTGCCCAGATCCCCATGAACAACCACACATTCAAAAGAACCCGGGGTTCTCACTGGGTGCACAGTGAAGCCCAAGTTGGATCTAAAACAGATGACTACCCCACCGCCCCTACGTTCCTCTCTGATCGAGATCGACCAAGGAAATCAAGTCCACAATAATGGCAGTCTGGTTCCTGATCGATCTGGCATTGCATAATAATGCCCTCAGGGGATTGGTGGGCAAAGCAACTCCTCAGATTACCTGGCCACTCGGTCTGGTGGACTCCCTGGAGACAGGCACCAAACACATCTGGCCTCTCTCCTGTGCCCATCGTAATCCAGGGCACCTTCTGGACATGGTTTGCTGGCCAAGGCACCTAGCTTCACCTGAGCTCTTTCCTTCTAAGACTGCTTGAAAGGCAGAGTAGAGAAACTTACCAGAGCAAGGGAGAAGGATTAAGACCTAGTTTGGCTAAGCAGATTTACTGTGTGGTGGTGTTTTTATTTTTTACTCACAGGGATTGCTACTGTTTGTTGCTAAGATTTCATTGCTTTATTTTTTCTCTGATTCAAGTTGTTGTTGCTGGTATATCTTCTTCTGCATTATTACAAGGTGTGCCTACAGCTGTGTGCTAACAGATTACTGCTGTAATCTTCTGATTCAAATTGTCTTTTGCAAGGTATATCTTCTGTTACTGCTTTATTTTTCTCTGGAGCAAAGTGTTTTCATAGGGTATATCTTCTCTGAAATTATTACAGGTGGTGCTTTACAGGTTTTACAGTTTTATCTAACATTAGGATAAGCTTTCAGGGTTACTGCATTTGTTGTTGACTGATTGTTTCTGCTCTTACCTCCTTGTTCTTTCGTCCGTGGTTCTTCTTTTTAGGCAGGGGAAGGGCCCAGCCACCCCCCCATCCCCAACCACCCACGCTACACTCCTTTTATAGGGTACCACAGTTGTGACATTTCCTGTGGCAGAGCAGGAAGGGGCGGATCAGTGGGGCCTCCACAAGGTGATCTCATTTACAGGGGCACTAGTAATTTAACTTGTTATAACAAGTTAAACAAAGCACAATTAAACCATTACTTGCATTTTTTTTTCCTTTTTTTCCTTCTAATTACTCTGACTAGGTTACAAACCCAGCAACTTATTTGGAATGGATTTCATTAACTGCAGGTACTGTGGAACAATTTTCAGAAGGACAGTCTTACAGGATTTAGGACACTGTCCTACATGCTGGGCCTTTGATCTTAGGTCTCAGCTCCGGCAGCATGGGCAGAGATTGCACGCCTCAAATTTCATATTGTAGAGGAAATACATTATAAGAACCACCCACCATTTCCCCAGCATCCAACAGAAAAACCTCGACTCAAGAGAGGGTAGTTGGTCCAGGAGGTTGGCAGGTGGTTAGGAGGAGCAAATCAGGTGCCCCATCACCTCTGCTCTCCAACACATTACCTCCAAAACCATATAAACACTACAAACAGGTATCTGCCTCTATCTCTGAAATCAAATAAAGAGGCAGAAGACACTGCAGAGCAGGACACTGCAGCACAGGAGCTAGCACAACAATACTCACCCAAATCAGGAACCAAAACTAAACAAGCACAAAGGAAATCCAAAAACTTCTGATCATAGGAGACTCCATGATTCGGGGAGTTGATACCCATCTCCAGCAGGGTGATGGTCAGATGTCTCCAGGTACATCAGCATGGAGAGACACTGACCGCATTCAAAATTGTTCACAAAGCAGGAGAAAACATTGATGTCCTAGTACACATAGGGACTAATGATCTCGCCAGCCGGTCAGTTGTGGAGACCAAGGAACACCTGACTAAGCTGGGTGACAAACTATCATCTATTTCGTCCGGCATCTCCTTCTCTGAGATCCTGCCAGTCTGGGAGAAGGGAGCAGATGGACGGAAGGTCAGAGAAGGGGAGATAGGAGAGCTAAACACGTGGCTCAAGGACTGGTGCCAGGAAAAAGGACACAGATTTTTAGGGAACTGGCAACAGTTCTGGGAGTGAAAGTTCTTTAAATTTGATGGACTGCATCTGACTAAAGAGGGAGTCAGTGCATTGGGGCAGAAGTTTGACGTCTTTGCAGAATATTTAAACTAGCAAATGGGGAGAGGGGTGCAGCACCCCATACGTCGAATGGGAAGAACACCCCTCCCCCCTCAGCTAGTGGTCAAACAGGAATTCAGCGTGTTTGCCGTTCATTTGCAACACCAGGTAAGAAAAAAGGTTTGTCTCCCCATACGATGCACAGGGGTAATGCCAAACTTCACCCAACAACTAACACACCAAAATCTGGCCAATGGAAAATCATGTACACAAATGCTCACAGCCTGGGAAATAAGATCCCAGACCTGCAGGCAATAATGTCAGAGGCTAAACTGGACATAGTAGCAATTAGTGAGACGTGGTTTACCAGTAACCACACTTGGGAGACTTCAGTACCTGGCTATGTATTGTTCAGAAGAGACCGAGGTGCAAAAAGGGGGGGAGGAGTGGCCCTGTATGTTAATGAAAATATCAAAGCTACAGAAATTCAGAATACACATAAGGAGCCAGAAGAACTGTGGGTCACCCTGGAAACAGGAAATGGGACAGCTATAAGAACTGGGGTTGTCTACAGGCCCCAGACCAGAGGGAGGACATAGACACATTACTGTTAGAAGATATACAAAACATGACAGCTAAAGGGGAGGTTCTGATAATGGGAGACTTCAACATGCCAGATACAGATTGGTCAATACCAGCAGGAACATCTGCCAGAACTAGACTCATAGTGGATTCCCTGCAGGGGGAGGGCCTCAAACAACTGGTACAGCAACCCACAAGAGACAGGGCTATCCTAGATCTAGTACTGACTAACAAAGAAGGGATCACAGATCTCCAGGTAGAAGGTCACCTGGGGGCCAGTGACCATCACATGGTATGGTTCAATTTGGCTACTACATCTAAATCATCCCATTCCAAGGCAAAAATATGGGACTTTAGAGGAGCTGACTTTGATAAGATGGCCAACAGAGTTAAGCTAGCCCTGGCAAAAAGAAACACAGGTGAGGAGGTACAGGCCAAAGTGGGCAAGCATTAAGGATACAATACTTGAAGCAACATCCCATTGTGTTAGACAGAAAAGGAAGTGCAAAAGAAGAAGGAAACCACTTTGGTTCTCAAACACAGTAGCAGAAAAGGTCAGAGCCAAAAGGCTGACCTTCAGGAAATATAAGGGAACACAGCGGGATGAAGATAGGGAGGCATACCAAACTGCCCTAAGGGAAGCAGGTAAGGCAGTAAGGCAGGCAAAGTCCCAAACTGAGGAAACACTAGCACGAACAGTAAAAGAAGGTGACAAGACTTTCTATAGATACATTAGTGAAAGGAGAAAGTCCAGAGGGGTATTGCTAAGCTTAATGGAGAAAAGGGAGCATGTGAGGAGGAGGACCCTGTAAAGGCATCTATCCTAAATAGATACTTTTGCTCAGTATTTACCGAAGAGAAGGTAGGGCAGGGCCCACAGCTCAGCATCATGGACACAGGGGAGGGAGGTGAGCACTACCCTCACAAAGAAAGGGTCCTACAAGAGCTGCTAAGCTCAGGGTGGATAAGGCCATGGGACCTGATGGCATACATCCCAGGGTACTTAAGGAGCTAAAGGAGGAACTAGCAGAGCCATTAGCAGAATTGTTTATTGAGTCTCTGAGCACAGGAGAGGTCCCAGAAGACTGGAGAAGGGCTCATGTGATCCCACTCCACAAGAGTGGTAGCAGGGAGGAGGCGGGAACTACAGACCAGTCAGTCTTACCTCAGTAGTGGGCAAGATTATGGAGGCACTCCTTAAGGAAAGGATAGTGCAACACCTGGAATCCATAGGGGCACAGGATCCAAGACAGCATGGGTTTACAAAAGGAAGGTCCTGTCAAACTAATCTCATAGATTTCTTTGACTGGGTAACCAGAGTGGTGACCAAGGGGAGCAGTTGATGTCGCCACCTTGACTTCAGCAGCAAAGCTTTTACACTGTTCCACATAGAAGATTGATAAATAAGCTAGGTAGGCTCGGGTGGGTCAGAAGTTGGTCAACTGGGTGGCAAACTGGTTGACTGGCAGAAAACAGAGAGTGGTGGTAAAATGGTATACAATCAGAAGAGATGCAAGTCACAAGTGGGGTACCTCAGGGATCAGTCCTGGGGCCAGTCCTATTCAACATCTTCATTAGTGACCCTGAGATGGACTAGAGGGTAAGGCTTGTCTGTTTGCAGATGACACCAAGATCTGCAACAGAGTAGATGATCCTGATGGGGTGGGCAGAATGAGAAGAGATCTGGATAAACTAGCAAAATGGTCAGAAGAGTGGCAACTGGGATTTAATGCAAAGAAGTGCAAAATCATGCACATAGGGAAGAGAAACCCTGAAGCCACTTATAGGCTGGGAAGGGAGTTGCTAGCAGTCACAAAGGAAGAAAGAGACTTGGGCATCATCATCACTGATGACCTAAAATCATCCAAGCAGACCCTAAAGCAGTAGGTAAGGCTAGGGGGTGTTAGGGTGTATTAGTAGGGGTATCACAAGTCGTAAGAGGGAGGTAATAACCTCTGTACAAGACATTGGTTAGGCCCCATCTGGAGTACTGCTGCAGTATTGAGGCCACACCTTCACAAGGACATTAACCACATTGAGGCAGTCCAGAGAAGGGCAACCAAAATGGTGCAGGGACTGCATCAGAAGACATATGAGGACAGATTAACGGAGCTTAATATGTATACCCTTGAGCAAAGGAGGGAGAGAGGTGATATGATCAAGACATTTAAACACCTTAAGGGCATAAACAAGGGAAAGAGTCTAACATGTTTAAATATAAGAAAAATAGCAGGACAAGAGGACACAGCATGAGATTAGAGGGAGGCCGATTAAGGGGAATGTGAGGAAATTTTTTCACAGAAAGGGTGGTAGATGCATGGAATAGCTTACCACAAGAAGTGGTGGCTATGAATACAGTGCAGGGCTTCAAACAGGCATGGGATAGGCATAAGGGAGCAATACGAATGACTATGAATAGATAGGTCACTGACAGAGCAAAGGCCGATGGCACATTTATAAGGTAGAAAAAGAAATGGGCAGACTGGATGGGCCTTGCGGTCCTTATCTGCCGTCAACTTCTATGTTTCAACAATCTCTATCCTACCACCCTCCACCATGCACAGGGCTCCCCACTGCCCAAAATCACCCAGGCCCCTCTAAATCCCCACCTCCCAACAATGTCTTACAGTAGTATCAGAAACTGGGAGGCAGGTGAAGGGCAGTAAATCACGCAGAAGGGATGCCTGTACAATATCCTGGCCCATCACTAGTTAAAAGGAATAATGGAGAAAAAAACTCTTATTTACAAACACACATTCAATCCAATCCTCCCAACCCTCCTACCCAAATACAATATGCCCCAAGCCTAAATTTTAGATAGTAGCATTTAGCATAATATCAAAATAGCAATCTAGGAATTCATAGAGCTCCCACCTCTGTGAAATTTTGTCCAGTATAGTTTTCCAGCGGATTAGCCAGTAAGCCCAAAATCCAAGATTTTTACAGTCTTAAAGAGCCAGTAGTGAATGTAAATTTAATGCAACACTCCTGCTTCCACAAGTAGACAGTCGCAATGAGAACTTATCCCCACAAAAGTAGGAATGAAGCTCCAGACAAATAGAAAACGCTCTCACCAAGTTCCTAGTTCTGGCAGCAGATTTCAAAATCTTTGCTACTTCGGTGCTCTTGGCAGACTGAGAGGGGGGAGCGCGGCCAACAGAGTATTCAAGCCGATACTGCCGGGGGTCCAAGAGCCCTGTACGTAATCCAACAATCCGGTAAATCCAAGTCCAAAAGAGAACAAAGTCCAAGTTCCACTATCCTCTATCCTCAGCAACTCTGACCACTGTCAGAGAGATTAATAATAAAATGCTGAAGCAACCGGGGATCGAATGCCTCTGGCCACCCTACCAGGAGACCCACTGCTCACCCCCCACACCTTCAACTAGCAGCTACAGACACCCGGAGAGTCAGTCCTCTGACCGACCCCCCCAGATGACTCAGGACAGCACCGTGCTCCCCCGCTGACTCGATGGTCGGACAACGGGCATTCCTGCCCGGGACCCAGGCACAGTTGGGACAGCGGCCCCCAGCAAGTGACTGTAGACCTTACCCCCAACAGGGTTCCTCAATTGTACAGGACGTCTTCTGATAATCCTGCCATGATAATCAGCCAATAGTCCTGTTACAACAACCAGACGACCAATACTCCAGTCCTCCAATGTTGCCCAGTCCTCTTCTTCCTGCCGTAGGGTAAGTACCCCAGATCTTCAAGTTGCTCCTCCACAACCAAACAAAACCACCAACTGTATCAGTGTACTGTAGCAGACCTTTACCCAGCGTTGCCCCTAGCTAAAAATCAAACCTAAAACTTCCTATATTATCTCACTATGCGTGCCCTGCCTAACACTAGTTCCCCTAAACTAAACTCTAACTAAAAAAGTCTTAATGAGGCTAAAATACAAAACCTGTTCCACAAATTTAGCTGAAGTTCAGGCTAATTCAAAATGCTAGCTAAAGAAAATCTCTGAGCAGTGTTTTTTGTGTAACCCCCCCTACAAATGGGGGTTGTCTTCCTTGAGCTTGCTTAAATGCTCACTGCCAGGCTGGTGTCCTGCATTTTAGCAGATTAAATGGTTGCCAGAGTGCCTGTATAGCCTCTGTATACTGTCTTTTTAAGAGCTGCCAGGATTGCAGTCATAATTAATCTGAGAGGGAGCTCTGTTAAAAGATGTACTTGTTTGCTGATCATTTGTTAGAGTAGCAATAATATTGCAGTTTGTTCTAACCTGCCTTCTTTGCAGCATGGACAGTTTTGTTTGTTTCCATCATCTTGGTACTGGACTGCTGAAATGGGCCAATCAGTACATTTGGGACTCTAAAATGGAGTCTGCCTACAGGGGCTTGGTGGGGCCAAAACTTGTAGGAACTGAAGCTTTGGGCTTTTGGTGCTGAAAATAACCTGGAGGGGGAGCCCTGTTGTGACTGACAGACAGATCAGCCAACCGAACCTTTTGGAGCTTGGGAAAAGTCCCACACTGCTTGCAGTTTCAGTTAGATCTGAGTTGGGAAGTGAAGAAGTAACAGCTCAAGATAGTTCAAGCAGCAATCCATAGTGGATTCGCATGGGAGAACTGTGGAAAGGCCTGAGTTTGGCCTGCATGCCTGCCTGCTGTTCCTGAGAGGGAACTTGTGCTTTTTTCGGACTGAATCCAAATTTGGAGAGCAAATTAAGCCACTGAATTGTGACCAGGCTTTAACCTGAAGAAGACCGAAGATTCGCTGAATGCAATCAGCCTGTCAGGACTTCCAGCTACCTCTGAACTCCCGGATTGTGCAGAGACTCTGTAATTGCGACCGGAGAGCCATTTGCCTGGTACAGAAAATTTCCTTACATGTGAATGTGCTGTGTGCTTATCGTGGGTCGTGATTTGGTTCCCCACTGTGTGTCTGAACTGTGTTTTGCTTGCTGGAGGCTGTATCCAGCTCCACGGACTGAATCCGTATCCATTTCCTTTTTCCTGGGCCCTGCTACACTGGCCCAGCCAGAATACCTGCTATGCAGAGAAAGTCATAGATGAGAGACCAGCCTGGGGATCAGCCCCCTGCTCAACGCCTTGAACAGGAACGACGCCTTGGTGATTCGTGTGGGCCCTGCTTTTCTGGGCACTCCAGCTCAACAGCCTGCAGTCTTGATTTTGTCCTGCCTGTGTCCAGTATTGGGTATTGTGAGTAAACATCAGTGTAGCTCCCTGCAACAGCAGCTAAATCTAAAAGTGTTGTCATCTGATTGTCTTGTTGCCTTTTCTTTCACGAACTGAGTCTTCCAGCTCCGGATTACAAATAGTGTGTGTTGTGCATGTTGCTTTCTTCCACCACAGGGCCCCAACTAGCTGCAAAGTTCCTGGCTAGCCCACCGTTTTCCTACCTGGGTACCCTGAGTGTGTGACTGTGTAGGGACTCTGAACTGCATGCAAAACTGTCTGATTAATATAGCTTTTAAGCAAATCAACCTGATTACACCCCTTCCTTGTTCAAGCCCCCTGAATAAATCACATTTAACTTTGTTTGCATTTAATCTCACTGTGGTTCCAGTTTGTGCCAAAAGTACTGTACTGTTGCTATTTGTTGTGCTTAACCTTGTTTTACAGGGAATCCCCAGGGTCAAGCAAGAGGAACCAGCCCTGGTGGTCAGTGCAAACAATGTGGGTAATCACCTGGTGAATAAGGGTCATCGTGAAAGTAATTATTGTATATTGTTCAGGCCACTAGAAGGGAAAGAGGGGGGTTACAGTGTCCCACAGGGCTGAGCCCAGGTTAGCTTGACCACTAACAATCCTGACCTGACCTCCGGGTGGAGACACCCATTTCATTACCCAGGCCCCTTAACTTGCTACTAGCCAAGCAGGCAGGGGTAGTAGCCCTTGGAATAGCATCACCTAGGGGTTACATTTGCAATTTTACAGCTCAGCATTAACTCATTGCCTCCTAGCAGATGCCTGTAGTCGTCAGTAAAATACACTTGTGTGTCCTGAGGACATCTGCAGAAGTCGGCTACTGACTCCCAGTGTGCCCTTGCAACGTCTGGAGAAGTCACTTATATATTTTAATATATAGTGTAACAGAATATAATATATATTTGACTGCATAGCACCGTTGGAAAGGTAATTTTATGCTGAACAACTTTGTCACTGATATTTTGTGTATATCATGTACACTTTAGGAGTTATTTGCATTTGTTAATGGTATGGTGTATATGGCTTATGTTGCCTGTTTTGGTGAAAAATATTTTTTTTGCTGTTTCAACCAGCTTAGGACAAAAACAAAATTACATATTATTATTTGCATACCACCATTGGAAAGGTAATTTGGTGCTGAATAACTTTTCCGCTCATACTTTATGTCTAGCACTTACGGTTCTTGAGCTATTAGGATTTGTTTGTGGCATGCTGAATATAGCTTGATTTTGCTTAGAAAGGCCCAGGATTTACTGTTAACAGTATACAGGAGACAAGTGGTGCAACTTCAGAGAGCTCCTGTGGTGGCAATGCGTTAAAGCCCAAGCAGACGGCAGCCCAGCTACTGCCACAAGATGTTTCTTACGCATGCGCGCAAGCCAACCTAAAAATCAACAGTAGTATAAGAATAGAGGTAACACCCTATCTAGGGTAGGGGGATAAAGTGAGTAAAAGAAGCCAAATATCATAACACCCTATCTAGGATCAAGTTACAAAGGGGAAAGAAAAAAGGGGATTGTAGAAGAACCCTAACTAGGGTAAGGGTTCAGACACACCAAACGGGTAGGCAAAACACAGGAAGGGGAGGAATACAGTGAAGTCAAGAGGGGGACAGAAATAAGAGAGGTGTAAGGACAAAGGAAAGAAAGGGAAGCAAGTAGTTAAGAGGATAAAAAGTCAACCTGGCAAAGGACAAGTGGTTGTCCAGAGAAGAGTGACCAAAATGATCCAGTGCCTTCAAGGCCACTCATACGAGGAGCGTCTGGAAGCATTAAATATGTTCTCACTGGAGACAAGGAGGGGGGGAGACATGATTGAAACATACAAGTTCCTGAGAGGAATAAATAAGGTGCCATCCTCTGACCTGTTCAACAGAGTCTCCGACTCTAACACTGGAGGGCACAAGTGGAAGCTGAGGGCGGGGGAGCTTCAAGAGCGAGCATAGGAAATACTATTTTACAAAAAGAGTTGCAGGGCCATGGAATAAATTGCCAGCTGAGGTAGTGGAAGCAAAGTCCATGACATCATTCAAGCTGGGGTGGGACAAGGCTAAAGCCTGATCAAAAGCAACAAGAGCAGTAGGAGGCATTAGACAGAAGGGGGGTTAGGCCCTGGGATCTGAGAAGGTCCAAGGAACCCATGGGCAGACTAGATGGACCCTTGGTCTTCTTCTGCCATCTTTTTTTCTATGTTTCATCAGGCATGAGAGTGGTGCAGTGTAATGGACTTGGGGTTGCAATCTTCAGAAACATCTTCTGGAGACTGAGGTGTTGCCCCATATACAAGCACCTCTCTTGAATAAGAGCAGAGGCTGTGGGACATGGGGTCAAACTAGTACAAGTACAGGGCACTGTCTGCCTCATCCAGGGGCCACCAAGATTGCTGCAGCTCCCTCAAAAGATGCCGGTAATGAGGCAGAGTGTCTGGACCTTGGTGGGCTCCAAGAGGGTGGGGGAGGAAGAAAGGAGAATACCCCTCAGTCCATACCTCTGCACAGTTCCTTCACCACCCTGCTGGGGGAGGGAAGTCAAGAGTAAGCACCCGAGGCAGTAGTAAGAGAGGAGGTGAGGGTCCTCAAGGGAGAAGGCCCAAGGAGCGAGGGAGAGGCCCCCAGCCAAGGAGGAGGCAGTTGCTGATGGGGGACATAATAGTCAGGGGATGTAATTGGGGCAGGGAAAGGGAGGGACAGGGTAGTAAAGTGCCTACCAGGCACTTTGGCAGGGAGGACTGGGGCGGATCATAGAGATTGCCAGGGAAGAGGGGGTAGGTAGGTAGGGAGTTGGATGGCATTATTTATCTAGGGACAGACAACCTGGCAAGGGACAATGCAGGAATAATGCAGGATAGGATTAGGGAGGTTGGAAGGGGCTAGAAGCAGGTAAATAACATGGCGGCCTTTACTGAGGTGCTACCTGTGTATGGCCAGGGGAAAGGATAAGGAACTCCGCACCAGGTCCTTCAACGAGTGGTTAAAGACATGACGAAAGGAGGAGGGTTTCAACTACATCAGGGACTGGAGTCCCAGCTGGAGGGTGGAGGTCTTTATAAAAGTAATGGTCTCCATCCAGCCTCGATGGGGACAGCAGTCCTGGAAAAAAGGTTTAGATGCTTCTTTGACAGGCATTTAAACTAGCCAAGGTGGGAGGCAGAAAGACTGAAGAAGGCAGACAGGGCTGGCATGTCAGATAGGGGAACTAAAGATGAGAGAAAGGGTAAGGAGGGTAAGCAGAAAGAGAGAAAATGGGAGAACAGGACTGGGGAAACAGCAGAGGTGAGGGATGGAAACAGAAAGGGGGGACATTTTGGGGGGGAGAGAAAGTGATGAAGAGAATGGAGAGCCATGTGTGCCAATGTGAGGAGCCTAGGAAACAAAATTCCTAACCTTAAAGCTATCTTTGTGGAGGCAAACCTGGATCTGGTGGCCATAATGGAGTCACGATCACTGACAACCATAGCTGAGAAGTGGCCATCCCAGGCAACACCATGTTCTAGAAGGAGAGATCAAGGAGAAAAAGCAAAGAGGTTGTTTTACATGTGAGGAAAGGTATAAACGCCACATGGATAATGCAGCTGTGAAACTGCAGGCCACAGGGGCCTGTGCTTCTGCAGCCAGAAGTTTTGTGACTGTTTTACACTTTCCTTCGCTTCTGCAGACAGAACTGTATATATGTCTTACAGCATAGATTAGTACCTGTGGTTACAGAAGTGCTGGCCCCATAGGAGCCTGTGCTTCTGCAGACAAAATAACTCCTGTAGTTTGGGTATCGTGGATTTGTATCTATGGTTGCAGGGGCCTGAGCTGCTCTACATAGAAGCAGTGTTGTGGTGTTAGTATTGTGAACTTCTATCTGCAGCCAGAAGTGAGTGTATGTGCCTTGCTCTGTGTATACCACAGATATAAATTCACAAAGGTAGCACATTAGTGCTACTGCATTTTTGTCATCTGGAAATAATTGTATGTTCTTTGTTTTACCTGATGATGGCTGTCTGTGGTTGCTTATGTTGTCCTGTCCTTTTCCTGCTTGGGGGGGGGGTAGTTAGGGTTGGAAACCCTAATGCTACATTTCCCTACTTTTGAGGCATTAAGGTGAACCCTAACAGGCATGTTAACACACTTTTTTGCAATATATGTGTGTGCATTTTTTGTGGGTACCACAAACTATGAGACCTCATACAGAATGAATGTCCACACTGGAAGCTGGGATCAAGCAGGATGCATTTTGTTAAGCTGTATCAGTGTCACACAGCTTTGCAAGGCATTGCCCTCGCCTTCTTCAATTCTTCATCATTATAAATCATCACACTCCATTGCTGTAGACTTCTTCTACACCAGTGTACTACACTGTCACAAATATTCCCAAGTCTTCCTCACTTTGATTTAAATTGGAATCTACTGCTGCTGTTACATACGCTGCAGGTCCCTTTACCCATCAGTATATCGGATACCCACTATACTACACTGTGTAATTTCATTGCCAGGATCACCTTCCTTTGCATTTAGAAACATGGAAACATAGACTTTGATGGCAGATAAGGATCGTTTGGCTCACCTAGTCTGCCCATTTGCCTACCTACAGGATAAGCTGCACATCCTAGTTAACCAACAGCCTATTTCTTCCTACCCCCACAAGAATTGCTATATGCCTGTCCCATGCATTCTTGAATTCTTCCACAGTTTTAGACCCCACAACCTCCTCAGGAAGGTGGTTCCATGCGTCCACCACCCTCTCTGTGAAAAAATACTTCCTCACATTGCCCCTGAGCCATCCCCCTCTATCTTCAAATTGTGTCCTCTTGTTCTTGCACATCTCTTTTTCTGAAAGATGCTACCCTCTTGGACTTTGTTGATTCCACTGTGGTACTTAAAAGTTTCAATCATGTCCCCCCCCCTTCCTTTCCTCAAGGGTATACATATTAAGCTCCTTCAGTCTCTCCTCGTATGGCTCCTCTTGCAGACCCTGCACCATTTTAGTTGCCCTCCTCTGGACTGCCTCCATCCTGTCTATATCCATGCAGAGATGGAGTCTCCAGAAATGGATGCAGTACTCCAGATGGGGTCTCACAAACTGTCTGTACAGAGGGATAACAACTTCTTGTTTTCTGGGGCTGATGCCTCTCCCTATACATCCCAGTATTCCCCCAGCCCTCCCTACTGCCTTCTCACATTGCTTGCTAACCTTAAGGTCATCTGATATGATTACCCCCAGGTCCCTTTCCATTTTTGTTGGTGTTACTACCTCCCCCCATTGTTACTCTTCCCTGGGTTTTGTTTCCCAGATGCATTATTTTGCACTTCTTTGCATTGAATCAAGCTGCCATACTTTGGACCATTCCTCCACCTTGCCAAGTCCCTTCTCATCCTTTCCACCCTCCCCTTGTACATCAACCCTGTTGCAGATCTTTGTGTCATCTGAAAAGAGGCATATTTTCCTTCAGTCCCTCTGCAATGTCACTTATAAAAGACATTCAAAAGGACTGGACCCAGAACTGAACCCTGCGGTAACCCACTAGTAACCCCCCTTTCTCAAGAGTGGACTCCATTTACTATTACCTTCTGTGTCAGGGAGGGGCTGTGGATATGGCCTACCTAGACTTTAGCAGGGAATTTGACACAGTCCCACACAGAAGATTAATAGTCAAATTAACCAGCCTGGGTGTGGGTCCCAGGGTGGTAGCCTGGGCAAAACATTACCTGGACAACAGGGCACAGAAAGTAATTGTAAATGGAGTCCACTCTGAAGAAAGAAGGGTTACTAGTGGGGTACCGCAGGGTTCAGTACTTGGTCCAGTCCTTGTTAACGTCTTTATAAGTAACATTGCAGAGGGACTGGAAGGAAAAGTATGCCTCTTTGCAGATGACACAAAGATCTGCAAAATGGCTGATACACAAGGAGGCACTTGGCAAGGTTGGAGGAATGGTCAGAAGTATGGCAACTTGGATTCAATGCAAAGAAGTGCAAAATAATGCACCTGGGAAACAAAAACCCAGGGGAAGATTACACAATGGGGAGGTAGTAATAACAACAACAAAAATGGAAAGAGACCTGGGGGTAATCATATCAGATGACCTTAAGGTTAGCAAGCAATGTGAGAAGGCAGTAGGGGGGCTGGGGGGGATACTGGGATGTATAGGGAGAGGCATCACCAGTAGAAAACAGGAAGTTGTTATCCCTCTGTACAGACAGTTGGTGAGACCCCATCTGGAGTACTGCATCCAGTTCTGGAGACCCCACAAGGACATAGGATACAGGCAGTCCAGAGGAGGGCAACTAAAATGGTGCAGGGTCTGCAAGAGAAGCTATACGAGGAGAGACTAAAGGAGCTTAATATGTATACCCTTGAGGAAAGGAGGGAGAGGGGGGCCATGATAGAAACTTTTAAGTACCTCAGTGGAATCAACAAAGTCCAATAGGGTAGTATCTTTCAGAAAAAGAGATGTGCAAGAACAAGAGGACACAATTTGAAGATAGAGGGGGATGGCTCAGGAGCAATGTGAGGAAGTATTTTTTCACAGAGATGGTGGTGGACCTTGTGGAACCACCTTCCTGAGGAGGTTGGGGGGTCTAAAACTGTAGAAGAATTCAAGAATGCATGGGGCAGGCATATAGCAATTCTTGTGGGGGGTAGGAAGAAATAGGCTGTTGGTTAACTAGGATCTGCAGCTTATCCTATAGGTAGGGAAATGGGCAGACTAGGTGGGACAAGCAGTCCTTATCTGCCATCAAAGTCTATGTTTCTATGTGTCCTGTTGTCCAAACAGTGTTTTACCCAGGCTACCACCCTGAGACCCACTCCCAGGTTGGCTAATTTGTTTATTAATCTTTTCTATGGGACTATGTCAAATGCCTTGCTAAAGTCTAGGTAGGCCATGTCCAAAGCCCCTCCCTGGTCTACTACTTTGGTCACCTAGTCAAAGAAATTGATTAGATTCATCTGACATGACCTTCCTGCTGTGAATCCAAAGGGGCACCATTACCACTATCACATTTGCTACTGTCACTGCTAACCCCATCATCCTTTTTTGGAATCCCTGGTGTTCTGAAGACCAGCATCCTCCCAGGCAGGGCAAGCACTACCCTGGGGGCCAACAAACCTGCATGTGCCTTACTGTGTCAGTAAGTGCAATCATTTAGATTTTAGTACAACAGCATGATCGAGCTTTGGCTAGTACCAGTCACAGAGACGAGCCAGATCAGGCAGTCTGTGTTTGTGGGCAGTTTCATAACAGGTAGTATACTGTTTTGGGGAAATGTAGGCTAACCAGGCAGCTAAAAGCACACTGCATGCAGTTATTGTTTGGTGCAGTCTGGGCGAATTGGGCAGCTAAAAAGCACACTAAACATCGTTGTTGTTTGTTTGGGCTAATCAGACAGCTAAAGCACAGGGCAAAGCTGTATTCTAGTTTATTTTTTTCCCTTTTGATTGTTGCAGCTCCCTAGCTGATCAGGTCATTTCAAGGTCCAGGTCGGGAGTTGGACAGGAAAAGACTGTTTCTTAAAGCTGTTGGGATAGGATTAAGTAACTACAGAGAGCAGAAACTAACCTACATTTTGTCTGTTTTGTTCCAAATTGCCTTTTTTTTCTTCAAACAGCAACAGGCAGCGGAACACATGACCTTACTAAGCCAACTGCAGCTTAGCAGGAAGCCAAACATTAAATGAACCACTTTTAATGTGCCCCAGCATGTTTGTGTCCCAGGGAGTGAGTGTAACAGGTGTAAGATTGGTGTCTTTGGCACTGACATCTGCAGGAGGAAGCAGGGGACTCTAGCAGTTGACTAAGGTAAGATACCTGTTCACTCCTGTTGTGCAGTTCACTGCGGGGATGAGTGAAGGTCCAAACACAGGCTAGAACTGGAAATAAATGCAACATCCTATCTAGGGTAGGATGACACAGTGACTAAGGGGGGAAGGGGAAAACTAAAAACACCTCATTTGTGGTAAGAGTACAAATGGAGAAGGAGATAGAAAAGTCTAAATAAAAGCCCAAGGGAAAAGCAGATTATTAACCCACCTATGGTACAGTAACGAGGGGTAATCCAAACAAAAAACAAGCATTTGTCAATGCCGAATATTGATTGCGTTGGTCCATTGAGCTCGCTCACTGCCCCTCTGTCACTCGCTCATTCTGTTTCTCCCGGTGCTGCAGGCTGCTCTTTTGTACTGGGCTCCTGCCTGCATTGGCACCTTTTTCTGCCCACAAAGAAATCCACAACTGTCCCGACAGAGCTCTCTTGAGGTGGCTCACTCCCCCTCTCTCACTTGCTCATTCTGTTTCTCCTGGCACTGCAGGCTGCCCTTTTGTACTGGGCTCCTGCATGCATTGCTGCCTTTTTCTGCCCACAAAGAAATCCGCAGCAGTCCCGACAGAGCTCAGTTAAGCTTGGTCACTCCCCTTCTCTCACTCGCTTGATCCTAATCTGTCCCAAACACTGATTTCCAACAGCGACTGCGGTATTCTGCGCTGGAAGCTCAAAAACACATTTTGGCCAGGATGTGAAAAATGACAGCTGTACTGTTCATAAGGAGGTGTGAAAAAATACCAGTGTAGAAAATTTGGCATGAAAATATTACTAATTTGTGAAATTACAAGGGTGCGTGGAAACTGCACAATGCACGCTCGTAACACAGTAATTTTATGGAGTTTTATCACAAAATTTTCAATATTGGCATTTTAGGACCTCTTCTTCTGAACAGTGTCACTATGATTTTCTTAATGCGTCCCGAACACTGATTTCCCACAGCACCTGCACTATTCTGCGCCGGAAGTGCAAAAACACATTTCAGCCAGGATGTGAAAAATGACAGCTGCACTGTTCATAAGGAGGTGTGGAAAAATGGCAATGTTGAAAATCCGGAGTGAAAATATTGCAAAGTGACGAAGTTACTAGCGTGCGTGGAACCTTTGCAACGCACGCTCGTAATACACTCATTTTAAGGACTTTTGTCACAAAATTTTCAACATAGGCATCTTAGGACCTCTGCTCATGAACAGTGTCACTGTCATTTTCTTAATGTGTCCTGAACACTGATTTCCCTCAACGACCGCTCTATTCTGCGCCGGAACTGTGAAAACACATTTTGGCCAGGATATGAAAAATGACAACTTGTACTGTTCATAAGGAGGTGCATAAAAATGGCAATGTTGAAAATTTGGAGTGAAAATATTGCAAATTGGAAAAGTTATGAGTGTGCATAGCAACTGCGCAATGCACGCTCATTAAATAGTCATTTTTGGATTTTTCCCTCCAAATTTGCAACATAAACTTTTTGAGAGGCCACCTCATGAACACTGGCACTGTCATTTCGGTAATCGGTCCCGAAAAGTGATTCCGCACATTGACCGCAAAATCACCTTTTGGGACCGATTAACGCCATGACAGTGCCTGAATTCACGAGGAGGGGGCCCAATAACCCCATGTTGAAAATATGGTGCCAAAATTCCCAAAAATGCCTGAGATATGCAAAAAAGTTGAAAAAGATCCATTTATGCCATTATACAGCTTACCGGCATTTCCTCAGTTCACGGTTGGCTTTGAAGAGTGCAGACGTGTTCCCGGTCCACCGAAGATCATTGCGCCGGACTCTGCAGGTAAGTATGGGGTGAGGGGGGTGTGGGAAGGCAGGGTGCGCAGAGGGTGGGCGCGGGTTGTGGGAGGGGGCAGGGAGACGTCGAGGGACTGTTTTCTTTTTACAGGTTAATCAAAAACATTGCGGGACTTTTTTTTTTTTACAGAGCCATTTGGCATGCTGGGGTGGGCTACCAGTGTGCCAACAGAGTTTTTTTTGGGGGGGGCAGCTCTAGCCAAGCAGAGTTGGGCACCCCCTCGGTGCAACTGTACTGCTTCTTTGGGGGCATTACCACAGGGTGTGGACTCCCCACTGGCAAATGAAACTGGGAGGGGATATAATGCCGATGGGGAGGGCTCCCATCGGCAACATGAACATACATGGCCACTGAAGCCAACGGGATTGGGGCCCCATTGGCAAACAAAAACTGTTCTGGGTGCATGCTGCCAAGGGGACTTGGTACCCCTTCAGCAGTGAGGTTAATTAATATTGTTTGTGGACTGTGACGAAGCTGCTGCCATGTTCATGCGTAATATTACACTTGGCAACGTTCTGCCCAGCAATGACGGGTCGCTCCCTCGTTGCAGCGGAATGCTGATGCTGCAGTGACGAGGCGGCCCCTGATTGCAGTGGCTGAACTGTTTCAAGGTGGTGGCACGCTGGCTGAACCAGTGTCAGCAGCAGCGTGCCATGGCATTGGGGAAAGTGAGCCAAGCCTTTAAAGGCTATGGGGGCACTGGCCACAACAGTGCCACGCCTCCACAACCTGCTTCTGGCAAGATGCCGCAACATGTTTCTTGCACATGCGCTCAATCAACATAAAAAGGAAAATCAGGAAAAACCCTACCGGGGTAAGGGCATAAATATTATCTCACATTAGAATGAGAATACATTTACAAATGCTGTGAGTGGTGCAGTGCAATGACTGTGGCATGGCAATCTTCAGGGAGACTTTCTGGATACTGAGGAGCTGCCCCATCTGTGTGCACTCTCTGGGCTGAGGGGGTAGATCTCTAGACTTCAGGCTGAGTTCAATAGTATTCAGGGGTCCTCTTCCCCCATCCAGGGGCTACTAAGTCTACCACTGGTACTCCAGATGGCCTAGAATGAGAGCCAGCTCAACTGTGGTGGGCTCCAGAAGGGTGGGAGTGGAGGTAAGGGAATGTATTCCTCAGCTAGTGCCACTACAGAACTTTTCTTCCCCCTTGGTGGGACAGGATTGCTGGGATGAGGCACCTGTGGTAGTGTCATGGGAGGATGTGGTGGTCCTTCAGAGCTGTGGTCCCAAAGTGGGAGGAAAAGGACCCCAGCAGAAGAGGAAGCAACTTCTTTACTCTATCATCAGGGGTGTAGTTTTGGGAACACCGTGAGAGGGAAGGAAGGAGGTGAGGTGCCTACCCAGCACCTCAGTATGGATATATGGGGAGCTGATCCTTAAGACCACTAGGGAAGCAAAGCAGGAGGGGGAGCTGGATGTCATTGTCCACCTGGAGACAAATGACTTCACAGGAGGCACAACCAGGGTGATGCAGAATACATATAGAGAGCTGGTGAGGGGTCTGAAGCAGGTAGCATGCATGGTGGCCTTCACTAAGGTGCTGCTTGTGCAAGACTTGGGGGAGAAGAAGAAGCACCGCACCATGGTCTTCAACAAATAGTTGAAGGCATGGTGCAGGGAGGAGAGGTTTGGCTACATCGGAGACTGGGGTCCTACCTAGAGGGACAAAGGCCTGTATAAATGGGATAGCCTCCATTCATCCAGGAAGGAAATGGCAATGCTGGGTGGAAGTTTTAAATGCAATTTTTATGGGCATTTAAACTAGCCATGGGGGAGGCAGAAGAAATGAGGGAGGTAGTGAATGCCACCCCCCTTCAGATAATGGAGCAGCAGTGAAGAAACATCCAGAGAAAGTAAATTCCCCACAGGCAGTGGGGAATACGGGCAAGGGGGGGATGGACAGGGATTTCATAGGTGGAATGAAGGCTGAGAAAAATAATAGGGAAGGAAAGTACCAATGAAAATAGAAGGGTAAAGGATGGACTCGGGAAGGAAGGGCAAAATAGGGGCACTTAGGGACAAAAGGTGTGGAGAGCCATGTGTGCCAATTCAAGGAACCTAGGAAACAAAATGACTGACCTTGAGACTACCATTGTGGAGGTGGACCTGCATCTGGAGGCCATAACAGAGTCATGGTGCACTACCATCCACAGTTGGGCGGTGGCTATACCAGGTTACAAAATGTTTCAGAAAGATAGAGCAGGAAGGAAAGTGGGGGGGGGGTTATGTAGGAAAGGTATAAAAGCCTCAGAAATACAAAGACATAGTGGAGAAAAGGAGAGTCTGGAGGTTTTAGGGTTGGATTAGAGATGGGGTCAGGGTCCTTTTATGAGTAGGGTGGTTTATAGGCCACCCACACAGGGGAAGAAACTGGACATGATTTTAGGGGAGGACATTGGCAAAATGGGAACTTGGGAAGAAAGGGGGAAGTAGGACTCATCGGTAAAGTGGGGTTCAAGAATGCATGGGATAGGCATAAGGGAATCTTGGTGGAAAGGAAGGAGGAGTGAGAAAGAGCTGGAGATCAAATAGGGTCTGCGGTGATACTGTAGGTAGTGAAAAATGAGCAGACTGGGTGAGCCAAGCAGACCTTATCTGCCAAATTGAATGTTTCTATGTGGCTTTAATATGCCAGATGTGTAATGGAATATCCTGGTCACAGCTACAACTAGAAGCAGGATCATCCTAGATTCCCTGCAAGGGGCATTTCCCAGGCAGCTGGTGATAGATCCCACTAAAGATGGGGCAGTAATGGATCTGGTACTAAGGAACAAAGACATCATTGCAGATGTTCCAGTGGTTATCCCCCTGGGTACTAGTGAGCATTGTACAGTGTGGTTCAGCATATGGATGGGGAAGGATTAAAACCATGCTAGGAAAAGGGCCCTGGACTTCAGGAGAGCAGGTTTTAAAGAAATACCTTGAAGGCGATATAGCTGTGGAAGTGGTGGCACCATAGAATAGAATGAAGGTGGCCGGTCCAGTGGCATTGAGGGCTGAGGTGCTAGATGCCTTACCTCGTGCTATGTCGGCGACCCAGGTTCGGGAATCACCTCGGGTCATCTGGGTGATGGAGCATGGTGGGGGAGGAGCAGGACTGAGCAAGCCGGCAGGCTGCTTTCCTCTCCCGGTGGTGGTGGGGGGGTGGATTGCCACCCCCCCTCCATAGTTCCGCTCTCATCAGGTGGAGGTCCAGTGGGTATCGCAGGTGGGTGGGTGGGGGCGGCACTGTTATGGGTGGGTGGTAATGGCTGAGCTGGCACCATGGTGTGCGTGCATGCCTCTACACACATGCATGGCCATGTGCCAGGGCCTCAGGTGGGGAAACCACAGAAAAACCTACAAAATACCATAAAAATCTATATTTAAAGAAAAGAAGGAATAGAATGGGAGTGGTATTTAAAGCCATGGACTCATGTATAAGAAGGGTAAGAAGGAATAGAAGACAGAAAAGACCTCTATGGTTCACTGCAGAGGTGGCGTTAGGGGTCAAGGAGAAGACTAGAGCATTCAACAGGTACAGGAGGACACAAAAGGATGAGGACAGGGAAACCTACAGGGAAAAAGAAAGGAGGCTGGGCAAAAGATAAGGAGGGCTAAGGAGGCCACTGAGGAGAGGATAGTGAAGCAGGCAAGGAGGGGGGACAAAACCTTATTTAGGTACGTTGGAGAAAGGAGGAGGAGGGCACAGCATGGGATTGGAAGGATAAGGGGGAAAGTGGAACAGTACTGGAAGGGGACTTTGAAAAAGCAGAGGCATTAAGCAGGTATTTCGCCTCAATCTTCACGGAGGAAAGGAAGGGTAATGGACCAGGATGGGGTGGGGAGGGTGACAGCCACAGGCAGGTGGCTGTGGCATAATTCACTGCTGAAGGAGTAAGGTAAGAGCTGGGTAGACTTAGGGTAGACAAGGCAATGGGGCCTGAAGGAATACACCCAAGGGTTCTCAAGGAGGTGAAGGATGAACTGGCGTCGCATCTAGCGAGGTTCTTTAACTTGTTCTTGGTCACAGGGGTGGTGCCAATGGACTGGAAGAGGGCAGAGGTGGTCGCACTACATAAGGGGGCGGAAGGATGAGGTCAAAAACTACCACCCTATTAGTCTTACCTCGGTGGTGAGAAAGGTAATGGAAACACTACTTGAGATCAGGTCGATAGAATACTTGGAGATGAATGGCATGCAGGATGATAGGCAGCATGGCTTCACCAAGGGAAGGTCCTGTCAGACTAACCTGATAGAGTTTTTCGATGAGGTGACACAGATAGTAGACCAAGAAGGAGCAGTGGACATGGCCTATCTGGATTTCAATAAGGACTTCAACACCATTCCGCATGGTGGAATGGTACATAAGCTGGACAGACTAGGGGTGGGCAACAGGATCACCAGGTGGGTGGAAAACTGGTTGAAGGGAAGGAGTCAGACAGTGGTGGTAAATGGGACACATTCCAGGGAACAGGGGGTGACCAGTGGGGTGCCACAGGGGCCAGATGCTGGGACAATACTCTTTACCATCTATGTTAGTGTAAGCGTAGTGGAGGGGTCTGGAGGGACGGGTGTGTGCCTGTTCGCAGACATTACAAAGGTCTGCATTAGGGTTGATTCACCTAGTGGGGTGCAAGCCATGAGGCGGGACCTGGAGAGGCTGGAGAGGTGGTCTGACACCTGGAAATTGAAGTTTAATACACAAAAATGCTCACTGATACACCTGGGGAGGAAGAATAGGAGGGAAACCTTACTCCCTTGGGGGGTTGGTGATTAAGGAGAAGGAAACAGAAAGGGACCTGGGGATTATGGTATTGCGTGACCTCAAGGTGGGCAGCCAGTGTAGCAGGGTGGTGGGAAAGGCAAATGGAATGCTGGCCTGCATTGCAAGGGGTTTTAATAGCAGGAAGAGTGAGGTGTTAATGCCATTATACAGAACCATGGTTAGGCCGCATCTGGAGTATGGGGTGCAGTTCTGGAGGCCTCACCTACGAAGAGATGTTGAGCTGATGGAGAGGGTGCAGAGAAGGGCAACCAAAATGGTACGAGGGATGCAAGATGTACCTTATGAGAGAAGATTGAGAGGGTTGAATTTGTACCCTCTGGAGACTAGGAGGGAGAGGGGGGACATAATTGAGACCTTTAAGTATCTGAAGGCAATAAATAAGGTAGAGGGTAACAGTTTGTTCAAATTGAAGAAGGGACTGAACACGAGGGGACATAGCCTCAAACTGGAAGTGGGCAATACAGAGGTAATGTCTGTGACGTAGACAGCCAGCTCTGAGTGCTCGAGTGCTCTATTAATTTTTTTTTATTACATATAAAATATGTGATGGGAAGGTCAGTTTGAGGAAAACTTCTGTTTTACTGGAACCGACACATCAAAACCCCCCAGGGATAGTTCAAAGGACAGGAGGTAGTTTGAGTCTGTAGCTATTTAAAATGCAATTCCCTTGTTGAATTTTCTTTGACGGCAGGAACCAAAGTATCCACTTTATAATGCCCTCAGGGAGATCCTTTGACTTGCATAGTTGCCAGGAAGGACTTGTGGGAAGGGGTGTCGGAGAGAGGCCAGAATGGACATTGAAGAGGTTTGACGTCTGAGCCAGGGAGGACCCAGATGAATTTGGAAGGTCCAATATACATTCCCAGGAGAAACCCTTGAATTACATCAGAGAGGCCTTTGAGGTGGAGATTCCAAGGTGCAGACGGGATTAAAGAGGCAAATACACTTTTGCTTTGAATACAGTGACTTAGATCAAAGAAACTTTTGAGATGTATGTGTAGCAGAGCACAAACCAGTTTTGACCAGTTAACCTGAGGAGAGGAAAATTGAGTATGTCACTTATCATTTTTTTTTAAATCTTGTTGGGACATCCTGTGCTTTAAAATATAACTTTTAATACTCCAAGATGGAGTTTAATGACATCATGAGAAGGCCGGCTCAGAACTGTTTTAATTGCTGAAAGAACCTTGACAGAGACACACAAGACAAAATTTCTGACTGAGAGAGGAGAGACCCTCAAAGCACTGAAAGAAAGTAAGCATTACATTAGACCAGTCTAAATGTATGTTTCGTAGGAACTGTACTTTTTCCTGTTTGTTTTAAGGCTGTAAGTGTATATTGTATATATATATATATATATATATATATATATATATATATATATATATATATTTGTTCTGTATTTATTGTTCTGTTTTGATATTTTAAAGTAAATATATTTTTTTACAAATGAAACTGCTGGAGTGCCTTGACATTTCTTTTTATTTTAAGTGGAGTTTTTAAAGGTTATAAGTACACTGTGTGTAGGCTTATATTATACAAATTGGGAAATGGATAGGATTCTCTAAAGTCTTGCATAGAGTTCTAAGGGTTCATTTGAAAGACCTGGTTGGGTGCCCGTGCAGCAGATATCTTCCCCCAAAGACAGAATTATCTGAGCCTGATAATTGGGTACGCTAACAAGAGGTTATCAGTTTGAATCCCTCCAGAGCTTGAGACTAAGGTGACTTGAACCCACAAAACAGACAAGAGGGCTACCTTGTTCTGTTCACTGTACACAAATCATACACTCAGAGGTTGGCTCTTTGGGAGTAGAGGGCTGAGCAAGTCTGTGACAATGTCAGGGGGCAGTTTTTCACGGAGAGGGTGGTGGAGGCCTGGAACAAGCTGCCAGAGGAGGCAGTGGCAGCTGAAATGGTGGAGGGGTTCAAGAGGACTTGGGATAGATTTAAGGGGTTGTAAAAAGAGGGTGGAAGCATAACAGAAGGGGGGGTAGGGTGTTGGGCAGACTAGATGGGCCGTGGTGCCTTTCTCTGCCGTCACATTTCTGTGTATCTGTGTAATGAAGTCGGGAATAACTATGGTAACGGTAAGCTGTTTCAAGGTAATAAGCAAGGGAAAGAGGAGAAGGAGGCCACTGTGGTTCTTAAAGGAGGTGGCTGAGGTGGAATGGAGGAAAAAAACAGCTTTCAGGAACTATAAGAAGACCCAAACAGAAGCAGACAGGGAGGTATATCTAGAGAAACAAAGGGAGAAGAGAAGAGAAAGAGGACAAGGACGACAAAGGCTCAAATTAAGGAAAAGATCGCCTGGAAGGTCAAGATGGAGGACAAGACTTTCTTCAGGTATGTGAGCGAAAAGAGGACGGCAAGGTGTTGTATAGTGAAGATAAGGGGAACTGTGCAGAGGAGGATAGAGAAAAAGCTAAAACATTACTAACATACTAACATACTAAAATGCCAGCAGAATAGGCCTAACGGTCTTTCGTGTCTGCTCGTTTGGTCAGTCCCCAACCTGGGTGCTGACCTTGCTGTCCCCCTTGCCGTCTCTGGCTTCTCCCTTCCCAGTTCCGGATATTCTTGCTGCATTGGATTTTGCTTCCAGAACCCTTCCCCTGTACCTGTCCCACCCTCTTGAACCCCTCACTGTCTCTGCCTCCACCAGCCCCCTAGGCAGTGCATTCCATGGCTCCACCACCCTCTCAGTGAAGTAGCACCTCCTCTTTCTCTCCTGAATCTTCCCCCCTCCAGCTTCCAGCCATGCCCTCTAGTGGCCCCTTCCTCCTTCCTTCAAAGCACCCCGACTGTTCCTCCCCTATTTACCCTCTACATGTACCTAAAGACCTCTATCATGTCCCCCCGGTCCCTTCTCTCTTCCAATGTGTACATATTTAGCTCTTCGAGCCTCTCCTCATAGGTCCTGTCCCCCAAGCCCCAAATCATTTTGGTTGCCCTCCTCTGGACCCTCTCCAGGAGGTTAATGTCCCGCTTTAAGTGTGGCCTCCAAAACTGCACGCAGTACTCAAGGTGCGGCCTCACCAAGCAGTTATACAGAGGGAGTATCACTTCCCTCCTTCTGGAGGTGATCCCCCTAGCGATGCATCCCAGCATCCTGTTGGCCTTGGCTGCTGCCCTCCTACAAGTCTCAGAGTTGTTCATCTTGACATCCAACACCACCCCCAGGTCCCTCTCAGCCATCGAGACTTGTAGCATTTCCCCAGGGTGTACACTTGACCTGGGTTTCTGGCCCCCAGGTGGAGTACCTTGCATTTCCCTGCATTGAACCTCAGCTTCCACTTTCTAGACCATCTTTCCAGAGCCTCCAGGTCCCCCTGTAGGGCCACCCTCCCCCTCCCCATCCACCACCGCCCCCAGTTTCGAGTCATCTGCAAAGAGACTCATCTCACTCCTGATTCCTGTCCTTATGTCAGATACATAGGCGTTGAACAGAAGGGACCCAAGAACTGATCCCTGTGGGACTCCACTAATGACCCTCCTAGGGGATGAGACTATCCCACCAACGACGACCCTCTGGGTCCGGTCCTGGAGCCAATTGCCTATCCATCTGATCATCTGGTTCCCCACCCCCATTTCTCCCAGCTTATCCAACAGGCCCATGTGAGGAACAGAGTCAAATGCCTTGCTGAAGTCTAGAAAGAGGACATCCACTGGTCTACCCAGGTCCAAGGCACTTGTCACCCAGTCATAGAACTCCACCAGGTTTGTCTGACACAATTTCCCCGGCATGAATCCATGCTGTCTATCGTCCAGGCACCCTGACTTATCCAGGTCCCCCCCTAGCCTCTCCTTGACAATGCCCTCCATCACCTTGCCCACCACCGAGGTCAGGCTGACAGGCCTGTAGTTCCCTGCCACCTCCCTTGATCCCCCCTTGTGGATAGGCACTATATGTGCCACCTTCCAGTCTTGGGGCACCCACCCTGTCCTCAGAGAGATGGTGAAAAGCTGTGCCAGGGGTTTAGCCAGGACATCTGCATAAATGACAACTTCTGCTCAATCTTCACAGTGGAAGGCAGGAGATGGGCCAATATGCACAAATGAGAAGCAATGGTGGGAGAGTGGACACAAGCCCATTTTCAGAAGAGAGAGTTTGCTGGGGACTAGAAGCCCTAAAGGAAAACAAGGCGATGTAGCCACATGTGATCCAGTCAACGGTACTCAGGGAACCGAGCACATAGCTGACTGCCCCTCTGGCAACACTGTTTAGCACCTCATTGGGTATAAGGGAAGTTCCAGAGGATTGGAAGAGGCCAATGTGGTCCCTCAGCACAGAGCGGCAGCAGGGAGAATGCCAGCAATTATAGACCAGTCAGTCTCAGATCAGTGGTGGGGAGGTTAATGGAATCCCTGCTGAAGGATTATCTGGATGCATATGGGCTGCAGGACCACCGGCAGCATGGCTTCACGGGGGGGAGGTTTTGTCAAACAATTCTCGTAGATTTCTTTGACTAGATAACTAGGGATGTGGATCAGGGGAGGGAAGTGGATGCAGCCTATCTGGACTTCAGTAAGGCATTTGATATTGTACCACACAGGAGTCTGATAAAGAAACTAAGCAGCCTGTTTTGGGGGAGAAGGCGGTGAGCGGGTAATTGGTTGAAAGATAGAAAGCAGAGGGTGGTGGTACATGGCAGTCACTTGGAGGACAGGAGAGTGACCAATGGGGTACCACAGGGATCAGTGTTGGGCCCTGTCCTCTTCAATGTCTTCATAAGTGACATTGCTGAGGAACTGAAAGGGAAGAGGTGTCTTTTTGCATATGACACAAAATCTGTAACAGGGTGGGCACCCAGGAGTGGGTGGAAAAAATGCAAAGGGATTGGAGAGATTAGAAAAATGGTCTAGTGAGTGGCACCTGGGTTTCAATGCCAAAAAGTGCAGTCACGCACCTGGAAACCAGGGGCTGAATATAAGTTGGGGGTACTTATATTTACCAAGCAAGAGGGACCTTAGAGTGATCATATCTGATTATCTCAAAGTGGCAGTGTGACAGGGCAGTAGGTATTGCAGCCAGATGCTGAGGTGCATAGGGAGAGGGATCTCTAGCAGAAGAAGGGAGGTGGTGTTGTCTCTGTATCGATCACTTGTGAAATCCCACCTGAAGTACTGTGTCTGGTTCTGGAGGCCGCACCTGTGCAAGGACATCAACAACATGGAAGTAGTCCAGAGGAGGGCTACTAAAATGGTGGGAGGGTTGTACAAGAAACCATAGGAGGACAGGCTGCGGGAACTCAACATGTACTCCCTGGAGAAGAGGCGAGCAAGAGGCGACATGATTGAGACCTGTAAGTACCTCATTGGGATGAACAAGGTGCAGGAGGGGAGTCTATCTCACATGAGGAAGAGCACTAGAACATGGGGGCATGCTATGAAGTGGGGGGGGTTAAGAGGGATATGAGGAAATTCATCTTCACAGAAAGGGTGGTGGACACCTGGAACAGCCTGTCAGAAGAGATGGTAGGGAGGAAAACAGAGGAGAGCTTCAAACATGCATGGGTCAGGTAGATTGATATAAAAAATGGAGGCAAGGGAGGAGGGTAGGACACCATGACCAAATAGAGTCCAGAGTGTAGTCTTAGACAGGGAAAACAGGCAGACTAGATGGACCTACTGGTCATTTTCTGCCAACACATTCTATGTTTCTCTATTTCTGTCTACTCATGATAGACAGTTGGTCAGGCCATGTGTGTCTCCTTCTAACACCACATTGATTGCCCCAGTGGCCAAAAGAAATGGACTACCATGCCTGGCACAATGCTGGGGACTTACCGCCTCCAACTCTTATCAGGCACCCTCAGCCTGATGATCATTCATTCAAGTCACCTCCCAAGGGGGTTACATAATTACATTTGCCTTCACCTTTAATTCCCCCAGAGCAAGTCAGTGAAGGTTAACTTACACACATGCAGATTTGCACTCTCAGCACTCGGGCTAACGCATCACTACCAATTCTATGCATGGCTAGGTTGGCTCTCCCCATCCTCTCATCAGCTATATACTACTGCCTGTCTGATTGACAACATAGCCAGAACAGGAGCTCCAGAGACCCTTTCCAACATGTTAAACTATCCTTCACAGGTTTACACCTTAAGCTCTACCGAACATTCTTGAAATTCCTAGATGTTCCACAAAAAAAGGGAAACTCCTTTTCAATATCCGCTCCCAAAACTTGGAACTCCCTCCCTCTGAATGTCAAACTTTCCAAATCCCACTTTGCTTTCAAAGAGGGATTTTGCTCCTTTCTTAGGGACTCTGGCATTTGTTCCTGCTCTGCCTCTCTCAAGAGTCCCTACTAGTTACTATACCTGCTCCACTAAATTGGTACTTATTCTCTCGGCTGCACTTGTGGCACATACCTGAGTTCCATCTCCTCAGTATTGAGCCAATGTGTTTTCCGAACCACAAATTCACTGCCTTGTGGACCCATCTCTGGATAATTCATATTGACTCAACTACTGTACTCCTGCCTGCCCAGCTGTGAGCAACTGTCACTGGTTGTTGCCCCCAAATAATTAACATTCTTGACTTGAGCACTTAATTATTGTACTATTCATGTTCTTCTTCTTCTTGTAAACTATATTTGAACCATGAGTAATTACTACTTTGTTGTACAAATGTTGCCTAAATCCTGATGCGATATACCCAATGTATTTTTGTCTGTACATCACTCCATTGTTTGTAACTCTCCCGGGTCATGCCTGAAAATAGGCAACACTCTTGCCTAGTGCACTTACTCAGTAAACAAAAATGAAATAAATAAATACCTGTCCTACCCCTTGTGATATCTGCCCTCCACCTTGTGTAAAGGTGATGGGAGTGGTTCTTTATGGATCTCGGTGTTCTGCATTGAGGGGTGGTACCAGACTATTCTCGTTGTGCCAGCAGGTTCTTCAATCTTGCGATTCTTACAGGCAGGACTTCCACCAGGTCCCCCTTCTACCAAGCAATGTTTTTGGGGGGCTTCTGCTCCAAATGGATCCTTTGCCTCTGGTGACCTCATCACAGAGGACCAGTGCCACTCCAGACTCAGGGAACCCACCACCATCCTTGAGTTCACAGGCCCACTTGGTTTGTCACAGAAGACTAGGTTTGCTGGCAAAGGCACCTAGCTTCACCTGAGCTTATTTCTTCTAGGTTTGCTTGTAAGGACAGAGCAAGGAACAACATTATCAGAGCAAGGAAAAGATTAAGGCTTCTTTTATTAGCAGATTTACTGTGTGTTACTATTTTCTTTTGTGCCCTCAGGGTTTTTACCATTTTTGCTTACATTTTACTGCTTTATTGTTCTCTGATTCAAACTGCTGTTGCAGGGTATACTTTCTGCTGCATTATTGTAGAGTGTGCCTACAGGTTTGTTACTGCTGTAATTTTCTCTGATTCAAATTGTTTTTTACAAGGTATATCTTCTGTTACTGCTTTATTTTTCTCTGTAGCAAAGTGTTTTTTTGCAGGGTATATCTTCTGTGAAATTGTTACAAGTGGTGCTTAAAGCTTTCAGGGCTACTGCATTTGTTGTTGGTTGCTTATTTCTGCTCTTACCTCCTTGTTTCTTTCGTCCGTGGTTGTTCTTTTTCAGCAGGGGAAGGGCCCAACCACCTACCTCCATCCCCAACCACCCCATGCTACACTCCTTTTATAGAGTAGCACAGTAATGATATTTCCTGTAGCAAAGTAGGAAGGGGAGGATCAGAGGGGTATCTACACAGTGACCTCACTTAAAGGGGCACAAGTAATTTAACTTGTTATAAAAAGTTATACAAAAACAAACAAAACAAACAAAAAAAATATGCATAAAAAAGGAAAAAAAGAAAAAAAAAAAAGATCAAATCAAACCTTTGCTTTCATTTTCCTTCTAATTACATGGACCAGGTTATAAACTTGATAACTCAACTGGAATGGATGTTATTAACACAGGCACTGTGGGACACTTTTCAAAAGGGCAGTTATACAGGATTTAGGACACTGTCCTACATGCTGGACCATCAAAGATCTTAGGGCTCAACTCCAGGCAGCATGAGCAGAGATTGTGCACCTCAAATTGCCTATTCAAGAGGAAATATATTACAAGAACCACCCGCCACTTCCCCAGCATCCAACTGAGCACCTCGACCGCAAAGGGTAGTTGGTCCAGGAGGTTGGCAGGTGGTTAGGAGGGGCACATCGGGTGCCCCATCACTCAATGCTCACCAATGTATCGCCTCCACAAACCATATAAAAACTACAAACAGGTATCTGCCTCTTTTTCCGAAATCAAACAAAGGGGCAGAGGACACTGCAGAGCAGGACACTGTAGCACAGGAGGTAGTGCTACAGAACTTGCCCAACACAGGGACCAAAACAGAAAAAGCAAAAGGGAATTCCAAAACACTTCTGATCATAGGAGACTCCATGATTCAGGGAGTTGATACCTACCTCCAGCCGGGTAATGGTTAGATATCTCCCAGGTACATCAGCGTGGAGACACTGACCGCATTGCTAAAATCATGCAGGAACCAGGGAAAACATCTATGTCCTGGTACATATAGGGACTAACGATCTCACCAGCTGGTCAGTTGTGGACACCAAGGAACACCTGATGAGGCTGGAAGACAAACTGTCATCAATCTTATCCAGCATCTCCTTCTGAGATCCTGCCGGTCTGGGAGAGGGAGGCAGAGGGACAGAAGGTCAGAGAAGGGAGATAGGGGAGCTAAACATGTGGCTCAAGGGCTGGTGCCAGGAAAAGGACATCAATTTGTAGGCAACTGGCAACAGTTTTGGGAGCGAAAGTTCTTTAAATTCGATGGACTGCATCTGGCTAAGGATGGAGTCAGTGCAATGGGAAAGAAGTTTGACGTCTTTGCAGAATATTTAAACTAGCAAATGGGGAGAGGGCAGCACCGATACATTGAACGGAAGAACACCCTCCCTCTCAGCTAGTGATCAAACAGGAGTTCAGCATGTTTGTAGTTCATTTGCATCACCAGGTAAGGGAAAGATCCAACTCCCCATACGATGTGCAGGGGAAATGGCGGACCTCGCCAACAACTAACGAACGAGAAATCTGACCAATGGAAAATCGTGTACACAAATGCCTGCAGTCTGGAAAACAAGATCCCAGACCTGCAAGCAACAATGACAGAGGCTAAACAGGACACAATAGCCAATAGCGAGACATGATTCACCAGTAACCACACTTGGGAGACTTCAGTACCCGGCTATGTACTGTTCAGAAGAGACCGAGGTGCAAAAAGGGGGGAGTGGCCCTTTATGTCAATGAAAATATCAAAGCTACAGAAATTCAGAATACACATAAGAAGCCAGAAAAACTGTGGATCACCCTGGAAACAGGAAATGGGAAAGCCATATGAATTGGGGTTGTCTATAGGCCTCCAGGCCAGGGAGAGGACATAGACACATTACTGTTAGAAGATATACAAAACATGACAGCTAAAGGGGAGGTTCTGATAATGGGAGACTTCAACATGCCAGATACAGATTTGTCAATCCCAGCAGGAACATCCACCAGATCCAGACACATAGTGGATTCCCTGCAGGGGGAGGGCCTCAAACAACTGGTACAACAACCCACAAGAGACAGGGCTAGCCTAGTTCTAGTACTGACTAACGGGGAAAGGATCACAGATCTCCAGGTAGAAGGTCACCTGGGGGCCAGTGGCCATCACATGGTATGGTTCAGTTTGGCCACTAGAATTAAATCATCCAGTCCACTGCAAGCAGAAGCACAGCACCGGGCTCTCCCCACCCCCACCCCCAAAACGGAGCTCTGCACTCCAGGAGGTCGCGAGGCCAGCAAAGCACCAGGGCTCTCCCCATCCCGAACAGAGCTCCGCACTCCTGAAGAAGAGAGGGCCATTGTTCATTAACCGGAGGCTCTCCCGCCATCGGATTTAAGCTAATCAGCCAAGGCAGTCCACCGCAAGCAGAAGCACAGCACCAGGGCTCTTCCTCCACCTCCCGAACGGAGCTCTGTGCTCCAGGAGGTCGCAAGGGTCAGCAAAGCACCAGGGCTCTCCCTCATCCCCCGAACTGAGCTCCGCGCTCCCGAAGAAGAGAGGGCCGTTGTTCGTTAATTGGAGGCTCTCCCCGGCCCCCCGCCATTGGATTTAAGCTAATCAGCCAAGGTAGCCTAAGGACCTGGCTCCCTCTAACAAAGGGAGCAGCTTTCCTGTGATCTTCCCCAGCTTGCTGAGACTGCTCCCCGCCCACCCCAATACTCTCCACCCTTTGCTGGTGTTACATATAGACGCTATCCTCACGATTTCTTGGCGCCCTCATGTTTTTCCTATCAGCCTAGTTTTCCATTAGCTCCTTATAACCTTTGGGCATGAGAGGGAGCCTGTTCTGTGAGCTTACTAAGTACCTCTGCACAGGCGAAATCCTAATACTTGCCACTCGTGGTTGGTAATTCCTCAGGTGCTTAATATAACTGCTTTCTGCACACTCGCAGCCCTGCCATCTGCTCCGTCCCTTCCATCTCTCTCCCTTTCTCCTTTTATATTTCTCCCCCACCCCTGCTGCTCTCCTCATGAGGGCACTTTGCCTTCTTATTCTCTCTGAGCTCTCCTGCCCTAACACTCCTACCTCACCTACTAAGGTTCACTCATATGCCAACTTTTACTTCTCCAACCTTCTAGCTACTGCCACACCTTCGCCTCTTCCCTCTACTGCTCTCATCAGCAAGCGCATGTGGCCTCTAGCCAGATACCTTCACTTTAATTTGAAGCTCTCCCTCAGAGTTTCAGTCAGGGCCTGCTTCAATATCTCACTTTGGATATTTATCCTGGCACTTATGCTAGCCAGGGACATCGAGGCTAATCCAGGTCCTCCTCAGGTTCCCATCCAATCTCTGCCTCCCCCGGTTACCTCCCTCCCAAAATCCAACAGTCTTACCATGGCTCACATCATCTTCAAAAGCCTTCTTGCCAACCTCCCTGACCTACAGGTCTGGGTGAGCGTGAACGGCCCGGACATCCTAGCCATCACTGAAACTTGGCTAAAGCCTTCAGTTACTGACTCTCAGTGCTCCTTTCCAGGCTACAATATGCTACATCGGACCGCATTCGGGGCCAAAGAGGGGGTGGTCTAGCTCTTTACTACAAAACGCACCTGAACATCACCCTCTTACAGGACCCCACTCTACCTAATTGCGAAGTTCTCCATTCCCTCCTTCTGCTGGGCGGAGTTAAGAAACTCCATATCTTCTGTATTTATGTCCCTCCTAAAAATTCCAAACAGGGTCTTTTGGAATTCATGGATAATCTGCAAACAGTAACAGGCAAAAATGACATTATCTGTCTTGGGGATTTTAACCTCAACTGGTCTGAGAATAGCTCAGCCAACCTATCGTCTACAGTTAGTAAGGAAAACCTATCTCAGCTCATCCAGGAACCCACGAGGGTTTACGGGGGTGACTGTGCCACCCTGCTCGACTGGATACTCACAAACAGGAAGGAATATGTCACCTCGGCTGGAGTGCTCCCTGACACCATTAGTGATCACTATCCAGTTTACTGTGTCTGGGATACTGTCACCCCATCTTTCCCATCTAAAATAGTTACCTTCTCCTACCTCTCCCACCTAAGCGTGGATGCTTTCACAACTGATCTCAGCCTGGTTGACTGGTCTCCTCTTTACCTAACTGGGGACATTAACTATGCAACTGACTATTTCAACACCATCCTCCTCGCTCTACAAAACCATCATATCCCAGTCACCACACGAAGGGTGGCAGGGAAGGTAACCAAGTGGCTCACACGCCCCCACTTCAACTTCTGAAATGCAGGGACAAACTTTGGTCCATGTGGAAGGTCTTACATCTTCGCACTGACTTCGAAGCCTATCGAGCCTTGTGGAACAAATGCAAAAGAGAAATATGCCTTGCCAAAAGTATCTATTACAGGAACCTCCTAAAATCCTCTTCCAAAAACTCTCAAAAGTACTGGGCCCAAATCAAGGACATTCTCGAGCAATGATAAGCAGCAGACCCCACCCGACATGAATATTCAAGGCGTTCACTGTAACAACCTAAATACAATTGTCAATGCCTTTAATTCTGTCTCTTTTCCACGCTACCTGCTGTAGCTCTGACCATGCCCCAAGATTACTGTCCTCCTGCCCCCTCCTTGACCCTCACTCCTTCCACCCTGGTGCTGGCTCCAACCACGTACCAAGAAGTACACAAGCTACTTAACACCCTTCCGGCCAGCGGGGGCCCGGGGCCAGATGGCATCCATCCTGGTATACTCAAGCAGTTTATACCATGGCTGGCCAAGCCTGTCACTAGGCTTTTCAACCTCTCGATCAGCACTTCCACTTTCCCATCTACTTGGAAAATGGTCAGAACTATCCCAATCCACAAAAAGGATGATGTCAAACAAATGTCCAACTACCGTCCCATCTCTCTCCTTCCCACTCTCAGCAAGCTTCTAGAAAAAATAGTTACACATGGCCATGAACACCTCGCCAAGTTCAATCTCCAAACCCCTGCCAACATGGATTTAGGCCTGGACACAGCACCACTACAGCTCTGACCCAACTTACCAGCGACATCAAATGCAATATGGACCACGGCCTACTCACGGTGCTGTCTTCATAGACCTGTCCAAAGCTTTTGACATGGTTCATCACCCGCTCATGCTGAAGAAGCTCCAATCCATTGGAGCATCTGACCCAACTTTATCATGGTTCCACAGCTACCTGGACAATCGCACTCAGGCAGTAGCTTTTCAAGGCCCTTTCCTCCACATAAATATCACCCGTGGGTCCCATGGGTCCACACTCGGACCGCTCCTTTTCTTCCTCTTCCTAAATGATATTCCCTCTCTTTTCCGACATAGCTGCACTCTTATGTACGCCGACGACCTGGTTCTCTACTCTGGTTCTAAATCGATAGATGACATCAATGCCACTCTCTCAAATGATTTTCAAGTCCTTCAACTCTGGCTCTCAAACAGCCATCAATATCTTAACCAGGACAAAACACGAGCCATGCTATTCGGTTCCTCAAAAAAACTGCCCTCCACTGCCCCCAAGCTCTTGGTTCACTGCCTGGACGGTTCCTCTATCAACAACACGGCGTCCTTCAAATACCTGGGGGTCACACTTGATCCCTCCCTCGACTTGACACTACATGTCAACGCGCTATGTCGTGCTGTTAATGCAAAAATTGGTGGCACCTACCATGTGCGCCACTCCCTCACACCTTCAGACAAATTATCTGTAGCTAGGGGAGTCCTCTTACCCCAGCTCCAATACGCTCTTCCTCCCATCTACACTGCCAACTCTTGTGTACTCAGTAAATGGGACACTGTCTATAACAATATCTGCAGATTCGCCTTAACTGCCCCTCGCCTTACTCATCACTGCCTCCTCTACTCTGGTTTAAACTGGCTGTCACCTAAGGATCTACAGGCCTACTCCCTGGGATGCTTTATTGACTCACTGACCAGACCCCCTAACCCGGACTACCTGGCTAACCTGCTGACTCCTGCCTCCCAAACCTGTGCCCTCAGGTTCTCCTCTGTCCCTATGCTCTCAACCAGACCTTGACGCTACAAAAATAGGCGAACAGGCATTCTCACACTTTGCTCCTAAGTTCTGGAACTCACTCCCACTACAGGTTAAAAATTCTGCCTCCCACCGTGTCTTTAATGGCTCGCTATTTTCTCACCTCCACACCCTTGGCCACTGCAAATGCTCGTAATTTAACTACACCCGCCTGCTGGCCTGTGGCACAGACCCAATCTCATTTCTTGTTACAATATGACTTTTACTATGCACTGTATCATTGTAACTGATTTTGTTGCTCTAACCGCCTTGCATGTTGTTAATTTGTTAGTGTTGTCTCATGTTTAGCTAGATTTTAATTATGTACTACTGTAATTTGTATATCAATGTCCTGTGCTCTCCCGGGTCATTCCTGAAAATAGGCAGGTTTGTTGCCTAGCGCACTTACCCGGTTACCAAAAGCTAATAAATAAATCCCATTCCAAGGCAAAAATATGGGACTTCAGAGGAGCTGACTTTGATAAGATGGCCAACAGAGTTAAGCTAACCTGGCAAGAAGAAATACAGATAAGGGGATACAGGCAAAGTGGGCAAGAATTAAGGATGCAATACTTGAAGCAACATCTCATTGTGTTAGTGTAACCTAGGTGGCGCTATCCTACATAGCTACTACCCCTGCCTGCTTGGCTAGTAGCAGGTTAAGGGGCCTGAGTTCTGGTACAGGTGCCTCCACCCAGAGGTCAGGGTTGGTGGTGGTCAAACTAGCCTGGGCACAGCCCTCTGGGACACTGTAACCCCCTCATTCCCTGCTAGTGGCCAAAACAGTACACAGTAATTACTGTCACAATACCTCTGATATACTTTGCAAGTACCCACACATGTTTGCACTTAACACCAGGGCTGGTTTCTCCAGTTCGACCCTGGGGACCACCTGTAAAACAAGGTTAGACAGAGCAAATGGCAACAGTACAATACTTTGAGCACAAACTGGAACCACAGTCTGGTTGAATGCAGAAAAAGGTAGATCTGATTTATTCAGGGGATTTGAACAAGGAAGGGGGGTAATCAGGTTAATTAGCTTAATTGCTCTATCAATCACACAGCGGTGCATGCAGTCAAAGTCCCTAACACAGTCACACTCTCTGGGTACCCAGGTGGAGGAAAGGTAGGCTAGCCAGGACCGTTGCCCCGGGTAGGCCGGTGTTGCAGCTAGTCGGGGCCCTGTGATGGAAAAAACAACTTGCACAACACACTATTTGTAATCCAGAGCCAGATGGCTCAGTTCATGGAGGACAGGAAATAACAAAGCAATCAGATGACACACTGCATTAAACTGCAGTTGTAGGAGCTATCCTGATGTTTACTCATGATACCCAAAACTGGACACAGGATGGACGAAAATAGAGACAGCAGGTGGATTCTCTGGAGTGCCAGGAGAAGCAGGGTCCACACGATTCACCGAGGCATCGTTCCTGTTCAGGTGTGGAGCAGAGGGCTGATCCCAGGCAGGTCTTTCATCGATGGCTCTTCTCTGTACAGTAGGGTAGTCTGGCAGGGCCTTCATGGCAAGGCCCAGCCGCATGGAGTTAACCATGGATTCAGTCCGCTTAGGCGGGCTACAGTTTTCAGCGAGCAGAACACAGTTCATACAGTGGGGAAACACAGCATGACCCACTAGCATCAAACAGCACATTTATATGCAAAGTTTCTACAACACCAGGCAAACTGTTCTCCGGTCATGATTGCAAGGTCTCTGCTCAGACCGGAAGCTCAGAAGTAGCTGGAGTTCCTGACAGGCCAATCGCATGCAGCAAAATCTTCGGTCTTCTACAGGTTGAGCCTGGTTACACTTCGGTGGCGTACCTCAGTCCCACCACCTCGGATTTAGTCCGACTGCAATTTTCTTTTCCCTCTCAGGGTAACGGGCAGACTTGCAGGCCTCAACTCAGGCCTTCCCACAGTTCTCCCGCTCGAAACTATGCAGATCACTGCTCAAACTATCATGAGCTGCTCCTCTCTCAACTTCCAGCTTAGATCTGCCTAAACAGCAGGCAGCTAGGGATTTTCTTCAGATCCAAAGGTTCAGTTGGCTGATTCAGCTGTCAGTCAAAGCAACAGCTCCCTTCAGTTGCAAAAGGTGCCAACAGTCCAAAACTACAATTCCCAAGCTTTTACTCCACACAGCTCCTATAAGCAGGCTCCATTTTAGAGTCCCCAAGTACTGATTGGCCCAATTCAGCAGTTCAGGGCCAAGATGGTGGAGATAATCAGAACAGTCCTCGCTGCAAAGAAAGTAGGTTAGAACAAACTACAGCATCTTTATCACTCTAAATGATTCTCAGCAAATAGTTACATCTTTCAACAGAGCTCCCTCTGCACAATTAGCGATGGCAGAAATGGAGCGATTACTACCACTGTCTGGCAGAACTCAAGCATGACAACACTCAGTCCCCCTTCCAGATTAACTATTACTGCAAACTAGGCAGCCCTTAAAGCGACAGTACACAGAGGCTACACAGGTACTCTTTGGCAATAACATTTAAACACTATAGTGCAGGACACCAGCCTGGCAGTGAGCATTTAGACAAGCTCGAGGAAGACTTTTTGGGAACCCCCATTTGTAGGGAGGTTACAATAGGGAGAAAAACAAGGGCAAAAGAAGGAGGAAACCACTTTGGTTCTCAAAAACAGTAGCAGAAAAGACAAAGCCAAAAGGTTGGCCTTCATGAAATATAAGGGAATGCAGCGGGACAAAGATAGGAACGCATACCAAACTTCCCTAAGGGAAGCAGGCAAGGCAGTAAGGTAGGCAAAAGTCCAAACTGAGGAAACACTAGCACGAACAGTAAAAGAAGGGGACAAGACTTTCTATAGATACATTGATGAAAGGAGAAAGTCCAGAGGGGTATTGCTAAGATCAAAGAGGATAGGAGGGAGGGTGTGGAGGAGGACCAAGAAGAAGCATCTATCCTAAATAGATACGTCTGCTCAGTATTTACTGAGGAGAAGGAAGGGAAGTGCCCACAACTCAGCACCATGGACACAGGGTGGAGGGAGGTGTGCACAAGTCCTTTCACAAAAGAAAGGGTCCTACAAGAGCTTGTTAATCTCAGAGCAGACAAGGCAATTGGACCTGATGGCATACATCCCAGGGTACTAAAGGAGCTAAGGATGGAACTAGCAGAGCCATTATCAAAACTGTTTAGTGAGTCTCTGAGCACAAGAGAGGTCCCAGAAGACTGGAGAAGGGCTCATGTGATCCCGCTCCACAAGAGTGGTAGCAGGGAGGAGGCAGGGAACTACAGACCAGTCAGTCTTACCTCAGTAGTGGGCAAGATTATGGAGGCACTCCTTAAGGAAAGGATAGTGCAACACCTGGAATCCAAAGAGACACAGGATCCATGGCAGCATGGGTTACAACAGGACAGTCCTGTCAAACAAATCTCATAGATTTCTTTGACAGGGTAACCAGAGTGGTGAACCAAGGGGGTGCAGTTGATGTTGCCTACCTTGACTTCAGCAAAGCTTTCGATACTGTTCCACATAGAAGATTGATTAATATGCTAGGTAGGCTCGGGGTGGGTCAGAAGTTGGTCAACTGGGTGGCAAACTGGTTGGCAGGCAGGAAACAGAGAGTAGTGGTAAACGGTAAACAGTCAGAAGAGATGCAAGTCACAAGTGGGGTATCTCAGGTATCAGTCCTGGGGCCAGTCCTCTTCAATATCTTCATCAGTGACATTGCAGATGGACTGGAGGGTAAGGTTTGTCTGTTTGCAGATGACATCAAGATCTGCAACAGAGTAGATGATCCAGATGGGGTAAGCAGAATGAGAAGAGATCTGGATAAATTGGCAAAATGGTCAGAAGAGTGGCAGCTGGGGTTTAACGCAAAGAAGTGCAAGATCATGCACTTAAGGAAGAGAAACCCTGAAGCCACCTATAAGTTGGGAGGGGAGTTGCTGGAAAACACAAGGGAAGAAAGATACTTGGCATCATCATCACAGATGACCCGAAATCATCCAAGCAGACCACTAAAGCAGTAGGTAAGGCTAGAGGATTTTGGGGTGTATTACTAGGGTTATCACAAGTCGTAGAGGAAGTAATAATCCTCTCTTACAAGACATTGGTTAGGCCTCTTCTGGAGTATTGCGGCAGTATTGAGGCCAGACCTGCCCAAGGACAGTAGCAAAATGCAGGCAGTCCAGAGAAGGGCAACCAAAATGGTGCATGGATTGCATCAGAAAACATGAGGACAGATTAACAGAGCTCAATATGTATGCCCTAGAGCAAAGGAGAGAGAGAGAGGTGATGTGATTGAAACATTCAAACATCTTAGGCATTAACAAAGTGAAAGAGTAACACATTTCAATATAAGAAAAATAGCAGGACAAGAGGACACAGCATGAGATTAGAGGGAGGCAGATTAAGGGGTAATGTGAGGAAGTTCTTTTTCACAGAAAGGGTGGTGGATGCATAAAACGGCCTACCTCAGGAAGTGGTGGATATGAATACAGTGCAGGGCCTCAAACAGGCATGGGATAGGCATAAGGGAGCAATACAGATGAGTATGAATAGATAGACCATTGACAGAGCAAAGGCCTATTGCACATTCATAAGGTAGAAAATATGGACAGACTGGATGGGCCTTGCTCTCCTTATCTGCCGTCAACTTCTATGTTTCAGAGATGCAAGACTCTCCCTCTGTCCCTCTAGTTTTTACAGGACTAACCCCCCCCCCCCTTCCTGGGATCTGAGAAGGTCCAAGGAACATATAGACAGACTAGATGGACCCTGGGTCTCCTCCTGCCATTTTTTTTTCTATGTTTCTGTTTCTCCCCCAGACCTACAGCTTGTTTCTGTCTCTTATAGGATAAAAGAAGATGGACAGGGCCATGAATATTCATGCACCGGTTTCCCACTTACAGCTGAGTCAAGTAGCTTCCAGTACAAACTTCAAGCACCTTGTCTCTAAGCTTGGACTCAACTAGAGAACTATCCACAGTGTCAGACTTGACAATTCAAGTGTTCTCTAGTGACCTACCTTGAGCTGGATGAAGACAGAAAAAGGATGAATACGCTAAACATAGTGGCCAAGCATATTATGTTTCATGCTATCTGTAATGGATCCCAATCCAGGTCTTATGTCTAATGGATCTCAATCCAAGCCTTGGCATATAATACAAAGATGACTGTTAAACCTACAGAGTAAGACACATCTAGCCAGGCTATCATATACTACAGACAATATATATACATTATGCAACATTCTTTTTTGGCATGTCTATAAATCAGACATCTGTAATCTGCAACTGGAAGAATTAACTGATTGACCATTTTTAATTGCATTTGTTTAGGGATTGTGAATGCTGTACATCTCAATACACCAATACAAGCATTATTTTTACTTAAATTAGAGCTACATGAGTTGAAGTACCAATGTTTGACAGTTATTACTCCCCAGTATTTGTATTCATCAGTCTGGGTTGTGAAACATCCATATTTTGTTTTAGCTCTAGTACAGGGCCATTTTCTTTTTTTGTGTTGGTGGGATGTAGTGGAAGGTCATCGTTTGTGCCTTCTTGCCGGTCATCGCTAAATTTAAATCTTCAAACCAATTTTGCATTATAATAAAGTCTAACTGTAGTGTATTTTCTACTTCTGAAAAGTTCTTATTTAATGCTACTAGAACTCTATTGTCTGCATATGGATGAACTTTTGAATGTCCTATGGAATTCTGTAACTTATTAACATAAACCAAGAATGATAAGGGGCCCAGGATTGAACCTATGGAAACCCTCTACTTTGGTAAGATATCTCCAACAAGTGGCCTTTCACCTCCACTCACAGGGTGGCCATTGAGGTACAATCTAAACAAATAACAGTTTTCATGGATACATCTATATCACACAGCCAGTCCCAGAGTATTGAATGATTGATTAAATCAAGGCTTCAGAAAGGTCTGCAAACACCATGACCAGTTCACCCTTTTATATTGTTCCCTTGCATTCTGTAAGCAAGTATAAAAGTAATTACTATAATGGTGAGAAACTCCAGCAATATGAATGGCCAGTCACGTTCCACATACCTTATGTTAATGTTAGATAAGTATGCATTTTAGGAAGGACCTCATCACATAATATAAGGCTCATGAATACATGTAATCTGGATGCCTTACCTTGTTCCTGGACTTCAGCAAGGCATTTGATTCAGTCCTCTCACAGGCCTGCTGGGGAAGCTGGATAGGATGGGGTGGGGACACTGATAGTCAGGTGGATTGGAAGTTGGTTGTCTGGATGTATCCAGTGGGTGGTGGTGGGGGGTGGTCTCCGTCTTCCAGGGGATCATGGTGTGGGGTCCCACAGGGATCAGTTCTGGGTCTGCTCCTATTTAATGCCTTTATCCCTGATATTGGGGAGGGGTATCAGATGCTAAATGAGCCTCTTTGTGGTTGACTCCTAAGCTTAGGGCAGTAATGGAGGGCAAGAGGGTAAAATAGCTGCAGGGGCCTGGATACCCTGGAGGGGTTATCACACACCTGGAAGCTGAAATTTAACTCCAGTAAATGCAAGGTGCTTCACCTAGGGCATAGGGAACCCAGAACATGTGTACATCCGGGGGCATTCTACAGGCCTAGGCTAGGGAAAAAGACCTGGGGTTCTGGTGGATGTCAAATGAATAATTCTGAGCAATGGAGGGATGCAGCCAGGACCAATAGAATGCTGGGCTGCATCGCCAGGAGGATCACCTCTAGAAGCAGGGGAGGTGATTCTGCTGTCACAACAGCCTGGTTAGACTACACCTAAGTACTGTGTGCAGTTTTGGTGACTGCACCTAAGGAAGGACATCTTGCTCCTGGAGCGAGTCCAGAGGAGGGCAATGATCTGGGGGCTGGGGATAGGACATATGAGGAGGGACTTGGGGAGCACAAACTTTTCTTGCTGGAGGAGAGGAGGGATGGGGGGATATGATTGAGGTCTTCAGGTACCTGAAGGAAGAAATAGGGTAAGCCTAAATGGTTTCCTTCAGAGGAAGGATGGAGGGGTCACCGAGGGGCACAGCTGGAGGCTGGAAGGGGGAAGACTCTGGGGAGGAAAGGAGGAGGCAGTACTTCACGGAATGAGTGGTGGAACCATGGAATGCACTGCCTGAGGTGGAAGGGTTCAAGAGGGGTTGGAATATGTATAGGTGTGGGGGAAAGCAGACGAATGCTTGTCCAGGAAGGGGAAACATTGGGGGTGGTGGAGGTGTGCATGGGAGGAACCAGGAAGATAGTGACGGTACCCATTCAGGGTACTGACTCCGAGCAGACTCGCTAGACCATGAGGCCTACACTGCTGGATGTTAGTATGTCACTGCCTGCTGGTGAACTCCAATAGACTTACAATGCGCTTCCCAAGCAGTAAAGGTGACAATTCATCCTGATGTGATCTCTGCATGGTTCCGGACCCTCTCTTTCCCTCTGCAGCTTCTGTACATGAAAGGTTCCACCAACCCTCCCCCAATTAATGGTATATAGATTGTGTTCTGAGGGATCCGAGCACCAGCTGACAGATAGCCCTGCTATCCATCCTCCAGATCTGACCCTCATCTGACCAAGTCTGTATTTCAGATTTCCAGTTGAATTTGGAGGATCTGAGGGCAGATGTCTTGATCCAGGGGAAGGATCTTTGGATCCTACCCTTGGATAGTTGTGATCCTACCATCAGAACCCAGATCAGCTTGTCAGATCCTTTGGATGCGATTGGATCCTATTGCTGTAATCAGATCTATTCTTGGGATCCGAGGAGATCAGATCCATAGTTTGATGCCATCAATATCCACTGCATGCCACATCAAGCTCACACGGTGTGATGAACAGGGCATTAACATAACCCGCGTTGTACCTTACTGCTCAATAATCAAAGAGTTCTATAGAACCCGTGGTACAGTGCACATAATATTCCAAAAGATAAACAGAACAACTATACCATAGCAGTAAGAAAAATATCAGTTAACTGTATAAACTAATTTAAATAAAAGTTTCTTTTCCATAATTTTCAGGACAGGACCATTTTATATGCATAATAATATACTTAAGGGGAATTAAGTTATATTGCAGCGCTTCCCAGCTGGTGAAAGGACTCAAGCTATGCTCATGCCTCCAAATACATTTGGGACATGATGCAATACAGCTTAATGCGCAACCCTGTGTGTGTTGTGCTTTCATGTGAGGGTTCAGGACTAGGGTTGCTCAGAATCCTCTGAAAGGAATTGGATTTGTCAGATTCCAATCCAGTTGTTAGAATTAGAATTTTCAGAATTTCAGGCCAGAAATCCAATTCCTAAATTGAATACTGAAACCTAATTTTTATGAAAGACTTTTAGGATTTAGGATTCAAAATCCGAATCCTATTCCAATTTTGAGATCCTTCTGGACTGGAATCGTTACTGGATTAGGATTGGGAAATTCCTAAATTCTTAAACAACCCAATTGGAAGCACCAGATTCCGAGCAACCCTAGTCAAGACCATAACTCACAAGTGGCAAAGCCATGAATGAGCTAGAAAAGTCTTGGCCCCTTCCAGTGATGAGCTGTGTATTTGAGTCAGAGCATTCTGTACTGATTTATACAACATCAGTTTACCAGTAATAACTTTTCAATCTGATGCTTGTTCGAAGATTAACAGTTTCCTGGTTTCTGCTGGCTTCAGTGCTGCATAATGCAGTTGTGATGTCATCAGCACTATTAAAGGTGCTCTGAATGGTTCCATATTCCACTGTAATGACACTAACTTTCTAGATTTAAATTACAATGTATACAGCAACATATGTTTCATATCTTCTGTGTTGCCATCAGTCAATGAATCACTTTTTATGTTGTCAGTTGGGAGTATTGCCTAGAGGTTTAAAGAATGAGCGGTGAGCAATCTTGATAAATCCAGAAGACCTGAGTTTGATTCCCACAACCTCTTTTTGCATACAGGGTACACTAAGCAAGTCTCTTAACCTCCCTCTGCTTCCAGGATGCACCAGGAAGTGAGTTTTGGCTCACTGTGCCTTTTTCCTGGCTAAAACTGTAAAATAAAATGAATATTTCTACACCTCAGTCAAACCAGCATAGGAGAAAATTGTGAATTTGTATACTTCTTATTAATGTTTTTAATTAACTACTGTTGTGTTAGTACAGTGTAATACCATGCCATGTGATCCAATGTGACATGACTCACTGTGATTGTAGTTGGGAGTAGTTGTAGTAACATTTATTCATCAAGCCATTCCCTGGGGCTCAGAGCACTGCACAACTGAAAATAAATAAATATTGAAACAAATGATACAAGATAACAGCAACAGGTTGTATCAGATGTACCATATGTAAACTGTGTGGAAAATATTAATAACAAGTTTTTACAAAATAAAAAGTGTACATTTGTAATTAAAAAAAAAAAAAAGTAAAAAAAAATGCAGCACTCTACCAGTGAGCTAAAAAAGCATCTCCACTGTCAAAGCAAGCAAGAGACTGTGTTATACTCATTGCACCACCAGCACCGGGGGATTACTGGGTTAATAATGCCCTCTTCATAGGGATTACTGTAGATTAATTAGCAAATTAGCTCTCTGCAAAGTGCCTTATATCTGAGGTCAAAAAAGTGGCAGTGACACAGGTAGTAAAGAAAAACACTTTTCCTGTACGTAGGTATACATAATGAGGATTAATTTTTGCAATTTCAATGAAGCATTTTGCAAGTAATTATGCCTTAATGTTATCACAAATTGATGTATTCAGATATCATTCCAAGCTGATGATCTGGCGTCTGTGGGGAATTGCACGCAGATGAAACCAGCAAAGATGACTGCTCTTAATTCTCTTCAAAACGAACCTAACTACAGGAGAGAGAATATTAAAATGCAGTGAGATCATAAGCAAAGTGGTTTAGCACTTTCAGCTCATTCCCTGAGGACCACAGTAAGTCCACCTGACGTTGCACAATCACCCCTCACGAAATTCAGCCCAGCCTGCAGCCCTTGCTTAAAGAGCTCTTGACATCTCAAAGGAGGCTTAGAAAAAGAATATAATTTTTAGACAAGTTTTTAAGCTTATATTGCACAGATTCTCTGTATATAGCTTCCACTCCTTTTATTACTATGGACATGTGCTCTTATTCAAATGAAAGGATGGTAACTGCTCAGCCCTTCCTTCCTCCTGGATGCGTTAACACTCTGCACTTCTGCTTAATGGTATAGTTATGGAGGGAGGTTCAACTGGACTAGCCAGTAAGTGAGTAACATCACCCCCACACACACAAACACACACCAACTCTTGGAGCGGGGATTGAGGTGGGGGATAGGGAATCTACTTACTATTAGTATTTTGGCGACTGTGGGGGGGGCTAGGAAGGGGGAATTAAATATATTAAGTAGGGGCAGTGTGGTCTGGTGGTTTGAGCATCAGCTAAGGAAACAAAAGTTCATGGTTCAAACCCCACTAGAGTCCAATATTCACTGTGTGACTCAGTGCAAAGTCAGTGCTCCAGACCACCCAACCGTGGACTTGGGTAGAAGAAGGATCTCACTGAAAGCTAGATGCTGCACTTCAACTGGATTATCCTGGGTAAATAAACTGCAAAATAAAATTAATTAAAAAGATACAGATGGTATCAACTAGCTAGTCTGAGTATTATCCGTTTATGACCACCCCCAAATCCTGGATTAGGGTAAGGAGGACAAACTCAAACAAATGCTTTTGGGTGGGCTGTGAGGCAGTGGGCTATGGAGAGGAGTTTGCCTACATGATGTTGTTTGCTCCTGTTAGCACCTGGCAGAGTATGTGGTGAAGACAACATTTATTTTATTTGTGTACGGGGAGGGGAATGGAGGGTGGAAGATGACTGGGTTTGGGAAGGGTGGCCAAGAGACATGCCCTGGCCACCTGAGGAAGGCGGGGGGGCTAAAATTCAACCTAGCAAATGTGAGCAGATTCAAACTATGGCAAACTTTGCTTATTCGAAGCTCGATGTTTGCAAGGTCGCATTGTGGGAAGACTGCAGAGCACTACTCCCAATTCTGCAGTTTTCCAGGCTGAAGTTGTTCGGTGGGACAAAGCCTTCGGGATGGATGCCCCACTGCTGTAGAATTCTCTACCAAGTTACAGCATGTATATGAAGCCCCCTTGGTGGAGGCCTTTAAGAAATATTTGAAGTATGCTTCACTGTGTTATGTTAGGCACCCGGGCCTGGATATTCAAAGTGGTTGCACATGGCGCAACAGGGTTGCACATGTGCAACTGTGGAGATGCGCCATAGAGAGATATTCAGCAGGAGCAACTGTGCAGTGCAAGTAGCAGTGCGCTAATGCGCAATAGAAATGTATGCATGCGGAAGGGCAGGGGGTGGACCCATGAATATGCGGCACAGTGTGATATTCAATCCCTGACCAATGCAGCAAGCGAGGAGCAACTGCCAGTTGCGCGGAGCAGGCTTGAGCCTATAAAAACAGGGAGCAAGTTGGAGGAGAGCACTTGCACCAGAGGGGAGCAGGACAGTGGGAGACAGACAGGCCATCTGAGACATAAAGATGGAGACAGGGAGAGAAAAGAGAAAAACAGAGAGAGAGAGTGAGAGTGACGCACAGGGAGACCCACTGAGGAGTGGAGAGACTGGGTGCCAAACAGAGCCACCAGACCCAAGGGGAGGATACAGGCACCCACAGAGGTGGGTGACAGAGCTAGCAGGCAGAACCCAGCCAGGGGCAGGGTACGCAGGAGGGGGCCCTGCCAAGCAACAGGCACCTGGTGCAGAGAGGGTAGCCTACCTTAACAGAAAGGGCTATCCCAGCATCAACTGCCAGGTGGTGTGCAATGCCAGGGAGCACATAACCAGTGTCTGTGCCATACACCCTGGGGAGCACATGACACCTTCATCTGGCACAGCTCAGCACTGTGCCACAGGTTCAAGAGCGGATATCCCCCAGAACACCTAGTGGGTGAGAATGGTGAGACCATGAGCAGCTGGGTACAGCAGGGCATGGAAGGGGAGGCCAGGGCAGGGGCACTGCCGTGTGTGCGGATGGGGCACAGTGACAGGGGGTCACCAGGTTAACTCTCTCTCTCTCTCTCTCTCTCTCTCTCCTCTCCTCTCCCTCCTCTTCTCTCCCCACACAGGTTAGAGTGGCTACCCACACAGGCCATGGTTGCTCATCCCCTACCAGTGCCTGTTGACCCCAGTGGAAGAGCAGTACAATGAGGCACATGCCAGCATGCGAACATCATTGAGCGTGGTTTGGGATGCTGGAGGCATGGCTCCATTGCCTGGACAGGTCCAGTGATGCCCTCACACAGCCATTCTAAGGCCTGGCGCCTGTTCCTGGCCAGCTGCAGCTGCACAACATGGCCATTGGACTGTGGATAGCTGTCGAGGCCGATGAGGGGAACAGCAGTGGAACAATGCTGGCGGATGGTCCGGGAGGTGGTGGGCAGCCCCTGGGCGGAGGGATCCCGGCTCATGCGGCTGGCACGCCACCATCGAGACACAATAGCACAGGAGCACTACGGCACTAAGGTAGGTGGATAGACACCCATGCACAGAACTGACACAGTGGCAAAGCACACAGCCATGTGTGGGCATGGCCAAGGCCATGCACACATAGGCGTTGGGCAGTGGCGGGGCAGTGCCACATGGCCACATGCAACGCCACACCAGACAGCACTGCACAACATCACACACATACACACACACACACACACACACACACACACACACACACAGACAGTGGCATCCGCAGGCATGCGACCAGGTGCTACCGCATGGCATGGATCAGACGCAGGGCACCGGTGCACATGCACAACCAGAATTGAGAAGGCATCATCATTCACACACCACATGGGCCAGCAGCCAGGCAGGTGTACACATGGGCAGCATGTGGTGCACCACACGGCTACCATGACCGTGCCCCATGCACACACACACACACACACACACACACACACTCAATATCCATGTGCACACAGGGTGGTGGCTGCAGACAGCAGATAGGGAGGCGTGCACATCAGGTCCGCCACGCAGACACATGGCCGCCATGGACACAGGGATGGCTATACCAATGCTGCCCAGCAGACTCAGGCTGCACAATGGCCACGGAGAGGGCTGCGACCACCCCCCAGGGGTGTGACTGTAGGACCACAACCGGGTCCTTGCAGGGGTCTGCAGGCTCCCTAACAGGCCCACACCAGGTGTGCCTGGGATGCCTACAGCGGAGCCCGGTGTCAACACAGTTGGGGTCACCTGGCACCAGGGCCATGGGATGGACATTGCACTCCTCGGTGCCTGTGGCAGTCGACCATGTCCTGTGGCAGCCAGTGGGGCAAGGCTGACCGAGATCACATTGGCAATACAGTCCAGGGCTGCAGTTGTGTCCTCCTGCAGGCACTGAATGGCCTCCAAGACCTGCACAGTGCCCCTCTCATGCTGCTTGGCTGCCTGGCGCACCTCTGCATGGAGTGCCCACACCCCAGCCATGAGCAGCACCTGTTGCTCCATGGAGGCCCGCAGCAATTGGGTGTGCTCAGCCAAGGGTTCAGTGCCTGGGGTGCATGGGCATGGCACAGACCCACCGATATCATACAACCGTGTTGCACAGCCCCCCTGCTCAGGTGGGTGCTGCAGAGTGGGGTCCTCATGGGGTTGGGCAATGACAGGGCTCAGGCAGTGGACGCGGTGCCTGGCCTCCCAATGGCTCCAGCTGTCTGCTGCTGCCACCCTCCGGCTCCTGTGCACTGGCCAGCACCTGTGCAGGTGCCCTGCCACCCTGCCTATGCACACAGCAGTACCAGGGGCAGTGGCAAGCAGCTGTTCCACTGCCAACAGGCCACCAGTCGCATTGCCAGTGCTGGATTTGGTATGGGTGTCTCCCCTCAACATGACCCCGCCGTCAAGGACTATAGTCAGATCATCATCAGTGTCGGACCTCGCCCAAATCTGTGTCTCCACACAGAGCACGCCATGGCTGGTGTCTCACTGGAACACAGCCAGGGCCTCATCTGCCACCACACCGGGACATCTGGCTGGATGGCGGTGGCGTGCTGCAGCCTATCGGGCCCCGGATGCCCGTGGAGGTGGATGGCTGGTCCTCTGGGGCTGAGCAGGCTCCCATGACATCCGCAGGTGCCCCTGCCACCGCATGCTGGTGAGCCAGTGCTGTAAGGGAACACAGATGCATTAGAGCTGCTGACTCGACAGGCCCCTGCCCCCACCGCCCACCCACCTGCCATACCTACCATGCAGTGATGGGCTCCCTCCAGTCTGGAAGCCACCGCCAGGCACACCCTCGACCACACTGTGCCACATGGTGGCTGCCACCAGCTCCTCCTGCGCCATGAGCTGTGTCACGGCAGCCTGTCCTCCACCTGTGGCCAACCTGGCAGCCCAAATGGCCGCCACATTTTCCTTAATCCAATGCTTGTCAGTGTCCACCTTTTTCTTGCACTCCTTTGCAGACTGCTGGTGGCTGCCCTGCTGGTTCATGGCCTCTGCCACCTCCTTCCATGCCGTGGCCCTGGCCTGGGGTGTGCCAGTGGTGCCACTCATCAAAGGCTCCCTGTTGAGGTACACCTCGAACAGGGCATCTGCCTCCGCTCTCGTAAATTTGGGCCTGTGCTTCCAAGCAGGCCCACGCCTCCTCACCCTCCTCGTGCTTGGGCATGATGCTACCTGTGGAGATGGACCTGTGGTTAGTTACTGCAGCGTCCCACCACAGCCATCCAGCACGCTGTGCTGGCCATCCCCTCGGCAGGCGCAACTACCTCTAATGGTTGCAATACCGGTCCATGGCCTGTGCTGTTGTGTGGTGCCTTTATAGTGCATCGCATGCAAATGGGCTTATGCGAACTGTAATGACATGCAAATGTCCCCATTGCACCGCAGATAGGCCAATGAGCTCATCTGCATATGATGGCTGAATATCACACTTCGCACTGTGCAATGGACTGGCCCCAGTGCAGGTCATTGTGCACTGCTGTGATATGCGCAATGCAGTCACCAACACGCATGCACCATGGAATATGCTACCGCCTTTTGTGCAGCATGTGCTAGGTGCGCCATAGGGGCCAGCATGCCCTATGCACCATGGACCCTGTGGCACTGGGGTGCGATACAGGCTATGGCACTTGGGCACTATTTGGCCTATGGCGCACGGGCACCATAGGGTCATTGGCACTCTGGCACTATAGGGCCTATCGTGCCCAGGCACTATAGGGCCCATGGGCGGGTGCCTTCATGGCCCTGTATTATGCATCATGCATCATAGGCCCAGAAGCGCTTATGTACATATTGTGCATGCTGACCCCTGACCCCTCCACCCTGCCCTATGCCTCCCAGGGATCTCTGCCCCATGTGCTGGTGTGGCCACGCCTATGCCGCGCATCCCAGGAGATGCGCAATTGCCTCAGGCAGCACATCCCTGTTTGAGGCGCGCATCCTGAGCACGTTATGCACATCTGCTACTGGGCACCATTTTGGCCTGCAACTTTGCTGTGGAACCATGCTGCATCACGCAGTGCCCCAATCCCGTAATTGGAGCCAGGCTGAGCTGGTAAACCTGGTGGCCCAGGTGGAGCCCCATGCTGCCAGCCTGTTTGGCCAGCAGCCCCTCCACAGACCCAGGAATGAGGTGTGGCAGGGTATTGCAGATGGGCTTGTCTAGGCCACCGTGCAGTGTACCAGGGAGCAGTGTCACCATCGGTATGGGGACCTATTAAAGAGGGACCCGAGAGGCTGAGGGTGCTGTAGGCATGCATCCGGAGGGGTGCCGAGCATGGCCAGGTAAGTGGGCTCCGCACTGCGCCTATGCACGTCCACTGTTCCATGGGGCTGGCAGGCTGCATGCCATGCTGGGGCCTGTCATTGTGTGCCCTGTGGCATGGCATTGCCAGTCACTGGGTGTGCTGCACCACTTCCCTGCGGCCTTGCAGACCAGGGTGCACTCTGTGCTTGGGTGAGGGCAGTGGGCTCATGCTGTGGCTGTATGCAGATGTGTGCCTATCTGTGTTCCCTTCCTGGGACCTGAAGACCGGAGGAGAGCCAGGGGTGGCAGGGGCACCTGGCGATCTGCAGCAGGCAGCTGCGGGCCCATCGGCAGCTGGTGGAGGATTGGGTGGGCATGGTATGCTGGTACCAGCGCACGCAATGCCACAGTGAGCAGGTAGGCACGTTGCATTCCCACATTGTTGTGCAGGGTGGGCAGCGGGGGTGGGGGTACGGTCTTGGTCCCCTGTGCCTTGTGCCGTGGCAGCTGTGTTTGGCACATGGTGCAGTGTTCATGGTGCCACAGGCCGGTCATTGCACATGTGTGGCAGTTGTTTGTGGGCCAGTGTGCATTCGGCTACCACATGTGCGCTGGTGTGCCACTGCAGCACCATGCCACCTGCCTGCTGTTGTGCTGCCGGGTGGCCCTTGGGCAGCGGATTCCAGCACTGTGCACTGATGTGGTTTGCTGGATTGGCAGCAGGCATAGGCCTACCCACTGCGGGTGGCCATGGTGCCACTCCAGGGGCATGTGTTCCCTCTGTCCGCTGCACACAAGGGGGGCTAGGGTGCTTTGGACATGCTCTGATCACCTGTCCCTTCCTCTGCCATAGGTATGTAGAGGGGTTCCTGCCTGCCACTATATTGTCGACTCCTGTGTGAGATCATCCTCATTACATCCCATACCATGGAGATAGCAGTGCAGACCAGGAGGATCGTGCTCCGGGACCAGCGCAGGGGAGGCACCAGGCGATGGCAAGCAGTGACTGGCCTTGATGGACTGCAGCCTCCTTCCCGCCTCTGTCCTCCCTTCCCTACCTTCCCCATCCAACTGTACAGACCCTGTCCCTTCTCTCCTCACCTACCCTCCCTTGTTCTTGACTGCTATGTTACATTACTGTTGTTTTGATTGAATTATATTTGTTGCTTGTTTACCGTCTGTGTCCGTGTCTGCTTTGCAGTTGGTGATTGGGTCCATGCTGCAGTGGTGTGGTGGGTGGCCGTGTGGTGCACCTGTGTCATTGTGTGGACTGTGCATGGTGGTGACATGCCTCTTGGTCAGTGGCTGTGCCTTGGGCAGGCTATTCGGGCTGTGTGGTGTGTGTGTGGTGGGTGCCATGTGTCAGGTGTGGTTAGCTGCTTTTCGGGTGGCTGCATGCCTTCGGTGAGGGGGTGTCTAGGGTGCCTCGCCCTGGACATCAGTGCCGCCTGTGCCCTACGTCCTCCACTGGGGAGGTGGGCTGGTTGCAAGCCTGCACTCTTTGTGCGGTGGTCTCCTGTGTGCTGGCTGTGTGTCCATGCCAGTGTTTCTGGCCTGGTTCCCCTGCCTCTCCACATCCCCTTCCCCTTGCCAAGCACCATGCTGTGCCTGTGTCTGTTCCTGCTGTGCCTTGATGCATCTTCCTCTGCCCCTCCGCATCCCTGGGTGTGCTATAGCTGCACTTCTGGTTTGCTCAGCATGCAACACGTCCACTGTCATAAACCAGCAGCTGCGATATTCATATGTAGCTCTGGCACATGTTGTGCAACTGTTGAATATCACAGTCACTGTGCAATTTGCGCAGTTGTCTTGCACTGTGCTGAGGTTGACATGCCTTTGGCAAATATCTGAATATCCCGCCTCCTGAGCCTACTGGATAGGATGACAAGAAGTATAACTTGCCTTACCTTTTAGTCATTCCTTTCCTGACCTTTTAGTAAAGTCTAGGGTTCCTTCTGTAGGGGGGTCACATTTATTTATATATCAGTGCATTCAAGTGACACATTTATCTATCTAGGATGTTCATCGGTTTCTCTTCTCCTTAAAAAAATACTGAGCTTTATAAGCACTGCACCTGTTTTTAACCATGTTTTTTAGATTTTATATATGATGTATTCTTTCACCAAGTTTGTATTTATATATATGGGGTGGGATATTCAAAGCGGTTGCTCATGGTGCAACTGGGATGCACCTGCAGGTGCAGAAATGTGCCAAGAGCAATATTCGGCGGGAGCCAATGCACCCGTGCAAATGCGCGGTGTGTCATAACCCTAATGAGCGATAGGTGCAAGTGCAGGGGCGTGATGCTGAATAAGGCGATGAGGCGTATATTCAACAGCAAGCAAGGGCACAAGTGCGAGCAACAGGGACATGTACAGAGCAAACTTGAGCCCATAAAAAGAGGGAGCAAGCAAGGGATGGAGGCATGCGACATGGGGAGCAGGAGAGAGAGAGGGAGAGTGACCGGGCAGGTAGGACAGCAGGAGGAGTGCAAGACAGAGGCAGGCGTGAAGTGCAATGGAGTGTGGGAATGGGCGTGAAAGAGGCTGCATGTGTGTGTGTGTGTGTGTGTGTGTGTGTGTGAGACAGGTATGGGGGCAAGTACAGCAGCGTGAGCCTGCGACACCGGGCTGAGGAGTGGCAGCAAAAGTGCCCCGATGGGTGGGAAGCAGAGGCCACAGCCAACAGGCCACCAGCTGGGAACTCTGAACACAGGTGTGCACCAGTGCAGGGGCACACGCAGCAGCACACAGCTGGAGGTGCCTGGGGAGACAGCCGCCCAGGGGGGCAGCACAGCCCAGGCCATGGCTAATGCCATCTTCCAGATGGAAGCAGTAATGAGGGGTGTGAGGATGCAGGAAACAGAGCAGCGTGGCCGTGGAAGGGCCCATCGTCGGTATGCCTGGAACAGGTGGTACCATGCCCACACCTCCTTTGAACAGTACAGTGACACAGGGATTGTGAGCCGGGTACCACCTGAACCGGCATCTTGAGGCAGCTCTGTGAGCTGTGCAGTGATGAGATGCAGGCACCCACAAAACAGAGCTGTGCCCTGTCGGTGGAGACCAAGGTCATGGCCGTCATGTGCCTGCTCACCACGGGTACCTTCCAGAGACCAGCAGGGGACACCACAGGCATAACCCAGTCGGGGGCGTCACGTCTCCTCACACAGTTCCTCAACACACTGCTGCCATATGCTGCAGAATACATCCATTTCCCCAGCACACAGGCAGAGCGTGCAGCGAACATGCAGGAGTTCCACAGGGTGGCACGTATGACTGGCGTGCTAGGGGCCATTGACTGCACCCACATAGGCATCCACACACCACCTGGGCAGGAGGGTAGCCTACATCAACAGGAAGGGCTACCCCAGCATCAACTGCCAGGTGGTATGCGCTTTAGGGGCACATAATTAATGTCTGTGCCACACACCCTGGTGGAGCACATGATGCCTCATCTGGCACCAGTCAGCACTGTGCCACAGGTTCGAGAGTGGGATATCCCCACTGGCCACCTAGTAGGTGAGTATGCAGTTGGAATGGGCAGCCTGGCACAACAGGGTAGGGTGTGGGGGATGCTAGGCCAGTGGCATCAGAGGGTGTGGACGGGAAGGCAGGGGGAGGTGCAGCTACACAGACCCCCAAATTAACCACACATGTTAACACACAGGTGACAGTAGATACCCACTCCGGCCCTGGCTGCTCACCCCATACCAGTGCCCGTCGACCCCAGCGCAAGAGCAATACAATGAGGCACACGCCAGCACATGGAACATCATCGAGCGTGTGTTTGGGATGCTGAAGGCCCAGTTCCATTGCCTAGAGAGGTCTGGCAGTGCCCTGTAGTACAGCCCCTCAAAGGCCTGCAGCCTATTACTAGCCTGCTGTATGCTACACAACATGGTCACCGACCATGGGATAGCTGTCAAGGTTGAAGAGGGGAACAGCAGTGGGGACAACGTGGATGCCGGGCCAGGTGGTGTTGAGCAGCCCCCCCCCCCGGGCGAAGGGAACGCCGGCTGAACAGGATGGCCCAGCAGCACCAGGACACAATTGCAGGGAGTACTGCAGTGCAGGCAGGTAGGTGAACATGACCACATGCATGACCCAGGGACCATGGCACAGTAGTCAGGCATGCAAGGCTGGACCCCATGACAGACACAGTTGGTGGGTAGCGTGGACGGGCATGGGACTGGACCCCATGGAAGCACCCTGTACAGCACTGTAAACCCCATCCACACACCCCCACAACACACCCGCACATGCATGCACATGCACACGGGCACCCACATGCACACGTCCAGAGGCCGTCAACAGGCATGTGTCAGACGCTGAACACCGGTGCACAGTAGCGGCGGTGTTGTGTTGGCATCATCATGCACATGCCACAGTGGACAGCGACGGGTGGGTGTGCACAAGGCTGTGTGCGGCGTCGACCATGGATGACATGTCCCTGGGATGCACATGCACATGCCACCAATGTTCACACAGGGCAGTGGCAGACGGCGGACAGGGAGGATGGTGGCTCCAGGACTGCGCGTGGTCACATGGTCACCAGCGGACACGTGGGCGGCCCCCTGAGACCCGCCCAACAGATGCAGGCTGTGCGACAGCCACAGGGGTGTCTCTGATGGTCCCCCAGGTGTGTCACTGCGGGAACCCGACTGGTCCCTCGCAGGGGTCTGCAGGCTCCCGAACATGCCTGCTCCAGGCTTGCCCGGAATGCCCAGCGGATCCGGTGTCCACACTGAGGGTCGCTGATGCCGTTACCAAGCGGGTGGATAAGGCACTCTGCTGGGTCTGTGGTGGACGGCCATGCACCAGGGTGGCCAGTGGTGCTAGGCCGGCCGTGACCGCAGCGGTGAGCCGATCCAGGGCTGCGGTTGTATCCTCCCACATACGTATGGTCTCAGCCAGGAGCTGCTCAAAGTACCTATCACACCTCCCAGCAGACTGGCGCAGCTCTGTGCGGAGTGCACGCACCTCTGACACGACCAGCACCTGTTGCTCCACGGAGGCCCACAGCAGACAGGTGTGCTCAGTCAAGGGATCAGCGCCCTGGGGGGCATGGGCATTGCGCTGACCCACAGGTGGTGCTTGACCCCACAGCACAACCCCCACACTGGTGGGGGCTGCTAGTGAGGGCCCCATGGGGCTGGTCTGTCTATTGGTGCACCGTTGGTAGGCCACTACACCCGCCCCCATCGACCTCTTCCTGCTGCCGCCGCTGCCCCTCCAGCCACTGTGCGCAGATTGGCACCAGTGCATTTGCACCACCACCACCACCACCCCCCTTCAGACAGCACCACAACAATGGCGCCCACAGCATCACTGGGTGTAGTGGCCGGTGGGCAGTCAACCACCGCCGGGGCACCATTTGCCCTGCTGTGGCAGGTGTTTGGTATGAGTGCCTCCCCCAAACGGCAACACCACTATCCTGGATACTAGTCACATCGTCATCATCGGTCTTGGACCCCGCCCCAATCTGTTTCTCGGCATACTGGACACCATGGCTGGCATCCTGCTAAAACACAGCCAAGGCCTCATCATGACCATGCCACAGGCATCCGGATGGACAGTGGGGTTGGTCTGACCGTGGTCTGGATCCGGACACCACTGGAGGTGGACAGACAGTCCTCCAGGCCCAGGACCATCCCATGGTAGACTCCCATGCCTGCCACCACAGGCACTCCGGGCCGAGAAGGAAACACAGTTGCATTAGTGGCACTGGCACACACCCCTGCCCCCTTCCCCAGGCACTGCCTGCACCACCATGCAGTGATGGGCCCTCCATCTGGAACCCTCCGCCGGGCACCCTCGATGGCACTCGCGCCATGGGCGCTGCCACCAACTCCTCCCGTGGCGATACAGCTGTGGCACATCAGGCTGTCCACCACCCATGGCAGCACGTAGGCCCGGATGGCAGCCACCTCTCTCCTTAATCCTCCTCCATTGGTGCCTACCTTCTTCTTTTGCACTCCTGTGCTGACCTTTGATGGATGCCCTGTTGGTTCACGGCCTGGCCACCCTCCCATGCTGTTGCCTGGACCTGTAGGGTGCCTGTTGAGCCACTCAGGAGGCTTCTCATCCAGGTGAGACGTAGAACAGGGTATCTCTCTGCCCTCGTGAGAGTTGGGCCTGCAGCTGTACAGGCCACACTCCTCAACCTCCTCATGTTCCATCATGCTTACTCCTGTGGGTATGGACATGTGGTCAGTGATGGCTGAAACCCACACTGCCCTCTCATTCCACTGTCCCAATAGGCCCACAGCCTGGTGGCTTACCTCTGAAGGATGCAATACCAGTCTAGTGACTGTGCAATCCCGTAGTGCATTTATAGTGCATCACATCCAAATGAGGGGATGCACAACTGAAATGAGATGCAAATGCCTCTGATGCCCCGCCGAAATGCTAAATAGCTAATCTGCAAATACCGTCTGAATATCGTGAATTTGCACATGGCGCATGGTGGTTGTTGTGATGCACAAGCCATGGCACAACAGTATGATGTGCGTAGTAGGTTCGCAGAAAAGCATGCACACAGTGCCATCACAGCACTTCAGTGCCACATCCCACACGACACTGTGCCATTTGGATATCGCGCTTGGCTGCTAGTAGACATCGTGGCGCTTGTGCGCTATGTGCCCTAGGTGGCTATGCGTGATTGGCCCATGTCCCATGGGGCCAACATGCCCTATTGCGCACCATGGCGGGCCAACCGCGCGCTGTCGCGGCACGAGCATGTGCAGGCCTTGACCCCATAGTGCCTTGACCCTCCGGGTGCCCTGTGGCATGTGCCAGTGCTGCACCAGCTGTATCATGCAGCACCATGGATGTGCGATTGAGGATGGCAGCACATCACCGTGCGGTCACGCACCCATAACACATGGGGTCGTGGCCTGGTGCCATTTTGTTGTGCAACTGCAGAAATGTCCATGCTATGCTCAGCACCCAAGGGCTCCCAAATGGTCCCAGGTAGAATTAGTTAATCTTAGGCCTTGTGAGTCACATGTAGGCAGTTTGTATGGCCAGGTGCCCTGTATCGGCCATGAACGTGGTGTGGCTGGAGGTGGCTGAGGGGCTGAGAAGGCCACTGGGGAGCAGCACAGTGGTGAGCAGTGCTGCCACCGCTACGGTGACCTCTGGAGGAGGGACCCTGAGAGACTGCAGACACTGCGGCGCTGTGCCATGTCAGGTAAGTGCACTCGCCGTTGTCCATAACATTCAAGTGTTCTGTAGGGGCCAGCAGGGTGTCACACCATGCTGCAGGGGGGGGCTGTGACTGCGCATTCTGTTGGCTGTGGCAGAACACCATGGGTGCGCTGTGCCACAGCACTGCAACTGCGCAGGCCAGGCGGCTTACTGTGCTGGGGGGGGCATGAGGTGTGTCATTCTCAATGTCTCCCTTCTAGGCCCTGAAGACAGATGACATGCATGGCTGGCTGGTGCTGCAGGTGGGCGAGGGCAGGGCGACGCAGGTGCATTGGCGCAGAATGAAGGCCGCATGGGCGGTGCCGCGGACAGGCGCAGGGTGCACCGCAGCAAGCAGGTAGGCAATCTTTCAGGATATGATGTTATGCAGGGTGGGGTGGGCACAGTCCCCTGTTCACATGGCCATTCCAGCTGTGCACGCGCGGCAGTGTTCACTGCACCATGCCGTGGCTATCACACATGTGTGTGGCTGATGCAGGTGGACTGTGGGTGCACCAGTTCCAGCTGTGCCACTGCCATCCCGCGCTTAATCCTGTCGCCTGGCTGCCATGGTTGTGATGTGTGGTACATAGGTGGTGTTGGTGTGCGGTGCTCTGTGTGGCTATGGATTGTCGGGTTGGCAGCTCGTATGGGCACATACGCTGCAGGAGGATGCATGCCATCTCAGGGGCACATGTCCCAGCTGTCCACTGCCACGGTGGGTGGGCTACGGTCATATGGACATGCACTCATACTGTGTCCCCTCCTTTGTCCTAGGTGCCCATTGCCCTGATGTCCACACCAGGCTCCTGAGGAGGATCTTGCAAGTCTCCACTGCCACGGTCCGGGTGGTACGTCTGATTCAGTGGGCCCTGTGCAGGCCACAGCGGCGACATCAGCGTCAGGCACCAGTGGCGTGTGGATGCCCATAAGGCCCATTGGCCTAAACCCGCTTCCCTTCCCTGTCTCCCCCTTTCCCTCCCTGGTACCCTTGTACAGCCACTACCCCTGTCCCCCAGCCTTCCTTCTCCAGCCTCCCAGTTTGTTTGTGGCCTCCCATTCTTTGCTCCCTGTACCTGTTATTTTTATACTGTATATAGTTGTAGCCTGACTGGTTTTAATATATATTCTTATGGTTAGCTATCTATGTCTGTGTCTGTTTTGCAGCTGGTGTGGAGTCATGCTGCAGTGGTGTGCATGGTGGCCGAGTGGATGCCTGGTGTTGACTGGGGATTGTGCCTGGTGGTCTCTTGCCCAGTGGCTTGTGGCTGTGCCCTGGGGCAGCCGTGTGCTCTCTGTTCATGTTGTGTGGCATGTGCATTGTGTGCTGTTGGCATGTGTGTTGCCAGCTGTGGTCCAGGTGGCATGTCCCATACCTTCCTGTCGGTGTTGCCGGTGGCTGATTGCCAGTGGACATTGGTGCCACCCTGCCTCCATGCACCACTGTGGTGCGCATGGTGGGGGCCTGCTGCCCTGTGCCTGCCATGCCTCCCTCCTGGCATCCTCTGCACCCTGGTGGTGGTCTATCCTGCCTTAGTGGCATGCTCCTTGCTGTGTCTGTTGTCCTGTGTCCTGGCGCATGCACCTCTGCCCTGCGCAGCCCTGTTTGCCGCTATGGTGCATGTTGGTTTGCTCCCCTGGCTGCCTGTTTGCACTATGGTGCATCCCTGCGATATTCAGCTGTGTTGTGTTGGCACTTGCCGTGTCGCGAGCATTGAGTATCGGCGTTGATGCGCCATGGCGCGGTGTGCCAATGCAGGCGCCACTACTGCGCCTGCCTCTGGTGCATTTCTGAATATCCCACCCATGGTATACATTACCTTTAAAGACCTTGGGCCTGACTTTTAATTGGACAAGAATCCCCCAAGCTCCAGTGCACCAAACATATGGCACACGGGGCTTGCGACATTCTCCCAGCCAGCAATAAGGATTTTTTATTGCAGCAGTCCCAGGTACCCCTTTTATGGGGCTTGCGCACGTAAATCAGGTAGTGTTGCAACTGCACCAATGAAATAAAACCAGGAGAAGCGCAGCAGTAGCAGCACAGGTAATAAAAGCAAAAGTGTTTGATACAGGCTTGATGCAAGCCCTGAATCGCCCTTTGAAAATCAGACCCCTTGCTTTGAAGTAAGTCTGTTATAAGGCTTGGTGCTACATGGGTTGCACTATCTCTGATGAAGCCCCACAACCACTGGGGCAAAACATCAGTGTAACATTGCATGTCCATGGCATGCATGTAGACCATGCATTTTTTCACTGTGTATTGACTTTTATTGTCACTTGAGAGCACTGATATCTAAATAAATATGGACAACTTAATAGCTGTTGGTTGTGCTCTAGTCTCCTGGTACAGGTGCGTTTCTTCTGTTTGTTGTTTGACTTCACTTTTGTTCACACTCTGAGCAGTTCCCGGTGCACCACCATTCCTGGTTTCACATGGAGAATTTTATTTCTTTGTATGAGTTTGGAGGTAAATATTTCAGAACCAAGATATAGTTTGTGTCCCTTAGATGGTCCAGTATCAGGCAATACAGAAATAATGAGTCCCAGTCTCTGGCTGCCTGATTACCTTCTAAAATCACTGTGCCTTTGGAAAATTTAAAACAACAGAGCCACCATTTTTTTTTCTGTCGCTTAGTGAGAGTTACTGCCCCCCACCCCCAACGGTCTGTAATTGAATGCCAACTACCTGACAGAACAGTATATCCATACCCGCAGAACTAATTTCTCATTAAAGTTTTTTGTTGTTGTTGTTAAACAGTACCATCCTGTCCCAACAGTCCTATCTACACTGCTAACAACTGATCACTGCCAAGGTTAACAAGCATGCGAGTGAGCCAACACCCCCTCCCCCCCCCGGTTCTGAATTTCCTCATAATGTTCCAATTCGTGTGCAATCATGAACCTATTGCCACACACAAAAAAAAACATGTTTTTCTGCCTCTCCCACAACACCATGAAACTATTGCAAGCCCTTGTGGCTTACCTGACATAGTCACACTGTAGTTCAAACCACCAACCACCTGATTTCCACAAACCCTACCTCACATCTCCTCTTCTTATCGTGGGGAAAAAAAAAACAAACCCCAAACTTTTTTCTTGTCTGTCCTATTACACCATGGCAGTAATGCAAGCACTTGTGACTTACTCTTAACAGTGCTACACGCAGTTGCATGTCATTTTGCTGCAGCTGTTCACCACAGAGATTTTTATTGTGCTGCATTTAAAATTGCCAATCACCAACTTCAACTTACCCGCCTTGCATGCTGCTCCTTCTTATAATCAGGGGAAAAGAACCGAATGGGGTGGGTGCTGAAGAGGCAAACAAAGCTGGTGGATGTAAAGGAAGGAACGTGTCCACTGCCAGCTCCTCAGTTTTGCTGCCATTGCAGCCAGTTCTCTCACCTGCTGCAGAAATCAGAGAGTCTCCTGACTGCAGTCAGTCCTCTCACCTGCTGCAGAAATCAGAGGGTCTCCTGACTGCAGTCAGTCCTCTCACCTGCTGCAGAAATCAGAGGGTCTCTGGCTGCAGCCAGTCCTCTCACCTGCTGCATAAATCAGAGGGTCTCCTGGCTGCAGCCAGTCCTCCACCTGCTGCATAAATCAGAGGGTCTCCTGGCTGCAGCCAGTCCTCTCACCTGCTGCATAAATCAGAGGGTCTCCTGGCTGCAGCCAGTCCTCTCACCTGCTGCATAAATCAGAGGGTCTCCTGGCTGCAGCCAGTCCTCTCACCTGCTGCATAAATCAGAGGGTCTCCTGGCTGCAGTCAGTCCTCTCACCTGCTGCATAAATCAGAGGATCTCCTAACTGCAGTCAGTCCTCTCACCTGCTACAGAAATCAGAGGGTCTCCTGACTGCAGTCCTTCCAGATGCCATAATGCAATTCTCCAATTATACAGTAGGAAAAAAACTAAAATGAACATTTTGGGGGCAGCCACAAGGGAACAAAGCAAAAGCAGCAGAAAGGTGTCTTAAAAAACAGTAGCACCCTCTACTGGCAGTTGTACCAGTAGAGGGACTGTGACTATAAAAACATTGTTTATTTATTTTTATTCATATGCCAAGTGATTTTATTTTTACGTATTTTACATATCATTACACAAAGACCCCCACCTGTTCACTGCCACATAACTCTTAACTGTTACCTGACCCCTGAACCCAGGTCCTGCCAAGGTTCACCTTGCACTCTACAAATTGGCCTAAAGCTCCCTGCTCTACACCTGCCCTACTGGCCTACCTACCATGCACCCCCCACTCTTCTCACCTACTCCCTGTTAGCCCTCGCCTCCCTATTCCATACCCTCCCTACCCATGAGCCTAACCTCTGTCCCCCTCCTCTGATTCCTCTTCTGCTACCTATTCCTGATTAGTTCCCACTACTCCGACTGTTTACCACGGCTATGCTTACTCCCCTGGATATAGCCTAGTAACCAAATTAGGTATCAGGAATTATGTTCAGCCAGATCTCCTGTTCCTCCCTACAAGCTCCTGTATAGCTTCAACTAGTACCTAACTTAACTTATGCACTTTGTTGTCTGCCCTGCTGTGTGTACTGTATCCCCTTGTACCCACGCTCTGGTTATGTGTTGCTTTTGCCTTTGTTTCCTATGTTGTGATATTACCAATGTTATTGATTGCTACTGATCACATTATGATGTTTTTGCAATGCCTATTTAGCTGCTATTGACTCCCAAACTCATGTATTCTGCCCTCCCTTTATGACGAGGATCCTTTGTAAATGAGCTTTTAGTTCAAAGGTTGTAATTCAGATTACTCAATAAATAAATAAATACCCATTTTCTAAGGTAATAATAATAATACTTTATTTGTAAAGAGCCTTTCAAGCACCAAGGCACTGGACAATAAATAAACATATACTAACATACTATTTGCCAGCAGATTAGGCCTTACGGTCTATCGAGTCTGCTCGAACCTCAGATCCCTAGTTGGGTGCCGAGGCCCCCCCCTTGTGTTCCAGAAACCCCTATCATCCATCCCCACCCCCCTGGGACAGGCCATCATCTGATACATCCACTTTCTGTGTCTGTCCCACCCTCTCTTGAAGCCCTCCACTGTGGATCTCTGAACCAGCTCGCCAGGCAGTGCATTCCAAGGGTCCACCACCCTCTCAGTGAAAAACCTCCTCCTCTTTTCCCCCCTCACCCTTCCACCTTCCAACTTCAAACCATGCCCTCTGGTGATACCTCCCTGCTTTAGTCTAAAGATCCCCTCCATGTTTACCCTATATAAAAGCAGTAAAATACATAGTAATATAACCAAACAGAATAAATAGAATAGCTAAAATAATCAATCTGGGTAGGCATTCAGACACAGATGTGTCTTTAAGGCCTTCTTAAAGCCCTCCATGGTCGTGCACTCACATATCTGACAGGGTAGAGAATTTCACAGGGCTGGGGCCACATACATAAATGCACAGGCCCCAGGACGACTTAAGGCCACCCTGGGAATCTCCAGCAGCCCTTCATCAGCTGAGCTGGTTGCCCGGGGCAGTAGGGGCAGCAGCTCTTGCAGATAGTCCAGGCCCAGTCTGTGTAGGGCCTTATAGGTCAGAAGCCCAACCGTGAAGGTGATCCACCACTGAATAGGCAACTAGTGCAGTTCACGCAGCACCAGCATGATGTGACTCGAACAAGAAGTCCCCATCAACAGATGGGACACAGCGTTCTGCACTAGCTGCAAGCAGCGGATATCAACCCCCAGAAGCCTTAGATAAAGGGAGTTGCAGCAGTCAAGGCGTGAGGTCACAAAGGCGTGGATCAACACTGGAAGTTCGCGGGATGGAAAAAGGTACTTAACCCTGGTGATGTTCCTCAGATGATAAAAAGAGGACTTGATGACTGCCAACACCTGCAAATGCAGTGCCAGCCCATCATTGAGAATCACCTGCAGGTCTCAGACCCATTCAGAAGAAGGAAGCTGGACACCCCCAAGACAAAGTTCAGTGGGTTGACCAGTCCCCAACCCCTCTGTCCAGTGACCAGGATCCACTACCATCACCTCAGTCTTGCCAAAGTTCAACTTCAACCAGCTAGACCTCATCCAGTCCTGGATTTCAGCGAGGCAGTTGTTAAATACCAAGCACGCGCTATCCTGGTCGGGTGCAAAAGACAGGTACAGCTGGGTGTAATCAGCGTGGCCGTGAAACCTAAGCCCATACCATCTTACAATGTCTTCAAGGGGCAGCATATACACCATGAACAACATGGGGGACAACACCAAGCCCTGAGGAACACCACATGGCAGAGAGAATGGGTCAGAGGAAAAAATCCCCAACACCACCCTCTGAGTTCTGCCAGTGAGGAAGGACTTAAACCATCTGAGAACTGTACCAGACAAGCCACAGATGAATCTCAGGTGCTCGAGAAACACCCCATGGTCCATGGTGTCAAAGGCTGAGAAGAGATCAAGAAGTACCAAGATAGAACAGCGCTTCTGATCTCTCGCCATCAAGAGATCATTGAGCACCCGAACCAGAGTGGTTTCAGTACTATGCCTCTTATGAAAACCAGATTGGAGAGGTTCGTTGATGTCATGGATGGTCAGGTGGTTCTCCAGTTGCAGCACCACAACTTTCTCAATTACCTTCCCAACAAAGGGAAGTTTGAGGTTGGTCTGTAGTTTGCAAAGCAGCTTGGGTCCAGAGCAGCTTTCTTCGGGAGCGGTGTGACCACCGCCTCCTTCAGGGGAGCTAGGAAACTCACCAGACTCTAAGGAGCACCAAACTATTTTTGCTAGGACCGGGCCAACGATGTCACAACAACCCATTATCAGGGAAGTTGGTCTAGGTCCAAACTACAGCACATTGGGCACATACCCTGGGCAATCCACACAACATCCATGATTTCCAGCCGGTCGAAGGAACCCCAGGTAAACTAAGGGGGAGAGACCGTATACCAACCACTATCAGATCCCATAGTGTGTGCCGGGTGTACCTCTGCCCTGATGCTGGCCACCTTCTCTGCCAAAAACCAAGCAAGCTCATCACACTCAACCTGTGAAAAGGCTCTTCGAACCTGAAGACAGGTTGGGTTGCACAACCTGTCCATGGTTCGAAAAAGCTGAGCCGGTCAACTCTGAGTAGCAGCAATCTCCCCGGACAGGAACTCTGCCTTCTTACGGGTGATTGCTGATTGATAGACTTGATAATGGTCCATCAATCTAAGGTGGTCAGCAATCTGGGTGAATTTCTGCCAGCGACACTCTAAACTTCATCCAAATTGCTGCAACTCTCTCAAGGTCCCATCAAATCAAGGGGACCGAGGGTGAAGGGAGAGAGGACAAACACAGATGGGAGCGATAGAGTCCAGGGCCATAGTAACGGCCTTATTATAGGCCTGAACCAGGCTCTCTGGATTCCCACTTGCCTCTGAAATTACCAATAGGTCTAACACCACCGATAGACCATCAAGGGCTCACATCCCATAAAGGGTGGTATCTGACCATCTCCACAGGGGCAGGCCTATACGGGTCGGGGGCATAAAAACTGAATCCCACAGTGTGATGATCCGACCATCCAATTGGTTCCACCACGGTCGAAGGTTTCAATCCCTAGAGGAAAACCAAGTCAAGAGAGGACCGAACTTATGGGTAGCAGAGGCAACCACCTGTGTAAAGCCCAGTGATGTCATAACTGGAGGAAGTCCTGTCCAAATCGTGAGAGTTCATTGTCCACCCAGGCATTAAAGTCACCCAGGACCATCAACCTGGACAACTCAAATGCCATGTTGATCATGAAGTCCACTACTTCCTGAAGGAACTGCTTCTCATCCCCGGTGGATGATAGATGAAAAGATCCTACAGCCTACACCAGCAGGGTGGGTGGTAGTGGCTATACTGAGCCTTCCAGTGGCTATAAGGCCCTCCGCCTGTGGCATTGGGCCTGATTACGCCCCCTGGGCTGTCCAGTATAGCCCAATACTGCCCACCCTCCTGAGGTATTATTTTTTACACAACTACAGTGTTCCATAAGGTTTTACTGTAGCGAGGCAACTTCCGCCTCACCGACATCCCCGACAGTGACAGTCGCAATGCCAAGTGTCGGCATTGCACTATCGGGAATGCCTCAGTGTTTCTATCAGGGGGCTGCAGCCCCCAACCCCCCATGGGACTGACAAGGCATTCTACCCCAATGGTGGATTCCATCAGGGGATTGGCAGGGAAGTGCCCTGCTCTGGTTCCCCAGTGCAGAGGAGAGAGGGCAGTCGGAGAGGTAGGGCCTGAGCATGCCAGTATGATGCTGCCATGCTCTGGGGGGGGGGATTCACTTAGTTTCTTCCAGCCAAAAGGATGCAGCTAGCCAGGGTTCCATGGTGTGCATGTGCATGCAATTGCATGACTGCACTCCAGAACCAAGCTACGGCTTCCCTCCTCAAGCTCCTCCATCTGCACCGCACCACCACCTGTGGTCACCTTGGAGGCACTGTTACAGCAGAGTATGCTGCCCTCCTTTCCTGGAGGAGGACAGTGTCCTATGGGACCCTCAATCCTCTTTCTCCCTGGCTGACCCCTGATGGAACACATGCTGCAATAGCATCTGCCTCTTGCCCTGTCTGCACCCAGACTTATCCATCATTGCATAATCTACTTGAGTCTCGGCTGGCTCTCCCCACTTCCCTATCCTTGGGCACGCTGCTGGTTGTATTATAGATAAAATCATGAGAACTGGTACACCAGTGACACTGGCCAACATGTTAAGGCAAGCCACACAGGCCTATACCTTGAGGTGTGCTGATAGATCTCGTCTAGACATACCAAATGTGTTACAAAAATGGGCAAGCAAGCTTTCACAGCATCTGCTCCCAAACTCTGGAACTCAACTGCCAGTATCTGTAAGGCACTCCCAGTCACAGCAGGTTTTTAAGAAGGAACTTCATAGCTTCCTCATGGGCACAGATAAGTGCACATGTAACTAAATGCAGATCCTTATCATGACATCTCTTCACAATGCATGTATGCTCTTTTTGATAATGATTGTCGTCTGAAATGCTTTTACTCTGCATTGTTTTATGATACTCTGGTTGTGTCTAATCCATTGTTTGATGTCTTGTACTGCTATGCAACATGTAATTGCTGTTCCTTTGTCAATAACTCTCCTGGGTTGTGCCTGAAAATAGGCAATGCTTTTGTCTAGTGTACTTGCCCAGTAAACAAAAAGCAAAATAAATAAATACCACCCACCTTCCTGACTACAGGATGGTTGCTGTGATTCCCCTTCCAAGGATGAGGGCTGGCAAATTTAAAAATAGAATAATAAAAGGCTTCAGTCTCCAGTGCCTCAGTCTTTCACTTCCTTTCCAAACTCTTAAGGGGTGAATAGAGACTAAAAGAAAAAACACTTTTTTTTTTTTTTTTTACGTGATCCTGCGTCATCCTTCCAAAAATTCCCAGTTAGGGTCAGTCGGTGCAAAAGTAACATGACAGGAGCTGCTAGATCCTTCCAGAACACACCCTTAGCTGTCAGGGTGTCTGAACCTGCCAGATAATGCAGGGATAGAATTACACAGCGTCTGATTGGCAACGGTTCATCTCTAATTTAAAGCTGCTCACATTAAATTTAAATCACCTACTGCACCTTGCCAGCAGCTATTATTGTCCATAGAAAAACACGACATGCAAGGCAGATTTTTGCAAATATTAGAAAATTGCTTTATGATGCACTGGATTTAACCCTAAAGCTTCCAGCTCTTACTTCTTGCCATGTCTGGATGAGAGGTTTTACAGTCTCTGCTTATGGGAGTGGAATGGCTCAGATCATGGATGTATTAACCGTACTGTTTGCCAACAGCTCAATAGCTCAGTTATGAAGCTTCTCCTAGCAAAGGTAACCACGGAAAATCAGAAAATATACAGGAACAAATTCCCATAATTCCACAAATGTAGCCAGCCTATTTCGCAGTACACTGTAAATAAAAAAACTGCACATATATATAATTAGTATATAATTACTCACACTCCCATCCCCCACCCCGTGGGCTCTTGTGCACTGAGTGGAGGTTATGATTTGAACCAAAGGACATCTAAAATATAAAACAATAAGTTAACTCCCATCCCTCCTCTGACTTAAAAGGAGCATGAGCCATGCTCTCTGAACTCTTCCATCACAACACCTTGGAACAAGGGGGAGGGTCACTAACACCAGGAAGAGGCAGGGGATCTGGCAGTCAGCTCCACAGAGCCAAACTATGATCCCTTCCTGATCTGTAGGCAGACTTGTCAAAATGATGGCACTTACAGGACAGAAGTCCCAAAAGAGGTAAGGGAGAAACAGGAGCTTTGGGGGCTTTGTTTTTTAAGTAAGAGCGACTGATACTCTTTAATGCTTATGAAATGAGGGGCATTTGCCTATGGAGAGCTCCCTTCACTTTCGTTTTTGAGGGCACGTTACATCACATTTGTCAAGGCAGGAGGTGACAATTCCTAGCTAGTCTGTCCCCCACTGTCACAGCAGCCGCATCCTTTTGTTTCTGTCAAATCCATGTAGTTGTCCAGCTCCCTCTTAAACCCCTTTCCTGGTTCTGCCTTAATTATCTTACCTGGTAGACTACAACCTGACAATCTGGCTGGCAAAAGTGTTTCCACAAGTCCAGCCTAATGCCTCATGATGACAGTTTCATCGGATGCCCTCTTGTTCTCCCCCAGTCTCCCATATATTGTTCTACTATACTTTAATATGTCCATGCTTTATTTATAGACAGCTATTAGTCATCCTCTTTTGCCTCTGCTGCACCAGAGAAACAAGTTCAGATCTGGTAAACTATCCTGATAAGCTTCCCCTTCATTCCTGTACTCATCTTAGTTGCCTTCTTTAAATATTCTCCGTGCATGTCTCTTCCGAGGCATGGTGACAAAAATCTATACAGTATTCAAGATGTGGTCTCACACACAGACACCCTATGCAATGCACTATTACTTCCCTTGGTCTACATATAAAACTCCTCCTTTATGTTCCATAAAACAGCATTTGCTGCCCCACCAACATTTGCACATTGCTTGTTACTGCTCAGATCCCTTGTTACAGTCACCCTCAGGTTCAGGTCCTTTTCATTTTGCTTACCTCAGGTACTTGACAGTCCAGTGCATACTGCCTTTTATTATTATTGTAACTAATGTATTATTTAAGCACTAATGCCCGAACAACTAAACATTTCCTAGAGGTTAATGCCTGGCTGGGGGGTGTTGATAGGCTGAGGTGCAGCCGAGAGCCATTAACCCCAACAAAGGCATTAAGCCCTTTGAAATGCCTGATCTCATGGGAATTATTGTGATTATAAGTCCAATCGCATTAGCAAGGGGAAGACATTGCATTTTTAGTACACAGAAAGTTTACAAAAATACATGTTGTTTTGAGTTGTACTGGGCATTTCCCAGGGATTAACATCCAGTAAAGCAGCCAATCAGAGTGTGCGCATTTACCTCATGAATAATTAGATGAATAACTTACATTCACTAACATTAAACTTTATCTGCAATTTGTTCACCTGCTGATCCATTTATACAAATCCCCTGACTTTTTTTCTTCTTTGTTTCTTAACTCTCTCAACTCTATGCCCTATTTTTGTTTATAAAATGGTTAGGGAAATCTACAATTTGCTTGGTTTTACATGTGTATCAGATATGGCTAATGCATAGATAAAAACAAGTGCTGCCAACCTGGCTGCAGCACCCAAATAAAATCACAGTGCATACAGCAGAATATTCAGTGTATTTCAAATTCTAGCGTCCACCATTTTTTTATTTAAATCAGAGCAGCCTCATAGCCCCAAAGCTAGTGCCCAGCATATTCTTACTGCTTCCCTCATGTTTTGACGGGCTGTACTAGCCAAATTGAGATATCTTATCTTTTTTTAACAGTTCATAGTCATGTAAAATGACAGCATCTGTACCTGCCCCCACCTACCCACCCACCATCCACTGCCAGTGCCACAACCTGCTCACGTGCTTTCCTCTTGGATCCCTCTCTTGCTCTCCCTGTAAATATGCAGACAAAATTTAAACACTAGGAGACTGAGCTTACTTGCCAGCTATTCATCAGTGCCCCAGCAATCAAGACTGAAGGCTGTTTTGTTTCTAGCAGTCAAGGCTCCATTCTCTTCCTTGCACACGCTTGCTCCTCTCACAATGCTTACAAATACAAAATTGAGCCCAGAAATATTCATACTGTATTGTTCTGGTAAATTCTGTGTGTGCCCTGTCCTTATCCTTGACGTGGAACCTTTGTAAAAGAGCACCCATGCTCAAAGGTGTTATCCGAATGCCTAAATAAATAAATTGATATAGGTATCCTTTAAGTCTACAGAATACAAACAAATTATAAGTGTACAAAATAAACTGCAGCTGCTTCAGTGTGTGCTGGGGGAGAGGGGGGCAGCCATGACAATCACCATGACAACTGGCTACAACCACAGCTATGGCAGCCATAATACATCAAGATACTAAACGCCAAAACAAAAAGCTAATGCTGGTGGAGGAACTATTTTATATTGAATACACTAATGGTTTATACTATTTTAACCTATAAGTATTAATTTTACATGCACAGTCCCATTTTATAGGTGCAATAGGCACTGGGTGAGGGGGTGCATTAGACAGTTCTAATGCACAGCCAGGGGCTAAATGCACTTGGCCTGCAGCCTTGTGTCTTACTATACCTGGCCATGCATTAGAACTGTTTAATATGCATCCTGTTGTGTCTTATTGTTTACATCAGCAACAGATTTATTTATCAAGCTCTCCCAACCTCTTAAGTTCCCAGTATACAAATGCAACAATGTTAGGCTCAGGGCTGAGCATTGTGACACCCAACATTCCACACCAACTCAACCAGACCCTTCCCCATTCACACACACACCTTCTTCTCCCTTTGTGTCAATCACCCTTTCACCAACTTCCTCATATGTGATGCTCCCAGCCTGCTCTCTGGTTGTCCACGTTTTCATGGGCAAATAAGGTTGTCTATGGACATTCAAGGTCATCCCTGTTCTGTCATTGATCTTTGTCCATGCTAACTTCATCCATGATTTGTCCTTGATTCATTAACAAGCTTCCCATGGTTGATGAACATGCAAATATGCCTGGAAAACCACACAATCAAGTGAGACTATACCAATAATAATTCAGAAGAACGAAATCCTTTTTCAATTTTGTAAATAAAAGAAAAAAGATTCTGATAAAATAACATTTTGAAAAATTTCAGGCAGCAGCCATGACTGTCCATGATCTAGATATGGTTGTTAGTGTCCATACTTGGTAATAGTTTTCAGTTTTTTGGGGTTTTTTTTGTTATTTTTTTTAATTATGATATTAATCAAATTTCTTCTCTTTGTTTCTTGTTTAAATTAACTCAGTTTTGCCTGGGTGGCCATTTCGTATCAGGGTTATGCAATGGAAAGCTCAGACTTCAAAAAGCATTTCAGGATTAATTTATGTATGGTATTTTGGTTAAAATATGAACATGTTTTTATTACATAAGTTCCATCACGTAAACCTCTTACAATATAGATTCTGCTGTAAAATGTATAATAAAGGTTATATAGCCTTGTTGTAGAGCAGAAAGCAGCTACCTAAGAGAAGCTACCATTTGTTTACTAATTTAACTCTTCTGTCTCAAGAGGAATCAGTGTCTGTTGAGATTAAGCAGACAGATACTTTATTAGAAGTAGAAGGGTCTTATTTAGGTTAAAAAAAGAAAAAGAAAGTCAGTGTGTGTTCTGTGCTGGGAAGGTACCGTATCAACTTACTTTTGTTAAACCAGTAGGAGGAGAGAGCTTAATTGGGGTGTGGCTTAGACAATATAAAAGCAGGTGACTCAAATTACAACTTCCTGTTGCTAGCCTTTTTTCTTACTATTTGCCCTCCATCCCACCCCTCCACCCACCCACCCTAAGCCAGTTCTACTTTTATAGCCACTGGATTTGTCTGACAACAGGAACTTCCTTTTGGCAGTAGGAAGGGAAGGATCATAGAGAAACATTGGTTTTGTCAACCCTAAAGGAAAAAAGTAGCTCGCTCTCCCTTCAGCTGCTGATGGTCTGACACTGAGCAAGGAAGAAGGAGGCTGCTGAAGAATATAGGAAGTTTCTGTCCCAGAACAGGAAGGGTGAGAGTTGTAAGGAGAGGAGAGAGTAAGCATACAGAGAAGCAGGAGAGGGGGACACAAAATAAGACATGATAGGAGTGGTGCAGTGCAATGACTGTGGGGCGGCAGTGTTCCGGGAGACACTCTGGAGGCTGCAATGCTGCCCTATTTGTAGGCACCTCTCTGGTCTGAGGGAGGAGGTTGCCCATCTGCAGGCTGACCTGGCTAGGATTCGTGAAACCTCCTCCCGCACCCAGGGACTACCAGGGCCAATGCCACCACCTCAGAGGTTGCCAAGAAAGAGAAGAAGCTGGACCAGTGTGGGCTCAGGGAGGGGAGAGGATGGTGGAACAGAGTTGCATCCCTCCAGCTGTACCTCTCCACAATTCATATGCTCTTCTGGTGGATAGTGGTTCTTATGGAGGCACCTCCAGTGGAGACCAAGGAGGATGCTGGAACCTTCACAAGGAGACCCACAGGAGGGTGGCATGGGACCCCAAAGGGGAAGGAAACAACTCCTGTTGGGGGACTCAATCATTGGAGGGGAGGAAGGGGAGAGGGAGGTAAGGTGCTTGCCTGGCACCACAGCTTGGAGGGACAGGAAGTGAATCCTCAGGATCGTGGGAGCAGCTGTACAAGGGAGGGAGCTGGATGTCATTGTCCACCTAGGGACAAGTGACCTGGCTAGGAATGGGATCAGAGCAGTGCAAGAGGAGTTTGTAGAGTTGGGAAGAGGCCTTAGACAAGTAGCGCATACGGTAACCTTCTCGGAGGTGCTGCTTGTCTATGGCAAGGGTGAAGCTGGGGTACTCCTCACCAGGGAATTCAATGAATGGTCGAAAAACTGGTGTGGAGCTCAGGGTTTTGGCTTCATTGGGGACTGGGGAGCCACCTGGAGGGATGCAGACCTATACTGGCGCGAAGGTCTGCATCCGTCCGGGGGGGGGGGAACCAGGAACCTAGGTGAGAGGTTTAAATGCTTCACTGGCAAGCATTTAAACTAGCCAAGGGTGGGGGCACTGAAAAGGAGCAGGGAAATCCCAGTCTCCCCTCACAAAACACGGTAATTACTGCGGTAAACACCAAGGTAGAGAAGTCATTAGGGAGCAGGACAGAGGTAAATGTAAAAAAAGGCAAAGGCAGTAAGGACAGGAATGGGGCTAAAAGGGGTAAGTCCATCAAAAAGTGGAGGGTGATGAATACCAATGCCCATAGTCTGTGTAACAAGCTCCCTGAACTAGTGGCCTTGATGGAAGAGGGTTGCCTGGATATTGAGGCAGTCACAGAAACATGGTACACAGAGAACCATGACTGGGATGTCAACATACCAGGATACACGATCTACAGGAGGGACAGGGAGAGTAAAAGAGGAGGAGGAGTAGCTCTCTATGTAAAGGAAGGGGATCAAAGCAACAGAACTAAAGAGTAAACTGCGAGCAGATGAGGCACTCTGGTCTCTGGAGACAGGAAATGGCACCACAATCCGCATGGGGTTGTATACAGACCGTCATCTCAGGGGGAAGGAATGGACAAGGAAATGATAGAAAGCATCCTTAGAATGGCAGAAAAAGGGGAAAAAAGGGGAAATATTGTTGATGGGGGACCTGAATATGCCAGATGTTAACTGGAGCACCTTTGCTGCAGGCACATCCAAGAGCAGGGTCATTCTTGATGCCCTACAAAGGGCATGCCTCAGACAGCTAGTATTGGAACCCACTTGGTAGGGAGCAATCTTAGACCTGGTACTCTCAAATGGGGATGGAGAAAGAATCTCAGATTTAGAAGTGGGTAGCCATCTGGGAACAAGCGACCACCAAACAGTGTGGTTCACGATAAACATAGTCATACAATCAAGCCATACAAAAGCAAGAGTATTGGACTTTAGGAGGGCTGACTTTGGGAAAATGAGAGAGTGCCTCAGAAAAGCACTAGCAAACAGGCAAGAAGGAGGGGTGGAGGAACAACGGGGAGTAATCAAAACAGCCATCACATAGGCAACAAGCCTTTGTGTAAAGCAAAACACAACGAAGAAAAAAAAACGCTATGGTTCTCAAAAGAGGTGGCAGGGAAGGTTAAGGAGAAAAGGATAGCATTCAGGAAATATAAAGAAACACAGAAGGAGAAGGACAGAGAACTTTATCAGTTAAAGCAGAAAGAGGCTGGGAAGGCAGTCAGAATAGCAAACGCCCAAACCGAGGAAAGGATAGTCAACTCTGTTAAGAAGGGGGATAAGACCTTTTATAGGTACATTAGGGAACGAAGTAAGACCAAAGGAGGGATACTGAGGCTTAATAAAGGGAAGGGAATGTTGGTACAGGGTGACATTGAAAAAGCAGGGATATTGAACGAATATTTCTGCTCAATATTCACAAAGGAAGAGGAGGGGGAGGTACCTAAACCAAACAAGAGAAACACTCTGAAGATGGGGGTCAAGGGTCAATACCCGTCCATTTACAGAAAAAAGGGTTCTGAAAGAACTAATAAAATTGAAGGTAGACAAAGCAATGGGGCCTGATGGGATTCACCCAAGAATTCTAAAAGTACTACGGGTAGAACTAGTGACACCACTGACTACTCTCTTTAATAAATCATGAGAGGATTGGTGGTACCTGAGGACTGAGGAGGGTGGATATGATTCCTCTTCACAAAGTGGGAGCAGGACAGAGGCAAGAAACTACAGACCAGTTAGTTTGACCTCAGTGGTAGGGAAAATGATGGAATCACTTCTGAAGGAAAGAATTGTTGAGTACCTAGAGGCCAGTGGGGCACAGGACCCAAGGCAGCATGGATTCACGATAGGAAGGTCGTGTTAGACGAATCTAATAGATTTCTTTGACTGGGTGACCAAAGTAGTAGACCCGGAAGGGGCTATGGACATGGCCTACCTAGATTTTAGCAAGGCATTTGATACAGTCCCACACAAAGATTAATACAAGTTAGCCCAGCCTTGGGTGGGTTCCAAGGTGGTAGCCTGGATAAAAAATTGGCTAGACAACAGGACGCAAAGGGTAGTAGTAAATGGAGTCCACAGTGAAGAAAGGAGGGTTACTAGTGGGGTACACCAGGGTTCAGTACTGGGACCGATCCTTTTTAATGTCTTTATAAGTGACATTGCAGAGGGACTGGAAGGAAAAGTATGTCTCTTTGCAGACGACACAAAGATCTGCAACAGGATTGATACACAAGATGGAGTGGAAAGGATGAGAAGGTACTTGGCAAGGTTGGAGGAATGGTCAAATGTATGGCAGCTCAGATTCAATGCAAATAAGTGCAGGTAATGCACCTGGGAAACAAAACCCAGGGAAGAGTACACAATGGGGGTGAGATACTGACAACAGTAAAATGGAAAGGGACCTGGGGTAATTATATCAGATGACCTAAAGGTGGGCAAGCAATGTGAGAAGGTAGTAGGAAGGCTGGGGCGATACTGGGATGCAGAGGGAGAGGCATCAATAGTAGAAAACAGGAAGTTGTTATCCCTCTGTACAGACAGTTGGTGAGACTCCATATGGAATACTGTGTGCAGTTCTGGAGACCCCATCTCCGCAAGGACATAGACAGAGTGGAGGCTGTCCAGAGGAGGGCAACTAAAATGGTGCAGGGTCTGCACCAGAAGACATACGAAGAAAGACTAAAGGAGCTTAATACGTATGCCCTTGAGGAAAGAAGGGAGAGAGGGAACATGATAGAAACTTTCAAGTACCTCAAGGGAATCAACAAAGTCCAAGAGGGTAGCATCTTTCAGAAAAAGAGATGTGCAAGAACAAGGGGGCACAATTTGAAGATAGAGGGAGGACGGCTCAGAGGTACTGTGAGGAAGTATTTTTTCATGGAAAGGGTTGTGGATGCATGGAACAGCCTCCCTGAGGAGGTCATGGAGTCAAGAACAGTGGGGGAATTCAAGAATGCATGGGACAGACATAAGGCAGTCCTAGTGGGGGGTAGGAGGAAGTAAGCTGTTGGTTAACTAGGATCTGCAGCTCATCTGTTAGGTAGAAAATGGGCAGACTGGGTGGGCCAAGCGGTCCTTATCTGCCATCAAATTCTATGTTTCTATGTTATGTCTGCTTCACCTCATTTTGAGACAGGTCCATTTAAGCCCCTTTACAGGCATCTAGATTATTTTCAGTAGTGTTAGAGGTATCCACCCCAAGTGTGAAGACTGAATTGAAAGATACAGCTCTCTTCAGTTAATTGATTTCTTCTAGTTTGCATCTATTGTTTGGTTTATGCCATTTCTATTCCAGCTAATCATAATCCATCCAAAACCTTGTCAGTATTGGTTTGATTCTCAAATAAATTATGCAATCTTTTCTTGTAGCTGTAAATGACAGCTGCTCTGTGTGCTTTTTTCAAAGTAAAAAAAAAACAGTTTCTCAAAATATAGTCAAGTTGTTGCTCTATTCCTAAAAGCTATAGTTTATCAACAGACCATGTTAATTGATAAATTGTTTTGGTTCCATTTGACCAACTGCATTCTTGATCAAAGCTGATACTTGTCAATACTGAAAAATGCAAAATCAGGCACCTCGGGAGGACTAACCCAGGAGTGGATCACTACCTAGGGGGAGACAAACTGGAAGCCTCTAAACAGGAAAGGGATCTAGGAATAATTATAACAGATGACCTAAAAATGGCCAAACAATGCAAGAAAGCAACACTGAGGGCAAATGGTATGTTGGGATGGATAAGCAGGAGGATTACCAGCAGAAAAAAGGAGGTCATCCTTCCACTCTATAGATCAATGGTGAAGCTCAGCTGGAGTAGTGTACAATTCTGGAAACCACACCTTAAGACGGACATTACCAGACTGGAAACAATACAGAGGAGGGCTACTAAAATGATTCATGGATTGCATGACAAATCATATCAGGAGAGCCTGCATGAATTAAACATGTACTCCCTGGAGCAGTGGAGGGAGAGAGGAGACATGATCGAGACCTTCAAATTCCTAAAAGGGATAAACAAGGTGCAGGTTCAGGACCTGTTCCATATCAAAAATCATTCAAGAACCAGAGGGCACATCATGAAGCTAGAGGGGAGCAGATTTGAGGCAACACAAGCAAGTTCTTCTTCACCAAGAAAGTGGTTGATCCATGAAACTGCCTTCCATATGAGGCAATGGAGTCAAAATGGTGGAGACCTTCAAGGGTGTGGGATAGATACAAAGGGCATCATAACACTGGAAAGCAGTTAAGAGAAGGGTAGGATTGTAGGCAGACTAGATGGGTACATGGCCCCTTCTGCTGTCATTTTCTATGTTTTCTATGATAAAGACTTCTCAGCATGATCTCTGTTTATTATGACCTTTCAATATGCTTTCTGAGTGTTCTGACACAACATGGTCAACTATGGTTCATCCAGGTTTGACCATGGTTTGCCCATGGATAGCAACTAAATCTGCATAATTTATTTACATAAATGCAGAATTTGTCACTTTAAACTAATACAAATAATCACAATGGTAACTATTTATTTTTGCAATTCTGAAGAAAAAAAGGTTTACACAAGGAACTTACTTAAGCATACAAAATATAATACGTGAGGTCACATTTTAAGAGAGTTTAATTTTATATAAGGTAATATCTCTTATGGCACAAGAGATGCAAGGTTTGGGTAAGAAGACCACAAAGCGATGATGCTGGCTGCCCAGACCTTACAAGAGGAGTATCTTATACCATAAGCAACACCCTTGAGTTAGCTAGAGTGCTTTATACCCTGCTTGTGAAGTGGAATGCTCAGCTCCTAATGTGCCTTCACAAAAGACCAATTGATGCACTATAAAAAGTACTGTGGTTCTGTGCGCTGACTGGCTGAAATCACATAAGTGAGTTATAATGGTAGTATAAACAGTAATCAGGTTATTTTATCAGCTATAAATGAGGAGCGAATCCATTATGAAGAGGAACAGCAGCAGCAATGGGTACACAAATGAAAGCTGTTTTAAAATTACATGCGGATACTATGTATTCATTACAGAATGTTATGGTTGTTGGTAAAATTAAATTATCCGAGTGGTAAAGAAATTTGTTTTATAATCCAGGAAACATGGAAACTGCTGATAGAAAAGGACTGCTTGGCCCACCCAGTCTGCCCAGATTTTTCCTGCCTATTTTATTTATTCAGGCAGACCTGGTCTCCATCGACCTCTCCCCCACCTATTTATCAATATTCCCTTATGCCTATCCCATGCATGTTTGGAGCCCCCACTGTTTTCACTCCCACCACCTCTGCTGGCAGACTGCTCCAGGTGTCCACCACTCTGTCAGTGAAGTAGTGTTTTCACATCCCTAATTCCCCTCCTTCCAACTTCATTGTATGCACTCTCGTCCTGGTGCACTTTCTTACTTGAAAAAGACTCCCCTCCTGTACCCTGTTCCCCCACATGACATACTTGATCTCTATCATGTCCCCCTCTCCTCCTCTCTTCTAGGATATATATGGTCAGATCCCTCAGTCTCTCCTTGTAGGACTTTTGATGTAACCCTTGCACTACTTTGTTTGCCATCTTCTGGAGTGCCTCCACCCCTTCTATGTTCTTTCTGAGATGCAGCCTCCAGACCTGGACACAGTACCCCAGGTGGGGTCTCACCAAGGACTAATACAGTGGTAACACCACCTCCCTCCTTCTGCTGATGATACCTCTCCCTGTGCACCCCAGCATCCCAATGGCCCTGCCCACTGCCTTGTCACACTACCCCACCACTTTGAGGTCATCAGATATGATAACCCCCAATGTCTTTTTACTGCTTAGTGACCGTCAGTACCTTCCCACATTTTATATGCAGCTCCTGGATTTCTACGCCCTAGGTGCATGATTTTGCAGTTTATGGCATTGAACACCAGCTGCCATGCCCTCCACCACTCCTTGAGTTTTCAAACGTCCTTACTCAGATTTTGGTGTCATCTGCGAAAAGACACCTTCCCTTCCAGTTCTTCTGCAGTGTCACTTATGAAAACACTGAAGAGGACCAGTTCCAGTATTGATCTCTGTGGTATCCTGCTGGTTAGTTTCCCTACTCCCACCATCTGTTGCCAATCCATTATTTGTTTGTTTTTTTTTGTTTTGTTTTTTTTTATTTTTGAACATCGGATTTACTACCTTTGAGTCAGGGACTCATTTACAAAGCATCTCGTCGCAGGGAGGGTAGACATGGTTACAGTGTGAGATACAACAGTGGTAACATACAGGTGCAATACAGATAACAAAAGAACACAATATAACAGTGGTTTACAGAATAAAGTTACATGCAGTAAGTAGCAATCATATAAAGTATAACAACAGTAGAAGTCACAACTCTGGTCATACCAGGGAACTACCTATGTGGAAGGGTGGGGAAACAGGGGTGAGGAAAAAAAAGGGAAGCAGTCCAACAGACATTGTCAAGGCTATGAGCCAGAAACGGGGAAGGACCTCAACATTTATTTTATTTATTGAGATATTCAGAAAGATATTAGGTTGATTAAGGCCAACTACAGCTTCGGGTGCCAAACAGGTGGTTACGGAGAGCGACTTTAAAGGGACCAATTTTGGTAGACTTAGTGACAGAGGGTGGGAGGGAGTTGAACCATGTGGGGGCACGGTAGTGGAAGGATCTTTGGGCTAGGGAGGTCTTGGTATGGGGCACCAGAAAGGTGGCCTTAACTGAGCTACGGGTGGCAACAGATGGGGTGTGTTTAGGATTTAGTGACCCTCTGGGGAGAGTCCTATAGGGATTTTGAAAGTAAGCAGGTTTGTGAGCAGACACTGCTCCAAGGTGAGCAGGTTGGCGGTGGAATACAGCAGGCAAGTATGGGTGTGGAGGGATGTGCTGGTCAGGGCCTGCAGGCCTTGTTTATCGAGGTCTGGATTCTGGTGAGAGGCGGGTTGTAGGTCAGCATAGATAGGTAGGCCATAGTCCACTAGGGACAGGACGGAGAAGTTGATGGCCAGTCGGAGGGTGGCTTGGGGGAGGCACTCTCTGTGGCGATAGAGAAGGCCAATCCGAGAGTTTATGGCTGAGGACAGGGTATTGACGTGGGTGTGGAATGTAAGAGCCAAGTCGAAGGTGATGCCCAGGTACTTGTAGGATGACACCTGCTCGAGAAGGTGAGCATTACTGGGGAGAATGCAGAGGGGGCATTTTTGGCCTTACTCTGGTGATGCGAAAAAAGCATATATTTGGTTTTTTTGAGGTTAATGACTAGCCGGTGGTGAAGGAACCATTTTTCGGCTTGGCTGAATGTGTGCTGCAGGGATTCCTGTAGAGATGCAGAGTCAGGGTGGGAGGCAAAGAGAACTACATCATCGACATAGAGTAGCATATTGCCCGAGCAGGAGCTGGGGAGGGTGTTGAGAAATAGGCTGAACAGAACGGGGCCCAGGATGGAACCCTGGGGGACCCCGAGCAGAACGGGCAGGGTATTGGACAGAGTGCCGTTTACCTTCACGCACTGTGATCTGGTAGAGAGGTAACTGGTGAACCAAGCCAGTGGGCCAGGGGAGAAGCCAAGTTGGTGGAGGGAATCAAATAGCAGGGGTGACAGACAGTGTCAAAGGCCTTGAGAGGTCAATGAACACTGCACCTGCAACATGACCAGAGCAGAGTGGAGGTGCTGGGAGAACTCCAGGAGGGCTGTAGTGGTGCTGAGTCCAAGGCGGAATCCATGTTGTTCCAGACACAGCAGGTCGAATTTGGCCAGATACTCGGAGAGCTGAATGGCCACTATTTTTTCTAGCGCTTTGGAGAGAGGGGGGAGAATGGAGATGGGCCTGAAATTGTATGGGGAGGTTCTATCTCCACTCTTATGGATAGGGGTGATTTCTGCAATTTTCCAGGCACTGGGAAATTGACCAAGACATAGTGACCACTTTAAAAGGTTGGTGAGAGGGGCTAGTACAGTATCTAGGACTAATCAGAGAATCCTAGAGTCCAGGGGATCATAGCTGGGATTGTTGCTAGCTAAGGCTTTTGCAGATGAGGCCAGGCTTCAAAGGGTGATATGGCATGCAGGTAGAAGGGGGGGGGTGATCCGAGGTGGGGGGGTGAAGGCAGGGATAGGGTCGAAAAATTAGTTGGGGAGGACAGAGCTTAGATCTCAGAAAGCCATATTGAGGCACTCAGCTATGTGGAGACCATTGACCATTTTTTACACAGTTTACCACTTTGGATCCCACCCCTTGACTGGCCAATTTATTTATCAGACCCCTACAGAACATGGTGTTGAAGGCCTTGCTGAAGTCCAAGTAGGCCTCGTCCACTGCCCTTCCTTGATCTATTTCCTGGTCACCCAGTCAAAGAAATCAATCAGATTTATCTGACGTGCACTCCCCATGAATCCATGCTGCCATTAGTCTTGTAACCTGTTGGATCAAGACACTCCCTAGCATTTCTTGTAACAGGGTTTCCATTAATATCCCCACCACTGATGTGAGACTCACCGGCCTATAGTTACTAGCCTCCTCCATGCTGCTGCTCTTATGGAGTGGGACTACATCTGCTCTCCTCCAGTCCTCTGGAACCACTCCTTTTTCAGTGAGTTGTTGAATAAGGCCATTACTGGTGCAGCAAGCACTTCACTGAGTTCACTTAACACCCCTGGGTTTATCTCTCACAGTCCCATGGCCTTGTCCAGTTTCAGATTTGCAACCCCCTTCAGAACTCGTTCTCTGAAATTCAACTTGCGTTAGTAAGCACTAGGTCCAGGATTGCCCCATCCCTAATGGGTTCACTGACTAGCTGCCTGAGAAATGCCCCCTACAGGGAGTCAAGGATGACCCTGCTTCTAGTCAGAGCTGCATAATTTTGTAGTGATTTCTACTGATTGTATATTTGTATTCTGTATTCAGTTGTATGCTGTATTTTTTGTATTTGTCTCATGTTATTGTCTAAACTTGTGTGCTAAAAGGGCAGTTTGTTCATCCAGCTTATATTGTAGGTATAAAAATAAACAATGGAAATTAAATGAAAATGAAAAGCTGCCAGTTGGAAGACTTCAATCCCCATCTGGCTGATTGAAGTCCCCAGCTAATCTCACCTCCCCTTTTTCCTCATTCTGCTGTTGGTTTTCCTAGTGCTTTAAACAACTCCTCCCCTTGTGCTGGAGGTCTGTATATCACCCCAGTATGAACAGTGGCCCCAGCTCCTGTCTCCAGCGCCTCCAGCCCTTCCTTTACCTCTAGGTTCCCTTGCACTTTCATAGCCCTGACACCTTCCTTCACTTACAGAACACCCCTCTTCCCCTCCCTATCTCCTCTGAACTGAGAGTAGCCTGGTATGGCTATGTCCCAGTCATGATTTTCAGTGCACCCGTCCATGACTCATTTATGGCCACCAGAGCCAGATCCACCTCCACTATGATGACCTTCAAGTCCAGAATTTTATTTCCAAGACTCCTTGAGTTGGTAAACATGGCTCTGCAACCTTTCTCTCTGCCTGCCTACAACCCCACTATCCTCCACTATGTCTGCCTGTGCTGCTCCCTGGAACTCCCCTTGCACCCTTCCCTCTTTAGTCTGTCTCTGTTTCTTGTCTCTTCTACATCTCTTTCTGCCTCCTTTGTTTTAACCCTTGTCCTCCACCTTGCCTACACCCCCTTCATCTGCCACCCCTGTTTTTTTCGCTCTGGCCAGCCCTCTCTGTTGCATCAACCTGAAGGGAGGCAGTTTATGCCTTCCTTGGCAATACAGTCTCTCCCCTCGGCTAGTTTAAATGCTCATCCAAGTAACATTTAAACCTCCCACCAAGGACTGTGGTTCCATTCGAAGAAAGACACAGACCATCACCTCTGTAAAGGCCCATATCCTTCCAAGTTTGCCCCAGTCCCCAATGAAGCTAAAAACCACCACCCTGCACCATGCCTTAAAATAGCTGTTGAAGTCCCTGGTGCAGCATGCCCTATCCTACCATTGGCCATATATAGGTAGTACCTTGGCAAACACCACCATGCATGTTGCCTCCTTAAGGCCCCGCTCCAGTTCCCTGAACTTACCCTGCACTAATCCTGCTCCATCCCCCACCAAGTCATTAGTCCTTAGGTGAACAATGACATCCAGCTCCCTCTCGTGACCTGCCACCCTAGTGATCCTCAGGATCTGCTTTCTATTCCAACATTACAAAAGGTGGTGGTGGTTATAGGTAGAACAGAGCAGATTCAATGGACTCCCAAATCATATTCTGCCGGCAAAGTTTCTTTTTATGTATTTGATTGTCTCAAGCCCTATATTCAGTGCCTGCCATTTGCACTGTGCTCTCATTAGTGGTGTGCATGAGACAGTGCACAGCTGACCTAGGGGCAGTATTCAGACAGTTAGTGCGTTCTGACCGGAGAATGCTGTCTGACTAAGGGGCTGTCAGCGCAGCACATAATGACTATGTGCAGTACTTACACAACCCCCTACTGGAATATGGCCACAGGAGGGAATAGTAATAGAGCGTCCCAAATTGGATAGTGCTATTGCTCCTTTGAGCCATATTCAGCCATGGCATGCTAATTAGCCCACAGGGCATGCAAGGCACTAAGTGGCCATTATGGGGTTATTAGCATGCTGCCACCACAACTATGCAGAGGCATTGTGCAAAGCTTTAATAACCCCCACTGGATCTATGTGATAGACGGCACAGCCTAAAGGCTATCACCATTATCGCTAAGTCAAAGTGTCTAAAAAAATCTTTCGCCACTCTGACACCCTGACGCACAGCAAAAGGGTGCCGGGGATTCAGTTTTTTAATGTTTTCTGTGGGGTCTGTCCCCCCCCCACACACACACCAATGGGGGTCTTTGTCCCTCGCATGCCCCTACTAAAGGATTCTCAACTCCAGGGGGGTGCATGTCGGGGGGGTGTGAAAACATTAAAAAAATAAAAGGTTCGGCCCGGGCTCAATAACAATGCACCAGCGCCCAGACCTGAACCCCGTATCCTGCCGACCAGTGCTGGCAACCCACCCACCTCACCACAGGGTCTGCTCAGCAACCACCATGGCACAACCCCTCCACGTCCCTCCTGTGTGCGCTTGCTCTCGGCATATATATGTATAGCGACAGGAAGTCGCTATATTTGCCCACCCCCTATCCAGCTGCCCTATTCCCCGTAGCCATCCCTGCAATGTACTGGGAAAGGGGTCACCGTTATTGTAGGCACCCTTTCCCCCAGTGCCTTTATCACGGGATACCACTCCCCAACCCCCGTATATATGCCCTAGACAGATTATGAAATGAACAAACATGGATAACCATGGTCAACTTGAATAATTCTCAAGCTATATTGACCATGATCAACCTTGGTCTGTCCCTGGGCCATTTACTGTCAGTGGTTGTCCATGGATATCTGTTGTTAAAATCATGGACAAGCCATATATGACCATGTATATACATAATTTAACCATGACCAAAAGAGTGGGATGCTGCCGTATTTTTTAATTTCTCCATCAGCTTTTCGTGTGCCAATTGATTTGAAAATTGGTAACTGGGAAAGGCACACTGAACCAAGGCTCATTTCCAGGTGCAACCCGGGTTGGGGGGGGGGTACAAGAGAAATAGTGCACACAACGCAGACACATTTTTGGTACAATATAAAGTGCGAGCATAAATAACGAAAGCTGCAAAGTTACAAAATTTAGTGCAAGACTTACTATAAAGTAAGGTGCAGTTTCGGTACAGTATGGCCCACTAAATAGGTGCAGAAGTGCTGCATCAAGGCACATAAGAAAGAATTGTAATAAACTAGAGCCTTGATAGGTTAGGTTCTCTTTGCGCCACCAGGGGTGCTGCCTGTGGGAAGCAGATGCAGGTCGGGGTGGGAGGAGTTTGAACTCTTTATCAAAAGCCTTGCTCAAGCCTAAGTATACTATACCCACTGATCTCCCTGTCCAGCCCTTGATGCCCTCTCTCGAAAAGGTCAACAGGCTCTATCCAGGTGACCCTGCTACCTGCTGCAGCTGGACTACGATATTTATTTATTATTTTATTTAGCTTTTGTTTACCAGGTGGGGATGCGCTAGGCAAACATTTGCCTATTTTGGGTATGACCTGGGAGAAATACAGCACGTTACAAGGGATATAGCAAGCAGCGAACAACAACATTTGAACTATATAAAAAAACAAAAACACAACAGTACAACTGAACAATACGGCAATAGGAGAACAGCACTGAGACATTGATTCTAATAAATAATACATAGATAATGGCAACTTAATAGATTGTTGAATGCAGATGTTTCACCCACCAGTGACACTTGCAGCCGCCTTTTCTGATACTTGCTACACTATTTCAGTTCCAACTTTATGCAGAAAGAATTCATTGCATGCATAGCACCCGGGACGCTCATCAAAGAGTAGTGGGTTGATGCTGCATAATCTAAGTGGAGTGTAATAGGTCCAATGAAAAACATAAAACTTGTTTACTTTTGCCTTGCACAATATGAGTCTGACTGGATAGGAAACCATTTTAAATATTTCTTAATTTGTGTGGTTCCTCTTTTCTTCCTCCTCATCGCACTTAATCTTCTGATAAGCTTTGCCTGTTTTTTTTCTGTAACCGGGTCACCATGCAGATGTTACTTCTTGGTTACCACCCCTGCCCTGCATGCCCGCCCGTGGGAGTCAAGCACGGTTGAGGGGCCTGGGCTTGTTAAACTCCTCATGTGGGGAGTTTGGTTTGGAAGGAAAACAAAGGGAATACCATGGTGACACCACACAGAGAAGGATATAGTGGGCTAGGGAACAAGGGAGATATTGTCCCCTGGGATGCAGTACCAGCCCACCTCCCCAATAACGTCCAGACACCACCCTGAGACCAACCAGTACTAGGACCATGTATCAATTTTAACCAAAAACGCTTTTGTAGCAATTAGTGTAGATCGCTATTAATATGCTCCACACTAAATTTTCAGAAACTATCAACAGGGCTTTATTTTTCTGGAAGGCAGTTCCTGTGTAGAAATAGGCATTATGTAAAAATGATCTGAGCAAAGATTTAAGCAGTAATCACAAATATCAACACTTCCAATATTTTTAGTGCGTCAGCACAAGCAGTGTGATTGCTGGTGTCCAGGCTTCTCTGCAGAGATGGTATGTTAGGCCTCCCAGCGCCCATACAATAGTCTCAGGCAAGGTCTACTGTACTGTAGACCATCCACTACCTGAAGAAGCAGATCCCCGATTCAATATGCTTTCTGTACTCTGGCTGTTTCAGTTAAACTGTTGAACAACTGAGTACCCTAAACTATTTACTCAGTTGCAGGCCTGATGTCATGGTGCCTGGGATCTTGCCTTGGTGCACTTAAAAACATGCAAGCTTGCTTTTAACCTCCCCCAACAGACTTTTTGGTTGGCATTTTTCTTTTAACCAGGAGAGGCACACTAGGCTGAAAGCTTATTTACAGGTGCAACCTGGGAGCAGAAGGAAGTTAAGTGACTTGCTCAGGGTCACACAGCATGCAAGTGGGAGCTGTGGGATTCAAACCCAGATCTCCAGGTTTGCAGCTCAGAGCTTTAAACCACTGTGCTATACTGCCTCCAACTCTTTACTGCCTGGAGCATTATTTGAAGTTCAAGCTTTCCATTGCTTAATCTTTATACAAAATGGACACCCAATCAAAACTGAGATAAAACAAACTGTAATCCACAAAAAACTTAAAAGTTGGTAGGAAATTGTAATCCAAACAGAAACTGTAAAGCAGCAGTTTCCTGGCAGGCATGCCAGTACTCACGTGTCCCACATCGATTTTTGGAGCAGCAGCAGGTAGTTTTGAGCAGGTGATGATGTCACAGCAGCAGGTGGATAGTTGATGCAGCCCTAGGCTAGGCATGGCCACTTACTTCACAGCTCTCATGCTCCCCGACTAACAGCACGTGGTAGTATGGAAAGTTCAAAGTTCAAAACCAAGGAGCTACCCTGCCTCATTCCAGTAGGTGCTCTTGGTTGAGATTACAAATACCTAGAGACAAGTGCTTGCCCACCTCTTCCCTTGGCACACCAGACAGGGTAGAATGGCTAGTTCCTACCTCTGATTACAGCAGGTCCGAGATGGCTTCAGCTGATTTGTTCTGTTCCAGTGCAGTCACTTGAACCCTTGCAGCTTTTCAGGATACACAGCACTCTTTCTCAGTTTGGATGGAACTTCAACAAACAGATTCAGGCGACCACCAGTTTCTCTGGCACCAAGGCCTGGCAAGGCCCTCACCCCTCCTCAGATTTTCTCTCCTTTCAACTGCTCAGGAAGGACTGCACTGAACTCCTCCTAGCCTGGGGGAAGGGTTCAGCTCAGCACACATCCAATTCAGTTTCTGATTAGCTGACATGTGTGCACTCAAGTTGCTGGCTTCCCTAGTGGCTGGAAATGGGGTACCAAACACTCTGCTGCTGTTTTCTCGGAGTGCCTGAGTCTCTCCTAGGAGCCCTTGTATTCTTGTAGGCTGACAGTGGGAGTCAGAGGTCAGGAAGATGTCAATGTCCATTTGCTTACATTTGCTACACAGCACTCACTGCTGTTTACACACTGTTTTTTTTGCTGTCTGCTGTATTCTTAAACTTTTGAACACATTTGCCAGCTGAGTTTGAACTCCGGATTGTGGTGGTGACATCAGCAATTCCTCCAGTCTACCATCAAGTGCATGAGCAACCCTTTCATCGATGGCATGTAAGAAAACAACCAGTTCAACTACATTTCTCTTCACCTGGTCTCCAGGACCAGTCCCAGCTAGAGGACACAGTCATCGCTAATGGACTCACCTTGAGCATCCAATGGCTCAACAAGTCAGCCCCATGCGATGGCCCATTAGAAGCACATTGCAGACTCGGGGTCATTGGGTGACTCAGTGGCCCAGCAGAAGTTCACTGCAGGCTGGCCCACCTGTGCAGCAGTAATGCTACCACTTGTGATGCCAATGACCCAGGTTCGGAACTGAATTCAGGCTGCTGGAGGGTCGGCCAGGGGAGGAGGATTGAGCATCCAAATGACTGCTCTCCTTCCGGGAGGAGGGTGGGCAGAGCCTGCAGCTCACCTGCGCCCTCTGGCTTAGCTAGGGAAAGGCAGCCCAGGACCAAGACAGATCAGGAGACATGGCACACATCGGTGCACATCACACAGGAGTGCATGGCATGCACCATGACATAATTGAACATCACACAGGAGTGCATGGCATGCACCATGACATAATTGAACATCACACAGGAGCACATGGCATGTGCCATGACATAATTGCACATCACACAGGAGCACATGGCATGCACCACGACATCATTGCATGTCACACAGGAGCACACGGCATGCAGCACAACATCATTGCACGTCACACAGGAGCGCATGGTATGCACCATGACATCATTGAATGTCACATCTCCAGGGGGCGTTAACCAGAGGAAAAATGCCAGTGGCAGGATGAGGGTCACCTGCAGGCCATGAACCCAGCCAGCTGGGCACACCACCAGAACCGCATCTGTTCTGTAGTGGGGCTTTGGGGAACCTGCTGACCCCACCGGGGGGGCAAGCTCTGGGGGAATATGGCGGTAGGAAAGTCCATGCAGACATCAAGGTGATGGGGCTGGGGTGCACCTCGAAAGAGAGCTGGGATCAGCTGCAGTCCAGGCTGCACAGTGGGAAGTGCTGCCAATGGCAGTGGGAGCCAGCCCCAGGAGGGAGACATCAGCAAATGCCTGCACAGCAACCCCTGTAGTGGGAAGGGGAGCCTACCTCTGTGGGTTGGCGATGCATTGTGCAGAGCCTACATAGGATAAGCTGAAGTCAGGGAAGTGGGTGGAGAGAAGATTTAGGGAAAAACAGGAGGGAAAGCCTGCTTGCCATCAGAATGATGGCTGCTGGTACATTCAGGACTTACTCCATGATGCCCTCCTCCTGAAAGATTCTTGGTACCAATGGAGGGAGGACGGCCCTCCCCTGGGATTCTGCCACACTGGAAAACTGTCTGGTATTGGCAGTGAAGTAAGGTCAGTGGCAGATGGGAGGTAGGGGGATGACTTTTCTTTGGGGTGGGGGGCTATGCTATAAGCAATTCCTGGTGCTGTCAAGAGACAAATGTTCGTAAATGTTTGTAGAACAACTGGCCAAGAAAGGAGCACTCACTACCTGGAGATGTCTGCCAACAAATTTTATTTGTTGGTTACATGTTATTTTAAGTGTCCAGTTATCTGCAGTGTAGTTACAGTGTCAACTACACTGTAACTTCACTACAACTACAATGTAGTTGCATGCAACAAATAATAACTACAGGGTAATTACCTTCAATTCATTTTATTTCAAATCTGGATTAAATGGTAGACAAAAATAGAAACAATGTAGACATGGGGCCCAATTCTCCAACTGGCCCTAAGACTGATGCAAGCTGCATCAAACAACAGCTTGCGCTAATTGTTGCCAGTGTGCCAAGGACCTTGCACCCAATTCTTGTATGGGAAGGGTCCTGGGAAGCTGCTCACATGTGCCACACAAACTGTGCACAGGAGGAGTTTGGCAGAGGGTGCTGCATGCAGTCAGGGACTGCCGATCCCACAACATGCCCACTGCACAGAACTGGGGCAGGCTGAGTCCCAGGTAGCTGACACAGGCTGCAATATTGGAGTAGGAACAGGCAGCAGATGGGGAGTGGGGTACAGTGACATGATCCAGGACACCCACAGAGATGCCGACGGATGTTTACTTGGTGCAGGTCTTGTCTGCAGTCAGTGTACACATCAGGGGAGAGGGTGTCAACATCTGTATGCATGATGACCACTAGTCCAGACACCAGGCAAGCCCATGCTCCAACCCAGCACTGTCTGTTGGAGTGACACAAGGGCTGTTAGACCAGCTGTTGGTTGATCTAAGCCCTGGCAGGTCTGGCCAGCTTCCAGAATCCCAAATATGTAAATAATGCAGTCCGTGCCCTTCAAGCTCCACTACCACCCTGGTGAACCCCTGTCCTTGATGTAAGCCTGGCGCTGGGCCAGTCTGGCACAGGGTCCCTGGTTTGTTGCTGCCAGCCTCTCAGAACTCAAAAATCAGCAAGGTTTCATGAGGGTGCCCATTGCATCGATTCTGTTTTATCCAGGCACTTTGCTCACATTCAGGGCTTTGAGAATCAAGTCCAGGAACACAAATCCCAGCTTTGAGGCTAGACTCAGCTTCTTTGTCGATGGGGCTGGGGGGCTGCCTGGCTGGAGAAGGGGCTCCAGTGTGGAGGCAGAGGGGACGAAAGCCTGTACAGAAATAGAAACTTTAATAGATACGTTACTGCTAAAGACTGCACTTTGTATTTTGCCAATTCTGTGTTTACTCTGTCTATTTCCAGGTCTTATGGACATTCTATGATGTTAGTTAGTTTACACTGTTCCAGAATTAAGCAGTAAGGCATGACAAGGTGTGTGTTTGAGATAATGGTACACCTTGGGAAGTGAGGCACAGGGCAAAGGCATGTCTTTATGCACCCTTGAAGTGCCTTTATCCCCCTGGAGTGCCTTATTGTGATTGTAAAATGGCATATCAGACACTTATCTTAAAAACTGAGTAATGATATTCATAAAGGAAAGTACAGTATATCTGAGCTGTGCTGTTTTATGTGTGGTCATGTGATTACATCTGACCAATCAGAAGTCTTAGTTTCACTTACCCAATTTATAATATAAGCTAATCAGAGCAACAAGGGAAGCTGACATCACAGAATATCTAAGAAGCACTTGAAACAGCATTTTATAAACAATAAAGGGTGTAAATCTAAGGAAAACTCTGCAACATTAAGGAGCAGCTGACATCATCATGCCCTTGGGTCAGGTAACTCATGGCAAGGAGTTGCCTGCCCAAGGACCTAAATCACCCATATTTTAAATATTTTCATTCAGCCATTATTTCAAAATTGAAACTATATTACCTGCGATCGCCCATCTGCAATAGTGAAAGCTGCTCAGCGCTCACAGGAGCCCCGCTGCGAAGAACAGCATCTTGATGACACTAAGTAGGGAAGGGGCTGCAGGGCTACTAATGTCTACAAATAGGAATCAGGAGCAGCGACGCCGTATAAATGCAAGCATGTCCTTTTCAGGCACTTACACGTATTAAGGGGAGTACCTAAATGTAATTTTACCCCCCTTATCATCTGTAAGTGCCTACAAAATAAACTACTTGCATTTACAGGGCATGGCTGCTCCCAGTTGCTATCTATAGCTATTAGTAGCCAGCAGCTCCTTCCCTCATTGAGCATCATCAAACGCTGCTTTCAGGGATGGGGATGTGGCGATTCACCAATGTGAAGGGATGACAGCGGTAATGTAGTTAACGTTTCTAAATAATGGCAGAATGAAAAAATACAAAATATGGGTGATTTAAGTCATCAGGCAGGCAACACCTTGCCACAAGTTGCCTAACCAGAGCATGTCATTAGCTCTTTGAAACAGTTATAAATATGTATATCTATCTATCTCTCTCTCTCTCTCTCTCTATATATATATATATATATATATATATATATGTATATATATTGCAAAAAACTGTTAATGCACTAGTTAAGTTAAAGTGACAAAAGTAGTACTCTTGTCACTTTAACCTCAACTAGCATTAACAAAGTTTTCTGCACTTAATTTCCTTACTTTTTGAGATAGTATAATTGTATTCTTATTTGCCTGTGGGAGCGAAGGGCCCTCTGGGCCCAGTGCTCTGATCCACCCATAATTTTTGAGATAGTGTAATTGTATCCTTATTTGCCATTGGAGCGCAGGCCCTCCAGGCCCTGTGCTCCCACCCCTCCATATATACATATATGTAAGCACCAAGGAAAATCAAACAAAATAAGGGGGTCGCCATTGGATGGTGGGGGTTGCCACTACACACCAGGGAATAACAAAATTTGAGGGATGCGATCGGAGGGGGGGTGCCAGTAGACACCAGGGAAACACAATGCAAATAGCAGGAAGCAGGTAGGTTTTTCCCTACAAACAAACAGTAAATTATGATCTCTTAATAATTGTAGACTTTTTTTTTATCAATTGCACTGTCTTTCAGTAAATTACACCTCTAGATACTTGCGAACATTTTTTTATTGATCTCACTGTGTTTCAGTAAATTATGACCTCTTGATACTTGCAAACTTTTTTTATCGCTTGCACTGATTTTCAGTAAATTACTTGCGAACATTTTTTTATCAATTGCATTGTTTGTTTGTCTTTTATTGAACATCAACTTTATCCCAAAAATCATTATAATTCAAAAACACACCCCTGGCACAGGCCCCATCATCCCTGAAAAATTAATGAAGAAATTCTATACTGTCTAGTCTGTAGGTTAGAGCAAAAATACCCAATGTTAAGTATAGGGAAAAAAAGTGCTTTTTTTTTTTTGACCCTCCATATCTGGAAACTATAAATGTCAGCACATTTTTCAGATCTTGAGACTCTGACAGCCTGACAGCACATATCTAGTTTTGTACCATTTAGTCAAATGATGGCAAAGTTATTAGGTGCAAAATTGGGTTTAACATTGAACTGCCATCTCAACCCTAACTGTTGGGATGCTACCCGTGCCCTATAATATATATATATATATAATTTTTTTCTTCAATCAATATTTTCTGCTCCTACTGGCTGAGCTGTACCCATCGGGACCAGTCCCGCCAGTCCTGTCTCCTGATATTTCTGGGTCTTAACTTGCTCTCATTTCTTTCCACAAGACCTTGTTGGAGGCATCCAGTCATCAGTGCATTGCCTGTGGGTGACTGGGCCATCATCCAGCTGTAGTCTGTGTTTCTCCTCCATGTTTTCCACCCCACGGGGCCACAAGTGTGCAGTGACACAATGCGCATGTTCTGCCTCCACAGAGATGCCCCCAGCATCCGAGAGTAGGATCTCTTCTCCTTTGTGTTGTCTCACTGTGCTGCCACCCAGATTCTTGCAGTTGGCAGCCGACCAGAGGGGCACATTATCCCACATCCCAAAGGGAGAAGAGCCATCCACGGGATGTTTAATCCTCCCTACCCCCGGCAGCCCCCAAACTACCTGTGTCCTTTCCTGAAGCCAGGTTGCCAGCATATTGAGGAGTAGCACTACAACTGGACTGCTGAACTGGCTATAAACATATTTTATGTGATTTTTCAAAATCTGGGACAGTTTTAAAAATAACATACCAATACAATTAATCTAATTTAATTGTTTATCTGAATTTATTTATCTATCTCCCTTATGTTCTATTACTGAGGATATTTGCATGAAAATTGGATTTCTGTCCCCTAGTACTCCTGCTTGAATCTCTAATGATATCACAGTCCTCTAGTTTGTCATCATAGTCATTTCTGCAGCAACACAGAAATTGTGATGTCACAAACAGGTGTGTGTGACTTCCCTGGAGGTTAAAGGAAGAGGTATATATATCTAGGGGCAATGATTGTTTTAAACATAAAAATATAGAAACGTAGAATTTTATGGCAGATAAGGACCGCTTGTCCCACCCAGTCTGCCCATTTTTTTCCTGCCTGTACTGTTACCACAGACCCTACTTGATCTCTGTCTCTGTCCCCCATGCTTCCTACTATGTTTCCCTTGTGCTTGCCTATCCCATGCATGCTTGAAGCCTAGCACTGTTTTTGCCACCACCACCTCCTCCGCTGGAAAACTGTTCCAGGTATCTACCACTCTTTTAGTGAAGAAGAACTGCCTCACATCTCTCTTGAATTTACCCCCTTCCAGCTTCACTGTATGTCCCCTTGTTCTCATGCATGTTTTCTCTGTAAATATTCCCTTTCTGTACTTTATTTACCCTGTGAGGTATTTATAAGTCTCTATCATAGGCCCTCTCCTTGCTTCTTCCAGGCTGTACATGTTGAAGTCTTTCAGTCTCTCCTCATACGGCCTCTGATGCAGACCCTGGGCCTGATTTTCAAATGGGGATGCAGGGCTTGTGACCAAGCCCTGCCTCACCACAAAGTCTGCTGCACCTGTGTCCAGGGGTTTGCTGCAACTTGCGCCAGATTTTATAACTTTGGATGCAAGCTGAGACAGTGCCCTCATTTTACGGCATCTTGTGCCAAAGCTGTGGTGCAAGCCCCGCAAACCAGGTCCTCCACGGACACAAAGTTATGCCGAGGGGAGCTAGTGCAACTTTATTACATCGCTGCAAGGGGCTTGCGGCAGGGGGGCTGTGGCAAGCTTCTTTTTAAAATTGCACTTGCAGCACAGTTTGACACAAGTCTCCACTTGTGTCAAACTGTCTGCCACAAGTCCCTTGCGGCAAATGCAACTCTTTAGAAAATCAGGCCTCCTGTGTTTTCATACAGATGTCCACAGTAATAAAGTACCAGTTGAAGGTGTCCAGCTGTCCCAAACAGAAGCAGTATCCCACAGGAGATGAAATTTGGCATCTCAGCAAGGTTAGCCTGTATAAATAAAGTGTATGTAAATCACTTTAGGATACAATGTATAAAAACTCACCTCTCTCTCTCTCTCTATATATATATATATATATATATATATATATAAGTATATGTGGGTATGCAATGGGCTGACTCAAAATATGCAGTTTATCTTCAGGTGAAGGGCAGGACCATAACTCGCAAATAGCAGAGCCATGAGTGAGTTATGAAAGTCCTGCCCACTCACAAATGATGATAACTTGCCTGTTTCGAGCCAGGCTATTGAATATTCAATATATACAATAGTAGTTTACAAGTTACAGCTTTTAAATCTGCAGTTTGTTTGACGATTTTGCTGTTTTTGTTTGATTTTGCATTGCCTTTACTGTCCAGTGCAAGTGTAACCCTTAAACAGTCTTATTTGGTTTCTCTCCGTACGCTACCCATTACCTTTTATACAATAACCTGTGTGGATTTTTTTTTGTTCAAAAACATGTGTAATTGTATTCTTTGAGCCTGACTGGACTGCATTTCTCTAGAACTGCTTATTGTACTTGTAATGTTTTTAGTGACTATGTATTTGACATGGAACCTTTGTAAATGAGCACTTGTGCTCAAAGGTAATTCTCCAAAGTTTTCAATAAATAAATAAAATACATTTTAACAGCTGGCTTCAGTGCTACACTAGGCATTGTGATGTCATAAGCATTGTGGAAGGTGCTCTCTGATTGGTTCAGTGTTCTACTGTGATGACAGTAACTTAAAAAATAGCCATTGTGACAACAGTAACAACAACATATTTTCGATGTGTTACTGTTACTGATGTCACTAAGATATCTCTTTTATCTTGTCATTTTTTCCCTCACTCCTGTTGGATATAGATTTATACATATACAATTCTACAGGTCACACACTGTGAGTACCTGATTACAGTACTAACGCTGAGAGGTGCTAAGCTACCCATCTATCATTCTCCTAATTACTTCAATCTCTTTAAAAATTCATTTGAATCTTTTTCCTCCATTACATTTTCTGGATTGTGGGGGGCATATTAAGAGTCAGTTTGTTTAAGTATCCTCTTGGCATAAACCCTTTGTGCTTATTGATTATAGAAACATTACAGTAGATATGACATACATGAGAAGCAAAGGCATTTTACAAAAAGCATTTGTCAATGCCGAATATTGGCTTGTTGGCATTGGCATTGGTAGTGCAGGAGTTGGAGAAATGCATAATAGGAATGGCAGTGCAGTATTGAACTAACACCACGGAGCTGAAGGCATTGGGGGCCTGGGTCATCGACCCATGACGTTTAAGCCATTCCACCCTTCCCCACCTTGCAGACAGCAACAGGTGTTGCGGTGTGCCTTGAAACATAGAAACACAGAAACATAGAAGTTGACGGCAGATAAGGACCGCAAGGCCTATCCAGTCTGCCCATTTATTTTTCTACCTTATGAATGTGCCATCAGCCTTTGCTCTGTCAATGGCCTATCTATTCATACTCATCTGTATTGCTCCCTTATGCCTAGCCCATGCCTGTTTGAAGCCCTGCACTGTATTCATATCCACCACTTTCTGAGGTAGGCTGTTCCATGTATCCACCACCCTTTCTGTGAAAAAGAACTTCCTCACATTACACCTTAATTGGCCTCCCTCTAATCTCATGCTGTGTCCTCTTTCACCTTGTTAATGCCCTTAAGGTGTTTGAATGTTTCAATCATATCATCTCTTTCCCTCCTTTGCTCTAGGGAATACATACTGAGCTCAGTTAATCTGTCCTCATATGTTTTCTGATGCAGTCCCTGCACCATTTTGGTTGCCCTTCTCGGAACTGCTTCAATTTGGTTAATGTCCTTGTGAAGGTGTGGCCTCCAGTACTGCACGCAGTACTCCAGGTGGGGCCTACCCAGTGTCTTGTAAAGAGGAATTAGTACCTCCCTCTTCCAATTTGTGATACCCCTACTAATACACCCCAACATTCCTCTAGCCTTACCTACTGCTTTAGTGGTCTGCTTGGATGATTTCAGGTCATCAGTGATGATGACCCCCAAGTCTCTTTCTTCCCTTGTGACTGCCAGCAACTCCCCTCCCAGCCTATAGGTGGCTTCAGGGTTTCTCTTCCCTATGTGCATGATCTTGCACTTCTTTGCATTAAACCCCAGTTGCCACTCTTCTGACCATTTTGCTAGTTTATCCAGATCTCTTCTCATTCTGCCCAACCCAGCTGTATCATCTACTCTGTTGCAGATCTTAGTGCCATCTGCAAACAGACAAACTTTACCCTCCAGTCCATCTGCAATATCACTGATGAAGATATTGAAGAGGACTGGCCCCAGGACTGATCCCTGAGGTACCCCACTTGTGACTTGTGTAACCCCTAGATGGCGCTATCCCAAGGGCTAATACCCCTGCCTGCTTGGCTAGTATCAGGTTAAGAGGCCTGAGTTCTGAAACGGGTGCCTCCACCCAGAGGTCAGGGTTGGTAGTAGTCAAGCTAACCTGAGCACAGCCCTCTGGGATACTGTAACCCCCCTTTTTCCCCTCTAGTGGCCTGAACACTGTACAATAATCACTTTCACAATACCCCTGGTACACCACACAAGTACCCACACTGTTTGCACTTACCACCAGGGCTGGTTCCTCTGGCTTGACCCTGGGGACCCCCTGTAAAACAAGGTTAAGCACAGCAAATAGCAACAGTACAGTACTTTGAGCACAAACTGAAACCACAGTCAGATTACATGCAGAAAAAGTTAGATCTGATTCATTCAGGGGACTTGAACAAGGGAGGGGCAAAATCAGGTTAATTAGCTTAAAGGTTATATTAATCAAGCAGTTATGCATGCGCTTTGAGTCCCCCCCACACAGTACACCTCTGGGTACCCAGGTGGAGAAGAGATGGGCTAGCCAGGACAGTTGCCCGGGGTTGCAGCTGGTTGGGGCCCTGTGATGGAAAACACAACATGCACAGTACACAATATCTGTAATCCAGAGCCAGAGGGCTCAGTTCATAAAGGAAACGAAACAAGACAATCAGATGACACACTCAGATTAAGCTGTTGGTGCAGGGAGCTACCCTGGTATTTACTCACAATACCCAACACTGGACACAGGCTGGACAAAAATTGAGACCGCAGGTGGTTGATCTGAAATGCCAGGAGAAGCAGGTCCCACACAAGTTGCAGAGGCGTCATTCCTGTTCAAGCATGGAGCAGGGGGCTGATCCCCAGGCAAGTCTCTCATCGATGGCTTCTCTGTGCAGTGGGTAGTCTGGCTGGGCCAGTCTGGCAAAGCCCAGACCACATGGAGACAAGTTCAGATGCAGTCCGTTTTGGGCTGGATACAGCTTCCAGGAAGCAGAACACAGTTCACACAGTGGGGAACTAACTCACAACCCACTAGCAGCTCATAGCACATTTACATGTACAGGAATTCTACTGTACCAGGCAAAGTGCTCCCCAGTCACAATCGCAAAGTCTCTGCACACACCGCGAGTTTAGGGGTAGCTGAAACTCCTGACAGGCCGATCGCATTCAGTAAAATTATTCGGTCTTCTTCAGGTTGAGCCTGGCCTACTTCAGTAACTAACTTTAGTCACACAAACTTGGATTTAGTCCAAAATAATTCTCTTCTCTCCCTCTCATGGAGCAGCAGCAGACATGCAGCCGAAAACTCAGCCCTTTCACAGTTTTTCAATGTGAATCCACTCAGGATCGCTGCCCAAAATTACTTCAGCTCCTTCTTCTTGAGCTTCCAGCTCAGGACTAACTGAAAAACTGCAAGCAGCCTGGGATTTCCCCAAGATCCAAAAGATTTGGTTGGCTGATTTGGCTGTCAGTCAAAGCAAGAGCTCCCCCTTCAGTTGCAAAAAAGGCACAAAACTCAAACCACAGTTCCTACAGATTTTGAATTCAGACAGCTCCTGTAGTCCGGCTACATTTTAGGTCCCACCAGAACTGATTGCTCCAATTTGCAGTCCAGGACCAAGATAGTGGAGACAAACAAAACAGTCCTTGCTACAAAGAAAGCAGGTTAGACAAACTACATTATCATTATCATTCTAAATGGTTTTCAGCAAATAGTTACATCTTTCAACAGAGTCCCTCTCAGATTACTTAAACTGCAATTAGGCAGCTCTTAAAGAGACAGTACACAGAGGCTATAAGGTTTTGGTAATCACATTTAAACTGCTAAAACGCAGGACACCAGCCTGGCAGTGAGCATTTAGGAAAGCTCAAGGAAGACTTTTGGGAACCCCCATTTGTAGGGAGGTTATACCTTCCCTGCCTGGGAAAACTTAGTCCCGCGACAAGTCTGTACCATCATAACATTGAAAATGCAACATATACAAGACATTTGTACCATTAGCATGCTATACAAGTACTATCTGATTCATCAATTGGAATAACTTGTCACGTTACTAATACATTTCAGTCTACTCCACTATATCATTTCCATTCTGACAATACATCATGCATATTTCACACGGGTAAATTGAACATTACTATACAGAATCATGTAATAACTTCTTGTACTCTAAACAATGCAAGAGGGAGCCCTTCCCTATCAGCTAACTTGGGACTGGATGGGGCAGGGGCACCATGGTGAGAGGGCAGGACAAGTAACCTGGAATGGGCCGTCAAGCTCAATTTGGGCAGTGAGCTCTGAGAGACATAAACACCTTTGTGGACTACATTGAGAGGCAAATCCACTGGCCTCCCAGGGGAATCGTAACTGAAGTGCACCACTGGCTTGACAGCTCGGCCAGTCTTTCTGGGGTGAACAACCACAGTCTCTGTACTTTCAGTAATGGTCTTGGAGCTTTCATCACTTGTGAGGGGTGCCCTTACATGAAGGGGAATGTCCAAGCTGGGAGCACTGTCAGCCCCTTACTCTGTAGTCTCTGTTTCTACAACACCTGGCTCATTTTGAAAACACTCGGCACTGAAGGAGGGTTTTCAGCACTCTCATAGTGTTTCTCAAGTTCTGGCATGTCACCAGAAAGACTCATACCATCAACCTCTCCTTCAGGCAAACCATAAAGTTCCACAATAGACAAAGACTCAGCATCCTCAGACGTGATACTTTGCACTTCACCTTAGGAAGCATTGGCTCCAAGGATGATGCCAGGACATTAGGCAGTCCAGAAGCCCAGCTTCATCCCATAATTCAACATAGTTTTCACAGAAACAACTGACTCAGTTATGAGAGGTAATAGGCATTATCACTCACTGTCATCCTAAAGTTAGACTGGCAGTCACTGTCATTCTGGCCTGCTGCGGGAAAGCTCCAAATCGGCAACCACGGGGCAGGCTGACTCTGTTTCTTTCTTGCAGCAGCATGAGTCACTGGACCAGGGGAATCAATCTCGGTGGGTTCAGCCTCAATTATAACTTTACCAATAGGTAGCAAGTGGTTACGGTGCATGGTCTTGATAGCTTTGGAGTTATTCTCTGGGCGCACTTTGTACACTGGCAAATCATTTAGCTTTCCAACTATGACATGAGGAAGATGGTGCCATCGATCAGCAATTTTGTGTTTACCATACAATCCTAAATTTCACAACAACACACAGTCTCCAGGCCTAAGCTCTTGAGCCTTTACTTTTCTATCATATCTCTCTTGTTGGCTAGATTTCATTTACGGCCACTGTCTGGACCAGTTGACAGGCATGGTGCAATTGAGCTTTAAGTTTTATACATATTGCAGGTAACCTTCGCTCAGACCCTCAAGCTTTCTATGATCCTTTTCCATTTCTCAGCCTCCGCACACTGCCATTCAAGTACCAAAGGGGAACACAATCTTTCCAGGTCTCTCAATCATCCTCCCTTGGGGTGGGAGGGTGCTGGAGAAGATTCTCAACCTTCGTAGGAGTCGTGACTAATGGCAGGTACAGACATAGGAGCCAGCATTGGCATGGGCACAGAAGAAGGGCAAAACGGGTACTGGAATGGGAGGGATGTTGGGGAGGAACACCCCAGGTGACAGGAATAGTTCTTTAAGTCCTCCACAGTTTTCCTTCCTCCAGCAACAACTTAGCAAATTTCTCCTCAAAAGTCTCAGATAGTCGGGGCTCATTCTCCCGGGACTTTACTGTCTTTAGTTATCACTCTCCAGGCAGTGAGGGCTCCTTCAAGGGTGATAGCACTTGGAACTGTCCACTGGGTCAGTACACTCTACTAACGCCATGAAAGTTTGGACGGTCAAATCAGTCTGTCGACCCACCACCACAGCGCTTGTTAAACATTCAACTTTGGAAAGTGCTCCTTCTACAGTGTCTTTACCAATGTTCAGGGGAATGTCCAATACAAGCAGGACATTGTGAGGGTCAGTCTCCTGCCCTGTACCCCACCTCACCAACTGGTGCACAGCTACTTCTTTTGGGGTAGCCATTTATGTTTGACAATAATTTGTAGTTTCGCCCACTAGAAGACACAAATCTCAGCGGTGAGCCTCCAAGATGTAACCCCTAGGTGGCGCTATCCCAAGGGCTAATACCCCTGCCTGCTTGGCTAGTAGCAGGTTAAGGGGCCTGAGTTCTGAACCGGGTGCCTCCACCCAGAGGTCAGGGTTGGTAGTGGTCAAGCTAACCTGGGCACAGCCCTCCGGGATACTGTAACCCTCTTTCCCCTAGTGGCCTGAACTCTGTACAATAATCACTTTCACAATACCCCTGGTACACCACACAAGTACCCACACTGTTTGCACTTACCATCAGGGTTGGTTCCTCTGGCTTGACCCTGGGGACCCCCTGTAAAACAAGGTTATGCACAGCAAATAGCAACAGTACAGTTTTTTGAGCACAAACTGGAACCACAGTCAGATTACATGCAGAAAAAGTTAGATCTGATTTATTCAGGGGACTTGAACAAGGGAGGGGCAAAATCAGGTTAATTAGCTTAAAGGTTATATCAATCAAGCAGTAATGCATGCCCTTTGAGTCCCCTCACAATACACCTCTGGGTATCCTGGTGAGAAGAGATGGGCTAGCCAGGACAGTTGCCCAGGGTTGCAGCTGGTTGAGGCCCTGTGATGGAAAACACAACATGTACAGTACACAATATCTGTAATCCGGAGCCAGAGGGCTCAGTTCAGTAGGAAATGAAACAACAAGACCATCAGATGACACACTCAGATTAAGCTGTTGGTGCAGGGAGCTACCCTGGTATTTACTCACAATACCCAAGACTGGACACAGGCTGGACAAAATCGAGACCACAGGTGGTTGATCTGGGATGCCAGGAGAAGCAGGTCCCACACAAGTCGCAGAGGTGTCGTTTCTGTTCAAGCTTGGAGCAGGGGGCTGATCCCCAGGCAGGTCTCTCGTCAATGGCTTCTCTGTGCAATGGGTAGTCTGGCTGGACCAGTCTGGCAAAGCCCAGACCGCATGGAGACTAGTTTGGATGCAGTCCGTTTTGGACTGGATACAGCTTTCAGCAAGCAGAACACAGTTCACACAGTGGGGAACTAACTCACAACCCACTAGCAGCTCATAGCACATTTACATGTACAGAAATTCTACTGGACCAGGCAAAGTGCTCCCCGATCACAATCGCAAAGTCTTTGCACACACCAGGAGCTTAGGGGTAGCTGGAACTCCTGACAGGCCGATCGCATTCAGCAAAAATATTCGGTCTTCTTCAGGTTGAGCCTGGCCCACTTCAGTAGCTTACTTTAGTCACACAAACTTGGATTTAGTCCAAAATAATTCTCTTTTCTCCCTCTCATGGAGCAGCAGCAGACATGCAGCCAAAAACTCAGCCCTTTCAGTTTTCCCATGCAAATCCATTCAGGATTGCTGCCCAAAATTACTTCAGCTCCTTCTTCTTGAGCTTCCAGCTCAGGACTAACTGAAAAACTGCAAGCAGTCCGGACTTCCCAAGATCCAAAAGATTTGGTTGACTGATTTGGCTGTCAGTCAGAGCAAGAGCTCCCCCTTCCATTGCAAAAAAGGTGCAAAAACCAAATCACAGTTCCTACAGATTTTGAATTCAGACAGCTCTTGTATTCTGGCTACATTTTAGGTCCCACCAGAACTGATTGGTCCAATTTGCAGTCCAGGACCAAGATAGTGGAGACAAACAAAACAGTCCTTGCTACAAAGAAAGCAGGTTAGACAAACTACATTATCGTTATCATTCTAAATGGTTTTCAGTAAATAGTTACATCTTTCAACAGAGCTCCCTCTCAGATTACTTAAACTGCAATTAGGCAGCTCTTAAAGAGACAGTACACAGAGGCTATACAGGCTCTGGTAATCACATTTAAACTATTAAAACGCAGGACACCAGCCTGGCAGTGAGCGTTTAGGCAAGTTCAAGGAAGACTTTTTGGGAACCCCCATTTGTAGGGGGATTACACCTGTATCTCTTCTGACTGTATACCATTTACCACCACTCTCTGTTTTCTGCCCGTCAACCAGTTTGCCACCCAGTTGACCAACGTCTGACCCACCCCGAGCCTACCCAGCTTATTAATCAATCTTCTATGTGGAACAGTATCAAAAGCTTTGCAGAAGTCAAGGTAGGCAACATCAACTGCTCCCCCTTGGTCCACCACTCTGGTTACCCAGTCAAAGAAATCTATGAGGTTAGTTTGACAGGACCTTCCTTTTGTAAACCCATGCTGTCTTGGATCCTGTGCTCCTATGTATTCCAGGTGTTGCACTATCCTGTCCTTAAGGAGTGTCTCCATAACCTTGCCCACTACTGAGGTAAGACTGACTGGTCTGTAGTACCCTGCCTCCTCCCTGCTACCACTCTTGTGGATCGGGATCACGTGAGCCCTTTTCCAGTCTTCTGGGACCTCTCCTATGCTCAGAGACTCACTAAACAGTTTTGATAATGGCTCTGCTAGTTCCACCCCTAGCTCCTTTTGTACCCTGGGATGTATGCCATCAGGTCCCATTGCCTTGTCCACCCTGAGCTTATCGAGCTCTTGTAGTACCCTTTCTTTTGTGAAGAGACTAGCGCACACCTCCCTCCCCCCTGTGTCCATGGTGCTGAGCTATGGGCCCTGCCCTACCTTCTCTTCAGTAAATACTGAGCAGAAGTATCTATTTAGGATAGATGCTTTTACATGGTCCTCCTCCTCAAACACACCCTTATCCCCTTTGATCTTAGCAACACCCCCTCTGGACTTTCTCCTTTCACTAATGTATCTATAGAAAGTCTTGTCACCTTCTTTTACTGTTCATGCTAGTGTTTCCTTGGTTTGGGCCTTTGCCTGCCTTACTGCCTTCCATGTTTCCTTTAGGGAAGTTTGGTATGCCTCCCTATCTTCATCCTGCTGCGTTCCCTTATATTTCCTGAAGGCCAGCCTTTTGGCTCTGACCTTTTCTGCTACTGTGTTTGAGAACCAAAGTGGTTTCCTTCTTCTTTTGCCCACTTTGCCTGTACCTCCTCACCTGTATTTCTTTTTGCCAGGACTAGCTTAACTCTGTTGGCCATCTTATCAAAGTCAGCTCCTCTGAAGTCCTATTTTTTTATCTTGGAATGGGATGATTTTGTTCTAGTGGCCAAATTGAACCATACCATGTGATGGTCACTGGCACCCAGGTGACCTTCTACCTGGAGATCTGTGATCCTTTCCCTGTTTGTCAGTACTAGATATAGGATAGCCCTGTCTCTTGTGGATTGTTGCACCAGTTGTTTGAGGCCATCCCCCTGCAGGGAATCCACCATGTGTCTAATTCTGGCAGATGTCCCTGCTGGTATTGACCAATCTGTATCTGGCATGTTGAAGTCTCCCATTATCAGAACCTCACCTTTAGCTGTCATGTTTTGTATATCTTCTAACAGTAACGTGTCTATGTCCTTCCCCTGGCCTGGAGGCCTGTACACAATCCCATTTTGTATGGCTGTCCCATTTCCTGTTTCCAGGGTGACCTACAGTTCTTCTGGCTCCTTATGTGTATTCTGAATTTCTGCAGCTTTGATATTTTCATTGACATAAAGTGTCACTTCACCTCCCCTTTTTGCACCTCAGTCTCTTCTGAACAGTACATAGCCAGGTACTGAAGTCTTCCAAGTGAGGTTACTGGTAAATCATGTGTTGCTAATGGCTACTATGTCCAGTTTAGCCTCTATCATTATTGCCTGCAGGTCTGGGATCTTGTTTCCCAGACTGTGAGCATTTGTGTACATGATTTTCTATTGGCCAGATTTCAGTGTGTTAGTTGTTGGGTGAGGTCTGGCATTTCCCCTGTGCGTCGTATGGGGAGCCGGACCTTTTTCTTTACCTGGTGATGCAAATGAACTATAAACATGCTGAACTCCTGTTTGACCACTAGCTGAGGGGGAAGGGGTGTTCTTCTCATTCAACGTATGGGGTGCTGATTAAATGAATGATAGTTTGTCACCCAGCCTGGTCAGGTGTTCCTTGGTCTCCACAACTGACCGGCTGGTGAGATCGTTAGTCCCTATGTGTACCAGGACGTCAATGTTTTCTCCTGCTTCCTGAACAATTTTAGCAATGCGATCAGTGTCACTTCACGCTGATGTAAGTGGAAGACATCTGACCATTACCCCGTCCATGATTGCAGCGGCAGATTCTGCTTCAACTCCTCGGGTTCTTTGAAGCTGCTGTCATCGCCAGCATGCTCACTGATTGGCAGCTGAGGGACACAGCCACTAAAGTGTCCCTTCCATTCGCCACAACACTGACACACCTCTGAAATGTGCTACTACCACAAGGTGTTGCTTACGTGTGTGTGTAAGCCAACATAAAAAGGGCATTATTTAGAATATATTAACAATACAGGCAGACACATAATTTCTAATATGTTTGTTTTAATGACGTTCTCCAGTGCATACTGTATGTGTATACTCAAAGCATTCTGAGTATACTAATCCTTTGGGGAGGGGAGAAACTACAAGAAATCTTTTCAACAGGTAGGAGTACATCCTGTTGGCCATGTCCCTACTCAGAAGTTACCACTGGCAGCTCACTCATATGAAAGGTAACAATACCACTAGATGCTGGATGCCCTCTACCATATGGGTGACTGCCTCTCCCTGGATATACACAAATGCCTTGTTGAGCACTTAATCCTTCCAGTTATTAAATTTGGGGACATGGGGGCCGATTCCAAAAGCCGTTACCCCTGGCTCAAGACAATTTACACTGATCATGATGGCGCAAATTGCACCACCTTGGGCCATGCCCTATGTGGGTTATGCCAAATGTGGGTTATGCCACTCACTACACCTGCAACCCACAGTGGCATAGCACAAGGGTTACGGCAGCAACTGCACCCTATTCCAAAAGGACAGCTGTCAGTAATATTACTTACACCATTCCAGAACAGGGAATGGCATAGCAGGGTTAGACCAGCTAGAAGGTGGCCTAAGGCATCTGTCCTGGTACAGAAATGGATGCCCCTGCAGCACTACAGAAAGTACACTGCTGTGCTCCCCGCCTTGTCATGCCCCCCACCCCGAACCTCAGGGACCCCGGGGTCCCAGTTCCTCCTGCCCCTCAGTGCTTGTGCTAACCAGCCAGACCCCCAATGCCCCCAGGTGTGTGCTGCTGTGTCTCGGGCAGGGGGCTCAGGGGGAAGTAGAATGCGTGCCACGACTAGTGGCACCCAGGTCCGTGCGCCATGCCTTTTGGTCATAGTCTGCAGCTGCCACAAGTCACGGGCATAGGTGCCGGGACCCTGCTTGTCCTGGAATCACGGTGCAGGGTCCTAGGCATAGCGCCAAGATGGTGCTTCTTGACACCCACAAGTTGCGCCATGTGTTTCAGAATCGGGCCCATAGTTTACAATGTTACCCCAAAATGTCAGTTATCAAAACTTAAATTCCTTGTTTGACGACCTCTGTGGGTTTATCCTCTACAGCCCTACCAACATGCATCATTTCACACTATATGACTACCTGGGCTGGTCTTTGCTGACTGATAGACAGGTACAACAGCTTGCTCTCTACAGTTTCCAGTACTGGCTTAACAAACTCCAAATTACTTGTGTACACTCCTCACTCCTGCTGTTCTATCTGTACACCAACCTCGCTCCCACTCTGCTGATAGATTCCTTATACTGAGGCACAAACTGGATTGGTCAGTTTTCTTTCAGCTACAGATTCTCTCAGGTATGGAGCAACCTTACCTTGGGTAACACGGCTCACTATCACAGTCCGTCTGCTAAGCTGCTGCTCAGAAACTAATGTGTCCTACTGTGACTGTACTTAATGTGTTGTCTGTATTGTGTTTACTCATCCTTTCACTGCTGATCTTGCCTGTAAATATTGTAACCGACACAGATCTTTTATTATAGTGTGTATTTGTGTTTCTTACTGTTCCTCTCTATATTCCCCCAGGTCACATCTGTAAATGAGATTATCTGCATATCTCTGTGTAGCTACCTGGTGAAACACTTTGAATAAATAAAGAAGGTTTGGCTGGTGCCAACAAGGCTGGTCTTGCTTTTTAATGGTACCTTTGTTTATTTTTGCAGCAGGACGTACTGTCTCACCAATCTCACTGCTATAATAGTAATTATATGAAGACCACATCCAATGTCAGTTTTACAGAGTTTTTGTATACAGTGCCCACAATGAGGGCTTTGATGCAGCATAACTGCTTTTTAGTAAAGCTCCCTACATTGTACAGTGGGTCCAGTCCCCTAACACTAGCAATTAGTTTCATCCTCCCCAGCACCAAACTCACTTATAGCACCCCTCCATATCATATTTTCTTTTATTCTCTAATGATCTGGATTAGACACAGGGCCAGATATTCAAAACTTGCGCTGGCCGCAACCATTTGTGCTTGGTTTGCGCTGGTCTGCTATATTCAAAAGGCTAAATAGTGTGGGCAAACTGCATTAGCGCTGGGCAAAAGTATAATGTATGCAAGGGCAAAATGAGGCAGCGTACATGCATACAGGCGCAATGCTATATTCACTGCATGAGAGCCAATGCTATAAGGTTTTTTATGACTTAGCGCGACACTTTGTGCAGTGCAAATTACCACCCAGGAAAAGGTAGTCTTAACTCTGGGCAAACCAGTTTTATGCGACTTGTGGCTTTCCACAACTTTATGTGACACAGAACTATGGTTTATGGAACTCTGTAATCCACAAGTGTGAATTTTGGAGTTTACGAGTGTCTGCCAGTGGTGGTTTGTTGACCATAACCAGTAAATATTAAACATTGAAAGAAGCCAGACATGGAAGAAACATGCTGCACACAGATGGCACCCCCTATGTTGCCATCATCTGCCTCCGGTCCCAGCCATGCCAGGCATTAAGTGGTGACCCAGTGCCCAGTGGACACCATGGCAGTGTGTCCATACAGCACACACCTGCAGACCACCCTTCGGTGGACACCAACAGAATCCAGCACAAACATGCAGCACTGGGGGCATGGAGGGGGTTGAGGGGAGGGTGTACAGGTGGCCAGGCTGCACCACATACTGGGTGCTACCACAAGGCTGGGGCAGTCCACGCAGTACAAATGGTCCAGTGTAGGGAATACCCCAACACCAGTGTGCCTGTCTGATGGTATGTGCCCTCCCAGCCACATATCGCACATCTGTACAGACACCACAGCACACACAGCCAGCCATGTATATGTCACTATGAGTATCCCATGCCAGTGGTGCAGCATCTGTGGGTCGCACAACAGCATAACAGTAATATCCGCTGTCAGTACACACCTGCAAGATGGGCCTGTCACTGTGCAAAGTGCAGCAGTCATTGATGCCCTGCACACCATAGGTATTGCTGTGACCCTCACACTACTGGCCCCCTTGTTACTGTAGTGTCTGCTGTGCACTGTAGCAGGGGCTACAGTGTGACTACTGCATGCAGCACCACCACCACCTGTGCCTGTGCTGTGTGGTCCCCTCAGGCACAATATTCTATGCAGTTCTGTACAAATGTAGCCCACAGCTACCACCATGCACTTCCAGACTGACCTACAGGTGGAGCTGTGGGCAGACCCAGCCAGCCCCTGTACTTCCAGACTGATCTACAGGTGGAGCTGTGGGACCCTGCAATAGCGCTGGGCAAACTGCATGCAAATCAGGACATAAAGAGATGCTAATGTAACCCCTCGGTGGCGCTATCCCAAGGGCTACCATCCCTGCCTGCTTGGCTAGTAGCAGGTTAAGGGGCCTGAGTTCTGAAACGGGTGCCTCCACCTGGAGGTCAGGGTTGGTAGTGGTCAAGCTAACCTGGGTACAGCCCTTCGGGACACTGTAAACCCCTCTTCCTTACTAGTGGCCAGAACAATACACAGTAATCACTTCACAATAATTCTGATACACCACACAAGTACCCACACTGTTTGCACTTAACCCCAGGGCTTTCCTCTGGCCTGCCCTGGGAACCCCTGTAAAACAAGGTTATACACAGCAAATAATAGCAGTACAGAACTCTTGCACAAACTGGAACCACAGTCAGGGTAAATGTACAAAGAGTTAGATCTGATTTATTTAAGGGCTTGAACAAGGGAGGGGCGTAAGGTTTATTTGTTTTAAAGGCTCTATCAATCAAACAGTTATGCATGCACTTCAGGGTCCATAAACAGTCACACACTCTGGGTACCCAGATGGAGAATGGTGGGCTAGCCAGGAACGTTGCAGCTGGTTGGGGCCCTGTGATGGAAGAAAACAACATGCACCACACACACTATTTGTAATCCGGAGCCAGAGGGCTCAGTTCATGAAAAGAAAACAACAAGACAATCAGATGACACACTTTTAGATTAGGCTGTTGTTGCAGGGAGCTACCCTGATGATTACTCACGATACCCAAGACTGAACACAGGCTGGACGAAAACCGAGACAGCAGGTGGTTAATCTGGAGTGCCAGGAGAAGCAGGACCCTCATGATTCACCAAGACGTCATTCCTGTTCAAGCGTGGAGCAGGGGGCTGATCCCCAGGCTGCTCTCTCGTGGGTGGCTTTCTCTGTGCAGCGGGGTAGTCTGGCAGGGCCAGCGTGGCATGGCCCAGGCTGAATGGAGATGAACGCGGATTCAGTCTGATTAGGCTAGATAAAGCTTCCAGCAAGCAGAACATAGTTCACACAGTGGGGAACCAAATCACAACCCACTTTCAATACACAGCACATTTACATGTAGGGATTCTATGGTACCAGCAAGCAGAACACAGTTCACACAGTGGGGAGCCAAATCACGACCCACTTTCAATACACAGCACATTTACATGTAAGGAAATTATACTGTACCAGGCAAACCGCCTCCGTCACGATCGCAAAGTCTCTGCACAAACCGGGATTTAAAGCAGCTGGAAATCCTGACAGGCCAATCGCATTCAGCAAATCTTCAGTCTTCTTCAGGTTAAAGCCTGGTCACAGTCCAGTGGCTTAAATAGTCCTCACAACTCAGATTCAGTCCGAATAAACTGTATTTTCCTCTCAGGGACAGCAGGCAGACAGGCAGGTCAAAACGCAGCCCTTCACAGTTCTTCCATGCAAAACTACACAGAACTGCTGCTCAAAATCACTTGAGCTGTTACTTCTTCACTTCTCAGCTCAAAACTGAAACTAGCTGCAGCAGCCTGGGAAATTCACCAAGATCCAAAAGGTTCAGTTGGCTGATCCTCCTGTCAGTCACAACAAAGGCTCCCCCTTTAGGTGCAAAAAGGCACAAAAAGCTCAAAACTACAATTCCTACAGATTTTGACTCCAGACAGCTCCTGTAGTCCGGCTACATTTTAGGTCCCACCAGTACTGATTGGTCCAATTCGCAGTCCAGGACCAAGATAGTGGAGATAAACAAAACAGTCCTTGCTGCAGAGAAGGCAGGTTAGACAAACTACATTATCATTATCACTCTAAATGATTTTCAGCAAATAGTTACATCTTACAACAGAGCTCCCTCTCAGATTACTTATGACTGTAATCCAGGCAGCTCTTAAAGAGACAGTACACAGTGGCTATACAGGCACTCTCTGGCAATCACATTTAAACTGCCATACGCAGGACACCAGCCTGGCAGTGAGCATTTAGGCAAGCTCAAGGAAGACTTTTCGGGAACCCCTATTTGTAGGGTGGTTACCATACCTCTCAACCTCTCAGCATTAAAAATCATAGCACTTGCCTTCAAAAATCATAGCAAAGGGCCAAAATGTGTAGCACTTTCTTATTTTAAGCAGTAGTATGTTACGGATAGTGGGTCCCATATAGTTACCGATAAGAAATGTTTCTATCAACTTAGTTCAATGATTTAATAGTTTGTGTGTCCAGAAATAGCTCTAACATTATAAGGCACATCAGTAAACCTATGCAGAGCAAGGGTAAATTTGAGTGTGAAAATCATAGCGCTATGCGCAATTCATAGCAGTTGAGAGGTGTGGGTTACATCCTTCTCTGCCTGTCTGTACCATCATGCAGCAGTTAACATAAACTTATTACTTTACTATACATATTCACTACATTTCCTGAAACTTTGTCCATTCTGACAATACATTAGGCATATTTCACACAGGCAAATTGAACATTACTGTACTGACTCAGGTAATAATCTTGTACCTTAAACAATGCAAGAGGGCCCTTCCCTATCAGCTAACTTGGGGCTAGAGGGGCAGGAGCACCATGGTGAGGGAAAGATAAGTAACCTGGAATGGGCCGTCAAGCTCAATTTGGGTAGTGAGATGGGTAAGACATAAACACCTTTGTGCACCACATTGAGAGGCAAATCCACTGGCCTCCCGGGAGAATCATAACTGAAGTGTACTACCGGCTTGACAGCTCGGCCAGTCTTTCTGAGGAGGACAACTACAGTCTCTGTACACTGAGCTCTGATCTGGGAACTTGTGAGGGGTGCCTCTGCCTGGGTGGGAACGTCCAAACTTGGGGTACTGTCGGCTCCTTGCTCTGCAGGCTCTGTTTCTACAACACTTGACTCATTTTGTGAAAGAGAAGGCACAGTCAAGCTCTGAGGCACTGAAGGGGGGTGGTCAGCACTCTCATAGTGTTCGTCAAATTCTGGTATGTCACCAGAAAGACTCAAACCGTCAGCCCCTTCTTCAGGCAAATCATACAGTTCCACAATACGCAGAGACTCGACATCTTCAGACGTGATACTTTGCACTTCACTTTCTGGGAGCATTGGCTCCAAGGATGAAGCTGGGGGGTAAGGCAGCCAGAAGGCCCAGCTTCATCCCCACACCTATCAAGGGGTTACCTGGAAACAGCTGACCCAGTTCATAAGAGGGATAATGGGCATAGTCGCACTCACTTTCATCAGAAGTGGACTGACAGTCACTATCATTCTGGGCCTGCTGCAGAGGAAACCTTAAATATGTGACCACTAGGGGTAGGTGGACTTTCTCTTTCTCTTACTTGCACCAGCATGAGTCACCAGCCAGGGGCTCAATTTCTGGGGTTCAGCCTCAATCATGACTTGGCGATAGGTAGCAAATGGTTACGGTGCATGGTCTTGACAGCTTTGGAGATGTTCTCTGGGCGCACCTTGTACACAGGTAAATCATCCAACTTTCCGTCTACTACACGGGGAAGATGGTGCAACCGATCAGCAATTTTGTGTTTACTATGCAGTCCCAAATTGCATAACAACACACGGTCTCCTGGTCGAAGCTCTTGAGCCTTTACTTTTTTATCATGCCTCTCTTTGTTGGCTAGATTTCTCTTGGCAGCCATCATCTGGGCCAGTTGATAGGCATGGTTCAATTGATCTTTAAGTTTCTGTACATATGGCAAGTAGTTTTCAGCTCGGACCCCATCTGGAGAGACCCAAAACAGATATCAACTGACAGCTGGGCGTCTCTCCCAAACATTAGGCAGTAGGGGGAGAACCCGGAAGCATCATTGTTTGTGCAATTGTATGCGTGTACCAAGGTGCTAATCTGCTGGCTCCACTTATGCTTGTCTTTTGGGTGGAGGGTGCCCAGAATGTCTAGAAGGGTGCGGCTAAAATGTTCTGGTTGAGGGTCTCCCTTCGGGTGATAGGGGGTGATTCTTGACTTTCGCACCCCCCCCAAGAGAGCATTTCTTTGATTAGCCAACTCTCAAAGTCTCTGCCTTGATAAGAATGAATCCACTGGGGGGCACTATAGTGGTGGAAGAAATTTTCCACTAGCACCTTGGCCATGGTAGACGCCTTTTGATCTTTGGTGGGAAAAGCTTGTGCATACCGTGTGAAAGGATCTGTAATCACTAACACATTGCCAATGTTCCGCTGATCAGGTTCTAAACAGAAGAAGTCTATGCAGACTAGTTCCATGGGGGTGCTGGTAGTAATATTAACAAGGGGGGAAGCCCTCTGAGGCAGGACTTTTCTTTGCAGGTAGTGACTACAAGTCTGTACATGGTGCTCAACATTGGCCCCATTGTAGCCCTGTAGAAGCGAGATCGTACAAGGTCAAGGGTTCTGTCAATACCAAGGTACCTATGTGATTGTGGAGGGACCTCAGTACCAAATCTTTGAAGGCTGTGGGCAGGACCAATTGTTGCTTGTCTACTTTGCCACTATGATCTACTGTCTCTCTATACAAAACTAATTGAGCAACTTCAATCTGGGACCTTCTTTAAACAATAAAGCAATTTTCAAGTCAGTGGAACTAAACTTAGACACATCTTTCCCCACATGCAGGGCATCAAGTGCTGGCTGAATCATAGGATCTTGGGATTGAGCCCACTGAATGCTGTCATTGTCAAATTGAGATAGTTCACTAATATCTAGTGCAGAGAAGTGGCAATAAGCAGCTGGTATGCAGGTGTCAGAAGGACCCAAGCAATCTACTAAACAGTCCACTGTGTCTGCAGACATCTGTTCATCTCTATCAAACTTTTGGCACAATGCTCGAATGTCAGGTTCAGACAGCCTGACCCAATCATTCTTGGAAGTGGGCCTTCGTGATAGGGCGTCAGCATCAATATGGTTCAGGCCTGGTCTGTAATCGACAGCATAATCATAAGTAAATAATGCAGAAAGCCACCGGTGCCCAGTGGCATCTAACTTGGTTGAAGTCAGTACATCAGTCAATGGATTATTGTCAGTCTTCACCAATATCTTTGCCCCATAGAGGTATTCATGAAACTGGTCAACATTGGCCCATTTTAGTGCAAGGAACTCCAACTTATGCACAGGGTAGTTTCGTTCAGACGGGGTCAAGCTCCTACTGGCAAAAGCTACTGGTCTCAGGCCATCCTCATGGTCTTGATACAGCACTGCTCCTAGACCCTGCAGACTAGCGTCTGTATACAGCACAAAGGGTTTGGAGGGGTCAGCATAGGCGAGGATGGGGCCGTGGGTGAGCTGGTATATGATCTCATGGAAGACTGCTTCACAGTCGGGCATCCAGCAGGGCTCGAAGAGTTCACCTGGGTGGAAGTATACTTTTTCTGGTTCTTTAATGGACCCTTTTTTGTATTTACGATTGGAAGGAGGGTAACCCTGGGTAAGGTTCAAGAGTGGGCGAATCACCTTGGAATAGTCTTTTATGAACCTGCAGTAGTAGCCACAGAACCCCAGGAAATGCTGTAGTTCTTTCAGGTTATGGGGCTGGGGCCAAGTAGTCAGTGCTTCAACCTTACTTGGATCAGTCCCTATCCCTTTTGTAGATACTATGTTCCCCACATACTTCAGGGAGGTTTGGAAAAACTGGCACTTGTCAATGGACAGCTTGAGGCCGAAGTCTTCTAGTTGGTCTAGGACTTTAAACAGTCGGTTCTCATGCTCTCTAAGGTGCTCCCAAATACAATGACATCATCCAAGTACACCAGGCATTCCAGCAAATTCATATCTCCTACCACACATTCCATCAGTCGCTGAAAGGTGGCCAGGGCACCCGATATCCCCTGTGGCATCCTCAGAAACTCGTAGAACCCCAATGGACAGATGAAGGCTGTTTTCTCATGGTCTTCCGGAGCCATCGGGATCTGGTAGTATCCGCTGTGAAGATCCAACACCGAGAACCTTTTGCTCCCATTCAAGCAGTCCAGGGCATCTTGTATAGGAGGCATAGTATATTGGTCTGGGATGGTCCACCGGTTCAGGGTTTGATAATCAACACACATCCTCACAGACCCATTCTTCTTATGCACAACCACAATGAGGCTTCTACACGAACTGTGGGACCGCCAAAGCGTGAGACAGACAGGGGTGTAGTGGCTAACAAGTGTGCTGTTCGAGGTGTTTTGAGAAGTGTAAAAATGACATTGTTTTCACTGAGTGCTGGGAGCTGGCAGGAAGCCCTCTATCGCTTCCGAGTGGGTTCTGATATTCCTTCATGGCTTCATTTCCTGTACTGTCTTTTAATTTGGAAGGGGTGGTCAGCGCACTAGCACTTTAGGGGGTTAACAGGCAGGTATTACTGATTGGGGGAGTGTCAGCTGAGGCACGCAGAACTTCCGGGCTTAGCAGGCTGCTTATTCAAACGCTCATGTGAGCGGCACCTTAGAGGCTTTTACAGGAACTGTGGGACTGCCAAAAGCGGTGAGACAGGGGTGTAGCAGCTAATAAGTGTGCTGTTCGAGGTATTTTGAGAAATGTAAAAAGTGACATCGTTTTCACTGAATGCTGGGAGCTGTAGAGGGAAGCCCTCTATCTGCTACACAGAGGGTTCTGATATTCCTGCATAGCTTCAATTCCTGTACTGTCTTTTAATTTGGAAGGGGTGGTCAGTGCACAAGCACTTTAGTGGGTTAACAGGCAGGTATTACTGATTGGGGAGTGTTAGCTGAGGACGACAGAACTTCCGGGCTTAGCAGGCTACTTATTTAAACACTCACGTGAGAGGTGCGAGCATGTGCGGCGTCGTCGGTGCGCTTGTGAGATTACGTGGAGACACGCTGTGATTCATGAGGTGGTTCGCGTGTTAGCAGGGAGAGGGGAGAAGGAGAAGAGACAGACTATTGAAAGAACTGCAATGGTAAGGAATAAAGTTGGGAAGGATAATGGAGCCGATGGGTGGAAATAGACATAAAGACATGCCTTCCTTACTAACATCAGAGGGGGATTTGATGGCATGCTGTGGCAGTTGTTTGATGTTTATAGTGGCCGAATTAGGGGTTGATGTGTAAGAAGTGTGAAACAAATAAAGAACTATGTGAAAATCTGAAAAGAGTCACTGAAAGGCTGGAAGCATTGGAAAGAAGTCAGATGGAATTTACTGAGATATTGAAAGTCATATCTAGTTTAAAGAGAGGTGAAGCAGGAAGGGGAAGTGCTGGGTTAAATAATGTTAAGGAAAAAGACAGATAAATGATGGTGAATGAAACAATAGTCTAGTGGATAGGAGAGTAAATAGCAAAACAAAAAGGAAGAGAAGGGGGGGCCAGTCCTTTACAACCAGTCTCAGGATACATTAGAATGGAGCAGGATTTAAATGGGCTAAATGAAAATGAGGGAGCAGGGAGAATGTAGAACTGGGGAGAAGAATTAAATTATGAGAGATTGGAGGTGAGAAACAGTTTTGTTGTTTTGGGAGAGGGTAGTCAAAGAAATGGCGAGGGAGAAGAGAGTGAGGAAATTCAAGAGGAAATAGGGTAAAAGAGGAGGAGGAGTAGCTCTCTACATAAGAGAAGAAATCAAAGCAACAGAACAGAAGGGTAAACAGGGAGGAGAAGAAGCACTGTGGGTCAATTTGGAGACAGGCAATGGCACCACAATCCGCACAGGGGTTGTATACAGACCCCCCTCTCGGGAGGAAATGGACAAGGAAATGATAGAAAGTATACTTAGAATGGCAGATAAGGGAGATATTGCTGATGGTGATCTGAATATACCCAGATGTTAACTGGAGTGCAGTTGCAGCAGCCACTTCTAAGAGTGGGTTATTCTAGATGCCCTACAGGGGGCATGCCTTAGGACAACTAGTATTGGAGCCCACCTGAGAGGGAGCAATCTTAGACCCGTTCTCTAAATGGAGATGAAGAGAGGATCACAGATGTAGAAGTGGGTAGCCATCTGGGAACTAGCGACCATCAAACAGTATGGCTCACAATAAACACAACAATAGAGTCAAGCCATACAAAGACAAAGGTACTGGATTTTAGGAGGGCTGACTTTGCCAAATGGTGAGTGCCTAAGGAATGCACTAGCAAATCGGCAGGAAGGAGGTGGAAGAACAATGGGGAATAATAAAAACTGCCATCACAGAGGTAACAAGCCTTTGTGTAAAGCAAATAAACAAATGAAATGAGGTAAGAAACCACTATGGTTCTCAAAGGAAGTGGCAGTGAAGGTTCAAAGAAAAGAAAGCATTCAGGAAGTACAAAGGGATCACAGAAGGAACAGGACAGAGAACTGTATCAGTTAAAGCAAAGAAGCTGGAAAGGCAGTCAGAGCAGCAAAGGCCCAAACCGAGGAAAAGATAGCCAACCTCAGTTAAGAAGGGGATAAAACCTTTTATAGGTACATCAGGGAGCGAAGGAAGACCAAGGGAGGATAGTGAGGCTTAATAAAGGGAGGGAGGGTGGCAGAGGGTGACTGTGAAAAGGCAGAGATGCTAAACAAATATTTTTGCTCAGTATTTACAAAGGAAGAGGAGGTACCTAAAACAAACAGTAGAAACACTCTGGATACAGAAGTTGATACCAGCCCATTACAGAAGAAAGGGTTCTGAAAGAGCTCTTAAAACTGAAGGTGGTCAAAGCAATGGGGCCTGATGGGATTCATCCCAGAATTCTAAAGAACTAGGTAGAACTAGTGACACCACGACTACCCTCTTTAACAAATCATGGGAGGATGGGGTGGTACCTGAGGACTGGAGGAGGCAGATGTGATTCCCTTCACAAAAGTGGGAGCAAGGCAGAAGCAGGAAACTACAGACCTGTTAGTTTAACCTCAGTGGTAGGAAAATGATGGAATCACTTTGGAAGGAAAGAATTGTTGTGTATCTAGAGGCAGAGGGCACAGGACCCAAGGCAGCATGGATTCACAGCGGAAGGTCATGCCAGACAAATCTGATAGACTTTTGACTGGGTGACCAAAGTAGTTGATCAGGAGGGGCTGTGGACATGGCCTACCTAGACTTTAGCAAGGCATTTGACACAGTCCCATACAAAGATTAATATACAAGTTAGCCAGCCTGGGAGGGTCCCAAGATGACAGCCTGGGTAAAGAATTGGCTGGAGAATAGGACACAAGAGTAATAGTAAATGAGTCCACTCTGAAAAAGGGGGTTAGCAGTGGGCACGTGAGGTTCAAGATAGGATCGGTCCTCTTCAATGTCTTTATAAGTGACATTGCAGAGGGACTGGAAGGAAAAGTATGTCTCTTTGCAGATGACACAAAGATCTGCAACAGAGTTGATGCACAAGGTGGGGTGGAAAGGATGAGAAGGGACTTGGCAAGGTTAGAGGAATGGTCAAATGTATGGCAGCTTAGATTCAATGCTAAGAAGTGCAAGGTAATGCACCTGGGAAACAAAAACCCAGGGGAAGAGTACACCATGGGGGGGTGAGATACTAACAACAACAAAAATGGAAAGGGACCTGGGGGTAGTCATATCAGATGACCTAAAGGTGGGCAAGCAATGTGAGAGGGCAGCAAGGAGGGCTGGGGGATACTGGGATGCATAGGGAGAGGCATCACCAGTAGAAAACAGGAAGTTATTATCCCTCTGTACAGACAGCTGGTGAGACCCCATCTGGAGTACTGCGTGCAGTTCTGGAGACCCAATCTCCAAAAGACATAGACAGGATGGAAGCTGTCCAGAGGAGGGCAACTAAAATGGTGCAGGGTCTGCACGAAGACATATGAAGAGAGACTAAGGAGCTTAATATGTATAGCCTTGAGGAAAGAGAGGAGGGGGGGACATGATAGAAACTTTCAAGTACCTCAAGGAATCAACAAAGTCCAAGAGGGTAGCATCTTTCAAAAAAGAGGTGTGCAACAGCAAAGGGGCACAATTTGAGATAGAAGAGGCGACTCAGAGGAATTTAAGGAAGTATTTTTCTCACAGAGAGGGTTGTGGATGTATGGAACAGCCTTCCAGAGGAGGTTGTGGAGTCAAAAACAGTGGTGGAATTCAAGCATGCATGGGACAGTCATAAGGCAATTCTAGGGAGTGGGGGTAGGAAGAAGTAGGCTGCTGGTTAACTAGGATCTGCAGCTTATCCATCAGATAGGGAAATGGGCAGACTGGGTGGGCCAAGCGGTCCTTATCTGCCATCAAATTCTCTGTTTCTATGTAATAGGGGAGCCATTAGAGAGAGAGAGAGACAGGTGGTGGTTATAGGAGACTCAATCATAAAATATATAGATCAGTATATTTGCAAGAATGATAAAAGAATAGAATGGTTAGTAGTTTCTCTGGTGCAGGGATTTTGGTTGTATGACATGGCAGATAATATTTTTAAAGCAGCTGGAGAAGACCAGTTGCTGTAATTCACGTGGGCATTAATGATATAGAAAAAAACTTGCCAGAAATGCAGAACGATTACAAGAAGTTGGTTGAAAATTGGAGGAAAAAGGGAGTGAGATATTGATTTCAGAAATATTACCTGAGCCCAGGGCATCAATTTATAAACAAAAAAGAATAGTCTTAAAAAAATGAATGGCTGTTGAAATGGGCTGATTCAAGTGGATATAGATTTATCAGGCACTGGAATACATTTAATAACAGGAACGAGCTGTTTTTTAAGGATGGACTCCATTTAAACTTTAGGGGTAGCAGGATATTGGGGATGTGGTTTAAAAATGAGATTGAAATTAATTTAAACTAAATGGCATGGGGATGAACAAAGGAAATAGGAGGATAAAAGTGACAAATAGAAATAAAGTTAGAAGGGTGAAGTCCTTAGGGAATGTTCTTTAATGTTAGAGCTTAAATGAAGCATGTAGATCAGAACTGGAAGAGCTTAAATGAAGCATGTAGATTAGAACTGGAAATTTAGTTAAAGAGGGTGAGTTGGATATGGTAGGAGTTGTAGAAACCTGGTGGAAGAATGAAAATGGTTGGTCTCAGAAATAGGAGGGAAAGAAGGGAGGAGTTGCTTTTTGTTTGGGAAGATCTAGAGGTAGGAGAATAGAGGAAACAGTGGAGTTGGGAAAAGTAGAAATTATAACAATTGAACTGTTGGGAATAATAGGAAAAAATGTAGGTTATCAGTGTTTTACAGAGCACCAGATACAGATTCATTAGAGACAGAAGCTTTCTTGAATATAGTTAGGTTGGCAGAAGATACTGACGTGTATATGATAGGAGATTTAAATATGCCAGAAATTAGATGGGTGAATATCAGAAAGGAAATAGTATTTCAAGTAGATTCCATGAAGGTTGATGGCAGGAATTCAACAATGTATACAGGAAGCAACTAGGTGAAAATACATTGGATGTCATTCTCAAACAGATGTGACATTGTTAAACAAGTAACTATTCAGTCACAGGTGGGGATGAGTGATCATAATTCTGTATCACTTGAATTAGATTGGGAAATGGAGCTGGTTAAAGGTAATACGATTCAATACCTTTATGAAAGGGGGACTATAGGGCAATGAGGGAGGTATTAATGAATACAGATTGGGAACATATATTGGAAAGAAATGATCTTGAGAAAGCATGGGAAATATTCTTAAAAAACTAAATGAGATCAATGAAAATTATATTCCACAAAAAAGAGTTTATAACAATAAAGGGAAAAAGCCCCCATGGCTAACAAAAAGTATAATTAAACTATATAGAAAAAAGAAGGATTGTTTCCGAAGGATGAAAAAGGATGAGACACCAGCAAATAAGGATAGGTATAGAAAAATATTGAGGAAACTTAAAAAGGAAACAAAAAAATCAAAAAACAGTTTGAAATGAGACTGCAATGAATAAGAATAAAAACTTTATGCCTAAGTGAACAGGCAGAGGGAGGAAATAATATGGTGGGCCCATTACTAGTTAAAGGGGAGGTAATGTGGATCCACTGGAGATGGCAAATGAATTGGCCAAATGTTTTGGTTCTGATATAAAGAGCAGAGTACTAGATTGAAATTGGGGTGGAAAATGTGGAAATCTTGATCCAAAGGAAATAATAACAGGAAGAAAAGTGATGAAAAAAATCAAGGTTAAAAGGGGACAAGCGGCAGGTTCAGATGATATACACCATATATGTTAAAGAGTTGAGGCACGAGCTGGTAACTGTCATAACCTTGGGACGAAGGTCACTGCTGAAGGTGTGGTGCCAGATGAATGAAGAAGGCATACGTAATGCCAATTTATAAGAAGGAAAAAGGGATCAGGTGGTAAATTATAGACTCTGTGAGCCTGACGCTGTGTGGTAGGGAAGATAATTGAGAGTATTATTAGTGAGGCAATAAAGGGCATTATGGTAAACAAGGGAAAAATAGATCAGTTCCAGCACGGATTTGTTGCAGGCAGGTCATGTGAGACAAATCTTACTACTTTTTATGAACATATACCAAAATGGGTGGATGAAGAAAAGAGTGTGGACGTGGTGTTAGTGGATTTCAGTCAAGCTTTTGATACTGTACCTCATAATAAGATTATTGAGAAAATGATTAAATTTGAACTAGATTCTAGTATTGTAAAATGGGTAAAACAGTGGTTAACAAACAGAAAGCAGCAGGTTAGGATCAGGGGCGTGTTATTAGAACCTCAAGGGGTGGGGAGTGGTGTTCCCCAGGGGTCGGTGTTGGGACCATTACTGTTTAGCTCATTTATTAGTGATTTGAATATCGGTAGTGGGAATAAGTTGGTGAAATTTACCGATGATGTGAAGACTGGAGGGGTAGTAGATACTTTTGATGATAGGTTAACATTTGGAAGAGATATAATACAAATTTTGGAATAGGCAGATGGAAATGGAATGAAGTTTAATGAAGATAAATGCATTATAATGCACTTAGGGAAGAAAATGTTCACCAAAATTATTATATGAAGGGTATAAAACTAAAGGTATCTAAATGCGAGAGATTTGGAATTTATATCCAAGGAGACTTAAAGAAACGATTACAGTGCAGAAATATATCAAATAAGGCTATGTTTTGGTAAACAGTATTAGACGGTTTCCACTCTAGAAGTAGGAGGTTCTGATGCCATTGTATATGACTCTGGTGAGGCCCCATTGGATTACTGTTCAACGCATGGAGTCCATATTTAGTGAAGGGTGTCAAAATGGTAGAGAGGCCACAGAGGACATATACAAGATGATTTCAGGTGTGAGGGTTGGATTATGAGGGGAGATTGAGGATGTTGGGATTGTGGACTCTTATGGATAGGAGAGAAAGGGGGGATATGCTGTTTCTATTTAAAATCTTAAAGGATGAGAGTATGAGTAAAGAGTTGGACATGGAATTTAAGAATCAAAAATATCAGTTGAGAGGGCATAATAAGCAGTTAAAAGAAACAGTGTGTAGGACGGATATAAGAAACAATGGGTTTAAAAATAGAGCAATTAGAATGTGGAATAGATTACCACACGAAATAATAGATGCAGAGAATGTTGAGGTTTTTAAGATCAGAATAGACAAGTACTTAAATGAAGTTGGTAACTTAGGTTGCTGCCACTAAATTGTATGGAAAGCTTATATGGGCCTCCTTCTTGACTTTCCTAAATTCCAGTATGAAATGGGAGGCGTATGGGCTCTGGATTCTTGTATCATGCCAGCAGCGAGCATTTCCTGAAAGTGTCTTCTCACATCATCTATGTCTGCTGGGGCTAGGTGTCGGGACCTCTCTCGAAATGGCCATTCATCGTGCAGGCGTATGTGATGCTCCGCACCCTGGACACATTCTACATCTCATTCCTTCAATGAAAACACTTGGTCTCTCTTTTGGCAAGTCTCGTGCTAATTCTAGCTTTCCATTCAGCTGGCAACGGGGAGTCACCAAAGTCAAAAAAGTCTGGGGTCACTCTCTCCTTCTCACCAGGGTGCTTGTTGCTGAGCAATACTACAGTGTCTGCACAGTGTACCGTAGCTAGGGTGCACCCTCTGTTCACCCGGATCTCCCGGTCTGATACATTGTGAATCTGGACCATCACTCGTCGTGCGTAGGCATGGGCATGAGCAGGCAAGATGCTGGGCTTGACCAATAATCCTTCTGGCAATTTTCCATCGCCTGGCACATCCAACATCAGTATTTTGTTAAACAAAGCAAAAGGACTAGCGCACACCCTCCCCCCACATAGCATAACATTTAAACTTTCAAATGCCAAAATTGGCTATTTACTTTCAAGCTCCATGTGAGGAGAGGGTCCTCTTAGTTTCAGATTGGAATTCCAATTTGAGTAAGCTAAATCACCAAGCGTCAAGGTGGGACCCTTGATTTAGTCCCTAACTTTACAATGCCTCAATGGCTACTAGCTAACTGCTTTCATACTGTGCTCCCAACAGGATTTTACAGGTGATTTAACTTTCAAATGCCTAAATAGCTACTGTGCTCCCAGAAGGATATAACACAGACATTTTAAAGGGAGCATGCTATAGAGCACCATAAACTCCCAAATTCAAGTAAAACCATAAAACAAAAATAGCTGCTCAAACCTTTAAATTACTACACACTGGAATTCACATTTCTTATAAGGGTCGCTAGATGGTAACAAATAACAAACAAAGAAAAGGACTAGCATACCCTCCACACATGCATAACATTTAAACTTTCAAATGCCAAAATTGGCTATATTTACTTCAAGCTCCATGTGAGGAGAGGGTCCTCTTAGTTTCAGATTGGAATTCAATTTGAAGTAGCTAAATCACAAACGTCAAGGTGGGAGGGTATGCGCTAGTCCTTTGCTAGACAGCCAGATTTATTTACCCTCTGACAGGCCGAGTTGGGCACCAGACTCACCAGGTAGTTTGGAGAGAGGGACAGATATTTGTTATGCCCCAATGAGCCAGGTTGGGCACCAGACCTAACAGGTAGTTGAGGGGAGGTTCAGATGTTTTCATTCCTGATAGGCCAGGTTTGGCATTAGGGCTGTCAGTTAATTTGGGGAAGGGAGACAGATATTTTTCTTCCTGACAGGTCAGGTAGGGCTTGGAGATTTGTCAAGTTGTTGAGGGAAGGGGGATTTATTTTTTATTGCCTGACAGTACAGGTTTCACCATGGACTCATTATGTAGTTGGGTGGAGGGACAGATTATTTTAGTCTCTAACAGATCATGTTGGGCATTGGACCAGTTAAGTAGTTGGGGGGGGGTTATTCCCTGACTGGCCAGGTTGGGCACTGGACCATTCTGCTGCACAGCAGGATGGGTTGGAGCAAGCATGCATGTATGGTAGTGTGATCCCTGTGTATGCTAGGGTGAGTGCAGAGATGAGACTGAACACTGAGAGAAGAAAAGAGTGAGAGAAGTACAGTGGGATGGTGGAGCCAGGATCATAAGCACTGGGGTTACAGCCTCATAACTGTATGCCATACCCCTGTCCCATCTCTCCCATACCAGTGCACTGCAGGCTGGAGGAGGTGGAGACTGCTGAAAAGTCTGGTAGTAGTAGTAGCAGTGCAGCAGCAACCCCAAGCCTCCCGTGCAGTGTTTGAACCCATCTCCATTACCTGAGAGGATGGGCATGGAGATACTAGAACAGTGTTTTACTACCCTGCCTCTTCTGCCATCCACTCACCACTTTGCTGCTGCTCCTCCTGGTCTCTGTTTGGCATAATACATGGGCTACTTCGGGCACAGGACCCATCAGGCTGTTGGAGGGAGGGGGACAAACTTTTTCTATTTCCTAATGGGCCAGCTTGGGCATTACACAGGTAACATATTTGAGGGGACAGACAGACAGATTTTATTTTGGTTTATAGCAGGTAGGGCTGAGCACCAGACCTGTCAGGTTGTTTGGGGTAGGGTCAGATTTTTTCTTCTTCCCTGATGGCCCGGGTTGAACACCAAACCTGTCATGTAGTTAGAGGGAATAGTTGTTTTATTCCCTGACAGGCCCAGTTGGGCACCAGACCTGTCAGGTTGTTGGGAGAGGGTGACAGTTGTGCTTTTTATTCACTAATGGGCTGGGTTGGACACTGGACCTGTCAGGCAGTTTGGAGGAGGTGGACATATTTTCTTTTGTTCCTTGATGGGCTGCATAGGACACTGGATCTGTCAAGTTATTTGATGGAAGGGGTTATATCTTTTTATTCCCTGACAGGTAGGTTGCACAACCAGACCCGTCGTAGTTTGGGAGGGAGGCACATATTTTTCGTTCCCTGATGGGCCGGTCGACTATTGGACCAGTCAGGTAGTTGGAGGGAGGAGAGGAACAGATTTGTTTTATTTCCTGATGGATCAGGATGGGCACTGGATCTGTCAGGTTGCTGGGGGAAGGGGCAGCTTTGTTTTGTTCCCTGAAGGGTTGAGTTGGGCATTAGAATCATCAGGTAGTTGGGGAAGGGGGACAGATTTCTTTTTATTCCCTGATAGGCTAAGCCAACCACTGGACCATTAGGTAGTTGTGATAGGGGGCCAGATTGTTTGTTTATTCCCTATCAGGTCAGGCTGGGCACCAAAAATGTTCTATTCTACATTCCCTGCCCCACCTGCATATAACTTTTGTGCCTTGTAGAACACTTTGGGATACAATGTGTGGGAAGAGTCATTATTTAAAATCTAATTCTATTATATTCTACAATCCCTGGCTAGCATAATTTCCACTCCTGTGCTTTGTAAAGCACTGGACCTGTCATAGTTGGGGGCAGATTTATTTCCCTGACCGGTTGGGCTCAGCACCTAATCTGTCAGGTAGTTGGGTGGACAGGGACAAATTATTTTTTTAATTCCCTGTTGGGCCAGGCTAGTCACTGGACCAATCAGGTGGTTGGGAGAGGGGGCCAAATTGTTTTTGGTTTTTTTTTATTTCCTGTCAGGCCAGGCTGGACATCGGAAATAATTTTTTTAAGTTTATATTTATTCATTTTTCAGTTAACGTACAAGTACAGACACGTGATTCCAGGTATAGGATATGTTACAGCAATATTAGATAATACTAAGCCCTTCACTCTTTGGTGCAGCATTATGGGGTTTCCTAAATGTCCATATGAAGTTCAAAATGAAAATATCAATGGGCCTTTGCTGCAGGACCATGAATGACCATTTGGGAATGAATTGTAAAAAGCCCACTGAATGAAACCTTTCGATAGAGTTGGGGCTCTCATCTACAACCTGGCCCTGAGGTTCAAGTAAAATATTAGTTTCTGAGAATTACCCCTGCCATTAGTTGGAATACATCTCAAGCTACTCCAAGCAAACAATCATAGTTAAAATAATACTTATATAAGAAAGGTGTCAAACAGTGATAGTAGAACTCACAAAACCTTGCATCTATAAAGGATAAAACATAATGAATTGTTATACAACTAGCAGAGTCTGTATCACTACCATTACTGCCACAAATTAACGTCTTCTCTATGGTACAACTCTAACTTACTGTATATCAAGTAACTATGCACCCAAGGTAGCCTGAAGGTAAACAGTGCACCCTCAACTTGTCCCAGAATAGAAATAAGGGAGGATTTACTCCCGACTACAGGCTACCTGATCATCTAGTTACCAATTTAACCAGAACCGTCTCAAGCCGCACTTAACAATTCTGGTGTAGAGGACTGTATTTGCCACCCTCCCTCCCAACCACGTGGTCTCTGCCATTTACACCATGCTGAGATGCTCTGTATAACAGCTGGCAAGCGGGTGGGCAAACAAAAAGAATTTCTGGTGCACTATTACTGAATTAAAATTCCAGTAAAACTTTACTATTTTGGTATTACAGCAAACATAGTGAGAGTCATAATAAAACTGATTTATCACCTATTTGAAACTAGTGAGTTAGTATCTAATGATGATCTGGCACAGTAATGCACTGATACCTTGGGATAACAAATAAAAGTCAATGACAAAGGCAAAAATACAGTCTCTCATCGCCTTCACTCATCTCCTGCCTCATTCGACACAGGCTGCTGGTCAAAATCCTTACAAATGGCTTCCAATTTACATCCTAAATCTATGGGATCAATGAACAGGAACACCTTGCCCAATACAAGATTTTGAGCGAACTGGGAGTTGGAGATCATGCAATATTCTAGCTTTTCAGCCCTGCTTGCACAGCATCAAAGTCACAGTACCTCGCGCATGGCATAACTGAAGTTAGGAAAACAGTGCACGATAGTTCTGTCAGATAGGGTGAGAGTCCTGCTGCTTTGGCTTTTTAGCAGCATATCTCTCATGTACACTCCAGTCATGGTTATTAAAATGGTCCTGGGCAGCTCTGAGTTGTTAGACCTGCAATGGGGAGTGATACAATAGGCTCAAAGCACCATGGTGTCGGCTAGAACCTGAAACATGACTGTAAGTGTTTTAATTTTGAATCCTAAGGAGTCACAGCCTTCATATCCCTCCGGGATCCCAAGATAGCAGAGATTAAATGCACAGGCCCCAGTCTCTAGGTACTCGAGACACGCTGTTAACAATGTATTTTCTTTTTGAACACCAGCCACCGCCACCTTGAAGTTAGTAACAGAATCTGCCATCATTTTTTGCTCCATTTCAATGGTGTTGGCTTTTGCCTCTGCTACTGTCAGTCTGTTGTTGAAACCCTTCGGCCTTCTTGTCAGGCTGCCTGCTTGCCTCCAGTGCTACCCGAACCATGGCTGCTAGATCCCCAGGATTGTTGTCTGGTGAGAGCCAACCCTTAGCTGCACTTACAGTGGGTGCAGGACCTTTCTCTTTCCCTGCCTCCTTTAAAGCATAATTTTTCAGTCATTGTTACCATCATCTGAAACTCCACTGGCTGTTCCTCTTTAGTAAGTACTGTCATTAGAAATCAATTTGCAAACAAACACGCAAGAAAAAAGTATTTTTAAAGGTGTTTCAAGTTCTCTAGGGCAGGAGCTTTGTGAGGCGCGTCTGTTCTTGTCGACTACTAGCCACACATACTAACGCTGGAAATACTATTATATTCTACCTTCCCTGCATTATCATCATGGAGCTCCTGTGCATTGTAAAAAATGTTGATATACAGTATGTATGAAAGCCATTATATAAAGCAAATCTACTGTATTCTACAGTTTCTGCCCTTCCAGAATCTAACTCCTGTGCTTTGTAAAGCACCAGACCTCTCATAGTAGGGGGGAGAGGGACATATTTTTATTCCCCTGTCAGGCTGGGTTGGGCACCATATCCATCGGGTAGTTGGGGGAAGGGGGGCAGATTTTGTTTTGTTCCCTGGGAGGGAAGTGTTCCCTGACAGGTTGGGTTCAGTTGGGTACCAGACCCATCTGGTTGTTGGGGGAAGGTGGACACATTCTTTATTCCCTGATGGTTGTTTCCTGGTCTTGTTAGGTAGCTAGGAGAAAGAGGGGGGACAGACTTTTTTTTTTCATTCCCTGACAGGATGGCTGGGCACCAGACTCATCAGATAGTTGGTGGAGGGGGCCAAATATTCTTTTATTCCTTGTTGGGCCAGATTGGGCATCAGCAACATATTCTATTTTACCTTCCCTGTGCTGCCAGTATGTAATCCCTGTACTTTGTTAAACACTTCAGGATACAATGAGTATGAAAGTCATGAATTCAGACTAAATGTGTGTATTCTACAGCCCATGTGCCACCCGAATGTAACTCCTGTGCTTTGAAAAGCACCAGACCTATCAGGTAGTTTTGGAGGAAGGACATATTTTTTAAATTCCCTGATGGGCTGGGTTGGGCACCAGATCCATCGCAGATATATGAACATACATGTCTGAAATTGCTAGCAGATACAGGCCACATGGTCTATCAAGTCTGCTCGCGTGTGCAACTAACAATCCTTTATACTGCAGCTGCCCCTCCTCCCATCCCCCTGGCCGTGGTGAACCTCCCTCACTTTGTCCCATCCCTTTAAAACTGCTCATCGACTTGCAGGACGCCACCTCATCGGGCAGCGCATTCCAAGTAGACACCACCCTTTCTGTGAAAAAAATGCCTCCTCACTTCTCTCCTGAATCTTCCTCCCTCCAATCTCAGGCCAAACCCCCTCGTGTCCCTCCCCCAACTTAAACATTTCCTCTGTACCAGTCTTGTTTATACCCTTCATGTATTTAAAGGTCTCAATCATATCTCCCCTATCCCTCCTCTCCTTCAGGGAGTACATGTTAAGCTCCCTCACCCTCCCTTCGTGAGGTTTGTCTTCCAATCCCATAATCATCCTTGCTGCTCTGTGCTAGACTCCCTCCAGTAATCTTAACATCTTTCTTCAAATATGGGTGCCAATACTGCATGCAGTACTCCAGGTGCAGCCTCACCAATGATCTGTACTGAGGCAGGATCACCTCCCCCCTGCTAGAGGTGATTCCTCTAGCAATACACCCCAGCATATTGTTTGCTTTAGCTGCTGCCTTCCTACACTGTGCTGAGTGGTTCATTTGCCCCATTATTATCACCCCAAGATCTTTATCCTCCTCTCTAGCAGCAATCTGCACCCCTCCCAACTGATAACACCTCCTTGGGTTCCTTGCTCCCAGTGCATGACTTTGCACTTCTTAGCATTGAACTCCAGTTGCCATGTGTCTGACCAGTCCTCAAGTTTTGTCAGATCATCCTGCAGCCCCTGCCACCCTACTGTGTCATCCACCAATGCACCGATCTTGGTGTCATCCTCAAAAAGACTAATCTTGTTCTTAATGCCATGCGAGATGTCGGCTATGAAAATGCCAAACAACACTGGGCCCAGTACCAAGCCCTGCAGCATCCCACTTGTTACAGCTCTTGGAGCTGAGAGTTCCCCTCCCACCGCTACCCTCTGTTGCCTTCTTTGCAACCAGTTCTTGATCCAGCTCACCATATTTGTCCCTGGTATCCCAACTTGCTAATCAGCCTCCCATGTGGCACCGAATCGAAAGTCTTGCTGAAATCCAGATACAGGACATCCACTGCATGGCCCTTGTCCAGTTCCCTAGTCACCCAGTCATAATAGTCAACCAGGCTGATCTGGCAGGATCTGCCAGGGACAAACCATGTTGCTTCCTGTCCTGGAGACCATTAACTTCCAGAAAGGTTACTAACCTCTCTTTAAGGATTGTCTCTATTAAATTTCCCACAATGGATGTGAGGCTTACTGGTCTATAGTTCCCGGTTCATCCTTGGATCCACTTTTGTAGAGGGGCACCACGTGGGACATCCTCCAGTCCTGGGGTACGCACCCTGTTTCCAGAGAGGTGCTGAACAAGTCTGCCAATGGCTCTGCCAGGACCTCCGACAATTCCTTCAGTACCTGCACTGGCAGTTTTCAGTGTTAAAGTAATGTGAGCAAGCAAGGAATTTGATAGGCTGGAAATAATACCTCCTTGTAAGTAAGCATGGTGAAAAGATTAAAACATTTTTTTTATGTTGGCTAAGTGTTGTTTTTCAAATTGCCTCTTCCTGGCCCCTGCTTGCTACAGCAATTGAACCCCCCACTTTGTTTTCCCTGTCCATGGCTAGGCTACGTGGAGGGACTGGAAACTCAGCTATTTTTTTTCATTATACAGAGAAGCTGGGAGAGATAATTTCTAGTTCCTGATAGCATCAAATGATTCCACAGCTCTATTTTTTTGTCCTTATGGATTGTAATAATTAAGTAGCATAAAAATCCTCAGTTTTAAATAAGTAATTCATGTTTTTTATCCAGAAAATAAAGGTTAGTTTTCCATTCACAGAGTTGTGCAGACAGAGTTTATTGGGACTTCCTCTTTGAGCTCATTCATTGTCATTCTTGTCATCACAGTGGTGGTGGGGGGTGGGGCTGGGGGCTAGGCTAAACAACCCGAGGTCTTCTTTATCACTTACTGTATATCAGCTGAACGTGCACAAGACAGTCACCACTTATAATAATAATAATAATAATAATGGCGCCTTTCCAAAACCAAGGCACCGAACAAAATTTTAAACATATCACGAATTACACATATTGCAGCGGATTAGTTGATGCAACAAACAAACAACCAGAATAAAATAAATAATACAATTCAGTCGCCAAATGCTTGGTGCCAAAGATGTGTTTTTAAATCGTGTTTAAATCCCTCCACGGACGCGCACTCACGTAACTGGCAGGGTAGAGAATTCCAGAGAGAAGGGGCTGCATGCATAAACACCCAGGCCCCAGAAGATTTTAAACAAACTCCTGGAATCTCTAACAACCCCTTGCCAGCTGAGTGGAGTGATCACCTGGGGCGGTAAGGTATCAGAAGCTCTTTCAGGTAGTCCGGGCCCTGTCCGTGTAGGGCTTTGTAAGTCAGAAGACCACCTCTACTCATTGTACCCAATAACTCCGTATGAAGTCTGAACCATCCATTGACTCTCCTGATACAAAATGGCCGCCATGGGTATAATGAGTTAAAGGTGATCCGATTGTATTGGCAGCCAGTGCATACCACGGAGCACTGGAGAAATATGGCAGGACCGGGAAGTTCCCGTCAAAAGCCGGGCTGCACTAGCTGCAAACGGCGGATTTCCATCCTAGGTAGCCCTACGTACAGGGAGTTGCAATAGTCCAAGCATGAGGACACAAAGCTGTGAACCAGCATGAGAAGGTCACTGGACAGAACAAGGTGCTTAATCCTGGCGATATTCCTCAGATGGTAAAATGAGGTCTTGACGACGGCCAACACCTGGGAGTGCAGGGTCAGCCCTTTCTCAAAGATTACCCCCAGGTTCCGCACCTGCTCAGAGGCCAGGAGGATAAACCCCCAAGGAAGACCCCTGGTGAACCTATCCCCTCGACCCCCTATCCGGTGTCCTGGGTCCACAACCAGCACTTCAGTCTTTCCCGAGTTCAGCTTCATCCAGTTCGAATCCATCCACTCCTGGATCTCCGCCAGGCAGTTATTAAAGACTGAGAGAGTTCTATTCTGGTCAGATGCAAAAGAAAGGTAGAGCTGGGTATCATCAGCATAGCAGTGAAACCTCAGCCCATACCTCCTTACAATGTATCTGAGGGGCAGCATGTATACTGCAAACAACATGGGGGACAACACTGATCCCTGAGGAACCCCACATAACAGAGGGATTGGGTCTGAAGAATGAATCCCAGACACCACCCTCTGAGTTCTTCCAGACAGGAAAAGATAAACCACCTGAGGACTGTACCCGACAGGCCACAGATGAACCTCAGATGACCGAGCAGAACCCCATGGTCCACAGTGTCAACGCTGATGAGAGATCAAGAAGGACCAAGATGGAATGGTTCTTCTGATTCTAGCCATCAGGAGATCATTGAGCACCCAACCCAGCGCTGTTTCCATACTATGCCTCTTTCGAAAACTGGACTGAGGGTTCATAGATATCATGGATGGTCAAATGTCTCTCCAGCTGTATGGCCACTACCTTCTCAACCACCTTCCCTAAAAAGGGAAGAATATAGATTGGTCTATAGTTCACATGGCAGCTTGGGTTCAAAGAAGCTTTCTTCAGAAGGGGTATTACCACCGTCTCCTTCAGGAAGCTATGAAACTCACCTGTTTTCAAGGAGCACCAAACTATCCATGCAAGGACCGGACCAATAGAATCAATACAACCCAAAACCAGGGAAGTTGGTCCTGGGTCCAAACTACAGTACATAGGGCACACACCTTGGACAATCCTCATGATATCCATGAACTCCGGGTGGTCGAAGGTACTCCAGGAAAGCTGGAGGCTAGTGGCCAAGTGCTGGTCACCAACAATGCCCATAGAGTGTGCTGGTTGGAGAGCTGCCCTGATGTTGACCACCTTAGCCGCAAAGAACCGAGCAAGCTCATCGAACTCTATTTGCAAAAATGCCTTCCGAACTTGTAGACAGGCTGGGTTGCACAGTCTGTTCACAGTTCGGAAAAGCTGGGCTGGTTGGATGTGAGTGGCTGCAATCTCCCCAGACAGGAACTCTGCCTTCTTACGGGTGACTGCAGATTGATAGGCTTGATAATGATCCATCAACCTAAGGCAGTTGGTATCAAGGGCAGACTTCCACTAGCAACACTCTAACCTTCATCCTAGTCGCCGCATCTCCTTCAAGGTCCCATCAAACCATGGGGACCGAGGGTGAAGGGAGAGAGGATGAACACGGACAGGAGCAATGACATCCAGGGCCACCAAAATGGGCATATTATAGGCCACCACAAGATCCTCTGGGTCGCTGTTTGCTACGGGAATAGACGATAGGTCAAGTACTGCCATTAGGCTTTCAGAGCTAACATCTCATAAAGGGCGATATTTGACCATCTCCACAGGAGTAAGCCTTCGAGGGGGAGTGCTAAAATTGAACCCCACGGTGTAGTGATCGGACCATCCGACTGGTTCCACCCCCAGATCTGAGGCTTCGATCCCCAGGAGGAAAACTAAGTCAAGAGAGTGACCATGTTTATGGGTAGCAGAGGTAACTATCTGCATAAGGCCCAGAGATGTCATCAACTGGAGGAAGTGTTGTACAAATTGTGAGAGTTCATCGTCGACCCAGGCATTAAAGTTGCCCAGGACCATCAGCCTGGGAAACTCAGATGCCTGTTGATGAGAAATCTACACTTCCCTGAAGGAACCGTTTCCCATCCCCAGTGGACAGTAGATGAGGACGATCCTACAACCCCACACCTACCACAGTACACTCAAATGACTCAGTCTGCTCAACTGGTACACTCATGAGGTCCAATTCGTCTTGAAACAGACCACAGCCCCCCCCCCATGATCCAATCTTGAGCAGTGGATCACAGAGTAACCGGCTGGAATTGCAGCCTCTAATATAGGGCCAGAGTTCTCATCCAGCCAGGTATTGGTGATGCAGGCCAGATCCACTGAATTTACAAGCTCTGCAATAATTGCAGTCTTGTTTTTAATGGATCTGGCATTGCATAACACTGCTCGAGTTGGATGAACTTCGGATGCTGCCCGAACTACATGCCCACCCAAATTGGTGGTGCCTCTGGCATGGCAACCAGACATGGAGGACCACGATCTGGGTTCCATTTCACCCAGGGTGTCTTCTGAACCCCACAACCTGATGGGATGGCCTTGCTCATTCAACTTCTGCCACTCCACCCCCACACCCCTCCTCCCCCGACGATACAATACCCAGTGCTCTACAGCACTGATAGATAGAATAATGTAAAGGAGGAAGACAAAGGGGTGGAGAGAGCGGAGGGCAGAGGATGAATAGCGCACGACCATGGGGACAGGCCTCCAACACATTCTGGCAACCAAATTAAACAAAAACTAACCATATAAACATAGACTAATCTTTAAAATTAAACTAAACCAAACCCAACATTCAATCAAAATCACAAAATTTTAAATAAATAGAATACGAAGTCACAGTTTTTAAGTCCAAGTCCAGTGTAGTTTAGATGACAAAAAACATGCAGAGCAGAAAATCTTAGGAGCTACTAAGGTCGTAATACATATGACAAGGCCAAAACTTTCCAGTCCCCAGTAGATCTCTACTTAAAAGACAGATAAGACAAATCCCAGGAACTCACACTTACAGGGCAAGACAGATACCAAGTCTTACTGGATTCTTCACACCCATTAGTCACTCCCACCAAAGAAGAATAAAACCAGAAGTCCAAACATTTCCCAGTCCAAGGGCACTCTCACTGCCCAGGCTCGAGAGGATGGCAAGGCAGTCTCACTGCCTTCCTAGAAAAATCCTCTTCGGTGGGTTACTGGCAGCTCTGAGGCTAACACAGGCCCCAAAAAATTCCCCAACCGGGGGTTGATCACAAAGCACATGAAGTCAGCACTATGGGTCTTGGTCCAGGCCCACCCAAGCAGCGGGACTAGCGGAAAGACCCTGGGGGCCACCCACCCACACCACCGGCTACCCAGCGAGATAGAGCCGAAGCTCCCTGCCCAGCTGCATACCCACAATCAAACCCACCAGGCAATCGGACCAACTAGTTACCTCCTCAAATTAAACTGCTCTTAACCCACCAACCTGCACCTTGCTGTGCCAACTGTAAAATATGAAAGGGACTTCACCACCAAAATCTCCTCATGCAATGTTCAGGGATCACTTCCTCACAGGTTGCTTGTCTTTCAAAGCCTCTGATTCTTCATCGGTTGGTAATCCACAAAACCAACTGACCAGGAACCGTAGACATGCCCCAGAAGTCTGAAATAATCCAATGACAAGATCTAATCAGTTCAAATAGCAAAAACAGCCAGTCTGATAGTTTAAATGTACAGAGGTGTTAACGGGCGGTAGCGATATCAGGATACACCCCAATACACACTCACAAGGCAATCACTATGCAACAAACGGCATCACACCTGGTCTCGTATACTCTGACTGCAGTTCGCCAACAAATGTCAAAGGAAGGAGGACAGCTTGAGGATGAAATGTTCCCAGGCTAGATGGTTAATCCGAGTGGTTAATCCTCTGAACAGCACTTCAGTAGGCATCCGAGAACTCCCAACAGAACCTCAAACAAATGGCACAGAACCAAAACAAAACAAACCAAATAAAACTGGTTCCCAAAATAAACAGAAGAGCAAATAGAGAAAATACAAATAAAACAGCTCAAAATTAAAAACTAAACAAAACTAGAAAAGAAATGAACTAAAACAAACCACAATCAGACATTAAGCTGCTGCAGCAACTGATGGCACACCCAGCCCGGCGGCCCTATACCTTCCCCACTTGCCCATGCCCACTTGCTCAACAGGTTTCCATTCATTCTCTTCCTCTGCAGCCAATAGAAAGTTAGCAAAGAGATACAGTACTGATAGCTGCAAGGAGCAGTAGCAGGGCACAACTTAGTTACTGATGGCCATAAAAAGGCATATCCCAGTCCCCAATGCATTTCAATGGGACAGCTGCAAACATTTCCTGACTCTGATCCCAATAGGAGCTGGTCACAGATCAGCACTAATAAGTTATACCCTTCAAAGTCTGCACAAAATTACCTGTGAAAACAATTGTGAACTGCCATTAATCCGAGATCACAATATGCAGAGAGAAGCACAAGTAATCTGTCTCATTTTGCTTTATATTCTTTTAACCCATCTCCTGGTTTGTATGCACATACTGACTGATAATCTGTTAACTTATCAACAGAGGAAAACAGCAAGCAACCAGTTCATTAGGACCAGCCCCAGAGAACCAAGGCAGCATCTGACCATGCATCCTCTTGCTACTAACCCTCCCTACCCTTTCCATTATAGGCCCATTTAAGTTGCCATGACATGCAGGAGATGCAGAGGTAGTTTGCAAAAAAGAGTAGTATGTAGAATGCATGAACAATAATAGAATGCAGAAAATATCCCCATTTGTTTAGTTTTTGCAGCTCTCTAATGCACATGCATGTGTTCTTGTAGATAAAAACTACATTGATCTTATAGATAAAAAATACATTGATCTTAAAGCAAAAGTCCCCTCAGCTGTTTTTTTTGTTTGCCTGTGTAGTTTGTAGACAATAAACAATGATTACCTTTTTCCTGCATCTCCCTAATTTCATCCTGAATTGAATTTAACTGAAATTGCTTCACTCTGTTCTGCCCTGGTGTGAAACCTGTTTCACTCCATTGCAAATGTCATGAGCCCACTCATAAAAGGAAACATGACAGCTGATCATTTATTTATTATATATTTATTTATTGAATTTTGATGACCGGGCAAGCCCACTGGGCCCCGAAGGTCCCTTTTTCAGGGGCGACCCGGGAATAACATTAAGAGACACATACAGTAGAAAAACATGTGGGAGTACAGAATAACACGGTATACAGTATTCAGCTGTTTACACATAGCAGACATGACATTGGTTAGATGTTGTTCATTACATTATTCATTGACAAAGACATTATTGAGACAGTACTGTAGATTTCCTTGGTAAGCCTAGTTCAGGAGCATTAATAGGTTCAGATTAGGGAAGGAAAGCTATAGTGCACACATTGTTAGGGGCTAACACTTATAGTTAGGTGAACAGTCTGCAGTGGTAACTGCAATAGTGTCAGGGGCGGAGGCAGTGGCATATGCTTGTTGATAGAAAATGGGCCTTGAGTCTAGTGCGGAAGCACGGCAGTGATGGGGTGTCCTGAATCTCCACAGGGAGGTCATTCCACAAGGAAGGAGCAGTATGAGAGAATGATTTTTGTCCTGCCTTAGTCCTGACCTTGGGGACATCCAGTAGCGTGTGGCCCGAGGATCTAAGGCTACGCTGGTTTAGTTTTGCAGTAAGGAGTCCCCCAAGACTCTGGGGAGGTGAGGGGCTAATTATCTTCTTTGCCAGGCAGAGTACAGAGTAACTGAGGCGAGATTCGAAGGTTGGCCAATTAAGCTTTGCCATCGCCCCGCAGTGGTGGCTCCTGGTGGGGGATGGGGTTGCAAAGCGGGCCACCTTGTTGTATAGGGTCTGTAGTCTACTGAGCTCAAGCTTTGCGATACTCTGAATGACCGGGGCAGCATAAGTTAGAGTTGGAAGTAGGACACTATTTGCTATAGCAATCCTAGCTTCTGGGGTCAGCGATTCCTTGAGCCGATACAGTAAACCTAATTTTGCATGGATTGTTCTTGTGACTTGGTTCACATGTTGTTTGAATGTGAGACCTTGGTCAATAGTAAGGCCAAGGTACTTAGTTGAGGCGACAACTTCGAGCTTGTTACCCTCAAGGGACGAGAGTTGGAGTAGATGTGTCCTATCTAGTCCAAGGGCTCTTGGTCCTAACAGCATGGCTTTGGTTTTGCCAGTGTTAAGGACCATTTTATTCTTGATGAGCCACTTCTCCATGATATGAATATCTTTTTGGAGAGAGGTGCTAAGGTCATCCAAGTTGACCGAGGTATTGTAGATGACGGCATCATCAGCGTATTGTATGACACTGCTGCTTCCACAATGATTACGCAGTTCATTTACATACAACGAGAACAATAGTGGCCCAAGTATAGATCCCTGGGGTACACTGTCCTTAAGGGACAATGGTTTAGAGAGTGTGTCCAGCCACCTGACCCTCTGTGAGCGTCCGCGAGGTAGCTTTCACCCATTTGAGGGCGTGGGCATCGAGGCCTGTGGCGTGGAGTTTTGGAGTAAAAGTCCGTGATCCACCCGGTCAAAGGCCTTAGATAGGTCTATGAAACTGCCCCTGTAATGGAGCCCGAGTCTAGGTTTCTGAGTACGCCTGTAGAGAATTTGATTAGGCAGTGTCTGTCCCATGTTTGACTGGAAGCCATGTTGGGATGGGGACAGCAGCATGTGCGCCCAGGTATTCCTTAAATTGGGCATAGACGAGCTTCTCCTGGATTTTAGCCAGGGCACACAGCAGGAGACTGGCCTGTAGTTCTCATTGGTTCTACTGACCCACCTTTATGAATTGGGACCACATGCGCCTGCTTCCATAACTCCGGCACAGATCCTTCAAGTAATGACCTATTGATCAGCCAGGTGAGTGGTAGTGCAGGTACAGTAGCCCCATCTTTAGCAGCATGGCTTTGAGACCGTCCGGCCTCCAGAGCCTCTTGTTTTAAGGGTGGTTAGAGAGGCCAGAACCTCTTTGACCTTAACCAGCCTTAAATGGGAAGGTGGATGGCCAAGGGTAAAGGGATCCAAAGGAGAAGACTGGGAGTTGGGTACCGATAAGCCTGCCTGTTGGTTATGGTTTGTGAAGTAGGAATTGAGGGTCTCAGCGATTAGTGAGGCATCGTAGTACCTGTCTATGAGCTGTGATAGAGCCCATGACCGTCATTGAATTGCTCTTAATCAGCTTCATTGATGTGAGACCAGAAAGTCCTAGGGTTGCCTAGGTTGGCTTTCTGGAGGTGGTTTAGATACTCCATTTTGCTACTTTGGTGTCCCTTTACACTGGTTACGGAGGGCTCTATAGGTGACCTGGTCGGCTGGGAGAGCCAGTCTTTGGACTTTCCAGGCTTTATCACGGCTGGTCATCAGGGCCTTTAAGGGGAGTGATCCACTTGTAGCAATGGCCTTTACCCGGTAGGTTTTATTAGGCCAAGAGGTCCGCAGCCCACATGATAGACTCTATTAAAGAAGTCCACTGCCCCCTCCAGGGTGGGGAGACTTCTTATTGGGCTCCAATCCAGGTTGGCCAGGAGAGTGATGTAGTGCTCAGGGGAGAACTTAGAATAGTTTCGGGCAGTGAGTATTCTAGGTGTGACTTTTACTGGTCTGTTTTTCCAGACACAGAAGATTAGTGAGTGGTCACTGAGAGCATCCGACAAGGTGCCAGCGGCTTGAATGTTTGGAGGGTTGGACACCAGTACCCAGTCAATGATTGAGTGGTTACCCGTTTTGTAATTCAGCCTTGTAGGCAGGGAGATAATTTGGGAGAGGTTGGCTTCATGTAGCAGACCTGGAATTGAGGACCTTGCCTCTTTGGACCAGTCAAGGTTGAAGTCTCCGAGGATGATGAGTTCAGTTGACAACTCAGCTGCAAGAGTTCTAGAGAGTGTCCCGAGGGATTGGAGAGCATCCTTTGGTGGACTATATACACACCCTACGTTGAGGTGTTTGGTGCCACCGAGGGTAATGCGTACAAAGATAGCTTCAATGTCGGGGGCAGAGTAACTTGCAGGTTAATTTGTGAAGAGAACAGGGAAGCCTTCACGTAGATTAGAACCCCACCCCCTCTTTTCAGGAGTCTGTCCTTCCTGTAACTGTTGTAACCATGGACAGCAAACTCGTGGTCAAGGATCGATGGTTTTAACCATGTCTCAGAGACAGCAAGCACATCCGGGTTAAAAAGGGCTAACCATGCTTGTACCTCATGAATTTTGGCCTAAGACTACAAATATTCATGTACTAGCCTCATGCCCTGGGTGAAGTCCAGTTCAGGTCATGAGAGTTGGAAATAGAGGTGTTGACAACACCAGGCCCTGGGTTAGGGTGAATGTCTCCAGCCTTAATATCAAGGCAGTTAACAGGAGTCGGAGAACAAGGGATAGAGGTGGGAACCTAGTATTATTTTTTTGTTGTTTTTTTGTTTGAGGGTCAATAGGAGGAAAGTTCTGTAGCAAATCCCACTCCTACTGAGCTTGGCGGCAAGGAGGATGGCTAAGTTGTCAGCCAGGGGTGGGCTAAAGTCATGCAAGGTCTGGTGAGATGCTGGCCTGTTAGGGAGGCTGTTCAGTCGTTCCTAGTCCACCAGCTACCCAGTCGACCCAGAGTATTGTAGCTATGTACAGAGCTGCCAGGAGGAAACCCTTGTTTGGCCTGAGTGGGCCCAAGGTACCAGTCAACTGGGACCTTGATTCTGGCATTATGATCTTATTTGGGGATATTAGCCTGGTCTCGTAGCAAGGGGAAGAGAAGCAGACTATATACTGGGGGTGCCAGGACAGACAACTATCTGGAGGCTCTTAGGAATGAGGGCTTCAAAACTTTGCTGTCTCACGTTTAGATCGCCAATATTCATTAAACCTTAGGCTTCTTAGTAGTGTTAGATACTAACGCTGATATGTAAGAGCAGTAAAGCAGTAGCACAAGGTAATAGTCAGCTAGGCACTACTCCGTGGCAGTTACTGACTGGACATTATTCATCGGCAATAGTAATTAGGTTACTAATGGTACTCATTTCAGTATATGATGCCATTGGTATAACATACTAGCGTACTATTGAGGATACACTATACAGAAAGTTTTAGTAAGTTAGGCACATATTGTCTAGTTAAGAACTGTTAATTGTGCATTTAAACCTTGGATACTATAGCTCAGTAATAGATACCCTATGGCAAGTTAGTCCATCAATATACAGTCAGTCAAACACGTTACAGTTAGGTAGCAGACTGAACACAGTGGGAAGCACACTTAATTATGTGAGCCTGTGGTGGTTACAATTAGGGATACAAAGCCACCTGCCTTGATCCTCCCCCCCCGGTACTTCCTATACGTGTAGGGCTTACCAAGGGCGGAGCTACCATTATTTAATCAGCCCAGCACCAGGGAGGGTGGGTGGTGGAATTTTCAAAACAACCACAGCTGTTGTCCGATTGCAGCGGGGGAGGTCCACAGGACAGATTGAGCTGTCGGTGCCTCAACCCCGCAGTTTCAGGCTTCTTCTTGTCGGCGGAGTGAGGGGGGGTCCCTGATCCCGTCTGTGCCCTGGTCTGACTTTTCCCAGTATTGTAAAGAGCAGAGAGGGGGGAAGCAGCCTATTTAACCTGGCTGCACTCCTCGTCAGTTCCCCTCACAGCCAATGGGCTCGGATTAAGTTCAGGTTGAAAAAAAGAGGCGCCAAGCGGGAGCAGCGGCAAGGAGCAGGACAAAGGGACCAGCAGGTAAAGGTACTGAGGGATGACTCAAAGTCCAGGATTCAGAGCCTCGGCAGGCGTTGAGGGTATCCGTCGGAAAAAAACAACCGCAGCTGTTGTCCGATTGCAGCGAGGGAGGTTCGCCGGACAGATTGAGTTGTCGGCGCCTCAACCCCACGGTTTCAGGCTTCTTCTTGTCGGCAGAGTGGGGGAGGGGTCCCCGATCCCGTCTGTGCCCCGGTCGGACTTTTCCCAGTATTGTAAAGAGCAGAGAGGGAGGAAGCAACCTATTTAACCTGGCTGCACTCCTCGTCAGTTCCCCTCACAGCCAATGGGCTCGGATCAAGTTCAGGTTGAAAAAAAGAGGCGCCAAGCGGGAGCAGCGGCAAGGAGCAGGACGAAGGGACCAGCAGGTAAAGGTACTGAGGGATGACTCATATTTGCACATCAAAGAGACTGGGAGTAAGCAAAGAGCTCCTAGTACATAAGAATTACTCAGCTAAATAACAAAACGTCACAAGCTGCAGCATCATTCCAACTGCATTTTTCCAACTCAGACATACTTAAAACAACAGAATGCATTAGGGAACCTACCTTAAAAAGTTTGATGGCCAGCACAAGACAAGAATACAGGGACTTCAGAAGACATACAACAGAACTTAACTGACAGTAGCACCTCTTCTGGCGTGTGCATGTATACATCATCAACTCCCATGGTGCCTTGCAAGAGTGAGGTCATGACCTTTGCAATGGAGTGAAACAGATTTTCACATCAGGCCGAACAGAGTGAAGCAACTTCATTTAAATTTAAATTAGAATGAAATTAAGGTGATGTAAGAGAGGGAATCATAGTTTATGCCTACAAACTACACAGGTATACAGAAAACAGGCTGAGAGAACTTTCTCTTTAATAGAGTTAGAAGTAAAATGGAGGATGTTTATTAATGACCTACACTGTGTAACCTGCCAGGGAGTGAAGGGGTCAGGTCTAGTTACTTACATTCCCTAAACACTTTGACAGGAATCTCAAAATAAATGATGCTTTAACAAGTAAAAAATAGGTTACGTGATGCTGTCAAATAAATATTTACACATGATATAATAGAAATTCATTTCTCTGTTATGCTTTTCTGAGCCAGAGCCTAATTTTCCAAAGAAATCTGCAGATTTTTATCAAGATTCCATCTTCCTTGCAATTAAACAGCCATTGAACTAAGGATGCTGGAAGAAGATAAACATCTGACAAAACTGGGCCAAGATATTGGTTCTCTCTACTTTGAACAGTGACTAGAATAACATGTACCAGGCCATCAGGTTTACCAATACCACATATACACTGCTGCTATAAAACATCTTGATGTTTAAACAAAAGAGTTACTTTCATAAAGTTCCATTCGGAATTCATTGAAAAGTCTTCAGCTTTCAAGTTTTAAAAAAAAAATCTCTCCTGTGAAGAACTTTTTTGGAGGCAATGCAAAGATGACATTTTAAATGTTTAGCAATAACCATATCACTGGTCTTTGCAATGTCCCTGAAGCATTGCTTTAGTTGGAACTTTATAATTTGCCACGGGTAACAAAAAATTGTCTGCAAATAAGCTGGGTAAACCTGCTGCTGGTTGCATTCTTTCCTAATTAGATTGTTGGACCTTCGATGATATCCTAAAGAAAAAGACGATCTGTTCTTCAAAACAAAGCCTGGGAAATCATTCAGGTGGAAGCATATGTATGCTGAGTAAATAAGGAAAAATTCCTTCATTTGCTAAGGTATTCTAAAGAAAGTTGTCAGAGTTCTGCCCGTGAAATGGCAGGAGATACACCTGTGGGACTCTGAGGATGTAACGATAAACTTTATCCATGACAGTCTCTAAACCACCTGTGCCTTTTCTCCCTAAACCTTAACTCTATATAGGAGGGAGGTTTAACTTCAACATTCAGGACAGTAAGAATTCCAAGGTTTTCTCCATATTTATGGATAAGAAATTAGAGTGACAGAGATTTGAAAACAACTCAGCCTTTTCTAAAAAACAAAGTAAAGAGGAAGAGAGTAACATTAAGTTGTCTGCAAAAAGGATGACCAACTGGAACAGTTAGTACCGTAGGATCATGATGGCTCTTGTTGTGTAATTTTGATGTTATCATATTCATGTAAGTGTTAAAAGTGTCAGAGCCAAAAGACACCTTAGTCTTAAACCAGCATTCCCATAAACTGTCTCTCTGTTACAGTACCAGACAGAATATCTGTCTTTGGACAAGGTCCCACTGTGTAGATGTATAAGCATATCCAGAAGGACTGGGTCTATACAATCTTGTCCAATTCTTGCCATGAAAACTGTTCTACAGATGGACTCAAACGCTGATTTGAAATCAAACAAATAGACAATCTAATAGCAATCAGGGGAGCTTTATTAGAAATCCTGTCAACAGTCACTGTTTTTTCCTGTCCATGTGCTCAACACACACACTAAATGTAATGATGAATTTTGAAATCTGCATGAAGAGTACTGTGACAGACCCAATGGCAAGGCATGCATGGGCCACCTTTGGTAAATTGGTGCAATCTGGTAAATTGTGGTTCAAGGACAAGTGCTAGAGACACTCCAGTTGACACAGTGACCAAGCCACAAGGGCTTTGGCTGTTGGTGGGCTCAGTAAGGAAACCATTAATTTCTCTACCACACGGGGAGTCAATAACCAGCCCAAGTTTAATGGACTAACACAGCTGTATTAACAACTGATCACCTGCAAGAAGGAGGGTTAGAGCAAATGTCAGCTTTAAACATTACCCTCTTAGGTGCCTTCCTAGGCAGGCCAGACCTACCCCTACCCACCAGGTACCAGGTTTTAAACAGACCCAAATGGAAGCTCCATTAACTCAATCCCCAAGTAACACAAGTGTTGAATCGCTGCAGGCCCATAGATGTTGCTGTGGGTTGGCCAGCATTGCAGCACTTTAAACAGAACAACGTCCTCAGTTCCCCAAACCCCATAGGCCATGCAATTGCTTAAATGGAAAACCCTCTCAACACAAAGTATTTGTGAAAAAATGAAAAAAATTTACATTGCTACAATCCTGGGTTGCCCATACCTTGCCAGACTTTCTTGTGATAACTGAGACATGGCTCAAGACCACCACAATGGACAGGGAAGTTAATCACCTAACTGTCAGCTATTCAGAGCTGATCGCCAAACAAGGGAGGCAGAGTAGCCATATATGTAAAGCTGGTTTAGTTGTATCCTGTACTGCTGCAACATCTATGCCTCAAGGAATTTGAGTGTCTATCTCTAAAAGTCTCTCTCCCCAATACAGCAGCTTTCCATTTAATTGGATGCTACAGACCCCCTCTGCTGAACACAAGCTCTTATCCCACCTGGAAAACCTGGTCAAGTCCTGTACTGAAGAAGTCATTATCATAGGGGACCTGAATTTCAACTGGCTCACCCAGGCAGCTACACTCTGGTATCATTCTGTGACACCTATGGCCTGCCACAGTTAATTAATGAACCAACAAGACTAAATGCAAGGAATAGTAGTAACAGTACTCTACTTGACATCATACTAGTGAGTAAACCACATCTATTCACACATGCTGGAGTGCTCCTATCGACATAAGTGACCACTGCCCCATCGCAGGGTAAGATCCAACAGCATTAAAACAGATCCTGCAAAATTCCTCATGAGGAGATCCAAGAAAAACATCAATATTGAAGGATATCTGCATGATCTAGCCTACTCTCCACACTGGCAAAGTTCTATCTTGCACATTCTGTAGAAAAGCTCAGCAGGTGCTAAGTAGTATTATATTAAATGCCCTTAACACCATGCCCCAATCTCTAGTATCTGAATAAAAACAAATCCTGTCGCTGGTTTTCAGCTGACCTCAAAGCTGCACTGCTGGAGAGAGATAAACTTTGGAAAGTAGCAAGAAAAACTAAGAATGTCATGGACTGGATGATCTTTAGGAAAGCCAGGAATAAATGCACTAGGAAAGTTAGGGATGCAAAGGCTGCCTACTACCTGGCCCAGCTTGACTCCTCCTACCATAATACTGCTAGATTTTGGGGCACCATCAAGGGTATGATGAGCCAGGATGTTAACAACCCCCTTCCAACCCATTTACACAGTAACTATGGCCCCATTACTGGCACATTGGAAATCCTGGATGCATTCAACAACCACTTCACAACAGCTGGCCTTGCCTTTGACTCCTCCCAGCTAACCTATTAAGGGATCATTTAAGCTCCCACTATATGGTGAACAAAGAGTTGACTCCTCCTTTAGCTTCAAACCTATACTGTTGAAACAAGTTGAGGATCTATTATGGCATCTAGATACCAAAAAAGTGCAGGAGCAGATCTTCTGGACCCATTCTTTCTAAAGATTCGTGTCATGTGCTTGCAATCCCCTAACTCACCTCTTTAACCTTTCCTAAACTCTGGCTCTATTCCACGCTGTGGAAGACAGCCCAAGTGGTCCCCTTCTAAAATCAGGGACCTATGGATCTTAATAACTACAGGCCCATTTCCATCCTACCTGTGTTATCCAAGATGCTGGAGAAATTAGTGAGTATTCAGTTAAGGGAATATCTGGACAATGCTAATCTATTAAATCCAGCTCAATCTGATTCAGGGCCAAACATAGCACTATCACTGCATTAGCCAAGGTCACCAATGATTGGCAAACCAACTGGATAAAAAGAACAATGTCTGTGCAGTATTCCTGGACCCGAGCAAAGCATTCGAACACTGTGGACCATGAACTGCTACTCTCATCCCTACACTCCATTGGCCTAGATCCATCCTCCCTTAAGTGGTTCAGATGCTACTTCTCCAGTAGATCACAGCAGGTAAAGCTGAAGGTGACCTCTCCCCATTAAGACCACTGTCAAGAGGAGTCCCCAAGGCTCTATTCTGGGTCCTATCCTTTTGCTATTTATATAATAAAATTGATTCAACCCTTACCAAGTCCTCAGTACATCTCTTTGCTGATGACACTGTACTGTATGCAGCAACCTTCACCTAAAGTTGCTCATGAAATCCTACAAGCAGAATTCTCCTGTTACAACATCAGCTTCTCGAGAAAAGCTTCTGCTAAATGCAAAGAAACCAAAGCAATGATGTTCACAACCCAAAACTCCACCAACACATCCTCTTCAATCAGTCTCCCCCAGATATGCACTATACTTGGAGAAAATCTGGAGTATGTTGAAAATTTCAGATACCTAGGTGTGTGGATTGACAACAGACTTGACTTTACTCAGCATCTAGAACAACTGCTGAAAAAGCTTTGCCTAAGGCTTGGCCTCCTCTACAGATTAAAACCCTTCCTTAATAGAGATTCAAAGATGAGATTAGTCCAGGCCATCTTTCTATCAGTCATTGACTACGTAGACTCTCTATAGTCACTGCTCCACTCCCTACCTTCAAAAGTTGGATACCTTATACCATAGAGCAATAAGGTTCATTACAGACCTGCCATATAATACTCACCATTGTTCTCTATGATTCAGTTGGATGGGTTTCCTTCATGTCAGGAGGAGCAGAAATGCAGCTCTATGGATCTACAGAGCTTATCAAAAAACTCCCAAGCTATATCCTGACTGCTTCAACCTGACCATTCCCAGTTCCTATGCCCTAAGAAGCAACAATATCATCCTGCTCAAATTGCCCAAAGTCAACACCAAAATAGGGAGGGCAGCAATCAGCTACTCTCTAGCCATAGCATGGAACACCCTACAAAAATCCCTAAAACTGTCCATTATCATTCCATTTACATCCTTCAAGCAGCACTGTACAGCCTTCTTCACAGAGAAATGCAGTTGCTACCGCTAGAGATAGAATAGTCATCCCACAAAACCTTATTCCAATCACATATGGCATATTCCTTCCAGCCAGACACCGCCAGTATATGGCACCCAATATTCCCTTCACCATCCTTGTACTCATTATGTGAGTGACTGTCATGGCCCTCATTGTGATATATATGTATTGTACATATTGTAGATGTTAGTTTAACTTTCTCTTGCCAAGCTTTAACATTTGAATTCTCTGTATAGTATTGTGTTATAAATAACATTTTCTTGTTTCTGTATGTATAACTGTCTCATAAGTATGTGATGTAATTGCTGTGCACCAACTCGAACCTTGACCTTATCAGGTCCATCTTGTAAATGAGCCTTGCTCAATGATGATCGCCTAAATAAATAAAGATTTGATTGATTGATTGATTGATTTGCAATCCAAATTACAAAATACAGTGAAACAACAGGTGGTGCCCCTTAACAATAATGCTGCACTGTGGCATACTCATGGTTCCTGGACCTGGATGGCTCCTCCTGATGCAGCAGGCCACTAGATCTCTGCTCTCCCAGGGCATCTACAAGGCAGGTGGGCTTCATCTCTCTGCTCTGTGCGGAACTGGACACCTTGGGCACTAACTGCAAGTTCCACTTGTTCCGGACTGCTGAGGCCCCAGTCTGACGCTCACATATCCTGGCTTCCAAACCCTAGGTCAGAGGCAGCCCGGCACCATGCTGTAGTGTTTGCTACAGGACCTGGATCAGCAGCAGCACTTGGTCTTTTCTCAGGCTATATCTTCAGCGTTGCCTACATGCTGGCTTGCAAGGAGTTGCCACTCTTCTTCCTCTCTGAACTCAGCAGCTGTGTTCGTAGTTTGCTCTTCTTTTAGGCTCAGGATGGCACAGTTTGTACCCACTTCCAGCACTGCAGACCTTTTCACCATGAGATCGCAACAGATCTCCCTCCTGCAGCACAGTCCAGCCTTTATAGGCCCTGCTAACAGTCTGTCTCAATTTATGCCTGGGGCTGTCACTCCAGAAACTTGACAGACCACAGGACAACAGAAAAGGTGCCAGACCCTGATGCCCCTTCTTTCCTTAAAAACCTCCCAGAGTCCCTTCCCCTGCAAGGTTTCTGAGCATGGGGGTGGGCCCATTTGAGTGGGTCTATTACAGTACATATGACAGTAATTATAAACTACTATTAATCAGAGTTAAAAAGGTGCTGCGTAGGCTTGGACTAGCCATTAGGTACCTGAATCGGCTACACCAGGTAATGAAGTTTTTATGCCAGGTAAGGACCAGTACTTAGGGTAATATACTACCCCACCTGGATTAGCAGCTCTGAAATTGGGTCAAGTAGATTGGGTTGGGTGGTTCACCTCAGGTAGTTCACTGCACTGCGCTGTCTCATATCTCTGATGTCTTACTTTGCTGCATAATGTATGGTAGAGCACACCTCATGATCCTGTCTGCAGCTGTTAGTCTAGCTGCTGAGTTTGTCCCTCCTCCGGAGTTCCACTAATTAGAGAACTAGGTTGATGATGGGATTGTCCTGCTGCCACGTAATCACTGATTAATGTGCTCCCGACACAGTCAGAGTGACAGTGTGTCTCATTCTCTCTTGTCTATTACTCACATCGAACTTCTCTCTGTATGGCCCTTGTCAAGTTGGACAGACAACTTCATAAAAAAAAAAAAAAGCAAAATAAAAATAAAACAGGCTCACAGTCACAAGGGAGCAGGTGAAAAAGAAAAGAAAAACAAAGGAGGAACTGGGGATGGAAGAGAGAGAGAGAGAGAGAGAGAGAGATAAACCATGCCTGAATCCAACATTAGTGTTCTGTGGAGGGAAACAACGGGACACAAATGACTTTAGGGAGTCAGACTTGTCAGAGAAATAAGAAAGTGAAAGTGGGAATCGGGAGTGAGGGAGAATGCTCACTGCTCAGGGCAGCCAGCTGGCTTGCCCTCTCTGCAGGACTCAAGTAAGTCAAATTGTCACTCTCAAGCAGCTAGGAGGGACATTTATGTTTTTTTTTCTTGTTTGCCTAACAACCCATTAGTGGCAGGCAGCACAAGAAAAAAAAACACTGCTCTGCTCACTGTCTTTTTTTTCATATTTTGGTTGGGTTGTATTTCGCCTGTCCTACCTGCCTCAGTAATGCCCTCCATGGGTATTTTATTTATTTAGTGATTCGGAAAAGACCTTTATGCGCAAGCTCTTTTACAAAGGTTCCACGTCATAGGCTGCAAAACAAAGAACAATAGGAGAAAGCAAAGGTACATTACAATGAACTATACAGCTTGGATTCAGAACTTATAGAATAACTCAAACATAGGTACAAGTTAAATAACAAGAAAAACACTTTATGAGGGGAGGGGTAAGCAGCCACAGAGTGCCTTGTCAGTAGTTCAGAGGGACGGGGATAGCTGGCAGTGGGGTGAAGAAACGAGGTACAAGAGGGAGGTATGTAATGCGGTGGAGATGAAGGGTGGGGGAAGAAGGGCGATAAGGTATAGGGCTAAATGGTGGGGTGAGAGGAGGCTGAGTGGAAAAGACATGTTAAAGTAAATGGTGGGGTGTGAGGAGGCATGGTCAGGTAGCCTGCATTAGTAGTGACTGTTAGAGAAACTCACGGGACTGTGAGTTGGAGGAGGGTGGGGTGGCGGGTGCCGAAGGAGCATGATGCAGGCTGATTGCTGACGCAAGTCATGAGAAGGGACAGAGGAAGGGGGTACTTGAGGCCTGCCTAGTGCTTGCTGGGGGGTAGAGAGAGCAGTTGTGGCTGGACTCAGGGGCAGGTGCACTTAGAGAGTGTTATTAGGTGCTGTTTGAGGTCAGTTTTGAATTGTGCCAGACAACTGGTGGCCAAGAGGTGCCCAGCGAGTTCATTCTTCCACAGGGGGCCCAGTAGACAAGTGCACCTTGCCCAAGTGAGGTGCAATGGAAGGGAATAGCCAAGGCCCTTCTAGTCCTCCCTCTGGTGATCTGTAATGAGTTGGCCACCTTGATCAAATTGCCTACATAAGGTGGTGTTTTACCCAATAGAGCCTTCTTCCCTAGGATGCAAGTCTGGAATTTGACCCTGTTTCTTAATGACAGCCAATTTGCTCGTTTGTACAAAGTGCAGGTGTGAATACCATGATCAGCATCCAGGGTGAGTCTGCAGGCTTTGTTGAGTGCAGCCTGAACCCTCTTGAGCGCTGTATCCATTGCCGCTCCATAGACCACTAGTCCATAGTCAATAGTAGATATAATTGAACTGTGGACTGAGACGTGGAGGACCCCCAGAGAGAGGTGTTGCCTATGCCTGTACAGGACACCAATCTTGGTATTGACTGTCTTGACCAAAGAGTCAATATGGTGTGCAAATGTGAGGGTATCATCTATTATGACCCCTAGATACTTGAACAAGTGAACTTGTTCCAACGGCTCACTGCATGAGTTGGAGATGATGAGGGGGTGGTGCTTATTTTTGTTGTTGGGACTGGACATAAGCATGGCCTTGGTCTTCTTGTAGTTTAGTAGCAACTTATGACTACAGAACCAGTCCTCGAGTTTGGAGAAGGAGTTCTATGCTCAGATTGTAAGGCAGTTTGAGACATGCTGCTGCTCAGAGCACAGCATCATCTGCATATAGTATGAGTTTGGTGTCCCATCCTGTGGAATGTCATTTAAGAAGCGTTGAAGAGTAGAGGCCCCAGTATTGATCCCTGGGGTACCCTAATGATACCTCTCTTGTGCTGGATACTGTTTGCCCAATTTTGACACATTGATTTCTCCGTAACAGTAGTCTTGAAGCAGCAAAGGGCATTGGGTGCCATGCCCATGTTTTGCAGTTGGGTCAGTAACAGGGGTGGTTGACTGTATCAAGGTTGGTGAGGTCAATAAAGACAAACCCCACCAGTTTGCCTTCATCCGGGGCCTTATGTGCATAGTTTGTGTAGTCCAGCAGGGCAGTGGTGGTACTGTGATTTTGTCTGAAGCCATGCTGGTTGAGGCATAGTAGATTATACTTATTGAGGTAGTCAATGAGTTGACCCACCACAATTTTTTCCAGTGCTTTGGACAGGGGGGGGAGAGGATTGAGATGGGTCTGTAGTTGGCTACCAGAGACTTGTCGCCTCCTTTATGCACTGGCATAACTAGGGCCTGCTTCCAAACTGCCAGGAATTGGGCCAGGGACTTATTATACAGCATGGTAATGGGTACTATAAGAATGCCCAAGGTGAGGGATAGCAGTTTCATGTCTATCCCGTCACTGCTCAGTCTGGTCTTACCTAGTATTTTCTTGACCATAGTAAGGGTCTCCTTCACCATAACCCTTTTAAAGTAGAAGGTCGGGTGAGAACACTCGGTAGATATGTCGTTAGAGTGGTTCAAATCAGGTTGAAAATAGGCAGGTGGTAGCACTATGGTAAGATCGGTGAAGACCTTATTGAAGGCTTCTGCAATAGCTAGAGGGTCTGTAGTGGGGGGTGTTACTGATATCGAGCAGCTGAGGATGCTTCTTGTCCTTCTTTCCAAGGATGCTTTTGATGTTATCCCAGAATCTTTTCCCATCACCCCAAGAATTGCAAAGCTGGGCCTTATGATAGTTGGCTTTGGCGAGCCGAATTAGCTTGGTGCAGCAGTTCTTGGCTGTTCTGTAGCACTGGTAGTCATGCTTGCTACTTGTGTTTCTGGCCTTCTCCCAGAGAATGTCCCTTTCTTTCAGGTGGGAGAGGAGTTCCCCATCAATCCAGCCATTTGCTTGCCCCCAAATTTTTCTTTTGGTGAGTGGGGCATAGATGTCACAGATGGAGCTAAAGCCCTTAATGCAGTAACTGAGGGCCTGATCAAGGGTAGGCACCAGGTTGATAGGAGTCCAGTCATGCAGGACAAGGGCTGATTTGAGGGCTCCAAGTTAACCGTTCCTCAAGACCCTGCTTTCAATGAGGATGGGTGGGCTTTTGGTAAATTTATTAGACCACAGGAAGGTGATTGGGGAGTGGTCACTTAGCATGTCTGGGAGAACCTTGATCTCAGAGATCCGGGATGGTGAGCTTGCTAGGATCCAGTCAAGGAGGTACTGTTTCTTGTCTTATAGTTCTGCCTGGTGGGGCAGGTGACAAGTTGTGTCAGGTTGGAGGTGGCTGTTAGATCCCTGAAAGGGGCAGCCTCCTTTCCATCCCAGTTTATGTTTAAGTCCCAGGAAATGACAAGCTTCATCCCCTTTGGAAAGGTGCTGATAATGTCCATAATTGTGGGAAAGCCTGTTTGGCTTTCTTGGGAGGTAGGTAGATTGTGGCAAGGATGAGAATTTTGCCATTCTGACCGACCTGTGCCTTTATCACTACTCAGCCACCCTGGTTCCAGGGAGGACGGTGTACTGCAGAGAGTCCCTGGCATCCCCCACCTCTCTTGCCTATTCTATCAATCCTGTATGCTTGGAAGCCTTTGAGAGCAACTGCTATCTTTAATCCTACTGGTCAACCAAGTCTCCGTTAGGGCAGAGGATGTCAGGGGTATGGAGGGCCATCCATGCCTGAAGTTGGTCAAATTTTGCAGTTAAACTGCAGATGTTCAGTGAGGCTATTTTAGGCTTTTAACCTTATGAACACCAGGGCCTGCTGAAGTGAGTGGGCCTGGGTTCGAGTGAATGTTGCCAGAGAGGAGCAGGAGCATAAAGATGACCTTTCTGGAAGAAGGTTTATGCTAAATTTGGCTCAGACTTTCCCGCCGAGGCTTCAGATGATTCAGGTAGTTGGACACTGGTTTACTTATTAGGGTATAGCTAACCATTACTACCCCTATGCGAGAGGAGGGCATATGGCCACCAGTGTTTGAAGGGTAAGGCCAGATGAGTTGCTGCCCACAGCTAAGTGAGGCAGTTTCTGGAAGGTGCGTTGACAGGCCAAGCACTACTCAGTAGTGGTTCAGAGGGGGTAGCAGTGGCCCAGCTAGGCATCTGGTGCCAGCTGTACCAAGCCAGGTAGCAAGGAGCAGAAGTAGATAGCATCCTTTGACAGGGGACATGGCAGCTTAATTCTGTCATCAAGCCTGATACACTGGTGCCAAAGAGAGGCTGTCCAGTTAACCACTGTACATGGTGATTTTAGAGAGAGCTAGAAGGAGTTACACTAGATAGGGAAAGTGCTTCACAAGAGATAGTGATGCTGTCAAAGCTTGAGCAGCTGGCTGGCAGTAGCCTTTGGGAGCAAGCTAGAAAGCCGGGGCGGGGTTTAAGTGTATTTAAACAGGACCGGGGGTGGGGGTGGGTGGCGGGGCCAAAAAATCAGGCAGCTAGGGCTCCCTTTATGGTGGTAATCAGTCACTGAGGGCAAGTCTGTACCTGAGCTTCTGTGAGGGGCTGGTGGCTTCAGACCTGGACTGTGGATGGTAGTCTCGCAGGTCGGGTTCATCAGAGAACCACGGCTGTGGCTGTCAGACTACCTGAAAAGAGGACAGAGGGAAATGAAATAAGAGAGGCAGAGGGGTGGGGCTGCTAGTGGAGCTAAAAAGAAATGCAAAATGGCTTAAACCGGGGTGTGTTGCAGACCAAAATGTTAGGCAAGGTTCCACAAGGTCTAAGAGAGCAAGAACAGGGCTATTTAAAACACAATGCCACAGTAAAAATGTGAAAGGGGGGGAGTTCAAGGCTTTAGCTGAGATCGCTACTGGATCTTATGAGGGAACACTCTACAGACACTTCGATTAAATCAGCAAACTTGAACTCTGAAATGCTATGGTATAAGTTTTAGAAACAGCAGTAGGCTCACTCAGAGCAGCTGTGCCTCTCATACCTGCCAGTCTCCTCCAATGGCCAGATAGACAACTTATTTAAAGCGAAATCCTCAGCTCAGCTCCCTTAATACTGCAGGACCTAGAGGTAAAAACTGTTTTGAAAATGCCTCATAGACTACAATGGGGCGGGTCCCCACACTCTCCCCAGTTAGACGTCATAAAATGTCTGAGCATGGAGGTGTGGCTGGTGGGCCAGGAAGCAGAAGGGATCAGCTGGCCATTGGTTTGACCTGATTTCTGATTCCTCCTCCCTGAAATGGACTTTAAATAAATTACAGTTTGTGATGGGAATGTCTAGCGCTGTACTAAGGTAAAGGGCTATAAAGCCCAGATACAAATCTTTGAAATTTCCTTTAAGGTAAAACTATCTCCAAAGACAAAGTATAGAGCTGTCATTAGTTGATCCCAGAAAGGTTGAATAGTTGGGCAGAGCCAAAATATGTGACCTTGCATGTGGGATAGTCCACAACCTCTCCAGCAGTGAGCACTCTGTATGGGACGAAATTTAACCACTATCTTGGAGGGGTTCAAAAAGCATATGAAAGTCTTTCATGAGAATTCCTTTTAGGAATGTAAGGAGGTAGGGCTAAGTATATGCCTAAGGTATCCCCTCCCCCCCATCTGTATGTGTCAATCAAGCTCCCATCAATGCCTGATCACATTCAGATTATGGCCTGAAAGCTGGAGTGAGACTTGGTATAGTTGAGAAATTAGGAGACTGTTTGGTCCTCCATATATTGTAATAAGAAGCTGATGAATTAATGGTATATCTTTTTCTGGAGGCCATTTCTGGATCTCTTTTCTCAGACAATTGGTCACTAGTATATAACAGTAATGGTCAATGGACATAAGGAAAAGTTACTTACAGTTCAGGGAATGGGGTAATGTCTCTGCCTCAAGAAACTGGAAGGGCAACAACAAACCAGCTTGTTCCCACCTAGTATACATGTGATCTAGGTCAGCTGGTAAGAAGGTGGAAGTATGGGAAAGAGCAGTAATTAGGAAGTAGGTCTTTCAAAAGTCTTTTGATAAAGGCAAGGCAAGGAAAATTGTATTTTATGGTGCCCAATCCCAGAGGTTCTTAGCACCACTAAAATTAAATTAGTACAGACAGTGCAATGTAAAAATCAAAATACATAGAACAAATAAAGAATTATTAAACAGTAAGATAAAATTTCAGCAACAGTAATAATAAAATCAGTAACCTATGATATTACTGTATCTTAGTCCCAAACATGGGTCGGTGAAGATAGATCACATGGCTGCATCAGGGAATGCCTGCGCAAACAACTAGCCATTCAGCCCCCTCTTAAAGGCCTCAACCGTCCGGGCTCCTCTGACTCTGGCTGGGAAGGAGTTCCATAGGGTAGGTCCGTCGACACCAAAAGTGCAGTCGCCTGAGGTTTTCAGCCTAACCCTAGGAATGTCGAGGAGCCCTCTAGATGAGGACCGGAGGGAGTGGGTTGAGGTGGCAGGTGAGAGAAGCTCAGCCAGATAACTAGGACCCAGCCCACATAGGGCCATATAGGTGAACAAGCCCACCTTGAAGATGATCCTCCACCGACCGGGCAGCCAGTGCAGAGCGCACAGGACAGGGGTCACATGACTGGACCTAGCCAGGCCAGTCAGTAACCTGCCACCATGTTCTGCACCAATTGCAGTCAGCGGAGGGTCCCTCCAGTGACCAAGTATAGGCGTTGCAGTAATCAAACCTTGATGGAACAAATGCATGTACTAGCATTGAAGGTCTTCAGGTGGAACTAGAGGCTTAATCCTGGTGATATTCCTCAAGTGGTAAAAAACACTCTTGACAACAGAAGACACCTGGGATTCCATGGTCAATCTGCTGTCGAGGATCACACCAAGATTTCTGACACTAGAGGAGGCCATCAATGGAGCCAGTCCCAGGAACAATCCTGTATCTGCACCAGCAATGCCTCCATCACACCCTCGACCTTGCTCAATCAACTTTATCGCCGTCTTATCCGGGTTCAGTCGCAACCAGCTAGAGGACATCCAATCCTTGATTTCAGCAAGGCAGCTGTTCAGTATGTCCATGGCATTGTGGTGTTCCCGGGCAAAGGAAAATACAGCTGGGTATCATCTGCATAACAGTGAAAACCCATGCCATATTGTCAAATGAGTCTCCTAGGGGCAGCATGTATACCGCAAATAACATCGGTGACAGGATCGAACCCTGAGGCACTTCATATGACAGGTGCATCGGGAATGAGGAGAAATTCCCATCATCACCCATTGCATCCTTCCAGAGAGATAGGACTCAAAGCAGCAGATGACAGTGCCAGCGAGTCCACATAACTCTTGAAGGCTATCCAGAAGGACGTTGTGATCCACAGTATCAAATGCTGAAGAGAGATTGAGTAGAACAAGAATTACCTGTCCCCTCTATCTCTGGCCCTAAGGAGGTCATTTTGCACACTAACTAATGCTGTTTTTGTGCTATGTCTTGCCTGGAAACTGGACTGGAATGGTTCATAGATCTCAAAGGACATGAGGTGATCCTCAAGCTGCCGTGCCACTAATTTCTCAACAACCTTGTTCAAAAATGGCAAGTTGGGAGATTGGACAGTAATTCACCAGGATGTCTGGGTCGAGAGATGGTTTCTACAGAAGAGGTGTTACCAGAGCCTCCTTCAAGGCATCGGGAAAGACTCGCACCAACATCAAACACTGGGCCTACGGCCTCGGTGCATCTCATCAAGAAACACGTCAGGGCTGGGTCCAGTTCGTAATAAGTGTGCTTCAGTTTTAAGATCACCTCAATGACCTCAGCCACCTCCACTGGTTTAAACTCATCCCAGATGGACAGAGGGCAACTGCTCCTCATGGGTTGGTTACTGTGAGGCAAAGCTGGTCTCACTAGCGGAATTCCCGACTGGATATAGTACACCCTGTCAGAGAAAAACAGAGCACATGCTTTACACAATGTGACTGAAACAGCTTCTTTGGCTACAGACAGACAGGGTGTAAAAGTCTGTCTACAGTATGAAAAAGCTGAGCTGGTCTGTTTTTCCCTGCAGCAGTCTCCCTAGACAGGAATTCTGCCTTTTTACGGTTGATTGACTATTGGTACTCACCATAGTGAGCGTGCAAGGCCAGTTTATCCTCCTCCGACTGGGTCTTCAGCCAGCAACGCTCTAACTTCCGACCCTTAATCTTCATCGCCTTGAGATCCCCATCAAACCAAGGGGATCTCAAGTGAGGAGATCTGGGTCATACACGGGCTGGAGCAATGGCATCAAGCACTTCAGAGACCACCTTATTATGAGCCGCCACCACCACCACCTCGCCCGTGCCAACTGCACAGACAGTATCCACACTAGATAAATCAGCCATCACCAATAATCCCTCTGGGGACAATCCCCTCAAAGGGCAATAGCTGACCATCTCAGCAGGGGAAGAGCTTTTTGGGGGGCCTCAAACAAGAACTTCATAGTGCAGAGATCAGGCCAAACGACCTGGTCACTCATGAGATTAGTAACCTCAAGACCCAGGGAGAACACCAGGTCGAATGTGTAACCATGGTGATAGGTCACAGAAGTAACCACTTGTGTCAGGCCCAGTGATGACATCAACTGGAGAAGATTTTGTCCAAGTTGTGATGATTCGTCATCAACTCAGGCATTAAAGTTCCCAGAATTAAACATCTGGAGACTCCAATACCACGTTGATGAGAAAGTCCTCAATAGAAACATAGAAACATGGAAGCTGATGGCAGAAGGAGACCACTAGGTCCATCTAGTCTGCCCGTTTGTTTTGGACCTATTTTTTTTGGATGTTATTTCTCTCCTAGAGCTCCGGCTACAACCCCCCGCACTCGTTGCCTCTGGCGCCATCCCCGGACATGAGCCCTCTCCTTCTGCACCCTGCGACTTACCCTTCACGGCAGGGTGGTGGGAGCGACCAACTCACCCCAACGGATCCATGCCAGGGAGGCGCCTCCAGGGATGGCACCGGGAACGACGCTCGGCTGCGGGCTCCCATTTTCTTTGATTTTCCTCCCGGCGTGGCGTGCAATGACGCCAGTGACTGGAGTGCACGACGCCCTGTGCACATGCTAGTCAAGCGCCTGCCACGCCCGCCTCTTGGCTTGGCGGTTGCGCGGTTGTCGATCCCCAGCCTCCGCTAGGGGCCAGGCAAGCACCGCTGCCCAAAACCTTCGCCTGGAGATGGAGAGCAGTCCATCAGACGCTCAATCCATCTCCTCCCGCACGACCCCAACAACCCATGCCCGCTCCGAACACGGGTCACCAGCGTGGCGCGAGGTGTAGCGACCAGCGCCTCAACCCTCAGCGCCACCAGGCCGGCTGTTTTGGACCTATTTTGACACTCTAGTTGCCCTTTATAGTCAGGGCTCCCTTGTGTCTATCCTATGCATTCTTGAATCCCCCCACAGTGTTGACCCCCACAACCTCTTGGGGCAGGCTGTTCCAGGCATCCACCACTCTTTCTGTGAAGAAAAACTTCCTGGTGTTGGTAGATAACCTCCCTCCTTGCAGCCTGAGGTCATGTCCCCTGGCTCCGGAGCCCTTCTTGAAGTGAAAAGGTTCCTGTGCCTGTACCTTGTTAATGCCTTTTATGTACTTGAAAGTTTCAATCATGTCCCCTCTCTCTCTTCGCTGCTTCATGGAGTACATATTCAGTTCCCTAAGTCTTTCCTCGTAGGACATGTACTGCAGACCCTGAATCATTTTTGTCACCTTTCTCTGTGCTGTTTCCACCCGGTCAATGTTCTTCCTGAGGTGAGGCTTCCAGAATTGGACTCCATATTCCAGGTGAGGCCTGACCAGTGATCTATACAGTGGTAGTACCACCACTCTCCTCCTGCTTGTGATTCCCCTCCCAATGCAACCCAGCATTCTGTTGGCCTTCAATGTTGCCTTCTCACACTGCTTACTAACCTTCGAGTCATCTAAGATTATGATTCCCAGATCTCGTTCCTGGTTTGAGGCTGCCAGTCTTTTGCCTCCTAAGTAATACTCCTTTCTTGGATTTTTCTTTCTTATGTGCATGACCTTGCACTTTTTGGCATAAAACATCACCTGCCACACTCCAGACCATTCTTCTAGTTTCTTGAGGTCAGCTTCCAGCTTGCTCCTCCTGAGATGTCCACCCTGTTACCTATCTTGGTGTCGTCTCGCGAACATACACAATTTCCCTTCCAGTCTGTCAGCGATGTCTGCTATAAAAACATTGAAGAGCAGAGGCGCCAGCATTGAGCCCTGGGGCACCCTGCTGGTCACCCTGCCTTCGGTCGATTGCATTTCATTAACCTGTACCTTTCAGGTTCTGCCTTGTAACCAGTTTTGTACCCATTTGACTACTTCTAGACCAACCCCTGTGTGGTCAAGCTTCTTTACCAGCCTTCTGTGTGGAACCAAGTCAAAGGCCCCACTAAAGTCTGGGTGGACCACATCACTGCCCCACCATCGTCCACCATTTTTGTAGCTTAGTCAAAAAACTCGAGCAGATTTGTCTGGCATGACCTACCAGCTGTGAAACCGTGCTGTTCAGGGTCTTGTTGGCTGCTAGTTTCAAGGAATGCTATGATCCTATGTTTGAGTACTGTCTCCATTAGTTTCCCTACTATAGGCATGATGCTCACTGGTCTGTAATTGCTAGCATCTTCGCAACTGCCTGAATTGTGAAGTGAAACCACTATTGCCTTTTTCCAATCTTCGGGTAGTGGGGTACCACACCGCTCTTCAAGGATTTCGTGAATAGAAGTGCCAGAGGGGATGCTAATTCTGCCCCCAGTTCCTTAAGGATTCTGGGGTGCATCTTGTCTGGTCCCATGGCTTTGTCTGATTTTAGTTTATTGAGTGCCTCCCGTACTTCAGCTTCTGTAAAGGGACCTCATGTCTACCCTGGTCCTGTGGTGTTGTGTTTTTCAGGGCTGGGCCATCCCTGTGTCCTCTTTGGTAAACACCAAGCAGAAGTATTTGTTGAGGATTTCAGCTTTCTCTGGGTCATGTTTGGTACATTTTCTTTCTTCAGTAGCAATCTTTACTATCTCCCCTTTTGCCTTCCTTCGTTCCCTAATGTATCTAAACAATTATTTGTCTCCTCTCTTTACCCCTTCTGCTATTTTTTCCTGTGTCTGGGCTTTTTCCTTTCTAATTTGTTTGTTAGACTCTCTCATTTTTTCCATGAATGACTCAGTTTTTCTCAGTTTTGGTTTCCTGGTATATGCTGTGCGCCTTCTTTTTTTCTTTGACTGTGGTAGCCACTTCCTTGGAAAACCATAGAGGATTTCTTTTTCTTGTTACTTTGCTGATCCATCTGGCACATTGATCTGTGGCAGTCTTTATTGCTCTTTTGAGTCTTCCCCACGTGACCTCCACCTCCTCAACCTCTATTTCCATTAACTGGCTACTTATGTTGTTTCTGATTTTTTGGAAGTCAGCCTTTCTGGAATCTAGCACCTTTACTTTGGATGGCTGGTGTCCTGTGTTATGTTTACCTTAAAAATTACCATGCAATGGTCACTGTTGCCCATATGGCATCCTACTTCGATGTCCTTGATCCTTTCTGAGTTTGTGAGGACAAGATTGAGAATGGCATCTCCCCTTGTTGGGGTTTTAACAAGTTGGCACAGTCCCGTGCCTTGTACTGACAATAAGAACTCCCTACTTTTTGTTTTAATACTGTTGTTACTGTGCTCCAGTTACTATCTGGTAGGCTGAAGTCCCCCACCAGTATTATTTCACCTTTATCAGACATTTTGTGGATTTCATCTATTAGGTCTTTGTCTCCTTTATCTCCTTGATTTGGGGGCCTGCACACGACGCCGATTCTGGAGGGTTTTCCCTTGCCCATGTCTACTGTTAGCCTTAGTGACTCGAAGTCCCCAGGTTGCCCTTTTACTTCTGTGGCTTTTATTTCCTCCCGAATGTAAATGGCTATGCCCCCCCCCCTCTTTTTTTGCCCTGCCTATCTTTCCTGAACAGATTGTAACCAAGAATGGCCATATCCCATCTGTGGTTTTCCGTGCACCACTTTTCTGTTACAGCCACCCAGTCCAACCTTTCTGTTTCCAAGAGGGCTGTGAGTTTGGGAAGTTTGTTGGTTAGGCTACTAGTATTTGCAACCATTGCCTTCCAGGAATGTTCATCCTGTTTGGCGTGAGGTTGTACCCTCTTCCTGGACTGCTCCAGTTTGCTCTTTCCGGCCAAGAGATTATGGAGGTTGCTGGTTCAGGCGGATGTTGGCTCTGATTTGTTTTCTGAGGATGTATGCGCACATTTGGTGTTTTGGGAGTGATGACCAGTCCACCGACAGCAGGGGTGTGAGCTGTGTCATACTCCCCTTTATTTAGTTTAAACTACCTGTATAGAAATCAAATCTTTGTCCAAGTGCTCGCACACATTCTCTGTTTAGGTGCAATCTGTTGTATTTTAAAAAAGCTCTTTCCCAAAAGGTGTGCCAGTTCCCTATGTAGTGGTATCCCTTGTCTTGGCACCAGTCATGCAGCCATGAGTTGAATTCACCTACTTCAATCTCTCTGACTCGCTTGGTGCTTTTTCCTTTTTCCCCACACTGACGGCACTTCTGAAAAGGCTAATTTGGATGGAAGAGAAGAAAGTTTGTTGGCCAGGTCCTCAAAGTGTTTCTTGGCCTCCTGAACTGTGTGATTTGCCAAGTCATTGGTACCAAGGTGTATTGTTATACATGTAACATCCCTTGATTCCTGCACAATTGTCTTTATGCGGTTAGCATCCCTACTTGCAGAGGATCCTGGTAGACACTTTACCACGATGTCATTTTTAACATTTTGTGTTATTTGGTGTTCCACTCCTCGGATCATGGAATCCCCAGTTATGAGAATTTTGCTTTTGTTTATATTTGTGTCATTTTTATTTTGAGTTTTACTATTTTTGTTGTTATTGAATTTGGTTTTGGTATTGTTGGTTATATTTTGAGTATTAGTATTTTTGTTTTTATCGTAGCTTGTATTGGTTTTAATTGGCATGTTAGCCTTTTTGGTGGTTTGAGTTCTTTACCTTGTATTACTTTGTCTGTGGTTGGTAGCAAACCTGTTTTTGTTTTGGATGGCCGGGAAATACTCCTGGTTTTTGGCTTCCTTTCTGGGCCTCCTATGATGGTTCTTTTTCTTTACCACCTGTCAGTCTCTGGGCCCTGCCTTGAGTCCTGTCCCCTGGCTTACATGCTGGTGCTGCTGCTGGTGGTGGTGGTGGGGATTGAGGAGGTGTGCTATAGAGTTCCCTGTATTGGAGGTCATATATTATCATCCAAGCATCCTGTAGTTGGGCTGCAAGATCTGCTATGGTGCAGCATGCATGGCAGGGTCCTCTCCATTTTTTTTTATTTTGTTTTAGTTGAGAGGTAGTGCTGATTCCTGTTTCTTGGCAGGAAGTGTGGACGAAAAAGAAAACAGAACAGTGAGTTGTTTTTTTTTACCTTACTACCTCCTATCAGATGTTGTGGGTGGTGCTATATACCTATAAAGTAAGAGCACTCGGGGAGGGTGGGATTAGGGGAGGGTGGGCAGGTGTATCTGACTGGTCCCTGTATGCTGTAGAAAACAATCAGGTAGCTGTTGAAAAGATGAGGTCTAGCTTGTACTCCTGCAAGGTAAGAATGAATCTGGTTACTAGCTCAGTTGTTCTGCCCTTTGGCTCAGAAGAGCTCTGTGGAGTCCCCGCTGCTTGCAGAAAAACCCTGCCTGTGGTCCATGTGTCCCAGCTCCCTGCTGCTGTTAAGGAGTGGGGACCAATCCACTGGCTGCAGGACAATACCTGCCCTTCTCAAATGCTGGAGTGCCCAGGGAACTACTGCAGCAGAAGCCACTGACTAGATGGAACCTGGATGCCGTGCTGCTGCGAGTTCAGCTTGTAGCACTTCAGTCAGCAGACCTGCAGGCAAAGGCGTGGGAGAATTTAAATCTCCTACTTGTGCTTCCTCAGGTGAAGATCAGTGAAGCTCAGCAAACAGTAAGGCTAGGGCTGGACCGCACTTGGCTCTTGCCTCCTAGGGTTGCCCTTTGTGTCTGAGCTGTTCTGCTGGAGAGAATTGAAATGTAGAAAAAAAACCTTTTTCTAAAGTTGTTTTTTTTTTGCCTTCTAGTTAGTTCAGGTCTCCTGCAGGAACTCCCTCCAAAGCCCTGGAAGGTGATAGATGAGGAGGATCCTGCAGCCTGCACCTGGAACACCATGCACCGCCACACACTCAAAAGACTTAGATGATCCCATTGATTGCACTGTGAAGCCCAAGCAGGATCTAAAACAGATGGCCACCCCCCCACATTCCCTCCTCGGGCAGTGTACTACAGAGAACCCAGCAGAGACGGCCGCCTCCAAGACTGGTCCCGCATTGTCACCCAACCAGGTCTCTGTGATGCAAGCCAGGTTGACTGATGAAATCAAGTCACCCATAATTGTGGTCTTGTTCCTCATTGACCTAGCACTGCACAGCACTGCCCGAAGAGGGTTGCTGAATGCTGCTGGCCCTCCAGCTATCTGCCCACTCAGTCTAGTGGGAACTCTGGGGACAGAGACCAAACACGTCAGGCCTCTCTCTAGGCTCCCTCTAATCCCAGGGCATCTCCTGCACCTAACCACCTCAATACCACTCACCTCTTCCACACCTGCTGCACCCCATTGCTGCCGATCAATGCGTGCCCTCATAATGCCCACCTCCCTACAGTGCCTTGCTGTAGTATCTGACACTGGGAGGTCAGAAAAGGGAAGCAGATCATGTGCCTGGGGTGCAGCATAGGCTAGGTATGAGGGGCCAGACTTCTTACACATCCCTGTGAGACCAAAACACCAACCAGCCTAAATCCACTTAACTGCAATTGACTAAGATAACCAGTCAACTAAGCTTTGCCCCTTTAAGTGGCAGGGAAAACTAACTCACTGACCAAAATAAGTTAATAATTAAACTGCTAATCACACACACCACACATTCACTTAACTAACAAAATTATACTAGCCACTTATCCCCACCATTCACTCATCCCCTCCCAAACCACAAAACTTTCCCCACCACGACACTCCCCCACCCTGGCCACCACAATAAAACAATTAAAGTGCAGTGTTCTGTAGCATGTTTTCCAATTTACTGCTGGAAATTGAAAGTAAAATTCAGTCTGTCAGGAAGAAGGTGTCTAGAGGTCAACAATTGTCCATCCAGACCAGCTATTAGGTTCCTTAGGATTAGCTTTAATATTCAGGAACAAGCCGACAGTGGTGCTCACACCACCATAGTCAGAAGCAACTTAGCCACTAAATTCAGAACAGAAAGCAGTCTTAAAAAGCCAATTTGGAGCAGAGCTGAGATAAAGCATCTCCTCACTTGTGCAATATCCACAGCAAAAGGTCTATCAACAGGGCACTCACCCACAACAGAACCAGGCAAGAACTCTTGTCAAGAAATGGAAAAACCTCTCACCAGATTACCAATTCTAAAGCTGGCATTTCTACTAAGAGAGGCACCCGCCCAGCTACAGGGGCCACGACTTGCAAGGCTACTTCTGTAAAGGGCTCCTGAGGGGTTGGAAAACTCTTGGGGCACCTGAGAGTATTTATTCATCCAATAGGCATTCTCACTGAAAATCCCACCTTAGACGATGGGGATGGAATCTGCTCACACCAAAGAGCTAGAGCAAAGGTGGGCCACTTATCAGGCCCCCAATCGCTCAGACGAAGACAACGGAGACAGGCGGGTTTTCCTGAGGCAGTGGAGCTCCTACCTCATGTCACGCCAGTTACCCCCACTGCTCACCACCGTCTCATAGATGGTTCTACCTAAAGTTTGAACAAGAATGGCAGCGCCCACTGACAAACATCCACCTCCGTTGGTGCAGTCCACAGCAAAATCATTAGAACAGCATCCCGGCCCTCTGTGGGCCTTTACTTTTTGGACTGTAGAAAGATAAGCATCCACTGTTTCCAAATTGGCTATTTACTTCTGATTTCAGATTTTCAGAAGAAAAATCCTGATATATGTTACAGCACACAGCACCCCAGGTGCAACCCTTACTAAAAGAAAAACTGACATTCCTACTCTAACTCACTTCTTGAACCCTGCCTCCTTACGCTATTTTCCCTACGCTAACCTAGCTGATAAGCATACAGAGCAAAATGAACTAAAAGTCAACTCTCCCCAATGCTTTAACAAAGCTCTCCTGAAAGTCAGTCAAAAGAGAGCACAAATACTAGAAAAAGGAGACAGAACATAAGCTCAAATTAGAGCCCGTGCAGACAGCAGCCCAACGTGGCCACCATTTTTTCAGTAAAGAGGGTCTGCCAGTGTGACAAAGCATTCCCAGTGAAGAGATTAGATGTCATTTGGTCTGATGGGACATGGGGGCACACCAGTATGGTTTCATGGACCTGCAGAATGTCCTCTTCTACCATTTCCAGTGTCTTCCAGTGGGCCTTGTAATTTTTCATAAACCAGTACATTGTGGTCCGAACTTGTGCTGCAGCACAATATAGGCTTAAAGAGACTCACCAAGTTAGCCCTGTGCACCTCACAGTTCTGTGCCTTACCTCGATGAACTGCTTCTGATCCATAGTTTCCACAAAAATATTCAACTGCTTACTAGAAAAATCACTCGTAAAATTCTCCTCACCAGGATACAGGTACTTCCCAGTTTGAAGATTCGCCCCCACGCCACCCCATGCTCAGCCAACTTTATGATGAGATGACAGGGAGTGCATGGGGGCACACTACATTATAGTCTATGGAGGGTAACTTTAAGAACAATTTTATATATTACATTGATCATGTGGTGATTAAACCAGGGCACGGGGCAAATAACAAGGGCCTTGTTAGCACCTGAACCAGCGCAGTCTTGGTACTGTGCCTCTTTCAAAACCGGACTGGAGAGGTTCTGAGATGCTATGGATGGTCAAATGGTTCTCCAACTGTACAGCCACAACCTGTTCAATCACCTTGCCCACAAAGGGGAGATTAGAGATAGGACTGTAGTTGGCAAGGCAGTCTGGGTTCAGAAGCTTTTCTCAGGAGGTGTCACCACTGCCTCCTTCAGGAGCTGGGAAGCTCACCCAACTCAAGGGAGCACCAGACTATCTGTACCAGGACCGGGCCAATGATGCCTCAACAACCCATAATCAGGAAGTTGGGCCCGGATCCAAACTACAGCACATACCCTGGAGAATCCAGATAACATCCACAAGCTCCGCCGCCAAAGGTACGGTCAGGAAAAGAGAGGGAGAGTGACCAAGTGCCGATCAATCACATCCCCTAGAAAGTGCTGGTTGATCTCCACCCCTGATGTCAGCCACCTTATCCGCAAAGAACCGAGCAAGCTCATCACACTCCAATTGTGAAAAAGCTCTTCGAGACTGCAGACAGACCAGATTGCACAGCCTGTCCACAGTTCAAAAGAGCTGAGCCAGTCAGTTCTGAGCAGCAGCAATCTCCCTGGACAGGAACTCTGCCTTCTTACGGGAGATTGTTCATTGATAGACTTGATAATGTTCTAGCAGTCTAAGATGGCCGTCCTCCAGGGTGGATTTCCACCAGCAATGCTCTAACCTATGTCCAAGTTGCTGTATCTCTCTCTCTCAAGGTCCCATCAAACCAAGGGGACTAGGGGTGGAGGGAGAGAGGACGAACATGGACAGGAGCGATAGAGTCCAGGGCTGTAGCAATGGCCTTATTATAGGCCAGAACCAAGGCCTCTGGACTCCCGCTTGCCACAGGAAACTCTGGTAGGTCACGTACAGCCGCTAGGCCTTCAGGACTCACATCCCGTAAAGGGCGGTATCTGACCATCTCCAGAGGGGCAGGCCTACGAAGGAAGGGGCACAAAAATTGAATCCCACAGTGTAATGATTGGACCATCTGACAGGTTTCACCCCAAATCAGAGGCTTCATCCCCAGGAGGAAACTTTAAATTTTATTCTGGGGTGGGAACATTGCCACATATACAGAGAAATCAATCTATCCCATCTTCTAAAAGAGTGGGGTGGTGAGGTGATTGGGAGAGTTTGTGCAAGATATAACATTCTAAGGAGCAAAAACCATCATGATAATGTCACTGGGCACTATGCACGAATGGAGCGGAGTGGCTACGCGCGCGTATCTGGGGCACGTAGCTACTCCACACCCATTGCGACCCTGTGTAGGATGCACAAACAGGAGGCACGCGGACCCACTGCACCCAATCGCCTCGTGGTCCGCACCATGCTGGGGGCATTCCGGGGGCATGCCAGCACTACGCGGTATTCACTAAACCACATAGTGCTGGCTGCATGGGTGTGTAGAGTGGCGCATGGTATGCCAGGGTAGACCCTACCATAACCCACTGCACGCCCCCCCATGGTCCCCATCCACCCAACTCTGTGGGACCAGGACAGTGCTCCTCATGCTGCCCCTACCCACATGGCATCTGGAGAGGGCAGGGGAAGAGGAATGGGTGAATGCCCGGACGAGCTTGCAGCCGCCAGGGATGTTGATGGGTCGCCCATGGGTCGTGGGCACATGCCCACCCATGTGGGCTTAGGGAGGGGGTACAGCCACAGTGTGGGGCTCTCCACCGCTTGCGGGTGTGCAGACAGGAGGCAGGTCCCAACGCCAGGATCCTGCAGTGCGCTGGGAGGCACTGATCGCCGAGGGCTGGCCCAACTGTACAGACTGGCCATGGGGCCATGCTGTGTGAGTCTGGGTGTCTGCAGTCGGCATGCCACCCAGACCCATGCCCTGCTGCACAAGGAATCCACTGATGGACCTGGGACGGGCATCCCATTGGATGCCCGCCTGGGTCCATGACTCCACCCCTGGCTGCCCTGCGAAGTCCTGCACATCGGGGGGGAGGAGCCATGGACAGGTGGCCAGCATTGGTGAATGCCAGTATGGGCGCACCTGTCCCTGGGGCACAGGGTTGCGGGCAAGGTACACAACTTTTCCGTGTACCCCCGCCCACTTTGTGCATAACGCCCAATACGAATTGGAGGGAGGTAGTTGCTGTGGGTAAATATAATGCCCGACAGGGTGTGTGTCATGTTGTTATGTCACGCCTCAGGTGGCTGGGCACGAGGCCGCAGGCCGAGTGCATCCAACAACTGAGGCATGACGTTATCCCAAACGACACACACCCTGGAGGGCATTATTGCTATTATACAATGGTTCATTGTTATACAGAATAAAAAAAATAATTTTAAAGATGTTTTTGTGTGGAAAAATATTTTGGTTTTTTAAGAGAAGATGAAACAATCAATCAAAAGCTCCATAAAACAATAAATCAAAAGCTCCATAAAACAATCAATCAAAAGCTCCACAAAACAATCGATCAAAGGCTGCATAAAAGAATCAATCAAAAGCTCCATAAAACAATCAATCAAAAGCTCCATAAAACAATCGATCAAAAGCTCCATAAAACAATCAATCAAAAGCTCCATAAAATGCTCATCTGCAGGTTCACAGTGAGGCTGAGACTAGACCCATGATGTTGTACTGGGATAACATCACGGGTCCAGCCCAAGACTGACCAATCAGAGTCCAGGATTTTTTCTTGCCATTGTATAATGTAACTTAACAAGTTTGAGTAGGTGTAATTTAGTATGTTTGAGTAGGTTCTCCTTCCAAGCATCAATGTCCAGGAATAGATAGTGGTATGCTGTATCACAGTCTGCATTGACCTATCTGGCTACTACTTAGACAGGGTACTTTCCTCCTTGGGCAGGTGTATCCTCGTAAGGTCAGTTCAGGCCAGGAAAACTGCTAAACCATTGACAATGTAAGTAATATGAATTTATTTGCACTTAGTCACTGTAATAAATTAAATGATGTACATTTCTTATGTTGCTTGTAATAACACGTATAAATTTGCCATGTTAAAATTTAAATAAAATATTTTACAAATAAAATATGCTGAAGTAATAAAAGAGGGACTGTGCGCAGGTATCTAGTCCTTTATAAATGTTTGCATTAGGGGGTCATAACTAATATGACCAAGCTGTGTTATATCTACAAGTATCATAACTCCCAAATATTTAAGAGTTGGGAGACCCACTAAAATCTGCACCGTTGCCTAGTAGCTATGCTGGGAATATAGTGAATCTGCAGAACCTCAGTTTTTGATGTGTTATGCTCATATCCTGCCTGTAAGCCAAATTATGTGAGGACTTGCCAAAGGCATGACAAAGAGGTTTCTGGGTCTTGCAAATCAATTAGGATGCAGTTTGCATTTAAGGCTAGAGTTTGACACCTTCTGCATAGTGAAGGACCTTGAATATCTGGGTGCAGTCTGATAGCCTGTGCAATGGGGTATAAGTACAGTGCAAATAATAAAGGAGAAAAGGGCAACCCTGACACATAACCCTATGTACAGAGAAAGTTTCTGAAATGTGCCCTTTAACTTTAATATATGCCTTAGGGTCACGGTAATGGCTCTAAGAATATTGATAAATGCAGGGAAACAGCATATGTTTCATTGTGGTGAACAAAAGTTACATGACATCTGGTCAGAAGCTTTTTCCCCATAAGTACTTTGTGGTATTTACGTTTTTCTCCCCAGTCCCATCCCACGTGTCCCTGACCTGGCACATGTGTGGAGACACACGACATCAAGCTCCTATGGGATGCCCCACCTTTACTAGTCACTCCATCACCACTTATGCTTGCCACCGACCTCTATCTGCTGATGGCGGACTGCAGATGAGCAACCCCCCGGGAGAGAAGATCCAACGCTCAATCCTGCTCCCTCCCCCGCCCCGCTGGCACCCCAGTGGCCTGAGGTCATTCTTGAACCCTGGTCACCAGTGTAGCATGAGGAAAGGCGTCCAGTGCCTCAGCCCTCAGAGTCATCAGGCCAGCTCCGTCAGAAGCTTTTTCATCAAAAGAAGGAGTTTGACCCGTGGCATGGTGCAGAATATGCAATGTTCTTTAATATTGTCTTGAGTCTGTCTCACCCTGATAATTCAGTCTGGTCACCATCTATGACAGTAGGGAGGAGCTTATGCAGATGGTGAGCCAGAATTGTACAGGGTATTAAATAGCTGGTATGGCGTGGCAAATGCTACTCAAAACAGGTGGTAATGCTAACCATTTCCAGAAATGAGTAGTGGGACTGCTACTCATTTTTTCTGAGTGAGTATATGGCACAGGACACTACATGAATAAAAATACATTTTAATGTTTATTTTGCTAATCAATCTGTGCCAGATACTATGCATTTTCACAACTGATTAGCACTTTCACGCATAAATTTGCTAATCGATTTTTTCAGCCGATTTAAAACCCTGTTGTAGCAAAAATCTTCTAATCAATAGTTAGTACTGAACTGACCTATAGGAGGCACAACTGGTTCTGTCTTTATTAGGTTTTCAAATGGTCGATATGGTGGCGTGGTTCCAGGAAGGGGATACGGGGTCACCCCCTTGAACTGCATTGCACACTTTCAGTAACAGGGCTGAGAGGAGTTCTTTGAATATCTTGAAGACCTCGCTGGTGTGGTTGTCCAGGCCAGGACTTTTACCATTCTTGAGATGGCTGATAGTGATATCCAGTACTTCCGGGGAGATGGAGGCCATAACATTTACTCAACATCCTCAGTTAACTTAGGAAGGTTCAGGGCTGAAGATATTTCATCAGAGCAGCCAGGGTGGGGTCTATTTCAGTGGCATACAGTTTCTTATAATATTGCCAGAATGCCTGCAGTATTTGAGCAGGGTCTGTAATCATGGAGTTTGAGTCATGGGGCTCACTTCTCGAAGAAGATAAACTGCTGCAAGTGGGCGTGCCATACACATGGCGCATGGGATCTGTGGCAGCCCCTGGCCGGCAATCGGGATTCTGAATCCCATGCGCCACACGCTGCATGTTGGACAAGCTTTTGCTGGTGTAACTTTTCAGTCTTTTTTTATGGGGTTTGCACCAAGTATTTGGTGCAAGCCACTGTAAAGGGGTTAACGTTTCACAAATATACGCAACCTTTGTGAATTGGGTGCACGGTGCAGCAATGTTTTCGGGGCAGTGCAGGGTTTGACACAGGGCTTGTGAAAGTCCTGAGTTAACCTTTGAGAATCTGGCCCAGGATCTTTAATTTGTGTAACAGCATATTGTATATTCTGTCTATGGAGTCGATATGGTAAGACTTTTGATGCCCTGGAATCTCCCTCATAAAAGTGCTGTTTCAAGTACACGAGGGCTGCTTCAGTCTTAATGTTCAAGATATCTTGTAGTTCCCATGTCAGCTTCTCAGTTTGTGGGCCTAGGGAATTATCTCCCTGGGCATGGAAGGTTTGGGTGGAAGCTTAGTGAGCCTGTAAAGCCAAAAATTTATCCGGTCTCTTTTTTAATTTGTGATGTATGGCTAATGAGCTCCCCTCGCAGGACAGTTTTTATTGTGTCCCATAAAGTACTGGTCAATATCTCTGGAGTATCATTAGTCTCCAGGATTTGTGTAATTTTATCTGAGATAAAGGCCTTAGACTCTAGAGAGATTAGAATAGTATTATTACAATGCCACAGTGTGGTGCCCTGGGAGGGGGAGGCTAATTTGAGTAGAAAGGGGACATGATTGGACAAGCAGATTGAGAGGATCTTGCATTGTGTAACCACGTCAGTATGCTCTGACAAAATATGCATTAAGTCAATACGGGTGTAAAGTTTTTGTGGGTGTAAAAATGCATGTATTGCCTCTGAGAGGGGTTTAAATGTTCCAAATATCTGTCCAACCACTTTCCCTAAGGATTGCTCTGCCTCACTTCTGTGCTTTAGACTCATGGAGTGGTGAGGGGTTGAAGTATCTTTTGTCAAATAAAATGCCTGGTGCCATGTTTGTGGACCTAAGACCTTCAATTTGATAGACCATGATTTGCTCACACAGAAGCTAACTGGGGTCTAGGTGGGGGGTTACTCTGTGGTTCTCCAGCTAGCTGCAAGACAGGTCACAGTTTCTCAAAATTTGTAAAATCTGTCCAGGGCAAACACTACCTCCTGAGGGGTCCCCAAGGATCCATTCTAGGCCCTCCTATTTACTATTTTCATCAATGACCTATCCAAGATCAGTAATACTGCCAAGGCCTCCTGTATGCAGAATGACACAGTCATCTTCGGCATCGGAAAGACATCATCACTGTCAACAAAGTCCTTGGGTACAACTGCCATTCCCTACAACAGTGTTCACAAATGAGAAATTGGTCCTAAACGCACTCTAAAACAAAACCCATGTTACTCAGATTATCTTTAAAGGTTAGAAGAGTTTCCCATGACCTCACTATTAGAACCTTAGGTGAAATGAAACTGGAACTAGTTAATGAATTCAAATACCTTGGTGTTACCATCGAACCCCACCTTACATTTGACTCTATTATGACAAACACCGTAAGAACTGTTGATCAGAAACTGGGTCTACTCTATTGTATTGCAAAGTACCTGGCACCCGACACTAAATTCAGAATCGCCCAAAGCTGCATATTCCTCCAAATCAGTATGGCTCCATCATGACAAATGTCGCTCCCCTCACAAACCAGGGAGTCTTAACCCACAAGGTTGCCAAATCTGTATCCTCGCAGGGCCTATGGTTCCATCACTGCGCCAGCTTTGAACAACTTGGTTTGTTGCAACCCGAAACCAGAGCCCAGGTAACCCTAATGAATTTCATGCACAAAATTCTGCATGGAAGTGTTTCCCAATGCCTATCCAAGCTATTCATGCATGTGAACAACCCCTTCTCTCACTCCTCTGCAAGCAGTCTATTGAAGTTCCATTCCTGCACACGTGCATGGGACAGAACTCTTTCAGATGCAGAGCAGTGTTGTCCTGAAACACCATCCCTTTCACTATCAGAGTTGTCCCTTCCTCTAAAATGTTTGCTGCCAAACTAAAAGTACATCTCCAAGAGTCTAATGTCTGTACCTGCTTTGCATGACTTACAAAACACCATTGACTTAATGTGCCATCTGAATGCCTTACCATGTCACATCATGCACCATGTCACTTTATTTTGTATTATGGTAGGTATGCACTTCTACCTGTTTCACTGTCTTATTGTGTACTCTTCTGTACCTGGGTATGGCCTGAAAAAGGCGCTTTGGTGCCACTGTACTTACCAGTCATCATAATTAATAAATAAATAAATAAAATAAGATTATAATCACCTCCCAGAAAAAGAATACCTTTTTGCCATCTTAGTACCATGTTAAGTAAAGACTGAACTACTGGGTATCTGTCCCTGGGGATTTATAGATATATTATAGGAGCACAGCCGTGCCCCTATAGTTAGGTTTGAGTAGCCAGTTCAATGTTCAACCTCAAATTTTGCACTTTAATAACTTTGCAACCAATCAATGGATTTGTACAAAATTTGGTATGTGCTGTCCTGTGGTGTAGATCTCTTGATGTGGAAAACTTCTTTCTGGTTGGCTGTACAGATTCTGAGATCAGTATATGCTAAAACCTTAAAAGTCGCTCTTTTTGCAGTTTTTTTCCTCATCGCCTTGTGTCCACATGGTGTGGAGTTTTGTTGAGATTTTTTTATGGTACAACCAGCCTGGCTAACAGAACTACCATGCTTAGTTTGGTGAAAAAATATTAACCTGATGCAAAGTCATTATATTTGTAAGTTCCCATTGTTTTAATGGGATTTCTCCTGTCAGAATTATAATGATAAAGTTTGACCAAGGATTGCCCTCATGAAAAAGGATTCACTCTTAAGAGATCCATTTTTTTTCCGTGAGAATAAAACTCTTTTTCGTCAAGGATAAATCCTTTTCACGAGCCATAATCTTGTTTTCTGTTTTTCTTAAAAATGTTTTTCAAAATCACAAATATGACATCCTGAGTGACACCACCACACCTAGCTGGATGATGGGGACCCCGTTAGGTGCAATCTGTACTTCAAAGATATAAATATGCCATTGAAATGTGTTTTTTAATATATAATGAACCCTTTTTGTGACCACATGATACAAGAGAATCCTTTTCGTGTCATGAGTCACGAAAAGGATAATTTTTCATCACTGGAGAATCCTTGCTTGTCCCTCCAATTGCCTTCCCCAGCACTCTAATGATTTTACCTGGTGTCTAGTGATCCTCACTCTCCAGTACCCCAGCCCCTACATTTCCCTGGTGTCTACTGGCACTCCCCACCCTCCAATCACCATCTCCATTCTAATTATATTCCCGGGTGTCTAATGGTACCCCCTCCCTCTGATCGCCATCCTCGTTGTAAGTCTTACATTCCCTGGTGTCTAGTGGCACCCCCACCCCCACCCTCTGATCTCCATCCTTCTTACAAATTTATATATTCCTTGGTGTCTAGCAGCACCCCCCCACACTTTGATCGCTGTCCCCATTTGTGAAACACTGAAGAGCCCACGCCCAGTGTCTCAAGATGGTTTAATAATACCTGCAATAGGAAAACTGTCTCCCGACATCTTTTATTTTTTTAAACCTGAAAAAAAGAAAATGGTCCCTCGTCATCACCGCCATCCCCCTCCTGACCCTCCCACTTTGCACCCACCACCCCACACCCTGCCTTACCCCCTACTTATAACCGGAGGTCATAGGCTGTCATCTTCTGTGGACCGGGACATGTCTGCACTCTTCAAAGCTGAACCATGAACTGAGGAAACAAGGTAAATGCTGTATAATGTATTTCGATGGCATTTTGAACTTGTGTTCATAACTTTGCCATTTTTAGGAATTTGTTCACCAGATTTTCAACATGGCCTTTTTGGGACCCATCCTCATGAACACTGACACTGATATTTGTTTAATTGGGTCCAGAAGATGATTTCGCAGTCACTGCATGAAATCTCCTTTTGGGCCTGAGTAATGAAATGATAGTGCCAATGTTCATGAAGTGGATCCCAAAAGGCCATGTTGAAAATCTGGTGAAAAAATTCCTAAAAATGGCCAAGTTATGAGCGTTCATTAAATTTTTCTATGCATGCGCATAACTTTGGTAATTTAATATTTTGGGTCCAAATTTTCAACATAGTAATTTTTTCACACCACCTCAAGAACAGTGCAGCTGTCATTTTTCGCATTTTCTCTGGAACATGTTTTCGTACCTGTGGTGTGGAATGGCGTTTTGGCACAGATTTGAACATTTTCACCCACGGGGTTTGTGAGGTAGGGTCATAAGAAGATTAAGTTGAACATTTGGGGTCAAAATATGAAAAATTGCCATTATGAACACTCATTGCAGTTTCGCTACACCCGCTCATAAATTTGGAAATTTTAAATATTTTGACCCCAGATTTTCAACATAGCCTTCTTATTACCCTACCTCATGACTAACACAGCTATCATTTTTCAAATCCTGGCCAAAATGTGTTTTTGCACCTGTGGCGTGGAATGATGTTGCAGTTGCGCAGAATTACGTTTTGGTGAGGATTCAAATATTTTCTGTACCGGCTATATAAGGTGGGGTAATAAGGTGGCTATGTTGACAATTTGGTCACTGTTGTCCTATGAATGGAATGCTTCCACACCTATATATATATATATATATATATATATATATATATATATGCATCTACGGAGGGATGGGAGCGCAGGGTCCGAAGACATTAAAATAAAGATACTATTATACTATCTCAAAAAGTAAGGAAATTAGTTGCAAAAGGTTTCGTTATTGCTCCAGTTAGGGTCAAAGTGACAAAAGTTGGGAAATGAAGCATTAGGGTTTACCTAACACCCCACCCTCCCAAGCCAGGCAGAAGAGCAGGTGTGGGGTGTGCCTTCGGCTTCTCAAGCCTAACGCTCACCCCAGTCTCATAAATTCTACATATCTGATCTTATTTACAGATGGAATGGGTGAGCCTTAGGCTTGAGAAGCCCAAGGCACACCCTACGCTTGCTTTCCTGCCTGGTTTGGGAGGGTGGAGTGTTAGGAAACCTGATGCCTCATTTCACAACTTTTGTCATTTTGACCATAACAGGACATATAGATATATATATATATATATAAGACTGGCGCAGTAGTGCCAGTATATTAGGGTTGAGTGCAAACTTCTATGTTAAACCCAAAATATTGAACCTTAATAACTTTAGAACCAGTCAATGGATTTGTACGACATTTGGCATGCATAATCTCCAGGGGTAGGTCCCTTGATGTACAGAATTGTGTGCAAATCCATTGTGTGGTTTGTGAGATAGAAACTGTCAAAACATCCTAAATTTATCTTTTTTTTACATTTTGTCCACCTGTATCTCAGAAATGCTTTATGTTGTGGTCTGAAATTTTCATGGTGAAAGCCTTTGGGTCACAGATGTGCCTTTTGAAGGTTTGGTGAAAAATATTAATCCGTTCAAAAGTTATTAAATTTCAATTTCCCATTATTTCCTGTGGGAAAATTTATATGTACTGTATATTGAAAGTACTTTCCACACTGTCATCCAGTTTTGCAAACTTTGCAGCTTAATACCTTTGCAACCCTTCAATGGATTTGCATGCAATTTGGCATGCCTAAGCCCAGGCAGTAGATCTCTTGATGTAGTAAATTTCATGAATCCATTGTGCATTTGCTGAGATACTTTGTCTCAAATATTCTTAAACTTACATGTTTTATTCCCATTTTGCAGTCTTCCAGTTTCACATATTTGCACCTTAATAACTTCAGAACCCTCTCAGTGGCTATATCTGTAAATGTGATACATTTCATTTGAACCTCTTGTGTGATTTGTGAGATATTGGGCCAGATATTCAAAGCTTTGCCCCAGGACTAAGTTAACACTGCCTGGCAGGCAAACTTAACCCAGAGCACAAAGCAAGCCATATTCAAAAGGAATAGCCAGGGGAAACAGCTCTGAATATAGCACAGGAATGAGGCCAGGCAAACTGGGCTGAGAGTGCAGGGCAAACTTAGCCCTGGAATAAGACAGCTCTGAATATAGCAACCAGGAAGTGCAGACCACAACAGCAACACAATGTACAGCGATGTGAAGGTAGCTAGAGGTGACTGATGTGGCCAATGTTAACCAGAAAATGCGTGGACTCAGTACAGCTGCAGGGAGCAGCCTATGGGAAAGTACAGTGTGCAAAACAGTATAATATTTCCCAACCATTTGCACGGAGCTAACAAGAACATTTGGCGGATTAGGCACGGAGCTGGTGCTGTTTGCCCGGTGCAAACACATTTGCCCGTGCTACAACTTTGCCATATTCAAAAGTGACATGCAAATGAGCCTACTTAGATAGTCTCTGGGCAAACAGCCACATTAGTATCACATTATGCCCTGATTTTCATGCAGTTTGCCCAGCATTACTGCGGGTCCCACAGCTCCACCTGTAGGTCAGTCTGGAAGTACAGGGGCTGGCCAGGTCCGACCGCAGCTCCACCTGTAGGTCAGTCAGGCAGTGCATGATGATAGCTGCAGGCTACATGCAAACAGTACAGCATAGCATAGCATACCATACTCCAGGGGTCAACACAGCATAGCCACAGGTGGTGGTGGTGCTGCATGCAACTGTCACACTGTAGGTCATGCTACAGTACACAGCAGACACTACAGTAGCAAGGGGGCCGGTAGTGTGAGGGACACAGCAATGCCTATGGTATGTAGGGGCAGTGATGACCACTGCACTGTACACAGTGACAGGCCCAGTTTGCAGGTAATTACTGACAGTGGACAGTACTGTTACGCTATTTTGTGATTCTACAGATGCTGCACCTGTGGCATGCGATGCACACAGTGACATATACAGTACATGGCCAGCTATGTATGCTGTGGTATCTGTACAGTTGTGTGGTATGTGGCTGGGGGCAAGTAAGATCCGCAGGCACACAGGCGGGGGGTATTCCCACTACTGGCCCATGTGCACTGCGTGATGTGTCCCAGTTTTGTGGCCACACCTGGGCTGTGGTGAGGTCTGGCCACCAGACACCCTACCTCAATGGCCACCATGCCCACAGTGCAGCCTGTGTGTGCTGGCATCTGTTGGTCACCACAGATGTGTGGTCTGCAGGTGTGTGCTGTATGGCCACACTACCATGATGTCCCCTGTGGGCCCGATCACTCCTTACTGCCTGTGCATAGCTGGAACCTGTGGCAGCTGTTGGCATCATGGTGGTGCCTTCAGGGAGTAGCACATGTCCTCCATGTCTGACAGCTTCTAAGTGTCATACTCATATGTTAGGGTCGCGCAAGCTGCGCTAATGCCACGCTAACACCGCGCAAAGCAACAATGTCACACAAAGCTGTTTGCCCAGGGTTAAGACCAGCTTTGCTGGGCAGTAATTTGTACCACGCTATGGGTTGTGCTAAGTCGTGCTAAACACCTTAGCGTGGCACTAGTCGCTGAATAGCTCATTGCACCTGTATTCATGTTCACTTTGCCCCAGCATATCATTATGGTTTGCCCGGCGCTAATGTGATTTGCGTGCGCTGTTTGGCCTTTTGAATATAGCAAACTCCTGCTAATCCCACGCTAAAACCCGCACAAACGTTTTTTGCCCAGCGCAAAACTTTGAATATCTGGCCCACTGTGTCTCAAATATTATTAAACTTACATGTTTTTTTTTCCATTTTTACCAACAGTCTTCCAGTTTTGCATAATTTGTACTTTAATAACTCTGGAGCCCTACAACATATGTGCATAAAAGTTTGCATGCGTCATTTCATAGGGTTGGTCTGTTGATGTTTTTAATTCCATTTGAATTGCTTGTGTGGTTTTGAAGATACAAGGCCACATATTCAAAACTGTGCTCCGGGGCTAAAGTAGCTCTGCCCGGCAGGCAAACATAGCCCGGAGCAAAAAGCAAGCTATATTCAAAAGGAATAGCCCGGAGCAAAACCTGCTGAATATAGCAAGTAAAGGAAGTCAGGCAAACAGGGCCAGAAATGCAGGGCAAAAATAGTCCAGGAATAAGACAGCAATGAATACAGCAACAAGGAAGTGCACACTTCCACTGCAGCCCATTAGACCCTGGAGAAAACTAGTGTTGCAGGTGGAGAGCATTGTGTGCAATTTTGCACAGAGATGTCTCACATCTACTGCAAACAACAATGTAAGCCACACACTGCAGAACTGTGCTATGCTGACGTGAGGTTTGCCCATGCTAACCTGATTACACAGTGCTAATGCATTAGCCCTGCAAGCTGCATAGCTCCGGGCAAATGGGAGCTATATTCAAAGCTCCCATGCAAATGAGCCTACTTAGGAAATCTGTGGGCAAACAGGTATGTTTGCATATCATTATCTGCTGCTTAGCATGTATTACCACACAGTCTGCCCGGTGCTACTGCATGGAGCACACAGCACCACCTATTGGTTGGAATGGTAGTATAAGCTGGATGCAGCAGGCCAAGGCATGTCCACAGCGTCCCCTGCTGGTCGGCAGGGAAGTACAGGCTGGAAGCAGCAGGAACTGTGTGCTGGCAGGCACAAACAGAGCAGACATCCTGCCCATGCAGCACTGCAAGCTGTTCAACACAAGGTACGAATATAGGAAGAGGGAGACACAGGGAGAGAGTGATACCTATGTGTCACATAGCTAAATATACAACTGATACATGCACACATGCATATATATGTAACCCCCCTGCAAATGGGGGTTCCCAAAAGACTTCCAGGAGCTTGCTAGAATGCTCCAAGCCTGAATGGTGTTTGGCATTTAAGCCATTTATCAGTGAGTGTTTTTAGAACCTCTGGTACTGTCTTTAAGAGCTGTCTGCTTGCAGACATAATTAGTTTGTATGGGGGACTGTGTGCTTTCTGAGTACCACTCGGCTGCTGCCAATTCACTTCATTTTGCAGTCACTAGGAGTGCAAAGGGAACCTATCTGAAAGATGTAACTGTTTGCCAGAAATTATTTAGAGTAATAATGAAATTACAGTTTGTCTAACCTGCTTTCTTTGCAGTCAGAACTGTGTCTGCTAGTTCCCCATTCTAGTTTTGAACTGCTGAACTGGACCAATCAGTGTGGGGTAAGCTAGCTCTAAAATGGTGCCTTGACGAATCAGAACTTGGACTCATAATCTGAGCCAGCCACAAGAGGATTGTATGGGCAGTGACTCTGGGAGATGTAGTTTAGACTTCAGTGCCTTTTGGACCAACAGCAGCAGTCTATTGTGAGTGACAGCCAATCCAGTCAAGAACTGGGAGGAACTTAAAGGAAGTGCCCAGTTTTGTCGGTTGGAGTTTCAGTTGAGCTTTGGCAGTGAAGAAGGAAGGAGCCCTGTGCTTTTCAGTGCAGTTTTAGTCAAAAACGTGTAAGGCCCAGAGTTCCGGTCTGCAGCTTGTGTAACAGCTTGTTAGACTGAATCATTCTGTGAAAAGAATCAAAGGATCTCTGAAGAGTAGAAACCAGGCTCACCCTGTAGAAGACTGGAGGAATTGCTGAAAATTGCACTCGGTCTGTCAGGAACTGAATCTGCTGTGTGTTCTCCGGTATTGTGCAGTAATTGCGATCGGGATACAGATGCAGCCTGCCTGGTATAGTGCTTTCTTTTATATGGATGTGTGAAGAGGTTTGTGTACCTCAAGTGAGCCCTGCTGACATTGAAGGACCCTATCTTATTTGGAGGTCGTGAGTACTAATTCAGGGTCGCCCTGTTGAATTGCCACATTAAATCCAAATGGAATTACTGTACTGCTGACTGTTTAATTCTCCTTTTCTCTGTGTGAAAGGGCCCCTACCAGCTGCCACGGTTTGGACTAGCCACTAGGGTTTGGGTACCCAGGGACAGTAACTGATAGGGATAGGCCTGTGCACAGAGCCATAGTAGATTATTAGAGTGATAAGCTAATTAACCTGATTTCCCCTGTCCTTGTTATATCCCCTAAATAAATCAGAGCTGCTTGTTTCAGCAAAGTTATACTGCCTGAGGTATTTGTCTATGTTAAAGTACTGTACTGTGATTGTTGCACTGTATCTCATTTCACAGGAGGTCCCAGTGCGGAACCAGACCTGGGGGTAAGTGTATACTGTGAAGGTAATTCTGATATATTGTGTGGGCCACTAGTGGGAAGAAAGGGGGCAGTGTCCCAGAGGGCTGTGACCAAGTTAGTTTAACTATTGCAAACCCTGACCTCTGGGTGGAGGCACCAGCATTGGATCCAGGCCCTCAACCTGTTAGTGGCAAATCAGGCAGGGGTAGTAGCCCCTGAGATAGCGCAATCTAGGGTTACATATATATATATATAGTATCTCTCTCTCTCTCTATATATATATATATATATATATATAAAAGAGAGGGAGATAGTCACACATGTCCACTGGCCATATGTGCCCTTGTAGATGCCCCCCACAACAACATAGGCACCCTACAGCAGGTGTTGGTGGAACATAGTGGGGGGACCCATGAATGTATGGGACAAGCATAAGGCATGCCTGGTGGGGGTGGATGGACATATGCTGTAGCCTACATAGGGCGTGTAGCATATCCATATATTAGGGACCTGGGCAGACTGGCTGGGCCAGGCTGTCCACCCTGTCGTCATGGTCCCTGTTGCCATGTGTGCCTGTTGCATACCCTGGTAGTCTAGTGGTCCCCTCCCCACCCCCAGCACGTTTCCCGACCCCCATTACATGTTTACAATAGTATTTATCCTGGTAGTCTAGTGGTCCCCCCTACCCCCCAGCATACCTCTCAACTGTCCCTGATTTTCAGGGACGTCCCTGATTTTGCCTCAGACTTGTCCTCTGTCCCTCGTAAGAGCTGTGTTGTTTTGACAGAACAGTGAGGATTACAATCACATAATAATGTCAAACATTAAAGTTACAGACTTGTTGTTCTTCAGAAAAAGCATCTTAATGCAAATCCCCTTATTCTATCAGCTTTCTGCGTGAATAGTACCATTTCTTAGGATATGTCCCTGATTTTCGTTGTTTGTCCCTGATTTCTTTAATCCTTGTCCCTCAGTCATGAAGTAAGGGGTTGAGAGGTATGCCCCACAGCATGTTTCCTGACCCCCCTTATGTGTTTAAGATAGTATTTATCCTGATAGTCTCGTGGTGCCTCCCCACCCTCCAGCACATTTCTCGATTCCCCACAGAATTAAAATTACTTGGTAATTTAGTGATGCTCTCACCCTGGGGCTAATATTTCCTACCTGATCCTCAGCAGCCCCTGGTGTCTGCGGAAATCCTCCTCATTTCACAGTTAGCCTCGCACACTTATTTCACTGCCACGGATCGAAGCCAGTGATTGCTCTCACACTACCATGATGAGCCGACTGAGGAATGAACGAGCTGTACTGTAATGAATGCAGTACAGCTTGTTTATTCCTCAGTCGCGGCCAGCCGTGGTGGTGTGAGGAGGGCTGAGCCAGTCGCTGCCCCGAGTCGTGGCTGATGGGTGGATGTGCAGGGTGGTACTGCTGGGTGGGGAGGCCAACAGACTACCAGGGATATATGTTATATTACGGGGTCAGGAAACGTGCTGGGGTGGGGAGTATCACTAAACTACTAGGGTAGTTTTTAAATTCTATGGGGAATGGGAAACATGCTGGAGGGTGGGGGACACCATCATAGACTACAGGGTAATTATTAAATTCTATGGGAAACGGGGTTGGGAAATGTGCTGGAGGGTGGGGGCACCACTAGACTACCAGGGTAATATGTGTTTCTACGGGGAACGGGGGTCAGGATAGGGGCTGGAAGGGGGGACCACTAGACTACCAGGGTAATTATGAATTTGTATGGGGAACGGGGGTCGGGATATGTCCTGGGAGGGTAACTCCGCTATTAGCGGTGCCTTAACAGCAGCTTTTCTTCGGCAGTAACTAGCTCCATGCTACAGGTCGCGCTAATGCCTGTAGCATGGTGCTCTGCTTTTGAATATGCCGGTGCGCCGGCATTCAGGGCCTATCTCTGTCCCACCCCTGCATTCATTTTGGTTTAGTTGTCATGCCAACACCTAGCACCGGCGCTAAAGGTGTATTTCAATATTGCAGTCAGGTGCAATGTCGGCGCTAGTCCAGTGCAACGGCATTGCACCTGGCACTGAGCTCTGAATATCTGGCCCCCTGTGTCTCAAATATCCTTAAATTTACGTGTTTTTCCCATTTTTGGAAACAGACATCCTGTTTTGCATACTTTGCACTTTAATAACTTTGCAACCATTCAACGGATATGTATGAAAGTTTGCATGCATAATATTGTGGGGTAGAGCTGTTAGTGTTGCTAAATTAATTTGAATTGCTTTTGTGGTTTCTGAGATATTGTGTATTAAACATCCCGAAATGTACATGTTTTTTCCATTTCCGCAGTCTTCCAGTTTTGCATACTCCGCACCTTAATAAGTTAGCAACCCTTCAATGGATGTGCGTAAAGTTTTGCATGCATAATCTCATGGGGTAGTTCTGTTGATGTGGCTAAATTAGTTTGAACTGCTTAATTGTGACATTGTTTGCCAAAAGAACTAGGGTACTGCCGTGGTTTGCAACACTACTTTTCCAGATATGTCAGTTTCTTTTGTCACTTCATAACTAGACAAACATTTGTCAATGCTGAATGTTTGATGCTTTGGAAGATGTCTGCTCCTGCACCTTGTTTATGTCTTTGAGGTACTTGAACATTTTGTGTCGTGTGCCAGACTACCCATCTTGTTAATCAGCCTTCGATGCTGGTGGGTGTTGAAGGCTTTCCTGAAATCAAGGTAGGTGACATCCACTGCCCTCCCTGATTTACTTCCTTACTGAGGTATTAGGTTTCAATCAAGCACACGGTAGCAGGTGTTGGGGTGTGTCTTAGGTATCATCCGTAAAGCTCATGCTATTCTACCTCACTCCCACCCTGCAGACACCGACAGGCATTATGGTGTGCCTTGGGGTGTTTTGGCCATTACGCCACACCATCTCCATAATGGAATAAGCTGAGATGGGTGCAATATAGGAGAATCGGTGAACGTTAGGGCCAAAGACCCTAAGACACACCTCGATTCCTGCCACTGGCTGCAGGGTGGTGTGGGGATGGAATGTCATGAGCGTGTATGGCCGATGACCCCAAGTCACACCCCAAGCCTGTCAGTCTCTACAGGTGGGGGGGCGTTATGGTTTGAAACCATAAGCCCCGGGCGTTTGTTAGGATTCTTGCTCCAAATTTTCAACATGGGCTTTTTGGAACCCCACCTCATGAACAGTGGCACTATCATTTCATTACTTGATCCCGAAAGGTGATTTCGCACAGCAACCATGCCATTTGGCACCACAGGTGCGAAAACACATTTCGGGCAGGATGTGAAAAATGACATCTGTACTGTTCATGAGGTGGTGTGAAAAAATGGCAATGTTGAAAATCTGGAGTGAAAATATGAAAAATAGATGAAGTTACAAGCGTGCGAAGAAACTGCGCAATGCATGCCTGTAAAGCAATCATTTTGGGGAATTATTTCACCAGTTTGTCAAAATGGACATTTTTGGACCTCTCTTCATGAACAGTGGCACTGTGATTTTGTTAATCTGTCCTGAAAGTTGATTTCCCACAGCGACCGCACCATTTTGCTCCACAGGTGTGAAAACACGTTTCGGGCAGATGTGAAAAATGTCAGCTGTACTGTTCATAAGGAGCTGTGAAAAAATGGCAATGTTGAAAATCCGGAGTGAAAATATTAAAAATTGGTAAAGTTGCGAGGGTGCATAGAAACTGCGCAATGCACGCTCATAACACAGGCATTTTTTTGAATTTTTTCACCAAATTTGCAACATTGGCCTTTTGTCACCCCACCTCATGAACAGTAGCACTGTCATTCCATTAATCAGTCCCAAAAGGTGATTCTGCATAGCGACTGCGAAATCACCTTTCATGACCCAGAAATGAGATGACAGTCACAGTGTTCATAAGGTGGGGTCCCAAGAACCCCATGCTGAAAATTTGGAGTCCAAATTCCTAAAAAATGGCAGAGATATCAACTTAACTTGAAACCCTCCCACTGAGTTCCATTATACGGCTTACATCAGCTTCTCAGTTTGGAGTTCAGCTTTGAAGAATACAGACGTGTCCCAGTCCACAGAAAATTGCAGTGCCAGACCTCCAGAGGTAAGAATGGGGAGACAGGGGGTGCGGGGAGGTGGGGTGCACAGAGGGACGGTGCAGGTTGGGGGAGGGGGGACTGGGAGACAACAGTGGACTGTTTTCTTTTTTTACAGAGAAAAAGACTTTGAGGGACCATTTTCTTCCTTTTTACAGATAAAGACTTGGGACCATCTTCTTTATTTTACATGTAAAACTTAATTTAAATTTAGGCACACTGGGGTAGGACTCCAGTGTGCCACAATATAGGAGGTGGTATGCCACCAGGGATTGGGCACCCGATGTCGTGAAAATGGCTTTGGAGGAAGGGGCACATCCAACACTGGGAGTGGGCATCCTGGTTTTGGAAAAATAAAACTTTTATTTTGGCACACTGGGGTGAGCTCCCAGTGTGCCACATAATGGGGGGGGGAATGCCGACACAGGGACTGGACACCCCGATGTCAGCTTTTCGGAAATGTGTGGTGGACGGCAGGAGCCACCATGTTTCAGCACACTGAGGTGGGCTCCAATTATTCCACATAATTGGGGGGGAGGAACATGCCAACACAGGGATTGGGCACCCTGATATCGGCTTTCTGGGGAGTGTGTGGCGAGCAGCAGGAGCAGTGCCCACTCAATTTTTTATTAAAATGTTTCACCAGGAAAGGCTCACTGAGCAAACAAGTTGCTTGTGGAGCTAGGCCCGGGTACAGAATGCTCGGCACAGTACCCGACAAGGTTACGAGGGTGGGGGGAAGTGCCAATTCAATGACCAAACTGTTCGTGATTGCAGCGACAGATTCTTTTCAACTCTTTGGCGCTCTTTAAAGTTCCTCATCATCGGCAGCTTCCCATTGATTGGTGGCTGCGGGACATATCCAGTAAAGTATCCATTGCTTTGGGTGGCAGTGCCATACCTCTCCTTTGCCATTATTATCCCAAAGCGTTTGGCGCTCAAGCGCATCAAATGCAAAAACGGTTTGGGATTTTGGGCTGAAATTTTCAGGGTAAAAAGGACTTGCCCCAAAGATGTGCCTCTAGCTGGTTTGGTGGAAAATTGTTACAGTGTAGCGGAGTTATAACACTTTGAAGTATTGGAATTTCCCTTGGGGTAATATTGTGATGGTTGGGATACTTTTCAGATGCTATATCTTGAAAACGCTTCAAGATACAGCTTTGGTGCTATGGGTAGTTTAGTACATCTTTGGGTGTACTAAGTTGTTTTGCATGTTACCAGGCCCTGTTTCAAACTGTTGGTGAATTGTAATGAATGGGGCACATATGACCTATACTGCGGCATGTATTATCAACATGGCAGCAGTACTGCTTTGTAGGGCACAATGGTATCACAACACACTATGCACTGATGGGAGTCCCACATGCACATGAGGGAAATTACATACAGTAGGCATGCATGGGAGCACAGGGCCTGGAGGGCCCTGTGCCCCCACTACTCAATATGGACTTATGGGAGTGCAGGGCCTGGAGGACCCTACAGTCCCAAATGGATATGAGGGACAAGTACAATAGGTATGTATGAAAGCACAGGGCCCTACCACTCACTGTATGTGGATAGGTGCACCGGGCCCGGAAGTCCCTGGCTTGCACATGGAAATGAGGGACATTTACAACAGGTATGAATGGGAGCGCAGGGCCCTTCTACTGCTCCCATAATCAAATAAGGCTACGATTATACTTTCTCAAAAAGTAAGGAAATTCATTGCAAAAAACTTTGTTAATGCACCATTAGGGTTGAAGCATCAAATGTAGGGAAATACAACCTTAGGGCTTCCATGCCTAAGAACCAACCCCACTGTGCATGCAGGAACAGGCATGATGGGTGTGTTTTGGGGTTGTGAACCCTAATGCTCACCCCATTCTATGAGTAAATAAGGTAAGACTGATACAGTATAGGAGAATGGGTGAGCATTAGGGTTCACAACCCCAAAACACACCCCTCATGCCTGTTCCTGCATGCACAGTGGGGTGGGTTCTTAGGCTTGGGAGCAATAAGGTTGTATTTCCCTACTTTTGATACTTCAACACTAATGATGCATTAGGGGGCGTGGCTTGGCCCTGAACCAGAATGGCAGCCTAACTGACTGGCTCCAGAGACATTGGATCAAATTCTATGAAATCCGACATTAGGGGGTGCTTGCAACTCGCTTATTGCAGCCCCAAGCCTAAGGGATTTACTCTGGGTACATAATAATTGCATTTTGTGACTGGATTGCTTACCGGAGAACTTTTATCTGGGTCCTCTCAGGAGCTCCATGGGGTCTGCATGATGGCATCATCCTCTTCTTCCAATGATGAGCCTACAAAGACAGAGAACATGTTTAATCAACTACTGGCTCAAATGACACAGTTGACTATTGCAGTCAGTGCAAACACCCATACTTTACAATCCATTGAGATCAGACTGTTTCAGTCCGAGTGCCACATCAGTTCCAATGAGGCAGCGATACAACAATTAACTGTCACCGTGGACATGGAGGATGAGTTAAAGAACCATAGCTGCTGCAACAATCTCCAGTTTGTGGGATTCCTGCAGGGTGCCAAGCAGCGTGACATGAATGGATTCCTGCAAAATACATTACTCCTGCTTCTCAGCCTGCCTCCCGGTACAGAACTGCAAACTGAGCAAGCGTATCGCTCTCTTACCCCACCTCAGGACCAGGGAATGGCCTTGACCCATCCTTGCCTGCTTCCTGGACTCCAGACAAAAGGAGGCGGTGTTGGCTGCAACACAAAATAAGGGTCAACTGAGCTGGAAGGGTTGCCGCATACAAATCTTCCAGGATTACTCTCGAGACCTATCGGACCGACACAAAGCATATATGGACTGCAGGAGGATACTACACAAAGTGAACCTCCCCTTCTCGCTCAGGTATCCTGCCACAATGAGGGTCATCCACAATGGCACTCCCCTCCCCTCCTCTTTGCTGAGCCGGAGAACTTAATGGACTTTCTAAAAAAAAATTATCCAATAAAGTTCTGGGATGGTGGGAGCCCTCCAGAGCTGAACTGCTCCCCCCCAGAAGAACACACGGAGACTGGACAATTCTCCTTCTCACAGCACCAGCCTTCCAGCACAGAGGTGCAGATCTTGAAGGGTCGCTCCCCCTACGGCTAAAAAAAGCAGCATACACCCCAAAAGCATAAGCATCACAATCATCCCATGGATTGGGTGAAGTCAGCAAGCCTGAAAGCTGGCCCAGCAGCATTGGCAGAGGAGAATCCAGGCTTCTCGGCCTATCGCTCACCGAATAGATTTACGGCCTTTCAACTCCACACTGAAGACGAACCTGACTTCGGCCTAGGTATGGACTTTGCCACCTCTCACACCGGCCCTGAGGCCCTGGATCCGCCTGCCCAGAAACCCACATGGGTTGCTATTTCTGTGATGGGCCCTAAGCCAGAGAAAGAAGTAATTGCAGACCAAGCACTTCAGCATCCACATCAGCGCGATCCTGCCAGTGAGCCACTCCAGGAGGAAGAAGCTTATCCAGCGGGGACCGGTACCTGATGCATCTTAGCAACAGATAAGTGCAGAAATATTGGGAATGCCTGGGATAGTAACTGGGAGGGGGGATTGGAGAATTAGGGTGGCCCCCCTTCTATGCCTTGTCAGGGGGCCCTTACTTGCTTCTCGTATGATATCTCTCTCCCCCCCCTCCACTGGCATCCGTGAAGCTTAAAGTGGCCACCTGCAACTGCTATCACTGCTTTAGAGCCTCCAACTTCACCTGGTCCCTGATTAACATGTATCTTGATCTCTGATCTGGCTGCCTGATGACGGCCGCCTTTATCCCTAGAGATACTGGACCCTAGATGTACTGTTTACAATGAGGTGCCTTGATGGCCTCATGGGTTTTTGACTGCTATCCAAAGTACTGCTTTGATTGCTGGACTGATAAACAGGACATATTTAAACATAGACCATGATAGCCTGGTGCTACTTACAATTTCAACCACTAGTGCACTGTGCCCAGTCCCAGTACGTAACCCTGAGGGCCCCGGATGACCTAATCTTGGTCACTCCTTTAGCTCTGTATATCCGCTGGCTGGATAGCAGTGTCACAACTACAGTATACCCTGTCGGGTAGGGCTGCATTGTCTATGAGGCACTTAGAGTTACCTCATATTCCCCCCCCAGCCCTAAGTCAGTGACTCGAACTGGCCACTAGAGCTCGACTGCCATAGTGCCTTGGGCTCTCTGCATTGAATTTCAGAGCTGTGCAGGTTATATTCTGGGGAAGATCCAGTGGGGCATAGGTCTCTCTGAGTCTCCCATCCTTATGTTGTGCTTATCTCATGGGGTCACCTGTGCCCCGTACAATCGGAGTGAATCCCCCCCCCACCTGCCTTCAGCATCTTTTAGCTGTATAAGTCCCCCCCTCCACGACCATTCCAGTGTCTGGTGGAGCCTCTCTGGCTGACCTCTTTCAGGCCATATGCCTTGGATTGGTCATTAAGGACATCTCTTCCCTCCCGAGAGAGAGGCAGAGGTGGCTCTGGCAATCAGGCTTGTGTGCCTTCATGCTCTCAGGTATCTGGCATTTGCCTTGTAATTGAGTTATTTGGTTAGCTAATGTTATGGGCCAGTTGCCCAACCTATCTGTTTAAGTCAGTGTATGAGCAGACAACACAAAATGCATGGTGAATTTTGATTTCTTCGCTATCAATGCAAGTACTCAGTAGTTGGGAAGGCTGGTATCTCCTGAGAGAGATGCCGGAATGGACCGTGACCGAATCCTTAACACTATATCTGCCATTATATATAGAACCCTACCCTTCCCTCGATCATGGGTGATTTACATCCCTATACCTGGAATGTTCGGGGCCTAAACACTCTGGTAAAACTTAAACAGGTGCTGTCTCATTTAAAATGGCTGTGGTCCAACCTGCTGTTCCTCCAGGAAACCAAACTTACCAAACAAGACCATGATAACCTAGTTAGGAACTGGGTGGGACTGTTTATTTCCTCTTCTGCCCCTTCAAAAAAGAAAGGAGTAGCTATACTTATACATAAATCCCTTAAATGGACACCAACACAGGTCAAGCATGACGCCCAAGGGAGGTGGGTCTTGGCACTGATAGACATCTCGGAGGGTGACCACATACTTGATAATGTATATGGCCTGAATGAGGCCTGAATGAGGACACCCCGGTGATCTTCCAGGAGGTTGCTCAGACCCTCGACTCACTCACCTGGACCCCCATACCAATTATTCTAGGAGGGGATTTTAACCTTTCCTTGGTCTCACAAATAGACCTCAGCTCCACAAAACCAAGAGAGCCTCTTCTCTTCGTCTGGACGCCTGCAGAGGGGTGCTACCTGATGAACACTTATATTTTATGAACTTTGTTCCTGTTCACCACTGGGTGGGCTTGTTATTTGCTTCTCTTTGTGCTACTAATGCTGAAGTTAAAGCTAGGGACTCACTGGTTTTATAGAGTTGCCTTGCTGATTTCATCTTAAAGCCAGATATACCAAGCAGCTAATATAGACCAGACTTGTTAATATGGTGGTATTTGGAGCTAATTGCTGATTACATCTTAAAGCCAGATATACCAAGCAGCTAATATAGATCAGACTTGTTTAATATGGTGGTATTGAGCTAATTGTGCTTGTAACTGAAGGCATTAGGTTAGCTGGGTCCTAGTGTGACCTAATTTTGAATAGCCCTGTTTGCTTAGAGTGGAGCTCCTTTGTGTAAGTCATAACATATTCCTCCGCTTGCATAGTAATGAGGCTTTGTTTTCTCCACTACATAGGCAGCTCCCCCAAGCTAGGCACTCGGGACAATCAAGCAACTGAAGCAACAAGCAGCTCACCTGAGTAGCTGAGGAAGCCAAATCTCCAGCCTGATAACTTTCGAGGTAAAGAGAGCCTCTTCTCTTCATCTGGACGCCTGCAGAGGGGTGCTATGCCCCGCCCGCCCCAACCATCCTCCCACCCAGGGGCGGCTGTCAATTTAAGGATCCACCCTGTGACATCACATCTGGTGACATCACGTCCTGTTGCCCAGAACCTATCTCCCCACTTTCCCATTTGCAGGTTATACCTGCTGGCCACTAGAGGGACCTATGCTCCCTCACTACTTCCTACTCCTACCTGTACAGCACTACTTCCCTGGGATCTTGCTCACCACAATGTATTGGCCTCCTCACGCTCTGCCTGTGCCTATCCCCACTAGCAGTGCACTTACCCACCTACCCATCTGCTAGTCCACACTGTGCCCTGGCACCCCTCCCTCCCCTTGCTCCTGAACCTCCTCTCCTGCCCCTTGGGACCTCTGTGTGTCCCCATCCTCCCTGCCTTCCCCCTAGCTTTCTCTTCACCTCAGGCACATCTGGGTGTCTTCTTACTCTTGCTTTCCCTCCTGTACCTCCCTGCCCACCCCTGCTCCCTTGCCTCCCTCCTCCCCCTCATGTCAATCGTGGGAAAAACCTCTCACCATCTCCCAGCCTTGGTGTTAGTCATGCTACTACTCCTGTCAGGGAACATTCATCCAAACCCTGGCCGGTTCCCAGGAGCTCCCCAACTCGCACCACAGGCTCATGCATGGTCTCCATGAATATCTGTAGCCTCCTAAAAAGTTTGACTTACTACAATGCCTGGTCACATCAATTAACCTGATGTCGCCACCCTGGTTGAGACTTGGCTGTCAATCCTCCCTGACTCCCTAGTCTCCCTTCCTGGTTTCACCCTTTTCGGTCCAACCGTGTTGGGGAGGCGGTAGCTGCGTATTTATGTCAAGAATCTCTCCCGTACTAGCCTGCCCGCTCCCATCCTTGACTCCAGGGCCCAGGCGCACGTTGAAACTAACCCCTGACCCTTTAAAGGGACCCCTTTATCTGACTACTGCATACGTGCCTCCCAGGGACCAAAGCATGAGCCATTGCCTCTCTTACAGAATACCTTACCTCTCTACCTCCTTCCGCTGATCAAATTCTGGTGGGTGACTTAAATGTCAACTGGCTCAGCCCCTCCTCCTCCTCTACCTGAGACTCCTTTTCTGCAATAGACCTAACGCAACTAGTTACCCACCCTACCAGGACTAACCCCAAGAGAGGCTCCAGTACCCTGCTTGATGTGGTACTCACCAACCGCCCTAATCGGATCCCCAATGTACAAGTCCTCCCAGACTCTCTCAGCGATCACTCCCCCATTCTATTCCACTGGTCAACCTCAGTCTCCAAACCCATAGCACAGTCCACATGCCGGCAGCGTCTAATACCTGGTGGACTGATAAAACTTAAGGAACTTCTGTCCCAAATTGACTGGTCTCCTATACAGGCAACTCCTGACATCGACACAGCTGTCTCCTTCTTTACCCAAACTTTTAATAATGCCTGTGATATCTTTGCCCCAGTGTTGACCCGCCGTTCTAAAAGGAAGAATGCCACCTGGGTTACCCCAGCTTTGATCCACCAGCTCAAACATAGGGACAACCTATGGCACCGTGCCATTGAGACTGGCCGGCCCAATGACAAGCGGTTATATGCTGCCGCCCGAAACAAGTGCACTCGGGCCATCAGAAAGGCCAAGTCTGAGCACTATCGGTCCTCACTCACTGCCTCATGGGGGAATCCCAGAACCTTCTGGGATAACATTAAACAGTTAAATGGGAGTGCACACTCCCCCACCCACCCAGATCAACATTAATGGTGTGATCTCCTCAGACCCAGCCCTCATAGCCAACCACCTCAACACCTCATTCACTGACCTTAGCCCTATCCTCCCTACAAATTTTTTTGACCCTCCTCCCCCAGCACCTGCCGTAAATCTTTCTCACCCTTATTTTCTCCTCCGCCGTGTTTCTGCCCAAGAACTTAGGCCGCACCTTGTCACTGCCCTCAAGAGTAATAGTACAGGCAGTGACACCTGGATCACGTGTGTCCCACGGCTGGTCTTAGACACAGTCCTTACCCGATCACATGCCTCAACCACTCTCTTTGCCTGGGAAGGTTCCAACTGCCTGGAAAGTCGCCACTGTCACCCCTATCTTTAAAGGTGGTGATAGGACTGTGGCTGGAAACCATCGACCGATCTCCATTCTCTCTCCTCTCTCAAGGCCTTGGAAAAAGTGGTGGCCTCTCAAATCTCTGACTACCTCTCCACCTACAATGTCCTTTGTCCTGAGCAGCATGGCTTCCGAGCGGGCCACAGTACCAACACAGCCCTCCTAGAGTTCTCCAACTTTCTCACTCCTCCTTAGACACTGGTTCTCTGGCTGGTGCTGTCTTCATTGACCTCTGAAAGCTTTCAACACTGTCTCTCACCCCTCCTTCTTGATGCCCTTAGTCTCTCTGGTTTTGCTGCTGGACCTATCTCCTGGTGCACCAGTTATCTGTCTGACGCTCACAGCGTGTAAAATTAATGGGACCTACTCAGACATCTGTCCCATCTTTTCTGGGGTTCCCAGGGCTCCATTCTGGGCCTCTTACTATTCTCCCTTTACCTTAACACCCTTCCACGCTCTTGCTCGGGGAACATTCTATTGTACGCTGATGATGCAGTCATCTTTGCCTCAAGTCGTAACCCTATTGCCCTCCAGGACTTGCTGCAGAAGTCCTTCACTGAAGCCGAGGGCTGGTTCAAGGAACATAGATTGGTGATAAATCTTAAAAAAACAAAACCATGTTCTTCACTCATCCCCAAAACAAGTCCTGCAACTTCAAACTCCTCATTCACTCTGGGTCCTCATTCCCACTCGAACAAGTTTGCTCCTATAAATACCTAGGGATCCATTTGACCCCTCCTCTCCTTCCATGGACACATCGCTGCCTAGCCACTGCCACTAATATCCAATTGGGCATCTTACATCAGTATAAACACTGCCTCCCCGGAGGCTCTTCGACCGCAGTCACCTCCTCTATCCTGTCCCTAGTGGACTTGGACTGCCGGTGTATGGTGTTGCTGATCAGACTGCACTCCATAAATTCGCACTACTCTGAAAAAGGCCTGCAGGTTAATTACTGGAGCACCTAGGATGACACACACCTGTCTACTGTATGCTAAAGCGCTGGTACTTGATCTCGGCGCCTCAAATATCTTACCTGTACCCTTACAAAAGACCCTCCTTGGGCTTTCCCCACCAGGATTGACCACCACCATCGCCGCCTGTCCCACTAGTTCATACTCGGACCTCTGGGAAAATACTCTCTTGTTATCCCTAGAGCTAGGACCTCTCACGGCCAAGAGCCTTCAGCTTTAGGGCCCCCTCCTGGTTCAACACACTGTCCCCCTCCATCTCTGAAGCTCCAACTATATCGTGCTTCAAAACTTCCTTACGTAACCATCTTATTAACACCCGATGCTGTAACTGCCGCTAGTCAAAGCCGTACTAATACTTATGACAAAGCTATTACTAAGCTGCTAAGGACAACATAACTCTGGTATTGTTTGCATCCATCCTACCTGTACCAGCATGTTTGTATCTATGTCTTAATTTACTGTTATACTTATGTGTTGTACTGCTATACTGTGTATTTTGGTTTGTCTTACTGTGACAAGGTACCTTTGTAAATGAGCCTGTGGCTCAAAGGTTTTCCAAACTGCTGTTTAAATAAAATAAAATAAAAAAATAAAGAGCATCAGCCAAAGGCTTGGGCTGCGCTCCAGCAGATGATGATGGACATTGGTCTGTCAGGTATTTGGTGAGTCTTCCACCCCAGGGTGAGGGATTAGACCTTTTTTTTCCCTGGTTCATGGGTCCTACAATAGGATAGACTAGTGGCTAGTCTCGGCGGGCATAGCTCATAATTCCATTGCCTCTGAGATTCAGCCTATGGTTTTCTCGGACCATTCCTCAGTCCATCTTCATGTCCTTTGGGGGCCCCAACTCCCCCCCTAGATCCAATTGGAAACCAAATCTGTTATTATTAAGAGACCCTGACTTTAAGCCTTTGCTATTAACTGAGAGCACTCGTAGCCGAACACTCCCCCCCTCGGATACATCCCCTGGCACCACTTGGGAAGCATTTAAGGCTACAATTCAGGGAGCCATAATGGGCTATGCCACCAGGAGGTAGAGGCAATGAGAGCAACTGCCCTGCACCATTGAAGAACAGCTGCAAGCTGCAGAAACGGAGTCCAAACAAACCCTGAACTTGTGTTCAACCTCACAACTTGGCCACAATATAATGAGACTGAGATTAGAGATCCATGACCTTCTGGCCTGCAAGACCAAGGTGGCCATTCTCCAGCTGAAGCACAAGTTCTGGGAGGGAGGAGAAAAGAGTGGGGAAAGTGCTAACCTACAGGTTGAAGAATCAGCAGGCCAAAAGATATACTGTATCCCTGGCCTGAGGGACACCACAGAGAGGCGCACAGAATTTGGACAAATTAATAAAATAATTATTACAAGACCTTGTACTCATCCTCCAGGACTATGGATACAGATAAACTGAAGCATTTTTTGTCCACATTGGTCCTCCCCAAACTATACCCCCTGCAGGACACCTCTCTGGAGGTACCCATATCTACGACAGATGTAGAAACTGCCCTAAAAACACTATGAACTCTGGGAAAGCCCTGGGGGGACACGGCTTCCCCCTGGAAATCTGGCAGGCCCTCTCCATTCACATCTCCCCGCTGCTCAGATTGGTTTTCAATGAGGCCCTACAAACTGGCTCCTTTCCCTCTACCCTAAGAGAAACTGTCTTTACGGTATTCCCCAAAAAAGGGAAGGACCCTACCCTCCCCTTGAGCTACCGCCCCATATTATTTATTTTTATTTATTTAAAATTTGATGACTGGGAAAGGCACACTGAGCCGAGGCTCATTTCCAGGTGCGACCCGGGTACAGAGTGTACAGAGAGGAAAAAGAGTAACGGAATGGTGAGGAATTCAAACAGCATGTACATACATTTTCACAGAGAGTGCAAAACAAATATCTACAGCATGTACAGACAGTTTTACAAAGAGTACAGTACAATATCTATAATTTATAGTGAGTTAATATGCAGAGTAACAATAGATGGGGTGAGGCAGGATTATCGACGAGGGCTATGGTAGGTAAGTAGAGACTGTGAGGGGCCTCTGCTGGGTTCTGGGATCATTGGAGCATTTAGGGCAATGTGGGGTGGAGAGGAGTCTGAGGAGTTGCATAAAGTTAGAGCGAGAAGCGTACAGGCAAAGGTTGGAAGGAAGCTTGTTCCAGAGAAGGGGGAGATGGTACAAAAAGGCTGCTTGGCCTGTAAGAGTGTGAGGGAGGGGCAGGTGGAAAGTACGTGGGTCCCTTTGGCGAAGAGGGTAGTTTGGGGAGGTGGCAGGGGTAAGGCAGGAGGTGAGGTAAAGGGGAAGGGAACCAAGCCAATATTTTGCTATGAAGAAGGCACAGTGGATGGTTTTCCTGTGGGACAGCAGGGCTATGGAGAGTGTAGTATAGAGTGGGCAGTAGTGAGAGTGTGAAGGAGAGGCGGTGGCGAATCGGCAGAAAGAGTTAAGAAGGATGTCTAGTCTGGAGAGATAGGAGGGTGGGGCTGTACCATAGACTATGTCGGCATAGTCTATAATGGACAAGATTGTTTTACGTATGAGCTCGCAATGGGTGGGGATAGGTAGGCTGGCTTTGTGGAGATAGAGGATGGCGAGTTTGGGCTGGAGTTTAGTACAGATGGCCTCAACGTGAGTGGAGTAGTTGAGGCGGCTGTCCAGCCAAACTCCCAGGTACTTGTAGGCAGGGACTAACTCCAGGGTAGAGCCATCCAGGGTGGTGAACGTAGGGGGTGCTGAGAGGGTAGCAAGCTTCTGCTTGGAACCAAAGACCATGGTGACAGTTTTTTTGGCATTGAGTTTAAGCTGGTTCTCCAGGAACCAGGATTGGACTTTGTTGAAGTAATTTTGTAGGATTGGGAAGATACTGTCAAAGGAGGAGCCCGAGACAAAGATGATAGTGTCATCTGCATACAGATGCACATTGGAGGAGATGCAGGTGGAGGGAAGGTCATTTATAAAGAGAGAGAAGAGAATGGGACCAAGTATAGAGCCTTGGGGAATGCCCGATAAGATAGGGAGAGGAGTAGAGTGAAAGTCACCTATTTTCACAGATTGTTGTCTATTGTGGAGGTATGAGTGGAACCAGGCGATGGTGTGTTGGGCAAAGCCAAAGAAATTAAGTTTGCGGAGTAGCAGCGGATGCGAGACAGAGTCAAAGGCTTTAGCCAGGTCAATGAAAATGACGGCTGTGGTTTGGCTGTGGGCCATGGCAGAGAGGATGGAGTCAGTTACGCGCAGAAGGGAGGTGATGGTGGAGTGGTATTTTCTGAAACCTGACTGTATGGGTGAGAGAGAGCTGTTGGAAGAGAGAAAATCAGACAGTTTGGACAGTATGAGAGATTCCTGTACTTTGGCAAGGGAGGGGAGTAGCGAAATGGGCCTGTAGTTTCCCGGAAGGGAAGGATCACCGCCTTTGTGCAGAGGGATGATATTGGTCATTTTCCAGGATTTGGAGACAGAAGCTGTGGATAGAGAGAGGTTTAGAATGTGAGTCAAGGGGGCCGTAATAGCGAAGGCAGAGATACGGAGCATTTTGGGGTGGATGCCGTCAGAGCTGGTTTTGGACATGTTAAGGGAGGAGAGTGTGGTATATACTTCCAGTGGAGTGAGTGGTGGAAGGAGGAAGCTGGGAGTAAGGGAGGATGTTTTGGCAGACTTGGGGAGGGGAGTTGGGGAGTCGGGGAAATTAAAAACTTATTGAAGAGCTCAGCCATGGAGGCAGGATCCGAGACTGTACTGCCGCCAATATTAAGGACCGGGCATGCCTGTTTAGTATGGGGGTCAAGTAGGGAGTTGATTCTCTTCCAGAAGGACATGTGGGGGTTATGGATCTGCATGAACTGCGCTTTAAAATAAGAGGAAGTGGATTGCCGGACAGTCTTAGTCATTTATTTCTGAGATGTTTGTAAAACTGTAGATCCCGCGGGGCATGGGAAGCTTTGTACAGTCTCCATGCCTTGTCCCTGGAGCGACAAAGGGCGATAAGGTCAGGTATGATCCAGGGATAATGGTAGCATTTTACCCTTACTTTTCTGAGGGGTGCGTGTAGTTCCCAGATAAGCCAGAAGATACCGCAGAAGTGGGGTAGGGCGCTGTCAACATCAGATGCTGAGGTGACTGGTAACCAATCTGCATTTGAGAGGTCTTGCTGCCGGTCAATGCAGACAGTAAACTGTTCGCTAAAATATTGCCACCAGGCTGAACCCGCTCTTTCCCTCCCTCATCCATCCCTCACAAGTGGAATTTGTCCCTGGTCACTATAGTAGGCATCATATACGATCAGTGATTAATATAATATCACATGCTAGAACCCCTCCCACTCCAGCGATGGCAGTTGCCATTGATTTTGAAAAGGCATTTGACTCCCTGGAGTGGGATTACCTGGGGGAGGTCCTGCGACACCTAGGCTTTGGAGAACAATTTTAAGGGTGGACTGCTGCCCTATATAATGGTCCTAAGGCAAAAATACTGACCAATGCAGTCCTATCAGAACCCTTCCCATTAGTCAGAGGTAGAAGGCAGGGTTGTCCGCTGTCCCCATTACTGTTTGTCCTGGCAGTAGAACCTCTGGCGGCAGCTATCAGGCAACACCCCACCATTCAGGGAATTAAGATCGGGAATGAATCCTATGCCAGCTTCATGTACCCAGATGACCTCTTGATCCCGCTTGAAAATGTGGACCCCTCTCTCCCGGCCCTTCTGCATCTCCTGGCAGAATTTATGATGTACTCAGGGCTGAAATTGAATCACTTTAAGATGGAAGTTCTCCCCCTCAACGCCTATTGCACACTCACCCATGTGGCCTCGTTCAGATTACTTTGGACATCAGAGAAGCTGGTGTATCTAGGAATCCACATAACCCCAGACCTCTCTAAAATGTGGGACCAGAATCTTAAGCCACCAGTGGTAGAACTTAAAGCTGAGCTGGAGAGATGACAGACATTGCACTTCCCCCTTGCTGAAAAAGTCTCAGTCATTAAAATGATTACAGCCACCAAGATCCTGTATGTTATCTCCCATATACCACTGCAGCTCCCCACTAAATGGTATAAGATCATAGATGCCATCTGCGGCACATTCTTATGGGAACAAAAGAAACCACGATATAGCAGAAATAAAATGAGATCCCACTGGAGAGATGGGGGATGGTGCCTACCCCGGAGAGAAGGGTACAATTGGGCCTTCTCTGCAGCCCAAACACTTCAATGGTTCGCTCCCCTGAACCCAAACTCTCCCCAATGGCTGCACGTGGAGAAAGCAACTGCCCAGGTTCATAGCCTTCCTCTGTTGCTACACAATCCCCTCCCCCAAAAAACTAGCCTCCCATTCCACTATACCCTCTGTGATTAAAATGTGGAATAAGGTGCATAAAAAAACTTTATGCTGACCCTCAACCCCTTCCCAGACCCCCCCCCCGGCCACTGTGGGGCAACACAAAGCTTCAGATAGATTGTAAACCCACTGTCTGGCCTCATTGGGAGGCACTGGGCGTTGTCACGTTTGCACATGTCCTGGCTAGGGAGGGTGCAGGTTTCAAGTCCTACCAAGAACTGAGTCTCAGTGTGGGATTGGGGCGGGCAGTTTTCTGGAGATATTTGCAACTATGGAGCTCCTTGCCCAGACTCACAAACAGAGGTGGTGACATGGTGGTTATCCCATCCTAAGGGGCAAGCGAGCAGCATATATGCAGAGTTATGAGACACAATTCCTTCCCAGTCATTGGAATCTAAAGCTAAATGGGAGAAAGTTATGAAGGTCCCCATCTCTAATGCTCAGTGGAGAAAGCGCTAGAAACAGGCTCACTCCCTCTACCCAGATACCAGCAGCAAACTAATACAAAATAAAATCCTCCATCATTGGTATAGGATGCCAGACCTGCTATTTAAATTTAAGCTTCTGGATAACAACCTTTGCTGGAGGTGCCAGTCCCAGGTGGGAGACTTGTACCATGTTCTATGGCAATGCTATCAAGTAAGACCCCTCTGGTCCTCAATTGGTAGGCTGGCCAATCAAATTGTTGGTACAGTATCCGGGTAGAAATGAATCCTTTCTTTTGGCTGCTGGGCATCCCAAACCAGAACATCTGTCTAATTCCCTCACAGATTCGCTGGCTTGCTCTGCTCAGTAATCAAACAAAAAGGCTAATACTGTGCTACTGGAGAACTGTCGAGGTCCCCTCCTTTTCAGAATTACTAAACTCCTTTTCAAAACTGGCATCCCTTGATCGTCTTACGTATGTTATTGCTAACACCCTCCCAAAATACTACTCTTGCTGGAACCCTTTCACCACATATCTGAAGCTCAGAGCTGGAATAGGATGAACCCCCTCCCACAGTCCTACTGTTTTCTCCAGGCTGTTTCCCCCAGAGCTGTAATGGTGCTGGATATCGCTATTAAGAAAATGTATTTGCAACACTACTGTACTATGCTTCACTCTGAACCTGTTGCCTTGTCCTTTGTGGTTTATTATTGTGTTTTCAGGTTCAGAGATTGCACCCCAGAAAGCCTAGAGTTGCCACGCCAAGCTACGCAGATGATGTGTCTGATAATCCGTGGGATAACACTCTGGTAGGTGAAGATCCTTCTATATAGTCTCAGCAGCTATCCTCTGATGCATCCTGCATTTGTATGTTGTACATTTCTCGTTACCTGTACAGGTTTACTGAAGCCTGTCATCTGATGTGATCATTATACCTGTATTTTGTTTGCTGAAATAAATAAAAAAGTTTTAACAATAACCCTAATGGTGCATTAATGAAGTTTTTTGCAATGAATACATATACATACACACACACACACACACACACACACACACACACACACGTATACACACATATACATATAGGTATGTAAATATGTGTGTGTGCATATATATATATATATATATATATCGAGAGTGATCTCTCTTCCCAGATATTGACCCAATACAATGGCTAGTCTGCCTTGAGGGTCTAAGTAAGTATCGGTACAACTGAATAGTGTCTGCTTTGGGATGAGAACTGCTGTGCCCCATCATTTACCATTCTTGTAAGAGAAGGCTAATGATTGAGAGAAGCCTAATTTCAAGAATTTCTTATGCTCTTGTTCTGACAAATGAGTATTTTGTAAGAACACAAAAGTAGGATGGGGTTTCTGAATAGAAGAAAGTTCCTTGCTGCATCTGACCAGATTATTAAGGCCATTAACATTTATCCATTTATTTATTTATTTTAAATTTTACAATTTTTGGCCAGGAAAGACGCACTAAGCTGAGACGTGTTTCCTTGGTACATCCTGGGAATGCAGGAAAGTTAAGTTACTTACTCATGGTTACACAGTATACAAGTGGTGGCTGTGGGATTCAAGTTCTCTAGGTTTCGGCTCAGTGCTCTTATCCACTACAATATGTTGCCTCCCATATGCTGGCACTAGACTGTACTGGGATGACTAGCCATTGCAACAGAGAACAAAGTTAAATGAAACGCCCCAGCAAATCAACATGATGAGCCATCAAGCCCCTGGGGATCAGCGGCAAGGTGGACTATGTGACAAAATCTCTAGTAATCTCCATTGAGACAGGCAGAAACAGACTGAAAACTATGATGCAGATCAGATATACACATTTAATCCTCATTGAGGATTAAATCCATTTTTTCCTTTTTAGGCATACTACCTGCTGTACGCCCTACTTGTTTTCTGAGAGTTGCCATTACTCTTGTGGTGGAGACCTCACTAGCAGAGCTATCAGTCTCCCATCCACTGGCATCCGCTTAAGATTCTTCCATGATTATTGTAGATCTCTTTCCTATGCCATTGCCAGGTACCCAGGTAGAGTCAAAGATAGGAATGTTGCAGTTTGGTTGGCAGTTCAGTACTTTTTTTTAAAGAAGCAGGGATTGGGCTAAGATTACACCCTTCTTATCTTGCGCTGATGTCATGGAGATCCATGTTGAAATTGTTCAATGTTTGCTCATTATTTTGCAATACTTTTACTTTTGAACCCACATTTTCAACATACTTATATTTTACACCATTGGATGAACGTGGCAGGTGTCATTATCAAATCCCCCTCCAAAACCTGTTTTCGCAGTCGTTCCACAAAACAGTGTTTCAGGTCACATTTCATAAATGATGCCTGTCATTTTAATATGCTGTAGCAAAAAAAAAATAGTATTTTGGAAATTCAAGGTCATAGTCTAAGCAAATGGAAATGTTACATGTGAACCTCTTCATTTTCCAATCATGTCAATTTCACTATTATAACTTGTGTTATTAAGTTAATTATCATCTCTGCTCCACCAATGCCAAACACCTACACAGCAAATACAAATTTCCAATGTGCATAGGTGCCGATTGGTTCAAAGTTCACCTTTCCCATCTCCCCTGTTCTGCTCCAGTGACTGTGTCCTGCATGTGTGTTTCTGACCCCCTTTCTTCTTGTTCCTCTCTCCGTCTCTCAACAATCTGGTCATGGTAACACTTTACCTCAAATGAAACAACTTTCTAACTTATGCCATTTGTCCACTGATTATATAATGAAAGCTATGTTCTTTGCCACCAGGAACTGCTCTTCCACTGTCCCATCACTCACCTTCCCACAATTATCTACCATCCTTGGTGAAAACCTGGAATATGTAGACAAATTCAAATATCTTGGAGTCTGGATTGACAATAAACTTGACTACACTAGCCACATTGAAGAGCTACTGAAAAAGCTTAGACAAAGACTTGGCCTATTTTATAGGATCAAACACTACCTGACCAGAGATTCCAAACAAAGGCTAATCCTGGCATTCCTATCCCTCATTGACTATGCTGACTTCCTCTATGGCCACTGCTCCCTCTCCCATTTAAATAAATTAGACACCTTGTATCATAGAGCTATTAGATTCATTACAGATCTTCCCTCCAGCACCCATCATTGCTCTCTCTACAATGCAGTCAGTTGGACATCCCTGCAACACAGAAGAAACAAAAATGCTGCTGTCTGGATCTACAAAGCTCTGACAAACAAACTCCCTTCCTACATCTCAGACTGTTTCAACCGGATCACATCCAGGCCTTACACCCTAAGGATCAATAAACTCATCATGCTGAAGATTCCTATCACCTGCACCCGGTATGGAAGGGCTGCAATCAGCTATTCCCTAGCACTTATCTGAATTCTCTTCAAAAAAGACCTTGAAATTGGATACCCTCATTCCTTTAACATCCTTCAAAAACTGTACATTAGTCTATTCCCAGAATCATGCAACTGCTTCCATAAGGCCTAGTTCTCCCACACACCCTCCTTCCCCACCCCCTTTTTATATACCCCTATTTCTATCGTTCTTCTAGCTTGTTCTCCAACCAACTTCATACAAAAATGCCCACCCAAGTCCAACTATCCAAGCTTTATCCCTACTATACTGTTTGTTTCTTTCCTTTTAATATGATTTAGGGTTACTGTCATTTTGCCTTGTATATATGTAAATATTTGTATATCTGTCTCATTCATAAATCATTGTATCTGTGTTTATTCAGTACCATGTTTTTTGTGTAAAACTTGTAACCTTATATTGTTATGACCACTCAGGTCCATCTTGTAAATGAGCTATGCTCAATGATGTTCGCCTGAATAAATAAAGATTTTGATTGATTGATTGATTGATAACCCTTTACAAGTTAATGTATGGCAGCCATTTTGACTCTGATCAGAGTTTGTTACATTTGTGAAAGATTATGTCCACTGGGTGGGAGACTGGCAAAAAATCAGGTCAAATTCTTCTTTAACAAGGGGAGGAGAAGAGATGAGGGCTTTTTGCCCATCAAAGGAAATTTGACCTTGTGTGTGTGCTTTTTTATTCATATTTTATGCCTCCTTTCACCAATGCTGACTCCCCAATATAATCTTCCAGCAGTTCCTCCCAGCCCCTACCTACCTTACATCTGTCAGTCCCCACAAAGCCTTGGTTTACCCATTGAGTGGGTTACAGGATGGAGGCGATGAACTCCCAAGCATGCCCAGCACTGGGTGGTGGATGAGGTGGCAGGAACCCACCCAGACATACCAGGGTCCCAGGAAGCTGACACCAAACCTGCTTTTCCATGTTCTGGTTTATGTTCCCTCCTCAGTTCCTGGAAGACATCAGTATGCAATGGGGGGCCAAAGCATAGCAAACACACTGAGTGCACAGTGCAGGTCCCCAGCCGACATTTTCCCCCTCCCACTTCGCAGCCTCAGCTGTATTGCCACCTATTGTCACCCAGGTGACAGTATCACAGCGAGAATGGCACCCCTTCCTCCCCGATCATCCTCTGGGATGCTCAATCCTCTTCCGCAGGCTGGAGCCTGACAACCCAGGCTTGTTCTCAAACCCAGGTCACCCATATCATGAGTTGTAGACCAACCACTGCACCGACAGCAGCAACCTTGTTGTACTTTGAATACAGAGCTGTGTACCTGAGGGCCCATGTTTGAATCCTACAGTCATCACTGATTTACTGTGTAATTCTGAGAAAGTTATTAAAACATCCTAGTGCTGACCTCTCTGCGAGTCTTGCAGCTTTACCACATCAGAGCCAGATCCCATAAGACCTCAGAATTCAGGCAGGGATGGGCCTGGTCTGTAGTCAGATGGGAGAACTCCAACAAACACCGTATATTGCTGGAGATGGTGGTGGTAGCTCTGCAGGGGACGTTCTCCCCTTGGTTAAAAGTTACCATATTGATGCTCCAGCATAGTGTTAGGGGGACACTACTATTCTGAGGTAACGTCTTTTAGAGGAGATGTTAAACTGAGACCAGAAGAGGTGAATGTTAAAGATCCCATGGCACTTCTGAAAAAAGAGTAGTTGAATTTCCCTGCTGTCCTGGCCAAACTTTTCCCATTCAGTCTGGTTTAATATCAGTATTAACCAGTAGTAGGAATGCTGAGAACTGGCCCATTCTGATCCAATAACATTTTTAGGAATTTAGGAATATCTGTTTCCTATCTAATTCTGAAAAAAGACCTCAGTATCAGAACTGGATTTGAAATCCTAATTCCTGAAGTTTCATACAAAAACATGTTTTAGTCTCAGATTTTGGAATTGGTATTCTTGGACTGCAGTTCTGAAAATCCTCATTCTAAAAATCTGGTTGAAATCCGACAAATCCAATTCCATGCCCCCCAAGAATGTGACTGAAAGCAGAATAATATTTCCAATCCCTCCATTCCGGGTCAACAAAACCAAATAAGAGTAACAAGCTGTGAATGAGCTTGGTACATCCAGCAACCCTGGATCTGAGTCCCATAACCTCCACTTACATATTGTGTGACTCTGAGCAAGTCATTTAACTGCCCCAGTGCTCCCGGCTCACCCCTGAAAACAGGCACTTTTACCTAGTGAGTCTTCCCCAGCCCCTCTAATCTACTGTTCCTCAGTGCTGTCTGAATTTTACGCTGTACCTAAAATGGCAGCAAGATACATTTAATTTATTTATTATACTAGATAGCAAGATGTGCCAGATAGCCCATTTTCACAAATGGCCAGATTCTTTCCCCTTCTTCACCTGGATTGTAAACGTGAGGTGAAACAGTGGGCAGGACTAGCCCAGGCCACCTGGAGGACTGAATGAAAACTGTTTTGTGATAAATGTGCAGTAAAACACAGTTTTCTAATGAACATAAAGTTACCAGTACTGAATATCTGATTAAATGAATATGAATATTTTCCAAATCCAAATAGGGTATTTGCACTCCCCAAATGCCTCTGTTGCCTCGTGTATTCCCCTCCCATAGTGACAGGAGGCCACTGACCTTGTTAGTTGTTATGAAAAGATCACACTGTTTTCATACTAGGAGATATTTTTCCAAAAATTAATGTGCCTCTGTGTTGTGTAAACGTGACAGAAAGCTCTAGACGGAACTAATGGTTTGAATTCAGAAACCAGAAGAAAAAATAGGGAGGAGTTAGCAAAACTAAAATGACAACAAGAACCTTGCCAGTTTTTCCCAGCTCTAGTTCAAACCCCTTGTGCACCCATTAATATCTGCTGGCTCTATTGGCATTGCAACTCAGTCATGGGGGAGGCAGCCTTCAGCAACCAAATCCAAATGTTGTGTATAGTACAAATTGCTAGTGGCACAACAGGCAGCTTATCTGCAGCACCCCGATTCTGTGCCGGACATCAGTTGGGACTGTGTATGTGGCACCCACATTTCCTACGTGGAGAAGGTGCTGCCCCACATTGTGCAGAGGTCTTAAACCAGGAATCCATAATAATCCCAGCTGCTCAGTTCTGGCAAGGTTCTGAACATTTTTAAAAGATTGTTTTCTTAGCGTAATATACTCCCCTGGCAGGACTTTGTCTTAAAGGAAGGCTGTGGGTGATAGGACCCAGAAAGAAGATTAGTGTGTGGGGGTGAGGGACAGAACCAGTGAGCCAGATCTGTATGAACTGGTCATGGTCAGTGATGATACTGAAGGGGCACTAATGACACTGAGTTTATTTAGTTCATCTTTAACATGGGTTTACAATACTATATTTCTTTTTACTGACAATGGTGAGAATCCATTTTGTACTTTAAATCAATAAAAAAAAAAATAAAACAATCTGAAAGCCCTGATAGGGCTTACACAACTATTAGAACTTGTTGTAACGTATCAGAACTTTTCAGAACCTCAGAATTTTTTGCAGTACTCACATCCCTGCATTAAAGCACTGCACCCCAGTGTTTTAAGCTTCAAGTACCATGCTAGAAAAATCTGCCCCACAATTTTGACTTGTTTTCCCACACATTGCCCCTTATTTTCGTAATAAAAGCTGGAAAGCTATGTGTCAGTCAGTCCCTGTAATAATCCCTTTAATAAAGACACTTGGATGGCCAGTCAGAGACTGGGACACCAAACTGCCATCCGTGTACAATCTATTTCAGAGCCTTATCTTGATTAACCTGGAGCACCCTGGCAAATGCATATATCATAACGAAGCGCAAGAAAATATTGCATCCTGCTGGCATGTTACTAAAACAGATGACATGCGCCCCTCCCCCCCTCACCCCAAGGCCATCCCATACTCTCTGCAATGAGCAGAGAGAGCTCAAATTAATGTGCCTTCTGAGAACATTTATTACTCAGGAGGGTTTTTCTAGTTCAGTGACCTTCTTTCATTTTCACCCTCCAGAAACTCAGCTAAACTTGGCTCTGTAACAGCCAAGGTTTTTTTTTGTTTGTTTGTTTTTTTTCTTGCCAGAAGTCGAAAAGTTCCATGGTTCCATCCAAACTGGGAAGTCAGAGTTCTAAATGAGAGTGATAATTATCGGAAGTTAATGTAAATATTAACTCCCTGGTAGGGGTTAGTTATTGACTGGGACACAAAGGAAGAGAAATACGGACTATTTTGAAGAGAAAGGCCTGACAGGAAATGAGCGGGGTGACTGTCTTCATGAGGGAGGAAATCATTGTGGTGGACAAGGAGGACATAAGGGGGCAAGCAGCCCATAGAACCAATCTACGCCATGCTAAGGGAAAAGGGGCAAAAGAGCCACCCTCGGGGTGTACTACACAAAGACCCCTAAACAGCTCAGCTGAGCATGGTGCCCAGATTGTTTAAGAAACGATAACAGCAGCCAAATCAAATGCAGTGGTGATCTTGGGTGACTTCAATCTCACAGACACAGACTGGCATTTGGAGAAGGTTAATGGCAGTGACACAGAGTTTCCTTCCACGTTCAACTGCTTCCCAAAACAGCATGTCCACTATGGGAGTAGGTTAGAGGCACCCCCTGACCTTCTCAGCAGTGGAGAGGGGGTCAGCTCTAGGGATGGTGCATTATACCTGTATGAACATTTATCATGGTATGAAACCATGGCGATATTGTTATCGCCATGATTTTTCCATACTGCGATAACTGTATCATACAATAAACTGTGGTATATCATGATAAAATATGCTTGCCCCCCAGAAAAACATGAGGAAACATGCTTTTTACATGTGTTTTTCCTGTGGATTAGTGGGGGTAGGGTAGCCCAGTGGCTGCCAATCAAAGAATCATCTAGTCAGGTCTTCAGATGCCTCCTCTCGAGCAGGCCGTTAAATAGGGAGAGGCTCCTGAGGAATGCTCTTTTTGAAGCCTGCAGGATCAGCATCACGGTATACCATTAGGGCTGCTGTGCAAAAGTGGGACACAGGTGGGTTGGGGCAACAGGCAAGGCAGAGTTTGGGTGACAGGACAGGCCGAGGTCAGACAGAAAAAAACCTACATGGTTGGTTATGGTGGCAATCCCCCAAGCAACCCAGTGACCCCAAGGAAAGTGGCTGAAGGGCAAACTGAGTGAACTGAAGACAAAGAGAAGCAGTCACCATGGCCAAGTCTTCAGTGCATCATCCAAGCCAACTGATCAAGGGGTGAGCTCCACTTGCCAAACAACGACCCACCTAACTGAGGTGAATAGGGAAAAAAATCATGTTTATTTTTGTCTGTAGGGGGTTTGGGGATGGTATGTTCTGGTTGAGGGGTTGCCTGGCAGAGTGAGGAGGGGGAAGATCACATTTTAACCCAAAAAGTTGCCTGCTTGCTGTTGTGTTTATGCTGCTGCCTGCTTTACTGGTTTCTGTGGTAAGCCTGCTTTTGGGGAGTCTGATTCTTGTGCAACTTGGTTCTCATCAGAGCTGGGGTAAGGGAAGGGGAGGAGAGTTGGGTAGACTGGTCTGAACTGGTACTGGAGGGTAGTCTGGGAAGGGGAAGCCAGTCAGCCAGCTGAGGAAAAGGATAAGAGGATAAAACTGGGCAGTGGGCTCAGAGGACTGGGCATGGGCTGGGCACTGGGGGACAGAGGCACTGGGGGGCATCACTGCCTCATTGGGCACAGTCTTGCTTCCTCACATTCCTCCTGGCTGGAAGAAACTTAGACGCTTGGGCAAATGTGCCACACTACGAGCCGGGCCGCTGCATGCTCTTGCCCAGCCCACTGCTGTAGTGCCTTGTGGGTGTGGGCATGGGCAGGGCACTGTGCCCAACTGCAGAGCCCATGCCCAGGCCAGCCCACTGCCTGCCATGTCCAGTAGTCCACTGCCTATGCCCAGCCCACTCTGTGGCCTGTGTACCTTAGTACCTTTTGGTGGGAGAGCCGAAAGAACTGAGTGGTAGCCTATGGGCATTGGCCCCATGACCCAGCCCCCCCCCCAACCCCCAAAAAAAAGGCACTAAGGCACAGGGGAAAGACAGCAGGCAGGTCACTATAGCTGGTCAGCTGCAGTGCCCAGTTTGCTGCCCAAGCCATGCCCAGCCTACTATCTGGACCCTGTGCCTTTTGAGGGGGCTGCCAGCCTGCCAGTCTACTGCCCATGTCCAGCCCACTGTCTGGCCCCTGTGCCTTAGTGCCTTTTGGTGGGGATGCCAGTCCACTGCTCATGCCCAGCCCATTGTTTGGCCCCTGTGTCTTTATCTTAGTGCTTTATGAGGGGGCTTGGTCACATGGCCCATTCCCACAAACCGGCTACCAGCAGTTCTTTCAGCCCCCCCCCTCCAAGAACTGCTGGTAGCCTGTTTGTGGGCACAGGCTGTGTGACCAGGCCCCCCAAAAGACACTAAGGCAGAGGGGCCAGTCACCAGACAGTGGACAGGGCAGGCTGCAGTGCCCTGCCCGCTGCCCAGCCCACTGTATGTGGCCTCTGTGCCTTAGTGTCTCTTGGGGGGGGGCAGACAGGCTACCAGCAGAAGAGAGCAGAAAGAACTGCTGGAAGTTGCCACTGGCAGCCTGTTTGTGGGCACAACCCCCCCTCAGCTAGAGCCCCCCCTCCGGCCCCCAGCTACAGCCACACACAGCAACCAAGCTGAGACGTTTTGATGTATGGCATGGCCACTTGGTGGTGGTGAGATGAACTGTAAAAATGTTAACTGTCCCCTACCCCTCAATGTTGCATAACATTGCTGGCTGGCACTGGCAGGCTGTGGTGACTGTGTGGGATAGGGCGTGGACTGGTCTGGCACAGCAGCACAGGCAGTGGCAGACGCAGTGTGGCATGGAAGTGTAGCAGCCAGCCAGCCAGCACCACCTACTAGTCACCTAGCCGGGCTTCCTTCCTAACCCCGCCCCCGGTTGGGTGTCTGCATTTGCAGCATGAAACTTGCAGGAACTTAATGTGTATTTGTGTAACGTTGAGGTAAACTTGTGTATTATAGCTTTCATTTTGTCACAGGCTCTGTGATGTCAGTCAGACACTGAATATTTCTTTATTTTTTAAAAAGAGAGAAGTGCATCAGCCAATACCGACCGGAAGCAGCACCACCACCTACACTGCCACGGGGACTGGTGAGTAATCATCAGGTCAGGTGGGTTGGGGGAGTATTTATCTTTTATTGTCTTTTATTGTCTGAAGTATTGCCTGCCTGTTCTCTCTCTCCCTTTCTAGATCTTGCCCTGAACGGGCCAGCCGTGTCCCCCGCAGGCGTGGCTGCGGCTCCTCAAGCCGCCACCTCAAGACACCTCCACTAGCCACTGCAGAGCACCAGAAAGCCGGGTAAGGAAACAGCCGGGGCCGGGGAAGCTGTGATCGGCTGCCATTGGCCGACCGCTCTCCGCTCCGTCACCCGATTGGTCTCCGGCTTCAGCCACTGACTCCTGATTGGACTAAACTCTGTTTCTGCTATCTGGGCTCAGCACCCATGCAATTGCACAGCAGATTGCTGAAATTTTATGCCCACCCCCCCCACCTCCGACCTTAATTAAATAGACCCCTGCTTTGCCCACCTGCCTTCTGGACCCACTCCTGTCTATTTCACCTCTTATCCTCTAGTTTAATGCCCAATTTCTCCGTCCACGTCCTCGTGTCTATTAGGTGATACATCCACGCCCCAGTTACTACGTCCAACTACCCCCTCATGATCGCTTCTCTGCTCTCCACCCCCTTCTTTTCTCGTCTACACACTGCCTCTTATTGCAAAGCCCCACTGTTTCTTCTCTTTCCTTTTAAATTGTTTTTTTTTTTTTTCCCCTTTTCTAGCACTCCCCCTGGCCATGCCTCTCCGCAACTACCTGCTCCTGCCTCTTCTCACTCTCTCTCTCCTTCCTCCCCTCAGCTATCTTCCTGGTGCCTGCCTTCCCTCTCCACCCTACACCTACCACCTACTCATCTCTTACCATCAACCTGGCACCCTAGCCCAAGTACCTTGCCCCCCCTTGGGAGCACCCCTAAAGGCTGGCGGCCGCTTGATACACATGAGAATGGAACCTGGGCTAACCAACCCATGCTGCTATCCACTGGTATGCACTGGGACATAAGGCACATATGCTGTATTCGGTCTTGCAAAAAGCGGAGACGAAACCTCACCTACTATGAACAGCGGCAGATTGCACTAAAATTCTTGCTCCTCCTCCTCCTGATGCCCGGGAGTGTTCACCCGAACCCTGCCCTGGTTACCTCCAGCCCAGCCAGAAATGGGAAATCAGATGGGGGTCTCATCATTGCCACCCTCAACATATGCAGCCTCCTTCCAAAGCTTGCTGCCCTTCAAATCTTTGCTGATCAGCATAACCCTGATATCCTTGCTATTGTTGAAACCTGGCTGACGCCCAATATTCCTGACCATGCTATTTCACTACAAGGCTATAACATCTTCCGACTTGATAGGAGGACCAAAAGGGAGGGGGTGCAATTTACATCAAAGACAACATCACCGGTCACCCCGTCACCTCTACCCCCTCTGACTCTTCTGTGCAAATCCTACCAGTCAACCTACTCCTTGAAGCCCAAAATAAAGTGCTCACTGTAGTCTCAGTCTACATCCCACCTAAAGACCAAGGGACTGGTCTCTGTGCTGTCCTGGAGTTTGTACGATCCCAACCGCCCAGCTCCGAGATCCTCCTCCTTGGCGATTTCAATATCAACTGGCTTGCACCTGACGTTGGAACCCACAAGGATGCTATCTCTTCAGCTAACCTTATGCAGATGGTCTGTTCCCCAACAAGGAAGAACTACAAGACAGGTACCAGCACCCTTCTGGACTGGGTCCTTGCCAGCCACCCTACCTATATCAGCAATACCACTATCCTCCCGGATTCCCTCAGCGACCATTCCCCTGTCATCTGCAACTGGTCAAATAAGTTTCGTAAGCCTCCTCCTATAACTGTTTCCAGCAGAGTACTACCCCATGGCCAATTGACCCATCTCAAATTCTGTCTTAGTCGACAAGACTGGTCAGAGCGCCGGATGTTGACTCGGCCCTTGATTACTTCATCACCACATTCAACGCTGCCTGCGACTCCTACGCCCCAGTCAAAAAGCGCAAAGTTAAGGCACTCTTCAATCCTTGGCTCACTGCTGAGCTCCTGACTCAGCTAAAATCAAGGGACCACCTCTGGGCAATAGCTAGGGCTACTGGCGCTCAACCAGACATTCAAAACTACAGACAGTCTCGCAACAACTGCACAAAACAAATACGTATTACGAAGAGTACCTACTACAAGGAAGCCCTCGCCAACACTTGGGAAAATGGAAGAGCCTTTTGGGACAATATTAGGGAAATCACAGGAAAGCAGTCCAAATCCTCCCCAACCCAACTGACTGTTGAAGGAGTTACCACCCTTGACCCGTTGGTCATTGCCAACACTTTCAATGCAGCCTTCACCGACCTCAGTGGTGTTCTCCCCCTGGACTTTTTCTCAGAAACTGACTCCCCTGCACCAAATTCCCCACCACCACCTCAAATCATCCACCTTTCCACTTCAAAAAAGTCAAGACGAGTGATGCCCGCAAATACATAACAAAGGCTATCTCCAAGTCCAGAGCCAGTGGTGATTCACTGGACCTCAAATTGCTATCCCTCACCCTCGAAGAGGTTTTGCACCCACTCACCAGAATCTTCAACCTCTCCCTCAGCCTCAGTCAGTTCCCAAGCAAATGAAAATCTGCTTTTGTCACTCCAGTCTTTAAAAACGGCAACAAGTCCATACAGGGGAACTACCAGCCGATATCTATATTACCCCCTCTCTCCAAGGCCCTTGAGCGCTTTGTTGCTGACCAGCTTACAGACTACCTGAACAAATATAACATCCTATGTACACAGCAACACGGGTTCAGGCAAGGGCACAGCACATCAACTGCCCTCCTGGAATTCACTGGAGTCCTTCACAACTCATTGGATAAAGGTCATCTAACTGGAGCAGTATTTATCGACTTGACAAAGGCATTTGACACCGTTCACCATGGCCTGCTTACCAAGCAGCTACTGAATGCCGGGCTCTCCCATGACTCCACTGCATGGTTTAATAGTTACCTGGACCAGCACTCACAAAGAGTAAAAATCTCAGGAGTACGCTCTGACTCCAAGTCTGTCTGCTCAGGCGTCCCTCAGGGATCCATACTGGGCCCACTACTTTTCAGCCTTTTCCTGAACTCCCTTCCACAATCCTGCCCAGAACAAATTATCCTCTATGCCGATAATGCTGTCCTTCTCACCCCCCATAAGGACCCACAACCCTTACTCCACAACCTACAACTTGCATTCTCCACTGTTGAAAACTGGTTCACAACACATAAACTGGTTCTAAACCACAAAAAGACGAAATCAATGCTCTTCTGCAGCTCACAAAACAAACACAGGCGATACCCCCTTGATATCAAAACAAACGCTGGAAATACCCTCGAACAAGTGTCATCATTTAAATACCTTGGAATCTCGCTTGACCCTTGACTATCATATGGGACTCACATTGATAGTGTTGCCAGAGTTGTTAACTCACGCATCGGAATTCTCTATCGAAATAGACAGCACCTTACCCAGGCAGCACTGAAGTTTGCTATCCAGAGCTCAGTCTCCATCATAGACTACGGCCTCAAAATCTATGGCTCTGCCTCTACTACCGCCCTCAAGTGCATAATGACCTCCTAAACAAGGCCTGTCGACTGCTTACCGGGGCCCACCAACTCACACATACATGTAAGCTTTACGCTCAAACGGGATGTCTTCAACTCGCCAACCGCATTAAGTACTGTACCTGCTTGATGGCGAAAAAAACTACCTTGGGACTTACCCCACCTAGTGTCCAAGCCCTCTTGAGCCCTAACTCTAATCCTCGTAACTCTAGGGGATCTGAACGTCAGCCTCTACAGGTCCCCTGATGCCGCACCACTCTGGGCCAAAGATCCTTTGCGCACCGTGCACCCAGTTGGATGAATGCCCTCAGCGCTCACATCACCTCCACCTCCTCTCTGGGCATGTTCAAATTCAGACTTCATCTTCATCTCATGGTCTCAAGCTCATGTGACTGCCTCCCCTAACTTCCCCCTTCCCCTATGAGATCAACCACCCCTCCCTAATGTTCTTTGACAATGCCATGAGCTGCTCTAGTCTCTTTTCGGCTGCCACTCCCTTTTCCTCCCTCCTTTCCTCCCCGATTCCTCCTAGGTTTCTGAAATTACCCCTGCTTGTGTTATTCATGTATATTATATACTGTGATGTCACACTGGAATGGATGAATACTGATGTATGCTCTTTTGTAATGATGTATGCTCTTGTTTAACATGTATGTACTCTCCTGATGTGGAACCTTTGTAAAAGAGCCTTGGCTGAAAGGTATGTAATTCTAGATCTAATAAAATAAAAAAATTAATAAAGAAGTGTCAGTCACTGACACTGAGTCACCGTTTCATCATCCTAATGATATTTTTCCCAAGTTTGTGCCCACAGCGCCATGCAGGTTTTACATTGGGGACCTGCCCTGGCAGTGGCTGGACCCCCAGTCCATAGTTTCTGTGCTCTTTTTGTGTTTTTTTTGGTGCTCCTTGCTGTGCTGCTGCGCAAAACTGTAATTCTCTGTTTTGTAGTCTTTTAGGTCCAGAAAATCCAGATTTCAGAAAAGACTTTGAAAATTGGTGGTAAAAGACCAGTATGCTCCTTGTGCTTCCTCTCCTCAAGTCTCCTCCAGTCCGAGTGTGCTAGTTTTCCACAGTTCTTAATCTCCCAGTAGACACTAGACAGACAGGGTAGGATAACTAAGTAAGATTAGGGTAATACTCCTGTTAGAAGAGTAGGAAGGAGGTGACGTCCATGGGGGTCATGGCTGCTGTTATCATCATTCTGTCTGGGAAGGATTCAAGCAGCCGTGCAGCAGAGTCCAGCCAGGCTGCCTAAACTGAAGTCCAGCACCTGCTGCCTGCACAATCTGCTCTGACCTCCCCCCCCGGGCCCTGTCCCCTCTTCAACTCTCCATCCTCCCCACCCAGTGGTCCCTTCTGTGCTTTTTGTGAGGAAAGGCAGGTCCCAGGGCCCAGTCCAGTCCGCATCAGCTGCAGCGTGGGTAATGTTCCAGACAAGACTCAGAAGGAGTCAATCCTGTGGCCTAACTCCTGCCACCTAGTACTGGACTACTACCCTCCTGTCGAGATTCAGAGACTGAATGTGAGAGACTAGACTAAAGTTAGAGTAGTGGAACTCTATGTACCTTGCACATTTTTTTGCACTGTAGTAATGAAATCTTTTAATCTACAGGTTCCCGTTCCAAGAGACAAAGAAATTTAAAGACACAGTGAAGTTTTCCTGGTACGATCTGATGCCAACTGCACTGAGGGAACAGGAAGAGACTCCAGTCCAAGACTTCAAATCCGCTGCTACACTACCTCATCGATCAACCAGAGAAGGCGCATAAGCTTTACCGTGGCCTGGGAAGGATTGGCTGGTTGATGCAGCTAAGTGCACGACTCAATTCATGAACTTTGCAGTTTTCACTGAATCTGTGTGATGTGTTGAACTGAAGCACACTGACTGTGTGACTGTCTGTCTTTCAGTTTCAGTTGCCAACTAACTTGGTTGCTTAAGGTGCAATGGGTCAGGTCAGTAGGTGGTGGCCGGTGGCACTGGCAACTTGGGATTTAAAGCAGCTCTACATATAGTACAGTACAGTCATACAGTAAAGGTTATTGTGTTTAGTTAACTGCTGACTTAAGTGAGTTACACTGACTCATCATGCAGACTTTTGGGTGGGTAGGGTTAATTAAGTTCAGTGCTTTGAGGCACTTAAGACTCTGAGAATCATGCAGCAGTCATTTGTACTGTACATTCATGTAAAGTGCACTTTAGTTCCAACATTTTTGTGTAGCACTCAGGCCACACAGGGTGGTTGAGTTGTTGTTCCCAACATTGGTGAAATGGTGACAGGTGTCAAAACTTGTTGTCAAAGTCTGTGTAGTTTTATTACATGCATTTATTTGCATAACCATTGCATTATTTAGTCCACAATTCATTAGTCTGACAATCACCTTGATGCTGTGTTCCAGGTTCCAGCATTTTAGTACTGCAGCATGGTGGTTGTTCCCAAAAGCTGAGACTGTCATTGTGAAACTTGTCAAGGTTTTCTCTGTTACTTGCATTGCATAACTATTGCATTACTTACTGTAGTCCAGGTAGGTGGCAACTTTGTGTTCTTACGAACTACTTTCATCTTTCTCTAATTGTAATGTGCACTCATACATCCAGGCTTCTGGCCCACGGGAACAGTTCCGCTTAGAAAGTGAGCAATATAGTTCAGGTGCAGTGAGTCGTCCTTGCTGCTCCTCCTCCTCCACTCTGCCTCTGTTCAAACAAAGAAACACTGCCGCTGCTATCCACTTTTCACCTCATGGCTTGTTCATCATTGTTTGCCTTTATCACAAATTGATTCACAAAGTCACCAACCTACGGTGGTCATCACACTACTCACGACCTCACTATTATGTCACGTTTACACAGTCTAATACACGTGGCCTGGCCACCATTCCACAGATGTTTCTGCAAGAATGGAGGCATCCAGTCACAGTGAAGAAACCAAAACTGAAGAACATGTAATACAGCATTTGCAGGAGGTTACTGAAGTGGGCTGGCAAGCCAGGCAAAGTGAAGCACTTGAGGTTCCCCAGAGTCCAAGTCCAGTAAGTTCATCACCACCTTATTCTCCATCTCCAAGTCCAAGTCCATCTCCACCACCTCCTCCACATTCTTGAGCTTGACGACAACAGTCAAAATCAATGCCCAGTTCTTGAACTCAAAACCTGAAAAGGAAAGGTCAGAGTCAGGCTGCTCAGCAAGCAGAAGATACTTCACCAGCATCGTCGCAGGCTACAACAGTGTCCACCGCCTCCACTGAAGGTGTCAATACAGTCATGTCAGACAGCACAAATCAGAAAGCCACATTCATGACTTTTTACCCACCTCCGCAGAAAGTAAAATTATCTGTCTGGGTATATTTCAGATATGCTAAAAAAGACGGAGTGTTCAACAAGGATGGAAGACCAATCTGCAGAACTTGTGGGGTCCACATATCAGCCAAAGGTGGTAATACATCTAACATGTTTACTCACCTCAGGAATTATCATCTGGCTTTACATTCTGAGGCCTATCTCAAGATAGTAAGGAGAGAGAAGTTTCTTCCGTGTGTGTGGGTGATTGATTATCATCATCCTGTGAATACTACTGCAGGGTCTCATATTCAATAACGCATTGATCTCATACAGTCAGCTAAGCTCATCTGCCTCTGGCCCAGCCCACTGCAGTCCCTGACTCTGATTTGCAGACTAGTATCCTCTCTCTGCTCCTCTCCCCAGCACAGTAAGTGAATGGTAGACCTGTACTGTGTGGCCCAGCTGTGGGCCCATGACTTGAGTCAAAAATTGGCCATATGTGGGTTTACGTCCAGCAACCTGAAGCACACCCTCTAAAATATTACAGGCCCTCAAGGAGTCAGTCAACAGCAGCAGCAGCAACAGTATCATGGTCCATAACAATAGCACATGCCTTTTGCAATTGTACCATGTTAAATCTGTTTTAAACCACGTGACAACCTGTAATGCTACCTACTACCTCTGTTATGTTGAATTAGTTCTCTCAAGGGTCTTACATTGTGTACATTTGCTCATTTCCTTGTATAATTTATTGTTTGCTTCTCTCCCTGTTCAAAATGTTCTTGTACCTGTTCATTATGTTGTACTCTCCCGGGTCGTGCCTGAAAATAGTCATTGTGTTGGCTAGTGCACTTACCCGGTAAACAAAAACTAAATAAATAAATAGATACAAGCTCATGTTTTCTTTAAATGCACAACATTCAAGAAGCTCTTAGTTTATTCAGTGACTGGTGCCTGTCTGAGTCTCTGTGGCTTTATTCTTGGAGGATTTCTTGTTTAATGTCATTTTTCCACTTGCATCATTGTGTGGCACTGTCTGGCATCAAATTCTCCCTTAGACAGTCAAAAGAACTAGTATAGCAGCAACCCACTGAGTCATTCTAGACAATTTTGAGAAATTCATAATTTACGTTCCATTTTGCAACTTCCAAACCCCATCCCCAAGGGGCCAAACAAACCGCCCTTGGCTTCCTGACCAGCAACCAGCACAGTGATGTACACTTTCTCATGACTCGAGTTATATTGTGTGTGAACAGCCAAGCATGAGAATGTGACACAATACAAGTACATATGGACTGGAGGCATTTAAAGACCTGTCTTCTTCAGTACAACTGCTTATTGATAGCAGGCACACTCAGGGTCCTCCCCATCCTCGATTCCTCTGGTGGTCTCACCCCATGTAGATCCCTGTCTCGAGATGGTAGGAGGACTGGCGGCTAAGAATGCTGTTGTCGCAGAAGCGTGCAGCAGGCGATGGAGGGCATTGCAACTTGGGATTCCTCTGACCGTCTAATTGTCTCATGCCCATGTAGATCATCCCTGCCATTGAGATGGTAGGTAGAGGGACTGGCAGCTGGGACTGGAATGCTGTTGTCGCAGAAGCATGCAGCAGACAGAGGAGGGCATCAGGACTCATGGGAGACAACCAAAACTGTGGAAATGTGCCAGTCATCTCATCATAGACTTGCTTTTTTGGTGCATGCTCCCTCACACAGTCGCTCACACATGTAACAGAGCAGGTGTGTATTTGGCTGCCATGCCAGCCACTTGCCGTCCAACAGTGAAGGGAGGGGAAGTCATATTTCCATCAGCTGACCCCTTACTGTCCCTTCTTTTCTAGGAGGGGCAAGTGGGCAGGGCAATGACTTTGTTTTTCTACTTATAATCCCCCTGGCCAGCACATACCGATTACCCAAGGCAGTCAAGGCCTTATACTTATCCCAGGGGGAGCAGGAAGGGAACAGGGTGGTAGAAAAAAAAAATCAGTCATTGCTTGTGGTCTGTGTGTGGGCCATTTTATTTTGTGGAGAGTGGTGGCGGGTTTACATTTTTACTGCATTCTCTCTACAATTACTTAAAACATATATATATATTTAGTGTTACATTTCCATTACTTCCTCAGGCTCCCAGTCCCAAAAGCACTACAGGCAGCAAAGGCAGGGCATCACTTATTCCAAGTGCAAAGAGCACAACAGATAAAGAAAGAAAGAGTATAGTGTTCATCAACCATCAATTTTGATAGCATTAGTAAAAAGGAGAACATTTGACCCATCCTCCAGACAAGCACAGGAGTTCAATTCAGCCATAGCAACTTTTATTGCAAAGGATATGCAACCATTTCAAATAGTGGATAGGCCTGGTTTCAGTAACCTAGTTGTGCAACTAAACCCAAGGTACTCCATGCCTACTAGGTCCTATTTTTCCTCCAAGGAAATACCACGAATATACAATCACGTGAGAAAACAGGTACAGTCATCATTGTCAGTGGCATGGTGGGTTGCTGCTACCACAGACCTGTGGATGAGCATTGGAGGAACTGGTGAGCCTTGCATGAGTCTAACAGTGCAATACATGACAAAAGAACGGGAGCTTAAGACACACTGTCTAGAGACATTATTTCTACCAGAAGATGACACAGCAGAATAGACAGCTGAAGCATTTCAAGAGCTTCTCAATGAATGGCACCTAAAGACAGAGACCATGGCTGCTATCACCACAGATAATGGAAGCAATGTTAGAAGGCTTTCAGAGATGTTATGAAGCTAAACTGGTTGCATTGTTTTGGACACAACCTCAATCTTGTGATTGGAAAGGCACTGAAAATCAGTAGAGTGGAACATGCTCTTAGAGCCTGTCAACACCTGGTCCAAGGCTTCACTTGTAGCTGGAAGAACAAACTCTGGCCAGAGCCGAAAGAGCTGCATGTGTTTGGGGTGGGGTGGGTGGTTAGAGAAAGAGAGTTGGGTGGGGAGGATATCTATAATTGGGAATGGTGGGATGTCATGCAAGAATCTCCTGTCCAGTCCAGGACTAGGGCATCTTCAGGGACTGTACTGTTAACTGGTAGTCTGCAACACCACCTGGACACCCACTGGAACAGCACTTGGGATGAGCAGAAAGGACCTCGGTCAACATCTCATCCAAATGATGATGCACCCCGATATGTAAGCATCTCCCTAATACTGCATCTGGGTGCCAGCATTTAAGGTATGAGCCAAAGTCCCAGTATGGGACTAGAACACATGACCTTTTGATCCAGAGCTGCATGTGCTAATAATTGAGTCATACTTATATGCTGAAAGTAAAGGAGTTGGGTTTTATATAGGCAATTTCATACACATTGTATCCTAAAGCACTTTACAAGCCACAAATGGATGCAGCAGCCATTAGGAACAAAGTGAGGTTAAAGAGCCCCGACCCCATGGGACAACTTTAGAAAAATGCAATATTTAAACATAATCCATTTTATATTTCATGTCTCTTTCTGTAATTCTCACCTTTACTTCTTCATTACTAAGGACATCTTCATGGTAACAGGATTTGTGGCCTATCTGCTGTGGCTCCTTGCCTACACCTTACATCACAGTTCTGTTTATGACATCACAGTCTGTTGCTGTAGCAATAATTATGATGTCATAAACTGGATTATGTCAGGTGCACACAAATTGCCAAACGTAGATGAAGTCTAGAGGACAGTTATCCTGTTGTCATGAAACTGTCTTCAGTAGTAATGAAAGGGGGGTGATAATTGCAGACACAGTTAAGTGATTGTATGCTTTGTGATATATTGTTCTGTGTTTACATTTGACAAATTTTTATCCATTTTTAAGTAAACCTCTTATTTTAAAGAGACTGCCTGGTGTGCCTTCGAAATTATTTCTTTTGTATGTGAAGTATAGATGGTTAAAGTTAACAACTGTTCATAAGCTTAATGGTGTTACTGAACTGGAAAAAGGTAAGAAATACCTAAGGTCTTTCATAGAGTTTTAAGGGTTCATTTTGGATACTTGGTTAGGTGCCCTTAGGTACAAGATATCTGGCATTCCCTGAAAAGCAGAATTATCTGAGCCTGTACATTGGGGTATGCTAGCATAAGGTTCACAGTTTGAATCCCCCAGAACTTGAGACTAAAGCTGATTCAGATCCACAAGCAGACAGGAGGGTTACCCTGCTCTGTGACCTGTTCACAATACAGCACTCAGAGGTTGGCACTGTGGGAGCAGAGGGCCTGACCTGCTGTAAATGCAAAAAAAATAATAATTGGGAAATAAGAGAGTTTAATAACTGCCCCACAACTGGAGCAGTTTATATGGCCAAATGTAACTGTCAAGCTTGAAGATTAGGATGGGAGAACATTTCAGCGCCACACATAATAATGATAGAAACAATGCTTTGGCAATACATGTACTGGACAGTGGCAGGGACGGTAGACATGTATTCAGATTTTGTGGGTAAGAGAAGCTAACAATGGGTCAAAAGGAGAGACACGTATCCTCCAGAGGGAGGTGTTCTGGATGTTTCAGCTGGGAGCTTTAAAACATCCTGGTCTGAATGACCAGTTTGATATAATGCCATTTTAAATCATTTTTATTCATCAGTCTTGTTTTTTTCTGCCCTTTCCAAGTCTATAACATGCCTCAGCAAAGATGTACTGCGGGGTTGGTGGTCTTGGCTTTATACTTAACACAGGACTTTTTGCTCTATGTGATCTGCAAGATTCAAGAAAAATCGAGTCTCAAGCACCACCATTCAAATGAATTAAGAGACCAACCCCCTCCCACCCAGGTTCATTAATCGTACTTGCAGCAGTTTACAATTGAATACTGTTCTTTTGGTAGCTTCTGAGATACTGTTTTAATTGGCAGTTTTTTAAATAGTATGTGTAGTCACTCTTTGTTTTTACTTTTACAATGGCACTGTATTTATAGCAGTTTATTTATATTATAGCTGACTGTACTGTTAGAAGAGCACTATGTCACTTTAAGATGTATGCAACCATGTGTACACTGTACTATAAAATACTGGTTTCTATACTATCAGGCCTCCCCGCTGCAGGGTTGTGGGTAAGGATAACACCTGACACAGTATTTTTGGTACAACACACTGCAGTGTGGTTTTATTTTTATAGAAATGTAAAAATAAAATAAAAATAGTGCATATTGGAACGTTGTTATCGCTAAAAAAGGGCACATTTCTAAAGCTTGTTATGCTTCACTAGCAATGTCATGCATGATGTTATACTGCAGTAGCTACGTACTCACTGCAGCATAACAACATCGAACGGCAAGACTTGCACGCTTCATGCCACCTCGAATGTAAACAAATCACACAGGTAACAAAAACAAACATGTGGTCTGTGCCTGAAAGGAAAATGCTTGTTTGGTAACCTGTTTTTAGTGATAACAATGTCCCAAATATACACTATAAAAAACTATGGATGGGTTTCTATCGGTAACCGTGCTGATTAGCACATCTTGCGGTTCCTAAGGCGACCGAACCTCTCGAGCTTCGCTCTCAAGGTTACAGTGGTCGCCTTAGGGACCGCTCGATGCGCTAACAGCACTGTTACCGATGGAAACCCATCCATAATTCTCTATATAATAAACTCAGAAACAAAAGAAAAGAAAACAATAGCCCAATGCTGTTTTTCAAAACAAGATAATACTATTTTACAGACTTTCTTCAACTTTCCTGCTGTATTTCTGCCAGGTACCTATTCAGTGCATAGGTCCTCCTCTTGCCTTCACCTCAGACAAGTGAGACTAACCTCCAGCTAATCTAACCATCTCTGTCTCTGGAGGGTTTTTATATCCTTACCACCTATCTGTAATCCCACCCATGTGGGTGCAATTAAACATCTTAGCTCTCTCTGAGACTCATAACCATGCCAACACAAAATAAAAAGTTGTTTCTAAACCTGGATTATAGAGAGATTTCCAACAATATGATATAACGCAAATAATCATAAACGTAGTTAGTTTTATTATAGTAAGGGACTTAAGGATCCTTTTAAAATAAACTCCTCCCACTGGCCAGTCTGAATTTCTGATCCATCTCTGCATAAATATTTCCCACTAGGGGCCGCTGTCACCCTATAGGACACAGTACTGAGGAGCTCTCCTGCAGGTCAGTCAGCAATCTATTACCAGCAATTTGACTATTTTATAATATATTTTCTTGCATTGTTGAACCCCTAAAACATTCATAAGGTTCCTTTACAGGACCTCCTTGTGAATGAGCTTGCTCAATGGAGTTTTCCTGCAATAAACTTGAACTTGAACTTATGGGGCTAAGGATGTCTATAAAGACAGGCAGCATTTCTTATTTCTTTCTTTTTAGTAACAGTTTTATTTTATATTTCTCTTAGCCCTCTATTTTAGCCATATTTCCATTTTATATTTATTTTGAGGGCAGCAACAGCATATTTTGGGAGGCAGTATAGCACAGTGGTTTGAGGCTCTGAGCTGCAAATCTGGAGACTTGGGTTTGAATCCCACAGCACCCACTTGCATACTGTGTGACCCTGAGCAATTCACCTAACTTCCCAGTGCTCCCAGGTCACATCTGTAAACAAGCTTATCAGTGTCAGTGGCTCAGTAGGTAGCACACTCACCTCTGAGGCCGGGAGATCAGAGGACTGTGGGTTCAGTTCCCACATCTGGCACTTGGGTTAATATCCCAGAACTGACTCTGTAGTGCAGCATGAGAGGGGTGCTGCACTTCTGAGGTGCCATCTTTCGGATGAGACGTTAAACCGAGGTCCCATCTGCCTGGATTGGTGGTAGTTCAGGTGGATGTTAAAGATCCCATGGCACTTATCGAAAAGAGTAGGGGAATTTCCCCGGTGTCCTGTCCAAATTTCCCTCATTTATTAAAAATACCACCAACAGCTTAATCTGGTTCAAGGTCAGTTGGCATTCATCTGTATCCCCCTCCCCCGGGTTGTGCCTGAAAATAGGCAGAAATTGTCTAGTGCACTTACCCGGTCAACAAAAACTAAAATAAAAAAAAATTAAAAAATTTTGCTATAGGGATGTCCCTGTCCCTTTTCCACAATCCGAGGGGCTGGTTGTTTTCTTTTAATATGGAGTGGCCTTCTCGGAAAAGGAAAGTTTCTGCTGCTTCGCTATAACTGCACCACAGTGTATGCGAGTAAAAGAGAGAGAGAGAGTGAGGAGCGAGCACACTCCTATTTCATTTACATTTATATACAGCCTCCCCCTCCTCTCTCACTAATAGTCACTCTCTTTTTCCTTGCTTTTCAACCCAGAAGTTTTTTCTTCTAAAAATAAATAAATAGGGATTCTTCTGAATACCTTCACTGACTCTTTAGCAGGAGAGCAGTATGTGACATTGTCTGCACTGAAACCATTTCTATTCTGAAAACAGATGTGCTGACCCAAATGGTAACAGATACACCACTGGGCAAGCAAATGAGACAAACCATTTTTGATGACCTGATCCCCAGGTATGAAGACTATGTTGGACGTCTACCGCACGCCTGAAGTTGCATGCTTCATAGATCCATAATTTAAAACCAATTTCACTGAAGAATCAGACATTGCTTCTGTTCTCTCTATCACAGAACAAAAAGCAGTCAGCCTCAGTATCATTGAAGGTCCAATGCCAACCTCTGAACAAAAGTCTTCTATCGCAGCAGCGGCATGAATGTGCACAACAGCATGGTGCTGCTGATGCTTCACCTACATCTTCAGCCTGTTCAGCTTCAGCTAGTGGAGATGAAGTCCCCCTGGACACTTCTGCTGCTGATGATGATGACAGAGACAGTCACTCATCCTTCCCTGATGTTGGTACCACCGATTCTTCTTCTTCTTCTTCTTCTTCTTCTTCTTCTTCTTCTTCTTCATCATCACAAGTTGCAAGCAGAAAATCTTCTTACCTGGGATTTCAGGATTTCTTAAATGCATCACTGATAAAAGAAGATCCCAAGTGGAAGGACCTCTGGAAGATGACATTTCTTTACAGTCTAAAGTAAGGAATGAGATATCATGCATTACGTGACCCTGCCATACCTGGATACAGATCTTGATCCTCTTAAGTGGTGGAAAAGTCATGAGGCAGAATTGCCATTACTATCAGATGTAGCTCAAAAGACCTTATGCATACCGGCAAAAAGTGTGCCATCAGAGAGAGTATTCAGTGCTAGTGGAATTGTGTCGACACCAGTGAGGTCTAGATTGACTTCAGAACATGTCAATATGCTTGTGTTCCTCACTAAAAATTTAATGTGAATTGTTAGTTCACAAACTTCAGTTCACGACAATGCCAGCACATGATAATCCACCACAGAAGGGGGAAACCACATGGACTTTTGTTGATTCACTTCTATCTGTAACCTAACCCAGGAACCGCATGAACTTTCATTGATTCACTTCTACCCAGGCCGTACCCACAATGAATAAAGGGAGGTGGAGGAGGAGGATGAGTACAAGGATGACTGACTTCACTTAGACTACTATTGCTACTAGTCAATGTATTTGTTCTGTTACACCTGCTGCTGATGTAAAATTGTACATGACATGAATGATGTGACTATTAAATGCCTTCCAATTAGTTCCTTCACAGGAATTGCACTTGGACTACATGCATAATGTAAAGTATGCGATGTCTGACTGTGACACTGACACGATTTTGAGTCTGATGCTGATACTGCAGGTTGAGGCAGCTGTTATACAACTGTCTGCAAAACATAAAAATGTCTTATTTTTCTAAATATTTGACTTGTTGTATTTTCTTTAACAGTAGAACTTCAATATAATATGCCTAAATGCATTACATTGCTTAAAAAGGTTACATATTTTCAAAAAAACTGAATTTCTGCACCTCGTAGAATATATTCTAGTAAAGTATTAAAATTATCACGATAACCATGTTATCGTGATAATTTTATCATGGTTATTGTATCATGGAAATATTATTATCGTGACATCCCTTGTCGCCTCCAGTGTGAATATTAAGGAACCAGTGGGAGGCAGTGACCACCACTAGGTAGCCTTCTCCCTGGTGACATCAAAAACTAGTCAGGCCTCAGCCACCAGCACTTCATAAAGGTAAACTTTTCCAAAATGAAGGAACTGGTGATCAAGTTGTCTGCATGAGGAGGATGTGGTAAGGATATTGCTTTACAATTTTTTTAAGAGGGAGGATGTTAGTGAGGAAAGGCTCTATGTGATAACGGCGATCGCCGTTACGGCAAATGTACATCGCCGAAAACAAAAATGGTGATGTACATTCCCAGCAAGCAAAAACAAATTAAGTGTTTCATGTGGGGGGCTTCACTCCCCAACCCCCACATGGGGGCTGCGCTCCTGCACCTCTAACTAAAATAACTAACTCGAAGTGCGTGTATCGGGGAGAGGCAAAACCAGGATGCAGAGTAAAAATGGTACAGTAAAGGACAAAAACCTTGTGCTAGTCCCCAGCCCGACACCTGCACTCTCCTTTCTAAAGCCAGCCTCTCTAACAACCGTGCTACTAGGCTGGCTCAGTAGCTTCCCCTCTTGCCACCCCCCACATACCTTATGGATACCTTCTGGTATCCTGTCGCCGTCCTCTTGCCCTGCCCTTTCCGGTCGACTACCCTTGCAGGGTAGCCCACAACAGAGGCCCTGAGACTGAGGCCCTCATACTTGAGTTGCTCAATCTCAGTTGCCCTTTTGATGGGATACTGTGAGGAAGTGGTGCCACGTCCCAGAAAGGATTTTGCCTTTGACATTGGAAAAAAAAAAAGTCTAATTAAAGTGACTTAGGATCCCTGATAAAACTGAACATAAATGTTTACTTACCTTTCTTACTGTCTTCTGACCCTCTGTCCCATCCTTCAGCCTTGTTCCTGGCATGACTGCTCAAAAACCCCTTCCTTCCTCTGGGCTATTCATTGCCCTACTCCCTTTTCATTTCTTTTGGCCTCCTTGGCCCTTTTTGTAACTTTCATTTTTTATGGGTTTAATAGCTCTGCAGCCATGTGGCAACTAGTATGGCCTGTATAATTGTAATAATATGCACCCTTGGCCAGTGACCTGCACATGTTTCTTAGGCCAAGCTATAACAGTGCCAATTAAGCAGCACATTTTTGGGGGGGGAGAATTTTAAAAAGCAGCACGTTTTTTGGGAGACTACAATTAAAGTGCACGTTTCTTTGGTGCAGCTACTATATAATACTGACAATCAAGCAGCACAATTTTGGGGAGAGTTCTAATAAGCAGCACGTGTCTTTTAGGATGAGCTTTAATAAGTTTAAAGAACAGCACCTTTTTGGGAGGAGTTATACAAATGTATGACTGTAATTAATATTATTGAAGTATTTTTTTTAATTAAAGAAATAAAAAGATATAGACATTTTTAGTTTTGTACAGCACTTTATTATAATTATGGTTTCAAGCTGATACAAGAAATCTATTGTTCGAAGTAATGCTTAAAGGGGCACTGTCAGCCCATTTCATATTCTTTATGTCTAGTTTATAACCCACACTTTATGATTGCTTACCGTCATTAAAATTCATTGATGTTGCTGGTGGTTTCATTTGCTCTCTTTCTTAGTAGAACTGAAATGTGTGCAAATGGTGTAATTATACCCTACCTTCTTTTGTTTCAAATCCTTGATCTATTCTTAATGCATACTTCCTGAAAATTAGAAACATCCCCAAACAGTGCAGCTACTCATGATGCAATAGTCCCCTCTCCTCCCATTGCATCATGAGTGGCTAGACTGTGGTAGGGGTATTCCCAAGTCCAGGAACGCTGCAGTGGGAGTTGATCAAGGAATGTAAACAAACATGTTTTAATGTGGCAACACCGGTATGGTGGCCAGTCTGTTTTTCACTTTTAAAAAGAAAAAATGAATCAGTATCAAACTACCAGCTACATCAGGAATCTACATAATGTGAGCAATTATTAAATGTGATTTTTAAAGTAGAGATACTTTGAGGCTAAGGGGTTGACGGTGTTCCTTTCGTGATGTAATGGGTGAATCACATGGACCTGGGAAATCTTTATAAAAGGGAGCCTTAAAAATCAGGGGTGTGTGTCAAGTATCAGTTTCTTGAAGAAAACAGATACGGTTAGTGAGTTAGTAAGTCCAGTTAGTGAGTAACAGTTTTTATTACTTGCATCTGAGAACTTGTGTGATTGTTGAGGGGTCTGGATTTTCTTAGTGTTTAGGACCTGGACGGTTTCCATGGACCTTATAATCCATCCAAATTGATTTGAGAGTACACTTATGAGACTGCCTTGTTTTCTTCGTAGTTTGACTTTATTTTTTTTACTTCAAATAAAACGACGCATACCTAGCACCTTGTACCATTCCACTTCTGTGTCCTGCCTTATCCTTTGGTTGACCCATCCACCCTCCCACAGGTGGTATTAGGAGTGAGATTTAATCATCAGAGCAGGTGGGACATTCCAGATGGGGATCTTGTGGTAGCACCACAGAGGGTACCTGATGGCAGTGACTGGAAATGCAGGGTGAAAGAGACAGAGTAAAGTAAGGCTTGCGGACTCGAGTGATGTTGGAAAAATATGGATAAGAGCTACTGTCAGGATTGGGTGCAGTGGTGAGACCAATAGTGAAAGCTGACCCTGAACTACCCATTCTAGCAACACTGGACGAAACTGATGAAGATCTGGCTGAGGAACCCCCAGAGTGTCTGTCTGAGCTGTTAAGACGGGTGGCTGTGAAACAAGTTGAAACTGACCAGAAATGAACCGAGGCATGAAGAGTCCTTCAAGCTGGAGTACCTGATCCTAGGCATGCCTCTGAAGGTTAACAACCCTGTTAACCAACGATACACAGACATTAAGCTGACCAAGCTTAGTTCCACTGATGAGATCGAGACCTATCTGACCACTTTCAAAAGGGTGGAAAGGGCATATAGGTGGTCTTGGGATCAGTGGGCCAGTTTCTTAGTACCATATTTGATGAGACTGATGCAGGTAGCATTTGGCAACACGGATGCAGCCCATGCTGAAAAATATGACTGGATGAAGCAGGTAATGCTCCAGTAATAAATTAGCAAGGAAGCATATTGCTAAAGATTCCAAGCAACAAAATTCCTTCTGACTGACAACCCCAGAGAGGTTTTCATACACCTGAGACATGTGCCATGAGTAGGTCCATCAGATAATGGAGGCATTCATCCTGGAGCACTTTCTTCACATCATACTTGGAAACCTGCAACTATGGGTGAAGGAGCATCATCTGGAGATTGGTGAAAGGGCCAATGTGCTGGCAGATGATTTTCAAATGGCTCGTTAGTCCACCTCGAGGGGTTTGCAGCGATCTGGAATGGTAAGAACATTCCATGGATCCAGGCCTACCTCTAAGCCAGAGGTTAAAACTGGTGACAGAGTTAAGACTGTTACATCAGACATTATTTGTCATTACTGCAAGAGGGTAGGGCACATTGTGAAGAGGAGGTGGCCTACGAAATTGACTGATCTACCACAATTGGCTCTAGATAGTTGGGGGACATTTTTAACAGAATGTGCTGCCGGGAGCAAGGTGGTAGCATGCTTAATCAACTCTGGCAGTTGTCAGTCATTGGTCCATGTGAACACTGTTGCAGACATTAACAAGTGGTAGAGTCAAAACACTGGGGGTTACTTGTGTACATGGGGACACTAGATACTACCCCACTATTATGGTCCTGTTTAGTGTTAACTGAGTGTTGCTGAACTTGAAAGTGGCTGTGGTTCCGAGTGTACCTGTTCCAGTATTCAGTGGACGTGGTGTACAGCACCACATTTTCAGCAGTTATATAGTGGAAAACACTGAGCAAATGTCAACTGCAGTGATCACGAGATCATGAACAAAACAGCAGATGATCCAGAACTCAGTGACACCTGTAACAAGGTCAGGAAGACCCAACAAGAAAAGTGACTTCTCCAGAAAGGCAGAATAAAATGGACTGATGTTGAAAGTACTTTCCTGTCAACATTCAGAAATGCTGTTTCTGGTACTATTTTTGCTGACAAACAGAAAAGTGATGTGTGACCTTTAAACAAATATTTGCTTTGGTGGGAAGTGGCAAAGCAAAAGAGACTGGGCACAAATTGAGATTAACCTTTTATATAGGAAATGTGTTGATCCTGAAATGCAAGAGGTAATAGAACCACATATGGTGCTTCAAAAACACCATACATAGCTGATGTACTGTACCTTACACATGGCATTCCCTTGCCAGGTTATATGGGCAGAGAATATACGTTGGGTAGATTACTCCGGAGATTCTACTAAGCTGTTATACACCAGCAGGTAGAGGCGTACTGTAAGGCATGCCCAGAAAGCCAAAAATTGCCCCGTCATCAGAAAAGATCCAGTGCCCCTAATTTCCATACCTCTGGTGAGCAATCCACTTGAAAGGGTAGCTGTGAACATAGTTGGACCATTAGATAAAAGTCCTTAGAGCAATCACTTTATTCCTGCGGTACGTGATTAATTACACTCGTTATTCTGAGGCAGTAGCCCTCAAGACTATAACAGCTCCCAGGATTGCTGAGGAGTTGGCAAAAATCTTCAGTTTGGTTGGTATATCCCAAGAGATACTAACCAACCAGGGAAGCAATGTTAATTCCACTCTCCTTAAAAAACTGTACTATTAGGTGTCAAAGCTGTGCATACCACTTCGTACTATTCTCAGACGGATGGCCTCACTGAGAGGAACAATCAAACCCTCAAGAGAATGTTACAAAAAAATCTGTCCATGACAAGGGGAAAACATGAGTTGTTTACCTGCCATATGTATTGTTTGCATATCAAGAGTTGCCCCAGAAATCTGCAGGGTTTTCTCCCTTTGAGCTTTTGTGTGGAAGACTGCCCCAGGGGCCCCTTGATGTCATGAGGGAATGTTGGGAACAGAAGCCTGGGATAAAACAGGAGGTTACGGAATACATTCTGTCCTTGAGAAAAAAAAAAAAGGGTAAATATGTAAAGCTGGTTATACATAATTGTACACAAGGCCAGGACAAACAGAAACGGGTGTGAGATAAAGATACAGTACCCAAAGAGTTAAATGTGGGGCCAGGGATCAGGTGCCACTCTTTCTGCCAACTTCTGAAAAACAAATTGTTAGCAAAATGGCAGGGGGCTATACATGGTACTGACACACATTGGTTAGGTGACGTACAAGACAGAAACCCCTAAAAAGAAACATGGACCAAAATATACCATGCCAGTTTGTTAAAAACATGGACAGGGAATACTGCTTGTACAGCCAATCCATCATTCACTATCCTAACTGAACCAGAAAACTATGAAGTGGATATGGTGTAGCAGAGACAGGAGGTTTCTGATGCAGCCCAGGTTAAGGCATATCCTGAGTTGACCGGTAGTTATGCACCAATATGAGAGAAACTATTACAGACTAGAAGAAAAAACTTAAACCTGAGGTTATCAAAGAGGTACAGAGCATTAGACGTCTGGATATCATAGAACCTTCAAAAAGTGATGGGGTTCACCCAGAGCTGTTAGTGAAAAGGAGGGTGGTATCAAAATGTGTCTTGACTACATGAAGATGAATCAAATCTCAGTATTTGATAGGTACTAAGTCCCTGGAGCAGACGTACTCACTGGAGGCCAGACACGAGAGAGGAAACATGATATAGAATTTATGTTTAAAAGGGGTATCAACAGGGCGAAAAGCGAAGACCCATTTATTAGAAGTAGGGATGCAGTCACAAGAGGGAGTGAGTGCAGGTCAGGGGGAACAAATTCAGGAGGGATGTGAAAAAGATTTATTTCACTGAGAGCTGATGGTGCTGTAGAACAGACTGCCAGTGGAAGTGGTGGGGTAGATACCCTAAATGGGTTCAAACGTGTCTGGAACAGAGTAAAAGGACTCATAGTCCCATGGAGGAGTACCAGAGGGGTAGGGTTGTTGGTGGGGGGGGGCAGAGGGGGACAACCCCCAGGACACGAGGTCAGGAGTGAGGTAGCATAATATGGGCAGACTTGATGAACCATTGGTCTTTTTCTGCTAACAGATGTTTCTGTGCTATATCCACTTAGCACAGCTGTAATCCTGTCAGTGCTACATTAAGCGTGGGAACATGTGGGCCAGTAATGCTTGCCATAGCATTGTTGGAACATTGCCTCTTCAGTGACGTTACACATTGGCAACCATTTCAGGATTTCTTAACGTGGGGGGTGGGGGGTTAGAACAGGAGAAGCTTGTACCTTTTTTAATGCTACAAAACTGCATTTATCTTCATTTAAAAAAAGTGAGTTTCAGCATTAATGTAAACAACAGCCTTTCCTTTACAAGGCTAAGTATGAAGCACATTTTTCTAAATATCATACATCAAATTTGAGGGTTTAGTGATCCTTTAAATTTATTGTTTAAGAAACTGTATGTAGGTTCAACATCAATGCTTTTCCCAAAAGAATACAGAAGTCCTTTATCTCTGCGGAAGTTCACTGGGCATAATTTCATAATAGTTAGGTGGCTGCTCTTCAGGAGGAGGAGGGAGGATCATAATTGGGTCTTGAACAAGCAGCCCCCCGATCTCTGTCACTTGTGTCAGCCTTTACCTTGCACTCAACTGCAATGTGACATCTGTCCAGACATTGTGAGGGCAAACTCCATTGAAGTCAATGAGACAATTTTTATTAATATTTTCTTTAGAGCTGTGCAGAATGTTAAAAATTCCGTATCCGTCAGAATTAGGAGGAATTTCAGAAATTCCATCAGATTTCACAGAATTATGCAAGAAATGGAATTCTGAAAATCTGAAAGGGGAATGTTTCTTTGTTTTTAATCATGGAGTTGTAATCCACGTTTTACAGAAACTGCCAAAAAGTATTCAGAGGTTCACATAAACCACAAATTTATTTTCTGCAAACCATAGAAACAGAAATATAGAAGTTGTTAGCAGATAAGGACCTCTTGGTCCACCCAGTCTGCCCTATTTTTCCTACCGACAGTGCCACTGCAGACCCTACTCAGTCTCCTGTCTTTTCCCGCTTTCCCTTATTTCTAGGTCCCCTTGTGTCTATCCCATGCATACTTGAATCCTGTTACCATTTTAGCACCCACCACCTCCTCTGGGAGACTGTTCCAGGTGTCCAGCACCCTTTCCATGAAAAGTATTTCCTCACATCTCCTCTGAGTCCCCCCTCCCAGCTTCATAGCATGACCCCTTGTCCTGGAGCATCTTTTTCTATGGAAAATGCTACCCTCCTGTGCCTTATTAATACCTGTGAGGTATTTGAACATTTATAGCATATTCCCTGTTTCCCTCCTTTCCTCTAGACAGTTCATATTTAATTCCTTGAGTCTTTCCTCATAGGGCTTTTGATGTAGGCCATGCACCATTTTGGTTGCCCTCTTTTGTACCGCCTCCACCCTGTCTATGTCCTTCCAGAGATGGGGCCTCCAAAACTGGACACAGTACTCAAGGTGAGGCCTCAGCATCGATCTATATAGGAGAACACTGTCTCCCTCTTTCTGCTGTTGATACCCCTCCCTATGCACCCGAGCATCCTGCTAGCTTTCCCCACTGCCTTATCACACTGCTTGGATACCTTTAGGTCATCAGAAATTATTACACCCAGGTCCTTTTCCTGTTTTGTGGTTGGCAGTACTTCCTCGCCTAGTTGGCATGTTGCCCCGGGGTTTCTGTATCCCAAGTGCATGACTTTGCACTTTTTTGGATTGAAACCCAGTTGCCAAACCCTTGACCAGTCCTCCAGCCTCTTTTAGATATCCCTCATTTTTTCCACCCCCCCTCCCCTGTGTCCACTCTTTTGCAGATTTTTGTGTCATCTGCGAACAGGCATACTTTCACTTCCAGGCCTCCTGCAATGTCGCTAATACAGAATAGAATAATATTTCATAGATTATGTAATTCATGGAAGACTATTCTGTGGTTTACATGGAAATGCTTTTCAGACTTCTGCAGAATAAAAAAAAAAATTTCCAAAAAAGCATTTTGGGAGCAGAATTGCCATGCTACGAGTTCCACTAGTGCAATCCCCCATTCCGCACAAGCCTAATGTTCTTACATGTCAGACCTGTGTTTGATGTAAATCAAAGTCATAGCACAACCAGCAAGATCCACAGTGCCTGAGTGAAAAGGGGAGCACTTACTTTATCTGCCAGGCCACTGAAGCATCCCAGTATCCCTATTATTTATTACTGAGAATATTTGCATGAAAACAGGATCTTTGTTCCCTGGTACTCTTGCTTTTATCTCTCATTATATCACAATCCTCTGCTTCTACAGCGCCTTGTTATTCAGATGGTGGCCAGCCAAAGTGGTTACTAGAGTTCTGGCTGTGCCCCTTCCCATTTAAGGGGAACATCATCACGGTACTTGGGTGAGTGGGGGCCAGTCAGAGTGTGGGTGGTGGTCCTGTGAGGACTGTGGGAGGAATAAGTGGAGGTCAAACTGTCCCCCGGGGAGGGGATTAGGGCTGAAGGAGTCACTGGACACCAGGGATTGTTTATACTATATGAGGGAGTGGCATTCAGGATTGGGGGAACCACTGGACACCAGGGATTGTTTATACTACATGAGAAAGTGGCAATCAGGAGTGGGGGAACCACTGGACACCAGGGATTGTTTATACTACAAGAGGAAGTGGAAATCTGGAGTGGGAGAAACACTGGACACCAGGGATTGTTTATACTACATGAGGAAGTGGCAATCAGGAGTGGGGGAACCACTGGACACCAGTGATTGTTTATACTACATGAGAAAGCGGCAGTCAGGAGTGGGGGAACCACTGGACACCAGGGATTGTTTATACTACATGCAGAAGCGGCAGTCAGGAGTGGGGGAACCACTGGACACCAGGGACTGTTTATACTACTTGAGGAAGCAGCAATCGGGAGTGGGGGAACCACTGGACACCAGGGATTGTTAATACTACTTGAGGAAGCAGCATTCGAGAGTGGGGGAACCACTGGACACCAGGAACTGTTTATTACACTCATGGGAGAGGATATTGGGTGGTGGGGCATCTCTGCACAATGACTCTGCACAGACATGCATGGCTGCATTGTTTGGCATGCTAATAAGACCATAATGGGAATGCAAATGGCCCTTGGCACCTTATGGACTTATAAGCATGCCAGAGCTGAACATGGCTTGCAGAAACACTGGCACTATTCCACTTGGGGCGCTCTATCTCCAGTCATCTCCTATGGGCCATATTTCAGTAGGAGCTGTGTCAGTGCAGCATATAGTCACTACGCACTGTGCTAACACACCCCATATTCAGACTGCTCTGGTCAGAGCTCACTAACTGTCTAAATATTGCCCTGAGCCAGCCATGCATTATCTCACGAGCAACACTATTGTGTGCGCAACACACACAATCGGCTCTGAATATGGGGATCTGACCCTATATTTACATGTATAGACATGTAGTGACCCATTGAAACTGTATTGTTAGGATCAATTCATGTTAAGCGGACTCAAAGCTTTTATTTAAAAAAAAAAAGCTTACATTTCTACACTCAACAGTTCAAATGTTACAGCTTTTGAAACTTAATTTCAAGCATTATAAAAATATCATAAAAGATTGTTTCTGGAAATGCTTGGAAGATGCTAGTGGTTGTTCTATCTGAGAATAAACTCATTTTTTTCTAGTAAGATTTTTAAAAATGCTTCTGGGTGCTGGAAAAGTGCTCTATAGCTCTCTTTCTGGTCACGGGCCAGGTACAGTGCAGACAAACAGGTGCTTGCCCTAGGGGTTGGCACTGTACCCATCTGCTGTCTTCAAGACATCTCCACCCTTATTTAATCTTCGGAGGAATGGCTAATGACTTTGATGACGTGTGCCACACTATTGTACTGATGCCCAGTAAGAGTAGTCTCGGAGGCCACTCAACACAGTTCTCTTGTGGCATACTTCACTCTAGCCCAGGTATTATGCAGCAGTCATAGGTTATGCTTTATCCATCTAGCCACCCAATCCCTTGCTCCCATGTTTGCTTTATTATTAATATTATTTTACTTCATTTTGGCCCCCTTTCCCATCCCCACCCCAATAATCTGGTTCACCCCATTGCACCCCCTTCTTCAGGCCAGGATCGTGGGGCGAGCAAGTGCATTCACAGCCCACACCAAACCCACTCATTGATTTGGTCAGTTGGGAGGGAACTTGGTGGAAACTGGACTGTCAGAACATGACCACATCAGATCTGTAAAAAGCCAGACTGGCCATTCCGCAAGACCAGTCAGACCGGGCGCAAGATGTGCCGATGTTTCCAGTTTGGCTGTCTAGCCAGAGGAGCCAGTCTAGTTTCTACCAATTTTGGACACTCAAGTTCCAGCAGTCCAGTTTTCACTCATGCCTGGGACTTGATGAAAACCAGACTGTCTGAACCAGATCAGATTAGGTTTTTAAAAGCCAGACCAGCTCATCTGATCAGAGGGCCAGACTAGCAAAATTACCAAAACTTGCACCTGATCCGGCTGGTCCTGCTGGACTGGGAAGTTTGGCTTGTACTGATCCGGTCTGGTCCAGTTCCAGTGGTCTGGTTTTCAGTCATATCTGGCTTGAAGTGTATGAATTGCAGGCAGCCCGAGTACCTCCCCCCCCCCAAGCAACCATGAGTCTGTCCTTTATGAAACACCCATCCCCAGCCAATATCAGTGTGTGGGATTCTGGGGAACCTACGCCCCATGTTTTCTATATTTTTTCCTTCATTTGAAACTGATCCTTTGGCACTCATGTGTGACAGTAATTAACAAGGGAGGAGTCATATTCCAAGCACTGAACATTGTGACAGAGTATAAATATGATTGAGAAGACAGCTTGGCAAGCATATCAAACTGAAGTGTGGGCGTTTAAAGAGAGATCTGTCACCGTGCCAAACCCTGAATCACTTCAGCCATAAGTAGGAACACTGACGAACGCAGGAGAAAAGGATGAGATCAGATTTCCACACACAGCACTGTTCCAGTTTCACTGATTCCTCCGAAAAGAGAGGAGGCTTTTAGATTGGCTGTGGCTGTCACTCCCCCCCCCCCACACCATACACACATATAAACACAACTCTGTCTGCCTCATTGGCTGTACGCCTGCCATTGCTTTCTTTGTGGTCGCCTGTTCTGCGTGACACCAGCACAAAAAAACTGATTGGACTAAGGCACACACCAGTGTGCATTTTCATGCAAATGTCCAAATAATAAAGAATGAGGTGGAACAAAAAGCAGAACAATAATTAAATATAAGATGAATTGCGTTTGAATATTATATTTAATATGTTTTCTTGGAAACACAAAAGTTGCCTCTCAGTGCTTCCATCCATCCAGCGGTTAAAAAAATGGATAAAAGAGGACCCCCCCGAAAACGAGTTGTTGCACTTCAGTAGAGTTATCCTGGGAAAATGAATTGCAATAAAAAAGAAAAGAAAATGAGTCCTAGAGAGTGATTATTTCTTATAGAAGTTAATCAACAAACAATAATATCAATACATTTCAGCAGTGGTGCATTGCACCACCACCTGGGACAACAAGGTTCACATGCAAGCATCAGAATACCACGTTAAAGCCCACCTGGGACTGAGTGTATAGTGGGGGTAAGGCACTCATCTGGGAGGAGGGTGCAGGATACTTTGCATTTGCTCATTCCTTTGCTGATGTCAACCAGCCACAGGATGGCATTGGTGTTAACTGTGAAGGCAGTACCCACCTGCCCACTAACCCACTGGACTAAGGAAAGAGTGTGTCTTGGTGGCCCCAACCTTCAGAGTATGGGACAGGGAATAAACAGTTACAGAAAAACTGGCCAGTGGGCCAGGATGACGGTGCACTGTACCGTTATGTGGAAAAGCTGGCACTGACACTCAATTTCAGCTACCCCCTCTCCCGCTCTGTGCCTGTGGGATCTACAGTGAGATGATGTGTGCTGACCCTGGGGGGGGGGATTGTGCAGCCTGCTGCATAAGTACCTCCTACGGCAGGCAGTGGCACTAACATTGTGGGTGTCCATACCACACTGGCCAATCACCACCTATAGGATGGCAACATGGACCCCCACTGATAAGATGCCATGGTGGTAGGAGGGCTGTATCAGATATATATTGCCCACCCCTGCATGAAGGACAGCGCTGCTGACCACCTAACTCAATGCTGCAAATAACCCAGTGTTCCTCCACTACATCATTGCTAACTTAGATCCTCTCCAGCAGCTGGCTGTGAGTGGGTCAGTTCAACGGGGCCCAGTCAACGGAGGCTAGAGCAGGTCTGGTGTGGAGACTGCCATGGCTGGTAACTGTGTCAAATGGGCAGCCGACCAGAAAGATACTCAAAGGAAGGAGTTACGGAGGTGCAGGAGGCGTATGGGATTCTGAGATTCCCATGCCCCATGTTGGGGCAGGGGATAACATTTAAATTAGAAAAAAAGCATGAGAGAAAAAAATTAACAAGACATTTTCTGACTTAGACAATCTCAAATAGCATCATAGGCTGTGTCAGCCACTCCCCAGAAAGAGGGCTGTGTGTTAATACTTTGCAAGCATCTACACTTGAAAGGGTAGCCTCACGCACATTCTTCAGGTGAGAGAACAGTGAAGCTAAGCAAAGCTGAGCTGTTGTCACCCTAAGAATGTGTATCAGGCTACTCTGCTACTCTTATGAGTTGCTTCCCATGAGGTATTGCCACATTACAGATCAAGTTTATGTACAATTTTAAACAATTACCTTTTTAAGAAAAATCTGGCCCATTTCTGTGTCACAGGTGCACCAGGAAATACAGTACTCCATTGCCATGGCTCTGTAACTGAGGAACACTGATGAAAATAAGACTGTGTCGTGCACTAAGGACAAGATCACTGTGATTGCCCAGATGGGGCACACGATGCCACCGTGATCTATGACAGTGGCGAAAAGTCACAGTCCCTGCACTATTACAGTACCAGGAATGTCCTCATGCATGGGGGTTGGGAGCAACTGTGTGTTTATGGTGCATGGATGCAGCTCTAATAGCACATTTACACATTAAAACCATCTTCGGTGCCTCCATATAGCTCTGTAATTTGCCCTGCCCACTCAGTCATACCATGTTATAGTGAGGGTTCTAGCTGGCCAGCTAGCACTGCAGTAGTGCTACCACTTATTTTCCAGATGACTGGGTAGGCGAGCCAAGCCTGGAATGTCTGGTGCCAACTGGTGAGGTGGGGTTCTAGAATCTCAGCTGTCTCCTGTCTCAGGGAAGGAGGGCACCATCTTCTGCTGCATGACTGCCCCCAAGAAGAGGGCATGTTGTGCAGTAAGGAATAAATGGTCCCTCTGGAGAAGCCTTATGTCGGCAGTCACCGGCTCCCCTGGTGAGTGATGTGAAGGAGTTATCAGAAAGAGAGTTCCTAATGTAAGGTGGGGCTCACCCACCCTTTCATTGGCCCTCACAGGCATTCTGGCATGTTGCGCCTTAGTACCACACTCTGGTGAGGGGCAAGGGAAGGCTTAGTGGGAAAAAATACCTGTAGCAGCCCAGGCAGATAAAGCCGCCCAAGCTTCCACAACACAGTAGGGCCCTACCGACTCCTTCGTCCAGGCTCCTCCTAGAAATCAGCCATTGAGCAAAGTATGGTCCTCCCAGCTTAAAAATGTGATAGCAGAAAAGGACCGCCAGGCCCACCCAGTCTGCCCAGAGTGCCTAGGATTCTCCTAGGCCTTTGGTGTAGTCCTTCCCCCCTGTTTCAGCAATCCCCTGTGATTATCCCAGGCCCTCTTGAACCCCTCCACTGTCATCTCACCCACCACCTCCCTTGGCAACCCATTCAAGTTGTCCATCACCCTCTCAGTGAAGAAATACTTCCTGAAGTTACCCCTAAATCCCCCCACCCCATCTGATATTTATGTTCCCTTGCCCTAGATCTCTCCTTCAATTGGAAAAGGTTCTCCACAGGGCACCTTATTTATACCCCGGAAGTATTTAAAAGTCTCAATCATGTCTCCCCTCTCCCTTCCTTGCTCCAAGGAGTACGTGCCCAGATTGTTCAGTCTCCCTTCATATAGTAAGTGCTCTAGGCCCCTCACCATCCTCGTTGCCCTCCTCTGAACTCTCTCTACCCTCTCCATGTCCTTCTTGAGGTAGTGCCTCCAGAACTGAACCCCATACTCCAGGTGCGGCCTGACCAGCTGTGTGTAAAGGGGTACTATGACCTCCTTCTTTCTGCTTGAGATCCCTCTCCCTATGCACCCCAACATTCTGATTGCTCTTGCTACTGCCCCTTCACATTGCATTCCTGCCTTCAGGTCGTGTGAAATAATGATGTCCAAGTCACTTGGGGAACCTGGGAACCCACTGCGGACAAGCTGTAGGTTGCAGCTGGGATTCCATAAGCAATATATCAAACAGAGGCTGGGGCAGGGTTGAACCATCAGAGGACTCCTGCAACGGACAGAAGGGCTTGGGTGGATGGAAGAGGGACTTGACAGCTAGCATGGAGAAATTGGAGTACAAATAGAAAGTAAACAAAAATAGAGAGAGGGTCCACCAACAGCAACTCAAATCCAGCTAACACCAGCAGAATTCAGTTGTATTACAGTTCATCAAACAGTGGGATATACAACCATCCCTTTCCTCATTCATTTTAAAGGGAAACTGTCAACCTTTTCTGCATTATATTATTTCTAGTTAAAAACTCACATTTTATGATTGCTTACCATCTCTAAAATTCAGTTATTTTATCTGCCTTTTTATGTTTGCTTGCACGCATGTGCAAGAAACATAGTGCCATCATCCGAGATTTCGGAGGTGTGTCACCCCCTCTTCCAATTCAGTCAGTGTGTTGGCAGACGCGGCCCCTATCCGCCAATGCATGCTGGAGCTGTCTAGGACAAGCTCCAAAATGCAGTGGCATTCAGTTGAAAGGGGGAGCTACACTTCAGTGAGCAGAATGGCTGAATGGAATTTTTTTACTAAATTTTCAACATAGCCATTTTAAGACCTCTGCTCATGAACAGTGTAACTGTGATTTTCTTAATCTGTCCCAAACATTGCTTTCGCACACCAACAGCACCATTGTGCGCTACATGTGTGAAAACACATTTTGGGCGACATATGAAAAATGGCAGCTGTACTGTTCATTAGGAAGTGTAATAAAATGGCAATGTTGAAAATCTGGAGTGAAAATTTAAATTTGCAAACTTACGAGCATGCATAGGAACTGCGCAACGCACGCTCGTAAAACAGTCATTTTTAGGAATTTTTTCACCAAATTTTCAACATAGCCATTTTAAGACCTCTGCTCATGAACAGTGTCACTGTGATTTTCTTAATGTGTCTCATACATTGATTTACGCACATCACGACTAGCCATTTAATAGCTACATGGAAGTCAAACACATTTTAGCCAAGATGTGAAAAATGACAGCTGTACTGTTCATAAGGAGGTGTGGTAAAATGGCAATGTTGAAAATCTGGAGTGAAAAATATTGAAAATTCGAATCTCTACGAAAGCGCAAGGAACCGCGAACACACGCCGTAAAATAGTCATTTAGGAATTTTCTACAAATTTTCAACATAGCCATTTTAAGACCTCTGCTCATGAACAGTATCACTGTTATTTTCTTAATTTGTCCCTTACATTGATCTTGCACACTGACTGCGCCATTGTGCGCTTCATGGGCAGAAACACATTTTGGTGAGATGTGAAAATGACAGCTGTACTGCTCATAAGAGGTGTGGTAAAATGGCAATGTTGAAAATCTAGATGAAAATAATGAAAATTCATGAACTTTCTGAGCATGCATAAGAACTACTGGCATGCGGCAGCAAAACAGTCATTTTTGGAATTTTTCACCAAATTTTCAACATCGCCATTTTAAGACCTCTGCTCTCATGAACAGTGTCCTGTGATTTTCTTACTATGTCCCGATACATTGATTTACGCACACCGACTGCGCCATTGTGCGCTACATGGGCAGAAACACGTTTTGGGTGAGATGTGAAAATGACAGCTGTACTGCTCATAAGAAGGTATGGTAAAATGGCAATGTCAAAAATCTGGAGTGAAAATATTGAAAATTCACAAACTTCAATGGCGTAGGAATTTGCCTTAGCGCTAAATAAAATAGTCATTTTGGGAATTTTTCACCAATTTTCAACATAGCCATTATAAGACCTCTGCTCATGAACAGTGTCACTGTGATTTTTCTTAATGTGTCCCATACATTGATTCCTGGAAACTGTGCCATTGGCAATAAGCTCCATGGAACTGAAACACATTTTGGGTGAGATGTGAAAATGCAGCTATACTGTTCATAAGAAGGTATGGTAAAATGGCAATGTTGAAAATCTGGAGTGAAAATATTGAAAATTCGCGAACTTACGAGCGTGCGTAGGAACTGCGCAATGCACGCTAGTAAAACAGTCATTTTTAGGAATTTTTCCACCAAATTTTCAAAATAGTCTTTTTGAGAGCCCACCTTATGAACACTGGCAGTGTCATTTCATTGATCATTCCAGAAAGGTGATTTCGTGCAGTGGCTGCGAAATCACCCTTCGGGCCAGAGTAACGCCATGACAGTGCAAGAATTCCTGAGGAGGGGTCCCAAAAACCCCATGTTGAAAATGTGGTGCAAAAATTCCAAAAAATGCCTGAGATATGCAATAAAGTTGAAAAACCCCTATCTATCCCATTATACATCTTACCAGCATTTCCTCAGTTCGCGGTCGGCTTTGAAGAGTGCAGACATGTTCCAGGTCCACCGAAGATCGTCGCGCCGAGCTCCGGAGGTAAGTATGGGGGTGTGGGGAGGCAGGTTGCGCAGTGGGTGGGTGCGGGTTGTGGGGGCAGGGAGACTACATGGGACAGTTTTGCTTTTCAGGGTTTTTTTTTAAAAAGGCGGCGGGGCGTTTGCGACACTGGGGTGGGCTCCCAGCGTGGTACAAGGACAACTGGGGCGTGAAGTCGGCGGGGATTGGGCACCGTTGGCCATAACATCAGTTGCCATGCTGGGGTGGGCTCCCAGCATGGCACCCAGTACTTTCGGGAGGGTGGGAGGACAGTGGAGCCGACAGGATTGGGCACCCCGTCGACTATCGATAACCCTGCCACGCTGGGGTGGCACCCAGCGTGGCATTTGGAAGGCTTTTGGGAGGAAGTGCAGCACAGCCCGATGGGGGATTGAGCATCCCGTCGGCTATAAGAGTTTGTGCGTGGGGGCAGTACGCGGTATCGTGCGTCTGTATGTGTGTGTGGGGGAAGCTGCGCATGAGCAGGCGATATCTTATCGCTGCTCACTGAAGTGTAGCTCCCCTTTCAACTATCGCCACTGCATTTTGGAGCTTGTCATAGGCAGCTCCAGCATGCGATGGTGAACAGGGCTCGCCTGCCAACACACTGACTGAATTGGAAGAGGGGGTGACACACCTCCGAAAACTCGGATGATGGCACTATGTTTCTTGCACATGCGTGCAAGCAAACATAAAAACTGGTGAAACCACGAGCGTGCGTAGAAACTGTGCAACGCACACCTGTAATGTAATTAGTTTGGGGATTTTTTTACAGCAGATTGTCAACACAGGCATTTTGGGATCTCCGATCATGAACAGTGTCACTGTGATTTTCTTTATCTGTCCCGAACAATGATTTCCCACAGCGACCACGCATTTCTGCGCTGAAAGTATGAAAACACATTTCAGCCATGTTGTGAAAAATGACATCTGTACTGTTCATAAGGAAGTGTGGAAAAATGCCAGTGGTGAAAATCTGGACTGAAAATATTACAAATTTATGAACTTATGAGGGTGCGTGGAAACTGCACAATGCTCACTCGTAACACAATCATTTTATGGACTTTTGTCACCAAATTTTCAACATAGCCATTTTAAGACCTCTGCTCATGACTGGTGTCACTGTGATTTTCTTAATCTGTCCCAAACATTGTTTTTGCACACCGACTGCACCATTGTGCGCTACATGTGCGGAAACACATTTTGGGCGAGATGTAAAAAATGGCAGCTGTACTGTTCATAAGGAAGTGTAATAAAATGGCAATGATGAAAATATGGTGTGCAAATATTAAAAATTCGCAAACTTGCTAGCGTGCGTAGGAACTGCGCAACGTGCGCTCCTAAAACAGTCATTTTTGGGAATTTTTTCACCAAATTTTCAACATAGTCATTTTAAGACCTCGGCTCATGAACAGTGTCACAGTGATTTTCTTAATCTGTCCCAAACATTGATTGCGTGCACCGACTGCGCCATTGTCCGCTACATGCAGGGAAACACATTTTGGGTGATGTGTGAAAAATGACAGCTGTACTGCTCATAAGGAGGTGTGGTAAAATGGCAATGTTGAAAATCTGGAGGGCAAATATTCAAAATTCGCAAACCTACGAGCATGCGTAGGAACTGCGCAGGGCACGCTCGTAAAATAGTCATTTTTAGGAATTTTTTCACCAAACTTTCAACATAGCCATTTTAAGACCTCTGCTCATGAACAGTGTCACTGTGATTTTCTTAATGTGTCCCGTACATTGATTTTGCACACCGACTGTGCCATTGTGCGCTACATGCGCGGAAACACATTTTGGGTGAGATGTGAAAAATGACAGCTATACTACTCATAAGGAGGTGTGGTAAAATGGCAATGTTGAAAATCTAGAGTGAAAATATTAAAAATCCGTGAATGTCTGGCGTGCGTAGGAACTGCATAGCACTGCGCTCGTAAACAGTCATTTTTAGAATTTTTCTGACCAAATTTGCAACATAGGCTTTTTGAGAGCCCACCTTATGATCACTGGCACTGTCATTTCATTAATCAGTCCCAAAAGGTGATTTTGCACAGTGACTGCGAAATCACCCTTCGGGCCGGATTAAAGCCATGACAGTTCAAGAATTCATGAGGAGGGGTCCCAAAAACCCCATGTTGAAAATTTGGTTTCACGGTCGGCTTTGAAGAGTGCAGACGCGTTCCTGGTCCACCAAAGATTGTCGTGCCGAGCTCCGGATGTAAGTATGAGGTGAGAGGGGTGTGGGGAAGCAGGGTGCGCAGTGAGTGGGCGTGGGTGGGCAGGGAGACCGCCGAGGGAACTTTTTTTGTTTATGGTAAATGGTAACAGCAGTTTCAACAGTTCAGTGTAGAAGTACTGGGATCATATACCAACCCCAGAAGGGGGGGGATCAAAGCTGGGGAGGAAGGGGAACAGGGCATGTCAAATAGGGGTCTGACAGGAACAGGAAGAAGAGTCCAGGAGTTAACCTGGTGCCTAAGGGAAGGGGCGGAGGGGAGAGATGGCGGGAGGAGGTGAGCAGATTCCAGAGGAAGGGGAGATGATAGGAGAAGGCTGGCTGCCCAGCAGAGGAGTGAGAGTGGGGGAGGGACCGATGCTAGCCTACAAGGTTTGGGAGCTGTGTTATATCAGGAGCATGAGAACGGCCTGAGACCAGTGGCCTTTGCCAGCAGGAGTCTGACCCCATCAGAAAAAAACTATCCTGTACATAAATTGGAGTTCTTGGCGTTGAAGTGGGCCATTGTTGACCAATTTCATGACTATTTGTATAGAGCAAAGACACTGGTAAAGACAGATAATAATCCACTGACCTATGTGCAGACTTCAGCTAAATTGGATGCTGCTGGGCATTGGTGGCTTTCTGCATTGTCCACTTATGATTACGCTGTTGAATACAGATCGGGCCTGAATCACATAGATGCTGATGCTCTCTCTCTCGAAGACCCGCTTCCAAAGGTGATTGGGTTTGACTGTCCGAACCTGACATTCGAGCACTGTGCCAGAAGTTTGACAAGGAGGAACAGATGTCCGCAGATGCAGTGGACTGTCTGGTAGATTGTTTGGGCCCTTCTGACACTTGTATACCAGCTGCATACTGCCACTTCTCCATGCTAGATATTAGCGCATTGCCTTAGTTTGATGATAACAGCCTCCAGCGAGCTCAATCTCGCGACCCCATGATTCGATCAGCCCTCGAAGCCCTCTACGCAGGGAAAGATGTGTCCAAGTTATGCTCTTCTGACTTGAGAACTGCACTATTGTACAAAGAAGGCCCTAAATTGAAGCTAATAAATCAGTTGCTGTACTGAGAGACTGTAGATGGGGGGTCAAGTAGACAAGCAACAATTGGTCCTGCCCACAGAGTTCAGAGACTTGGTGCTGAGGTCCCTACATAATCACATGGGACATCTAGACATTAACCGGACTCTTGACCTGGTGCAGTCCTGATTCTACTGGCCTAAAATGGGGGCAGATGTTAAACACCATATACGAACTTGTAGTCGCTGCCTACAGAGAAAGGCTTTGCCACAGAGGGCTGCCCCCCTTCATTACCATCACCACCAGCATGCCCATGGAGTTGGTTTGTATTGACTTTCTAAGTTTAGAGCCTGATCAGCGAAATATTAGTAACGTGTCGGTGGTCACAGATCATTTTACCAGATATGCCCAAGCCTTTCCCAACAAGGACCAAAAGGCCTCCACTGCGGCCAAGGTGCTGATAGAGAATTTCTTTGTTCACTATGGGGCCCTCCAAAGAATTCATTCTGACCAAGGCAGGAACTTTGAGAGTCGCTTAATCAAGGAGATGCTCTCTCTCTCTCTCTCTCTCTCTGGGGTACGGAAGTCAAGAACCACCCCTTATCATCCGCAGGGAGACCTACAGCCAGAACGATTTAATCGCACACTGCTTGACATGCTGGGCACTCTCCACCTGAAAGACAAGCCAAAATGAAGCCAGCAGATCAGCACCTTGGTCCACGCCTATAACTGTACCAAAAATTATGCTACCGGGTTCTCTCCCTATCGCCTCATGTTTGGGAGAGAGGCTCGGTTACCAGTGGACGTTTGTTTTGGGGTCTCTCCTGATGGGGTCAGAGCTGAGAATTACTTACAGTATGTACAAAAGCTAAAAGCTCAATTGAACCATGCTTACCAATTAGCTCAGACCTGGCTGCAAAGAGAAACTTGGCCAATAAAGAAAGGTATGATAAAAAGGTGAAGGCCAAAGAGCTTCAAGCTGGAGACCATGTGTTGTTACGAAATCTAGGGTTGCATGGCAAACACAAAATTGCTGATCGGTGGCACCATCTTCCCCACATAGTAGGAGGTAAATTGCCAGGTTTACCTGTGTACAAAGTGAGGCCGGAAAACAACTCAAAACATGTCAAGACCATGCACCGAAACCATTTGTTGCCCATTGGACAAATAATGTTTTTTTTATTTTTTATTTTAGTCTTTGGTAACCGGGTAAGGCCCACTAGGCACAAATGCCTGTTTTCAGGGGCGACATGGGAGCACCGGGCGGTTAAGTTACTTGCTCAGAGTCACACAGTATGACTGAATTAATGATTGAATCTGAGCCCACAGAGATTGCTCCCCCTGGACCAGTGACCAGGGCTGCTGCAAAACGGAAATAAAGTAAGCCTGCCCCCGTAGCAGCTGACTTAAGGTTTTCTCTACAGCAAACCCATAAGAGAGTGAGTGCAATTATGGTTATTACCCTTCTTATGAACTGAGTCAGCTGTTTCAAGGTAATCCCATGGTCAATTGTGGGGATGAAGCTGGGCCCTCTGGACTACCTAACCCCCCAGCTTTGTCCTTGGAGCCAATGCTCCCTGAGAGTGAAGTGCAAAGTGTCAGGTCTGATGATATCGAATCACAGTGTATGGTGGAACTGTATGATTCCCCTGAGGAGGAGACAGATGAGTTGAGACCAACTGGTGACCTACTAGAACATGGAGAGTACTTTGAGCGTGATGACAGTTCCCTTCCAGTGCCAGAGTGTTTCTCAAGTGAGCAAAGTGTTGTAGAACCTGAATCCACAGAGCCCGGGGCTAGTTGTGCCCCAAGACCGAACTCTCCCACTCAGACAAAGGCCCCCCTTGCAAATGAGGAAAATGCAGAGACTGAGGTGAAAGGCACAGAGACTGTGATTGTTCCCTCCAGGAAGACTGGACGAGCTGTCAAACCAATAGTACGCCTCAACTATGATTGCCCTGGAAGGCCTGTGAACTTGCCTCTCAATGTAGTCCATAAGGGAGTTTAAGTGTCCCAAAGCTCACTGCCCAAACTGAACTTAAGTGCAAATTCCCGATTGATTGTTCTGCCCTCTAAGTATAGTGCCCCTGTCCCATCCAGCCCCAAGGTAACTGATAGGAAAGGGCCCCCTTTATGATTGTTCAATGTGCAGGAGGTACTAACCTGATTCAAAACTGCATGGTATATGTGAGTAATCTGTGCAACTTATGTGTGGTGTACTTTAGCAACAGTAGTGAACTGTGAATACCAGAAACTGTGTATGATAAAGCTTTAATGTGTTGACCAATGCCTTAGAAATTATAAGTCCGCTAATGGTATAGATTTGTAAGATAATTTGCATTTGAAATTATTGTGAAGGGACCCACTTGACGTGGACGCCAAGTTTTTCCAGGCCAGGAAGTGTGTAACCCCCCTACAATTGTGAGTTCCTGAAAAATCTTCCAGGAGCTTGCCTAATTGCTCACTGCCTGGTAGGTGTTCGGTGTTTAAGCCGTTTAGATGTTGCTACCAGTGAGCGCCTGTAAAGCCTCCATGTACTGTCTCTTTAAGTGCTGCCTGCTTGCTGTCCTAATTAATCTGAATGAGGGGTCTGTGTGTTTCTGTGCCTGAATCCCGCCCGGGCTGCTCAATTTTCGCTCTGTTTCTGCCCTCGCTAGTGGCTCAGACAGAGCCCTGTTAAGAGATGTAACTAATTGCTGATATATATCTAGAGTGGTAAGGATATGGTGTTTGTTCTAACCTGCCTTCTTTGCAGCGAGGACTTTTCAGATTAGCGCCACCATTTTGGTCCCGAACTGCCGAACTGGACCAATCAGTACTGGGGGACTCTAAAATGGAGCCTGCTGAAATGGGACTGCATGGATTACCAGTTGGGATTTGTAGTTTTAGACTGTTGGTGCCTTTTTGCAACAGAAGGGGGAGCTCTTACTGTGATTGACAGCTAAGCTGCCCAACCAAACCTTTTGGATCTAAGTGAAGTCCCCTGAGCTGTCTGCTGGCAAGCCAGATTCGAGTTGGAAGTTGAAGAGGGAAGTGCTCGCAGAATCGAGCAACTGTGTTGCACAGTAGTTCGCGCAGGAGAACCGCGGAAGGCCGGAAACTCGGCCTGTTGCCGTCTTGCTGAGAGAAAGATCGAGAGAGAAAAATAGTCGGACAGTGATCCCCTTGATGTGCTGCGACATAAGCTTTTGAAAGAATACCAGGCTCGTCTGAAGAAGACCGATGATTTTGCTAAAAGCGATCAGTCTGTCAGGAACTTTAGCTACCTTGTACTCCTGGGGTTTAGCAGTGACTGTGCGATCAGGACCGAGGAGTCGCCAGCCAGGTACAGTAAACTTTCTTTACATATAAATGTGCTGCGAACTGGAGGGGGGTCGCTGCCTGGTTCCCCTCTCTGAACTGAGCTGTGTGTTGAAGGCTGGAAACTGTTCAAAGCTGCATCGGACTGAATCCGCTTGCTTTCACATGCCGTTGGGCCCTGCCATGAGGGTCTTGTCTCACTACCCTGCTCCTTCTGGCAATCCAGAACAACCATCATCCATCTTGTTCTCAGCATTGGGTATCGTGAGTAGTACACAGGGAAGCTCCCTGCAACATATCTTTTAAATCAAAAGTGCGTCCGATTATTGTGTTGTTTCCACAAACTGAGCCCTCCGGCTCCGGATTACAATTGGGGTGTGTGCATGTTGTTTCTTTCTTCACAGGGTCCCAACCAGCTGCAACGCTGGCCTACCCCCGGGCAACAGTTCTGGCTAGCCCTTTTTTCCATCCTGGGTACCCAGAGAGTGTGACTAATTGGGATTCTGATTGCATGCACAGCAGTGTGATATTTATAGTGTGATTAAGCCAATTAACCTGATTGCCCCCATCCTTGTTATAGTCCCCCCGAATAAATCAGATCTACTTTTTTCTGCAATTTACATTGACTGTGGTGTCAGTTCATGTTGAAGGTATTGCATTGTTTTTTTGGTATTGCATCACCTTGTTTTACAGGGGGTCCCCAGAGCCAAGCCAAAGGAATCAGTCCTGGGGGTAAGTGCTCAACATATGTGTGTGTGCCAAACTGGTCAGGGGTGTTGGGAAGGTATACATTGTGTACTGTGTGGGCCACTAGTAGGAGACAAGGGGGGGTCACAGTGTCCCGGAGGGCTGTGGTCTGGTTAGTCAGACTAATACTAACCCTGACCTTTGGGTGGAGGCACCCATCACTGAACCTAGGCCCCTTAACCTGTTACTAGCCAAGCAGGCAGGGGGAGTAGCCCAAGGGATTGCGCCACCTAGGGGTTACTTACAGTTTTGCCTTTTATATACAGATTCCAAATCTTCCCTGACCAAGTTGGACACTCTCTTTAACTCCTTCTGCCGCTTTGCTATCGACTCCCCTTCCTGCTCCCACCACTGTGAACTCTATCGCTCTCTAACCTTCCTTCCACTGTCTCACAGACACATCTCTCACTGTGCCAAACTAACCTCAAAATTCTAGTTTGGGGGGCTCCCCTCATATCTCTCATCCTCTCTCTCCACTCCCATCTCCCCCCCCCCACTCTCTCAGATCAAATGATGCCCGCACCTTGATGGTCCCTCGCAGCTCCACCCTCACCAGTCAGACTGGTGTCGCCCATCGTTTCCCTAAAATCTGGAATTCCTTCCCCCCTGAAATACGACACTCCTCCTCCAACTACTCCCTTACCTCTACCCTACACAATTACCTTTCCCTCAGCTGTTTCTGCTTTAACCGCCTTAATACCTATCCCCAGTTTCTGCCTTCCTACATAGCTCCCCCGGCAAATTCTCAACATCTTGAAGGGGAAATCAGGAAATGGCTACCCCTTCTCCTCATATTCAGTTCTTGCCTCTCCCCCCTCTCTTCTCCACCTGCCCTTCTGGGTCACCAGTGTGCACAACCTAACCCCATCCTTTTTACTCCTACAGCACTTGCGTCTTACCTCGAGCCTGCTCCTGGTACACTCATGCACTATAAATGGTTCTATCGCATTATTACTGTTTTGTACATTTATATATTCTTTTGTATGATTGTGGGCATGTATTGTAATTTACCCAATGTTCCACTACTGTTTATTGTACAATACCTTGTGTTCCAACTGTTGCACAATCTTACAATGTTGTATTGTTTGTACTACCCACATACTATTGTAACTGATCATCCTTCACTACCCTATGTAACCACTTCCCCCAGGTCACACCGTGAGATGAGCAACTTGTTGTTCAGTGTGCCCTTCTGGTGAAACATTTCAATAAATAAATAAATAAACACAGTACATGTATCCAAAACTGTTTACAATCTGCAAACAGATGGCAGCAGTCATTACATGCATACAAAGAGGTAAAATAAGATGGAGGGAAAGTTAAGGAAGTTTGGAGGGGGGTTAGGACAGAGGTAGAGAGAGTGAGAGAGAGTTGGTTAAGACCAAAGTGGTTAACTGACTTGCTCAGGCTCACACAATGAGTAAGTGGCAGTGGTGGGATTCAAACCTGGAGCTCCAGGTTCAGAGCTCTGTGCTCCAACATCTATCACAAAAAGTAATGGATATGGCAGTCATGGTTGAAAAAAGGAGGACCGTGCACCCCTGTGACCCCCCCCCCCAAATCTGCCACACTGGATGCATCATCTACAGGGAAACAGATTACAAAGTTACCAGCTGAATGTCGTAAAAAAAACTCTGTCAGTGGCTGATAGCAATTTCCCACCAGTGCTTGAAGCAGGCTACAGTAAGAGAGTGTTACATCAGATAACTGTGTTGCACTCTGTATCTGGGTTGTGCAGAGTACCTGGGTTGACTCGGTGTTGATGATGTGCTTGTAAGCTATGTTGGGTTCAGTATCGATTGTGCTCAATAGCTGCGTTGGACATGGTAGCTGTGATCAGCTCGATAGCTGTGTTGCACACTGTAGCTGTGTTATGCTTGGGGTGAGTGTTGTGCTCTGTTGCTGTGTTGTGCTCTGTGTCTGTGCTGTGCTCTACTCTGCTCTGTGTCTGTGTTCTGGTCAGTAGCTGTACTGTGCTCAGTAGCTGTGTTGTGCTCTACTCTGTGTCTGTGCTGTGCTCGGTAGTTGTGTTGTGCTCAGTAGCTATGTTGTGCTCAGTAGCTGTGTTGTGCTCTGTGTCTGTGTTGTGCTCGATAGCTGTATTGTGCTCTGTATCAGTGTTGTGCTCAGTAGCTATGTAGTGCTCGGTTGCTGTGTTGTGCTCGGTAGCTGTGTTGTGCTCTGTGTCTGTGTTGTACTCTACTCTGCTCTGTGTCTGTGTTCTGGTCAGTAGCTGTACTGTGCTCAGTTGCTGTGTTGTGCTCTACTCTGTGTCTGTGCTGTGCTCAGTAGTTGTGTTGTGCTCAGTAGCTACAGTATGTTGTGCTCAGTAGCTGTGTTGTGCTCTGTGTCTGTGTTGTGCTCGATAGCTGTATTGTGCTCTGTATCAGTGTTGTGCTCAGTAGCTATGTTGTGCTCGGTAGCTGTGTTGTGCTCTGTGTCTGTGTTGTGCTCGATAGCTGTATTGTACTCTGTATCAGTGTTGTGCTCGATAGCTGTATTGTACTCTGTATCAGTGTTGTGCTCAGTAGCTGTGTTGTGCTCAGTAGCTGCATTGTGCTCTGCATCTGCATTGTGCTCAGTTGCTGTGTTGTGCTTGGTAGTTGTGTTGTGCTGGAGGGACACCAGCCTATACTGGCAGGATGGTCTGCATCTGTCCAGGAAGGGAACAAGTCTCTTGGGCAATCGGTTTAAATGCTTCATTGGCAAGCTTTTAAACTAGTCAAAGGGGGAGGCACTGATAAGCAGCAGGAAAATCCCAGCCTCCCCCTACAAAACAGGGTACTAAATGAGAAAAAGACCAAGGTAGAAAGGTCAGTGAGGGATGCTGCTACAGAAGGTAAAGCCATCAAAAATGGAGAGCAATGAGTACCAATGCCCGTAGTCTGATAACAAGCTTCCTGAATTAGTGGCCTTGATGGAGGAGGAACATCTGGATATCGTGGCAGTCACAGAAACATGGTACACACAGAACCATGACTGGGACGTAAACATACCACGATACACTATCTACAGGAGGGACAGGGAGGGTAAAAGAGGAGGAGGAGCAGCTCTCTACATAAGAGAAGGAATCAAAGCAACAGAACAAAAGGGAAATCAGGGAGAAGAAGAAGAAGCACTGTAGGTAAATTTGGAGACAGACAATGGCACCACAATCCGCACAGGGGTTGTATACAGACCCCCCCCCCCAGGGGGAGGAAATGGACAAGGAAATGATAGAAAGTATACTTAGAATGGCAGATAAAGGGGAGATATTGCTAATGGGTGATCTCAATATGCCAGGTGTTAACTGGAGTGCAGTTGCAGCAGTCACTTCTAAGAGTGGGGTTATTCTAGATGCCCTACAGGGGCATGCCTTAGACAACTAGTATTGGAACCCACTCGAGAGGGAGCAATCTTATACCTGGTCCTCTCAAATGGAGATGGAGAGAGGATCACAGATGTAGAAGTGGGTAGCCATCTGGGAACTAGCGACCATCGAACAGTATGGTTCTCAATAAACACAGCAATAGAGTCAAGCCATACAAAGGCAAAAGGACTTTGCCAAAATGGGTGAGTGCCTAAGGAATGCACTAGCAAATGGGCAGGAAGGAGGGGTGGAAGAACAATGGGGAATAATAAAAACTGCCATCACAGAGGCAACAAGCCTTTGTGTGAAGCAAATAAACTATACAAAACGATGTAAGAAACCACTATGGTTCTCAAAGGAGGTGGCAGTGAAGCTTCAAGAGAAAAAGAAAGCATTCAGAAAGTACAAGGAATCACAGAAGGAGCAGGACAGAGAATTGTATCAGTTAAAGCAAAAGGAAGCTGGGAAGGCAGTCAGAACAGCAAAGGCCCGAACTGAGGAAAAGATAGCCAACTCAGTTAAAAAGGGGGTACATCAGGGAGCGAAGGAAGACTAAGGGAGGGATAGTGAGGCTTAATAAAGGGGAAGGGGGTGGGCAGAGGGTGACTGTGAAAAGGCAGAGATACTAAACAAATATTTTTGCTCAGCATTTACAAATGAAGGGGGGAGGTACCTAAAACAGACAATAGAAACACTCTGGATACAGAAGTTGATACCAGACCATTTACAGAAGAAAGGGTTCTGAAAGAACTCTTAAAACTGAAGGTGGACAAAGCAATGGGGCCTGATGGGATTCATCCCAGAATTTAAAAAACTAAGGGTAGAACTAGTGACACCACTGACTACCCTCTTTAACAAATCATGGGAGGATGGGTGGTACCTGAGGACTGGAGGAGGGCAGATGTGATTCCCCTTCACAAAAGTGGGAGCAGGGCAGAAGCAGGAAACTACAGACCAGTTAGTTTAACCTCAGTGATGGGGAAAATGATGGCATCACTTCTGAAGGAAAGAATTGCCGAGTACCTAGAGGCCAGAGGGGCACAGGACCCAAGGCAGCATGGATTCACATCAGGAAGGTCATGCCAGACGAATCTAATAGTTTTCTTTGACTGGGTGACCAAAGTAGTAGATCAGGGAGGGGCTGTGGACATGGCCTACCTAGACTTTAGCAAGGTATTTGACTCAGTCCTACACAAAAGATTAATATACAAGTTAGCCAGCCTGGGAGTGGGTCCCAAGATGATAGCCTGGGTAAAGAATGGCTGGAGAATAGGACACAGAGGGTAATAGTAAATGGAGTCCACTCTGAAGAAAGGGGTTACTAGTGGGGTGCCGTGAGGGTTCAGTATTGACTGCCCCTCTCAATGTCTTTGTGTGTTTACATTGCAGAGGGATTGAAGGAAAGTATGTCTCTTTGCAGATGACATAAAGATCTGCAACAGAGTTGATGCACAAGGTGGGGTGGAAAGGATGAGAAGGGACTTGGAGGTTAGAGGAATGGTCAAATGTATGGCAGCTTAGATTTAATGCTAAGAAGTGCAAGGTAATGCAGCTGGGAAACAAAAACCCAGGGGAAGAGTACACAATGGGGGGTGAGATACTTACAACAACAAAAATGGAAAGGGACCTGGGGGTAGTCATATCAGATGACTTAAAGGTGGGCAAGCAACGTGAGAGGGCAGTAAGGAGGGCTGGGGGGATACTGGGATGCATAGGGAGAAACATCACCAGTAGAAAACAGGAAGTTGTTATCCCTCTGTACAGACAGCTGGTGAGACCCCATCTGGAGTACTGTGTGCAGTTCTGGAGACCCAATCTCCGCAAGGACATAGACAAGATGGAAGCTGTCCAGAGGAGGCAACTAAAATGGTGCAGGGTCTGCACCAGAAGACATATGAAGAGAGACTAAAGGAGCTTAATATGTATAGCCTCGAGGAAAGGAGGGAAGAGGGGGACATGATAGAAACGTTCAAGTACCTCAAGGGAATCAACAAAGTCCAAGAAGGTAGCATCTTTCAAAAAAAAAGGTGTGCAAGAACAAGGGGGCACAATTTGAAGATGGGGAGGCAGCTCAGAGGTAATGTAAGGAAGTATTTTTTCACAGAGAGGGTTGTGGATGCATCGAACAGCCTTCCGGAAGAGGTTGCGGAGTCAAAAACAGTGATTGAATTCAAGCATGCATGGGACAGCCATAAGGCAATTCTAGGGGTTGGGAGTAGAAAGAAGTAGGCTGCTGGTTAACTAGGATCTGCAGCTTATCCATTAAGTAGGGGAAATGGGCAGACTGGGTGGGCCAAGCGGTCCTTATCTGCCGTCAAATTCTATGCTTCTATGTTTCTCTGTAGCTGTATTGTGCTTGGTAGCTGTACTGTGCTCTGTATCTGTGTTGTGCTCAGTAGCTGTGTTATGCTTAGAAACTGTGTTGTGCTTGGTAGCTGTGTTGTGCTCAGTAGCTGTATTGAGCTTGGTAGCTGTGTTGTGCTCAGTAGCTGTGTTGTGCTCAGAAGCTGTGTTGTGCTTGGTAGCTGTATTGTGCTCAGTAGCTGTATTGTGCTCTGTATCTGCGTTGTGCTCAGAAGCTGTTTGTGTTCATTAGCTGTATTGTGCTCAGTAGCTGTATTGTACTCAGAAGCTGTGTTGTGCTCATAGCTGTCCTATGCTCAGTAGCTGTGTTGTGAGAAGTAGCTGTATTGTGCTCAGAAGCTGTGTTGTGCTTATAGCTGTCCTATGCTCAGTAGCTGCATTGTGAGAAGTAGCTGTGTTGTGCTTGGTAGCTGTGATGTGAATGGTAGCTGAATTGTGCTCAGCTACATGACAATTCATCCCAGTCATTTCTCTCTGCGATAACTCATCCCAGACTCTTAGCTTTGGCGTCAGTCATCTCCCACATCAATTTATCCCCAGAAAATTTGCCCTAGTATAAATATTATAAAATAAACCCCATAGCCATTGACCACTATCACCTTTCTAATGTGATGGTCATCTTTAAACTAGCACCTATACGGCTCTGTACAATTTTTTCTTGTATTACTCATCTGTAACCTTATCTTATCTTTTTTGGGGGGGTTATAGCCTAAACCAAACCTAATCATTGTGACTTCTCTTTCAATGCATGTATACTGTTATACACAATCTGTTCTGTCCCCCACATGCAGGATGCTTTATATCTATAGTGTTTGTATGTTTTATTTATTTGAAATTTTCAATAAAAAGATAAAGTGAAAAAGGAAAAAAATAAACTCCAGGTGGGCGCAATTCACCCACCAGGTGAGGCAATATACTCGAGGGTTGTAGAAGTGGAAGTTGTACTGTAATTGTTGTTAGAGTACTGTACGATATTCAGTGGGAGCGCACTGTCCGGGAACAAATTGTTGTGAAAGCCAATTGACGCCAGATCTAATAGTCCAGGAGGAGTTGCCACTGAGCAAAATGGCCAGGACAAATTGACGTGTGCTCAGTAGCTGTGTTGTGACCGTTTCCCCCGCTCATGGATTGTGGGTTGGGAGGCACAATGGATAATAACCTTTTTTGTCCATAAGATGCCACAAAGGGGTTAGGTTAGTGAAGAGGATGGGTTGAGAAAGAAGGTGTCGGTCAGGGAGAAGACTGGCAACATGCCACACAGTGTTTGTAAGCCTGTTTGACTCGCAGGAGGACTATGAAGGGGGTGGGTCAGGAGGGCAAGGGGATGGCTGTTTTTCTATTTTCAATTTGTTCTTGTTAATTCCAAAATACAACACCTCCAAAGAGTGACTACTATTCCTTATTCAATCCCGAATAACAAATAGTTCAATTATTCATGTTATTTGGAAATTAATATTTATGCTGGCACAGCCTCAGAGATTGTACATATAAAGGTCATCACTTAGTCATGCCAGTCATTTGTATTCTAGCCAATCAGACATAGTACAGGCCACTTGCATATGGTGGCATGAAAGCCCCCGGTTCCCCACATGATGTCCCCTCTAGTTTTTATACAGTATATAGGATCTCTATGGGCACTGCCCTAGCACCCAGACTTAAAGGCTGGACAATTCAGAAAGGAGCAGGAGGGACCCATGAGTAACTGGGTGCTGGTGGCAGCGACACTTCCAAAGGGACTGATGCACTCATCACTGAGTTCAGAAGTATCCAAGTGCCAAGAGAGTGGGCACACCACAGAAGTTGTCTTATTTAATTGTCTGTTATAAAATAGGTAGTGGAAAATCCTGCATCCTAATTGGTTTATACCTGTGTATTAGATATGTGTATTGCACAGGCCAAATGTATTCTGAACCAGAACACACTACGACAAAATCAATGTGTCACATAGAATCTTTACAGTATAAACAGCTGCCATTTTTTTCTCCATTAGCGAGTAAAAGTGCATTTTGCATCAGAACCACAACCAAAAATCTAGCATCCCACCAAACAACAATCCAACTGAATTTTTAATGTACCCCGCCCCCTCAAGGAATTACTGTAATATCCCCTTTAAGAGCGTGTCTCGACCTCTGGAGTGATGCCAGTTTTCCTATTCCCTTGGAGGACTGGGTCAGCAGGTCTGCCCTGGCATTCCAAAGGGAAGGAGTCAGTGTTCTCTGCTGGAGGGCAGAGATTCTGCTGAGTCAGAGTGGTGGAAAGCTAGCACCTGGCACACAGTGCCAGTTCCCATTGTCTGCAAGTTTCTCTGTTGAGGCTGGCATTGTAAAAAAAAAAAAAAGTGTTTGCTCGTGGTAGCTGCCATCAAACAAGGACCTCAAAAGGGGGGGGGAATGTGCCCCTCTCCAGAAGGAGAGAAACCAGTTGGAAGAGTAGTTTAGAGGTCTGTCTTTGAGGAAAAGTGTACCGGAGAGTGCTGTGGGCCAAGGATCTGACGTGATATTTAATCTTTATTTGATGTACAGTGCTGGAGTGGCACTCAGCTGTGCCCACCCTCCTCAAGATGAGGGATCATCTTTGACAGGCTGGCAGTTCCAGTTAGCAGTGGAGTGTTACCTCAGAAAATGTGTGGTGTGAGATGTTCTGCCCATGATGAAAATATGTTCCGCCCAATAGGCACCTCAGCTATGCCCAGATGGTGTGAAGAGAATAGAGAATGGATGTGCTTTATTAAGAACAGAGTTGATCCCTGAGAAACCCTCACAGGATCAAGTAGCACGAAAATGCTGCCAGCCAAGAGATTGTGAATTAGCCCAGTGGCTAGTGTCTTAAGAAAATGGGCTACCAAAAGTCCGTTTAGGTTCCCACTCAGGTTCTGGAATGGGAACCCCCAGGAGTAAATGTGCTTCCTCTCAAGGCCAGAAAGATGTTAAAAAAGTACACCACCAGGGTTATGTCCAACCCAGAAATGTCAGTAAACTACAGTATCACATTACAGTAACTGACAAATGAACTGTGCCAGCTGGAAAATGGATAACATCATTTGAGCTCAAGAAAATAAAGGATCCTGTGTGTTTAAAAAAATAATTCCTGTTTGCACTTTCCATTTGTTTGTTTCCAGGTTATGCTAACCCCCTTAATTGTGCAGCCTAGCCAGCCCTGCCATGTGTCAGTGGATGCCCAGAGGTCACTCCAGTGCTCAGGAGGGCAAGTAAATGGGGCCAGCCTGGTGGCACTGAGGGTTGAGGTGCGGGATGCCACACCTCATGCCACGCCGGTGACCCGAGTTCGGGAGCGAGCTTGGGTGCTGGGGGTCGGCAGGGTAGGGAGAGGATTGAGCGTCCGATGGGCTGCTCTCCTCTCCTGGAGAGTGGGTGGTGGTCCTTTCTGGCATCCCAGCAACCCCCAGTGGAAAGCAGGGGTGCTGCAGGATGCGGACCACATGTTGGGTGAGCGTGGAAGATGCCGGTAGGGTTACCATGCGCCATGGCATCGGGGGAGTGCCATGCTCGGGAGGGAGGAGAGGTTTTGGGGGACCAATACGAAAAAAAACTTCCAGCTCGGATAAGCGACAGCCCTCACAGTGCTGGACAGTCACACTCCCGACGCTGGTTCCCTGCCTCTGCCCCTTCGGTCTCCTTGGGTCGATAGCTGCCCAGGGCTTGGGGAGACAGTAACGACTTTGAAGAAGGCAGGGTCCACAGCGGGTGGTAGAGTGGATCCAGTGAGCAGAGCGGCCAGAGAGAGTTCTGGTGCTGGGTGTGTAAACATAGTCACAAAAAAAAAAAAAGCATTTGTCAATGCCGAATGTTGATTGCGTTGGTCTGTTGAGCTCACTCACTGCCCCTCTGTCACTCACTGAGTCTGTTTCTCTCTCAATCACTCATTCCGTTTCTGCCGGTGCTGCAATCTGGCCTTTTGTACTGGGCTCATGCCTGCATTGCCGCATTTTCTGCCCAAAAAGAAATCCGCAGCAGTCACAATAGAGCTCCACTGAGCTTGCTCACTACCGCTCTGTCACTCACTCATTCTGTTTGTCCTGGTGCTGCAAGCTGCCCTTTTGTACGGGGCTTCTGTCTGTATTGGTGCCTTTTTCTGCCCACAAAGAAATCCACAGCAGTCCTGATAGAGCTCCGTTGAGCTCACTCAGTCCTCCTGTCTCACTCGCTCGTACTGTTTCTCCCACTGCTGCAAGCTGGCCTTTTGTACTGGGCCCCTGCCTGCATTGACGCCTTATTCTGCCCTCAAAGAAATCCACAGCAGTCCTGACAGCACTCCTGTGAGTTCGCTCACTCTCTCTCTCTCTCTCGTTCTGTTTCTCCCAGTGCTGCAGGCTGCCCTTTTGTACTGGGCTCTTGCGTTGGGGCCTTTTTCTGCCCACAAGCAAATCCACAGCAGTCTCAACAGAGCTCAGTTGAGCTCGGTCACTCCCCCCCTCTCACTCGTTTGATCTTAATCTGTCCCAAACACTGATTTCCCACAGCGACTGTGCTATTCTCCGGCAGGAGTACAAAAAACATATTTTAGCCAGGATGTGAAAAATGACAGCTGTACTGTTCATAAGGAGGTGTGAAAAAATGCCACTGTTGAAAATGTGGCGTGAAAATATTGCAATTTTGTGAAGTTACAAGGGTGCGTGGAAAAAGTTCAATGCACGCTTGTAACGCAGTCATGTTATGGAGTTTCGTCACCAAATTTTCACCATAGGGATTTTAGGAAACTGCTCATGAACAGTGCCACTGTCATTTTCTTAATCTGTCCCGAACACTAATTTCCCACAGCGACCATGTTATTCTGCCCCGGAAGTGCGAAAACACATTTCAGCCAGGATGGGAAAAATGGCAGCTGTACTATTCAAAAGTAGGTCTGGCATGACAATATTACAAATCTCCGAAGTTACAAGGGTGCGTGGAAAGTGCACAACGCACACTTGTAACACAGTCATTTGATGGGTTATCATCACCAAATTTTCAACATAGGCATTTTAGGACCTCTGCTCATGAACAATATCACTGTAATTTTTCTAATCTGTCCTGGACAGTGATTTCCTACAGCGACCGCTCTATTCTGCCCCGGAAGTGCGAAAACACATTTCAGCCAGGATGGGAAAAATGGCAGCTGTACTATTCATAAGTAGGCGTGGGGAAAATGGCAATGTTGAAAATCTGGAGTGAAAATATTATAAATTCGCTAAGTTATGAGCGTGTATGCAAACTGCGCAATGCACACTCGTAACACTGTCATTTTATGGAGCATCGTTGCCAAGTTTTCAACATAGGCATTTTAGGACCTCTACTCATGAACAGTGTCACTGTCATTTTCTTAATCTGTCCCGAACACTGATTTCTGACAGTGACCACGCTATTGTGCGCCAGAAGTGCAAAAGATGTGAACAATGACAGCTGTACTGTTCACAAGGAGGTGTGAAAAAATGCCAATGTTGAAAATCTGGCGTGAAAATATTGCAAATTCACGAAGTTACGAGCGTACGTAGCAACTGCGCAATGCACACTCATAAATCAGTACTTTTTTGGATTTTTTCCACCAAATTTGCAACATAGGCTTTTTGAGAGCCCACCTCATGAAAACTGGCACTGTCGTTTCGTTAATCGGCCCGGAAAGGTGATTCCGCGCAGTGACCGTGAAATCACCTTTCGGGGATGATTAACACCATGACAGTTCCAGAGTTCATGAGGAGGGGTCTGAAAACCCCCATGTTGAAAATTTGGTGCCAAAATTCCCAAAAATGACTGAGTTATGCATTAAAGTTGGAAAAACCCCATTCATTCCATTATACAGCTTACCGACATTTCTTCAGTTCGTGGTCGGCTTTGAAGAGTGCAGACGTGTTCCTGGTCCACTGAAATCATCGCGCAGTACTTACAGAGTAAGTATGGGGTGAGGGGGTGTGAGAGGCTGGGTGCGCAGAGGGTGGGTGCGGGTTGGCGGGTGGGGGTAGACAGACCGCCAAGGGACAGTTTCCTTTTCTTACAAGTTAAAAAAAGACATCACGGACCGCTTTTTATTTTATTAGAGCATGTGGCACGCTGGGGCCCCAGCATGCCACCAGACTCTTTCTTTGGGGGGGAGCAGTAACCGATGGGGGATTGGGCACCCCCGTTGGCACACAACAAAAGGGAGTGGTCACATTATGCTGATGGGGATTGGGCACCACGTCGGCAGACAATAAAAGTGGGGGGGGGTTGACATAATGCCGATGGGGATTGGGCTCCCCCGTCAGCAAAATCAACATTGGGACATTGAAGCTGATAGGGATTGGGGCCCCCATCGGCAAATAAACATGTTGAGGGGGTTATATTGTTTGTGAACATGGCAGCAAGCCGCCACCATGTTCACAAACAATATCAGTGTTTCTACATCCCGCTCTGCAATGACGGGTCGCTCCCTCATTGCAGCGGATGGCTGACGCTGCAATGACGAGGCGGCCGCTGATTGCAGTGGCTAAATTTTCACAAGTTGGTGGCACGCTGGCTGAACTAGTGTCAGCAGCAGCGTATCATGGCATTGGGGGAAGCGGGACTAGCCTTTACAGACTGTGGTGGCATTGGCCACAACAGTGCCGTGCCGCCACAACCTGCTTGTGGAGAAAGCTGCCGCAACATGTTTCTTGTGCATGCGTGCAATCAACATAAAAAGGAGGGCAAGTAAGTGGATTTTGATTGTTTCTTGATGTAGGACCCCTCCCAGGTGACCTTAATACCAGTGATACCTCTAAACACAATGGAAGGGCCCACCCTACATTAACACGTAAACATGCCTGGTAACTTAAATATTAAAACTGAATGAAAATGGCATCAACGCACATCATGCTCAAACAGTGTCAGCTTACACTGCGCTCAAATGGTGTTGGCTTACTACTCATACTGAACATCCCTGGTCGTGCTTATGATTATGATGGTCTGTATCCAGGTGGTGCTCCCACTTCACTCTACTGTTTTTAAACTGTCATGTTACTTAAAAAATACTTGCATCACAGAACATCTCTTGCTGTACTCCTTACTAGACCCATCTCAGTCACTCTCTCGATGCAGCTACCCCATCACACTTTCTTTCTTTCTTTCCCTCTCTCTCTCTCTCTCTCTCTCTCTCTCTCGCTCTCTCTCCTGTACTAGTGCTATGTCGTCTTGCTCGCTATTACTCATGCCATAAAAATTGGTCTGTTTTCACTTGCAGCATCTGTTTACAGTCACACATTGTTTCCTATATAATTAATCTTTTAAAAACCATTAACTCTATTTGTGTGTGTGAGGGGAGAGGAGGGGAGTTCAAACTATGGGTAGTACATCAAGACAAATGTCTGCTTAGCAAAGCCAAAATGCTAGATGGAGGAACCTATTTTAACAAAAAATCAAGAAAAATAGTTACTTTTGTTGCAAAATGAAACATATTTTTTAATTTGTACACTATTTATTAAAAAATGCACATTTTATAAGTGCAATAAGACATTCCGAGAGCGTGCATTAAACAGTTCGAACACATGACTAGAGACTGAAGGCACTCGACCTCAGGCCTCTTGCCTTACTACACCACTGACTGTGCATTAGAACTGTCTAATGCACACCCTGTTGTGTCTTATTGCTTACATAATGCAGGGTGTCTCATATATTATTGTGAAATCATATCACTGCAGCTACTTTGTGACACAGAAGGACAAACCTTTTACCCACAGTGGAGGCCAATCAGTAGTTCCAACCAAGGACTGAATGGGCATACAGAATCTGAATTCAAGATGGGTCACAGAAGAGACTCTAAAATACAACAGAAATAATCCTTTGAATTCCTAGCTTGGTCTTAAATTTAGAACCAAAACAAACTTCCTCTTGAAGAAAAGTTAAATGCTTCAAATGTAAATGAGCAATTTCCGTGTAATGATTATATGAATAATATGCAAATTAGTGTTTGTTTTGTTTTGTTTATTTAAAATCTGGAAAAGTCCATGGGACAAAGACCCGTTTACATGGGCAACCAGAACAACCAACAGTTATACAATACAAAAATTAAACAATATACAATAAACAATAAAACACTCAATAAATAAACATAGCCAGTGTGCAACTGTATAAATAAAATAGATGCAAATAGATGCAAATTATTAGATTAGTAAGTTAGGCAAGCAAACAAGAAATATATAGTGAACAGAAAAGGAAGCACTGCAGAAAGCAAACAATGACAAAACAGAGTGCACATTAGTTACAGGATATATTATTGACACCTTGGTTGTGTTGTTGCCCAGTGCCTTCAACCACACAAGAAATCTGTACATCCTATGACGACTGTACACCCTGGAGTGCTGCTGCTCTTATAAAATGGCTTTTGAAAGAAAACAAATGGCAAAAAAGCTAGTTATTGGGTCATAGAGGGTCAAGTTGTGTGATTGTACTACCTCTGGAATTCTGTTGGCCCATTGATTGCATCAAATTCCAGACCTAGGCTATTTTATAAGCATGTAAGAAAGCCCCCACTACCTGCCATCTCTACCACCATGCCCCATGGAGAGGAAGGGGGCAGGCATTAACCTACAGGGTGAATCCCGTGTCTAGAAGCATTTCTGATGGTTAGCCTCACTGGAAGCTACTCCCTGTGTAATTGTGTAGTTCCCCGGATTGCCTTTCCCCACATCACTGGTGGTGTGGCCTGCTGAGGCATTGTCTATAAATTCCTGCCAGTCCTTGGCAGGAACTGCTTTGACTATGCTGCCTGTGCCACTAAAGGTGCAGATGACCCTCATCACCTCTGGAAATCATGACGTGCTATGCCCCTCGGTGCCCATCTTCTTTGCTGTACAGGTCCCGCTACCGTCACGTTCTTCTTCATCACGTTCTTCTGCCTTTGGCTCTGGGGACAAATGGAGCCACCTTTGTTAGTCAAAAAATAGATTTAGCTTGCACACGCTATACATGATACTTTTCCCATAGCAACTTGGGGCAGCTGGCATAATTTATTTAAATTATTTAAACCATAACTTCATTTTGATCGTATTACTCATAGTAATTGCATTTGGGGAAAAGTGTACCCTTTAGTAAATGTGAGGACACAAGGCATGACACTATACTGAAACTTGCTTGCAGAAACCCAAGACATGTATTTGCAGAAGCATTGCAGACAGCTTGAGGTAGCAAGGGTGAGCTGCAGCCAGAACCCCTACCACAGCTCCCGTTGTGGGCCTAGTAATCAATCAGTAATCCACATCAGCATTGACCACTTGTACTGTACTTGTCCCCAACCAGCCGGTCACAGATTAAATTCTCAATAGCACCATAGCCATCATATTTTATTTATAATGCTTTAGCTCAGTGAAACAATGCCCATATGGCCCAGGTGACATAAACTGAGAGAGATTACCAGTTGCTTTCCCCTGCAGCCACAAGAGGAATGAGAGACATTGGGGTGTACCTGACCCTGTTTGGCACAGAAGCAGTGATCAATGCCTCAGGCAGAGGTCACAAGGATGGGTCTATGCTCCAGGACACATGTTGTGTCTGGCTTAGACATTACCCACTAAATGAGGGATGGTTACCTCTTTTGGCCTTCCCCTTGCCTTGTGCCTCCGTGGGGGTCTGAATTAGCACCAACATGGTCACAGATACAGCAGCTTACCAGCTACTGGTTCCATTCCATGGTCCTGGGGTTCAGATCCTTGGCATACCAACTGCACTTATCTTCTGCAGCACACAACGGCCCTTTGTTCACAGCTTCTTTAGGCCACAGGCCCCCACCAACACAGGATTTCATCTGCTGCTTCTTCACCGTTACCTGAAGAACCTGGAACAGGTGGTGCAGAAGGCATCAAGAGGCCCTCGTTGAGAATGGACCTTCAACAGTCAGGCCCCCACTGTCCCCAGTCTCAGACCCCGGTCGGTGCCCGAGCATCCAGAGACAGTCACTGGAAGGAGACAGTGCCAACCAAACGTTGGAACTCTCCACTATTCCTGGGTCCACAGGCCCACTTTGGATGATTGCAGGTGGAGAAGCACACCTGGAGGTGCTAAAGCTGGAACTGCTGCACACTAGGAAGAACTGCTTTTGGTGGGCCATAGCCGCTATTTATGTGCCCCTAGTAACATAGAAACATAGAATTTGACGGCAGATAAGGACCGCTTGGCCCACCCAGTCTGCCCATTTCCCTGCCTACTGGATAAGCTGCAGATCCTAGTTAACCAGCAGCCTACTTCTTCCTACCCCCATCCCCTAGAATTGCCTTATGACTGTCCCATGCATGCTTGAATTCCACCACTGTTTTGACTCTCTGACCTCCTCTGGAAGGCGTTCCATGCATCCACAACCCTCTCTGTGAAAAATACTTCCTTAAATTACCTCTGAGCCTCCCCCTCTATCTTCAAATTGTGCCCCTTGTTCTTGCACACCTCTTTTTTGAAAGATGCTACCCTCTTGGACTTTGTTGATTCCATTGAGGTACTTGAAAGTTTCTATCATGTCCCCTCTCCTCGCTTTCCTCGAGGCTATACATATTAAGCTCCTTTAGTCTCTCTTCATATGTCTTCCGGTGCAGACCCTGCACCATTTTAGTTGCCCTCCTCTGGACAGCTTCCAGCCTGTCTATGTCTTTGCGAAGACTGGGTCTCCAGAACTGCACGCAGTACTCGAGATGGGGTCTGACCAGCTGTCTGTACAGAGGGATAATAACTTCCTGTTTTCTACTGGTGATGCCTCTCCCTATGCATCCCAATATCCCCCCAGCCCTCATTGCTGCCCTCTCACATTGCTTGCCCACCTTTAGGTCATCTGATATGACTACCCCAGGTCCCTTTCCATTTTTGTTGTTATTAGTATCTCACCCCCATTGTGTACTCTTCCCCTGGGTTTTTGTTTCCCAGGTGCATTACCTTGCACTTCTTAGCACTGAATCTAAGCTGCCATACATTTGACCATTCCTCTAACCTTGCCAAGTCCCTTTTCATCCTTTCCACCCCACCTTGTGCATCACATCTGTTGCAGATCTTTGTGTCATCTGCAAAGAGACATACTTTTCCTTCCAGTCCCTCTGCAATGTCGCTTATAAAGACATTAAAGAGGACTGGTCCTAATACTGAACCCTGCGGTACCCCACTAGTAACCCCCCTTTCATCAGAGTGGACTCCATTTACTATTACTCTCTGTGTCCTATTTTCCAGCCAATTTTTTACCCAGGCTGTCATCTTGGGACCCACTCCCAGGCTAGCTAACTTGTATATTAATCTTTGTGTGGGACTGTGTCAAATGCCTTGCTAAAGTCTAGGTAGGCCATGTCCACAGCCCTCCCTGATCTACTACTTTGGTCACCCAGTCAAAGAAATCTATCAGATTTGTCTGGCATGACCTTCCTGCTGTGAATCCATGCTGCCTTGGGTCCTGTGCCCCTCTGGCCTCTAGATACTCGACAATTCTTTCCTTCAGAAGTGATTCCATCATTTTCCCTACCACTGAGGTTAAACTAACAGGTCTGTAGTTTCCTGCTTCTGCCTTGCTCCCACTTTTGTGAAGGGGAATCACATCTGCCCTAATAGGTGGGAAAAATTACCCAGGAAGTCTCCCAGCCAACAGGGAACGTCTGTTCAGTGGCACAGAGAAATGTTGTCACCAGACAGAAACACACTTGGAGGTAAACAGGAAATAACTTGTTAAACAATTTAGGAACATTTGTAAGATGTTCAGAACTGGGCTAACTTAACCCTTTTTAAGTGCAAAAATGTTAAAGCACACACTGACCTATATTCACGAACATTCCCGCCGATTTTAACACCACTTTGCATTTACTAACACGATTCAGCAATATGTCATTGAACAAAATTGAACACTGCTGAATCAAGTGCAAGAGCAAAGTAAAGTGACGTTAACTCTAGTGGTAATGTTCGTGAATATATGCCGTTCATTTTACTTTGAGCTATCATTAACCCTGATAGTTAAAGTTCCTTACCACAGTAACATTTTCCAAATGTATAGGAGCTAGTTACAGGCATGTGTAACAGGAAGCTATTTTTTTAGAGTCTCATCTGTCTGGGGGAAATGACCAATAAGCTGAATTATGCAATAGGGGAATCAAATCCTGAAACATGACTGACTGCCACCTATTGTCAGCCAGGGTCATGTCCCAGCACATAGCCATGATCTGTACTGTAAATAGTCCCCGAAAACAGTTTTTTTACTGACCTTAGATCCATCCACCACCACAGGTCCTTATGCCCATCTCTGGCCTTTAAAACAGTGCTGCCTACTGTTAGTAAGGTAACTAGGCTTTAAAAAGTTACCAATGCACCTTTTAAAATCATGCTAAAATATTTTTTAAAGTTTTTTTTTTCTTTACTTAAAAAAAATATGTATTGTATAATAGCAATACTCACTCCAGGGTGTGGTATAGCATAGGATATCACCACTTCCCAGGTGCATTAGGCACTCTGCTATGCCTCATGCCTCACTACACACCTGAGGCATGATAATATCCCATGATATACCATACTCTGTTGTGTATTACTGCTTAGTTACAAAATGGATAGGAGAAATCATAAAAGCTGACTGAATGAAGTAATCGGTGACCCATGTAAATATCTCAAATATATCATCATGAGTCAGAACTAAATACCAAGATCAGCCACATCCCAAAATACAGGGTCCATTTTATAATCACGATAATACATTACGGGTAGTGGCATATCATGGATAGAGATGTAAGTTTGTCATGGCAGTCACGAAAATCCATTTTCAAACAATGCCATGAATTTTACTATTTCTGTGAATTTGCATTTATTCATTTATTTATTAATTAATTCATTTATGCATGTATGTATGCATGTATTTTGTATTCCTTTGTTAACTTGATACGTGTGCTGGGCCAAGGCCCATTTTCTGATATAACCCAGGCCACAAGACAGAGCAACAGACAAATGGTAAAATACAATATATACGATACACAGTTAAGAAATACAAAATTACACATACCTAAATAATACAAATCATCATGGGAAGTATATGCAAATCACTAACAAAGAATGTAGACTAGTTTTGTCTTTCTCAGGACGCATCAGTGTGCCTCAAGTGTCTCAGTCCAGGGGAAGTAGGTACCAGCCTCATAATGGTCTTATGGGTTTGGTCATGGGCCCCCATATTCAGAGTCGGCCATGTGCACAATGCAGATAGGAGTGTTATGCAGCTGTTAGTGTAGCTTAGGCAATATTCATACAATTAGTGTGCTCTGACCAAAGCATGCTATCTGAATATAGCGTCCAGTCAGCACAGCGCATAGTAACTATGCACTGTGCTGAGACAGCCCGGCTGAATATGGCCCACAGGGGAGCCCAATGGAGATAACGCATCCCAAACAGTATAGTGCCAGGGCTGCTGCAGTCATATTCAGCCCTAGCAAACTAATGAGCCCATTGGGCATGCAAGGCACTAAGGGGTCATTAGCATGCCCATTATGGGTTCATTAGCATGCATGCACTGCCCATGGGCCCGTCCTGGCCAGGCATACACACATCCCCCCATCCCTGTGGTCTAGTGGTACCCCATTGCCTGATCACCCTCTGTGTATCTACAGACCCCCATTCTGGTGGTCCAGTGGTCTCTCCATTAGACCACAAAGGTGGGGATCAATATACACACAGAGGGCAATCAAGGGTGGAGGGACTAGTACATTATCAGGATAGGGGTTCTCTATTCACAGTGGGCAATAGGAAGGGAGTGCACCACAGCAAGGAGTTAAATATTTGAATATAGGTACATTAGGGAGCAAAGAAAGACTAAAGCAGGGATACTGAGGCTGAACAAAGAGGAAGGTGGTTGGGCAGAGAACAACAGTGAAAAAGCAGGGATACTGAACGAATAATTCTGCTCAGTATTCACAATGGAAAAGCAGGGGGAAAATACCTAATCCGGTCAATAGAAGCACTCTGGATAGTGAGGTTGATATTAGTCCTTTCATAGAAGAAAGGGTTCTGAAAGAACTCTTAAAACTGAAGGTGGATAAAGCAATGGGGCCTGATGGCATTCACCCCAGTATTTTAAAAGAACTAAGGGAAGAACTAGTAACACCACTGACTACCCTTTTTAATAAATCATGGGAGGATGGGGTGGTACCTGAGGAATGGAGGAGGGCAGATGTGATTCCCCTTCACAAAAGTGGGAGCAAGACAGAGGCAGGAAACTACAGACCTGTCAGTTTAACCTATGTGGTAGGGAAAATGATGGAATCACTTCTGAAGGAAAGAATTGTTGAGTACCTAGAGGCCAGTGGGGCACAGGACCCAAGGCAGCATGAATTCACAGCAGGGTCATGTCAGACAAATCTAATTGATTTCTTTGACTGGGTGACCAAAGTAGTAGACCAGGAAGGGGCTGTGGACATGGCCTACCTAGACTTTAGCAAGGCATTTGACACAGTCCCACACAAAAGATTAATAAACAAATTAGACAGTCTGGGAGTAGGTCCTAGGGTGGTAGCCTGGGTAAAACACTGGTTGGACAACAGGACACAGCAGGTAATAGTAAATGGAGTCCACAGTGAAGAAAGGAGGGTTACTAGTGGAGTACCGCAGGGTTCCGTACTGGGGCAGGTCCTTTTTAATGTCTTTATCAGTGACATTGCGGAGGGACTGGAAGGGAAAGTATGTCTCTTTGCAGATGACACAATGATCTGCAACAGGGTTGATACATAAGGTGGGGTGGAAAGGATGAAAAGGGACTTGGCAAGGTTGGAGGAATGGTCAAATGTATGGCAGCTTAGATTCAATGCAAAGAAGTGCAAAGTAATGCACCTGGGAAACAAAAACCCAGGGGAAGAGTACACAATGGGGGATGAGATACTGACAACAACAAAAATGGAAAGGGACCTGGGGGTAGTCATATCAGATGACCTAAAGGTGGACCAACAATGTGAGAAGGCAGTAAGGAGGGCTGGGGGTATACTGGGATGCACAGGGAGAGGCATCACCAGTAGGAAACAGGAAGCTGTTGGCCCTCTGTACAGACAGTTGGTAAGACCACATCTGGAGTACTGTGTACAGTTCTGGAGACCCCATCTCCACAAAGACATAGACAGGGTGGAGGCTGTCCAGAGGAGGGCAACCAAAATGATGCAGGGTCTGCATCAGAAGACATATGAAGAAAGACTGAGAGAGCTTAATATGTATGCCCTTGAAGGAAGGAGGGACAGGGGGGACATGATAGAAACTTTCAAATACCTCAAGGGAATCAACAAAGTCCAAGAGGGTAGCATCTTTCAGAAAAAGATGTGCAAAAACAAGGGGCACAATTTGAAGATAGAGGGGGGATGGCTCAGAGGTAATGTGAGGAAGTATTTCTTCACAGAGAGGGTTGTGGATACATGGAACAGCCTTCCTGAGGAGGTCGTAGAGTCAAAAACAGTGAGGGAATTCAAACATGCATGGGACAGACACAAGGCAATTCTAGTGGGGGGTAGGAGGAAGTAGGCTGTTGATTAACTAGGATCTGCAGCTTATCCATTAGGTAGGGAAATGGGCAGACTAGGTGGGCCAAGTGGTCCTTATCTGCCATCAAATTCTATGTTTCTATGTTTCAATGAATATGGGGGCCCTAGTTCTTTGTCTCACAGTTAAGCAATTCAAATATAAGCATTAAGAAGTGCAAATTAAGCAGTTTAGGAAGTATTTACGAGCCAATATTTTAAACTGAAAATGCAACAAAGCAGAACATAAAAAAACTGGGAAGACAATTCCACATACTAGCAGCAGCAGATGAAAAAGCCCTATATCCATACATGTGGCACTGCTGAGACATTGTTGTCAGAAAACCTAAGTATTCTGTGACAAATCTCAGAATGTAGAAATTGCACTGCTATTTAAGTCTGGCTTGGAATTAAACAGCATTGCCTTAGTTTTGCTGGAATTGAACAAGATAGCCATTTGGAGACTAATAGAAAATCCTCATTCAAGGCATGAGAGATTTCAGTAAGGGATTTAGCGCTCAAGTAGATAATCAAGTCATATGCTTGAAGTAATTGACTACTAAGCTGACATGAGGAAAGGAGGGAATTGATAAAAATAGAAATCAACAAAGGGACCTAATCAACATCCATGAGGATTCCCCGTAAAATGGAAAAGACATCAGATGGAGTTACCAACAGAGGCCTATTGAAATCTCCCAGTGAGGTAGTTATTAAACCATGAAATTGAGTTAAAAGAAATGGAGAGGTTAGTTTAGAATAAAGACCGCCAGATTTGGTTAGGACAAAAGCCTTGGCTAGTCCACAAACAAGGCAAGGCAAAGTTTATTTTTCCAGGCGTCCAGTCCCGGAGACTCTAGGCACTGTACACAACAATACAACTATCCAATGTTAAAGTTATTAAAACAGATCACAGCAGTTGAATACATAAAATCTGATTAAAACAATACTAGCATGGGCCATCCAGACCTAAAATTAATATACAGTGTCCGGGATGGCCAAATTAAATAGGTGGGTCTTGAGGCAAGCCTTAAACACCTCCACTGAAGGGGCCTCCTGAATAAATGATGGCAGCAAATTCCACAGGATGGGGCCAGTGACGCTAAACGCCCTGTCACCGGCAGTTTTCAACCTCGTCCTAGGAACGGCGAGGAGGCCCCTAGAGGAGGAGGAGCAGGGGGAGCGAGCAGAGGCAGCGGGTGATAGGAGGTCAGACAGGTAGCCAGGGCCCAGTCTATGTAGGGCCTTAAAGGTGAGCAAGCCCACCTTGAAGAGGATTCTCCACCTGACAGGCAACCAGTGCAGTTCACGCAGCACCGGGGTGATATGGCAGTATTTAGACTGCTCAGTCAACAACCTGGCAGCTGGATTCTGCACTAGCTGCAGCCTGCAGAGGATACCTCCCAAGATCCAGAGGTACAGCACATTACAGTAGTCAAGCCTTGACATCACAAAGGCATGTACCAAGGTAGGAAGGTCCAGGGGCGGAACTAGGGGCTTGATCCTGACGATATTCCTAAGATGGTAAAAGCTGGTCCAGACAATGGACAATACCTGAGCTTCAAATGTCAATTTGCTATCGAAGGTCACACCAAGCTCTTGCACCCTAGAGGAGGCCTTCAAAGGCACAGATCTCAGGAACAAACATGTTCCTGCACCTGAGGCCCTCCTATTATGCCCTCTGTTTGACTCTATCACCAGTACCTCCGTCTTATCGGGGCTCAGTCGCAACTAGCTGGAGGCCATCCAGTCATTGATCTTGGCAAGTCATACATTTAGCACTTCCACCACATTCAATGTTCCATGGGCAATGGAAAGGTACAGGTGAGTATCATCTGCATAGAAATGAAAACCCAAACTGTACTTCTTAATGAGCTCATCCAGGGGAAGCATATACCAGCAAACAACATTGGCAACAAGACCGAACCCTGGGGAACTCCACACAACAGGAGTCTAGGGGAGGATGAAGAATTCCCCATCACTATCCTTTGCCTCCTATTTGTGAGAAAGGACTCAAACCAGCAGATGACAGTGCCGGTGAGTCCACAGAATTCTCTCAAGTGGTCAAGCAACACACAATGGTACACTGTGCCAAAAGATGAAGAGAGGTCATGGAGAATGAGAATTGTCCTCTCTCTCTCCTCGATCTCTCACCCTGAGGAGGTCATTATGCACCCGAATTAATGTGGATTCCATGCTATGCCTTGCCTGAAACCCCGACTGGAAGGGCTCATACAGATCAAAGGCCACAAGGTGTGTCTCAAGCTGAAGTGCCACAACCTTCTCAACAACCTTCCCTAAGAATGGGAGGTTGGAAATTGGACGGTAATTCACCTTGACATCAGGGTCCAGAGATGGTTTCTTCAGAAGGGGCCTAACCAGTGCCTCCTTTGAGGCATCTGGGAAGACCCCCTCTGAGAGAGAGCACCGGATAATCAAGGTGAACACTGGGCCGATGGTGTCAACACATCTCATTAAGAAATGCATCGGCACTGGGTCCAGTTCACAATATGTGTGCCTCAGCCCTAGAGCAATCCGAGTGACCTCTGTTGCCTCCACTAGCTTACATTCCCCCCCAACTAGGCGGAGTACTCTCTGGACGCCCAAGGCAACCACTGGCGGCTATGTTATGGCTCACTGTCGGTACACCCAACCAGATGGCGGACACCCTGTCTGAGAAGAAGCGAGCAAACTCTTCACACAATGCATCAGAAAAAGCTTTCTTGGGCTGTAGACAGGCAGGATTTAAAAGCCTGTCCACAGTCCAAAAAAGCATGGTTGGTCAATTCCTCCCAGCAGCAATCTCCCTGGACAGAAACACTGCCTTCTTACAGGTGATTGACCCCTGATACTCACCATAATGGAAGCGCAGGGCCAGTCTGTCCTCCAATCTGGACCTCCGCCAGCAGCACTCTAACCTCCGACCCAAAATCTTCATTGCCTTGAGCTCCCCATCAAACCAAGGGGACTCAGGTGAGAAGACTTGGGTCATACACGGATTGGTGCAAGAGAGTCGAGTGCCGCCGACATCACCTTATTATAGGCCGGGACGGCTTCCCCGTACCCCCTACACAAGCACTACCCACACTAGATAGATCAGTGACCACCAGAAATCCCTCCGGGGTCATATCCCTCAAAGGGCGATAGCTAAGCATCTCTGCAGGGGGAGGGCTCTCAAGGGGGCCCTAAACAAGAACTCCACCATGCAATGATCGGACCAAATGATCCGATTGGTCTTCAGGTTGGTATCCGCAAGCCCCAGTGAGAAAACCAGGTCCAGCATGTGACCGCCTTGGTGGGTCACAGAAGAAACATCCTGGACAGGCCCAGGGATGACATTACCTGGAGGAGGTTATGACCTAGCCTAGTTTCGACGTCAGCCCATACATTGAAGTCATCCAGAATTAAACATCTGGGTGACTCAATGTATCTCACCGACAATGAAATTGGCTACCTCCTGCAGGTTACTGCTTGCTTCTGGTGACAGTAAATCAGGAGAATCCTGCAACCTGCACCCGGACCCCCACGCACGGCCACACATTCAAAGGATCCTGGCTTTCTCACTGGGTGCACGGTGAAGCCGAGCTCGGATCTAAAACAGATGGCTACTCCCCTGCCCTTGCGTTCCACTCTGGGGCAGTGCACTACCATATATCCGGGGGGGAATGGCAGCCTCTAAAACTGGACCAGCATTGTCACCCACTCAGGTCTCGGTGATGCAAGCCAGGTCGACCGAGGAAATCAAGTCCGCTATAATCGCAGTCTTGTTCCTGATCAATCTGGCACTGCAAAGCACTGCCCTCAGGGGCTTGGTGGGCAGTGTTGCCTTTCTGGCTAACAGCCCACTCGGTCTGGTGGGAACCCTGGGGATCGGGACACAGCCCCAGTTAGAACAAGCATTTGACAGTGCAGAATGTTTGCTTTTTTGTATTTGCTGCGTGACTCGTCACTGTCAGCAGCACTAAATATTATGATAACTGGCTTCTCGGGTTTATGCCCTAACCACTTTGTGATGCTGCCTGCTTCACATCCATGTACTTCAAAGGCTAAGAACATCCTTTTCCTGGTTGCTGCCATTCCTTCTCCAAATATGAATAAATGTTTGCTGGGAACAGAGGGTGGGGGTTGGAGACCATGAAGAGGGAGGGAGGGAGATTGAGTGGTTTTCTTTTACACTGGGGCCGGGAAAATGGAGGGTGGAGCTAGATATCATGCAGATGGAGGGAAGTGGACATGTTTTTTTTCTTACACCAGGGCCCCGGAAAAGGAGGAAGCGGGACAGCTGCATTAAATAAGCTGAGACTACTTTCAATGAGAGCAACAAAGCTTAACAAGTATCAGCAGCTTTTAACAATGTTACATTGCAGCAACTTTTAATTAGAAGCAACAGCTTTTAAGATAAGCAGCAGAATTTGTCACACATTTTGCAGCCATATGTCAGACATTGACAAGCTGGGAGGTTGAGAGGTATGCCTGAGGGGTCCGCACTTCTGCAGCAGCAGGTGTATGACATACAGTGACCTCTAGCTGCAGAAGCACAGGCCCCATAAAATGAGTGGTACCAAAATTGCAACAGTATTTCTGTTTGCAGAAGTGCAGGCCCCTGAGGGCCTGCACGCTATAGCCATAAGTGTAAGACATACTAATAATAATAATAAGTTTATTTATAAAGCGCCTTTCAATACACCAAGGTGCTGAACACATTGAAACCACAACATCAAATATAAATCAATAATACATATAAATAAAATCATATCATAATAACATCAAATATTAAAATCAGTTAATAAATACAAAATGCGATCTCAACACAATATAATTAACTTAGCCATCCAAGAAGGCCATTTGCCACAGATAAGTCTTCAAATTCTTCTTGAATTCCTCCACGGAGGTGCACTCTCATAACCGACGTGGTAGAGAATTCCAAAGAGTGGGAGCAGCATGAGAAAATGCTCTGCTGCCAGAGGATTTTAAACTCACTCTTGGAATCTCTAGCAACCCCTCATCGGCTGAGCGGAGCGATCGGCCGGGGTAGTAAGGCACCAGGAGTTCTTTCAGATAGGCCGGACCCTGATCGTGAAGGGCTTTGAAAGTCAATAAAATGACTTTAAAGGTGATCCGCCACCGTATAGGAAGCCAGTGCAGTTCGCGCAGCACCAGGGTAATGTGACAGGACCTACTTGTCCCAGTCAGAACCCGGGCTGCAGCATTCTGCACCAGCTGTAGGCAGCGGATTTCAACCCCTGAAAGCCCAAAGTAAAGGACACAAAGGCGTGGACCAACGTTGGTAAAGAGACGGAACAAGGTGCCTAACCCTGGCGATATTCCTAAGATGGTAAAAGGAAGTCCTGACAACGGCCGACACTTGAGACTGTAATGTCAGCCTGTCGTCTAGGACAATCCCAAGGCTATGCACCCATTCAGAGGTCAGAAGTGACACGCTGCCAAGAAAAATTCCAAAGGGCGTGCCATCACAAAACCTCTCTATCTGACCACCCGGGTCCACAACCAGAACCTCTGTCTTCTCTGAGTTCAACTTTAACCAACTAGAATCCATCCAACCCTGGATTTCTTCCAGACAGTTGTTAAACACCGTGAGAGCTCCATCCTGGTCGAGTGCAAAAGACAGGTATAGCTGGGTATCATCTGCATAGCAGTGAAACCTCAGCCCATACCGTCTTATAATGTCTCCGAGGGGCAGCATATACGCTGCAAATAACATGGGTGACAGTACGGTACCCTGAGGCACCCCACACAACAAAAGAGTTGGGCCAAAAGAAAAAACTCCCGACACAACTCTTTGTGATCTCCCAGTGAGGAATGAGGTGAACCATTGTAAAACAGTTCCCGACATTCCACAAATTTGCCTCAGGTGTGCTATCAACACCAGGTGATCCACAGTGTCAAAAGCTGATGAGAGATCAAGGAGAACCAGAATGGAACGTCTCTTCTGATCTCTCGCCCACAGAAGATCATTAAACACCCGAACCAGCGCAGTCTCAGTGCTATGTCTTTTACGAAAACCGGATTGGAAGGATTCGTAGATATTATGGATGGTTAAATGGTCTTCCAATTGGACTGCCACTAGCTTCTCAATAACCTTCCCAATAAAGGGAAGGTTAGAGATAGGTCTGTAGTTTGAGAAACAGTCTGGGTCCAAGGTAGCTTTCTTCAAGAGAGGTGCCTAGGAAACTCACCCGACTCCAAGGAGCACCAGACTATTTGCACCAGGATTGGGCTGATGATATCAGTACAACCCAAAATTAGGGGAGTCAGTCCAGGATCCAAACTACAGCTTGTGGGATGCACACTATGGATGATCCTCATAATATCCATGATCTCAGGCTGACCAAAGGAACTTCAAGAGAATTGAGGTACTGTGATCTCACACTGTTCTATGACATCACCCTTAGAGATTGCCGGACACAAGTCCGCCCTGATGTCGGCCACGTTAGTTGCAAAGTGACGAGCGAGCTCCTCGCACTCTAATTGAGAAAAGGCTTTCTGAACTTGCAGAAGTGCAGGCCCCACAAGGACGGCAAGCGGGTGGGGAGCTGCCGCCCGCCGCTGACCGGGGGGGAGCGGGGCGGTGGGGCTTAGTGGGCGGGTAGGGGGGTACCGCTGAACCACCAGGGTTGGATTGGTTTGTCATAATTTATCACTAACACCCATGATCGGGCTGCAGGGATATAGGACTAGTATTCATAACATATGCCTGTGATCGGGCTGCGAGCAGTCCACTGGACAACCAGGGATACGGGAGGGGGTATTTTAATGTACTTCTGCCCGTGATCGGGTTGCGAGATCGGTCCACTGGACCACCAGGGATATAGGACTAGTATTCATAACATATGCCCGCGATCGGGCTGCGAGCGGGCCACTGGACCACCAGGGATATGGGACATTTACATTTTATTCATATGTCCACAATTGGGCGTCGGAGCATGTTGCTGCTTGTGCAGGGGGCGTCGGTCCCCGACAGCTGCAGCCTGGCAGGGCGCCAGGCCCAAGTCACCAGGGATCGGTGCACCTGCATGCAAATGGGACCACAATGACGTGCAAATGGCCTCATTTGTGCCTTGCATACATTATGGCCCCATTTGCATGTGCACTTTTGAATATCACGGTAGTTGCACCTATCGCAATGGCACTTGCACTAGCACATCCCCCTGCTCCACTCTGGCCACTTGCACTGGCACAGTGTCACTGTGCCATGTGCTCTGTGGGTGGCCAAGGAGCAATATTCAATGATGCTGTGCCATGGCGCAGCTCCGTTGAGTATCACCCTGTCAACGCCCCTGTGCATCCAAGTTGCGCTGCGCCCAGGCTTGTGCCACAGCCTGGCGCAGTCTGAACATCCTGCCCAGAATATAAATTAAGTGTGGCACAAGGGAAGGGTTGTGGATTAAAAATAAAAAATAATCAGTTAGAAGAGAATCTTAAATTTGTAAATAAACAGAGTCAGTCACAAATTAATGAACTGACTAGGCAATTACAGCAGGCGCTAGAAAGATTAGACCATGCTAATCAAGAGCACGCCCAAAACCTCTCATATAAGGACCAGTCCTTGTATACATTACAAGCAGAAGCACAGTTACAGTGCCAAATCTCCCTTGAATTAAGGCAACAAATTACCTCATTGGGCGTAGAAGTTCAAAAATATAAAAGGGCTCCAGTGCAAGTGAAGCACCCCTTCCAGCCAAAGCATCACTGTGGCTGTGGAGCAGTGACTGAAGAGAGTTCGAGCTGTAGTAGTTCAGAGAGCAAGAAAGAGCCCCGTCGAAAATGAAAAGGAAAAATGGCTCCTTTTAGTGTTAAAACAAAAGGAGAAACTGAAAAATTGCCCCACCCAAGTAAACGGATGAAAAAGTTAACTCCTAAGGTTAGGGGGGGTTAGAGGAGGACATAAGGCTACTGACAGTAAATATTGAAAACTATACAATTCGTACTGAGAAAGCAGAAAATGCGCAGGATAAGAAAAGGTTAGAGGAGAAAAAGGCAGAGTGTGAAACGCACAAAGAGGCTAAAATTGAAAGGTTAAAGGAGGATCTTGAGGCACAAACCCTAGAAAAGGAGGTACAAAAGGCTATCGGAAAGGTAGAAATGGTCCAAAAATTCTCACAACGAGACTCGACCATCCAAGAATCTATGCAATTGGTAGAACAGTTAGGCAAGTGGGAGCCAGGACAAAATCCAGTACCTTATTGCTCCAAGTTAAAAACTCTTGTAGCTAATTTTAATCTGACTAACAAAGATGCATGTAAAGTAGTAACACTTTCTCTACCTGTGGTGTTACTCCAGAGCCTTCTGGCTAATATGGTCGGTACACAGGCTAATTCTGAAAATAATGAAACTTGGGCAACTATAGATGAAATTCAAGCAGCGTTACAGTCAATGCATGGAGTGTCCCACAATGACTGGGGTAAGATCTATGAAGTACAATTACTCCCAGGAGAGTCCCCAGTCATGTTCATTAATCAATTATATGCTGCATACGCCACTTATGGGGGTGTGGCAGACCTTGGTAAGGACAAAGAACCTTTTCTGAGTTTAATCAATCGGCAGGTTACATTGGTCCCTGTGTCAATTCGCATGTTATGTAAACGAGTCAAGACATGCACAGAAAAGGAAGAACTGCTCACTGATTGGTGGCGAATGCAACAAGATGATCAAAGCCCAGAAAAGGGAGAGGACAAGTGGAGAGTAGCGGCTATTGTCAAAACAGAAGGTAAGAGTAGATATACTTGTAATAATTGTAATAAATTAGGACACTTTAAACGAGATTGTTGGGCAATAGGTGGAGACATGGAGGGAAAACAACAACAGGTATTGGAAAGAAGACGAGCACAAAATCCTGGTAATAATGCTAAACCAGGTGGTAAGGCAGACTTGCAAAAATGTATTGAAATGCTCAGTAATTTGATCAATACCAAGGCTGTGGCAGCCATTAAAAAGGAACCTGATGAAGAACTGATACAATTAGGGCAATGACGGGACGAAGCCCCCCACCTTCCAAGTCCTAGGGAAATTGGTAGAGGACTGGGAGGGTCATCCTACTGTATCAGCTATGGTCAGGGACTGACAAACTCTGATATTGGTCGATACTGGAGCTACAGTTAGCATTACAGATTGTGATATGCCCATAACAACCCATAGGAAGCGACAAATAAGTTTGCAGGGCTTCTCGGGGGTGTTAACAGCATACGTAAGAAAACTAGTCATGGTCCAGATTGGTGAAGAGCACTTGAAATGTATGTTCTGGAAATGTAATACCCATGAAGGTACCATCATGGGTATGGACATTCTGGCACAACATGGCTTAGTAGTAGATCTTAGTAACATGATTTTATGGAAAGGAAGAACTACTAATCCAGGACCAAATGTGGATGATTTGCATAGTATATATACTGTGAAATCATTAAAAAATCTACCATTTAGAGGAATTGTGGGAGCATATACCTCAGCAACATGAAACAATTTGGGCTAAAAATGTGACAGAGTGTTGCAGGGTGTCTAATATGGCAGTCCAAATTGAAGGACCAGACCCCCCTCCACAAAAACAATATGCTTTCCCCAAGGAAGCGTATGATGAAATATGTGAATACTGAAACAGTTACAGGCACAAAACGGCATTAGACCCATATATTCCACGGTGAACAGTCCCCTTTGGCCGATACGCAAACCCAATGGTACTTGGAGATTAACGGTGGACTATAGGGTGCTGAATAAGGTCACGCCCTTTGTCACCACAGTGGTAGCAAGGCTTCTTGATCTGATATCTCGGCTGTCCCCTACAGCTACAATTTATACTGTACTAGATGTATCAAATGGCTTTTGGTCTATCCTTGTCCATCCTGATAGTCAGTATAAATTTGCATTTACTTTTCAGGATAAACAGTACACTTTTCAGTGTTTACCCTAGGGTTTTCATTCCTCACCAACTTTATTCCATCAGTGTCTGCCCGAGATACTGTTGGGATTTTCCCACTCTGAGGCAATAATCCAATACGTGGATGATATGTTGTTACAAACTGATACTTATCAGGAACATGTCAGTTTATTAGATGAGCTGTTAACTGTACTACAGAAAGGAGGGTTAAAATTGAACCCGAGCAAAGCTCAAATTGGGCAATCACAAGTCACCTTTTTAGGGATTTGTATTAATCAGGAAGGATGTACTGTAGAGCCAGATAAGAATTGGGTCATACAACAATTACCACGACCTAAAACAAAGACAGCACTTCGACAGTTTTTGGGAATGGTAGACTTCTGTAGGGATTTTATAGAAGCTTTTTCTAGTATGGCAAAACCGCTATACAATTTGTTAAAGGGAGGAAAAGAAACAGATATCCTCCAATGGGAACCAGAGCATCAGCAGTCTTTTATGGCTCTAAAACAAGCACTAATGATGGCTCCTGCCCTCATTAGCCCTTCTGAGTAATCAGATTTTGTACTACAGGTACATGCTACTGATCAAGTGATCAATGCCGTCCTGCTATAAAAATGATCAGGGACGTTACGTCCAGTGGGATATTTTTCTCGAGTATTAACTCCAGTAGAGTAAACCTGTGAAGAATGTGTAAAACACTTATTTGCTGTATATTGGATGATACAAGCTACTGAACATATTGTGGGGTGTAATCACATTGTTTTGAAAACCTCACACACACCTGTAAAATTTCTCTTAGAAAGGGATGTACGGGGCGTATCCTCTCAGAGACTGGTAAAATGGGCATTGGCCCTACAAGAGAAAAATATCACCATAGAAAAATGTACTGCCCCCATGTTGGTAGAGTTAATGGCATGAGAGGGAGATGCACATGACTGTGGGATGTCATGGGTATTGAATATAAACCAATTTTTTGCTGCTGAACCTACTATTCTGGGTATTGATGTGTATGTAGATGGCTCCCGCTTTTGGGATGGTGGCCATTTCCATACAGAGTATGCTATTTGGACCCCTGAAACAAATCAGGAAATTTTAGTACGATGTCCGTCATCGTTTTCTGCCCCACGATCGGAATTGGAGGTAGTACACAGAGCTATTATGGCGTATCCAAAGGAAGCCATTAATATCTTCTCGGACTGTGCTTTTGTTGTCAATTCCTTGTTAGATTTTCTTCCTATCTGGATGAAAAGAGGCATGTGAACAGTCGCCGGTGAACCCGTGGCTTTTGCCCCATATTACAACATATATGGGATATAGGAGCTCAAACCCCATTGAGAATTGCTATTTGTAAAGTCAAAGCTCACCAAAAGAATCCAAAAGATATCCATGAACTAAACAATAATTTGGTAGATAATTTGGCTCAAATAGCTGCGAAACAAACAAACTTATGGGTAGACCCTCTAGGAGGTGACTCTACACAATTGTGGGAAGTTGAAGAGTATGATAAAAATCATCCAAAATGGATATCAGCATTATCACAAGTCCCTAGTTTGGGAAGAATCCAAGATACTGATGCTTGGCTTCTTGGTTGTGGGAACCAATGGAAAGATACAGGACAGTGTACCGCCAAACATGTTACCATATGGGAAGATATGGTAATATGGGAACGACAACCAGGGTTTAGGAAGTGGATCCCACCCACTTCATTTAGAAAAGATATTATCATGGACAATCACAGAATTGGGGGCCATTGTGGGCTCCATAAAGCTTGTAAAATGTTGGCACAAAAATATTGGTGGCCAAAAATGGGAAAAGATGTCAAACAATGCCTGAAGGCTCGTCTCATCTGTGCACAGATGAATCCTCCAGTGCCTGGAAAAAGGGTTCCGTTAGGGCGTATACCCCTGGCAGACGATCCTTGGTCCAGCTTACAAATTGATTATGTGGGGCCCTTGCCTACTGCAAAAGGGGGGTTCCGATATTTATTAGTCATTGCTGACATATTTTCTAAATGGGTAGAAGCATTGCCCATATGAAATGATAGTGCTACAGCAACTGCAAAAGCATTGTGGGAACAAGTATTCTCACACTGGGGTTTTCTCAGAATCCTTGAAAGTGACCAAGGGACTCACTTTACAGTGAAAATAATGACAGTTTTGTGTGATATCTTAGGTATCACTCAACACTTGCATTTACCCTACCATCTACAATCCTCAGGTATGGTAGAAAGGTTAAACCGCACTTTGAAAAATGCACTGAAAAAAGCATAGTTGGATACTGGTAAAAGTTGGGTGACACACTTACCAGGAATCCTAATGGGTATTAGAGGTACAGAAAACAAGAGTACTAGCTATAGCCCATATCAATTGATGACTGGACGAGATATGTGGCTGTATTATCCTTCAGATCCAGATTTATCAACACCTGTGTTAGATCGCAACAAAACTGATGTATTTCTACAACAAATACAGAAGCAGTTAGCTCTGTATTTACCCCATGCTGCCAGAAATATGGCACAGACTCATTGGAAAACCAAAAAGAGACATGATGAAAAAGTGATACCGCCCATTGAAAGGGGTCATCACGTCATGATTAAAATTTTGGTCAAAAGGACCATGGGATGCTAATGGATGGGACCCTATGGTTATTGATGTATTAGGGCCATGGGTTATTCAAGTTCATCGAATTCGACAAGGGTCTACAGAGACCAAATGGGTCCATGTGGACCAATGTAAATTGTATCAGCCTTTAAATGATAACAACTGATACTGCTCTGCTTTTCCCAATAGGTGAAAGACAATGATGTTTCCTTTGCTTGTACTGAGCAGTGCCTTATTGATTCCGGTAATTTCTAGCCAAAATGGATGCCCAGGGCACATATGGAACAGTTTATACAACAAGAACTGTGCTAATCGTACTGTATGGGGCATTCCAGTATTGTTGGGAGAACGACATGAACATACTGGTTATCTTCTTATGAAATGGTACTTTATCTGCTATGGACAATGTTAATATGTCGACATGGAGATGTTCATCAGAAGCCTGGCCTGGCACGGCAATGTGTGTGGTCAACACAACAGCCCAAACAGGCATCTATATCCACTCTACTTTGGGGGATATGACTAATTTAACCAAAAAAGAACAAGACTTGTTGCGAATGAACTTAAAAGACATATTACAATATCCACCAAATACAACTGCGTAAAATTATTCTTATGGTTCAAGACGTAATATGTGGCATTTTTTATACAATACATCTATTGTAGCAAACTATACAGTAGGATTAAAGCAATTTTTCAAAGTATTGCCATTGACCGATGAATATCCATTGTTAACATATACTACTAATGCACAATGGCCGGAAATGTCCTGTAACGTTAATTTAACAGCATGGTGCAATTTTGCTGCATGGAAAATAGTATATCAAAAACAAAGTATATCAGGGCAAAAATTCTTGCCCCCATTTTGACACAAAATGTATATCCTCTATATTATCCATGTAAATTAGAGTATTATAATGTTTTGCTACATTTTCCCTTTCCACGATTACCGATATAATGTAAAGATCGGACTTCAGTATTGTTGTGGCAACAGTATTATAACAATACTTTGAATCAATACCATGAGAGACACAGAAAGTGGTCATTTAAAATTCCTGCACAAGCATCACCAGGCTTATCTCGTCATAAAAGAGACGTGTGGGACTGGTTAGGCTCAGGATTAGGAATTGCTAATGGTGTCGATTCAATGGTTTTAAAGGGTCATATTCGTTCTTTGGAAATGACTTTAAAAAAATATGGCTACTGGACCTTTATCAACTACTGTGAAATTAGCAGCTGATAATGAAGAGATTAATTGGTTTGCATTTAAAGAAACCTTACAGAATCTTAAAATTATTGCTCAAATAGCAGCCTGTTTTTATAACTCACTTTCTAATATGTCCAGAGACAGCTATGCAGAATCAGCTTGCTCTCAATAAGCTGCTGAAGCACATGCTTATCTAGTTAATGAGTTAAATAGAATTGAGACCAATAGGTTACCCTTAGGCATAGGCAAGGATAATGTGACTCAATTATTGGATCATCCCAATGTGATCTTGCCACCCTTGGCCATGATTAAAGTATGGAATTCAACAAATCAATATGCACAAAGTGCTGCGACATGTGATTCCCATACTAGTGATAATACCTGTATGTTTTGAACCTCCGAAAATATCGTGGCAAATCAGTAATTTGAGAGTATTAATACATGACCAGATCATGAGACTCCAAATACCAGGTAATACTGTTCTCACAGTACACAATAAATATGTTGCATTACCTAAACAACAGTGTGTACAAGAACATGAAACCTTGATATGTGGGGAAGAGACATCAACCACCCCATGGTTTCCTGATCAATGTAAATTTACTCTAACGTCTGCAAATGAATACCGCCAAGCTATGAGATGGAACCAATCATGGTGTGTAATTGCCGGTCATCCTTGGAATGTATGGGGGTGTAGTGACAAAACCTGGTGGGTTGCAAATTGGACCCTCTGGGAATGTCCTGCCTATAGCCGAATAAATGTTACCCATATTGATGTTTCCAGTATGGCCTTGGATTCACTCACTGATTTGGCAACTCCACCTCATTACACATTACCCAAAATTGATAAAATAGAACTTGGTGCCTTGATGTATCGTCAACAAACTAAAGGACTTATTTTCTCACATAAGGCCTCTGCTAAAGAGGTAAAAAGGCAGTCATCTTATATCCCTATTATATCCTGGTGGGATTGGAGTAGGGCTGTTTTGGGTACTAGTCCAACCCTAATAGCGGTAGTATGCAGTACTGCAGTAATGTGTGTTCTTGTTATTATACAAGTGCTCTTGTATCGTAAGATAAAACACATGATTCACCAAATACAAATGTTACGATGGCAACAAAGTCTTGTGTGATCTCCAATTAGAGAGTCACAAGGGGGGGGTGTAGTATAATATTTAATCACTTTTATATTTGTAATATTTCACATTTTATAATATTTAGCTTTCACCTTTTATATTACAATATGTAAGTTCACAATATGTAAGGATTGAAGTGTAATATTTTTCTACAGTGGAAAATTTCATGCACTATAGTATTTCTGTATATTTCCATTAACTGTTTTGTAATCACCTTCTTTAGAAAGGAATATTAAAATGTTAGAAAGAATCTGTCTGAGGATGGTGTGCATTTGCCTTATCAAACAGCATGCTTGGAAGATAACAACATGCTTGGGCAAAGTATAACAGCATGTTTAGGCATTGAATTTTTGAACAACCTGAAAAGGCAAGCCTTAAGTTGTTGTACGTTGCTATGGTGTGAGTGAAACTCATTGTTTCACCTAGGTCAGATTGATCCACTGGCATATGTATCATTTTATACGTGTTTTGTTTAGTTTTACTTTTCTAGCTGCACTGGCTATATTTGCTGAACACTGTAAAATAATCTACTTGTCAATACTGTTTGTATCACTGATTGTCTTATTGTCTACCTCTCCCTTGTGCTGTGTCACATTGTACTGCTCATGTATTTTCACTTGTATACTCCCGGGTCGTGCCTGAAAATAGGCATCTCTATGTCTAGTGCACCCACCCGGTTACCAAAAGCAAATAAATAAATAAATAAGAAATACTGGGTAACAAAAATGAAGTAAGCTGTGGAAAAATACACCACACCTTGGTATCAACTTGTTATTCTCTTTTATGATTGGCTTATACTGAAATGTTGGTATTTTTAAAGATAAGAATTGTAGAATTTAGCTAATAAAAACACTGTATGTAAGTTGAGTAGCTCAGCTCCAAACTGATGACCAGAATGAACATGCATGTTACTCTGAATGAACCGCAGTAAACTCTTTGAAGAAATCTGAAGGCTCGAATCCAATATAACAAACACAACGCAACATTACACCATGTATTAATGTGGGTCATCAGTAATTATGAAGTGACACCAGGGGTGGGCACCCCAGCCCACTTAGAGTAAAACAAGGAGCAGGCTAAATATGAGATCGTTCAGCTGGTTGTGGGGCAGTGTCATAGATGAAAGGATGCAGTCACTGTCTGATAGGCATGACTGCCTCCTTTCAACTACATGAAGTTTCCACCCATCATCCAGCAGAACATTATCATGATCAGACTCACTGATCATTGGCTTGTCACTGTTGAGCCTCCTGCAGCCTGAGCTGCATTAGATGTGACAGTGATATGCCTCTGAAGCCTGCTACTGTACTCTACTCTCACAAGATGTTTACTTCACACATGCATGTGCAAGCAAATGGCACGGGGTCATTATGTTGCAAGGCAGAATACCACAAGGCATAAGTGTGTTGCGCGATTTCCGCCAGTTTTTGTTCTGTGGGGACTCTGCCCCCACATGCCCCGTTACAGGGTGCTGCACCCCTGGACCCCCTCACTAAAGATTCTCAACTTTGGGGGTCCAACTCAGAAGAGCGCACAGGTCCGGGTTCGCCATAATGACGTACGCTATTCTGTGTGCGACATTATGACCCGCTACGCAAGCAAACATAAAAAGTCAACCATAGCCCTGAGGATATGGTCCATGAACCTCACCATGGCTGTACCCATGCTCTGACTCTTCCTGAATCCATGTTGTTAAGGGGCAAACAGGTTATATTTGACAAGGTAGTTATTATTTAGCTGAGACAATGGAACCCATTCTTGCAGCCTCCTCAAAGGTGATAGCAGGAAGCAGGGACAAAACTATCTATTCTAGTGGACCTGCAGTATCACCTTTAGAAATGAGGACCACCAGGGTCTTTTTCCAAATGGAAGTGTAACCCTAGGTAGCACTATCCTATGGGCTACCACCCCTGCCTGTATGGCTATACACAGGTTAAGGGGCCTGAGTTCTGTGAACGGGTGCCTCCACTCAGAGGAATGGTATTAGGGCAGCTTAACTGCTTTGGTATAGCACTCCGGGATGCTATAACCACCCACCAACCCTTCTAGTGGCCTAAACACTAACACCATAGAACATTCACATTCACTTAATAACAGTAATAATATGCTCAAGCCCCTTGCACTTACCACTAGGGCTGGATCAGCTGCAACTGCCCTGAAGATCCCCTGGAAAATAAGGTCAGCAATGCAAAAATATGATAGTACCACTGTAACCCAACTAATAATATGCACACTAGCCAGGTTAAACGTGAAACAAGTTGATCTGGTTTTTCCGGGGGAGTGAACAAGGGAGGGGCGTGAATCTAATAGGATGATTGACACTTTGATTTAGCCTAGGTTGATTCAGCATGCACTGTAAGTCCCTTTGAACAGTTCCACAAACCTGGGTACCCAGTGTGTTATACAGGCTAGCCCGAAGTGTTGGCCGGGGTGGCCGGCATTGCAGCTGTTGTTGGGGCCTTTAGGAAGGAAACAGTTAACATGTGCACAACCCAATAATTGTAATCCCGAGCCAGAGGGCTCAGTCCATTTCCAATAACCCAGAACAAAACAATCAGATGCCACACAATGATTTGCAGCTGTTTTTGCAGGGAGCTACCCTGATTTGTACTCATGCTACCCAGACCAGGATGTAGGACAGGCAAGATGAAGACCTCAAGATGTTGATCTGGAAGACCAGGGGAAGCAGGGCCTACACGACTCACCTCCTGGTGGTCGCTACCTGTTTGATGGTATTAAGCAGGGGGCCGAATCCCCAAGTGGGTCTTTCGCCGAGAGGGTCTCTGAAATGGGGGCAGCAGCTTAGGCTGAGATGGCAAGGCCCAAGCAGCATGAAAAGTTCTGAATGAGTTCATGATCGATTACTGGAAAAGCCTCCAGCGGCGTAACAGAATTCACAATGGGGAACCAAATCGCGACCCACGAAGCACATTCAGCACACTTAAATCAGTTAGTTCTGTAAGCCACAGTTCAGATATAGTCTGGTTGCTAATTACAGCTTCACTGCACAAACCTTCTTCTCCGATGCTATTTTCTCTCTCTCAGGCAGGCTGATCACTTCTGGAGCAAGTCTTTGGTCCAAAACCCAAGTCACCGCAACAATTCTCTACTGCTGCCAAATTGAGCCGGCAAACAGAAAGGTCCGACTTCTGCAATGGGCAGTGTAACGGCAGGAGAACATGGCAAGCAGACCAGCAGAACCTTCTCACCGATTCTCCTATGCTCCTACTAGGAGCAGCTGTTGACAGCTCCAGCTGTTCATTTTTCAACCTCCAACTCTCGACTGACCACTGCTTCAGGCAGTTCTGGTGATTTCCGGTAATCCAAAAGGTTCGGCTGGCCAAGGAAACTGTCTGTCACGGAAAGGGCTCCCCTCCAGGTCCATTTAGGTGTCAAACACTTAAAACTATGACTACAGAATTTCCTTCCCACAAGACCCCTGGGGACAGTCTCTAATTTAGGTCCCCAGAGGTTCGATTGGTCCAACACTGGAAGTCCAGAACCAAAATGGTGGCTCCTATTCAAAATGCTCAAGCTGCAATTGAAAGCAGGTTAGACAAACTCCTTTATCATTATTATTATAACCAAAGCCCCTGGAATTCTGTGATTCTGCAGTTACGGAATTTTCCGCAGAATTTGCATCATGCCGCAGAATTCATATAGTGCCGCAGAATTCATTGTTTTTGGTGAATTTTCATTCAGATATACAGTTTTTCCATAGTGCCAGGCTCCTGTATCCATCTTGTTTATTCTGAAGCCCCTTCTATATGCGTGGCAGGTGATGTCATCTATGACATCACATCATATTTTAGCCAATGGTAGGACTGCGTTCTGCCACAGAAATGAATAAATCATGCCGCAGAAATCAGAAAATGCTGCCGCAGAAGCCTAGGAGCCCTGCTGCAAGAATCAGAAAATTCTGTCGCAGAGCACTAGGGGTCCTGATCATAACAGATAAACAGCAAATAATCACAGTTCCTATCAGGACTCCCTCTGCACATATAGCGACTGCAGAATGGGGCAATATAGCAGATGGACTGGCTGGTAGCAAGCCTTAATTACCCAGACCCAGCCCAGACTGATTTCCAAACACAGAATAGGTGCTCTCTTACAGAGACAGGTGCAGAGATTCACTAAAACACTCTCATGCAGGCTAATAGAACTACTGTAGACAGGACACCATCCTGACAGTGGGCTTTAAGTAGCCCAGGAAGACATTATAGTAAACCCCAATTTGTAGGGGAGTTACAGAACAAAAGGAGGCAGTAGTAAGAGAAAGATTAAAATATTTTGAAAGTGGAACAGTAATACTGCTAGAGATTAGTTTAAGAAACATAAGGGTCCTATATTTGAAGGTCAGAGTTAGTGCTGCACAAAGTCCCATCTGCTAGTGCTATTACACACGGTGCACAAAAGGTGGTATACTTATACAAGCACAGCACACACTGTGAATGCGCAAGGCATGTACAGATATACACCCCCAGAGTGCAGCACCAGCAGATTTATGCAGTTCCAAAGCACAACACCCTGCTGGCCACTGAAGGGGATAACATTTGATAGAGAACAGGCAAACCAAGCGCAAAGTATCTGTTAGCTTGTCCTAAAGATGCTACTGCACTCTTGCAAATGTGTGATAGCCAAATATCCCCATGCAAATCAGCCCATTCCCCGTTCCAGGCACTGAGGCATGATTACAAATTCATTTCGATCTCCTGTGCAGGATGTTACTCCTTGGATTGCGGGGAGGCTGGGCCATAGCTGAGTGTTAACAGATCGCTACTGGATCTGCAGTACAACACAGTATTAAGCAACACAGTACCATATGTCATGTACTTTTGTTCCATTGCCAGACTGCAGTGCATGACTTTGAATCATTCAGCTTTGTCAATACATGTAGTATGATTGGGGTTTGTGGTACCATATTGCCATGATATGCATACATCAAAAAGTACAAAATAATGTGTCCAACCCCTGGACACATGAACATCCTACTCACGCTACCACACAGAAGGCTCATTAGGAAATTGGCTGTTTATAGGTGGGTCCTGAGGTGGTAAATTGGGTATGAACTTGGTTGATGGACAGGCGATAGAGGGTGGTGGTAAACGGAACTCACTCAGGGGAGGAGAGAATGACCAGCAGGGTACCTCAGGGCTCAGTACTGGATCCAGTCCTCTTTAATGTCTTTATAAACAACATTGTGGAAGAGCTGGAAGGGAAGATATGCCTCTTTGCAGATGACACCAGACTCTGCAATACAGTGGACACCCCAGAGGGGATGGAGAGAATGTGCAGAGATCTCAGAAAACTTGAGGAGAGGCCAGGGGTGTGACAACTGGGTTTCAATGTGAAAAAGTGCAAAATCATGCACCTACAGTACAGAAACCCAGAGGCAGAGTATAAAATGGAGGGAGAGGTATTGACAGTAACCAAACAGGAAAGAGACCTGTGAGTAATCATATCTGATGACTTCAAGGTGTCAAGGCAGTGTGACAAGGCAGTTGGTTGGTGCCAGTGGGATGCTGGGGTACATGATGAGGCATATCACCAGCAGGACGGAGGTGGTGTTGCCATTGTACAGATTGCTGGTGAGACCCACCTGGAGTACTCCATCCAGTTCTAGAAACTACATCTCAAGATGGACATAGACAGGGCAGAGGCTGTCCAGAAGAGGGCAACTAAAATAGTGCAGGGGCTGCATCTGAAGCTCTATGAGGAGAGACTAAAAGATCACAATATGTACATACTGGAAGAGAGGAGGGAGGCTGTATATGAAAAGAGACCTAAAAATACTGTACCTCATGGTTTGAATGAGGTACAGGAGAGGGGTATTTTTCAGAGGAGAAGGTGCGCAAGAACAAAAGGACTTACAATGAAGCAGAAAGGGGGCATTTTAGGAGGGATGTAAGGAGGTACTTCTTCACTGAAAGCATGGTGGATGCCTGGAACAGTCTCCCTGCAGAGGTAGCGAGGATAAAAACAGTAGTGGGCTTCAAGCATACATAGGATAGGCACAAGGGAAACTTAGCTGGGATGCAGGTGTAGCAGGAGATCAAATAGGGTCTACAGTGAACGTACAGGCAGAGAAATATGGGCAGAATGGGTGGGCAAAGCAGTCCTTATCTGCCAGCAAATTCTGTTTCTATTGTAACCCCCCTGCAAATGGGGGTTCCCAAAAGTCTTTCAGGAGCTTGCCTGAATGCTCCAAGGCTGGGCGCTGTTCGGCATCTGAGCTGTTTAAATGTGGTTCCAAGTGAGTGCTATTTGAGCCTCCACGTACTGTCTCTTTAAGAGCTGTCTGCTTGCAGACTTAATTAGTTTGTATGGGGAGACTGTATGTTCTAATGCCTGGATCCCGCCCGGGCTGCTGTCAATTTGCTCCGTTTCTGCCATTGCTACATGTGTAGAGGGAGCCTTGCTGAAAGATATAACTGTTTGCCAGAAATCATTTAGAGTGACTGAGAAAATGTAGTTTGTCTAACCTGTCTTCATTTCAGCATGAACTGTTTCAGTGTAACTCTTTCATTTTGGTCCTGAATAGCTGACTTGGACCAATCAGAATGATAGGGAGACCCTAAAATGAAGCCTGTGAATGAATCAGAACTTGGACTCTCAGTTTTGAGCCAGCCACAAGGGGATTGTATGGGCAGTGACTCTGGGAAATGTAGTTTTAACCTTGGTGCCTTTTTTCACCAACAGAGGGAGTCTTATTGTGAGTGTTAGCCGAACCAGCCCACAGAATGGTGTGGAGCTAAAGGAAATGCCCTGCTCTGTGACTGGAAAGAGTAGATCAGTTGTGACTGTGAAGAGAGAAGGAGCTCTGTGCTTCTGCGGTGTATAGTTTCATGCGGGAAGCGCGTGTGAGGCCCTGGGTTTCGGTCTGCAGCCTTTGTGAGTGCCAGTTTGGACTGAATCCGAGTTGTGAGGAGAAAGAAGCACTAGAAGTGTGGAAACCAGGCTCACCCTGTAGAAGACTGGAGAAATTGCTGAATCGCGCTCGGTCTGTCAGGAACTGAAGCTGCTGTGTGTGCTCCTGGGTATTTTGCAGTAATTGCGATCGGGATCGAGGAGCAATCTGCCTGGTAAAGTACTTTCCTTTTACATATGAATGTGCGTAATGCTTGTGGGGAATCGCTATTTCCAATCCCCAGTGCTGTGTGCTGTGTGTTGAAGCTGGAAGCAAACCGCAGCTTGTCTCGGACTAAATCCAGTTGCTATCAACTGCAGTGGGATCCAGTCACAAGGACCTTGTCTCCATGCCCTGTTGTTCTGGCAATCCAGAAGAATATCCACCATCTGGTCCTCAGCTTGGGTATTGTGAGTACAAATCAGGGTATTTCTCTGCAGCCTGTTTTCAATCACAACTGTGTCATCTAATTCTTGTTGTTTCACTGCTACATGGACTGAGCCATCCGCCTTCGGATTACAATAGAGTATTGTGCATATATTTTCTTCTACAGGGCCCTATCCATCTGCACCTGCTGGCCAACCCCAGGCAACGGACCTGGCTAGCCCCCCCCCAACCTGGGTACCCAGAGTGTGACTTTTCAGACCCTGTATGTGTGCACAGTACTGTGATTTATTGCCACCAATTAACCTGATTTCCCCCTCCCGTGTTACTGCCCCCTAGCTAAATCAGATTTGTTGTTGTTATACTATATACTCTGTGTGGTGTTAGTACTTATGGAAACAGTATTGTGTTTTGCTGTGTATGTTTTTTAACCTTATTTTACAGGGGGTCCTCAGAGACGTGCTGCAGAATCAGTCTCGAGGGTAAGTGGTATCTATATGAGTGAACAGTGTTTATATGTGTGGTATTGGGGCCGTAACTCCGGTGTACTGTGTGAGCCACTAGAGGGAATAAAAGGGGGTCTCAGTATCCCAGAGAGCTGTGACCAAGCTAGTCTAACTACAACAAACCCTGACCTCTGGGTGGAGGCACCCGCCATAGGACCTAGGCCCCTCAACCTGTCCATAGTCAAACAGGCAGGGGTAGTAGCCCTTGGGATAGCGCCACCTAGGGGTTACACTATATTTCTAGTGTAACCCCTTCCTAAAAGGGAACTTGCCTTTCGTTCTGTCCGGAGCACTGATGCGGCCTTCCCCTATACCACTTCTTCACCCTGGTCCTGGCCCAGACTGGACACTGTCATTTGTTCAGCAGACTTGTTCGGTGTCCTTCTCACTGTGGCTGGCGCACCACCACATCTCTTTGCTCAACCAGCCCCTAGACAGCCTTCATGTCAGGGAGCCCACAGCAAAGAGGTTACTCAGTTTCAAGCAGCTCTCAAAACTGCACAAAGTGCAACACAACTAAATTAGTACATCCTGTCCCTGTGAAACTGACATCAGTTTAGAGCTCAGCTCTGCAAAACAGCTTTGAATTGCAAGCTGGCTCAGGACTTGCTTGCATGCTTTTTCCCTGGAACTGACAGCCACTGAGAGCCAAGGTTTAGCATAATAAATAATGCGTAAAATGCCAGCAACTGATATTTAATCCCTGGAGTTCTGCACAAGGAGGAGACATGCAAATAGAGCAGATTTGTCTGAAACAAAACCAGACAGGAGATGAGAGGAGAGGAGAGAATTTGTAACTGTCACTTGCTATTTCTGTCTGACTAAAAGATTTGTGCAAAACTGACTAAAGACCCCTGAAAAAGTGGACTGATGCAGCTAGAGTGCCAAACCTGGGCTCTTACACAGAATTAGAGCAGGTGTTGCCTTTAAAGTTGCGCTGCATCTCAGAAGGTGGCAAGCCACTGCCTTCTGCTGCTATTAGGATTTTATCCTGACAGGGGATCGAACCAGCTGAGGTCATGAGTAACTGCCTGCCTGAAGGGGTGGGTGAAGGCAAGTCCCACTGTGGGGTGAATAGGATCATCCTTGTCCGGAGCATAACAGCCCACACCCTTAACCACAAGAATTGTGTTGGGTCTGCCGCACCTGTCACCAGCTTACAGAACAGAGCTCCCATCATCCAAAGTCACCACTGCCCACACCCTTTGCCCATGGGCGTGTGTTGGGTACAGCACCTGTATCCAGCCTACAGAAAAAAACATCCAGCTATCATCTGCCTAAGCGAGGAAGATGTCCCCACAGAAACAGTACCAGCCTGTCATCTAAACGTTGTGAGTACTGGGTTTTACCCACAGAACTTATCATTCCTATTGTTTAGCTAGCCAGCCAGATACTTTCTAGGCATTCCTGCACAACCTTAGAATCAAACCTACAGCTACAGCTTACAGCCAGGAGCCACTGTTTTATCATCCATCCAACTGTGTGATTCACCAGTCAGTAGCTGCAGCCAACAAACAAATTTACACAACACCGCACCGAGGGCCAAGCATCACAGGCCTGCAATTCTGCCTCTGGGTGCACACTCGAACTGTAATTGGGAGATCCCAGAAGGACTGTGGGGTTAACTTGTGCACTAGTGAGGGGAAAGGTGCTGAGAAATGCCTTTGGGGGTGAACGTAGGCTGCAGCTTTTGTTTACTTTTACCTTTGCTTCCTTGTTCTCCAACCCCAAAATAAACCCATCGGCTATTTATTTGCAACTGCTGACATATTTTGCCATTATTGCCCTGCTGTTTATTTGCATGCTTAGAATGATAAGTGAGTAGAGGATTGTGTTACTGTATTCCTTGTTGTAGAGGGTGGAGGTTGTATTTATTTCCTGTGGGGAAACACACTAGCAGTGCTCTGTCATAAAGGTACCCATAGGTAGAGGCACCATGCCATTTTCCAAGCCTATTTCTAACCACAACCCCAGGCGTCATTCACCTGAAGGCGTAACAGACTTTGTCCTTTACCATCTCCAGGCTCAGTCAGCATACCTCACAGGTGGGGGTGATTACTGTATACTGCAGTAAGGAGTATCACATACCAACTTACGTCTGTGCTTTTCCATGCATTCCGAGCCTCAGACGTCATGTATAGGCTGTTTAAAAGTGTCCTCCATGCTGCACTAAGTTAACACATGCTGGCCAGCCCAGTGGCAGTGAGGGCTGAAGCGCTGGATGTCTTACCTCGCGCTACACTGGCGAACCATGTTCGGGAACGAACACAGGCCACCGGGGGTCAGAAGGGAAGGAGAAGGATAAAGCATCCAAAGGACTGCTCTCCTCTGGGGAGGGGGGATGCCAGTGGTTGGCGTATGACTGGCCCCTAGCAGAGGCTGGGGGCAGCATGCTGATGCTGTAGAAGTGGGTGGAGATGGGGCAGATGCCTGGAGGAGTGCATGCAGGTGCATGCGCGCTCCGTCCACTGACATCATTGCACGCCCCATCTTCAAAGGAAGAAAAATGAAGGCGGAAATAGGTTGCTGCGACGCATGATGGAGGGCGCCTCACAGGTCCCAATCCCGGCTAGCCACGGCGCTGGCCACACTGGATCTGGTCTGCAGCGGGGATTGGGGAGCCCTGCCAGCCCCGCCAGGGGGGTAAGCCCTGGGGGTAAGGGTCAGCGTGGCTGGTGGATGCCGGGGGATGGGACTGAGGGCTCCCTCCAGAGGTAGGGGCCGCAGCAACAGGTGCACAAAATAATAGCAAAAAAAACAACACATGCTTTCAAATGTAATAATTTGTGTAGTGTAAAACTATCCTTTACACCATCACAATACTTGAAATATAGCTTAGCGCACTGTATGCATGCCCCCTCACTTATTTTCAGGTGCACAGTCTCTAACTTTGTGCCATCATGCAAACAGATATTTCGAATATAGGAAACATCATGCAGTGTCCAGATTCAAGGCATAAATATCAGTTTGCACAGCACTACATCATTTTGAGTGGCTCTGTAGCTTCAACAGTTTGGCACATGCAACCCAAGCCATCATAGTTCCTCCACTTAAGAGGGTAGGTTCTGCAAACTAAAGGTTTTTGCTAGGGATATGGTTTTAAAACAAAAAGAAGCATGGAATTGCTCACTGTAGGAGAGGGGTTAGAGTGGGATAACAAATTTGAGGAGAAGGAATTGTTGGTATATTCGAACAAATCATTATAGCTGGTTTTAGGCACTAGCAAACTCTTGCAGTTATTGGGGGCCCCCCTACTCATGAGGGGCCCCTGCCCCAACCAGAGCAATTTACCGTATATGAGTTTTTAAATGTTTTTAATCTTTATATCTACTTAAAACAGCAAGAAAGGATGTTCTGCTCCTTCTGAAATGGCATCATTATGTTATGAAATGTCTCACCAAGCTATGACCAAGCAAATAGGGGACAGCTGGGTAGCAGTGGATGGGATGGGATAGGAAGAGCAGCCCAAAGGAGTAACACTGCCGCCCCTCCCTCTTAAAAAATATAAATATGCTACTACTTGCACTAAAACTAAAAGAAAATTTTGCACATAAGGATGGCAGTCAAACACATGGGGTGAAAGTGGGCCAAGTAGGGGGTCACATGATTTCACTTATCCTGCTGAGGGCTCCCAAAACCTTAAAGCCGGCCATGCAAATCAGTAAATGTTTTTCCTGGGTAATTAACAACTTAATCCTCTATAGAGAGTCTATAATCTTCTGTTTCTGTTCTGGCTTAATGATAAGGGTTTACAGGAGACCATAACCTTTTTGGACCCGCAAAGCTTTGTAATCTAAAATAAGTTGATTTAAGAATCCTGTTCTCCTGCTTGCCCTTATTTCTGATCTGCCTGTTATTTTGCCAATCATTGGTAGTAGAAAATAGCTTAAAAATAGCCTACTGCCATTAATAAGTCCTTGTTAAGCCACTGGCAATTGTTCCCATTGAGCAGTCAAAAGCATAATAACAGTACCTCAACCATGACCATGCAATGACTTAAAAAAAAAAAGATTAAAAATGGCATTCCGTACTAATGTGTTGGATTTGTATAATCTCGGGCCTCCATAAAATGTATTCAACTCACAGACTCATTCCATCAGCAGTTTGGGGTGGGCAGTATAGCCTGGAAGTTAGAGTAACAAGCTGTGAGTGAGCTTGGTGCATCCAGAAGACCTGGGTTTGATTCCCCCAACCTCCATTTGCATACTGTGTGACTCTGAGCAAGTCACTTAACCTCCCCAGTGTTTTCGGGGCCACCCCTGAAAACAAGCACTTGTACCTAGAAGGCCTTTCAATATTTTGTCACACTGGAAATTATAAGGGCCAATAGGAATGGGCTCAAGCTTTCAAATAATTTTAATTTAGTTTGAAAATGGTAAACTTTGCAGTCAATAAACAACAAAATTGACAGAATGATGCAAAGTTGTTTTTTTTTGTGAATGAATGTTGATAATCATCTCAGGGGAGGTGTCATGAGGGCCTTTGAGCCTGGATGTTTAGTCTTAGGTGGGTGGACATCCGGAGACCCAGTAAGGAAGTGGCAGAGGTCATAGATTCCTGGTTTTGACACCATGCAGTAGGAGGGTGGTAACATCTGATCTGCCATTTGGGTTCCATGAATAGGCCCTTTGGGTTGGAACACTGCGGGGGGGGGCAGAAGTCTGCTGACTGGACAACCAAGGAAAGCTCAGTGGGTTTTTGACCCCGAGGTGCTCAGGTAGAGGTGCAGTGGCAGTAAGGACTAAAAGTCTGTGGGTTGGACAGGCTGTTAAGCTGTGCTGTGTATCTTTCAGGTTTAGAGTGCTGTATCCATGCATAATGAATTGGGTAACAAGACTGTGTTGGATTTAAAGGCATTAACCCGCAAAGTACATTCAGAGCAGTGCTTCATGTGTTGAGTTTAATGGTTTCTGATGTCTCTTCCCAGGTACCCCCAGGTGCATCCAGTACAAGTAAATACCAAGCTCAGGCTGGCCCCTCTTACATCTGTGAAATCTTTCCCGAGGGTACCTGAGTGCTTAATTATAATAACATTTTCATTCATTTTAACTGACAACTGAGTAAAAAAATGGTTTCACTGTTAATTTCAAGTGTCCTTCTCTTCCATCTTGTTCATTACAGCTTATCTGTGCTGACATGAACAAAGACACTGTGGTGTGGTCTAGTGGTAGCAGCACTGAACTATCAAAAAGGAGGTTACAAAGAACCACCTGATGGCTCAGTGGGTATCACGTCGCACTCCTGTGCCGGAGACCCAGGTTTGTGAGTGGACTGGGAACTAGGTTGGGTGCCCATGGGGCTAGGGTGGTGCTACCATATGGCAGTGCTCCCAGTCAGGGAAGGATGGCTTTGCATTTCCGCCACCTCAGTGACCCCTGGGGCAGGCCAAGGAGCTTGCCTTCTCTGCAGGGACTTCACTGCATGTACAAGTGGCCCGTTAGGGCACTGCCCAGTGTCAGGGAGGTGAGAGGTGCTTCAGGGATGGGGAACCAAGAAAATCCCTATTTCTCCTCTACCCCCAATATGATGACAGCTGGTACTCTCGAGCAACACACTGTGTGGATTCCCACTGGCTTTGACAGTGGAGGGAACAGCAGATGGGGGCTGGGAGATCGCCAACAGAAGGACTCCAATATTGTAAATGAGATGTAACTTATATCTCATTTAAATATCAGGATCCTTGTTCTGCTCTATTAACAGCTCAGAGGGACGGAAGCAATGGGAGGTCAAGCCATGACTTGCTCAAGGTCACACAGTGACCTACTGGTAGTGATGAGATATATCATGTAACTAGCACCTCATTTGCACTATCCTGGGTAAATAAACTGCAAAATAAACTAACAGTTATGTCCCAATAACAGCAGCACCTCCTGTATTATAATTTGATTAACACAGTTGCAGCAGGACCAGGGTCTCTCAGGTCCAGCTGCAGTGCTTCAGTACAACTGTAGCTTGAATTATGGTCTGCTAGACTCATTCAGTGCTGGATGATAAAACTGGGAAGACGTAGCATGCCATACCTTTAAATTAAACTAGCTAAGCCTGGGGGCCAGTAGAACCATTTTGAATTAAAGGGAAAAAAAAGAAAAAAAAAGCTTTAACAGCTCCTGATACAGTCCCTGGGCATTCATTAATGTTTCATAGAGCTTTCAATTATTGCCTCCTCTGCCATTGCCATCACCCGTCTCTTCAAATCGACACTATAACAACCACTCAAGCAGAAAGCCTGCTCGGCCGCTACCCCTTCCCCTCAAGAAAAATCCTCTACATCACACACGGTCTCACACACACACACACACACACACACACACACCATTTCCGTCAGAGCCCCTCAATTCTCAGGCACACCTGAATGAGCCTTTGAAGCGTAACCGCCTCCATGACCTGCGAGGGAATACAAGGCCTGTCTGTCTCAGTAATAGCCCCCCCCTTCCTAGTTAGAGAGGGAGACTTGCTGTTTGATGAGGGTGGATTACTGTAGGAATACTTGAAAAGCCTATAGTCTACAGGGGATAGGGTAGATTTTTTGTTTCAGAGAAAGAAAAAAAATGGTTACTCCACTGCCGAAAAATTCATATAAAGCAATGAGAATCAACTCTGAATGCAGGCTGCTTTTTACTGTCTGGAGGATAGGGCACTGTTTTAAGATTGTTGATCCCCTTTTGTAGCCAGGTTGTGAATAGGTGACAGGTTTTAAAAAAAATATATATGATAATAACACTAATCCTCTACAACCTGGCTGGTTCTAAAATTTAGAACCAAAAATAACCTCCCGGTTAAAAAAAATGGTTTTGTATGTGACCCAGGCTTGGGATTGGACTTGGGAATTTTGCAGCCATACCTGGTTAAAATGCTGCCACCAACAGTGCATGCACATACCAAACAACCATATATTTTCCATATAAGGTGAACCGTGTGTGTTACATCTATCTAACATACCCCCAAATTAGCTGTTTTTTTGAATATCTTAAATACATAGAATACTAGGAAAATATATGACACATATATTGGGGCAATACATGAGAAATATACAGTATATAAAGGGCATGTGTACCTCCCTATTAAAATCAGGGTTACTAGGTGGCCCTTGATTCTTGTAAAGTTGCACTTAAGGGTTCATTGTTTTCCTGTTCTGAAATGTAATCATTTGTCTTCTGTTGTTGCAACATTCTGTCACATCACCCCTGTGCTGAGCACATCCTATACTCTTTGTTTCAGCACTTTCTTGGGTTTTTATGCCCGTCCACAGTGGCATATAAAAGAGGCACTGACCCTGCCAAATAAAGGGAGGAGGTGTTAAAGTGGTATAGTAAACTCCAGTTTCAGAGCCCGAGGGGCTCAAGCTCCCATGGGTGCACACTGTGGCTGTGACCGGCCAGAGGGAGCTTGCAGGTTCAGGATGGTGTCAGGGTTCTGGGTCTAGAGTGGATCTGGCTCCCTTCACTTGGGTTTCTGGAGGCTCAGATGCCAGCCAGGGTCTGTTGTTGGGGACAACGAGGGCCTATTGGCAGTGCACCTTCAAGGAGGGCTGCCTGATAGTTTTCACACCCATATATCCCATTTCAGCATCAGAAGGTAACCTGCAGGGGGTCATGGCTTGGCTGCTGAAAAGATGGCAGCCAATCTTGTTGTCCCTCTTCCTTCCAACCAGAATCTGATCATATCAGCCGTTTAACTTTGCAATCCCAGTGTAACCCCCTACAAATGGGGGTTCCTGAAAAGTCTTCCTTGAGCTTGCCTAAATGCTCACTGCCAGGCTGGTGTCCTGCGTTTAGCAGTTAATCGTTATTGCCAAAGAGTGCCTGTGTAGCCTCTTTGTACTGTCGCTTTAAGAGCTGCCTAGATTGCATAATAATTAATCTGGGAGGGGGCTGAGTGTTGTCATGCTCAAGTCCCACACGGGCTGCCAGATAATTGCTCCATTTCTGCCACCGCTAATTGCACAGAGGGAGCCCTGTTAATAGATGTAACTGTTTGCTGATCATTCATTAGAGTAGTAATAATAATCTAGTTTGTCTAACCTGCCTTATTTGCAGCAAGGACTGTTTTGTTTATCCCCACCATTTTGGCCCGGAACTGCCGAATTGGACCAATCAGTCTGGTGGGACCTAAAATGGAGCTGGACAACAGGAGCTGTCTGGAGTCGAAATCTGTAGGAATTGTAGTTTTGGGCTTTTGGCACCTTTTTGCACCTGAAGCGGGAGCCTTTGTTGTGACTGACAGACAGATCAGCCAACCGAATCTTTTGTATCTGAGGGAACTCCTCAAGCTGCCTGCTGTTTGTAAGTTCTGAGCTGGGAAGTGAAATGAGAACATCTCAAATGATTTGGGCAAGTAGTTCTGTGTAGTTTTGCATGGGAGAACTGTGAAAGGGCTGAGTTTTTGGCCTACATGTCTGCCTGCTGCCCCTGAGAGGGAGAGAAGAGAATTATTTTGGACTAAATCCAAGTTTGTGAGTACGAAGTAAGCCACTGATTTTTTACCAGGTTCATACCTGAAGAAGATTTTGCTGAATGTGATCGGCCTGTCAGGATTTCCAGCTGCTTTTGAATCCCCGATTTGTGCTGAGACTTTGCGATCATGACCGGAGAGCGGTTTGCCTGGTACAGTAGAATTTCCTTACATGTAAATGTGCTGTGTATTGAAAGTGGGTCGTGATTTGGTCCCCGATTGTGTGAACTGTTTTCTGCTTGCTGGAAGCTGTATCCAGCCCAAAACAGTCTGTATTCAAATTTGTCTCCATTTGGCCTGGGCCTTGCCACACTGGCCCAGACAGACTACCCGCTGCACAGAGAAAGCCATCGATGAGAGACCTGCCTGAGGATCAGCCCCCTGCTCCACGCTTGAACAGGAACAATGGCTCGGCGATTCATGTGGGCCCTGCTTCTCCTGGCACTCCAGATTAACCACCTGCTGTCTCAATTTTCGTCTAGCCTGTGTCCAGTCTTGGGCAACGTGAGTAATCATCAGGGAAGCTCCCTGCAATAACAGCCTAATCTAAAAGTGTGTCATCTGATTGTCTTGTTGTTTACTTTTCACGAAATGAACCCTCTGGCTCCGGATTACAAATAGTGTGTGTTGTGCATGTTTTCTTCCATCACAGGGCCACAACCAGTTGCAACGTTCCTGGCTAGCCCACTATTCTCCATCTGGGTACCCAGAGTGTGTGACTGTTTATGGACCCTGAAGTGCATGCATAACTGTTTGATTGATACAGCCTTTAAGCAAATTAACCTGATTACGCCCCTCCCTTAAATAGATCAGATCTAACTCTTTTTTGCATTTACCCTGACTGTGGTTCCAGTTTGTGCAAGAGTACTGTACTGCTGTTATTTGCTGTGTATAACCTTGTTTTATAGGGGGCCCCCAGGGCCAGGCCAGAGGAAAGACCTGGCGGCAAGTGCAAACAGTGTGGGTACTTGTGTGGTATATCGGGGGTATTGTGAAAGTGATTATTGTGTATTGTTCCGGCCATTAGTAAGGAAAGAGGGGGGTTACAGTGTCCCGGAGGGCTGTGCCCAGGTTAGCTTGACAACTACCAACCTTGACACCCGTTTCAGAACTCAGGCCCCTTAACCTGCTAGTAGCCAAGCAGGCAGGGGTAGTAGCCATTGGGATAGCGCCACCTAGGGGTTACATCTTGGAGACTCACCGCTGGGATTTTGTGCCTTCTGGTGGCCAAAAATTAAGAATTATTGTTAAAGATTAATGGCTACCCCAGTAGAAATGGCTGTACACTAGTTGGGCAGGAGATCGACCCCCAAAATGCTCTGCTTATACTGCAAGTTCCCCTGGGTACCAGTAAAGACACTGTAGAGGGAGCACTCTCCAAAGTTGAATGTTTAAAAAACCCTGTGGTGGTGGGTTGACAGGCTGATTTGATCGCCCAAACTTTCATAGCCTTGGTAGAGTGTAGTGGCCTCGTGGACAGCTCTAAAGTGCCACAGACTATTGCCCAAGAAGGGGTTCCAGCTGCCTGGAGAGTGATAACAAAAGGCAGTAAATACCCTGGGGAGGATGAGCTCCAACCATTATCTGAGACTTTTGAGGAGAAATTTGCCAAGTTGTTGTTGGAGGAAGGGAAAACCCGCAGAGGACTTTCAGGAACTATTCCTGCCACCTGGGGTGTTCCTTCCCCAACACCCCCTCCCACTCCAGCACCTGTTACTGCCCCACCTTCTGTGCCTGCACCAATACCTGCCCCTATATCTGTACCTGCCATTGGTCACGACTCCTACCGAAGGCTGAGAATCTTCTTGGGCACCCTCCCCACCCCCCCAGGGGGAGGATGACTGGGAGATCTGGATAGACTATGTTGCCCCTCTAGTACTTGAATGGCAATGCTCAGAAGCAGAGAAACGAAAGAGGTTGAGTGAGAGCCTCCGGGGTCCTGCCCTGGCTACCATCCATGCCAAGCGGGCCAATAACCCCGAAGCAACTGCACAGGACTATCTTGATGCATTGGAGAATGCGTATGGGAGCCCGGATTCAGATGAGGCTCTGTGGTGGAGAGTAAGAAACGTTCAGCAGTACCCAGGGGAGCCATTGTTTGTGTATGTACCTCAGCCTGAAAAGCTGCTACAAGAGTGCCTCAGAAAGGGTAGTTTGCCATCAAATGAATTAGATTGAACTAGGCTGGACCAGATCCTTAAGTCTGCTCCATTTTCAGAACTGTTACTGCTTCAGTTGCACCTTGCCACCCGACTGGAATTGCCCCCCCCTCCTATGACGAGCTAATGAAAGAAATTCGGGGGCTTGAGCAAAGGCAACCCCATGCAGGAATTGCACCCATATCTGCTGCTGCTGCGCAAGAGACAGAGTGATCAGCCAAGTGAGGCTCAGGTGCAAAAGTCGGCACTTAACGAGCACTCTGAGAATGCAAAGGACTTCCCGCTCTGGGCCCAGCGTTGGAAAGACGAGCTACTAAAGGAAGTCCGAGAATTGAAGATGGGTACCTCTGCAAGGGTTTCCCCCATGGAACAAGATTCTGGTCCCTTTCTGGACATGACTGCCATGGGGGTGGGGGTGCACCCTCAGGATCCGTTGCCGAGGGTGGCTCCAAGGCTGAGATCACTGGATTGACTGCCACTCTAAAGGAACTGTTAAGACACACTGCACCACTCTCACCGCTGCAGGCAGATACTAGACCCCAATATCTTACTACTGCTTCAGTTCCTCATACGATGTTCTCTCCCAGGATGACCCAGGAGTCTATCATTTGTCACAACTGTGGAGAGGATGGCCATATAAAAAGAGAATGCCAGTCTTAGAAGGACTTAGAAAGAGTAGTAAACAGACTCCAAGGGGAGCTCCAAAAAGCAAATCAATGGCCAAGGGGTGCCCGAAATGACCACAGTGAGGGTTCGAGAAACCCTAACTCAAATTTCTTTGTGGCTAAATTGTCTGTCCAGGCCTCAGCTACTGCCTCTCCAGACTGGTCCAAAATAATGGGCCCTTCAATGGAGCCTATGGTGACTGTGAATGGTATTCATACTCAAGCTGTGCTTGACAGTGGGTCTCAAGTAACCATTGTATTCCAGGACTGGTATGACAAACACTTATCTGATGTGCCTTTGCAATCCCTGGAAGGTCTACATGTGTGGGGCCTGAGCAACAAGTCTTATCCCTACCTAGGGTATGTCCGCTTCTGGTTGGTTGTCTTTTCCTGCAACTGTAACTGGTGTAGAGGAGTGAGTAGAGACATTGCCCCTAGTGTGTCCCCCCCCCCCACTGGATTGTATGGTAGGGTGCCCCTGTTAATTGGAACAAACGCACATATGTTTGGGAGACTGGCGCAACTCTGTCACAAGAAACAAGAGCAATGGACTGGGAGGGCCCTGAGAATTCCGACTCTGATCAAGAGGGCCTATGATTTGCAACAGAAACCCGAGGAAGTAGACCAGGATGAACCGATGGGGATCATGTGGAAAAAGGATCCCGAGTCAATGGTACGGGCCTCTAACGCCCAGTGTGTCATTCAAGGGGAGGTCCGCCTCCGGAAAGATGTCAAGAACAAAATACTGATGTTGATGCGTCAGGTGATGGAAAATTGCCAGGATTATTAGTTGGGCCCAGCATCTTGCCTGCTCATGCCCATGCCTTTGCATGACAAATGATGGTCCAGATTCACAATGTGTCAGATCAGAAGATCCGGGTGAACAGAGGGTGCACCCTAGCTATGGTACACTGCGCAGATACTGCAGTATTGTCCAGCAACAAGCACCCTGGTGGGAAGGAGAGAGTGACCCCAGACTTGTTTGACTTTGGTGACTCCCCGTTGCCAGCTGAATGGAAGGCTAGAATTAGCAAGAGACTTGCCCAGAGAGACCAAGTGTTTTCATTAAAGGAATGGGATGTGGGATGTGTCCAGGGTGTGGAGCATCACATACGCCTGCACGGTGAACGGCCATTTTGAGAGAGGTCCCGACACCTAGCCCCAGCAGACATAGATGATGTGAGAAGACACTTGCAGGAAATGCTTGCTGCTGGTGTGATACAAGAATCCAGGAGCCCATACGCCTTCTCCCATCATGGTTGTGTTTAAGAAGAATGGGTCTGTGAGGATGTGTGTTGATTATCGAACCCTGAACTGGCGGACCATCCCAGACCAATACACTATGCCTTGTATACAAGATGCCCTGGACTGCTTGAATGAGAGCAAATGGTTCTCAGTGTTGGATCTTCGCAGCGGATACTACCAGATCCCAATGGCCCCGGAAGACCGTAAGAAAACAGTCTTCATCTGTCCATTGGGGTTCTATGAGTTTCTGAGAATGCCACAGGGGATATCGGGTCCCCGGCCACCTTTCAGTGACTGATGGAACGTGCGGTGGGAGATATGAATTTGCTGGAATGATTGGTGTACTTGGACGATGTCATTGTGTTTGGGAGCACCTTAGAGGAACATGAGAACAGACTGTTTAAAGTCCTAAACCGACTGGAAGACTTTGGCCTCAAGCTGTCCATTGACAAGTGGCAGTTTTTCCAAACCTCCGTGAAGTATGTGGGGCACATAGTACCTACAAAAGGGATAGAGACTGATACCAGTAAGGTTGAAGCACTGACTACTTGGCCCCAGCCCCATAATCTGAAAGAACTACAATGTTTCCCGGGGTTCTGTGGCTACTACTGCAGGTTCATAAAAGACTATTCCAAGGTGATTCGCCCACTCTTAAACCTTACCCAGGGTTACCCTTCTACCAATCGTAAATACAAACAAGCATTTGTCAATGCTGAATGTTGATTGTGTTGGTCTATTGCGCTCACCCAGTGGCCCTGTCACTGGCTCAGTCTGTTTCTCCCAGTGCTGCAGGCTGCTCTTTTGTACTGGGCTGCTGCCTGCATTGGCACCTTGTTCTGCTGAGGAAGAAATCCGCAACTGTCCCGACAGAGCTCCATTGAGATGGCTCACTCCCCCTCTCTCACTCGCTCATTCTGTTTCTCCTGGCACTGCAGGCTGCCCTTTTGTACTGGGCTCCTGCCTGTGTTGGTGGCTTTTTCTACCCACAAAGAAATCCAGCTGTCCCGACAGAGTCGCTGAGGTCGCTCACCCTGTCTCACTCAGTCAGTCTGGTTCTCCGGCGCTGTAGGCTGCCCTTTGTACTGGGCTCCTGCCTGTTGGCGCCTTTTCTGCCCACAGAGAAATCTGCAGCAGTCCCGACAAAGCTGCGTGCTGAGCTGGCTCACCTCTTCTCACTCACTCATTTTGTTCTGCCAGCGCACGCAGGCTGCCCTTTTCATTGGGCTCCTGCCTGCGTTGCTGCCTTCTTATGCCCATGAAGAAATTTGTAGCAGTTACAATACAGCTCTGTTGAGCTCACTCACTCGCTCATTCTGGTTTTCCTGCCACTGCAGGCTGCCCTTTTGTACTGGGCCCCTGCATGCATTGCTGCCTTTTTCTGCCCACAAACACATTTGCAGCAGTCCCAACAGAGCCCCGTTGAGCTCACTGACTCCCCCTCCCTCACTCGTTGGTCTGTGTCTCCTGGCGCTGCAGGCTGCCCTTTTGTACTGGGCTCCTGCCTGCATTGGTGGCTTTTTCTGGCCAGAAATAAATCTGAAGCAGTCCTGACACAGCTCCACTGAGCTCGCTCACTCCCCCTCTGTCACTCTCGCATTCCATTTCTGCTGGCGCTGCAAGCTGGCCTTTTGTAGTGGGCTCCTGCCTGCGTTGCCGCATTTTCTGCCCACAAAGAAATCTTCAGCAGTCACACTAGAGCCCGCTGAGCTTGCTCAGCACCGCCTGTCACCCGCCTGCTCTGTTTCTCTTGGCGCCGCAGACTGTGCTTTTCATGGGGGCTCCTGGCTGCGCTGGCACCTTGTCTGTCCATAAAGAAATCCGCAGCTGTCCTGACAGAGCCCGTTGAGATTGCTCAGTCTCCCTCTCTCATCGCTCATTCTGTTTGTCCAGGTGCTGCAGCTGCCTTTTGTACTGCTGCCCTGCCTGCATTGGCGCCTTTTTCTGCCCACAAAGAAATCCCAGCAGTCCTGATAGAGCCCGCTGAGCCTACTAAGTCCCCTTGTCTCACCTCCGGCCGTACTGTTTTCTCCCACCGCTGCAGGCTGGCCTTTGTACTGGGCCCCCGCGTAGCTGACTTTTTCTGCCCACAAAGAAATCCGCAGCAGTCCTGACAGCGCTTCATGAGTTTGCTCACCCCTCCCTCACTGCCTTCTCATTCTGTTTCTCCCAGTGCTGCAGGCTGCCCTTCTGTAGTGGGCTCTTGTGTTGGGGCCTTTGTCTGCCCACAAACAAATCCGCAGCAGTCCCGACAGAGCTCAGTTGAGCTCGGTCACTCCCTTTCACCGGTCGATCTTAATCTGTTCCAAACACTGATTTCCAGAGTACCGTGTTGTTGTCCGCAGAAGTGCAAAACATATTTTAGCCAGGATGTAAAATGACAGCTGTAGTGTTCATATGAGTTGTGAAAAATGGCACTGTTGAAATGTGGCGTGACAGTATTACAATTTGGCGGTTGCAGGGTGCGTGGAAATAGTTCAACGACGCTTGTAACACAGTCATGTTATGGAGTTTCACACCAAATTTTCAACCTAGGGATTTTAGGACCCCTGCTCATGAACAGTGTGCTCTGTCATTTTTTTTTAATCTGTTCCAAACACTGACTTCCCACAGTGACCACGCGTTATTCTGCCGGAACTGTGAAAACACATTTCGTCAGATGTGAAAATGACAGCTATACTGCTTATAAGGAGGTGTGAAAAAATGGCACTGTTGAAAATCTAGTGTGACAATATTACAAATCTGCGAAGTCACAAGGGTGCATGGAAAGTGCGCAATGCACACTTGTAACACAGTCAATTGATGGGCTATCACCACCAAATTTTCAACATAGGCATTTTAGGACCTCTGCTCATGAACAGTATCATTGTCATTTTCTTAATCTGTCCTGGACAGTGATTTCCCACAGCGACCGTTCTATTCTGCACCGGAAGTGCGAAAACACATTTTGGCCAAGATGGGGAAAAATGTCAGCTACACTGTTCATAAGTAGGTCTGGGAAAATGGCAATGTTGAAAATCTGGAGGAAAATATTATAATTACAGTTATGTGAGCGCAGTGCGGCAACCGCGCAATGCACGCTCATAACACAGTCATTTTATGGAGTATCATTACTAAATTTTCAACATAGGCATTTTAGGACCACTACTCATGAACAGTGTCACTGTCATTTTCTTAATCTGTCCTGAACACTGATTTCCCACAGCGACCGCGCTATTCTGCGCCGGAACTGCAAAAACATATTTCGGCCAGGATGTGAACAATGACAGCTGTACTGCTCACAGGGAGGTGTGAGAAAATGCCAATGTTGAAAATCTTGCATGAAAATATTGTAAATTCATGAAGTTACGAGCTGAGATGTAGCAACCGCGTAACGCACACTATAAAACAGTCATTTTTTGATGATTTTACCAATTTGCAACATAGGTTGCGCTTGAGACCCCACCATGAACACTGGCACTGTCGTTTAGTTAATCAGCCCCAAAGGGTGATTCCTCACAGTGACCGCGGAAACCACCTTCGGGCCGACAGCCATGACAGTTCAAGAATTCATGAGGAGGGGTCCCAAAAACCCCATGTTGAAAATTTGGTGAAAAAAGTCCCAAAAATGCCCGAGATATGCACTAAAGTTGAAAAAACCCTATTTATTACATTATACAGCTTACTGGCATTTCCTCAGTTCACGGTCGGCTTTGAAGAGTGCAGACGTGTTCCCGGTCCACCGAAAATCATCGCGCTGACTCCGGAGGTAAGTATGGTGTGAGGGGGGGTGTGGAGAGGCAGGGTGCGCAGTGGGTGGGTGCGGGTTGTGGAGGGGGCCTGGGAGAGCTCCGAGGGACCGTTTATTTCTTCACAGGGTAAAAAAAAAAAAATAAGACATCGGGGGACCATTTTCCTCTTTAACAGGTGCTTTGGCACACTGGGGTGGGCTCCCAGCGTGCCACCTGTGTGGGTGGGTGGGTATGTTAGCCGACGGGGGATTGGGCACACCTGTTGGCAAACAAGGAAAGGGAAAGGGGAGCTGCAGGAGCCGAGGGGGATTGGGCACCCCTTTGGCTATAGAAACGGAAGGGGGGTATTATTATGCTGACGGGGATTGGGCACCTCACGCAGCAACAAAACGGGGTGTATTGACGTCGATTGGCACACCCGCCGGCAGGAACAACACGGGGATTATCATTATGCCGATGGGATCGGGCAACCGTCGGGCAGGAACAACGGGGTTGTAGAATGCAGACGGGAGGGCCTCTGCCGGGCAAGTAAAAACAGTGGTAAAGAGCTAGAACATGGAGGCAACCCCGCCATGTTCACAAACAATATCAGGAGTCACATCCCGCCCTGTAATGATCGTTATCGCTTCCTCATTGCAGCGATAGCTGACACTGCATGACGAGGCAGCCTCTGATTGCAGCGGCTGATTTTTTAGAAAGTTGTGGCACGCTGGCTGAACTAGTGTCATCAGCAGTGTGCCACAGCATTGGGGGATGGGGGACAAGCCTTTGCAGGCTGTGGGGGCATTGGGCATAACAGTGCCACACCTCCACTACCTGCTTATGGAGAAAGCTGAAGCAACATGTTTCTTGCGCATGCGTACAGTCAACATAAAAAGGGGCCATTAAAGAACCAGAAAAAGTATACTTCTGCCCAGGTGAACTCTTCAGGCCCCACTGGATGCCCGACTGTGAAGCAGCCTTCCATGAGATCATATACCAGCTCACCCATGCCCCCATCCTCGCCCATGCTGACCCCACTAAACTCTATGTGCTGCATACTGACGCTAGTCTGCAGGGTCTAGGAGTGCACTGCATCAAGACCATGAGGATGGCTCTGGAGACCAGTAGCGCTGTCAGTAGGAGATTGACCCCGTCTGAACGAAACTACCCTGAGGCATAAGTTGAGCTCCTTGCTCTAAAATGGGCCATCGTTGACCAGTTTCATGAATACCTCTATGGGGCAAAGATATTGGTGAAGACTGACAATAACCCATTGTCCCATATGTACAGACTTCAGTTAAGTTAGACGCCACTGGGCACCGGTGGCTTTCTGCATTATCAACCTATGATTATGCTGTCGATTACAGACCAGGCCTCAACCATATTGATGCTGACGCCCTATCACGAAGGCCCACTTCCAAGAGTGATTGGGTCAGGCTGTCTGAACCTGACATTCGAGCATTGTGCAGAAAGTTTGATAGAGATGAACAGATGTCTGCGGACACAGTGGACGGTTTAGTAGATTGTTTGGGCCCTTCTGACACCTGCATACCAACCGCTTATTGCTACTTTCTGCTCTAGGTATTAGTGCACCTACCTCAATTTGACAATGACAGCATTCGGTGGCTCAATCCCAAGATCCTAAGATTCAGCCAGCACTTGATGCCTGCGGTAGGGGAAGATGTGTCTAAGTTATGTTCCACTGACTTGCGAACTGCTTTATTGTTTAAAGAAGGCCCCAGATTGAAGTTGCTCAATCAGTTGTTGTACAGAGAGACAGTAGATCATAGTGGCAAAGTAGACAAGCAACAATTGGTCCTGCCCATGGCCTTTAAAGATTTGGGGCAGAGGTCCCTCTACAATCACATGGGGCACCTCGGTATTGACAAAACCCTTGACCTGGTACGATGTCGCTTCTACTGGCCCAAAATGGGGGCCGATGTTGAGCACCATGTAAAGACTTGTGGTCACTGCCTGCAAAGTAAAACCCTGCCTCAGAGGGCTGCTCCGCTTGTTAATATTACTACCAGCACCCCCATGGAACTAGAATGCATAGACTTCTTGTGTTTAGAACATGATCAGCAGAACATTGGCAATGTGTAAATGGTTACGGATCATTTCACACGATATGCACAAGCTTTTCCCACCAACGATAAAAAGGCATCTACCGTGGCCAAGGTGCTAGTGGAAAATTTCTTTTGTCCACTATGGTGCCCCCATGATCCACTCTGACCAGGGCAGAGACTTTGGAGAGCCCATCAACTAAAGAAATGCTCTATGGGGTGCTAAAGTCAAGAACCACCCCCTATCACCCGCAGGGAGACCCTCAACCAGAACGTTTTAACCGCACCCTTCTAGACATGCTGGGCACCCTCCACCCAAAAGACAAACATAAATGGAGCCAGCAGATTAGCACCTTGGTACATGCATACAATTGCAAGAAACATTATGCTACTGGGTTCTCCCCCTAATGCCTCATGTTCAGGAGAGAGGCCCGGCTGCCAGTTGATGTCTGTTTTGGGGTCTCTCCAGATGAGGTCTGAGCCGAAAACTACTTGCAATATGTACAAAAACTGAAAGCTCAATTGAACCATTCCTATCAACTGGCCCAGACAATGACCACCAAGAGAAATTAGCTAATAAAGAGAGGCATGATAACATGGGGTTATCATTATGCCGAGTGGGATTGGGCACCTATCGGCAGGAACAACGGGGTGCCAGAATGCAGGAATAATGGGAGAGGTTACAGAATGCCGATGGGGAGTGGGCTCTCGTCAGCAAGTAAAACGGTTGGAAAGAAGAGCTAGGAACATGGAGGCAACCTGCCCATGTTTACAAACAATATCAGTGGTTTTCACATCCCGCCCTGTAAAGACGGTCGCTCTCATTGCAGCGGATGGCTGATGTTGCAATGACGAGGCGGCCTCTGATTGCAGCGGCTGATTTTTAGAAAGTTGTGGCACGCTGGCTGAACTAGTGTCAGCAGCAGTGTGCCACAGCATTGGGGACAGATGTCTTTGCAGGCTGTGGGGGCATTGGGCACAATAGGTGCCACGCCCACAACCTGCTTGTGGAGAAAGCTGACGTAACATGTTTCTTGTGCATGTGCGCAGTCAACATAAAAAGGGGCCATTAAAGAACCAGAAAAAATATACTTCTGCCTAGGTGAACTCTTCAGGCCCCGCTGGATGCCCGACTGTGAAGCAGCCATCCATGAGATCATATACCAGCTCACCCATGCCCCCATCCTCGCCTATGCTGACCCCACTAAACCCTATGTGCTGCATATGGATGCTAGTCTGCAGGGTTCAGGAGTGGTGCTGTATCAAGACCATGAGGATGGCTCTGAGACCAGTAGCTGCCAGTAGGGATTGGACCCGTCCCGAACGAAACTACCTCTGTGCATAAGTTGAGTCTTTGCACTAAATGGGCCATCGCGACCAGTTTCATGAATACTTATGGGGCAAAGATATTGGTGAAGACTGACAATGACCCGCTGACCTATGTACAGACTTCAGCTAAGTTAGACACCACTGGGCACTGGTGGCTTTCTGCATTATGAACCTATGATGATGCTGTCAAATACAGACCAGGCCTGAACCATATTGATGCTGATGCCCAATCATGAAGGCCCACTTCCAAGAGTGATTGGGTCAGGCTGTCTGAACCTGACATTCGAGCATTGTGCCAAAAGTTTGATAGAGATGAACAGATGTCTACGGATACAGTGGACAGTTTAGTAGATTGCTTGGACCCTTCTGACACCTGCATACCAACTGCTTATTGCCACTTCTCTGCTCTAGATATTAGTGCACTACCTCAATTTGACAATGACAGCATTCAGTGGACTCAATCCCAAGATCCTATGATTCAGCCAGCACTTGATGCCCCGTGCAGGGGAAGATGTGTCTAAGTTACGCTCCACTGACTTATGAACTGTTTTATTGTTTAAAGAAGGCCCCAGATTGAAGTTGCTCAATCAGTTGTTGTACAGAGAGACAGTAGATCATAGTGGCAAAGTAGACAAGCAACAATTGGTCCTGCGCATGCCTTTAAAGATTTGGTGCAGAGGTCCCTCTACAATCACATGGGGCACCTCAGTATTGACAGAACCCTTGACCTGGTACGATCTCACTTCTACTGGCCCAAAATGGGGGCCGATGTTGAGCACCATGTAAAGACTTGTAGTCACTGCCTGCAAAGTAAAGCCCTGCCTCAGAGGGCTGCCCCGATTGTTAATATTACTACCAGCACCCCCATGGAACTAGACTGCATAGACTTCTTGTGTTTAGAACATGATCAGCAGAACATTGGCAATGTGTAAGTGGTTACGGATCATTTCACACGATATGCACAAGCATTTCCCACCAAAGATCAAAAGGCATCTACCGTGGCCAAGGTGCTAGTGGAAAATTTCTTTGTCCACTATGGTGACCCCCAGCGGATCCACTCTGACCAGGGCATAGAGTCTTTGAGAGTCAACTAATCAAAGAAATGCCTTCTATGGGGTGTGGAGAGTCAAGAACCACCCACTATCACCTGGGGAGACCCTGTTCCAGAGCGTTTTAATCATGACCCTTCTAGACATGCGGGCACCCTCCACCCAAAAGACAAACATAAATGGAGCCAGCAGATTAGCACCTTGGTACATGCATACAATTGCAAGAAAAATTATGCTACTGGGTTCTCCCCCTGATGCCTCATGTTCAGGAGAGAGGCCCGGCTGCCAGTTGATGTCTGTTTTGGGGTCTCTCCAGATGGGGTCTGAGCCGAAAACTACTTGCAATATGTACAAAAACTGAAAGCTCAATTGAACCATTCCTATCAACTGGCCCAGACAATGACAGCCAAGAGAAATCTAGCCAACAAAGAGAGGCATGATAAAAAAGCAAAGGCTCAAGAGCTTCGACCTGGAGACCGTGTGTTGTTACGCAATTTGGGACTGCATGGTAAACACAAAATTGCTGACTGGTGGCACCATCTTCCCAATGTAGTAGTTGGAAAGTTGGATGATTTACCTGTGTACAAGGTGCTGCCCCAGAGAACAACTCCAAAGCTGTCAAGACCATTCACCTGTAGAACTACACTTGCTACCCATCAGCTAAGTCATGATTGGAGGCTGAACCCCCAGAAATTGAGCCCCTGGGCGGTGATTCATGCTGCTACAAGAAAGAGACAGAGTCAACCTACCCCAGTGGTCACAGATTTAAGGTTTCCCCTGCAGCAGGCCCAGAGTGATAATGACTGTCACTCCACTTCTGACTTGAAGTGAGTGTGACTATGCCTATGCCTCTCCTTATGAACTGGAGTCAGCTGTTTCGAGGAAACTTATGACTAATTAGGGGATGAAGCTGGGCCTTCTGGACTGTCTAACCCCCCAGCTTCGTTCTTTGAGCCAATGCTCCCTGAAAGTGAAGTGCCAAGCCTTACATCTGAGGATGCGGACTTACTGTGTTTTGTGGAACTGTGTGAATTGCCTGAAGAAGGGGCTGATGGTTTGAGTCTCTCTGGTGACACACCAGAACTGGAGGAACAGTATAAGAGTATTGACAGACCCCTTTCAGCGCCTCAAAGTTTGATTGTGCCTGAACCTTCACAAAATGAGCCGAGTGTTGTGGAACCAGAGCCTACAGAACAAGGAGCTGACAGTGCTCCCAGCTTGGACATTCCCCTTCATGCAGAGGCACCCCTCACAAGTGATGAAAGCTCCAAGACCATTGCTGAAAGTACAGAGACTGTGGTTTTTCTCCCCAGAAAGACTGGCCGAGCTGACAAGCCAGTGGTATGCTTCAGTTACGATTCCCCTATGAGGCCAGTGGATTTGCCTCTCAATGTAGTCCACAAAGGTGTTTATGTCTCTCAGAGCTCACTGCCCAAATTGAGCTTGATGGCCCATTCCAGGTTACTTGTTCTGCCCTCTCACCATGGTGCTCCTGCCCCATCCAGCCCCAAGTTAGCTGATAGGGAAGGGCCCTCTTGCATTGTTTAGAGTATAAGAAGTTATTACATGATTCTGTATAGTAATGTTCCATTTACCTATGTGAAATATGCATAATGTATTGTCAGAATGGAAATGATATAGTGGAGTACATTGAAATGTATAGTAAAGTGACAAGTTATGCCAACTGATGAATCAGATAGTACTTGTATATCATGCTAATAGTATAAATGTCTTGTATATATTGCATTTTCAGTGTTATGATGGTACAGACTTGACGCGGACGCCAAGTTTTCCCTGGCAGGGAAGGGTGTGACCCCCTACAAATGGGGGTTCCTGAAAGTCTTCATGAGCTGTCAAATGCTCACTGCCAGGCTGGTGTCCCGCGCTTAGCAGTTAACGTATTGCCAAAGAGTGCCTGTGTAGCCTCTATGTATTGTCGCTTAAGAGCTGCCTAGATTGCAGCAATAATGAATCTGGGAGGGGCTGGTGTTGTCATGCTCAAGTCCCCCCCAGGCTGCCAGGTAATCGCCTCCGCTTCTGCCATCGCTAATTGCTCAGCGGGTGCCCTGTTAATAGATGTAACTGTTTGCTGATCATTCATTGAGTTAGTAATAATAATCTAGTTTGTCTAACCTGCTTATTTGCAGCAAGGACTGTGTTTATCTCACCATTTTGGCCCGGAACTGCCGAATTGGACCAATCAGTCTGGTGGGACCTAAAATGGAGCTGGACTACAGGAGCTGTCTGGAGTCAAAATCTGTAGGAATTGTAGTTTTGGGCTTTTGGTGCCTTTTTGCACCTGAAGGGGGAGCCTTTGTTGTGACTGACAGACAGATCAGCCAACCTAATCTTTTGTATCTGAGGGAAATCCCCAAGCTGCCTGCTGTTTCCATCAGTTCTGAACTGGGAAGTGAAATGAGAACAGCTCAAGTGATTTGGGCAAGTAGTTCTGTGTAGTTTTGCATGGGAGAACTGTGAAAGGGCTAAGTTTTTGGCCTGCATGTCTTCCTGCCGTCCCTGAGAGGGAGAGAAGGGAATAATTCTGGACTAAATCCAAGTTTGTGAGAACAAAGTAAGCCACTGATTTTTACCAGGTTCATACCTGAAGAAAAGACCCGGTTCCAATAGCTTTTGAATCCCAAGTTTGTGCTCAGACTTTGCAATCGTGGCCAGAGAGCAATTTGCCTGGTATAGTAGAATCTCCTTACATGTAAATGTGCTGTGTATTGAAAGTGGGCTGTGATTTGGTCTCCTACTGTGTGAACTGTGTTCTGCTTGTAACCCCCCTGCAAATGGGGGTTCCCAAAAGACTTCCAGGAGCTTGCTTGAATGCTCCAAGCCTGAATGGTGTTTGGCATTTGAGCCATTTATCAGTGAGTGTTTTGAGCCTCTGGTACTATCTCTTTAGAGCTGTCTGCTTGCAGACATAATTAGTTTGTATGGGGGACTGTGTGCTTCTGAGTACCACTCCGAGCTGCTGCCAATTCACTTCATTTTTGCAGTCACTAGGAGTGCAAAGGAACCTATCTGAAAGATGTAACTGTTTGCCAGAAATTATTTAGAGTAATAATGAATTACAGTTTGTCAACCTGCTTTCTTTTGCAGTCAGAACTGTGTCTGCTGGTTCCCCATTCTAGTTTTGAACTGCTGAACTGGACCAATCAGTGTGGGTAAGCTAGCTCTAAAATGGTGCCTTTGGACGAATCAGAACTTGGACTCATAATCTGAGCCAGCCACAAGAGGATTGTATGGCAGTGACTCTGGGAGATGTAGTTTGAACTTCCAGTGCCTTTTTGGACCAACAGCAGCAGTCTGCTTGTGTGACAGTCAGTCCAGTCAAGAACTGGGAGGAACCTCAAAGGAAGTGCCCGGTTTTGTCGGTTGGAGTTTCAGTTGAGCTTTGGCAGTGAAGAAGGAAGAGCCCTGTGTTTTTTCAGTGTGCAGTTTTAGTCAAAAACGTGTGTAAGGCCGAGAGTTCGGTCTGCAGCTTGTGTAACAGCTTGTTAGGACTGAATCCGTCCTGTGAAAAGAATCAAAGGATCTCTGAAGAGAGAAACCAGGCTCACCTGTAGAAGACTGGAGAAATTGCTGAAAATTGCACTTTCGGTCTGTCAGGAACTGAATCATGTGTGTTCTCCCGGTATTGTGCAGTAATTGCGATCGATACAGATGCAGCCTACCTGGTATAGTGCTTTCTTTTATATGGATGTGTGAAGAGGTTTGTGTACCTCAAGTGAGCCCTGCTGACATTGAAGGACCCTATCTTATTTGGAGGTCGTGAGTACTAATTCAGGGTCGCTCCTGTTGATTGCCACATTAAATCCAAATGGAATTACTGTACTGCTGACTGTTTAATTCTCCTTTTCTCTGTGTGAAAGGGCCCTCACCAGCTGCCACGGCTTGACCAGCTACTAGGGCTTGGGTACCAGGGACAGTGTAATCTGATAGATAGGCCTGTGCACAGAGCCATAGTAGATTATTAGAGTGATAAGCTAATTAACCTGATTTCCTCGTCCTTGTTATATCCCCTAAATAAATCAGAGCTGCTTGTTTCAGCAAAGTTATACTGCCTGAGGTATTTGTCTATGTTAAAGTACTGTACTGTGACTGTTGCACTGTATCTCATTTCACAGGAGGTCCCAGTGCGGAACCAGACCTGGGGGTAAGTGTGTATACTGTGAAGGTAATTCTGATATATTGTGTGGGGCCACTAGTGGGAAGAAAGGGGGTTGCAGTGTCTCAGAGGGCTGTGACCAAGTTAGTTAACTCATTGCAACCCTGACCTCTGGGTGGAGGCACCGCCATTGGATCCAGGCCCTCAACCTGTTAGTGGCAAATCAGGCAGGGGTAGTAGCCCCTGGATCAGCGCCATCTAGGGTCACATCTTGAGGCTCACCGCTGGGATTGTGTGTCCTCTAGTGGCCATATTTACGAACCACTGTTAAGAAAAAATGGGTACCCGACAGAAGTGGCTGCACCGCTGGTGAGTGGTGTACTGGGAGGAGATCGACCCCAAAATGCTATGCTTATCCTGGACATCCCCTGCATCAACACGGACACTGTGCAGGGAGTACTTTCCAAGGTGGAAGGTTTACAAAACCCTGTGGTGGTGGGTCGGCATGCTAATCTGCTCACCCACACTTTCCTGGCCCTAGTAGAGTTTAAGGATCCCAAGATAGCTCCAAAGTGCCACAGACCATTACCCCAGAGGAGCCCTCACTGCTTGGAGAGTGATAACTAAGGACAGTAAAGCCAGGGGAATCAGTCCCACCACTATCTGAAACTTTTGAGGAGAAATTTGCTGAATGGTTGGGAGAGGGAAAACTGTGGAGGACTTGAAGAAACTATTCTTGCCACCTGGGGTGTTCCTCCCAACACCCTCTCCTGCTCCAGTGCCCGTAATGGTGGCTGAACCAATGCAGACTCCTATTTCTGCACCTGCCATTATCACGACTTTACCAAGGTTGAGGATCTTCTCTGGCACCTCCCCACTCCCCAAGGGGAGGATGACTGGGAGACCTGATAGACTATGTTGCCCCAAGTGCTAGAATGGCAATGCTCGGAAGGCGAAAGCTAAAGAGGGTTAGTGAGAGCCCGGTGTCCTGCCCCTGGCTACCATCTCAGGTTAAAATGGGCCAGTAACCCTGAAGCGACTGCACAGGCCTATCTTGAGGCCTTGAGAATGTGTATGGGAGCCCAGATTCTGATGAGGACCTATGGTGGAGAGTAAGAAATGCACAACAGTACCAAGGGGAGTTGTTGTCTGTGTATGTCTCTCGGCTGGAAAAATTGTTGCAAGAATGCCTCAGAAAGGGTAGTTTGCCAGCGATTGAACCTGGACCGAACCAGACTGGACAGAATCTTAAGTCTGCCCCTTCTCAGAACTGCTGTTGCTCAGTTACGCCTGGCAAATCGACTGGAACCCCACTCTCCTATGATGAGTTAATGAGAGAAATTGAGGAGTTGAGAAAAGGCGACCTCGGGAGGGACCTGCACCAACAGCTGCGACTACGACCCGAGTGACTGAGGGTGACCCATCAAGTGAAGTTCAGGGGCAGAGGTTGACAGTCAATGAGTGCTCGGACAAGGAAAAAGATATGCCACAATGGGGCGAACTGTTGAGAGAGATCCGGGAATTCAAAAACAGTCCCTTTATGAAGGCCACGCCTGCAAGTACGGGCCCTGACCTATATCCGACTGCATCTGCTATGGGGGGGGGTACCCACCCATGTATCTCCTGCTGATAACAGCTCCAAACTCAATTCTTGACCATGGAAGTGGAGAAACTGACGAGATGTCTCCAAATGCTTATCACACCGCAGACAGAGATGGCACCCAGGTTTCCAGTTAGTAATACCCCGCCCTGGCTCCCAGTGTGGCGCCTCGGCCAGCTCAAACTCCAGAAAGTATGTTTTGCTATAATTGTGGGAAAGATGGGCACATGAAAAGGGAATGCCAGTCCCCAAAAGACACTGACAAAGTTGCATATAGGCTACAGGAGAGCTTGGAGAAAGAAATCAGTGGTTAAGAGGTGCACGACATGATCCCAGTGAGGGCACCAAAATGCTAATTCACGTCCTTTTGTGGCAAGGTCAGTTGCCCAGACCCCCACTACCGCCTCCAGACTGGTCCAGAATAGTGGGTCCTCCATGGAGACCACTGTAAGGTGAATGGAGTGTCTACAAGAGCTGTATTAGACAGTGGCTCCAAGTGACAATTATGTTCCAGGATTGGTATCAGAAGCATTTGTCAGACGTACCCTTACAACCATTAGAAGGACTGCATGTATGGGGGTTAAGTGAGAAGGCCTACCCTATTCCGGGTAGTATTATCCGACTGTCTTTCCCCACCTCCGTGGCTGGAGTGGCCGAACAAGTAGAGACCCTAGCCTTAGTGTGTCCCCCCACTGACTGTATGATGGTGTCCCTTTGTTGATTGGAACAAATGCTCATATGTTCAGAAGGCTGGCACAGTTGTGTTATGAAAACAGGGGTCAAAGACTAGTAGAGCTTTTAAGAGTTCCTGCTTTATTAAGAAGGCCTATGAGGCACAGAGAGTTGCTGAAAACAGAACCAGAGGAACCGGTCGGAATTGTATGGAAGAAGGATCCTGAGTCTCTGATCCTGGCGCCAAATGCCCAGTGTACCTTACAGGGAGAGGTCCGTATCAGAAAGGATGTTAAGAATAAAATATTAATGTTGGATGCACCAGGCGATGGAAAATTGCCAGAGGGACTGCTGGTCAAGCCTAGTATTTTGCCCGCTAGAGCCCATGCTTATGCCAGAAGGGTAATGGTCCAAGTTCATAATGTGTCTGAAAGACATTCGAGTAAACAGAGGTTGCATCCTGGCTAATGTGCATTGTGCAGACACTGCAGTGCTACCCAGCAGCAAGAGTTCAAGGAAGAATGACAGAGTAACGCCTGACTTGTTTGATTTCGGCGACTCCCGCTGCCAGCTGAATGGAAAGTGAGGATCAGTGAGATGCTTGCCCAGAGAGACCAGGTGTTTTCTTTAAGGAATGGGATGTAGGATGCGCAAGGGAGCTGAGCACAATATCCGCTGCATGACGAAAGACCATTTCGTGAGAGGTCTCGACGCCTGGCACCTCCTGACATAGATGATGTGAGACGGCATCTGCAAGAGATGTTAGCTGCTGGTGTAATACAAGAATCCAGAAGCCCTTATGCTTCCCCCATTGTGGTAGTGAGGAAAAGAATGGAACAGTAAGGATGTGTGGATTATCGCACTTCAAACCGCGGACTATCCCTGATCAGTACACAATGCCCGCATTCAGGATGCTTTGGACTGCCTAAGCAGAGCAGGTGGTTCTCTGTGCTGGATCTCCGCAGTGGTACTACCAGATCCCGATGGCCCCAGAGGACCCTGAGAGATGGCCGCTCATCCTATCCGCTGGCTTCTATGAATTCATGAGGATGTCTCAAGGATTTCAGGTGCCCCAGCCACTTTTCAACGATTGATGGAGCGTGCAGTGGGGACATGAACTTACTAGAGTGCCTGGTATACCTAGATGATGTTATTGTGTTTGGCAGCTCACTGGAGGAACATGAGGTAGATTATTTAAGGTATTGGACCGACTGGAGGACTTTGGCCTTAAACTGTCCATTGATAAGTGTCAATTCTTTCAAACATCAGTAAAGTATGTGGGACACATAGTATCCACCGAGGAATAGAGACCGACCCAAGTAAAGTTGAGGCCTTGACCACCTGGCAGCAGCCCAAAATCTAAAAGAACTGCAAAGATTCCTGGGATTCTGTGGTTATTATCGGCGCTCATCAAGGACTATTCAAGAGTGATCCGCCCTTTACTTAACCTTACTCAAGGTATCCCCAACCCACAAAAATACCAAAAGTCAGCGTCCCTCAAGACTGAAAGAGTGTATTTTCATCCGGTGAAGTATTTGGGGCCCGCTGGACTCCTGATTGTGAGACTGCTTTTCATGAGATCATATATCAACTTACCCATGCTCCAGTGCTGGCCTATGCTGATCCAAGAAAACCCACGTCCTGCACACTGATGCTAGCTTGCAAGGGTTAGGGGCTGTGTTGTACCAAGAGCACGAGAATGGCCTGAGACCAGTGGCCTTTGCCAGTAGAAGCCTGACCCCATCCGAAAAGAACTATCCTGTACATAAGTTAGAGTTCCTAGCTTTAAGTGGGCTATTGTTGACCAATTCCATGAGTACTTGTATGGGGCTAAAATACTAGTAAAACTGACAATAATCCTTTGACCTATGTGCAGACCTCAGCTAAGTTGGATGCCACTGGCCATAGGTGGCTTTCTGCATTATCTACATATGACTATGCTCTCGAATACCGAGCAGGTCTGAACCACATAGATGCTGATGCTCTCTCCCGGAGGCCTGTTCCCCAGAATGATTGGGTCCGATTGCAGAACCTGACATTCGGCACTCTGCCGAAGTTTGACAGGAGGAACAATGTCCATGGACGAGGGACTGCATGGTGGATTGCTTGGGAGCCTCTGAGAATTGCATACCTGCTGCTTATTGCCACTTTTCTGCAATAGACATTGGTGCACTGCCTCAGCTGGACAATGACAGTATTCGGCGGCTCAATCCCGATCCCATGATCAAAGCAGCTTTAGAAGCCCTCTATGCAGGAAAAGATGTGTCCAAATTACGCTCCACTGATTTGAGAACTGCACTGTTATACAAAGAAGGTCCTAAGTTGAAACTGATCAATAAACTGTTATACAGAGAAACAGTAGACAGAGGGGACAAGTAGACAAACAACAACTAGTGCTGCCCACTGCTTTTCGAGACTCAGTACTGAGGTCCTTGCACAACCACATGGGCACCTTGGTATAGACAGAACACTTGACTTGGTGAGATCCAGATTCTATTGGCCTAAGATGGGGCTGATGTGGAGCAACACATTCGAACTTGTAGTCGCTGCTTACAGAGGAAAGTTTGCCCCAGAGGGCTGCCCCTTGTTAACATCACCACCAGTGCACCCATGGAGCTGGTCTGTATTGATTTTCTGAGTTTGGAGTCAGATCAAAGAAATATCAGTAATGTGCTGGTGGTCACTGACCATTTCACGAGATATGCCCAAGCTTTCCCACCAAAGACCAGAAAGCATCCACTGTGGCCAAAGTACTTGTAGAAAACTTTTGTTCACTATGGGGCTCCACAAAGAATCCATTCCTGATCAAGGGAGAGACTTTGAGAGTCGTCTGATCAAAGAGATGCTTTCTCTGTGGGGAGTGCGAAAGTCCAGAACCACTCTTACCACCCCGGGGGACCCACAGCCTGAACGTTTCAACTGCACTTTGCTAGATATGCTAGGCACCCTGCACCCAAAGGACAAGCCTAGATGGAGCCAACAAATTAGCACCCTGGTACATGCTTATAACTGCACCAAAAGTGATGCCACTGGATTCTCCCCCCCGCTGATGTTTGGAAGAGAAGCTCAACTACCAATAGATGTGTGTTTTGGGGTCTCCTGATGGGGTTCAAGCTGACAACTATTTACAGTATGTGCAAAAGTTAAAGGCCCAGCTAACTCATGCGTACCAACTGGCTCAAACCATGGCTGCCAAAAGAAATCTGCCAACAAAGAAAGGTATGATAAAAAGGTGAAAGCACAGGAACTCCAGGAGGAGATCGGGTATTGCTAAGAAATCTGGGACTGCATGGCAAGCACAAGATTGCTGACAGATGGCACCATCTCCCTCACATTGTAGTGGGCAAACTAGATGATCTGCCAGTGTACAAAGTAAGGCCTGAGAATAATTCAAAGATGTAAAACAATGCATAGAAATCATTTACTGCCCATTGGACAAATCTTAATTGAGTCTGAGCCCTGAAGATGCCCCTCTGGACCAGTGACTAGAGCTGCTGCTAAGAAAAGATCAAGAAAGTCTGCAACTACAGAAGCAAAGTTAAAGTGTTCCCTCCACAAGTCCCAGTTGAGCATGACTGTCAGTCCATATCGGAAGAAAGTGAGAGTGACTTTGAATACTATCCTTCTTACGAACTGAGTCAATTGTTTCGGGCAATCCCTAGTCAATACTGGAGATGAAGCTGGGCCTTCTGGACTGTCTAAGCCCCCAGCTTCATCCCTGGAGCCAATGCTCCCAGAAAGTGAAGTGCAAGCATCAGATCAGATGAAATGGAATCATTGTGCATGGTTGAACTGTTTGAGCTTTCAGGGGAGAAAATGATAGATTGGGGCAGACTGGTGATACACTGAACAAGAAGAGTATTTTGAGTGCCCTGACAGTCCACTGCCAGTGTCCAAAGCTCTCCATGCGAGCCAAATGTTGTGGACTCAGAAACTGTAACTCCTGGAGCTGAAAGTGCCCCAAGTTCTAGCCTCCTACCCCATGGAGACTCCCGACAAGTGAGGACAATGCTGAAAATGAGGCTCAGAGTGCAGAGACTATAACAGTTCCCCTAGAAAGACTGGTCGAGCTGTAAAGCCTGTGGTGCACCTCAGTTATGATTCACTTGGGAGGCCTGTGGACTTGCCTCTCAATGTTGTCCATAAAGGAGTGTATGTGTCCCCGAGCTCATTGCCCAAACTGAGCATCAGTGCTAACTCCAAGTTACTTGTGTTGCCCTCTAGGTATGGTGCCCTTGCCCCATCCAGCCCCAAGGTAACTGATAGGGAAGGGCCCCCTCTCTTCAGGTTTCATGTACAAGAGGTAATAACTTGAGTTATGGTACAATGTGTATGTAATACTATGTAAAGAGTGACGTACTGCAATGTTTCAGAAATGTGTTCTTGGTAAAATGATATATTGACTGATGATTACATGTGCGAGCCTAATGTATATGGTTGCAGTTGAAACTTATGGAGTACTTGCTTGATGCGGACATCAAGCTTTCCCAGGCCAGGAAGGGTGTAACCCCCCTGCAAATGGGGGTTCCCAAAAGACTTCCAGGAGCTTGCTTGAATGCTCCAAGCCTGAATGGTGTTTGGCATTTAAGCCATTTATCAGTGAGTGTTTTTAGAGCCTCTGGTACTGTCTCTTTAAGAGCTGTCTGCTTGCAGACATAATTAGTTTGTATGGGGGGACTGTGTGCTTCTCTGAGTACCACTCGAGCTGCTGCCAATTCACTTCATTTTGCAGTCACTAGAGTGCAAAGGGAACCTATCTGAAAGATGTAACTGTTTGCCAGAAATTATTTAGAGTAATAATGAAATTACAGTTTGTCTAACCTGCTTTCTTTGCAGTCAGAACTGTGTCTGCTAGTTCCCCATTCTAGTTTTGAACTGCTGAACTGGACCAATCAGTGTGGGGTAAGCTAGCTCTAAAATGGTGCCTTGGACTAATCAGAACTTGGATTCATAATCTGAGCCAGCCACAAAAGGATTGTATGGGCAGTGACTCTGGGAGATGTAGTTTAGACTTCAGTGCCTTTTTGGACCAACACAGCAGTCTATTGTGAGTGACAGCCAATCCAGTCAAGAACTGGGAGGAACTCAAAGGAAGTGCCGGTTTTGTCGGTTGGAGTTTCAGTTGAGCTTTGGCAGTGAAGAAGGAAGGAGCCCTGTGCTTTTCAGTGTGCAGTTTTAGTCAAAAACGTGTGTAAGGCCCAGAGTTCCGTCTGCAGCTTGTGTAACAGCTTGTTAGGACTGAATCCGTCCTGTGAAAAGAATCAAAGGATCTCTGAAGAGTAGAAACCAGGCTCACCCTGTAGAAGACTGGAGGAATTGCTGAAAATTGCACTCTGTCTGTCAGGAACTGAATCTGCTGTGTGTTCTCCGGGTATTGTGCAGTAATTGCGATCGGGATACAGATGCAGCCTGCCTGGTATAGTGCTTTCTTTTATATGGATGTGTGAAGAGGTTTGTGTACCTCAAGTGAGCCCTGCTGACATTGAAGGACCCTATCTTATTTGGAGGTCGTGAGTACTAATTCAGGGTCGCCCCTGTTGAATTGCCACATTAAATCCAAATGGAATTACTGTACTGCTGACTGTTTAATTCTCCTTTCTCTGTGTGAAAGGGCCCTACCAGCTGCCACGGTTTGGACTAGCCACTGGGGCTTGGGTACCCAGGGACAGTAACTGATAGGGATAGGCCTGTGCACAGAGCCATAGAGTAGATTATTAGAGTGATAAGCTAATTAACCTGATTTCCCCTGTCCTTGTTATATACCCCTAAATAAATCAGAGCTGCTTGTTCAGCAAAGTTATACTGCCTGAGTATTTGTCTATGTTAAAGTACTGTACTGTGACTGTTGCACTGTATCTCATTTCACAGGAGGTCCCAGTGCGGAACCAGACCTGGGGTAAGTGTATACTGTGAAGGTAATTCTGATATATTGTGTGGGCCACTAGTGGGAAGAAAGGGGGGTTGCAGTGTCCCAGAGGGCTGTGACCAAGTTAGTTTAACTATTGCAAACCCTGACCTCTGGGTGGAGGCACCCGCCATTGGATCCAGGCCCCTCAACCTGTTAGTGGCAAATCAGGCAGGGGTAGTAGCCCCTGGGATAGCGCCATCTAGGGGTTACATGCTTGCTGGAAGCTGTATCTAGCCCAAAACAGACTGTATCCAAATTTGTCTCCATTTGGCCTGGGCCTTGCCACACTGGCCCAGCCAGACTACCCGCTGCACAGAGAAAGCCATTGACGAGAGACCTGCCTGGGCATCAGCTCCCTGCTCCACGCTTGAACAGGAATGACACCTCGGCGATTCGTGTGGGCCCTGCTTCTCCTGGCACTCCAGATTAACCACCTGCTGTCTCAATTTTTGTCCAGCCTGTGTCCAGTCTTGGGCATCGTGAGTAATCATCAGGGAAGCTCCCTGTAATAACAGCCTAATCTAAAAGTGTGTCATCTGATTGTCTTGTTGTTCTCTTTTCACAAACTGAGCCCTCCGGCTCCGGATTACGAATAGTGTGTGTTGTGTATGTTGTTTTCTTCCATCACAGGGCCCCAACCTGCTGCAACGTTCCTGGCTAGCCCACTATTCTCCATCTGGGTACCCAGAGTCTGTGACTGTTTATGGACCCTGAAGTGCATGCATAACTGTTTGATTGATACAGCCTTTAAGCAAATTAACCTGATTATGCCCCTCCCTTGTTCAAGTCCCTTAAATAGATCAGATCTAACTCTTTTTTGCATTTACCCTGACTGTGGTTCCAGTTTGTGCAAGAGTACTGTACTGCTGTTATTTGCTGTGTATAACCTTGTTTTACAGGAGTCCCCCAGGGCCAGGCCAGAGGAAAGCCCTGGCAGTAAGTGCAAACAGAGTGGGTACTTGTGTGGTGTATCAGGGGTATTGTGAAATTGATTATTGTGTATTGTTCTGGCCACTAGTAAGGAAAGAGGGGGGTTACAGTGTCCCGGAGGGCTGTGCCCAGGTTAGCTTGACTTCTACCAAGCCTGCCCTCCTGGTGGAGGCACCCGTTTCAGAACTCAGGCCCCTTAACCTGCTACTAGCCAAGCAGGCAGGGTTAGTAGCCCTTGGGATAGCGCCACCTAGGGGTTACACAAGCCTAAACATCATATCATTTTGAAGCCCCTAACTCAACATACCTGTTGGTGTGCTTCATTGGTCCAATTGGTCTCTACCTGCTCCAATTCTGATCTCTCAGTTGACCTCCTCACTCTCTCTGGCTCTCGGTGGGAAAAATGGTGCTCCCTGGTGTGACTTCACCAGTGGCCCCTGTAGACATAACCGAAATCAGGACCATATTTAGCCAACTTCTAATTGAAATGGGGGGCATAAAGGCAGCAACATAATGATCTGCAGAGGACATTGTAACTCTCTCTCAGCAGGTCACCCAATCGGAGCTTCAGACATTGAAGCAAGAGGCATGTACTGATTGCATAGTGGTTCACCTCAGGGTCTGAGACCACACACTCTACCAGCTCTGTGAGGAACCTGATGATCTGGAAAACCACAGCTGGCAGAAAAACTTGCAGATCGTGGACTTCCCTGAAGGCACTGAGGGCAGAGACACTAACACTTTCTTACAGAATATCCTACCAATTCCACTCAAGCAGCAATGGCCAGCGCTGCTCGAGATAGAACAGTCTCACAATTCTCTGGCCTCCCCCCAAGCCTAGTGAAAAAGCATAGCCCATGCTGGTGTAGTGTCTGCACTTTCCTGTTAAAGAAAGGATCCTGCAGCTAGCAAAAGAAGGGGGACCCCTGTCATGGCAAGAAGACTCAATTCAAATATTCCCAGACTTTTCACTGGCTTTAACTGAGACAAGAAGGACCTACATTGTGGCATGGAAGGCACTCCATCAGGTCGGGCCCCTTACAGCCTGAGGTATCCGGCAGCTCTCAGAATATCCAAAAATGGTGTTTTTCATTCATTCCAGTTACCGACAGATGCCAAGGAATTTATCGTATAATCCTAGCCTGACACCAAGATCCCCAAGATCTCCTCACAGAGAGCGGCAGATCCTATGGACACCACCCCAGTGCCAGATAGGATGGCCTCCAGGCAGCCACAGAAAGCCTAGCACCCTTCCCCTCCAGGCCACATGAGGAGAAATGGCAACTGACCTACCTTGGTGGTGGCAGGGGAGTGGGGTGGAAAACACCAAAGCCATCAGACAGGACACTGCCTGGTCTCTAAGGCCTCACAGCAGAAGAAAGGAGAGTGAGCCCTCCTCGGACAGTTGTGCAGAGCTCGTTCCAGCTAACCATTATGCTCTGCTAGGAAACCTTGGAGATAGGCTGCAAGCTCCCAGTCCCCAACCGCAGTGGTCTCCACAGAAACAGCCCTTACCTCCCCATCAACAGGACCCTCCAATACTAGTCACCCAGCAACCTCAGCCTCTCCCAGGGAAAACCCCACTGCCTGCTACCACCTCACCGAATCCAGAAACTGCTCACCTCAGATTATATGCTGTGGCTTCTCCTCTCAGGGATGCTCTGAATTATGATGCAGCTCCCTCCAGACACGAAGTAGGATGAACTGCTTGGGTTCTGCCTAATAAGGGCATTTTTTCACAGATTGGAGGACTAACACCCACTCGAACATTGTCTGATGAATCGAAACCAGGACCCAATTAATTGTTGGATTTCAACACAGTCCTCTTAAAGGGGCAGTGCTACAGGACCTTTTGTTCTTATACCCTTTGCATGTACCTACTCTGACATACCTTTCTTTACAGCAGTGTTTTTCATTGAAATGTATCCCACTCTTTTAAGGGCAAACAAATGAGGTCTTATGTCCTACTTTTTTAACGGGTCCACCTGACCAGCTAGGCGGAGAGTCTCACCTCGCCTATAATTCTGGGCAGGGAGCCCAGTGATGACTGGGCAGGGAGGGCGAGGGTCCCTCTTTTGTATTAGGGGCATTATTGGGTCACAATTCTGTCCCTGCATCTGTGACTCACAGCAGGAGAGCTCATGCTCGACTGGGCCTGAATGCTTATATCCAGTGCCTGCTCTGTGATATACACCACAAAGAGTTTGTCTAAGGAGCTCACAAGATAGTAGGTGAGCTCATGCTCCTCTGGTCCTGGATGCTTATATACAGTGCCCATTCTGTGACAGCCACCATGACGGGTTTGTCTCAGGAGCTCACAAGTGGTCAGACTATCAAGCAGACCTCTCCTTCAGACTCCTGAGCTCCATGTCACTCCGAGAAGGTCATCAGACTATCACAGTGGGAATGGAGCAGCACTCATTACCCAAAACCCACAGTGGGGCTTGAGACTACCACACACAGATCAGCATAGCCTACATGGCTTTGATAGCACTGTTGATCTATAATTACTGTTTAGGTAAATTCTTACCTTTATCATGTGCTGCCAAGCTGTACAGGTGGAGTTACTATGGTTGATTTAAACTGAGTAATGTTCAAGTGCTCTATTATTGGTTGTGGGGGTCATGTATACCTACGAAGCTGTAACTGCCACTTGGATTCCCAGAATTTCAGGGAGACCATGGCATAAGGGTAACTGGTCCCAGTAGTTTCTCAGCCTCCTATATGCCTACCTCTCTCCCCTCATGGATGGGGTGGGGTTGGGTACCTAGGGATAACTTATGGAATTCCAATTGTTTAACTGGGGGTGGCACACTAAGCTGAAAGCTTGTTTACAGGTGCGACCTGGGAGCACAGGGAAGTTAAGAGACTTGCTCAGGGTCACACAGTATGCAAGTGGGGGCTGTGGAATTCAAACCCAGGTCTCCAGATTTGCAGCTCAGAGCCTTAAGCCATTGCACTATACTGCCTCCCAAAATTTCTTGGGCACAGTTCAGGGTTTTCTGGGGGAGGGAGTACTCGGCGCTCAGATATTTTTTTGCTATTGTTTTTATGTGTCATTTGCTGGGGGAATGCCACAACATCTTTACCCCTGGGTCAGTTGGTCCCACATGCTCCTCAAGTATAGGTCCTCGATTTGGGTTGGGGTGGTTCCCCGTGGTTCGCCCATCTGCTCTAAAAATTACTTCTCCCATTACCCTCCAATATAGCTGACATCAATTTTATAACCTGGAATATCTGGGGCCTTAATGCCCCAGTCAAATGTAAAAAAGTCCTTACTCATCTGAAGAAACTGGGGGCATGGGTAGCATACCTCCAGGAAACCAAATTAGTCTTCAAAGAGGCAACAAAATAAGTGAGGGAATTGGTGAGAGGGGAATCCACAGTTCCTCTCTCTGCTGAGCAGGGGGTGTCCATCCTCTGCCAAAAATGTTTCCACTGGAAAGCTGATGAAGTGCAATCTGACAAAGAGGGCAGATGGGTCTTGGGGTAATATTCCACTTCACAGACCCCTGGTGTTGCTTAATGTATAGGCTCCTACTGATGACTCTCCATGCCTCTTTCAGCAACTAGAGAAAGTCATCTCAGAATATTCCACTCCTTCGACCCCTATTCTAATCAGAGGTGATTTCAGTCTCATGCTGGAATTGGCTCTGGATCGGTCATCCTCCCTTATTGAGCCACACCAGAAGACCCTGGACACTCTGAAACAAAATATGCAGGATCGCATTCAAGTGTCCGCTAGTGGAGGCTAGTGGTCTGACAGCCAGAGCTTGCATGCTTGGGGGGCGTGCCAGATGTTTGGCCATGAGGTCACTGCATGCCACCCCCCCCGGAAACAACAGCCTGCAAAATTACCAGGCCAAGCAGGGAGGACATCCACACCACTGAAACACCACATGGCATTCCGAGGCACTTGGCCCTTGGATCAGTCTCAGTCCTTAGTTGGGGAGTAGATGGTTCCTCCTTGGTGGTCCCACCCTGGGTGGTAAGACGGGGTGCACTCCAGGGTAGAGTAAGTCCCAAAGGATGAGGGGTGGCAAGGATGGGCCGATGGATAGCTGGACGGTAGCACCCCCCCCAAAAAAGATTTCTGACTGACATCTCCACAGCTCACCCAGTCGACAGTCAACACCTCCATCCACTCTATTTTAATATCCAATCATGCTCCCATTTCCCTTAATGATCTCTGGGGCTTTGCCATCCTAAAATCCTCCTCCTGGAGACTTTAGCTGCTTCTGTTCTCTGACCTCAAATTCCTGCCCTGGCTTCAGTTAGAAATTCAAGAATTCTTGTCACACAATGACAATGGCCAGGTCTCACATTCCACCCTCCGAGAGACCCTGAAGGCATACCTTAGAAGCCAAATTATAGGGTTTATGACCTAGAGATAAAAGGATGGGGAGGCAGAAGCTAGAGATCTAAGAACTACACTGAAGGCAGAAGAAGTTGCGCTCAAAGCTAACCCACAGGCTGACGCATCCAAGGTAGTCTACCTGTGCTCCCACTTACACTCCTTATACTCCAGGGAAGCAGAACTTGCCCTTCTCCATACTCACCAAAATATTGGGGTGAGTAAGTGCTTATACAGGCTCAGGAAGAAGATGCAAGCAGAATGCTACATCTCTGGACTGCTTGACTCAATGGGCAGAGTTCCGACAACACCTACAGATTTGAACAGGGTAATGCAGGACTTCTATGTCAAGTTTTACTCCTCCTCTTCATCTCCCTGAAAGGAGTGCTTTAGGGAATTTCTGGGCACACTCTAACTTCCCATGCTGTCTGCTGAACAGATAGCCTCCCTAGAAGCCCCTATCTCCCTAGAAGAAGTCTTCTTGGCCCTTTTAGCCATGAATAGGCGCATATCCCTTGGGGGGACGGGATCTTGCTCAACCTTTATCAAGACGCTGATTAGGTTTTTGCTCCTTTCCTTTTGCACACCTTCCAAGAAGCCCTCACAGAAGGTCATATACCCTTTACCCTGAGTGAGGCAGTGATTTCTGTCCTCCCTAAGAAGGGCAAAGACCCAGCACTTCCAGGTGGCTATTGCCCTATACCCAGCATGTCCAGGTAGCTATTGCCCTATTTCCCTGATTAACGCTGATGCCAAGGCTCTGCCGAAAGTCCTGGCTGCCAAACTGGATGCCATCCTCCCTGTTCTCATCCACCCTTATCAGGTGGGCTTTGTGAAGGGTAGATTGGGGGCTGGCCATCTCCACTCCATCATCAATCTCCAGCACAAAGCCAAATCTATGTCATCCCCAGCAGCGGCCATAACAATCAAACTTTAAAAGGCCTTCGACTCTGTCGAATGGACCTACCTGTTTGAAGTGATGCACTCCATGGGGCTCAGGCCCTCCATTGTGTGGGCGGTGCGCACCCTATACAGAGGCTTTACAGCCAGAGTCCTGACAAACAGTACCCTCTCTGATGCATTTGCATGCCAACTGGGCACCAGGCAGGGTTGCCCCCATCTCCTCTACTGCTTCTTCTTCTGGTCATTGAGCCCCTGGCTCTGGCCATATAATACCTCACAGCAAGGCTTCAGTTAACTCCATTTTGGGAGTATTTGATTTTCAAAAATAAGGCAAGGCAAGGCAAAATTTATTTAAAAGACGCCCAATTCCGGAGGCTCTGGGCGCCGTACAAATGTTTTAAAACAACCATATATAAATAACAAATATACAATTTATACACAATAAAAATACAAAATCAAAATCAGAGACATTACCATAAATATCAATTCAAACCTCAAATGCTTTAAAAAAAAAGGAAAGTCTTCAGCTGGGCCTTAAAGGTATCTACTGTGGGGGCTTCCCTGACCATAATTGGCAGAAAGTTCCACAGAACAGGAGCCACGGCGCTAAATGCTCTTATCGCCAGCGGATATCAACCGAGTTCTGGGAATGGCCAGGAAGCCCCCACTAGAGGAACGAAGAGGGCGTGGGGAGGGGGCAGGTAGCAGAAGGTCCAACAGGTAACCAGGGCCCCGTCCGTGTAGGGCCTTATAGGTGAAAAGACCCACCTAAAAGAGGACTCTCCACCTGACTGGCAGCCAGTGCAGTTTGCGCAAAACCGGTGTAATATGACAGGACTTCTGCTGTCCAGTCAACAACCGGCAGCGTTCTGCACCAGCTGCAGTCTGCGGAGAGATCCTCCTGTGACCCCGAGATAGAGCTCGTTGCAGTAATCAAGCCTTGATGTGACTAAGGCATGTATCAAGGTAGGGAGGTCCAGAGGCAGAACAAGGGGCTTAATCCTGGCAATGTTTCTGAGATGGTAAAAACAGGTACGAACCATGGAGGATATTTGAGCCTCCATGGTTAAGTCCCTGTCCAGAATCACTCCCAGATTTCGCACCCAAGAGGAGGCCTTCAATGACACAGTTCCAAGAACAAGCCCAGTTCCTGTGTCAGAGGCCTGATATAATAAGGTAAAATTACTAAAATAAAGGGGGAGGAAGTCATTGACTTCCAAATGTAAAAAAATAAAATTGGATGACTTCTAAAATTGAAAGCATAGAAGCTAAGAAATGCTGGATTTTTCCAAAATAAATTAATTGTACTACTAATATTTATATTAACATCCATAAATTGATCCATCCTAGAATACTGGCTTCCAAACTGTGGTATCTGAGAAGTATTTTCACTTTGAAGAAACTGGAATGACTTTCAAATTTTGACTCATGGAAGTATTAGGCTTCTACTAAAAATAAATTAACTGAACCCCTGCCGCCCAGAACTGTCAGGCATCTAGATGGAGGAGGCAGATCACAGAGACCTCCTCTACATAGATGATATTAATTCTTCTGGCTAATGCTGAGTGATCAGTCGGCCCCCTTCAGTTACTGCTGACAAGGTTCTCTGATCTCAGGACTTCGTATTAATCACAGTAAGTTAAACATTTTCCCCCTAGATGCCGAGTGCAAGAGCTAATATCTCAGGGGTGCTGTGACAGTAGTGCAGTACAGGGATTACCTACCCTGGTATAAAACTTACCTAGATTGTGACAGACCTGTGCAAAGACAACCTCACTCCTGTTCTGGTAACACTGCGTTTGCATTTTGTGTGGTGGAAGCTAAAATAACAGCTATTAAGATGGTTGCGGCACCTAAACTGCTCCATATCCTTTCTCACCTCCCGAAGGAGAACCCCACTTCTTGGTTTTCAAAATAGAATCACTAATGGGCAAATCCTTATTGGAAGTCTGCCAACAGTGTTTCAGTAGGGCAAAACTGAGGAAACATTAGTCAAGGGGGGTGGAGACTCCCACACTTTACCAACTACCACAAGGCCTTCATCATAGTCCAAACAGAACAAGCATTTGTCAATGCCGAATGTTTGCTTGCTGGCATTGGCATTGATGTAGTGTAGGAGTTAGAGAACTGCATAATAGGAATGGCAGTGAAGTATTGAACTGAAGCCAACCCCGCCGCCACCCTGCAGAGACTGACAGGCATTGGGGTGTGCCTTTCAGTTGTTAGGCATATCGGCCACGCCATTTCACCACACCCTACCCTGCAGACACCGACAAGTGTCACGGGTGTGCTCTTAGCTCACCCCCTATTCCATCAGGAAATATGGTGAGATGGGTGTTGTATAGGAGAATGGAGTGAACTTTGGGGCCGAAGAGTTCAAGGCACACCTCGATGCCTCTCACTGGCTGCAGGGTGTGGAATGGTATGAGCATTACAGGCGAGAATCACAAGTCACACACCTGATGCCTGTCAATCTCTACAGGGTGGGGCGTTATGGTCGGAAACCCTAACGTCTCAGGCATTCGTTGGCATTTTCACTCCACATTTTCAAAGTGGGTTTTGTGTGACCCCCACCTTATGAACAGTGGCAATATCAGTTTGTTAGGCGAAAGCTGATTTTGCACAGTGACTACGCCATTTGGCACCACAGATGCGAAAACACATTTCGAACAGGATGTGAAAAGTGACAGCTGTACTGTTCATGGGGAGGTGGAAAAAATGGCAATGTTGAAAATCTGCAGTGAAAATATTAAAGAAACTGGTGAATTCAGGAGTGTGTAGAAACTGGGCAACGCACACCCATAATGCAATTAGTCTGGGGATGTTTTACAGCAGATTGTCAACACAGGCATTTTGGAACCTCCGCTCATGAAGAGTGTCACTGTGATTTTCTTAATCTGTCCCGAACAGTGATTTCCCACAGCGACCACGCATGTCTGCGCTGGAAGTGCGAAAACACATTTCGACCATGGTGTGAAAAATGACAGCTGTACTGTTCATAAAGAAGTGTGGAAAAATGCCAGTGTTGAAAATCTGGACTGAAAATATTAGAAATCCATGAACGTATGCGGGTGCGTGGAAACTGCGCAATGGTCACTCGTAACACAGTCATTTTATGGACTTTTTTCACCAGACGTTTAACATAGCCATTGTAACACCTCTGCTCATGACCACTGTCACTTTTCTTAATCAGTTTTCTTAATCTGTCCCGAATATTGATTTCGCACACCGACTGCGCCATTGTGCGCTATATGCGCGGAAACACATTTTGGCCAAGATGTGAAAATGACAGCTGTACTGCTCATAAGGAGGTGTGGTAAAATGGCAACGTTGAAAATCTGGAGTGAAAATAGTGAACATTCACGAGCGTGCATAGGAGCAGCACAACGCATGCTCATAAAACAGTCATTTTTAGGAATTTTTTCACCAAATTTTCAACATAGCCATTTTAAGACCTCTGCTCATGAACAGTGTCACTGTGATTTTCTTAATGTGTCCCAAACATTGATTTCGCACACCGACTGCGCCATTGTGCGCTACATGTGCGGAAGCACATTTTGAGTGAAATATGGAAAATTACAGCTGTACTGCTCATAAGGAAGTGTGGTAAAATGGCAATGTTGAAAATCTGGAGTGAAAATATTGAAAATGCGCGGACTTACGAGCGTGTGTCGGAACAGCGCAACGCATGCTCATAACACAGTCATTTTATGGAGTATCGTCACCAAATTTTCAATATAGGCATTTTAGGACCTCTGCTCATGAACAGTGTCACTGTCAGTTTCTTAATCTGTGCAGAACACTGATTTCCCACACTGACCACGCTATTCCGCGCAAGTGCGAAAACACATTTCATCCAGGGTGTGAAAAATGACAGCTATACTGTTCACAAGGAGGTCTGAAAAAATGCCAATGTTGAAAATCTGGGGTGAAAATATTGCAAATTTGCAGCGTTACGAGCGTGCGTAGCAACTGCGCAACGCATGCTTGTAAAACAGTCATTTTTTTGATTTTTCCCACCAAATTTGCAACATAGGCTTTTTGAGAGCCCACCTCATGAACACTGGCACTGTCATTTCGTTAATAAGTCCTGAAAGGTGATTCCATGCAGTGACTGCAAAAAATCACCTTTTGGGGGGCCGATTAACGCCATGACAGTGAAAGAATTCATGAGGAGGGGTCCCAAAAACCCCATGTTAAAAATGTGGAGGCAAAATTCCATACAATGCCTGAGATATGCAATAAAGTTGAAAAAACCCTATGTATTACATTATACAGCTTACTGGCATTTCCTCAGTTCACGGTCGGCTTTGAAGAGTGCAGACGTATTCCCGGTCCACCGAAGATCGTCGCACGAGTCAGAGAGTAAGTATGAGGTGAGGGGTGTGTGGGGAGGCGGGGTGCGCAGTGGGTGGGTGCGGGTTGTGGGTGGGGCCCGGAGACAGCCGAGGACAATTTCCTTTGTTACTGGGGTTAAAAGAAAAAAAAAAGACTTTCGGGACCGTTTTTATTTACAGGGGCATGTTGCCACGGAATCTTGCTTTGAGGGGGCAGCTGTAGCCTGGATGATTAGGCACCCCATCGGCAAACAAAAAGGGTATTTTCTGCCGACGGGATTGGGCACCCCGCCGCAGACAACAAAAGGGGAATTCCTTCTGCCAACAGGGATTGGGCACCTCCATCGGCAAACAACAAAGGGAGGGGATTCCTTCTGCTGATGGGGATTGGGCACCCCATCGGCAGACAATAATATGGGGGTTCATTATGCCAACGGGGAGTGGGCTCCCCGTCAGCAGATATTCATGGTGGGGCGGGGTTATATTGTTTGCGAACATGGCGGCAAGCTGCCGCCATGTTCACAAACAATATCAGGGTCCCTACATCCCGCCCTGCAATGACTGGTCACTCCCTCAATGCAGCGAATGGCTGATGCTGCAATGACGAGGCGGCCCCTGATTGCAGCGGCTAAATTGTCACAAGTTGGTGGCAACGTTCCAAAATACTGTCACCGGCTTTGTCCCCCATTATTGGTGGACATCACACACGCCCCAAAATGCCGTGACAGTATTGGCCTCAACAGTGCCGCACCTCCAGAACCTGCTTTGGCAGCAAGCTGCTGCAATACGTTTTCTTGCGCGGCGTGCAAGCAAACATAAAAATTGTTCCCTCCCCTGGCTGGTAAACCCATGTGGGTGGGAATGGAGGGCTGTGTCATCTTAGCACCGAATCCCAAGCCTCTCCTATAAGCTTGCAAGAGAAAGGGACTCCCCACCCACCCCACCATCCATCTCCTTTAAGTACTGGAAACAGATTTCCTCTGCTGCATCTTCAAAAAACCCCATCATGCACACCCCCATATGGAACAACGATACCCTCTGCATTGCACACAAAACCATCGTGGGGAGGCATTGGCAAGAGAAAGGTATCCTTACTGTCCAAGACCTGTGCCCAGAGGGCCAGCCCTACCTCCATTCCTATGCTGACATCTCAATACAATGTGACCTCCCACGTGGGATTTCTGGCTCTATTTACAGTTAAGATCCCTTCTCCTGTCCCTTCTTAAAGAGCACTCCAAACAAAAGCAGGAGAACCCTCTGTCCAGATGGCTTTGAATACCTATTAGGTATCGGAGGTTATTCACGGGTCATTAAGAGATGTGGACTTACCTCGTACACTGGTGGCTCAAGCGAAATGGCAGGATGAGTTCCACTGTCCCATCTCTGACCAACAGTGGCGCATTACATTGCACCAGGCACATACATGCTGTAAGGACACCAGGGCCCAGCTAATTCAATTAAAGATCCTCCATCGCTGGTACAGAACCTGCAGATTCTCAGGCAAGTGGCAGTATACCACTCAGGTAGATGCTGGTGCTGTAACCAACATGTACATGAAGGTACGTTATCTCACAACCTATGGACCTGTCCCCTAATCACTAGTTTCTGGAAGGCCATTCTGGACAACTGCAAATGACTCTGCCGGCATCCATGGTTTTTGATGTTCCTTTACCCCTACTGGGGATCACACCTTCCAGCACTCCAAAAAAGACCCTTAGGCCAAATGGGCAATTGCAGCTACTATGATAGCAAAGTGCCTTCTGCTGAGACGTTGGAGAACCCAGGAAATCCCAGATTCAGGCTATGTGACAGTTGGTTTCCTTCAAGCAGCTTTCTCACTTAGCGATGGGGAAGATGAACCAGTATACTGCCTCCTGGGTCCTGTTCCTGAACCTCCAGACCAGCTCCCTCCCTGACATTGTACAAGGGAACTGCTGAGGCTTCCTAATTCCATTTCCACATACCTGATGTCATTTGTAGGTGCTCCCCCCTCAAGTTTTTACTGTGGGGGAGAAGTTTAACTGAAACTGATTGTGTGTTGTTTTTTGTGCTGTGTTTGCATATATATTCATTCACACTCATAATGAACTATTATTGTTCCCACTTATACACGTACTTTAACTCATTTTAATGCTAGATTATAGTTCAACACTGTCATGTACTGTTGTTTTGGTGTTTGTTTGTTAAAAGTTTCAAGAAAAAGTTTAATGTTAAAAAAAGAGAAGGTAGCCTGCAGTTTTCCAGTCATCCTGGCTCCTATGGCATGGAGCTTAGGCAGAATGAAAGGAACCTGAGAATCCACAGAAGACCAGAAGAGGTGGTGTCAAGATAACAAGGCCAGATGCAGTGAGCTGTGTAATCCTCATACCAGTGACTGCTTTGCTCTGTGACACCAAGACCGAGGAGTAAGGTGCTGCAAGCTATTTTTCTACCTCATTAAGTTAGGTGCCCATGGCCAGGTACTGTAGCATGCCAGCGGCGAGGTTATAGCCCTCGCCCTATGTTCATGAAGGGCTGTATTACTGTGTATAACTACTTTAGGGACACTGATAAATACTGCAGCAACCCCTAGTTTACTTCACGGCTGTGAGGTGGCAAGCACAAACTGTATATGTAACCCCTAGATGGCGCTATCCCAGGGGCTACTACCCCTGCCTGATTTGCCACTAACAGGTTGAGGGGCCTGGATCCAATGGCGGGTGCCTCCACCCAGAGGTCAGGGTTTGCAATAGTTAAACTTACTTGGTCACAGCCCTCTGGGACACTGCAACCCCTTTCTTCCCACTAGTGGCCCACACAATATATCAGAATTACCTTCACAGTATACAGTTACCCCAGGACTAGTTCCGCACTGGGACCTCCTGAAATAAGATACAGTGCAACAATCACAGTACAGTACTTTAACATAGACAAATACCTCAGGCAGTATAACTTTGCTGAAACAAGCAGCTCTGATTTATTTAGGGGATATAACAAGGACAGGGGAAATCAGGTTAATTAGCTTATCACTTTACTATCTACTCTATGGCTCTGTGCATAGGCCTATCCCTACCAGTTACTGTCCCTGGGTACCCAAGCCCTAGTGGCTAGTCCAAACCGTGGCAGCTGGTAGAGGGCCTTTCACACAGTGAAAAGAAAATTAGTTTAAACAGTCAGCAGTACAGTGATTCCATTTGGATTTAATGTGGCAATTCAACGGGAGCTACCTGAATTAGTACTCACGACCTCCAAACAAGATAGGGTCCTTCAACGTCCAGCAGGGCTACTCTTGAGCTCCACGAGACTCTTCACACATTTATATGGTAAACAGTCACAGGCAAAGTCCTTTAATGGCAGCAGGATTCACTTGAGCTGCACAAGCCTCCTCACACATTTATATGGTAAAAAGAAAGAGTACTATACCAGGCAGGCTGCTTCTCTATCCCGATCGCAATTACTGCACAATACCCGGGAGAACACACAGCAGATTCAGTTCCTGACAGATCGAGTGCAATTCAACAATTTCTCCAGTCTTCTACAGGGTGAGCCTGGTTTCTACTCTTCAGAGATCCCTTGATTCTCTTCACAGGACGGATTCAGTCCTAACAAGTAGTTACACAAGCTGCAGACCGGAACTCTGGGCCTTACACACATTTTTTGACTGAAACTGTGCACTGAAGGAGCACAGGGTTTCTTTCCTTCACTGCCAGAGCTAAACTGAAACTCCAACAGACAAAACCGGCACTTCCTTTGAGTTCCTCCCAGTTCTTGGCTGGATTGGCTGTCACTCACAATAGACTGCTGCTGTTGGTCCAAAAGGCGCAAGTCTAAACTACATCTCCCAGAGTCACTGCCCATACAATCCTCTTGTGGCTGGCTCAGATTACGAGTCCAAGTTCTGATTCGTCCAAGGCACCATTTTAGAGCTAGCTTACCCCACACTGATTGGTCCAGTTCAGCAGTTCAAAACTAGAATGGGGAACTAGGCAGACACAGTTCTGACTGCAAAGAAAGCAGGTTAGACAAACTGTATTTTCATATTACTCTAAATTATTTCTGGCAAACAGTTACATCTTTCAGATAGGTTCCCTTTGTACTCCTAGTGACTGCAAAAATGGAGTGAATTGGCAGCAGTTCGAGTGGTACTCAAACAGAGAAACACACAGTCCCCCCATACAAACTAATTATGTCTGCAAGCAGACGGCTCTTAAAGAGACAGTACCAGAGGCTCTAAAAACACTCACTGTTAAATGGCTTAAACGCCAAACACCATTCAGGCTTGGAGCATTCAAGCAAGCTCCTGGAAGTCTTTTGGGAACCCCCATTTGCAGGGGGGTTACACCCTTCCTGGCCTGGGAAAGCTTGACGCCCACGCCAAGCAAGTACCCTTAAGTTTCAACTGCAACCATATACATTTGCATTAGGCTCACACATGTAATCATCAGTCAATACATCATTTTACCAAGAACACATTTCTGAAACATTGCGTGCCGTCACTCTTTACACAGTATTACACACACATTGTACCATAACTCAAGTTATTACCTCTTGTACATGAAACCTGAAGAGAGGGGCCCTTCCCTATCAGTTACCTTGGGGCTGGACGGGGCAAGGGCACCATACTTAGAGGGCAACACAAGTAACTTGAGTTAGCACTGATGCTCAGTTTGGGCAATGAGCTCGGGGACACATACACTCCTTTATGGACAACATTGAGAGGCAAGTCCACAGGCCTCCCAAGTGAATCATAACTGAGGTGCACCACAGGCTTTACAGCTCGACCAGTCTTTCTAGGGGAACTGTTACAGTCTCTGCACTCTGAGCCTCATTTTCAGCATTGTCCTCACTTGTCAGGGAGTCTCCCTGGGGTAGAGAGGCTAGAACTTGGGGCACTTTCAGCTCCAGGAGTTACAGTTTCTGAGTCCACAACATTTGGCTCGCATGGAGAGCTTTGGACACTGGCAGTGGACTGTCAGGGCACTCAAAATACTCTTCTTGTTCGGGTATCACCAGTCTGCCCCAATCTATCATTTTCCTCCTGAAAGCTCAAACAGTTCAACCATGCACTATGATTCCATTTCATCTGATCTGATGCTTTGCACTTCACTTTCTGGGAGCATTGGCTCCAGGATGAAGCTGGGGCTTAGACAGTCCAGAAGGCCCAGCTGGCTCCAGTATTGACTAGGGATTGCCCCAAATAATTGACTCAGTTCGATAAGAAGGATAGTATTCAAAGTCACTCTCACTTTCTTCTGATATGGACTGACAGTCATGCTCAACTGGGACTTGTGCAGGGGAACACTTTAACTCTGCTTCTGTAGGTGCAGACTTCCTTGATCTTTTCTTAGCAGCAGCTCTAGTCACTGGTCCAGAGGGGCATCTTCTGGGGCTCAGACTCAATCAGGATTTGTCCAATGGGCAGTAAATGATTTCTATGCATTGTTTTTACATCTTTTGAATTGTTCTCAGGCCTTACTTTGTACACTGGCAGATCATCTAGTTTGCCCACTACAATGTGAGGGAGATGGTGCCATCTGTCAGCAATCTTGTGTTTGCCATGCATTCCCAGATTTCTTAGCAATACCCGATCTCCCTCCTGGAGTTCCTGTGCTTTCACCTTTTTATCATACCGTTCTTTGTTGGCCAGATTTCTTTTGGCAGCCATGGTTTGAGCCAGTTGGTACACATGAGTTAGCTGGGCCTTTAACTTTTGCACATACTGTAAATAGTTGTCAGCTTGAACCCCATCAGGAGAGACCCCAAAACACACATCTACTGGTAGTCAAGCTTCTCTTCCAAACATCAGGCGGTAGGGGGAGAACCCAGTGGCATCACTTTTGGTGCAGTTATAAGCATGTACCAGGGTGCTAATTTGTTGGCTCCATCTAGGCTTGTCCTTTGGGTGCAGGGTGCCTAGCATATCTAGCAAAGTGCGTTGAAATGTTCAGGCTGTGGTTCCCCTGGGGTGGTAAGGAGTGGTTCTGGACTTTCGACTCCCCACAGAGAAAGCATCTCTTTGATCAGACGACTCTCAAAGTCTCTCCCTTGATCAGAATGGATTCTTTGTGGAGCCCCATAGTGAACAAAAAGTTTTCTACAAGTACTTTGGCCACAGTGGATGCTTTCTGGTCTTTGGTGGGAAAGCTTGGGCATATCTCGTGAAATGGTCAGTGACCACCAGCACATTACTGATATTTCTTTGATCTGACTCCAAACTCAGAAAATCAATACAGACCAGCTCCATGGGTGCACTGGTGGTGATGTTAACAAGGGGGGCAGCCCTCTGGGGCAAAGTTTTCCTCTGTAAGCAGCGACTACAAGTTCGAATGTGTTGCTCCACATCAGCCCCCACCTTAGGCCAATAGAATCTGGATCTCACCAAGTCAAGTGTTCTGTCTATACCAAGGTGCCCCATGTGGTTGTGCAAGGACCTCAGTACTGAGTCTCGAAAGGCAGTGGGCAGCACTAGTTGTTGTTTGTCTACTTGTCCCCTCTGTCTACTGTTTCTCTGTATAACAGTTTATTGATCAGTTTCAGCTTAGGACCTTCTTTGTATAACAGTGCAGTTCTCAAATCAGTGGAGCTAATTTGGACACATCTTTCCTGCATAGAGGGCTTCTAAAGCTGCTTTGATCATGGGATCGCGGGATTGAGCCCGCCAATACTGTCATTGTCCAGCTGAGGCAGTGCACCAATGTCTATTGCAGAAAAGTGGCAATAAGCAGCAGGTATGCAATTCTCAGAGGCTCCAAGCAATCCACCATGCAGTCCACTGCGTCCGTGACATTTGTTCCTCCCTGTCAAACTTCCGCAGAGTGCCCAAATGTCAGGTTCTGCCAATCGGACCCAATCATTCTGGGGAACAGGCCTCCGGAGAGAGCATCAGCATCTATGTGGTTCAGACCTGCTCGTATTCGAGAGCATAGTCATGTAGATAATGCAGAAAGCCACCTATGGCCAGTGGCATCCAACTTAGCTGAGGTCTGCACATAGGTCAAAGGATTATTGTCAGTTTTTACTAGTATTTTAGCCCCATACAAGTACTCATGGAATTGGTCAACAAAGCCCACTTCAAAGCTAGGAACTCTAACTTATGTACAGGATAGTTCTTTCGGATGGGGTCAGGCTTCTACTGGCAAAGGCCACTGGTCTCAGGCCATTCTCGTGCTCTTGGTACAACACAGCCCCAACCCTTGCAAGCTAGCATCAGTGTGCAGGATGTAAGGTTTTCTTGGATCGGCATAGGCCAGCACTGGAGCATGGGTAAGTTGATATATGATCTCATGAAAAGCAGTCTCACAATCAGGAGTCCAGCGGGCCCCAAATACTTCACTCAGATGAAAATACACTTTCAGTCTTGAGGGGCGCTGACTTTTGGTATTTTTGTGGGTTGGGGATACCCTTGAGTAAGGTTAAGTAAAGGGCGATCACTCTTGAATAGTCCTTGATGAAGCGCCGATAATAACCACAGAATCCCAGGAATCTTTGCAGTTCTTTTAGATTTTTGGGCTGTGCCAGGTGGTCAAGGCCTCAACTTTACTTGGGTCGGTCTCTATTCCCTCGGTGGATACTATGTGTCCCACATACTTTACTGATGTTTGAAAGAATTGACACTTTATCAATGGACAGTTTAAGACCAAAGTCCTCCAGTCGGTCCAATACCTTAAATAATCTGCTCTCATGTTCCTCCAGTGAGCTGCCAAACACAATAACATCATCTAGGTATACCAGGCACTCTAGTAGTTCATGTCCCCACTGCACGCTCCATCAATCGTTGAAAAGTGGCTGGGGCACCTGAAATCCCTTGAGGCATCCTCATGAATTCATAGAGCCAGGACAGATAAAGGCTGTCTTCTCACGGTCCTCTGGGGCCATCAGGATCTGGTAGTACCCACTGCGGAGATCCAACACAGAGAACCACTTGCTCCGCTTAGGCAGTCCAAAGCATCCTGAATGCGGGCATTGTGTACTGATCAGGGATAGTCCGCTGGTTTAAGTGCGATAATCCACACACATCCTTACTGTCCCATTCTTTTTCCTCACTACCACAATGGGGAAGCATAAGGGCTTCTGGATTCTTGTATTACACCAGCAGCTAACATCTCTTGCAGATGCGTCTCACATCATCTCTGTCAGCAGGTGCCAGGCGTCGAGACCTCTCAATAAATGGTCTTTCGTCATGCAGCCGGATATTGTGCTCAGCTCTAGCACGCATCCTACGTCCCATTCCTTTAAAGAAACACCTGGTCTCTCTGGGCAAGCTTCTCACTGATCCTCACTTTCCATTCAGCTGGCAACGGGAGTCGCGAAATCAAACAAGTCAGATGTTACTCTGTCATTCTTCTCCTAACTCTTGCTGCTGGGTAGCACTGCAGTGTCTGCACAATGCACATTAGCCAGGATGCAACCTCTATTTACTCGAATGTCTCTTTCAGACACATTATGAACTTGGACCATTACCCTTCTGGCATAAGCATGGGCTCTAGCGGGCAAAATACTAGGCTTGACCAGCAGTCCCTCTGGCAATTTTCCATCGCCTGGTGCATCCAACATTAATATTTTATTCTTAACATCCTTTCTGATACGGACCTCCCTGTAAGGTACACTGGGCATTTGGCGCAGGATCAGAGACTCAGGATCCTCTTCCATACAATTCGGACCGGTTCCTCTGGTTCTATTTTTCAGCATCTCTGTGCCTCATAGGCCTTCTTAATTAAAGCTGGAACTCTTAAGCTCTACTAGTTTTGACCCCTGTTTTCATAACACAACTGTGCTAGCCTTCGAACATATGAGCATTTGTTCCAATCAACAAAGGACATCATCATACAGTCCAGTGGGGGACACACTAAGGCTAGAGTCTCTACTTGTTCGGCCACTCCAGCCATGGAGGTGGGGAAAGACAGCCAAATTCGGATATACCCGGAATAGGGGTAGGCCTTCTCACTTAACCCCATACATGCAGTCCTTCTAATGGTTGTAAGGGTACGTCTGACAAATGCTTCTGATACCAATCCTGGAACATAATTGTCACTTGGGAGCCACTGTCTAATACAGCTCTTGTAGACACTCCATTCACCTTTACAGTGGTCTCCATGGAGGGACCCACTATTCTGGACCAGTCTGGAGGCGATAGTGGGGGCCTGGGCAACTGACCTTGCCACAAAGGACGGAGTTAGCATTTTGGTGCCCTCACTGGGATCATTTTGTGCACCTCTTAACCACTGATTTGTTCTCCAAGCTCTCCTTGTAGCCTATATGCAACTTTGTCAGTGTCTTTTGGGACCGGCATTCCCTTTTCATGCCCATCCTTCCCACAATTATAGCAAAACATACTGGAGTTTGAGCGGCCGAGGCACCACACTGGGAGCCAGGGCGGGGTATACTAACTGGAAACCTTGGTGCCATCTCTGTCTCGCGGCGTGATAAGCATTTGGAGACATCTCAGTTTCTCCACTTCCATGGTCAAGGAATTGAGTTTGGAGCTGTTATCAGCAGGAGATACATGGTGGGTACCCCCACCCCATAGCAGATGCAGTCGGATATAGGTCAGGGCCCGTGCTTGCAGGCGTGGCCTTCATAAAGGGACTGTTTTTGAATTCCGGATCTCTCTCAACAGTTCGCCCCATTGTGGCATATCTTTTTCTGTCAGAGCACTCTTTGACTGCCAACCTCTGCCTCTGAACTTCACTTGATGGGCCACCCTCATTCACTCGGCCATAGCCGCAGCTATTGGTGCAGGTCCTCGAGGTCGCCTTTTCTCAACTCCTCGATCTCTCTCATTAACTCATCATAGGAGGGTGGGGATTCCAGTCGATTTGCCAGGCGTGAACTGAAGCAACAGCAGTTCTGAGAAGGGGCAGACTCTAAGGATCCTGTCCAGCCTGGTTCGGTCCAGTTCAATCGCTGGCAAACTACCCTTTCTGAGGCATTCTTGCAACAATTTTCCAGCCGAGATACATACACAGACAACAACTCCCTTGGTACTGTTGTGCATTTCTTACTTCCACCATAGATCCTCATCAGAATCTGGGCTCCATACACATTCTCCAAGGCCTCAAGATAGGCCTGTGCAGTCACTTCAGGGTTACTGGCCCATTTAGCATGGATGGTAGCCAGGGCAGGACCTCGAGGCTCTCACTAACCCTCTTTAGCTCCGGCTTCCGAGCATTGCCATTCTAGCACTTGGGGGCAACATAGTCTATCCAGGTCTCCCAGTCATCCTTCCCTTGGGGGTTGGGGAGGGTGCCAGAGAAGATCCTCAACCTTCGGTAAGAGTCGTGACTAATGGCAGGTGCAGAAATAGGAGTCTGCATTGGTTCAGCCACCATTACGGGTACTGGAGCGGGAGAGGGTGTTGGGGGAGGAACACCCCCAGGTGGCAAGAATAGTTTCTTCAAGTCCTCCACAGTTTTCCCTTCCCCCAGCAACCATTTAGCAAATTTCTCCTCAAAAGTTTCAGACAGTGGTGGGGGCTCATTCCCCACCAGGTCTTTACTGTACTTAGTTATCACTCTCCAGGCAGTGAGGGCTCCCTCTGGGGTAATGGTCTGTGGCACTTTGGAGCTATCTATGGGATCCTTAAACTATACTAGGGCCAGGAAAGTGTGGGTGAGCAGATTAGCATGCCGACCCACCACCACAGGGTTTTGTAAACCTTCCACCTTGGAAAGTACTCCTGTACAGTGTCCAGATGATACCCAGGGGATGTCCAGGATAAGCATAGCATTTTGGGGTCAATCTCCTCCCAGTACACCACTCCACCAGCCGGTGCACAGCCACTTCTGTCGGGGTACCCATTTTTTTCTTAACAGTGGTTCGTAAATATGGCCACTAGAGGACACACAATCCCAGCGGTGCCTCCAAGATGTAACCCCTAGATGGCGCTATCCCAGGGGCTACTACCCCTGCCTGATTTGCCACTAACAGGTTGAGGGGCCTGGATCCAATGGCAGGTGCCTCCACCCAGAGGTCAGGGTTTGCAATAGTTAAACTTACTTGGTCACAGCCCTCTGGGACACTGCAACCCCCCTTTCTTCCCACTAGTGGCCCACACAATATATCAGAATTACCTTCACAGTATACACTTACCCCCAGGACTAGTTCCGGCACTGGGACCTCCTGTGAAATAAGATACAGTGCAACAATCACAGTACAGTACTTTAACATAGACAAATACCTCAGGCAGTATAACTTTGCTGAAACAAGCAGCTCTGATTTATTTAGAGGGATATAACAAGGACAGGGGAAATCAGGTTAATTAGCTTATCACTTTACTATCTACCTATGGCTCTGTGCACAGGCCTATCCCTACCAGTTACTGTCCCTGGGTACCCAAGCCCTAGTGGCTAGTCCAAACCGTGGCAGCTGGTAGGGGCCCTTTCACACAGTGAAAAGAAAATTAGTTTAAACAGTCAGCAGTACAGTGATTCCATTTGGATTTAATGTGGCAATTCAACAGGGAGCGACCCTGAATTAGTACTCACGACCTCCAAACAAGATAGGGTCCTTCAACGTCAGCAGGGCTACTCTTGAGCTCCACGAGACTCTTCACACATTTATATGGTAAACAGTCACAGGCAAAAGTCCTTTAATGGCAGCAGGATTCACTTGAGCTGCACAAGCCTCCTCACACATTTATATGGTAAAAAAAGAAAGTACTATACCAGGCAGGCTGCTTCTCTATCCCGATCGCAATTACTGCACAATACCCGGGAGAACACACAGCAGATTCAGTTCCTGACAGACCGAGTGCAATTCAACAATTTCTCCAGTCTTCTACAGGGTGAGCCTGGTTTCTACTCTTCAGAGATCCTTTGATTCTCTTCACAGGATGGATTCAGTCCTAACAAGCAGTTACACAAGCTGCAGACCGGAACTCTGGGCCTTACACACGTTTTTTGACTGAAACTGTGCACTGAAGGAGCACAGGGTTTCTTTCCCCTTCACTGCCAGAGCTAAACTGAAACTCCAACAGACAAAACCGGGCACTTCCTTTGAGTTCCTCCCAGTTCTTGGCTGGATTGGCTGTCACTCACAATAGACTGCTGCTGTTGGTCCAAAAAGGCGCCGAAGTCTAAACTACATCTCCCAGAGTCACTGCCCATACAATCCTCTTGTGGCTGGCTCAGATTACGAGTCCAAGTTCTGATTCGTCCAAGGCACCATTTTAGAGCTAGCTTACCCCACACTGATTGGTCCAGTTCAGCAGTTCAAAACCAGAATGGGGAACTAGGCAGACACAGTTCTGACTGCAAAGAAAGCAGGTTAGACAAACTGTATTTTCATATTACTCTAAATTATTTCTGGCAAACAGTTACATCTTTCAGATAGGTTCCCTTTGTACTCCTAGTGACTGCAAAAATGGAGTGAATTGGCAGCAGTTCGAGTGGTACTGAAACAGAGAAACACACAGTCCCCCCATACAAACTAATTATGTCTGCAAGCAGACGGCTCTTAAAGAGACAGTACCAGAGGCTCTAAAAACACTCACTGATAAATGGCTTAAACGCCAAACACCATTCAGGCTTGGAGCATTCAAGCAAGCTCCTGAAGTCTTTTTGGGAACCCCATTTGCGGTTACATATATATCTATATATATATATAGATATATCTATATCTATATATATATATATATATATAGACATACACACACACACACATACATATATATATATATATATATATATATATATATATACATATATATGTTAAACAGGTTAAACTGCTGCTACATGTTGTTTTACTGCTGCTTATGGGCTCGGGCTGTAAATACTGATGGTATCATGGCCCTTGGCAGGGTTACAGTTGGGGCTTCTGACATGTAATTCCTTGCCATATTAATTGGTGTTGTGCATTGCACTTTCTAAATAAATGTCGGTGTTTCTGCAAGCATGTTATACCTCACATGTGGTGCCCTGTGTCCCAGCAATTCCTGTACATATGCTGCGGGACCACAGTTAAACAGAACTGAGTTATGCCTAACATGAGTTTGCTGTGATGTTTCAAACTAATATATTCCTGAGTTTATTTGCCAGGATCTGTTTATAGCAAGAGTGCCTTAAATCTAATTTTTGACCCACCCAAGAGTGACTCAGAGGAGCCTTTGCGCTGATGGGCCCTGGTGCCTTTAAGTGATGGAGAATGTAGAGGAGATGCACACCTGCAGATCACAGAGGCAGGGCGGTGAGGCCGAGCAGAGGAAGAGGAGGATGTTGAGTGGTCTCTCCATGAGGGGTACTAGTAGTGTCACTGGGCAGTACTGCTATGATGGTGTGGGACTTGAATGGGTGATGCCTCCTTGATCAAGCAAGAGGACAAAGAAAGAAAGAAAGAAAGAAAGAAAGAAAGAAAGAAAGAAAGAAAGAAAGAAAGAAAGACAGATCTGGAGCTGTTGGCAAGGGGTGGCTCCCAGTGAGAAGTAACCATCCAGATACCTCTAGACATGGGAGTTGCCCTCAGGCTGCGGCCTGCCCCCTTCCAAAGCATGGTGCATGCAAGTAAAGGGGGGTCTGGGGTGTTGTCACACATATACCCTTTTATATTTTAAGAATGTATTATCCATTATAATTACTAGTGAGCTCTCATAAGATATGGATTTTTGTGTTTGTCAAATGCCCTAATACATGGCTTTTGCATAATACTTGGGTGTGATGTTATAGACGTGTATTACACAGACAACCCACCAAGAAAAACACCTTAACAGTCAACTACTTCTGTTTCCTCACCTTTGACTAACCTTGTGTCTTAAAATGTTGATGTGTTGGCTACACTGTCTGTTCCAGTCTTCCCAGAGTGAGAGACAAAAGCATAAGTTTTTTTCAGACCATGTTGCATATGAAAAGAAAGCCCACTGGTCTTGCAGACATTTGGGGGCAGGGGAAGACATATAACATGGTGGGTAGAGAACTGGTTGTGGGGAAGAACCCCAAGTGTAATGCTAAATGGAAGGCACTCTAAGGTTAGAATAGTAACCAGTAACTGGCCTGGTGGCGCTGAGGGCTGAGGTGCTGGATGCCACACCTCGTGCTACGCCGGTGACCCAGGTTCGGGAACAGACTCAGGTTGTTGGGGGTCGGTGGGGTGAGGGAGAATTGAGCGTGCCTGCGGATGCTCTCTTCCCACTCTGGGTGGGATACCAAGGGTGCTTTCAGCGCGAAGCCCTGAAGCAGCGGTGGAAGCACGGGCTTTGGGGCTGTGACCTACTGGAGTCAGGGAGGGGCGCTGTTAAGCGCATAGCGAGTCAGCGTGCATCAGCATGTCATCAACCTGGATGTATGTCCTACGCGCAGGCGTCCCAGGGGGATGGGAGAAAAACAGGGGAAAAATGTAACACCCCTGGCCCTACGTGCATAAATGAAACTAGGGGATGGGATGCCATGGGGATTGCCCTGGCAGACAGAGTAGGAGGAGGTACGAGGCCTCCTCTGAAGCCGTGGGAGCTGAGCAAATAACAAAAAAAAGATTAGTAACCAGTGGGGGTGCCCCAGGGGTCGGTTCTGGGTTCTGTGATCTTCAATCTATTTATATATGACATTGAAGAAAGGGTCCTGGGCAAAATGTGTCTTTGTGGACAACACTAAAACATGTGTCAGGGTAGACAGTGAGGAAGGATTAAGGACATGAAAGAAGACCAAGAGTAAGTGGTCCAAGATCTGGCAACTCAGACAAGGCAGACTGAGTGGGGAAATGGCCCTTTTCTGACAACGAACTCTGGGGAGTACTAGTGACACCACTGACTACCCTTTTTAACAAATAATGGGAGGATAGTGTGGTACCTGAGGACTGTAGGAAGGTGGATGTGATTCCCCTTCACAAAAGTGGGAGCAAGGCAGAGGCAGGAAACTACAGACCTGTTAGTTTGACCTCGGTGATAGGGAAGATGATGGAATTACTTCTGAAAGAAAGAATTGTTGAGTACCTAGAGGCCAACGGGGCACAGACCCAAACGCAGCATGGATTCACAGTGGGACAGTCATGTCAGATGAATCTAATAGATTTCTTTGACTGGGTGACCAAAGTAGTAGACCAGGGAGGGGCTATGGACATGGCCTACCTAGACGTTATTTATTTATTTATTTATTTAAACATCAGTTTAATAACCTTTGAGCCAGGGGCTCATTTACAAAGGTACCTCGTCACATAGAGGACAGCAGACAGCAGCACAAGAAACAACAGTTAATACAGATTCAAGAAAGATACCATGCAGGGTTACAGTAGACTCCAATACATATGATAGCAAATAAGTTAAAAGTTAGGGTTGGGGGTGTGAGAGTAGGAGAGGAGGGGGTAAGAGGGAGAAGGGCTGGGGCAGAAGAAGAGGAAGGCCAGGAAGGAGGGTGGTAATGGGAGGAGGTAAGTAGGAAGGGAGTGCAGCTCAGCGAGCATTGTCAGTTTTTTTTTTTTTTTTTATTTACGGCAGGCATTTAGCAAGGCATTTGACATAGTCCCACACAAAAGATTAATAAACAAGTTAGTCAGCCTGGGAGTGGGTCCCAGGGTGGTAGCCTGGGTAAATAATTAGCTGAACAGGATGCAGAGGGTAATAGTAAACAGAGTCCACTCCAAAGAAAGGGGGGTTACTAGTGGGAGTATTGCAGGATTCAGTATTGGGGCTGGTCCTCTTTAATGTCTTTATAAGTGACATTGCAGAGGGACTGGAAGGAAAAGTATGCCTCTTTACAGATGACACAAAGATCTGCAACAGGGTTGATACACAAGGAGGGGTGGAAAGGATGAGAAGAGACTTGGCAAGGTTGAAGGAATGGTCACTAGTATGGCAGCTTAGATTCAATGCAAAGAAGTGCAAAGTAATGCACGTGGGAAACAAAAACCCAGGGGAAGAGTACACAACGCCGGGGGGGGGAGGGTACTAACAACAACAAAAATGGAAAGAAGCCTAGGGGTAGTCATATCAGATGACCTGAAGGTAGGTGGGCAATGTGAGAAGGCAGTAAGGAGGGCTGGGGGGATACTGGGATGCATAGGGAGAGGCATCACCAGTAGAAAACAAAAAGTTGTTATCCCTCTGTACAGACAGAAGGTAATAGGGTGAAGTGTGCTAGAGCCTCCTGACTTCCAAGAATTCCCATCTAGTACTGAATCAGGACAACATCCACAATACTATTTTAAAAATGTCAGGGTGTCCGAGGTGTGCACACTCCTGAAATGTATTCTTGAAGCTAAATCTTCTGCCTCTGATAGGATTGAGTTCAAACCTCTAAAGATTGCAGCACATGAATTGTCTTCCCAGTCACTAGAATTTTCAACCTGTCTCTCTAATCTTGAATTATGTGCAACTGAAAAGTGTAATTTAAAGTGGACAAGAAATTTGTATTAATTCATAGCAGTTTGTAAAGTTTGTAATATTCCTAGTAACAGAAATGAAAGACTTGCCTCCAATTAATGAGCCATAAAAAACAGTAATGTGAAATACTGTTCAGTTGTTTTCTTTTTATGGACAATATTCTTCACAGCTCTCTTCATAGAAACAGAAATTTGGAGTTTTCACTCTGTCACGGTTTGTGTACAGAATGCTAAGGATGAGGGATTGTCCTATCAGGCCCATGCTTAGAGTTCTGTGCACAGACCGTGACACATTGTTAAAGCTCCAGATCACTGGTTCCATGAAGAGAAATGTAACAGAATGCTGCCCGTTAAAACAAAGCGATGCAAAATACAGATTTTCACATCACTTTTATTTCAGGCACAGTTACATATGGATCATTTAGGCTTATTGATATAATTTCTGTAAATGGGAACACTATAAACCACTGCCTATTAGAAATAATTTCCTGACTTCTTTACATTTTCATAGATATAACTAAGGTCTTTGATATGGCTGATCACACCTTGCTTTGCAATAAGCTAAAAGGCCTGGGTGCATTAGATGCTGCCCATCCATAGTTTAAATGTTTTTTTGTGTAATAGACACCAAGTAAGGTTTGGACTAGCTCTCTCTGACCTTGCCCCTGTCACAGGTGGGGTTCCACAGAGCTTGATACTTGGGCCTCTCCTCTTCTCACTACATATTAACTCAACGCAGTTGCCTCTCATATGGCATGCCCATTCTATATGCAGACGACCTTATGTTCTTCTCTAGTGCCCATAATGTGCCTGACATAAGTATGAAACTGTCATCAGATTTGCAGGCTGTCCAAAAATGGATCAGTGAGAAAAGATTTCTTATGAATGCCACAAAGACTCTTTCCATGCTGTTTGGATCTCCCCTCATCTAAAGAGTAATTCAATCCCTGCTATGAGTGGTATGTGGCGGAGGTACTGTACTCCCCTTGACCTGTCCCCTCTTTCAACTACCGTACCTTGGTATTATGCTTGTCTCCTCTCTAGACGTCTCACTCCATGTGATATCCATCTGTAAAGCAGTTAATTTTTTTTTATCAATAACATTTTTTATTAGATTGAAATCAAATACATTTAACATACTGTATCACTTATGAAAACATTAAAATGTAGAATGCGAATATAACAAATACATATTTCTACATAGCATCTTTCAGAATCTCATCCATAACAAAGTCAAAAAGCTGTTAACGACACATAGCATTCTTGTTAGATAAAACTATCAATTAAAAGATGAAATTAATTCTAAATCCCAAAAGGAACTAATATCCCAAGGTAAATATTCTTATAAACTTTCAGGATTTAAGAAACTTATTCTGTAACAATAATGAATTATAATTACTGGTCATCAATTTTTAACATTGGATTAAGCAGTTGATATTTCCCGTAACAACCAGCTGGTTGTTACGAGATTCACACACTGCGATTGTCCTAGTGATGCCATGAGCATTCTTAGAGTGTGCGCATAAGCCAAGAGACAGCAAGTGAAAAAAATGGCATCAGATTTTTAAATAAAATCCACTCTTACTTGTCGAGTGCTGCATGTCTGTTCCGGGTCTCCTTGGTTCACGGATTAGTTAAATAAAGTGTTCCTCCCTTCGGTTCACCAGTAAAATGTGTAAAAGTAATGAAAAATCAAGTAAAAAAGTGTTTAGCCATGATTCTTTACTGAAAGGCAAATCAGTAATGCAAACACAGTCCCTTTCCACTGGAAGCCCTCAACATGTGGGCACGTTACCTAGAAGACCAACCGATAAAGAACCAAGAAGACCGTGCGGTGTTTTTAACATTTCAATGACTATAAAATCTACATTTTAGTGGACAGTTGTAGACAAGAAACTGTTTTTTTTTTCCCTCTGTACTCAATTTTCTATTCCCATAAATGTGTTCCCGACCACGCTGAATCCCTGTTCTTTACATGCAGTTGTGGACTCGTAGAGAAGGTCAGACATGTTCTTTTATCAGTTGTCTTGGTTTTATTTCATGTTGTTCTACTCATTAAAAACCCTGTTGTTCAAAAAAATCCCTTGTCTGTCCCTCTGAAGTTTAGTAATGCCCTTTGAGTTTGTTTTAAGGTTTCCTTGTATAATTTGTCTTGTCTGTTACAGTGGAGCTTTGCATTTGCATTGTATGTGATCTCCACTGCATAAAAAATTAATGCCAAGCAATTATATAAAATAAATCATGAGGAGGTGGTTTTAACTCGAATTGAACACAAACCCTCATCGAGTGATGCTTGAATAAACCCCTCGAGCTGTGCTCTCGGGGTTTATGTAGCATCGGTCGACTTGGGTGTGTTTTCAATTCTAGTATTCACCTCCTCATACATTATTCTCTATGTCTAAATTGTACTGTCCTAAATAGCAGTAGTTCCCCTATTACACATGTACTTAGTAGTGAAAGCAGTTAATACGAGATTAGGGCTGTCCTAGAAGACCTAGCCACAACCTATCTCCTATAGCCCATTGTGCTATAGTCCAGGGCATTCTGTTGCTGAAACTTACCTATGGTTTGCCTGTCTTCTCAATAGCCTCTAAAACTATATTAAATGGAGGGGATGCTGTATGCAACGATATCTGTTGCTTTGCACTTTCCTTAATTGACATGCCCACCACTGTACAATGTACTTGAAGCTCAGGTGGTTCCATCTGTCTGCACTTTGTGACCTCTTCTTGGGAGGAGTCATCTACAATACTATGCGGAACCAGATGCCTCTGTCTCTTGCCTCGCTCTTGATGCCCTGCAAGAATGCTTATCCACTGATATCTATCCACCTTGACTACTTAGTAGTACCAATGACCAGAGCAAAACTAGGGGGATATGGCTTTCTCAGTTTCTGCCCCTAAACATTGGGACGCTATTCCATCTGAAATCAACATTGTCTTACTGCTCTGACCTTCTGAAACAACTACTGTTCTCACCTGCTCCAAATGACTGCATGTACTTGTTTCTAGCTGCTGAATTTAAACTAGCTCTTGTTTATCTCATTGGTCACTTTTACACTTAGCATCGTGTTTGCATGCTACACTGAATGTATTACTAAAATTTCTTATCTTTGAAGTTATGAAGTATTGTCACTGTTTGATTGACTTGTCCTTTGGTATTGGAATGTAAACCTTATTTCCCATAGTTGTGTATTTACTCACTGTGTGTTTGATTGTGTACCCTGGAATTTGTCATGTATTGAATTTACTTGTCATTGTCACCAGTTTTCTTTGTCGGTTGTAATTCTCCCAGGTCGTGCCTGAAAATAGGTAAATATTTGTCTAGAGCATCTTACCTGGTAAATAAAAACTAATGAATGGGATATATTTTTCCCACGATTTCATACTTACAATATTTCTGAACCACTCAATTTTGGGATATATAAAATATGTTTGTCATATTATGGATAATATATAGTTCTTCGGTATTGGTGTTTGTGCGTTCCACTGCCTCAGTGACCCCTGTGGTGGGCTGAGGAGTTAGCTCCTTGACGGGACAATCTGAGTGCACCTGAGCCCCACAAGAAATGCAAGTCAGGAGACAGTCAGAGCATATTCCTTAAATAGTGCTTGGAGGAGGCAAAACTTGTCATCCAGTGCCCCCCCAAACCTCAGGCACATTACAGCCAATAGTGCCTGTGACTGCAACCTATAGCCCTGCCCCCTCATAAACAAAATCTAAACACCGCTATCCCTATCTTGCCCACCCCCTCATTATCCATACCTGCCTCCCATCCCATCACCCCTCCTTTGACCTTTTCCTTCCCACTCCCCTCCCCCCCCCCTTAGCCATACCCCTGACCCCTCTATTCTCGACAAGACCTCTGGCTGCATCTCGGAATCATGCTAATTTCAGCTAATTTCTAGTCATTCCACCATTCCCATCACCTAGAATTCTTTCCCTTACCTATAGCATTAGACACCACCTTATTATATCTTTCTTAGCCCTAAGTTTACTCTGACAAGGCCTCAGCTGCACTAAATGCCCAGTTCTCTTTCTTTATTTCCCTTCTTGTCTCACTCAGAGAACTGTTACTTGAACCTGATAACCTTATCTCCAGTCTTGTTTGTACCATTCTTTGCACTTCTTGTATGCCTTAGACGCCACACTGTATTTACTGAACTTATTGTATATACCGTACATTATTATATGTTAATGTATGTCTTGTTTACCATTGATGTGGAACCTTTTTAAATGAGTTTACAGCTCACAGATATTGTTAATCCGAGATTTAAATAAATAAATATTGTGTAAAAAAGTAATAACAAAACTGTGGCTTACTGATACTCCCACTGTGAAACAGCAATGGCAGAATTTAATGATAGAACTGTATGGCATGGAAAAGCTTACAACCAAACTGCAACACAAATTATCTGTATTTGAGTTATTATGGCGCAGATGGGTTATCTACATAATGGCAAAGCATAATGATTTCATACCATGAGCTGTTGTCCCAAAATACTTAACAACTAATCAGCTACTTCTTAAATGGTCTAAGTGCTTTTTTTCCTAACTGTAATATGTTATATACCTGCAGCTTAATATTGTGTTGTCTGTGTGCTGCATAAAAACTATTAAAAAGATATTTAAAAAAAGAACACAGTCCTGGAAGCTGGAGGAAAAGAGGGAGTTAGACAGTTGCAGGTCACCTTGAGCACTCCCACCCTGTAGCAATGCCCCCAGGGAGCCACTGTACTGTGGTTCACTACCTCCCTCTCAGATCCCACATGATTACGAACTCCAGGGGGATGCATGTCGAGGAGGGGTGACACTCTGGATTGCAGAAAAAATTCAGGCAGAGGTAGCCAGCAGCAAAATGTTCTCCCTCCCTCCCTGTCCCCAGCACCAAACCCAGTACTTTCTGCACCGTAGCTAGCCACCCTCACCACCACACCATGTGGCTGGCTCAGCAGCAACAGGCACAATACCCCCTCAAAAACCCTCTTCCCAATCCCTCCCCTTCTCCTCACTATTCTCCCCTTCTGGTCACCCTATGGTACTGTCACCTTCGCATACTGTCACTATCCAGAAGGCTAGCCTATGAGGATAGCGCTCTGATGTGAGTCTCCATTTTGAAGGTCGCTCATATTCAGTTGCTATCCTCACATGATACTGTCAGTTGTAAGTGCCAGTTTCTTTACGGAGGGAGGGTGGGAGAGTCAGCAGTCCCATTCATCCTCTACCAGGAAAGACATACTGATCTGGCAACAGCTCATTTCCAGATGCATCTTGGGGGAAGGGGGTTGGGGTAAGGTAGAGAAATACAAAAAGATGCATAGAAAAAATACATAAACAGTAGTGGACATAAAATTAATTCAAACAAAATAAGGTGCAAAGTACAAAACACTACAGATGTGCAAATCAATATACTGTGTGTAGAGTAAGTAGTAAAAGTTTTTATTTTTATACAGGAAGGTTGTACAATAACACCATTAGGATTATACGTCCCATTTTTCAAGGTGCTCCTGTTAACTTTTTAAGTTAAGTACAGAACAACAGAGTGCTTAAGGTCAGTTCCTACAGAGAGATAAAACTGCCCTTGAACTGGGCAGAGCCCAACCCCAGTTGGGGCGGATTCCCAGCGCAACAGGGCTAGAGTGAACCATGGACAGCCAGTACAGAGGGCAGCCACTAGGGTCAGGGGTCATGGGCTGCTGCAGGAGGGAGGGGTCACGTCACAAAGAAGAGACTTAATAGAACAAATGGACAGGGCAAGGGAAGACCAGAGTTTAGGGAAGCCTATATTGTCCTTTATTCTGATATGTTTTATACCCATTTTTATTAAATTAATAATCTATTTTATTATCCTTGTCACTAAATAGAGTCACTCTCTTCTGAATCTTCAGCAGCTACTGCTCTTATTTTTCTTTCATACTACCTGGATATTCCATGATATCCGTTACACCATTACAGGGTGATTCAGAGGAACAGCAGGGAATGGTGTGTCTGATGCTGTGGAACATCTTAAAAATACGAAAAGAAACAGCAGAAGCTGGAAGGGAACACAATGCCAAATTGAGGGTGCCACATAGCTAATTAATTTAGCAAACATTTTATGTAGTTATTTATTAGCTTTTGATGACCAGGTAAGTGCGCTAGGCAAGAAACCTGCCTATTTTCAGGCACGACCCAGGAGAATACAGGTACAGTGATGCAGCAAAGACATCATTGACAATAAAGAGTTACAAAGGCAGAGATAACTGTCAGGACAATTTTGGTCAAAGCGTATCAGAAATACATGACTGAAATGGAAAAGAAAATGGGAGAGTGTTTAACAGAGGTAAGAGCAATAAACTGTGAACAAGCTTGGTACAAGCTGCAGACCTGGGTTTGATTCCCACAGCCTCTTCGTATTTATTTATTTATTTAAGCATTTTACCAGGAAGGCATACTGAGCAGAGTACTGCTTGATTACAGGTGCGTCCTGGGGAAGGGGAGAACATAGGAAAACAGTTTACACAGTATAGACAAGAAAATATATAGTGAGAGAAATATTAACATTAGGATCTGGTTACATGTCAGTAGTAGCTTGAGAGAGACAAATTGGTAACCACAGTACGTACGGTATGAGAAAACACTTGAAGTCAGGATTGACAAGTGAATACATTGTGGATTGTGTAACATCTCTTCTTATGTGACCCTGAGCAAGTCGCTTAACCTCCCTGAGCTCCCACATCACTCTTATAAATGTGCCAAGTACGACATACCTGGTTACCAAAATAAAAAAAAAACAGTAAAAAAATGATTTCCCATTACTTTTAAAGTCCTCTCTGACATTACAAATGGCTTTATAGAAGAAGTGATACACTCAGTCATAAAAAAGGGCTGGAGCCAGGGGCGGAGTTTGGGGTGTGGTTTAGTATCCAGTTTTCACCACATCCAGAGGTAGCAATCCTAGAAGCAAAGGGCACAGGAGGCACTGAAGAGGCGGCTGCAGTCTGGATCTTCCTCACCGTGCCACACACACAGTCGCGCAAAGGGAGCTACTATTAACAGCAGTAATGGTCCAGGAGCCTTGGAAGGGCAACAGGAGAGGAGGCACTCAGGTAAGTCCCCCTTGGGAGAGGGTTCAAAGTATTCACCACTTTAAAAGATCATGTAAGACTAAAACATAATGGTTAATGATACAGAATTGATGTTATTTGGATATAAAGAAATGTTCAGTGTATCCCTAAAAATTAGGTGAACCCTATAGCAAAGTTTACCAATAGAAACATCACATTTGAATTCATATCCTACTAAAAATTCATGGTCATAGTTTAAAACAAATATAGAGTGCACAGTTCCTTGTCCATTTCTGAATTGCAGTATGAACTGAGTTTTTATACATATTTGTTTTTGTGAAAGTGATTTGACTAACTGTTTTTTGAATGTTGATTGGTTAATGGTGATTCCATCACTTTAATTAAAAAATCTGTTGGATGGGGTAATTAATGTATGATGTCACTTTTTGATTACTATTTAAACACTAGAAACATGTATGCCAGATTGTAACAAGCCCCCTTGAAGGCACATTGCTGAGGCGCTAGGGGCTTCCCCAGTGGTACTGAATAAATCAGCTACTTGGTTGAGAAATTTCGTTTGGAGATTTTGTATTTTGTATTTTCTAATCAAGAGCGCATACATACTTGGAGTTGTGTTTACGTTAAGGGTTTGTCACCCTTTGTATGCGACCCCCTTATAGTTTTTGAACGCAGCATTTTGCTTGTTGAATATTTAAAGTGACCCAGTTACATTTTATTTCAACCCAGTATATGTAATAATATATTGAAGGCAAGCAAGTCTAGTGGTTATCGCACTGTACTATGAAATAAGAGGTGTCCAGTTTAAATTCTATCACAGCCACTGGCTCACTCTGAATTACCCTCCAGGTAGTAGTGCCAGACCAGTGCTAGCGGCACTCATCAGTGGCCATGGGACAGGGTGACTCAAGTGTTTGCAGGGCTCCCAGATCAGATTGAAATTTTTCTCTGCAACTACATGGGGATTTTTCTGGTTTTCCTATAAATTATGCTTTTTCCAGTGGAAGAAATGCTAGTCAAAGGTAGTAATTTTTCTGTGGACTGCTCCATTTTAGAGTAAAATACAGAAATACCAGTAGCTCTGGGAGCCCTGTGTTTGGTATCTTTCTTAGGCACGTTCACACTACCACATTTGCACCATAGTGATTGGATCACAGTTGCTGCTGTGGTGCAAATGTGGCAAATTGGACACTTACCCAATCACGTTGCATCAGAGTTGACTCAGCTCCTGGAGCCACAGCTACATTGAGGATGCAGAGCGGATCGAGCATGTCAAGCTGCTGTGTGGACTGATGGCATCACTCACAGCAATGCAACTGTCATGGAGCCCATGCCCTGGTAAATGAACAGGAAGTAATGACTAGCAATGCAAGAAGCACCGAAGGAAGTCCGCCATTCCGATGTCCCCCTCTATCATGTCAAGCTGCATGATACACATATCCTGCCCTGAGATGGTCCAGAGATGATCTCAAGGTGTGTGACAGACATTTGGTGTTCAATGATACAAGCAGTGAATATGGTGATGTTGCCTGCCCCTCCTTTGATGTCAGCTGCAACACCTCCCCACTCCCCACGCTGTCAGCCACCTTCAAGCACAGGTTACATTGGTACTGAGCGAGCTGCTTGGAAACACTGTAGCATTCGTATAGCAATGCTCAATGAGCAAGAAGTGCAAAATTCAGTGCTGCAGCATGATGTGCAAACGTGTCTTTTAACGCAATGCAGTACTATAATTTAATATTATTTTTTTTTTAAGTCAAACTTTCTTAACATCAGCTTTCTGTGCAGGCTGTTTCACCCGTTAGGCAACTCCTGCCTCTGCTGGTACCTTTAAAGGTAGGTATCCAGCTCTGTCCTGCCATACAAAACCTCAGGACACCTCGCAAACCCTATGAGATTGTCACCCCTTCCCCCATGACAGAGCCCAGACTGGCCGATTGAGAACCCAACTGTATGTGATTCATCCATTTTCCAGGCCCCAAGGGTGGTAGGAATTGAATCCACATCTCCCCATGACATGATATCATCTGTCCTCTGCCACATGCTGTCCAGTTTGGGGGGGTTCCACTGTGTGTTTACCCACAATGTCAAAGCTGCCCCTCTATTCACAGAAGGCACTAGCAGGAAACCATCTCCCACTCACCTGGGGCTTAAGCCTGCTCCTGCAGCATGTCCAGTGTCCTTCCGGCCCAGGGCTGGGAGTCAGTTGCACTGCAAACCCAGGACTCCTGTATGACAGTATGATGGTCACAGCCAGTACCATCAGAAAATTTCAGAATGGAGCCTGCAGGCTTTTGGTTGTGTCAGACAATAGTACTTTAGCGCTTTGTGAATGATAGCTTGGTGAAAGATTTCTTGACAATGAAATATGCAATAAACGTTGATGCACCCAAAAGGAAAAAGGATCTGTTGTCACTTTAAGGACTACATAAAACCTGCAGCTAAATTGCCCTTCTTGGCCCCTACATTCCGTCATGATCTTTACATTCTCCAGAGGACATGCTATCGCCAATCCCAAGATATCTTGAATAAAAGCTCTCTGGTATAAACAGGGGATATGCAAGGGGCTGACTCAAAATGCAATTTATCTTCAAGTGTGACAGAGACAGGATCATAATTTATTTATTTATTTATTTGAATTTTGGTGACCGGGTAAGTCCACTGAGATAATTGCAGTCCCTTTTTCAGGGTCGACCCGGGAGGGGTAGAGAACAAAGCAGTACAAGAATAAAAATAAGTTATACAAGGTACAGAAGCAAGGATGATGCTAAATATGCAGAACAAGGTACAGAAACATATGCTACAAAGCACCGGCAAGGCAATATCAAATATAAACATTATATACAACAGCCGCAAAACAGTATGGTACAGAGTAAAAGTATCAGTGTGCTGAGGCTAGCTAGCAGTAAGGTTAAGCTTTATGAACACAACACATTTTATATAAAGTACAGGCTGGTATTTACATATATACAAATTATGCCTGACAGACATACTATCCAAATAGGACAGTCTCACTCTTGAAGCTGCAACCCAAGGAAAAGAAGGCTGGTGTAGGAAAAGAGATATCAGGTGAGACAGGAACAAGTCATCGAGGTTGAGAGTGAGGCATACAAGGAGGATTGGATCGCTGGGAGAGAGGAGCAGGATAGAATAGAGGGTGGAAGGGAGTTCCAATTGGAAATCACAGCAAAGGAGAAAGACTTACGTGCAGTGGCAAGATGCATATGGGGCTTAGTTAGCAGGGGGAGTGAGGCAGATCTGAGGGAATGAGGAGCTTGCCTCAGACGTACAAACTCACTGAGGCAGGGAGGGGTAAATTTGTGCACCAGTTTAAACAGGAGGCTAAGGGAGTGGTACCTTAACTTAGATGCATAAGGTAGCCATCCTAGTGCGGAGAGGATTGTACAGTGGTGCTGACGGGAGCTAACCCCCAGAATGAACCTATCCGCCCTATGATAGGACTTGGAGAGTATAGGCAGGGTCATGGGAGGCAGAGAGACCAGCAAGGGTGCACCATAAGTTAGGAGAAGTATAAAAGACAGTGTGGCAATCTTGAGGCAGGAACCAGAGGATAGGAGAGGACGTATCCTGTAGAGCAGGCCTAGGAGCTCGTTCAGAGATTTCGAAACATTGGAGGCATGCATTTTAAGAGATAGAGATGAATCCAGAGTAATACCCAGATATTTAAAGGAGTGGACATTTTTAGGAACATCACCAGAGAGGGAGGTGATAGTGAGGTGCAAGGGAGTGCTCTAGAAGGATGATAGGTGAGAAAATATCACACATTTTGTCTTTTTTGTATTCAGGACAAGTTGTCTACCTTGGAACCAATCCTCGAGTTGCTGAGAAGTCGGAAGACAGTGCACGGTTTACCCAGTCAGCATCCAGAGAGGAGCGATAGAGGATTGCATCATCTGCATGTAAGTGTACCGTTGCCCTTCCACAAAAGTTAGGTAGGTCATTAATGAATAATGAGAATAGCAAAGGGCCCAGAATGGAGCCTTAAGGAACACCATGACTTATGGGTTTCAGATTAGAGACAGAGCCAGCCTATTTTACACTTTGGGAATGGCAGGACAGGTAACTATTGATCCTGGATATGGCACTAAAGTCAAGGCCGAGGACCTGAAGCTGCTGGAGCAGAAGACCATGGTTCACCAGGTCAAATGCTTTTGTTAGGTCAACAAAGATGGCTCTTGTGATAGACCCATGGTCCATCGCATGGAAGATGTCAGAGGTCACCTTTATCAGTGCCATAAGGGTACTGTGGTTCCTCCTGAAACCATGCTGATAAGGGGATAACAGGTCGTGGAGTTCCAAGTAGTCCTGGAGGTGATTATACACAATTTGCTCTTGTATTTTTGCCAAGGGGCAGAGGAGGGAAATGGATCAGAAGTTATCAACAATGGTATTTGGTCCACCCTTGTGTACAGGAACAACTACAGTCACTTTCCATTTGTCAGGAACCGTATCAGTGAGAAACGAACGGTTGAAAAGATCGCGTACCGGGCGAGCAAGGGCAGGAGCTCCAAGTTTAAGAAATTTTGGCTCAAGGGAGTCGTGGCCTGGGGAGCTCTCCACTTGTAAATTGGCAAGTAGCCTCTGAACCTTTTTGAGGGAAGCCAGTTTCAAGTGAAATGCAGGGCGAGACCCAGAGTGGTCCAAAGAGAGTGGGTCAAGGTGGTAAGTAGTTATCATGCTGAATGACGAGGTGTATTTTCGAAGGTCCGAAAAGAAGTCATTAAACCCTGAAGCAATCAATGAGGGGTCAGTGAGAGTAGAGCCATTGGAGAAGATAGTACTGGGAACTTCAATAGTCTTCTCTTTTACTAGAGAATTGATCTGATGCGAGAATTCCTTTGGGTTAGAGAGGTGCTCAGTTTGTAGTAATTTGAAGTGAATGCATTTGGCCTTGTGGAGCGAGTTCTTACACTTATTTCTAAGCTGTCTATATACTTGCCAATCATTGTGCAGCCCACTTTTCTTATAGGTCCGCCAGGCCTTGTCACGTAGCGACATGAGCGACCGAAGCTCTTTTGTAAGCCAGGGAGCTTTAACACCCTTGGTCCTGCATAATTCATGAGTAGTAGAGCCCCAAGTGAGTTATGAAAGTCCTGCGCCCTTGCAAGTCATTATAAATATATATTGAGTCAGACTATGGCATAATCAATCTATACAACATCAATTTGCTATTTATAGATTTTAAATCTGCTGTTTGTTTGACGATTAAACTGTTTCTCTTTGATTACATCTGTTGACTTCACAGCTTCACTCGGAAATTGTGATGTCACCAGCACTACGAAAGCTGCTCTGTGACTGGTTCAGTACTTCACTGTGTGGAAACTAACCTACAACATACAACAACAATAAAAATAAAATTAGAAGAGAATCTTACTAAAAATTAATACACTGACCCAAAACAACATAACTTTAAAAAGAATAGGGCATGCCTTACAAATCAGTTATGCTTCTATGAGAGAGTGAATAAAAATATTAACAATAATGTGCCTGTTGATGTGGTCCATTTAGACTTTCAAAAAGCCTTTAACAAGGTGTCACATTGTGTACTGCCTGAAAAACAAACAAAATTGCAGGTTGATACGAAAATAACAACGTGGATACAGAAGTGGTTGTATAATAGGAAGCAGAAAGTTAGAATAAGGGGAGTCTGATCAGAGGAGGGGGATGTGACCAGTGGGGTCCTCAGGGCTCAGTCCTGGGCCCTGTGTTTTTTGTACTGTTTACTAGTGATCTTTATAAAGACATACATAACTGGATTATCAAGTTTGCTTATGACATCAAACTGGGGGAAAGGGGGGCATGTTGATACTAACCTGAATAGAAGTAAACTTAGGAATGATTTAGACAAAGCAGAGAAATGGGTCAAAATTAACAATATGCTTTTTAGCATAGAAAAATGTTCCATACTCCATTTGAGGAAGCATAACAGTAGACAAGATTACTACCTAAATACTAGATTAATTAAGAAAGTAAATAGAGAAAAGGACTTTGGTATACTTATTGACCAGGATCTGAACTTAAGCAGTCACTGCATCAAACGTGCCCAAAAAACAAATCATATCATAAATGGCATTAAAAAAGCCTTCATTAGTAGGACTACTAACTGTATAATGCCTTTGTACAAGGCATTTGTCAGGACTCACTTGGATTATAGCACGCCATTGTGGAGTCCTTATTTGAGGAGGGATGTGGACAGTCTGAAGAGGGTCCAGCGTAGGACAACAAAGTTAATTCAAGGTATAAGGCATATGTCATATGAGGACAGACTGACCCACCTAGGCCTGTATCACCTTGAACAAAGATGCATGAGGGGTGATCTTTTAATGATGTTCAAAATAATTAGCGATACAGAATTGATGAGTAAGTTATTATTGAAATTCAGAGCAAACCTCCAGAGTTAAGATCGCATAAGTAGCAAATTAGATTGGATCATTCCAAGAGAAGTGGGAGATTCAACACTTATTCTCAACACGCAGGAAGACCATGAAACAATTTACCAAAATGACAGTATACAAAGTGAAAATACTGATATTTTTAAAGAAATCCACCAAGATAAAATTTATCAGCGCCTGCACCCTACATATATGAATCTTACCTCCACAGCATGCTGTTAGTGTGAAGATGGCACCAAATAATCCAGGCAGTAAAACACAGTTACACTCATAAAATTAACTAAAATGGGTCCCGAGGACTTCCTGTTTTTATCGTCCTCCCACGCTCCACCCACGCGCTCTCTAATGTGATGGCGAGATGCTAGGGAGGGCGAAGGGATGTGCCCGATTATAGTCAATGGGTGGCAGCTTTCCGATCAGTTTCTAATATTATAATGGACACTTAGTAATGAAACATGGGCACTGGTCAACTAACAAGGGCCTTGTTAGTTGACTGGTGCCCATGTTTCATTACCAAGTGACCATTATAATATAAAAAACTGATCGGAAGCTGCCGCCAATTGAGTATAATGGGGCACGCCCGCGCGCTTTCCCCTAGCATCTCATCATCACGTTAGTGAGTGCAGAGGCGGACTGTGGGAGGCACTTATAACCAGGAAGTCCTTAGGGCCCAGTTTAATTAATTTTATGAACATAACTGTTTTTTAGTGACTGGATTATTTGGTGTCGTCTTCACACTAACAGCATGCCATGGAGGTAAGGCACCTAAATGTCGGGTGCAGGGACTGAAACTGGTAGGGCTGTTTACAAGTAAACAAGACGCCGGCACAATGGCATAGAGGGCTGAGGCGCTGCCGTCTTACCTTGACCCATGCCGATGACCTGGGTTTGGGAACGAGCTCATGGTGTCAGAGGTCGGCACGGAAGGGGAGGGCAGAGCTCGATAGAGCTGCCGGCAGGCAAGCTTTCCTCTCCTCTCTGGGGAAGAAGTGTGGCTTCCTCGGCCATGGTGACCCCAGTGGAGGCTGGGGGGAAGCACGGCCTGAGGGTGCTTCAAGGCAATAGGGCAGAGGAGTGGGGAAGGAGGCCATCATCGGCTGTTCACATGTGCCCTCCTGCACATGCCAAGGCATGGGACCCCTGGGGCCTCCAGGAGAAAATAGGAGGAGGAAAAAGATGGCAGTCAGGAGGATGACAATGACTCCCTGCAGGTGTTGCTCCTGGGCCGGGCAAGGTAAGAGCCGGTTATTCTAGGAGATGGGGCTGGTGGGGTCGGTCAGATGGGGGCTGACCGGCAGGGGATAAAAAGCAGCTGTGATAAAAAAAAAGTAAACTAGACAATTATCTACTCACAGGTGGGATATTTTGGACCCGCTAATACAAGTAGACAGACACGATTGGCATCTGGTCTTCTTCTGTCTATCACCCAGTATGAATACCCAGTATATTAATTATGACAACACTAACAAGCTATTATAATACTATAAGGTAAGCTACAAATATATTACTTATCTTGCCATTTTCATTTCCACTAGTGTTGCATAAATTGTAACATTTTCACTAACATAGAAACATAGATTTTGACGGCAGATAAGGACCGCTTGGCCCACCCAGTCTGCCCATTTCCCTACCTAATGGATAAGCTGCAGATCCTAGCTAACCAGCAGCCTACTTCTTCCTACCCCCACCCCTTAGAATTGCCTTATGACTGTCCCATGCATGCTTGAATTCCACCACTGTTTTTTGACTCCACAACCTCCTCCGAAGGCGCTCCATGCATCCACAACCCTCTCTGAAAAATACTTCAAATTACCCTGAGCCCCCTTCTATCTTCAAATTGTGCCCTTGTTCTTGCACACCTCTTTTTTGAAAGATGCTACCTCTTGCACTTTGTTGATTCCTTGAGGTACTTGAAGTTTCTATCATGTCCCCCCTCTCCTCCTTTCCTCAAGGCTACATATTCAGCTCCTTAAGTCTCTCTTTATGTCTTCCTGTGCAGACCCTGCACCATTTTAGTTGCCCTCCTCTGGACAGCCTCCATCCTGTCTATGTCTTTGTGGAGATTGGGTCTCCAGAACTTCACGAGTACTCCAGATGGGGTCTCACCAACTGTCTGTACAGAGGATAATAACTTCCTGTTTTCTACTGGTGATGCCTCTCCTATGCATCCCAGTATCCCCAACCCTCCTTGCTGCCCTCTCACATTGCTTGCCCACCTTTAGGTCATCTGATATGACTACCCCCAGGTCCCTTTCCATTTTTGTTGCTGTTAGTATCTCACCCCCCATTGTGTACTCTTCCCCTGGGTTTTTGTTTCCCAGGTGCATTACCTTGCACTTCTTAGCATTGAATCTAAGCTGTCATACATTTGACCATTCCTCTAACCTTGCCAAGTCCTTTCTCATCCTTTCCACCCCACCCCACCCACCTTGTGCATCAACTCTGTTGCAGATCTTTGTGTCATCTGCAAAGAGACATACTTTCCTTCAGTCTCTCTGCAATGTCAGCTTATAAAGACATTGAAGAGGACCGTCCTAATACTGAACCCTCAGTACCCCACTAGTAAACCCCTTCTTCAGAGTGACTCCATTTACTATTACCTCTGTGTCCTATTCTCCAGCCAATTCTTACCCAGGCTGTCATCTTGGGACCCACCCAGGCTAGCTAACTTGTATATTAATCTTGTGTGGGACTGTGTCAAATGCCTTGCTAAAGTCTAGGTAGGCCATGTCCACAGCCCCTCCTGATCTACTACTTTGGTCACCCAGTCAAAGAAATCTATCAGATTTGTCTGGCATGACCTTCCACTGTGAATCCATGCTGCCTTGGGTCCTGAGCCCTCTGGCCTCTAGATACTCAACAACTCTTTCCTTCAAGTGATTCCATCATTTTCCCTACCACTGAGGTTAAACTAACAGGTCTGTAGTTTCCTGCTTCTGCCTTGCTCCCACTTTGTGAGGGAATCACATCTGCCCTTCAACAGTCCTCGATGCGACCCCATCCTCCCATGATTTGTTAAAGAGGGTAGTCAGTGGTGTCACTAGTTCTACCCTTAGTTCTTTTAGAATTCTGAGATGAATCCCATCAGGCCCCATTGCTTTGTCCACCTTCAGTTTTAAGAGTTCTTTCAGAACTCTTTCTTCTGTAATGGCTGGTATCAACTTCTGTATCCAGAGTGTTTCTACTGTTTGTTTTAGGTACCTCCCCACTTCCTTTGTAAATACTGAGCAAAAATATTTGTTTTAGTATCTCTGCCTTTTCACAGTCACCCTCTACCCACCTCCCTCCTCTTTATTAAGCCTCACTAACCCTCCCTTGGTCTTCCTTCGCTCCCTGATGTACCTATAAAAGGTTTTATCCCCCTTCTTAACTGAGTTGGCTATCTTTTCCTCAGTTAGGGCCTTTGCTGTTCTGACTGCCTTCCCAGCTTCCTTTTGCTTTAACTGATACAGTTCTCTGTCCTGCTCCTTCTGTGATTCCTTGTACTTCCTGAATGCTTTCTTTTTCTCTTGAACCTTCACTGCCACTTCCTTTGAGAACCATAGTGGTTTCTTACATCATTTTGTTTTGTTTATTTGCTTCACACAAAGGCTTGTTACCTCTGTGATGGCAGTTTTTATTATTCCCCATTGTTCTTCCACCCCTCCTTCCTGCCCATTTGCTAGTGCATTCCTTAGGCACTCACCCATTTTGGCAAAGTCAGCCCTCCTAAAGTCCAGTACTTTTGCCTTTGTATGGCTTGACTCTATTGCTGTGTTTATTGTGAACCATACTGTTCGATGGTCGCTAGTTCCCAGATGGCTACCCACTTCTATATCTGTGATCCTCTCTTCATCTCCATTTGAGAGAACCAGGTCTAAGATTGATCCCTCTCGAGTGGGCTCCAAAACTAGTTTTCTAAGGCATGCCCCCTGTAGGGCATCTAGAATAACCCCACTCTTTGAAGTGGCTGCTGCAACTGCACTCCAGTTAACATCTGGCATATTCAGATCACCCATCAGCAATATCTCCCCTTTGTTTGCCATTCTAAATATTCTTTCTATCATTTCCTTGTCCATTTCCTCCCCCTGAGAAGGGGGTCTGTATACAACCCCTGTGCAGATTGTGGTGCCATTGCCGGTCTCCAAATTTACCCACAGTGCTTCTTCTCCTCCCTGTTTTCCCTTTTGTTCTGTTGCTTTGATTCCTTCCCTTATGTAAAGAGCTACTCCTCCTCCTCTATTACCCTCTCTGTCCCTCCTGTAGATAGTATATCCTGGTATGTTTACGTCCCAGTCATGGTTTTGTGTGAATATTGTTTCTGTGACTGCCACGACATCCAGATGTTCCTCCTCCATCAAGGCCACTAATTCAGGAAGCCTGTTACTCAGACTACGGGCATTGGTACTCATTGCTCTCCATTTTTTGATGGCTTTACCTTCTTTTGCAGCATCCCCCACTGACCTTTCTACCTCGGTCTTTTTCTCATTTAGTACCCTATTTTGTAGGGAGAGGCTGGGATTTTTCTGCTGCTAATCAGTGCCTCCCCCCTTGACTAGTTTAAAAGCTTGCCAATGAAGCATTTAAACCGATTGCTGAAAAGACTTGTTCCCTTCCTGGACAGATGCAGACCATCCTGCCAGTATAGGCTGGTGTTTCTCCAGGTGGAACCCCAGTCCCCAATGAAGCCAAATCCCTGTGCTCCACACCATTTTTCAACCATTCATTAAACTGCATGGTGCAAAGTACCCTCGCCTCACTCATGCCATTGACAGGCAGCACCTCAGAGAAGGATATTGTGTGTGCTACTTGTCTTAGGCCCCTCCCCAATTCTACAGAGTCCTTCTGCACTGCTCTAGTCTTATGATTAGCCAAGTCATTTGTCCCTAGGTGGACAATGATGTCCAGCTCAGACTCCCGTGCAGCTGTTCTCGTGATCCTGAGGATGCACTTACTGTCTCTCCAAGCCATGGCAACAGGCAGGCACCTTACTTCAGTTTTCCCTGCTCCCCCCAGTTCTATCCCCCTAATAATTGAGTCCCCCACCAGAAGCTGCTTCCTTTCCTTGTGGTGTCCTCTGCCTCCTTCCTGTGGGCCTCCCTTGTGACAGTTGTCCTCAGCCTCCTTAGTCTCCTCTGCGGGTGCATCCATAGGGGAGCTATGCTCCCCCAGAATGGTGTATGGATTGTGGTGTGGAACAACTGACTGGGTGTGCCTCTCCACCATCCTCACCCTCCCTGAGCCCACTGTGGTCCAACTGCTGTGCTTTCTTCACAACCTCTGAGGTAGTGGCGGTGGCTCTGGTGCTTCCTGGATTGGGGAGGTTCCCTTCCTACCGTCCAGTGTGGCCTGGGGGAAGGTTCCCTTACTACTGTCTAGTGTGGCCTGAAGACAGACAACTTCCTCCCTCAGGGCAGAGAGTTGTCTGCGAATAGGGCAGCCTCTCAACCTCCAGAAAGACTCCTGGAAGACTGCTGCCCCACAGCCATTACATTGCACTACTCCCCACATTTTTTTTTTTGTGTGTGTGTGTGTGTGTGTGTGTGTGAGATTGGTTTGTTATATAGAAATATACTGTATATATATATATATATATATATATATATAGTATACAATGTGTATGCTTATATTGTCAGTGCAGTGTGCTAGAGAGGATATGATAGTGATATGCACCTTGCACTCTTGAGGAAATGATGTCTGAACCCCAGGTATAAAGAAACTATTTCCAGGGTGGGTGGGGTGAGGGTGGGAAGGGTTGGGCCTAAGCTGTGCCCTCACAAAACAATCAGCTAAAAGCTCTGACCCACCGCTGTGATGAGTGCCTTCCTGTCAGCAAGATGCCTTACACAACAATTTGACAGAGAAAATACCCTGCTAATCAACCAGAGAAAAATCCACATATCCAAGTCAGACACATTTAAACCTCCCCAGCCCCAAAACAGGCCTGGTGGTTCATGCTCTGAAAGCTGTCAGACCCAAAATAAGTCAGCTGTGCTTTAAACTCTTCCTGCAGTGAAAATCTTAAGAATTGTAACAAACAAATGTAAACCTAGATCCACCTCCCTCTGTTGCTTGAAAGACTGTCTTTTCGTGTTTCACACTGCAGGTTTTGCTATGACAACTCCTTAACCACAGTAACTTATTTAAAAATAGTTTAACTATCACAGACTCCTACATACCAGTAAATTATTTAAAAATAGTTTCTGTCCCAAAATCCTAGTAGTCAATCCAGCTACCCCCAAGGGACAACCAAAATGCAGTATTCAAACACTTGTGAAGTTACTTCCAAGATAAGCAGAGTTTGCAAGCTCCTTTTTCAACTCCTCAGCCACCTGTAATTTATTTAAAAATAGTTTAACTGTCAGACAATCCTAGTAGACAATCTAGCTACCTCCAAGGATCTACCCAAATGCAGTATTTAAATCCTTCTGAAGTTATTAACAAGATAAACAGAGTTTGCAAGCCTCTTCTTGGTTAAACACTAAATAAATATGTGAATAAAAGGCAATTACCAAGGGTAGTTAGTTTCACCTCCCACAGAATTAAGCAAAAGTGCACGTTTGTTGCAGATATCAAGTTCAATATAGAATTTCTCACACAGCTCACAGCTGAATAAAGAAGTAGTGTCCTTCCAGGTCAAGTAAATGTGCTTTGTTTTTGATATTGCTCTGTTGGGGTTGTCACTGGCCAAGATATTTATTTTATTGTGCCCTTTTACCCCATGCCTATTGAATAAATAGGGGACAGGCAAAGGCCTGACTCAGAATATGCCATTTACCTTCATGAGTGAGGGACCAGGAAAATAACTCCCATGTGGCAGAGTCATGAGTGAGTTTTGAAAGTCCTGCCTCCTCACAACTGATGATAAGTAATATCCTGAGCCAGGCCATTTAGTCTCCAAATTTATACAATGTATTTTAAATTGTAAAGCTTCAAAATTAGTTCTTTTTTTATGAAGATTTAACTATGTCTTTTTGATTTCACTACTCTGTTTTGAGGGCAATAGAGGTCATTGCGATGTCATCAGGCATGTATGTATGTATGTATTTATGTATGTATGCATGTATTTATGTATGTATGTACTGTATGTATGTATTTATGTATGTGTGTATGTATGTATGTATTTATGTATGTGTGTATTTATGTATGTGTGTATTTATGTATGTATGTATGTGTGTATTTATGTATGTATGTATTTATGAATGTGTGTATGTATGTATGTATTTATTTATGTATGTATGTATTTATGTATGCATGTATGTATTTATGTATGCGTCTATGTATGTATGTATGTATTGATTGAATTTTGGTAACCGAGTAGGCCCACTGAGACCAAATGTCCCTTTTTCAGGGGTGACCTGGGACTAATTACAAGCAAATATTAAGATAGTTCAGGTACAAAATATACAATCATTTACATGGGATGGATTAGTTACAGTCAAATATACAGGCAGTACAAGAACCAAGCATACAAATATTTAGAGGGGAATTGGAGTCATACAATACATACAGAATATTGAGAAATTACAACAGTGACATAGCGAGGCAACTTGCATGAGTCCCTGCACCAACCATGGGAAAATTCTCTTGGAACAATATGCAGGATGTATAGAGGGCAAGGTAGTTTATTAAAGGTAACACGTACTGTGGCATCACTCCAGTAGTAGGATATTTAAGCCCTCTTTTAAATCACCTAGGAGAAGAGGAGTCCTGTTGCACTGCAGAAGGGAGTTTCAGTGGGCACCTGCAGAGCAGAGAAAGGACCTCTTGCCCACATTGCTTCTTACTCTGGGTACCTCAAGCAGGTAACAGTTAGAGGACCATAGTGACTGCCTCTCAATTTAGGAGATTACACTTTTCAGAAGGGTGTAGACTTTGGTAAGTTTAAATGTCAGGCATAGGAAGGGGTATGACATCCTCCCTTCTTGTGTGGGCCAATTTAAAGACGAGAGATCTTCACAGTGATGTTTTCTGGGAGGGGCCCCAGCAGCAAAGTGACTAATTCTGTTATATAGAACCTTGACCTTGTTAGCCTTAGAGCTCCTCAGGGACTGTAATATTCCAGAACCAATCAGCAGCTTTGAAAATAATATGCTGTTTGCTATGGCAGGCCTCGAGTCCATGGTTAGGAAATCATCCAGATGGCATAGCAGTCCAATTTTCTGGTGCAGTGTTTTAGTAACATGGTCCACATGTGGTCTGATGGTGATTTCCTGGTTGATATAGACCCCAAGATAGTTTAGCTTATCCACCACACTTGCGAGTCAGAGGAGGTTGACAAGGCGAGCAGGTGTTGCTTGTCAGTTCCAAGGTGTTTTTAGCCAAAGGGGAAAGCCTGGTCTTTTTTATATTCATTACCACCTTGTTATCAGAGAACCACTTTTCAAGCACATTGAAATCAACAGCAAGCTGGCCATTGATTGTGTTGACATCAGTGGCACATCTGTGCAAAACCGCATCATTAGCATAAAGCCGCAGGTCTCATCCACCTCAACTTTTAGGCTTTTCATTGACAAATATTTAAAAAAGTAAGGGACCTAGGATGGACCCTTGAGGTACACCATCAGCGATAGTCTTCTGACTGGAGTGGATGCTTCTTCATTTGACCTGCCGAGACCTGTTTATCAAATAGTGTGAGAACCAGCTGTGTGAGAGCGAATCGAGGCCCAGGTATTTTAATTTATCAAGGAGCAGGTTGTGATTGACCAGATCAAATGCCTTTGTAAGGGCTATAACTACAGCCCCAGTCAGTATCCCTTTGCCAATGGCATTTAGCGCACCAGTGGTCAGCCTTACTGGGGCAGTGTCGGTATTGTGTTGCTTTCTAAACCCATGCTGCTTGTCAGATAGTAGGTGGTGCTGCTCTAGGTATTCCTGCAGTTGATTATAAACCAGTCTCTCCTGTACCTTACCCAGTGGGCTAAGAGGTGAAATAGGATGGTAATTTTCCACTGGTACCCTGAGGCCACTTTTGTGTATTGGCACCACCATCGCCACTTTCCATTTACCTGGGATTTTTCCCTCCATAAAGGATCTGTTAAGCAGCAGTTACCAGGAGAGCAATCACATGGGCTGCTAGTTTGAGGGGCCTGGGCTCAAATTTATCAAATCCAACAGAGCCATCAGATTTTATCTACTTTAATAGGGCAAGCACCTCCTGACGCCAAACTAGCCAGAGATGAAATCTGGGTGGTTATTTTCTGGTATCACTCTGTCCTGAGGGGGGCCCAGCTGGGGCAGGTCTGAATCTTTCTAAATCTGTGAAAAAGCAATTGAAGACATTGGCAGTGGTCTGGGGGTCACTAATACACTGACCATTGGCCACCATGTCCACGTCTGTGGGACTGGTATGACCTTTTAATTAGGAGTTCATTTGTGCCCAGAATCTCTTGGGGTCAGCCAGATGTTTCCCTTGTAGACTCCTAATATGGTCTTTTTTTTTTTACTGATTTCTTAACTTCTTGCATTTGTCCTAGTCTGCTTTAAAGCCAGTTCTTTTAAAGAGACCCCAGGCCTTGTCTCACAGAGTCATCTGTTTTTTGAGCTCAGTGATCAGCTATTTATAGCATTTACCCTTTACTCTGAGCTTTCTGAAAGGGACATGCTTATTAGCAGTCAGTAAAAAATTATTAATAAAGAAATCAAGTGCATTGTCAATGTTTGGGAGCTCACTTACTCAGTTCCAATTGATATTTTTTATTTATTGTTTTTTTTTATTTATTGAATTTTGTCGCTATCAGAGAGGATGGCCAGAAAGGACTCTTTATCAAACCTGGAGAAATCCCTTACTAGAAAAGTTTTGGGCATTGATCTGGGAGAACTATTCTTCCAGATGCAGAAGATCAGAGAGTGGTCACTAAGAGAGAGTCAGAGAAGACCCCTGCAGTCGGTTAGATCCCACCTGGGATACTGCGGGAAGTACTGGTGCTCGTGCCTACAAAAGGACATTAGACTGCTGGAGGGGTGCAGCATAGGGCAATGAAGATGATTCAGGGCCTGGGGGAATTGTCATATGAGGTCAGACTAAGAGAGTTAAACATGTATACACTGGAGGAGAGGAGGGATGGGGGACATGATTAAGACCTTCAAATACATGAAGGGGATAATCAAAACAGACACAGAGGGTCTATTCAGGAGGAGGGTGGGGAGAAACACTAGGGGCCATGACATGAGATTGGAGGGGGTAGATTCAGGAGGAAGGTGAGGAGGCATTTCTTTACAGAGAGGGTGGTGGCAAAGTGGAACGCACTACCAGCTGAGGTGGTGGCATGTAACACAGTGGAATGCTTCAAGAAGGGGTGGGACAGAACAAAGGGGAGGGTAAAGGAAGGGGAAGGGGGTGGGGCAGCTGCTGAATAGGGAGCTAGCTGCAATCACGAGCAGCCTAGATAGACCAGGATGGCCTTTTGCTGCTGGCAACTTTCATATGTTCGTATTCTGTCTGGTTTCATGACAACTGCCCAATCAAGCGGGGTGTGGTTTCCAGAGCTGGTGTTGAGCCTGGTAGACCCACTGATAATTTGTGTGAGGTTAGCATCAAGTAGCTGAGTCTTAAATCCTACCTCTGTGTCTGGGGCCCCATTTAGGTTCAAATCTACTAGAATAATCAGTTCACCAGGTGGTTGCTCTGCGAGTGGCTTTATTATTGCATCCAGAGCCAGTGAGGCCACTCCGGGGGGTGGGGGCGTATAAACACAACCCTCGTAAAGTGGTTTTGTATCACCTAGTACTAGTTTGACAAATACAGCCTCACTTTCCGAGGACTCAGGGTTGTTAAGGATACTGGCCTGGGAGACACTGAATGTGGAGTTGATATAGATAAAGACTCCTCACCCTTTTTCTCTAATTCTATCCCTTCTAAAGGCAGTAGATCCTGGGAGTTCCACTTCATGGGTCATCACATGATGCTTAAGCCAGGTTTCTGAAACTGCAATTATGTCAGGCCTATAGAGCTCAACCCAGCTTTCCAATTCCTGAATTTTGGGCCTTAGGCAATTTACATTTAGATGGGCTAGTTTTAGGCTTCTGGTGCTAGCCCAGGCTGGGTCAGTGGGGGAGCAATCCTGTAATTAGTGGGATTGGACCAGGATTTGGCTCAATGAGATAAGTTTCAGGGCTGCTAAAGACCTAAAGAGTTTACCTAGGTTCAACCTGAGACACCGCCTCTTGGTAGTCATAGGGGAATAGAACATTTTGTAGCAATTTCCACTTCTGTACAACCCATTGATTATCAGAAGGCAGGGACCATTCTCATTCGCAGTTTGCAACAGGTACCAGGGTGGGGGTAGCATATAATGACCTTCATCAAAGCCAGGGGTACCAACAATTTGGAGCATTTGATCCATTCATAATATTAGCAGGATGTAGAATAGGGCAGCTGCACAACCTTTCAGTGTCCACAATATCAAGACACAGGGGACCAGAGTGAAATCTGATGTGCCAAATGTCTACACGGTGACAAGGCAGTGACCAGTGGGGTGCAAGTGCTGCGGGTGCAGTAGGGGCCGTACTGTTAGAGGGCCCACTGCTTCTGGGGTCAGCATTAAGAAAACCTTTTCTCACAGACAAGCTTGTAAGTTTCTTATTAGAAATTGCTTATTCATTTGAAATTTGGTTGTCAGCAGTGGAGTAAAATGATTCCAACTCCAGTTTCACATGGTTGGGGGGGTGGGGAGTATAGAACAATGAAGCACTAGGGCCCATCACTCAAAACATCTAATTTTCATAGTGCTGGTGTCCCCAGAAGAAGCAGAAACAAATTAAATTGTTCAGTTCTTTGATCATGGAGGCAGCAAGGGGGACGGGGGGCGGCAGCATGGAAAACCTATGTATGTTCAGCAGGAGTAATACAAAAACAAATGACACTAAAAAAATGTCATATGCACTAATGGCTATTTTACATTTATTGGTGGGGAAGTGGGCACAACAAAATATTTCACAGGGTGGCCCCTTACAGCTGTTGGCACAGCCCTGCAGGGTGAGATATCACTTCCTAACTGTAGCACATGGCAAACAGCCAAAGCTGCTCCCCCATTGATTAAGATTTCTTTTGTGATCTGTCTAAAACAGATAAAATGAATAAAGATGATCTATCCGTATTTAGAATGCTTCATTGGTTGAAATAAATCATTCATGTGTAAGGTTTGACTTTCCCCTGCATTGCATAAATATGTTAACTTTATTTATACTGCTTGGCTTTAAAACATTTTGAATAGTTTATATCATAAACAGTAACAGTTTTAAAGAAATCATTTTAATAAATAAAGTAGCTGGAACAGCAGGAGACCAAGCCTTTTCTGTAGCAGTATCTGTCCCACTGGAATACATTGCCATATCATTTGCATGAAGCCCCCACACTAGACAGCCTTACAAGAAGACTAAAACCACTGCGTTTACCATGCACAGTTTATGTATTTGTAACCAACCTCTTTCTTTTTCCAAGCTCCTGGCAGGTTACTAGGGAGTGACGGATGGGTAAAGCCTGACCCTGAGAGTGGCTTCCTACTGTGTCTCAGTTAGGAGACAGGGTGTCTGGATGTTGAAGCTCTGTGATTCCTGTCTCAGCCAACCAGGAGCTGTGGCATGAATATTCACAGCTCTACCCACTCTTTTTAATTTATTGTAACCCCTAGGCGGTGCTATTCCAACCCTTACGAAAATGGAATATACTGCAGTATATTGAAAAATATGTGTTAATGTATGTCAATGCGTCGAGAAATACGTTGTCCCAATGGGCAGGATCTATCCCTGTTCCTCTGGAGGCTGTCTGGCCCTTACTCTTATCTGAGGCCTGTGAACCCAAAGCTATCCTGGTGGTTGGCTCGGTGGATGGTTTGTTTTCTCACTGCAGTTGCTCCCTAGAGTTTTCTTGGTGGTTTGGGGCGAAGTGGGTTGCTCCCTGGTGGAGTTCTGGGGGGGGGGGGCCTGTGGCTGGAGGGTAGAGGGACCCAGTCCTTTAGGTTATCCCTCATTGGGTGACTGGTGGGTCTCCTTTTGGGGGGCCTAGTCTGCCAGGGGCTGCTCCCCCTGCCCCAATCATCAGGCGGCTTTATTGTAGAGGCTTCACTCTCTAGGAGATACCTGCAAAGAAGTCTAGGAGCTATCTTTTGGCTTGCTTCCTGTTTGCTGGATACTGAAGATGTACGTTAAGCCTCAGTGGTGAATGCTCCCTTCTGCTGCTGCACCTTGGGTTATGGTGTGGAGGTAGTGAGAGGACCTCCTTGTAATGTTATACACTTATTTTGAACAGTACTGAATATACCGAAGTGCGAGCCAGCTTTCGTTGGTCAGTGAATTAACTTGCCATTCACTGGGGTGACAGCCTCGGTGGGGCAACCTGCTTCAGGATTATTGACTGGAATAAGCTATCTCAATGACGCATGAACCCTATCTGATTTTTGGGGATTTTAGTGCTTATTTGTTTTGTTTTAATTAGATTCTTTAAAGGGATTTGGTTGGGTTGAATTTAGTGGGTGGAGGTACCGGGCTTGGGTAGTATTGTTCGTTGTGTTTAACTGATTATGTTCGGTTGCTGGGATTGGTTGACTGGAGTTAATATGTGGTTGCAGTTTGCTGTCCTGGTCAGTCACTACTCCCCCTCCGAGCTCCGGGACCTCCGCCCCTTTAGCTGTCCTCCATTGTCAGCGTTGGTTTATGGATGCTGCAGGACATTGGGGATAGCTGGTAAGAGGCATGGGGAGGAGGAGCTCCTGGATCACGGATAGGGAGAGAGCGGAGTGGCCGGATTGGGGTAGTGAGGACTAGGAGAAATCCTGGGGTGAAATGGGTTCCAGAACATGGTCTGCCTTATCTGGTTCCCATACCTAAGGGCTCCATGGTTCATGGGCCGGTGGCTCGCCCAGCCCTGGTATCTCATCCGACTCACATGGTGTTGTGCAATGCCAGGTCTATAAAAAACAAGACGGGTATTATATCCAATCTTGTTGGGTCATCAAACCTGGCATGCATCACACCTGGTTGGATGAAATTGCTGGCCCCATTTTAGAGGCAGCAATTCCAGAAGGGTTCTCCGTGATACAAGATGCGAGGTCAGATCGCATGGGCGGGGGTGTAGCAATCTGTATTAGATCGGAATTGGGGCTTGTTGGTGTTCCAGTTGAGGAGACCAGATCCTTTGAGGATATCATGGCCGCAGGTGTGGGGTGCAGGATCATTCTCACCTACCGTCCACCAAGGGGTGAAAAGTTGTTCCTGCAGGAAGTCGCGGATTTCGTTGCCGACATGGTGTTAGAGTCACCCAGGTTGATCGTGCTGAGTGACTTCAATGCCTGGGTCGATGAATTCTCACAATTTGGTCAGGACTTCCTTCAACTGATGATTTCATTGGGCTTCACACAGGCTGTTGCCTCTGCGGCACATAATCATGGTCACTCATTGGACTTGGTTTCCTCCTGGGGATGGAGACCTCTGACTTGGTAGTGAAACCAGTCAGTTGGTCTGACCATCACACCATAAGATTCAATTTCCTGGCTCCCCATATAGGGGTGCCTCTGTGGAGATGCTCCAATACCGCCCATTAAGGGGAGTGTCCCCAGAAGGCCTGTTGGCGGTGTTGGACCTATCGGGATGATCAGGTGCAAGCAAGAGACCAGAGAACCTCCTACAGGCTTATAATCGAGCAGTAATGGGGGCTCTGGATACCATAGCTCTGTCCGAGTTTGCTCACTTACCCTTCACCTGCAGTCTCCCTAGTTTGATGGGGAACTGAGGACGTTGTGGTGAGTGGGATGAAGGTTAGAGCATTGTTGATAGAGATCCAGCCGGGATGCCGACAGGCTTAGACTGAGGGAACATTATAGGGGCTATCAGTTGTCAATCTCCCATAAGAAGGCAGAGTTCCTGTCTGGGGAGATTGCTGCAGCTCAGAACTGACCAGCTCAGCTCTTTCAAACGGTGGACAGGCTGTGCAATCCAGCCTGTCTGCAAGTTCGAAGAGTGTTTTCTCAAGAAAAACGTGAGGAGTTTGCTCGCTTCTTTGCTGATAAGGTTGCCAACATCAGGTACAAGATCCAATCAGCTCGGTCTTTAGGGGGTGTTAGTGGTCAGTGGAGGGTAACTTCATCTTGCTTGGGTTGGATGGAGTTCGACCGGCCGGAGATCATGGATGTCATGAAGCTTATCCAGTTTATGCAGCCAACTTGCTGTATTTTGGACCCGGGTCCAACACGCCTATTAGTAGGATGTGTTGAGGTCATCGGCCCTGTCCTAGCTGAGATACTCTGGTGCTCTTTAGAGTTGGGTGAGTTTCCAAACTCCCTGAAGGAGGCAGTGGTTATCCCCCTCCTTAAGAAATCTTCTCTTGATCCAGATTGTACCACCAATTACAGACCGGTCTTGAACCTCCCTTTTATAGGGAAGGGTATTGAGAAAGTTGTTGCCTTACAACTGGAGAACCACCTTACCATCCATGATATCTATGATCCTCTCCAGTCTAGTTTCTGGAAAAGGCATAGTACAGAGACTGCTCTGGTTCATGTACTCGATAATCTCCAAATGGTGAAAGAGTGGAAGAACCGCTCTGTTCTGGTTCTTCTTGATCTCTCTTCAGCCTTTGACACTGTGGACCATGAGGTGCTGCTGGAGTGCCTGCAGGTGATATGTAGTCTGACGGATGCGGTCCTTAGATGGTTCCAGTCCTTCCTCATGGGTAGATCTCAGACAGTAGTATCTAGGACTTATTCCTCTGAGGCTTTTCCTCTGTCTTGTGGGGTACCTCAGGGCTCTGTGCTGTCCCCCATGTTGTTCACAGTGTATCTGTTACCATTGGGAGACATTGTAAGGCAGTATGGGCTGTATTTTCACTGCTATGCAGATGATACCCAACTCTACCTGTCTTTTCTGCCTGACCAAGATAGTGCGGTCTCCTTATTTAATAGCTGCCTCACAGATATCCAAGACCAGATGAATGTTAGCTGGCTGAAACTGAATTCTGCCAAAACTGAGGTGTTGGTGGTGGATCCGGGCCATTGGATAGAGGGATTGACTACTGGGTGCCCCTCAGGGCTTTGGCTCGGCGGTTGCCAGCTGCCAATCTCTGAATAGGTGCGAAATTTGGGGGTGATTCTTGACGACGGACTGACGCTTCATTCTCAGGTGTCGGCCATTGTCAAGTCCTCTTTTTACCATCTGAGGAACATCGCTCAGATTAAGCATCTAGTTCCATCTGGTGACCTTCCAACTTTGATTCACACCTTTGTGACCTTGCACCTGGACTACTGTAACTAACTTTACCTAGGGCTTCAAGGGGTTGATATCCACCACTTGAAGCTAGTGCAGAACGTTGCGGCCAGGTTGTTGACTGGGTCATCTCGATCCAGTCACACTACACCTGTGCTGTGCGAACTGCATTGGCTATCAGTTCAGTGGCGGATCACCTTCAAGGTCGGCTTGCTGACCTATAAAGCCCTACATGGACAGGGACCAAGCTACCTGCAAGCACTCCTTCATCCCTACTGCCCCCTTTTACCGCTTTGCTTTGCTGATGAGGGATTACTAGAGGTTCCCAGGGTTCAGTTGAAATCTTCAGGGGCACGGGCATTTGCATTTGCAGCCCATACCCTGTGGAGCTCTCTGCCTCGTTGGATTTGAGAGTGCCTGACCATGGAGAGTTTTAAAAAGATATTAAAAACTCATTTATTTCAGCATGCCTTTGGAAATAATTGATTCTGTTTGACACATTGGCCCAGATATTCAAAAGAGCTGAGCCATGCGCAATAGGGTTGCGCCTGCACAAGTCCAAAATTGCGCCATTCTGCGATATTCAGCAGGAGGCAGTTGCGCCCCCCAAATCATGCTGAGCAACAGCGCAATGCTAATGAAGGCATGCTCAACCGAAGGGGGAGGAACCATGCATAAACTGCACGCCCGATATTCAGCCGGGCCATGCAGAGTTATGCAGGCGCAACCCCCTACCTGCGCCTGCACAACTTTAAGCCAAAAAAAAAAGGAACAAGTCGAGGGCCACCCACAGGTGAGCTGCTGTATTGTAGGGTGCAACACAGCTGCTGCCACCTGTGTGTGGCCCTGTTCCTGGTGCCAATAGCCCGATCGAGCAGCAGGTATTCCCCCCGCGGCAATGGCGGGCATAAGGACTTCAACCCCCGACTAGCCCGATCGCGGGCATAACGTAATAAACCCCCACTAGCCTGATCGTGGGCATAACATAATTTAAACCCCCACTAGCCTCATCGTGGGCATAACGTATCGTAACCCCCGACTAGTCCGATCGCGGGCATAACGTAATTTAACCCCCAACTAGCCCGATCATGGGCATAATGTAGTTCCCCCCCAAAGACCAATATCACTAGTGGTCCAGTGGACTGAAGCCCGATCAAGGGCATAAGGTCAAACCCACCCCCAAGTCCAATATCCCTGGTGATCTAGTGCGCCTCACCCCACTACCTACCACCCACGGAGCCCACTCACCCCGCCACTTCGCCAGCCGGTGTGGCGGCAGCACCCCACCCACTCTTCAGTCTGGCCGACTGATTCAGCCAGACGCTTATTGTTCAGAGCAAGAGCCAATGGGCGCAGTCGACTGCTACGTATGGTTCCAGATATGTGAATGAATTCAGTTCTTTCATATCTTGATTCGTTTTTGCACGGGTAGAAGGTACGCCCATTGGCTCTGTTTGAACCATCATGGGCAGCCCACCGGCTGTCAGCCCAGGCGCAGGCAGGTGGGGCTGCCGCCCGCCAGCTGACGGGGTGGTGGTGCAGGGGTCGTGGGTGGGGTGTAACTACCAGATCACCATGGATATTGGACTTTGGGGGAGTGGTTTGACTTCATGTCACAGCGATCGGCTGCAGGTCCACTGGACCACCAGGGATATTGGTCTTGGGGGATTTGAACCACGTTATGCCCGCGATTGGGCTAGTCAGGGGGTTTAATTACATTATGCCCGCGATCGGGCTAGTTGGGGGGTTTGAACTATGTTATGCCCGCGATCGGGCTGCAGGGGGCGTCGGTCCTCAACGGCTGCTTTCTGGCAGGGCGCCAGGCGCAAGTCGTCGGGGATCGGCGCACCTGCATGCTAATGGCATGCAAATGGGGTCGTAATTAGATGCAAATGGCCCCCCGTGCGCCTTGCATAAATTATGGCCCCATTTGCATGTCAGGTTTGCGCATGGCACAATGGAACTTGCGCCACTGCATCTGAATGCTGTACTCTGACCACTTGTGGTGGCACAAGTTCCACTCGCATGCACAGTGGCTCTTGGCCGGTGATATTCAAGGGTTGCTCAATAGGCGCAACTACGTTGGATATATCGCCCTAGCCACACCCCTCTGCTAACTTTTTTGAGCAGCTTAAGGGTTTAGAAATACAGAATGGCGCAGTTTGAATATCTGGCCCATAGTGTTCTGTGATTTTATTTAATTTATTGGTTTTAATTGAGGATATGTATATTTGTTTTTAAATATTTCGGGTGTTTATTATAATAAGTGTACAGCACTTTGATACCTGGTGAACAGCACTTTAGAAATAAAGCTTATTATTATTAATATATAATATATTATGAAATATGTATTTAAATATACTGTCATAATATAGTCTAACCCACAGTATGCAAAAATATATGTCACTATATTGAGAAATACATTGACTCAATGAACTATAATACACAGCGTATTTCAGCATATACTGAAACCATATATTCTGCCTCATGCATTGCTTGAAAGCATGTCAATCTATTTAGTAATACATTGTCTGAAATATATTATTAGTATATTTCAAAATATATACTGTATTCTTTGTGTTACGTATATTTTTATATATGTTACATATATCTATAAGTTACATATATTTATATATGCTATATATATAGTTTCATACATGTTACATATATTTTTATATATGTTACATGTATTTTTGTAAATGCTTAGTTTCGTCCCATGTGTACATTTGCATAACTTATTTGCATATTTCAGAAACATAGTTTATCAGTCAAAATCATAACTTCTTGTTTTATAATACTTTCAAATTTACAACATTAGTTTACAGACTGAAAGGAAAGTTACGAGTTATAAAGCAAGTACATATAGGATCTCACCCTGACCTAAAAGTGACAAAAAAGGGGGTGGTATAAATACCAATTTGAGCATTTAACAAGCACGAGCTTGTAAAATGAGTCATATGTGTAAATATAAATGTATAAAATGTACATTTGAGTTAAAGTTGCACTGTAAAACAATAATTCAATGTAAATATCTCCATGATTAATAACAAGATGAGCTCCAGTTGTACAGATAGAGGCACATGTAAATCATAAATAATTTCCTTTGTTTTTGTCTGGGTAAGTTAATAGTTATAAATATCTATTACACATGTATATGATATATATTTGCAAATATAGGAAACAACATTTGAAATGTAAAAAAAAAATACATTTATACATATATTGGCACTATACCAATAACATATATTTACCATCCTTATTTCAATATATTTGGAATTTAATCAATATATTTTGCAATATACATAATATACTAAAGCAGCAATAATGCGTATATTTACAGTACATTGCAATATCTTTGCACATTTTAAAATATATTGATTTTCCAACACATTACAATATATTATAAAACAAGCAGATTGGAACATATTTCGCTACATGTAAATATATTGTTAATAATATATTTTAAAATATATTTCATTTTCGTAAGGGAAGGGCTACTACCCCTGCCTGTCCTTCTAAAACCAGGTTGAGGGGCCTGTGTTCCACGTTAACAATTACTGGGGTTCTCCTACCCTCAGTAAACACAATGATTTGGTGCTTCCACCCAGAGTAAGGTATGTGGGGGTGTCTATCCAACCTGATATAGCCCTCTGAGATGCTAATACCACCCACTAGCCCACCTAGTGACCAAGTACCTTTGCAATGGATACAACCCTTTTTAACAGGGAACACACAATTAGCAATGAACATTAATAATATGATCACACCCCTTGCACTTAACTGCCAGGGTCTGGTGTTTGGGTGAACAACCTGGAGCCCCCTGTAAAGCAATATCACCTGCAAGCATACACTTTCAAATGCTTTTCCCCAGCCACATTAACTGTAAACCAGGCAATGGTATATTCATGAGTCAGTTCAACTTTGAAACAACAAATCTGATTTATTGAGGGGATGTGAACAAGAGAGGGGTGCAAATCTAGATGAATGGTTACTGTACTGGATTTAGCCAGGATACTTTGCATGCATGCTTTCAGTCCCTCTGTAACAGTTCTGCAACTGCTGGGTACCCAGAGTGTGTTGGTGGCTAGCCAGAACGGTGGCCGGGGTTGCAGTTGTTGTTGGGGCCCTTGATGGGAAGCAAAGATGACTATACATGCACAAACAAAGACCTTGACTAATTATCTTTGGCCGGTTGACCTAGTCCACTGAAACCCTGCAAAACACACTGAGTGAAATCAGATGGCACCACAGAATAATTCAAGAGCTTGTTGCAGGGAGCTACCCTGAGTTTACTCACAACACCAGTAGATAGAAGATGGTCTGGTGAAATGAAGACCTGTTGCAGAGCACTGAAGAGCATGGGGAAGCTGGGGCAACATGACTCACTTCCATTTCACAGCCTTTCCTTCCAGGTGGCCGCAACCTGTGATACCTTGCTGTGCAGGGGCTGGATCCCCAAGCTGGTCTCTCGCTGAGAAAAGTGTAACTGGTGCTGGAATAGACAGTTTGGGCCAGGTCTGGCATGAGCCCATGGTCAGATAAAACACTTCAGGCAAAGTTCAGTTCTTTTGCGGGTGAAAGCCTCCAGCTGGCTGACAATTTGGCCCAACAAGGTAAATGGCTCCTGGTGGCAAACAGACATCCCTAGTTAGTAGGCCTTGGCCCAACTCCAGTATTCAGCACATTAAATGGAACCAGCATCCACTTCTCAGTTCGGCTTCAGGCCAGTTCGCAATTACAGCCACTCTGCTGTGCAAACCTTTTATCCTGCAGAAGATAGTCTCTCCACTTGCGACACCAGTGACCCGGGTTCGGGCGCGAGCTCGGGTCGCTGGAGGGCCGGCTGGGGGGAGGCAGCTTGAGCATCCCATGATGGCTCGCTGTCTTCAGGGAGGGAAGGGGCTGTGACCTGGTATTGAAGTGACCACTGGTGGAGGCCAGAGGTAGAGCAACACGTCAGGGTCATTGGGGTGGTGCGTGACAGACATCGGCTGTTGCCTTGACGTCCAGACATCACACACCTTAAGAAAGCCAGGAAAATCAGTCGTTGGCGGCCGGATGATGGCTCTCTATTCCCTGAGGGCTTCCAGTGCCTTCCCAGGGCCTCCTGTTTCTCGGCAGCATCCCGGGCCCTAGGAGTATGTGCTGGGGTCATGCTTCCCCGGTGCCCTTCCCCTCGGAAAAGGGGGACCCACCCGGCTAAAGGGATACGCTGGGATAACCCGGGGGTCAACTGCAATATGAGGATCAGAGGAGGGCTGGGTAAGGACAGCAGAGGCTGGGGGTGGAACTTGGTAGAGCCCGAAGGAGTGGTGGACCAGCGAGCACGGGGCGGAAAAATGGATCACACAAAAAAAAAAGAAGATAATCTCTGGCGACCGATTCCCGAACTCGGGACCGCAGACACACACTAAAAGAAACTAGGCCTTTCCTAGGCCAGAACCCTGCAAGCTTGAACAGGGCTCCTTGCTCCATGGAGTCTCGGGATGAACTGCTCACAGTTTGAAATTAGTTCTTAGATTAGTCCGTTTTACTGCCATCAGGCAGTCCAATGCTGAAAACAGTAACAGGGGGTAAAGTCAGGCCTTTCCCCTGCCAGTTTTCTTCAGCTCCCATCCCAGAGCTGCTTCTCGATGGCTCGAGCTGCTTACTCTCTCCACTCTACCAGCAACTGACCATTTTTCCTATCAGTTCTCGAATTAGTCCAATTTCTCTGGGTTCTGGTTGGCTAGAGGAGCTGTCAATTACAGTTCTGGTGCTCCAATTTGTCAGTTTAGGTGCCAAACATTAGAGTTCATAGTTTCTCCCACAAGGCTCCTGAACTAAGGTCCCAGGTGTCCCAATTGGTCCAAATCCTGGAAGTCCCGCACCAAACATGGTAGCTCCCATTTGGATGCATAAGTTGCAAGAAGGCAGGTTAAAATGAGCTCTCTAGTTTAAATACAATAACAAATTAGAAGTAAATATTTACAATACCAGTTAGTGCTTCCTCTGCTCTAACAGCAACAGCATAGTGGGGAAAATCGGGATGATGCCAGTCCGGTCACAAGCTCTGAAGCACTTGGACCCCCAGTCCATGCCATACACAACACACTGGCAGTGTCACTTAAAGGGACAGGCGCGGAAGCACAGCATGGCACTCTCATGCAGATTAATAAGAGGACACCACATAACCATGGATTTATTGTTTCCAACAGATGTCTGCCTGGCAGTGGGCACTGCTGGAGCCCTGGGGGACACTTAAGGTAAGCCCCAAATTGGTTGGGGGGGCTACACTGTAATGACAGGAAGCTAGCTGACAGCTCAGGTCAGACTGGATTATGGGAAATCCCAGGGTCACAGAGAGTACCAGCAACATCTAAGAGCATAGGAACTGCCCAGGGGAGCCCTGCTCTTCTTTGCCCCTTCTTGGGGTGGGGAAAGGCTCTCCAGAGACCAGTAGCAGGAGGGGAAAGCTGAAGTTACCTTGCTCCAAAGGTGCAGGAAATCCTCCAACCTGACAAGCACCAGAAAGTAGGGGTGCACCTCCAGTCCAAAGAGGTTACTGTGGATCCTTGCAGATCTACTTACATAGGAGAATGTAAGGGAGAGAGCAATGTATGAGTACACTTCTGTTAAAAGAGGTGAATGGGTACAGAGTATGTAAGTAACCCCTTGCTAAAATGGTAAATAGTAATGGTGATTCTAATGATAAAAATACCTAGTTTTGGGCAAGGCAAAGAAGCCCATTGAATAGGGGATGACTAGGACCTATCAGTGTGATGCTGAAGGGAGGCATACATGGCTGAACTGACTAGATGCTCAATTTAGTGTATGCCATAATCTGGTTGCCCGAATAACAAAGATGCCACTAACTGGCAGGAAGCTAAACGTAAGCATGTCTTATCATGTTACAGGGAAACAAACTAAATCCTCCCCAACCATGCTAAAGGTTGATGAGGCCATCACCCTGGATCCTCTGGTCATTGCGAACACCGTTAATGGTGCATTTACTGATCTCAGCAGCGTCCTTCCCTCAGATTTTTTCCTTGACACTACCCACGCTATCCCCAATGATCCTCCTACCACTCTCCTGCCCTTCCACTTCTAAGAAATTAACCTGCACGATGCCCGAACACACATCACCAAAGTAATTTCAAAGTCAAGATCAAGTGGAGACTCGCTGGATCTAAAACTCCTAACCCTCACTATGGATGAGGTTCTAGCCCATTAACACACATTCTCAATCTCTCTCTTAGCACTGGTCAGTTCCCTGACAAATGGAAGGCGGCTACAGTTACTCCAGTCCACAAAAGCGGGGATAAGACCTGCCGTGCGAACTATCGACCAATTTCGATACTACCACCTCTCTCCAAGGCACTCGAACACGTAGTATCCAACCAACTCACGGACTACCTGGACAAACACAATCTCTTATGCCCACAACAACATGGCTTCAGAAAAGGTCATAGCATCTCCTCTGCTTTCTAGAGTTCACTGGAGCACTGCACGGCACACTAGATATGGGTCACTTAACCGGGGCAGTATTTGTAGATCTGACCAAGGCCTTCGACACAGTCCACCATCGTCTGCTGATCCAACAACTCCAGTATTTAGGACTCTCTCCTGATACTATATCATGGTTCAACAGCTATCTGCAAAATAGATCTCAACGAGTCAAAATTGCTGGGACACTCTCGGACCTCAGACTGGTCCAATCTGGAGTCCCTCAGGGATCCATCCTGGGTCCGTTACTCTTCAACTTTTTTCTTAACACGCTCCTGAAATCTTGCACTGAACAGATTATCCTCAATGCTGATGATGCTGTTATCTTCTCCTCCCACAAGGACCTGTGCTCCTGCAGACCAATCTTCAGCAAGGCTTTGCCGCAGTGGAAAATTGGTTCATTCATTATAAGCTTGTCCTCAATCATAAAAAAAACAAAGTAATGCTCTTTAACAGCTCTCAAAACAGGCATAGATCTCACCCCCTAGCTATCTCTATCAGCAATGGCAACATCCTTGAGCAAGTGCAGTCGTTCAGATACCTAGGGTTATCCCTGGACTCAAATCTCTCCTATGGGGCACACATAGACAATGTTGTCAAATCAGCAAATATGCGCCTAGGCCTACTTTACCGACATAGACAACACCTTACCGCAGAAGCACTGAAGGTTGCCATCCAAAGCTCGGTGGTCTCCATCATTGATTATGGTCTTATAATCTATGGCTCTGCCTCTGCCACTGCCCTGAGATGAATTTCAACATCACTTAACAAGGCCTGCAGGCTTATCTCTGGTGCTCATCGTCTCACTCATACATGTGACCTGTATACCTGATCTGGCTGGCTTCAACTTTCAAATTGCATAAAATACCAAACCTGCATTATGGCAAAGAAAGTAACCATGGGCCTCACTCCACCGAGAGTCCAAGCACTGCTTAGTTCTAGACTAAAGCCACGTAACACCAGGGGCTCTGAATACCAGTTCCTTCAGGTTCCCCGCCGTTGCACCTCTCAGGGCCAAAGATCCTTTGCCTTCAGAGCGCCTAGCTGGTTAAATGTGCTCAATCCTGACATCTCCTCCACTACCACCCTTGGCTCATTCAAACATAAACTCCACCTCCACCTTACTAACTCTAGCTCATGTGAATGCTACCTATAATCTCCTCAGCCCTCTCATTTTTGTTCCCTCCAACTATCACCTGCCACATCTCCACCCCCTCCTTTTCCGCTATGTTACTTTTTTACTTCTTCTTTCTTTTCACCACTCTGACTCTCCCCTTTCACCCCCTCTTGAGCCCTCAGTGATCTTTCCCTTTTTGTTGACTAGTTTCAGCCTGCTCCCCGTTGATGACCATGCCCTTTGGCTGCAATTCCTGCCCTCTCCAACTTTGCTCCTCACGTTTATCTTCATCTTTCACCCTCCCTCCTACTTATTCCTCTGTTACTCTGTGTTCCCATGTATACATTCTACTTATTCTAACTATTGTATTGATCTACCATTGTAACCTAATATACGGACCTATTTATTGTTTTGTTCCTATTTCTGTAATTTGTATTGTATTTGTTCTCTGACACGGAACCTTTGTAAAAGAGCTTGGCTCAAAGGTACTTATAATCCTAGTTGTGATAAAATAAAAAAAATAAATTATCCCCCCAAGATATTGTCTTGCCCTGCCTGGGAAGAATAACACTTGCCCACCTTGTGGGAATAGCACACATGGGACCCTGTAATGAAATGTAACCCCCTCAAAAAGGTAGGGCTTACCTGTACAGCCCCCAGTGGCTCGGGGTCGGTCCACCTGTGTTGACTGCACCTCTGGCTGGAACTGATCCTGGAGGCCAGGATAGGAGTGTTGTTGTTGCCTGTTTGATCTATCATTGTATGCCACCAACAAAAAAGTGTGCCCTTGCACCCAAAGTCAAAGTGGGAGGACCGCCAAAGTCACCAGGGACAAATGTGAATTATAATCCCAGTTGGAATACCTGTTTTGTAAAGTTAAAAATAGCAGCCAGCAGTATGTTAACTTGTGTAAAACAGCAGCCTGGCTTTAAACTGTGTGTAAATAAATGGACGTCACCATCTTGTGACTCGACCTCAGTGAATGGCCAACTGGAATGCAAAGGGTCCTGGAAAGGAGACAGGCATATGACAGGAAGAATACCACATGTTTCAGTGCCCTTTAGTAGCCTCTGAGGAAGCCAGAGTATAAATGGCAAGTTGATCAGCCAGCCAGAATCTAAACAAGCATTTGTCAATGTCGAATGTTTGATGCTTGTTAAACAATAATTTTGTTTTTAATGTTTTGACCCCAACTCTTGAAGATACTTGTTTTAGGATTCGCCTTATAGGCATGACATGTACCATTTATAGTATATAGGCCGAAATGTAATTTCTCACCAGAGGTGTGAAAATACATCTCGTGCAGGATTTTAAAAATGACACATCAAGTTTATGAGGTGATGTGCAAAAATTGCTATGTTGAAAGTTTGGGGTCAAAATATTGAAAATGACCAGTTACGAGCCTGCATTCATAAATTTCAACATAGGCTCATAACTTTATTTTTTGTAACATTTTGGCCCCAAATTTTCAACATAGCCTTCTTATAACCCCACCGCATGAACAATAGTGGGGCAATGTTCAACTCCTGCCTGAAAGACGATTTCGAGCAGCGACTGCAAAATCACCTTTCAGGATGCGAAAACATATTTTGGCAGGATTTGAAAAATGACAGCTGTCACATTCATGAGGTGCTGTGAAGAAATGGTTATGTTGAAAGTTTGTGGTCAAAATATTGAAAATAACTAAAGTTACGAGCCTACGTTCGTAAATTCCAATGGAGGCTCACAATTTTATTACTTTTTAACATTTTTGCCCCAGATTTTCAACATAGTCTTCTTATGACCACACCTTATGAACATAGTGGAGAAAATTTTCAACTCCTGCCTGAAAGGTGATTTCACGTAACAACTGCGAAATCACCTTTCGGGATACAAAAATGAAAATTACATGCCTACCATAATTCTTGATCTTCTTGTGTATCTTCACCATTCATCACTGGTGGGTGATTGGCCAGAGACAAGTACCCTGCTGGAGCTTTTTTTTTCCTAGGAAGGAGGGGCTGGCGCCGGCTGTGCTGCCCACGAGGCAGACGTACTGCGTGGCATTCGCGGTTGGCCGGAAATGGCCATTGGCTCCTCTTCCACCTCAGTTCTGCATGCCAGAGAGACAGAGGGAAAAAGAGGATAGAGAAAAATGAGGGTGGGGCAAGAGAGCATGAGGGACAGTAAAAGGAAAGGAAAAGATATAAACTGAAAACGGAATAGGCCGACCAGAGGACAGGGGAGGAAGAGGATCTGGGAGGGAATGGGCCGGAAAGCCCCAGTCCCTGGACAACCAGTAAGGGTAGGAAAGGGAAAGAGAAGAGATAGAGAAAGAGAAAACAAGGGGAGAGGGAGGAGAGGAGGGACCAACGTCCACATGGGACACTCAGATCTTGCAACCAGCAGGGCCTCCAGGGAGGCAGACAGCCCACTACAGGGGCAGTTTTCAAGGCATAAACTCGGTTTTACTGAAATCCTGTAGGGAGCTGGAGAAGGTCCCTGCCTCTAACCTGTGAGGACGGAAACCATCCATCGGTGAGGATTCCCAACCCCTCCCCCATTACCGTTTTCCAAGAAAGAACCCACAAGGTTCGGGGGGAGAGGAGTGAGGATCCAGCCATTAATGTCTCCCTGCTGAAGGGGAAGGAGACAGGAAGAGAAAAGGAAATAATATAGGAAGGGAGTGGAGGGGAGTCCCTGTCAGCCCCAGCCCCCATCCCAGGGGACCCGAAGAGCCAGCGCACCCCGATGGGGTGGGCTGACCCCAGAGATCATACCCAGGACAAGGGGGAGGAGCCCACCAGAAGTCCCCCCACTGGACTAGTAGGAAAGCCCTACTCACCCTCCTCCCAAAAGATTTTACGGTCACCTCCTAGGATAAGGAAGGTTCTAAGGAAAAAGAGGAAACTAACCGAATCCCCAAGGAAGAGGGTGAGCAGGGAGAGGGCATCGCCCAGAGACTGAGGCCTTGTGAGGGGAAGGTGGGTGGGATTCAGTGATGAACGGTGAAGATACACAGGAAGATCAAGAATTACAGTAGGCACATCATTTTCATATCTTCTCTGTGTCAGTCTTTACCATTCATCACTGGTCGGTAAGTACTGAGCCCCCCCAAAGGGGGACCAGTAGTTCCCTGAGAGAAAAGCATCCCTCAGCTCCCCATGGGGGAGACACGGATGGGGGGACCCTCCACCGGCCAGTTAGGCCTGGGACTGGTCAAGGCGAGGTGGGATCCCTCGTTCCCCTGGGGGAAGGAAGGCACCCCTGCAGTTCCCATCTTACCCTGCAGGAGAAAAGACATGTCCCCCAGAAGGAGGAGGTCAGTATCCTATGCCGGGCCAAGGGTGACAACTGTGAAAGACAAAGCCACATTGTCCGCCTAATGCAGATCGCTGTCCTTGCAAGTCATGAAGCAACTTGATTGACATTGTAAGATGCCCTTGACTGGTGCCTTGCCAGCTCCAGACCTATAGCAGAGAGGGCTATTGTTTGCCGGGTAGCCTCCAAATCGGGCAGCAATGCCAGTGCCTGGCCCAGCATCGCCCACAGATGCTTGTTGTAGGCAGTGCAGTGTGCCTGATGTGAAGCAATGGAAAATAGAGGAGAACACTCTCCACCCCAGATGATCGAACTCCGTAGAGTCAGGATCTGGAGGTCGGTCATAGACCAGACATCTATGCCCGATAGGGGTGTCCAGTCACATTAATCCTGCAGTGGGATGAGGCAGAGAGCCTGGAGACCCCTGGGGTGCACAGTGCCAATGCTGGAAGTCCACTGGGGCTGGAACTGTGGCAGATGGAAGCTGCCAGGCACTGTACGACACCTCCTGGAAGAGGATCAGCCAGGAGGGGACCACCAAATGGTGTGCTCCAAACTCACCCAAAAAGGCTTGCATCGTAAGCTCGGTATTGCGACAAGCAAAATAGGAAATATGCAGGTCCTTGACCAGCCTTGCCAGGAAGCACTCTTACTGGTCTTGATCAGCGTCAGAAGACAGGTGGACAGATGGTTCCTCTTCCTCAGGGGAGGAAGACGAGAAGGCCGAGGTACCTGCAGAGTCAGATTCTGACTGCAGAGGGGGAACTGGTCAAAAGACCTTTTTGTCCATGGCCCTAACATACTGGGGAAAGTCCGCAGCCCGGGATCTGAACTGTTCCCAGGTCAAAGGCCCTGAATGACCAACATGACCTGGGAGAACAGGAGCTGAATGCAAAGGTACAGGGAAACTGGCCACCGTACATGGTACACCTCTGCCAGGGCTAGAAGACCTATCAGGCAATCCTGGAAGAACAGGAAATCCATAGGTCTACAGAAATACCATCCTGTGGAGTAAAGAAACATGATTGGGACTGAGCACTGTAGGGAAAGCTTCCCTATGATGGGATCAGGGCCGCATGGATCCAGAAGGGCAGTCCCAGCCCCACCCAATGAGGACTTCCTCAAAGGAGACAAGGAAGACAACTTGGGCTCAGCACTGCGGCCCCGGAAGGCCACAGAGAAGTGCCATAACCCCTCGCCCTGTCCCCTCAACCCCACTGACTCAGAGGAAGACCTCTTCCTTGGACCCTGTGCCAAAAGACCCCCCAACCCCACAGACTCCCTGAGAAGAGTCGCTGAGGAGGGAGATTCGGGCTTGGCCTAAAGAGAGGGAGTGACACGAGGAACGGCAGCCAACCCATTCCCCAAAGCCCGGACCACTACATCAGTAGCAGCGGGGTCACTGACCTGCAAGCCCCCCAGAGCTGCCATCGGCCAGAGGGTCGATGCCAGATGCAGTCACTGGAACTGCAGGTGGGGTACCTGGGGAGGCGCAAGAGTGCTAGGCCAGGGAGAACCCTCTGACTCCAAGGAGTCAAGCCACCAGTCTGGGTCAGCCTCCAGATCATCCAGCTCCGGAGAGGAGGAGATCCAGAAGAGCTCCGGACCGGTGGTCCCAGGGGCTCTCCTGCTGACTGCACTGCAAGTGGCACATGGGCCGGCCCCTCACCCCTCACGGTGCCACCATGAATGACTCCAGGATCTTGGGCAGTGCCGATGGGTGGTGCTGAGGAACGCCCCATGCAGGGCCAGGCAGCCATGGGCCCCAACAACGGGGGAGCCTGCACCTTTGAAGAGGTGACTGCCAGGGCAGTGCTCCCAGCCTGGCCATGAGTGGGGCCTGACTGGTTCTCCGGCACCATGGTAGAGACCACCTCCAATGACAAGGGTTGGAAGAGGAGGAGGCCTCTTCTTCACCGGACCATGTAGGCCCGGGAAGGGACCTGGAGGAAAGGCAGAGGGTCCTACAGTAGAACCAACGAGAGCAACGATGCCCCTTGAAAGTTGGCAGAGCCCTGATGACCTTTAACGTGGTGTGCTCTAGAACGCATTGGTCCATAGAGAAGCAGGTGTTGCAGGTGTCCATGTTGTGCTAGGGTCCAAGGCAGGAGAGCAAAACATCATGCCGGTCCATAACGGAAATTTACCAGCCACAGGGACACCGACGCATAGGAGGCCGGCCCATTTAAGATGAACGTTTCTTGGCCCCCGAACTTGGCATGATGCAACGGCAACTAAAACTTTAAAACAGAAAAAACTCAACACTGCTAAGAAAAGGAAAGATCTTACAGGTAGACTCCAATAACTGCACTGAGTGGATGGCAGAACTGAGGAAGAACTCAAGCGGTGTCAGGAAATGGCTCCAAGGCATTGGGAAAACGGCTCTGAGGAGCAACTCCGAGGCTTCAAGGATGACTCTGGAGAACTAGGCCGCAACGGCGTAACAGAATGTAACTTGCTGCCGGTGAGGTGCTGTCTCAATGGCGGAAGAAGCAGAACTGAGGTGGAGGAGGAACCAACGTCCATTTCTGGCCAACACGTGAGTGCCACGCAGTATGTCGGCCTCGTGGGTGGCACCAATGGCGCCAGCTCCTCCCTCCTAGAAAAAAAAAGGCTCCTGCGGGATGCTTGTCTCTGGCCAGTTACCCACCAGTGATGACTGGTGAAGACTGACACAGGGAAGATCACATTTTGGCCGGGATTTGAAAAATGACAGCTGTCACATTTATGAGGTGCTGTGAAGAATTTTATTTAAAATTTTGGCAACCGGGAAAGGCACAAGGAGCTGAGGATCATTTCCAGGTATGACCCAGGAAGAAAGGGCATACAGAAAGAAATACATACAGTACAAGCATTATTTGAACAAGCAAAACAACAAATACAGAATACAAATTTAGGTCAGCTAACAGAGGGACCTGAACACTGTTACAAAAGATTTGATCAACACTGTGCAGTAAAATTGTAGCAGACAAAATATTAGATGAAACATCTGACATAGACTACAAGGGATAAGAAATGATAATGCTGAAAATTTGGGGTCAAAATATTGAAAATTACCAAAGTTAAGAGCCTGCATTCGCAAACTTCAACGTAGGCTCATAACTTTGTTGTTCTCCAATATTTTTACACCAAATTTTTAACATAGCCTTCTTATGACCCCACCTCATGAACAATGGTGAAAAAATATTCAGCTCCTGCCTGAAAGGTGATTTCATGCAGCGATCGCAAAATCACCTTTCGGGACAGATTTACCTAACCTCACTTTCATTGTTCATGAGATGGTGTCCCAAAGAAGGAACATTGAAAACTTGGGGCAAAAAATGTCATAAAATGGCCAGGTTGCCGGCCCGGTGACGCAGAGGGTTGAGGCGCTGGCGCCTTACCTCGACCCACACCGGCGACCCGGGTTCGGGAACGGGCTCGGGTCATTGGGGGTCGGCAGGGGAAGGGCAGGATCGAGCGTCCGATGGACTGCTCTCCTGTCCTGGGTGGGTTATGGAGCGTCTTCGCTCATGCAGCGGCCCCCAGTGGAGACTGGAGGCACTGCAGGTAGTGACGCAACAAGGGGGGAACAAGAAAAATGAGAAAACCTGCTCCGGAAGTTAACCGGATGACGGCCGCCAGCCCCAGGCATCTCCAAAGACTCCCTGAGAGCCACAATTGCCTCAGCAGCTCCGAGGGCCCGAGAGAGTAGTGTGCTGGTTCAGCCCGCTGGTGCCTTCCCCTCGGAGGAGGGGGGAATCTCCATCCGTGCAGGGTTACACCGACTATCCCGAGGAAGGCTGCAGATATGGAGGTAGGTGGCTGAGGGGAACTAGTAGGGGTATGTCTGGGTCCATGGTGGCCTGAAGGAGAGGTAACTCTGGGGCACGTAGGAGGGATAAACAAATAACGCAAAAAAAAAAAATGGCCAGGTTATGCCACTAAGTTCAAAACCCCATTGAAATACATTGAACTGCATACCTGATTTCCTCAGTTCGCGGTCCAGCATTAAAGACTGAAGACGTGTCTGCGGTCGAGAAAGAATTACTGTGTCTGACCCCAGTGGGTAAGTAAGGGATGGGGGGGATGTAGGGTGGTGGGTGCTGAGTGGGAGAGTCAGGTGGAGGGGTAATGGCACAACAGGCATCGATGGATGGTTTCCTTTTTTTCAGGTTTAAAAACACAAAAAAAGAAAACTACGAGGGACAGTTTTTGTATTATAGGTGAAGACACTGGGGGATTGGACACCTCCAGTGTCAGTATTGTTTGTGTGTGTGAGGGGGGTGGGGGGTGCTAAGAGGGAGGATCAAGTGGGGGGAGAGTTAGAGAGGCACCAGTACAGGCATCGATGGACAGTTTTCTTTGTTGCAGGCTATGACAAAAAAAAAAAGAACTACAAGGTGGACACTGGGGGATTGGGCATCCTCAATGTTAGTGTTATGTTTGGGGGGTGCTGAGAGGGAGAAGAGGGGGGGTGCCACTAGACACCAGGGAAAATAGGGAAATGGGAAAGTCAGGAATGTCAGTTACAAAGACAGGCTCCTAAAGCTGCTCAGCTGTTCGCTGACGCGGCTTCATGCAAATCAAAGGACCGAAGCCCTCACTGATTGGAGTAGCTTTGGTCCTTTGTAGTTCACAGAGTTTCTGCCCAGCTAACAGAGAGTGGAGTCATGACCACACTGTGTGGTCATTGGCCTAGATTGCCGAGCCTCTGGTATTGTGAGCTGAAATGGGCTCAGCAGTCATACCCCCCCCCCCCAAATCCCTTTCAGTGAAAGCAAAACATTTGCTGCGCAAGCACGCATCAAATGTAAAAAGGTGGGTGCTGGACTGAATTCTACCCCAGCCAAAGAGGAGTTTGCAGCAGTCCTCCCTGAGCAGTTGGTGAGACCAAAGGTGTTGAGGAGAGGGAGCTGAGGACCTAGCCAGGCCTCAGGGCCATAAATCCTGGAGTGAGAAAACCTGGTTGCTGGAAGTTCCATATGAGCTGAACCCAAGTGTACATAAACCTGTACCATAGGAGACATGGGACCTGCTGATGCCATCTGTAAATTGCTGATATCAGAGGTGAGAACAAGCCGTTCTGCCCAGTTTGATGTGATCAAGGGAGGAGGTGGTCAGGAACTTGTCCCCAGGGTACTTATGCCCTTGATCAAAGGGGCACCCACTGGGGTGAGGTAGGATGACCCTCAGTCTCCGCCCTCCTTACTTTGTCACACCGCTATGTATTGAGTGAGCTGAAGAGCGCTGTGATGCCAAAGTCAGGCCAAGCCTGGGCCATTGACCACTGTTGCTCGCTTCTGTGGCATTGTTCATCTTGAAGCATTAGCTATTGCTTCCCTAGTGGAGGACACCTGAGTACTGGCTAGCCAGCCAGAGACACTGCTGCAGTTTGTTCTGCAGTTTCCTTTTGTCTTACAATTTCTTTTAAAGTTCCCTGTTGGATTTCAATTTATTGCTGATATAAGTGCTAGCCCAAAACGTCAGTTGGTTGGGGTTAAAGCAAGCTGAAGTATCAGTTAGCGCACCAACACAAGATCCTGGGCACCATGACACCAGGCCTAGAACTGTATTCAAATCATCTGGGTGCCCAGCAGTTGAGACTAAACTGCAGTTAAAGCACATGATTATTGTGAAAGTCATTGAAACCTGTGGTATTCTACTGCTAAGTGTAGCGGGAGGACCTACAGTACAGTAGGCCTGGGTTACCAGCCTGTGTGTGGGTGTGGGGGAGGCCCATCAAGCTATCTCTAAGGAGAGGTCTAGCTATCTGAGCAGTGACTGCTAAAGGTGAAGCACCTGAAATGCTAATAAGAGCCAGTGTGATGATATTACTCCAAGTTACTGTTTAAACAATTTGGTATAATCACCCTTTCTTTCGCAGGATCAGAGCTGCAGAATAATAAAGTCCTGTGGTTTGTCTCCAACATTTGGTAGGTGAGCATATTATTAGCAATTTATTTTAATTAATCCAAGGTGTTGGAAATTTCAACTGAAGTGTGGGTACAACATTAGTGTGTTTCAGGGTGGTGTCCAAAAATTATTGGGGAGGTGGGTTGGTATTGCATCCATGGGTGCAGTATTCTGCTAGTCAACAGGTCCACTATTTCCTTTGTTGGGTAGAGGCACTGCACTATTCTCTTTATTCCCCATCCAAACTGAACTCCCCACATGAGGAGTTTCACAAGCCCAGACCCTTCAACCTTGCTTGGCCCCCATGGGTGCAAGGCGGGGTAGTAACCAAAAAGGTAACACCTGTACCATCTGCACAGGAACCCATTTACATCTTTGGAGGCACCACTGGGATCTTCTGTTTACCAGTTGGACACATCTGGGATCACTGGAAGAGTGCTCACCACCCTGTGTGAAATCTGAAAAATGCTAAAAAATTTCAGAAAGTTTTGAAAAATGTCAAGACATTTTGAAAAATCTAGAGAAATTTTGGAAAATTAAAATTGGTGTTTGCCACTAGGTTTGGACCCCAAAAACGTGTTGTTGGTCAGTAATATTCCTGAGGGAGGGGACAGCACCGAAATCAGTGCTGGAACATGAATTGGCTGGCCTAACTAGAATAAAAATACAGCATGTGGTACATGTGCCCGAGAAAAAGATTTGGAGCATATTTTTGGAGGCTGAAAAAGATCTTACTGTTGTTTAAAGGAAAACTACACCCCCATATCATTTAAGTTTTATTTGTTTCCATGCCAACAGACAACTATATACTGAAAATCTGGCCTAATGTAATGTTTTGGAATTTCTGTTAAAAGCCTGAACAAGAGACCGACTTTGGAATTTACCAGCCAGCAAGTCTGCAGTGCTGTTAAATAGCAGTGCGTCCAGAGTTGCAGGTTGAAGAGCAGAAATAAAGTCAAACAAAAACAAGCATTTGTCAATGTCGAATGTTTGCTTGCTGGCATTGGCATTGGTAGTGTAGGAGTTACAGAGCTGCATAATAGGAATGGCAGTGAAGTATTGAACTGAAGCCAACCCCACCACCACTTTGCAGATGCTGACAGGCATTGGGGTGTGCTTTTGGGTCGTCAGGCATAACAGCCACGCCATTTCACCACACCCTACCCTGCAGACACCGACAAGTGTCACGGCATGCCTTAGGGTCTTTGGCCCTTATGTTCACCCCATTCTGTCAGGAAATATGGTGAGATGGGTGCTGTATAGGAGAATGGGGTGAACTTTGGGGCTGAAGAGTCCAAGGCACACATCGATGTCTCTCACTGGCTGCAGGGTGTGGGTGGAGATGGAGGTGGAATGGTGTGAGCATTACAGGTGACAATCCCAAGTCACACCCCTGATGCTTGTCAGTCTCTAAAGGGTGGGGCGTTATGGTCAGAAACTCTAACACCTCAGGCGTTCATTGATATTTTCACGCCAAATTTTCAACATTTTTTTTTGTGATCCCCCACCTCATGAACAGTGGCAATATCAGTTTGTTAACCTAAAGCTGATTTTGCACAGCGATTATGCCATTTGGCACCACAGGTGCAAAAACACATTTCGAACAGGATGTGAAAAATGACAGCTGTACTGTTCATGGGGAGGTGTAAAAATTGGCAATGTTGAAAATCTGCAGTGAAAATATTAAAAAAACTGGTGAAGTCACGAGCGTGCATAGAAACTGTGCAACACACACCCATAATGTAATTAGTTTGGGGATTTTTTACAGCAGATTGTCAACACAGATTTCCCACAGCGACCACGCATTTCTGCGCTGCAAGTGTGAAAACACATTTTGGCCATGTTGTGAAAAATGACAGCTGTATTGTTCATAAGGAAGTGTGGAAAAATGCCAGTGGTGAAAATCTGGACTGAAAATGTTACAAATTCATGAACTTACAAGGGTGCATGGAAATGCGCAATGCTCACTTGTAACACAGGCATTTTATGGACTTTTGCCACCAAATTTTTAACATAGCCATTTTAAGACCTCTGCTCGTGAACAGTTTCACTGTGATTTTCTTAATCTGTCCCGAACATTGATTTCGTACACCGACTGTGCCATTATGCGCTACATGCGTGGAAACACATTTTGGGCAAGATGTGAAAAATGACAGCTGTACTGCTCATAAGGAGGTGTGGTAAAATGGCAATGTTGAAAATCTGGAGTGAAAATATAAAAAATTTGCGAACTTATGAGTGTGCGTAGGAACTGCGCAACGCACACTCATAAATCAGTCATTTTTGGGAATTTTTTCACCAAATTTTCAACATAGGGTATTTGGGAGCCTACCCCATGAACTGTGACACTGTCGTTTCGTAAATCAGTCTCGAAAAGTGGTTCTGCGTAGTGACCGTGAAATCACATTTTGGGGCCAATTAACACCATGACAGTGCTAGAATTCATGAGGAAGGGTCCCAAAAATCCCATGTTGAAAATTTGGTGTCAAAATTCCAAAAAATGCCTGAGATATGCATCAAAGTTGAAAAAACCCTATTTATTCCATTATACAGTTTACCGGCATTTCTTCAATTCGCAGTCGGCTTTGAAGAGTGCACACGTGTTCACGGTCCACCGAAGATCGTCGTGCTGGCCTCCAGAGGTAAGTATGGGGTGAGGTGGGGGTGTGGGGAGGTGGATGCGCAGAGGGTGGGCGCGGGTTGTCAGGCAAGCCAATCAACGAGGGACCACTTATTTCTTTTCAGGTGTTTGTTTTCTTTTTAGGAAGACGACACAGGACTTGTGCCACGCTGGGGTGGGCTCACAGTGTGGCAGCTGAAAACTTTTTTGGGGGGTCAGTGGAGCTGTCGGGATTAGGCACCCCATGTCGCCTATACAGGCGTGTACCATGCTGGGGTGGTCTCCCAGCGTCGAGCAACTGAAGTCTATTTCTTTTGGAGGGTTTAATTGAGCCGACAGAGGTTGGATACCCCATCACCATTCTCACTTACCGACTGGGGTGGGCTCCCAGTGTGGCACCACTAGAACTCTGGGGGCGAGTCGATGGGGATTGGGCACCCCCGTCAGCCATGCTGTGTGTGGCGGACCGGGGAGGGTGCTATTCAGAGACACTCAGAGGGTTGGGGAATATTATTACAATACTGATCACTGTGATCAGGTGTGCCAACAGACAAAAACTACATCTACTTTTTCAGTCTCTTTGGGGTTCTGTTTTCCTGCTTTTGTCAATGCCACTTCTACCCTGAACTCTGACTCAACATTCCAAGGATGGCAATTAGATCTGTTTTTGGAAACATTCCAAGGATGTCATTTTAGTCACTTGCCACCTCCCGGAAAGATAGTCCTAGGAAAAGTTCACTTCAAACTGAATATGTGTTCCAGGAAGAGAAAGCAGAGACGTATACAAGCAGGATTGCTGGCAATATGCTAATCAACACTATCTTATCGCTGCTCACTGAAGCGGAGCTCTCCCTTTCAACTGTATGCCACTGCATTTTCAACTGCTGTCATAGACAGCTGCAGCATTCATTGGTGAACTGTGGCCACGCTTGCAATCACACTGACTGAACTGGAAGACAGGGTGCCACACCTACAAAAACTCGGATGATGGCACTATGTTTCTTGCACATGCATGCAAGCAAACATAAAAAATCACAGAGTCCAGTTACTCAAACAACATTGCTATTCAAAGGGAGTGAGCTTTCTACAGACTGTGCTACTAGTAGACCCCGGAGTCGCCGTCGGCCATCGGAATCGTGGGTTGCAATTTAGCGCAGTTGCAATTAGTTGCAATTGCACTGAATTGCAGCCATAATATAGTGCAGTTGCATTTCCCTTAAGTCGGCGGACCCATTGTGGCTTATTTGCATTCTGGCTTGCCTGATCATGCTGCCAACAGACATTGAGGCATTCAAACTTGTTGTCTCCATTAACTGTTTACTCCTTTTTTTATTTGTGTATGCAGGTGAAGTCTAACCATTTTACTTGTCTGTTAGCACAGCAGCACTTGCTTTAGCCAATAACTGTCTCCCTGGCTCCAGGGCACCAACCCTCCACCAATGTCTAAAGAGAGAGGGAGGAACCAGTAGTTTTGCATGCACTGTCTGGGAATGGGACTGCACGAGGTGGTGGTGAGACACTGTGAAGGAGTTGTCTGTTGGTAGTAGCAGCAGTGAGGCGGGTGGTGGTCTGGTCCAGTCGTTGGCCATCAGAGAGAGAGAGAGAGTGTTCAGGATGGACTGGAGTAGTGCTTAAAAAAATTACTTTTGAGCCCTGAGCCGAGGAGGATGGTTCAGGAAAGTGTACCAGTGAGGCAGCCTAACTGGTACTAGGGACCGGAGAGGAGCCTGAGGGGATGAGGGGTCGACTCTAGGGGAGCTGGTGGTGCAGTGCTGGCTAATGTGGAGAGGAGTCAGAGTGGAGAGTAGTCAGTGACTCCCGGGAGTTGACTCAGGACCAGGAGCACTGCAGTGTGTAGGCAAGGAGCCTGGGTAAGGTGGACTGGTGGACAGTGGAGTTGGAGGGGGAGCAGAACATCCAATGAGCTAGCAGCAGCTAGCACTGAGGAGCGAGGCAAGCCAAAGCGAGTCGCAAGATGTTGGGCAGGCGGGTCAGCCTGGAGCAGATCAGCTGCTCCTGAGCTGAGTCACAGTGAGCCTTGACTTGGACACTAGACTAGAGGAGAGCGAGTCTGCCAGAGACAGAGTCGGTTCGTGGGGCAGGGGCTGGCCCGGTCAGGTAGTGCATTCTTGGGAGGACGTCACCACAGTAAGTCGGTGTCAGCCACGTTGCATGGGCTGGTGGCCTCAGGGGATTGCAGGGGCTCCACCAGGCAGGCCCCAGGTGACTGGAGTTGAGCCCACAGCATGAGAAGTTGGAGAGGTAGGAGGAGAGGAGAGGAGCCTGGAGGAGGGGGTTGAACTCGGACTACTAAAGTAAGTGAAAGTGAATTCAATAATCATTTTAAAATGTTGAACGTCTAATTTCTATTTCTTTTCAATTTATTCAGAGACTGAGGAGTTGTCATATATTTATTTTATAATCTGAGTCTGTCTTGCCATATCATAATGCAAAGAAATTATTTTCTTTCTCCTCTTCAGACTGTGGCTGGCTGCCTGCCTTTCAAATTTAAACAAGCTTATTTATTTATTGCTTATTTATTGCTAGCATATAGGCTTGTAGCTGCCTGTTGATTTGATTGATATGCATACTGTTACTGCACATGATAGCAGCTGCATGCAGTGCAGACTTAGACTGATTGACAGTCATATCTGTGTGTTCAGTTGTAACATACTCATCTTCACTTGACCAGTGGTACTGCTGCTGTGCTGTGGCTGTACTATTGCTAATAAAGACATTTGTTTTCCTAACATTATGAATATGCCCTGAATTGTGTTGACGTCTGCCAGTGCTACTGCTGTGGTTGATTGAGAACAAACTATGTTTTGTATTGTATATTGTACTTAGTTACATTTTTGGAGCAGAATTACATTTCTATTTACTCACTGAACATTTCTTGTTCCTCTGCTGAGAATGAGAAAGATGGGTTTATTATTTCAGTCAGTGCAATTGTCAGTATGCTGACGTGCAGTGGACGTTGAAATAAATCTACAACCATTCCAATCTGACTGACTGATTAAATAACTGCAGTTCTTGCAATATTTTGCCTTTAACTCTGGCAAGAATACAGCAGAGGCTTGCTTTTTTTATTATTATGTGGCAGTTTAGGAGAGAAGTGGGTTGTGGAGGCGCGGCACTGTGGCAGCCAACGGAGGCACTGCATTTGGGGGCTTGGCACTGGTGCACCAATGGAAGCACAGTGTGCTGATGACACTGGTCTCCAAAAGTTTGTTTATTGTTTATTGAGTAGAATTGGAATTACAGTCCTTTGAGTCAGAGACTCGTTTGCAAAGGCTCCTCGTCAAGAAAGTAAAAAATACATAGGGTAACATACAGGCAGACTATATATATACAGGTATCACAACTTGAACAATTGCAATGTAATACTACAAGGTCTGGGAAATTTAGGATTTAATATAAAAAGAATGACATTACATTACGTTACATCAACAGGGAGCACATGAAAGCCTGTGCCAGGGCTAAGTCAGGATACAATATCATAGGATCCTTTGGGACCCCAAGTCTTAATATACAGGCAATGGGAGACATAGGGGAGGAGGCTGGTATTAGGATAATCTTTCCCTATGGGTTCCTGAGTAGCATTATTCTCTGAGAAGAAGGAGGGAGGTGGAAATAGAATGAATGAGGGACTAATTACAGTCACAGGTAGCCGAGTCAAAGAGCCAGGTTTTGAGACTAGATTTAAAGAGGCTAAGACTGTGGGTTGAGGAGATGGTGGACAGGAGTCCGTTAAGCCAGTAGGGGGCCTGGTAATGGAAGGATCTTTGTCCCAGCGAGGTTCTACAGTGGGGAACTAACAGGGTGGGGTTAACTGTGTGCCTTTGGGTCCGTCTATGGGGGGCTGTGCGGATAAGTGGGAGGAGGCCGATGGGAGCTTGTTTAAGTTGAATCTGTTTGGCGAGGAGGCAGGTAAAGTACTTGAGTCTGCCTTGGAAATTTAGCCAGCCTGTTTGGTTATAAAGCTCACATGTGTGAGTTATCCTGTCACTACCCGAGGCAAGTCTGCAGGCTTTGTTAAGTGTGAGGTTAATGCTGTGCAGGGCCGTTTGATCCACCGATCCATAGATGATTATTCCATAATCCACCAAGGATAGGACCGAGGACGACACAGCGAGATGCATGGCCTGTGGGGGTAGGCAATGTTTATGCCTGTAAAGGATCCCTAGTCTAGTGTTAACTGAGGCAGTGACCTGCTGAATGTGATTGTGGCAGGAGAAGGAGGTGTCCAAGGTAACTTCAAGATATTTGAAGCTGGGGACCTATTCGAGAGTGGAGCCATGGGCATTTTGTACAACTAGAGACACATGGCAATGAGGGCTTTGGCAGTGAGCAAAGATCATGGCCTTAGTTTTCTTATAGTTGATGATAAGGGGGTGCTCTGAGAACCATTTTTCTATCTCCCTAAAGTGGCCCTCGAGAGGTGCTTGGAGGGTGTCGGGGTTGGGGTGCTTCCAAAAGATTACCGCATCGTCAGCATATAGTAACATGCGACCAGTGCATGATTTAGAGAGGTACTTGAGGAAGAGGGTAAAGAGAAGGGGACCAAGTATAGACCCCTGCGGGACACCTGGGCGAACCGGATTGCATGTTGAGATAGAAGTATTTATTTTGACTTATTGCGTCCGATTGGAGAGGTAATCTTTAAACCAGACAGTGACCTCTGGAGCAAAGTTAAGGGATGGAATGGTGTGGAGTAGGAGCTTGTGACTGATGGTATCAAAGGCTTTGGCCAAATCAACGTAGATAGCTCCTGCCACGTAGTTTTGCTCTAGGGTCTCATGGATAAAGCTGGTAAGTTCAGTGAGAGCTGTGGAGGTGCTGTGGCCCTTCCGGAAAGCATGCTGTTCATGGCAGAGCAGGTCGAACTTGGATAGATATTCAGTTAGTTGATCCAATACTATTTTTTCGAGGGCCTTAGAGAGGGGTGGCAGGATAGATATTGGCCTATAATTGCTTGCAGCCGTGGGATCACCACTCTTCAGGATGGGCGTGATTGCGGTTCTTTTCCAAGCTGAGGGGAATTGGCTGAGGCATAAGGACAGGTTGAGGATTTTTATGAGATGGGGTAGCATCACATCCAGTGAAAGTCGAATGAGTTTAAGGTCCAGGGAATCACTGCTGTATCAAGAGCTCGCCAGTGCTTTGGTGAGATAGCGTTTTGCCTCATTACATGAGATGACTCTTAGCCTAAGGGGGGGTGGTGGTAGAGGTGACATGGGGGGGAGAGTGGTGGGGGTTAAGGGAGTCAGTAGGGAGAATATTAGAGAGGTCAGAGAAGGAGGAGTTTAGGGCATCTGCGATAGCAAGGGGGTCATGAGTGGTAGCCCCATTTACCGTAAGTTGGGCAGGGGTAGAGGAAACAGTTTTCCCACAAAGATCCTTTATATTGTTCCAGAATTTTTTCCCAGAGTCCCAAGCTGAGGTGAGGGTTTGATTGTAGTAGGCAGTTTTGGCTTGCTTGACAGCCCATGTGCATTTGTTGTGAGCCTCCCTGTATTTTTGCCGATCCTGAGGGAGCTGCGAGTCAAGGGCCTTATGCCACAGGTTATCCCGCTGGCGCATTTGATCAAGTAGAGCCTGGGAAATCCGAGGGAGGTTTCTTTTCTTAAGTAATTGTTTGGAGAAGGGTGCGTAAATATCGCAGGCCCTATTGAATATGGCAATGAAGTAGGCGAGAGGCATCCACTGACTGGGCTGTGTGTATGGGGACCAGTCAGGAGGCAAGGTGAGACTTGAAGTGTGTTAGGCTCCTTTTAAGGTGTCTATGCAAAGTGATGTTGGGGAGGGGGGGTGTAAGTTTTGTGGACCATAGGCAGACTCAGGGAAATGATCACTAATAGAGTATGGAAGCACAGTGACTTGTGAGATGTTCCTAGTCCTGTTGGTGAAGATAAGGTCGATGAGGGTGGAGGTCCCTGTTCTGGTGTCCAGTCTGGTCGGGGAGTTAATGACCTGGGTGAGGTCACAAGCTAAGGCTGAGTCTTGCTGTGGATGAGGTAGTTACAGCCAGTTGATGTTGAAGTCACCCAGTAAAACTACTTCACCCTAAGCAGGAGGTGGGAGATACTGTCCAGTACTGAATCAAAAGCAATTTTTTGGTTGCTGGGGGGAATAGACCACCATAATGTAGAGCATTTTACCTGGGTTGCCCAGGCTGAGCTTGACTGTTAGGGTCTGGGCTCATGCAAGGGTGGCGGTGTATCTACCTCCAGGGAGTATAAAGAGGATCTAACATAGATGACACAGCTGCCGCCCCTCTTGCTAATCCTGTCAGCACGGTAGAGGGTGTAGTCACTGAGGGTGATAGTCCCGCTGGGTATTTTATGCGAGAGCCATGTCTCTGATAGGGCTAAGACATCAGGTGAGTGCGAGGCAATCCAGTCCTGTAGGGGGGTGAACTTTTTAGTGAGGCTGCAGATGTTAAGGGTAGCCAGCAGGAGGTCTTCTCATTTTCTGATAGTGAAGATGGGGGGGGGGTAGGTTCAGGGTTGGGGTGTATATTACCTGATAGCAGCAGAAGGAGGAGAGCATGTCACAGAAGCGCTAACCTGCGCAGTTTTGGTGCAGTACGTTTAGACTGATAATTAGTGGGTCTTTTATTCTGTGAGATAGGTACTGGGAGGGTGCGTAGGAGGTGGGTTATGGTGACAGGGGGTAGGGTACCAGGAAGGATGGTAAACGGAAGAGTAGGGGGTTGAGGTGTGAGGGGTATCAGAGTAGCTGTACAGCGAGTGTAGCAATTGTGGAGGAAGGGAATAAGCGCTGGGAGGGAGTATGTGTATGTGTGGTCACGTAGGATGGAGTAGGGGGATTGGGAGAGTCAAATTTGGGATTGTACCAGGTAGTTGTGCATTGGCCAGCAGGGTAGCTGCTGCCGCATAGAGGTAGTTTCTTAGGGAGGGAAGGTAGAGCCATATGGGGAAACATAGCGGCTATAAGGGTAGGTATCCCAAGCAGTGGGAGCATCTTAATTGTGCTGATGGTAAGGTATTGAGAAGGATGGCCACTAGTGGTGAGCTGATATAAGCTGCAGGTGGGGAAGTGGGCTGATCGGTTAATATCAGCAGCACACATGATGCAGTGATCCCTATATAAGGAAAAGCAGACCAAGGGTGGTGGTGGGGTCGGCGGGGCTAAGCAAGTATACCAATAGTTAATTCTCTAAGAAAAATGGCGCCAAGTAGGACAATTTAAAAATCCACCGATGGAGCTGCGGAGCGCGGGTCGCGATCAGGCTAGCAGGGTAAACTCTTTGCTGTGGAGATTCTGTACCTGGGCAAGTTTTCACCTGGTGCCACCAAGTTGAAACATTTTCACCGCAGCAATCAGGGGCTGCCTCATCATTGCAGCATCAGCCATTCCGCTGCAATGAGGGAGCGACCCGTCATTGCTGGGTGGAACGTTGCCTATTGTAATATTGTTTGTGAATCCGGCGGCAAGCCACTGTCATATTCACAAACAATATTACCTCCTCAGCTGGCAGCCCAATCCCCTCAGCATCATGTGGCCCCATAAACAGTTTTTGTTTTGCTGACGGGGCCCAATCCCATTGGCTTCATTCCTCCCCAGTGTAATTTGCCGACGGGAAGCCCACCCCATTGGCATAAGTTCCCCCAAATGTTGGGTTTCTGCCAAGAGGGTGCCCAATCCCCTCGGCTCTTGCCCCCATGTTCCAACAGGGGTGCCCAACCCCATCAGCTAAAGCCCCCCAAAGACCACTTGGTGGCATGTTGGAGCCTACCCAGCATGCCAATGCTCCTGTGGAAAAAAATGTCCCGCGATGTTTGTTTTTTTTTTCCTGAAAGCAGAAAATGGTCCTCGAGGTCTGTCCTGCTCCTTCCCAAACCCGCACCCACCCTCTGCGCACCCTGCCTCCCACACCCTCCCTCACTCCATACTTACCTCCAGAGCCCAGCACAACGATCTTCAGTGGACTGGAACACGCCTGCACTCTTCAAAGCCAACTACTAACTGAGAAATGCTGGTAAGCTGTATAATGGCATAAATAGGGTTTTACAACTTTGGTGCATATCTCAGACATTTTTGGGAATTTTGGCACCACATTTTCAACATGGAGTTATTGGGCCCTCCTCTGAATTCAGCCATTGTCATGGCATATTCCATCCTGAAAGGTGATTTGCGGTCACTGTGCGGAATCACCTTTCGGGACCAAGTAACGAAACAACAGTGCCGATGTTCATGAGGTGGGCTCTCAAAAAGTCTATGTTGTAAATTTGGTGGGAAAAATCCAAAATTACTGTTTTACTGAGTGTGCATTGCACAGTTGCTATCGCGCACAGAATTTCGCAATTTGCAATATTTTCATCCAGATTTTCAACATTGCCATTTTCTGCACCTCCTTATGAAATAGTACAGCTGTCATTTTTCACAACCTGGCCAAAATGTGTTTTTGTACTCAGGCAAGAAATAGCGTGCTCGCTGTGGGAAATCAGTGTTTGGGACATATTAAGAAAATCACATGACACTGTTCATGAGCAGAGGTCCTAAAATGCCTGTTGAAAATTTGGTGATGAAAGTCCATACAAGCATTTGTCAATGCTGAATGTTTGCTTGCTGGCATTGGCAGTGGTAGTAATAGGAATGACAGTGAAGTACTGAACTGAAGCCAACCCCACCACCACCCTGCAGAAAGTGACAGGCATTGGGGTGTACCTTTGGGTCGTCAGGCATAATGGCAATGCCATTTCACCACACCCCACCCTGCAGACACTGACAAGTGTCACAGTGTTCCTTGGGGTCTTTGGCCCTTATGCTTCCCCATTCCATCAGGAAGTACAGTGAGATGGGTGGTATAGAGAATGGGGTGAACTTTGGAGTCAAGAATCCAAGGCATACTCGGTGCCTCTCACTGGCTGCAGGGGTGGAATGGTATGAGCATTACAGGCAAGAATCCCAAGTCACACCCTGATGCCTGTCATTCTCCACAGGGTGGGGCGTTATGGTTGGAAACCCTAATACCTCAGGCATTCGTTGGTATTTTCACTCCACATTTTCAATATGGTTTTTTTGTGACCCCACCTCATGAACAGTGGCAATATCAGTTTGTTAGCTGAAAGCTGCTTATGCACAGCGACTACGGCATTTAGCACCACAGGTGCAAAAACATTCCGAACAGGATGTAAAAGATGACAGCTGTACTGTTCATGTGGAGGTGTAAAAAATGGCAATGTTGCAAATCTGCAGTAAAAATATTAAAAAAATGGTGAAGTCACGAGCGTGCATAGAAACTGTGCAACGCACAACCATAATGAAATTAGTTTGGGGATTTTTTACAGCAGATTGTCAACACAGGCATTTTGGGACCTCCGATCATGAACAGTGTCACTGTGATTTTCTTTATCTATCCGAACAATGATTTCCCAGTGACCATGCATCTCTGTGCTGAAAGTGTGAAAACACATTTCGGCCATGTTGTGAAAATGACAGCTGTACTGTTCATAAGGAAGTGTGTGAAAATGCCACTGGTGAAAATCTGGACTTAAAATATTACAAAGTCATGAACTTACGAGGTAGCGGAAACTCGCAATGCTCACTCGTAACACAGTCATTTTATGGACTTTTGTCACCAAATTTTCAAGATAGCCATTTTAAGACCTCTGTTCATGAACAGTGTAAGTGTGATTTTCTTAACTCTGTCCCAAACATTGCTTTCGCACATCGACTGCACCATTATGCGCTACATGTGCGAAAACACATTTTGTCGACATGTGAAAAATGTCAGCTGTACTGTTCATAAGGAAGTGTAATAAAATGGCAATGTTGAAAATCTGGAGTGAAAATATTGAAAATTTGCGAACTTACGAGCGTGCGTAGGAACTGCAAAACACATGCTCATAAAACAGTCATTTTTAGGAATTTTTTCACCAAATTTTTAACATAGCCATTTTAAGACCTCTGCTCATGAACAGTGTCACTGTGATTTTCTTAATGTGTCCCATACATTGATTTCGCACACCTACTGCGCCATTGTGCGCTACATGGGTGGAAACACGTTTTGGGTGAGATGTGAAAAATGACAGCTGTACTACTCATAAGAAGGTATGGTAAAATGGCAATGTTGAAAATCTGGAGTGAAAATATTGAAAATTTACGAACTTACGAGCCTGCGTAGGAACTGCGCAACGCACACTCATTAAACAGTCATTTTTTGGAAATTTTTCACCAAATTTTCAAAATACACTTCTTGAGAGCCCACCTTATGAACACTGGCAGTGTTGTTTCATTAATCGGTCCCGAAAGGTGATTTCGCACAGTGACTGCGAAATCACCCTTCGGGCTCGAATAGCGCCATGACAGTGACATCATTCATGAGAAGGGGTCCCAAAACCCCCATGTTGAAAATTTGGTGCAAAAATTCCAAAAAATGCCTGAGATATGCAGCAAAGTTGAAAAAACCCTCTCTATCCCATTATACAGCTTACCAGCATTTCCTCAGTTCGCGGTCAGCTTTGAAGAGTGCAGACGTGTTCCCGGTCCACCGAAGATCATCGTGCCGAGGTCCTGAGGTAAGTATGGGGTGAGGGTGGGGAGGCAGGAGTGCGCAGTGGGTGGGTGTGGGTTGTGGGAGGCGGCAGGGAGAAGCGCCGAGGACAGTTTTTATTTCAGGTTTTAAATGACCTCACGGGATGTTTGCCACGCTGGGTGGCTCCCAGCGTGGCACAAGGGATGGCTGGTTGGGGGGCATGGAGCCGATGGGGATTGGGCATCCCCGTCGACCATAGCATCAGTTGCCACACTGGGGTGGGCTCCCAGCGTGGCACCCGGCACTCTTGGGGGGGAGGACAGTGGAGCCGATGGGGATTGGGCACCACCGTCAGCTATACGATGAGTTGCCATGCTGGGGTGGGCACCCAGCGTGGCATGTGGAAGGCTTTTGGGGGGCGCAGCACAGCCGATGGGGGATTGGGCACCCTTGGCTGTACAGTGTGTGCATGTGTGTGTGGGGGGGGCAGCACGCAGAATGCGTGCATGTGTGTGTGTGTAGGGGGAGTACGTATGAGCAGGTGATATCTTATCGCTGCTCACTGAAGTGTCGCTCCCTCTTTCAACTGTACTCCACTGTATTTTGGAGCTGTCATAGACAGCTCCAGCAGGCATTGGAGAACTGCAGCCGTGCCTGCCAACACACTGACTGAATTGGAAGAGGGGGTAACACACCTCCAAAAACTCGGATGATGGGACTATGTTTCTTGCACATGCGTGCAAGCAAACATAAAAGTGACTGTGTTACGTGCATACGTTGAGCAGTTTCCATGTATGCTCGGAAGTGTGAGCATTTTTACTATTCCCACTACAGAATTTCAACATTGCCACCTCTTCACACCTCCGTATGGATGGTACAGCTGTCATCTTCATATCCTGCCCGATCTGTGTTTTTGTACATGTGGCGCAGAATGGCATGGTCGCTGTTGGGACTCAAAGTTCGGGACACATTGTCAAGATCACACTGCCACTCTTCATGAGAAGAGGTCCCAAATGCTTTCATGAGGTGGGGTCACAAAAAGGCCATGTTGAAAATTTGTAGTGCAAATATTAACAAACACCCAGGGCGTTAGGGGTTTTAACCATAACGTCCCAACCTGTACAGACTGACAGGCATCGGGGTGTGCCTTTGGATTGCTGCCTTTACTGCTCATGCCATCCTACCCCCACCCAGTGACAGGCATCAAGGTGTACCTTGGACTCTTCAGTCCCAGAGTTCACCCCATTCTCTTATGCTGCACCCATTTCAGCGTATATCCTAATGGAATGGGGTGACTGGAAAGCCAAACAGCCCAAGACACGCCTCAGCACGTGTCGGTGTCTGCAGAATAGGGTGAGGTGACATAGCATGAACGTCATGGGCGATGACCCAAACACTTACCCCAATGCCTGCCCATCTCTACAGGATGGAGTTGGGGTTGGCATGAAGTTCAGTACTTCAATGCCATTTCTATTCTGCATCTGTCTAATTCATGCATTTCCAATGCTAAAACCAGCAAGCAAACATTCGGCATTGACAAATGCTTGTTTAACCAGAAGAGACACTAAGCTGAAAGCTTGTTTACAGGTGCAACCTGGGAGCACAAGGAAGTTAAGTGATTTGCTCAGGATCACACAGTATGCAAGTGGGGGCTGTGAGATTCAAACCCAGGTCTCCAGGTTTGCAGCTCAGAGCCTTAAACCACCGCACTGTACTGCCTCTTCTTTTGCACTTCAGATGATAATGATTATAAAGCTGTTGCATTAAATGAATTGCAATTTATTTAGCATATTTTCTTTTCCTATGCACTTTACAAAAGAAAAAGCTACTTCACAAACTCCAAGATCAGATTTTGCATTTAATGCTGTGTCATTATTGTATCTTCTCACACTCAGCATTGTTTGTTTGTTTGTTTTTTGGGGGGCCTTTACAGTTGTACACCATAGGAGCAGCAGGAGATGCAATCTTTTTGGAACTGTTAACTTTGTCTCAGAAATAAATATGGAGCTTATTAAGTCATTTTAGGGGGACACTGTCAACCTTTTTTCAGGGGACGAAACTGGCACTGGTCCACTAACCAAATGTTGGTAGATTTTGTATCAGGCGAGTAATTCTAGTAAGATTTTCCTTTAAGTAGCCCCGCAGGCTGGTACTGGAGAAGGCAACATTTCAATATACCAGCTGGGCCAATGGAAAAGTCTGTGGGGCTAGGGGATTGTCCCAGTCACTAGTACTGCTGGCTATTGGGTGCAAAATATAATTTTGACCCCGGGATACATCATATGATACAAGAATCTTGATTTGTATAATGCAATACATGAAAAGATTTATAATGTTAAAAAAACATATTTTAAGAGCGTTTCTGAAACAAATACATGCAGAATCCAGCTAAGGGGGTCCAGACAAGAAAGCTGCATGTTTTTTGCATCATATTATTTCTAGTTCAAAAAATCCCAGATTGTGTGTTTTAATCTGGCACAAGTATTATTTCTGTTCTACAGATTTCCGACCTGCTCAGGTAAGAATGCATGAATGCATGCCTTCTGACTGGGCTGTGCAAGTCTGTCCTGCAGCACTGTCTGCTGCCTGCAGCTGGAATCAGCTGGACAGTGTGAGTCCAGGCGGTGTGTACAAAGGAAAGTGAGATTGATTGGGTGATTCAGTGATTCAGTTTAGGGGTTTACTGCAGCATCCCACACCAGGGTGTAAGGCTGCGGCTGCTGGTTATGTAGCTTACCTTCAGGGGTGTAGCAGATCCACCCACATAAGGGTATCTAACGCTGTTTCTGTTGATTTGAATTTTGAACTTTGAAGTGGTGTACTAAAGTACCACTGCAGCAGTATCAAATGCAATGGTCTAACTTTACGCTGTTTATGTAGCTTGAGGCCCATGGGTGTACTGCAGTGCGGCATCGTTCCCACATTGATTGGATTCAAGGCTGGTTATGTTATGTGGATTTGGGAGTGTAAACAGCAAGAAGTATACCATAACCTAAGACAAAGAACCTCTGTGCGTAAACAATGAGGCAAGGGTTACCCCAAAGGGCATTTGGCTGGGAAGCCAAGTTTCAAGAAAATACAAAATCACACATGCCCCCACAATGCAAAGCATCATGGGCTACATATGCAAATCACCACAGAATGTTATGCTGGTCCAACTTTAAGCAGAATTGCATGGTGCCGAAAGGCCTCTCACACAGTTTGCAAAGGGTGCTAACAGAAGACATAGACACGTGTTTCGTCCTACCAGGACTCATCAGTATGCCTCATCTGTTTGACACCCCAGTGGAATGGACCAACTACCCCTAAGGCAGTGTGCCTGGGATATATATGTGGTGAACCCATTAAAATAAAAAACTATTTAAAGACAAAGAACTCCTATGCGTAAACACTGAGGCAAGGGTTACCCAAAGGGCATTTGGCTGGGAAGCCAAGTTTCAAGAAAATACAAAATCACACATGCCCCCACAATGCAAAGCATCATGGGCTACATATACAAATCACCACAGAATGTTATGCTGGTCCAACTTTAAGCAGAATTGCATGGTGCGAGAAAGGCCTCTCACACAGTTTGCAAAGGGTGCTAACAGAAGACATAGACACGTGTTTTGTCCTACCAGTACTCATCAGTATGCCTCGTCTGTTTGACACCCCAGTGGGGTGGACCAACTACCCCTAAGGCAGTGTGCCTGGGATATATTGTGGTGAACCCATTAAAATAAAAAACTATTTAAAAGACAAAGAACCTCTGTGCGTAAACACTGAGGCAAGGGTTACCCCAAAGTGCTGTTAGCACCCTTTGCAAACTGTGTGAGAGGCCTTTCGGCACCATGCAATTCTGCTTAAAGTTGGACCAGAATAACATTCTGTGGTGATTTGCATATGTAGCCCATGATGCTTTGCATTGTGGGGGCATGTGTGATTTTGTATTTTCTTGAAACTTGGCTTCCCAACAAATGCCCTTTAAGGTAACCCTTGCCTCAGTGTTTACGCACAGAGGTTCTTTGTCTTTTAAATAGTTTTTATTTTAATGGTTCACTACACATATCCCAGGTAATACTGCCTTAGGGGTAGTTGGTCCATTCCACTGGGGTGTCAAACAGACGCAGGCATACTGATGAGTCCTGGTAGGATGAAACACATGTTTATGTCTTCTGTTAGCATCCTTTGCAAACTGTGTGAGAGGCCTTTCGGCACCATGCAATTCTGCTTAAAGTTGGACCAGCATAACATTCTGTGGTGATTTGCATATGTAGCCCATGATGCTTTGCATTGTGGGGGTATGTGTGATTTTGTATTTTCTTGAAACTTGGCTTCCCAGCCAAATGCCCTTTGGGGTAACCCTTGCCTCAGTGTTTACGCACAGAGGTTCTTTGTCTTTTAAATAGTTTTTTATTTTAATAGGTTCACCACAATATATCCCAGGCACACTGCCTTAGGGGTAGTTGGTCCATTCCACTGGGGTGTCAAACAGACGAGGCATACTGATGAGTCCTGGTAGGACGAAACACGTGTCTATGTCTTCTGTTAGCACCCTTTGCAAACTGTGTGAGAGGCCTTTCGGCACCATGCAATTCTGCTTAAAGTTGGACCAGCATAACATTCTGTGGTGATTTGCATATGCAGCCCATGATGCTTTGCATTGAGGGGGCATGTGTGATTTTGTATTTTCTTGAAACTTGGCTTCCCAGCCAAATGCCCTTTGGGTAACCCTTGCCTCAGTGTTTACGCACAGAGGTTCTTTGTCTTTTAAATAGTTTTTTATTTTAATGGGTTCACCACAATATATCCCAGGCACACTGCCTTGGGGTAGTTGGTCCATTCCACTGGGGTGTCAAACAGACAAGGCATACTGATGAGTCCTGGTAGAACGAAACACGTGTCTATGTTTTCTGTTAGCACCCTTTGCAAACTGTGTGAGAGGCCTTTCGGCACCATGCAATTCTGCTTAAAGTTGGACCAGCATAACATTCTGTGGTGATTTGCATATGTAGCCCATGATGCTTTGCATTGTGGGGGCATGTGTGATTTTGTATTTTCTTGAAACTTGGCTTCCCAGCCAAATGCCCTTTGGGGTAACCCTTGCCTCAGTGTTTACGCACAGAGGTTCTTTGTCTTTTAAATAGTTTTTTATTTTAATGGGTTCACCACAATATATCCCAGGCACACTGCCTTAGGGGTAGTTGGTCCATTCCACTGGGGTGTCAAACAGATGAGGCATACTGATGAGTCCTGGTAGAATGAAACACGTGTCTATGTCTTCTGTTAGCACCCTTTGCAAACTGTGTGAGAGGCCTTTCGGCACCATGCAATTCTGCTTAAAGTTGGACCAGCATAACATTCTGTAGTGATTTGCATATGTAAGCCCATGATGCTTTGCATTGTGGGGGCATGTGTGATTTTGTATTTTCTTGAAACTTGGCTTCCAGCCAAATGCCCTTTAGGGTAACCCTTGCCTCAGTGTTTACGCACAGAGGTTCTTTGTCTTTAAATAGTTTTTATTTTAATGGGTTCACCACAATATATCCCAGGCACACTGCCTTAGGGGTAGTTGGTCCATTCCACTGGGGTGTCAAACAGACGAGGCATACTGATGAGTCCTGGTAGGACGAAACACGTGTCTATGTCTTCTGTTAGCACCCTTTGCAAACTGTGTGAGAGGCCTCTCGGCACCATGCAATTCTGCTTAAAGTTGGACCAGCATAACATTCTGTGGTGATTTGCATATGTAGCCCATGATGCTTTGCATTGTGGGGGCATGTGTGATTTTGTATTTTCCATAACCTAAGGCTGTTGTTACTTTGCAGGTGTGCACTGGCACTGCTACTGCTGCAACACACACACCATGGTCTGACTGTTTATGTGGCTTCAGGGGTGAACATCATTCAGCAGTATCCCACCCACCAGGGTATGAGGCTGTTATGATGCTGTGGTGGTGTACAGTAGCATCCCACCCACCAGGGCATGAGCCTGTTATGATGCTGTGGTGGTGTACAGCAGCATCCCACCCACCAGGGCATGAGGCTGTTATGATGCTGTAGTGGTGTACAGCAGCATCCCACCCACCAGGGTATGAGGCTGTTATGATGCTGTGGTGGTGTACAGCAGCATCCCACCCGCCAGGGTATGAGCCTGTTATGATGCTGTGGTGGTGTACAGCAGCATCCCACCCACCAGGGTATGAGGCTGTTATGATGCTGTGGTGGTGTACAGCAGCATCCCACCCACCAGGGTATGAGGCTGTTATGATGCTGTGGTGGTGTACAGCAGCATCCCACCCACACCAGGGTATGAAGCTGTTATGATGCTGTGGTGGTGTACAGCAGCATCCCACCCACCAGGGTATGAGCCTGTTATGATGCTGTGGTGGTGTACAGCAGCATCCCACCCACACCAGGGTATGAAGCTGTTATGATGCTGTGGTGGTGTACAGCAACATCCCACCCACCAGGGTATGAGGCTGTTATGATGCTGTGGTGGTGTACAGCAGCATCCCACCCACCAGGGTATGAGGCTGCTATGATGCTGTGGTGGCGTATAGTAGCATCCCACCCACTAGGGTATGAGGCTGTTATGATGCTGTGGTGGTGTACAGCATCAACCTCCCACACTAGGGTCTTCTAAGGCTGTTTAGTGGCTTTGGGGCCGAGGAGTGTGAGGGGGTACAGGTACGCTCACAAGGTTAATTAAGACAAGCATTCAAAGCCAGACCAAATCAACAATGAGAATAATAATAATAAAAAAATAAAATTTTCAACAGCAACTTCTGTTGTTGGCAAAGTACAACAAACTAGTACATAAATAAAATTCAATAATGGTGAAAGTTGAAAAAAATTGGTTGGATTTTCTTTAGTTAATTGAAGTCATAAATGTCAAACTAGTTGAAAAAAACAGTTATGATGTGTGGCAAGTCAGTCATAACTGGTTTTTCAACTGACTCTGTGGTCTAGCTGCTAGACTGCTAAAATCTTGCTGTCTGATTTTTCCCACCAAATCCTAAAGTGACTTTTGATGATTTGTGACATCACGCAAGAAGGATCCAGCCTGCATTGCCTCATTGATGTCAGAAGACTCTACAGTTCCAGGTTCAAGGGGAAAAGACAGAAAACTAAAGCCAAACCAACCACTAAGGACATTTGTCATCCAAAATCAAATGTTCTCACCAAGATTTTGAAAATTAAAAAGTAGAAGACCACACCTACAGATAACTAAAACATAAGTATTCCTTTAATTATTTCACTTCTAGTACCTTTATTTGGCTATCTGGGGTGGTAACTTAGTGCATTTTAACTCCAAATCCTTGGGTATATAGTTAAGTTAGAATTTTAATGTAAAAAAGTACCTTCTTGCATGCTAAAGTTTAAAACAATTATTATACAAAGATATAACCTGAGACACTAATGTAATGAGTTGCAAGTTCTCATAGCAAAAAAGGTCATGCTATTTATAAGTATGTTGAAGAAATAGTACAATGTCATTTATTACGCTGAATATTGCTTATTCATTTTCATTGCTTATTTGTTGAAATTTGTTTATTTTATTCGATTTACCTGATTTTCTAAAACCTGCTGTTTTGTTTATATTACCCTTTATGTTTACATTGTTTTTATTATGCTTGATATTTATGCTAATTATGAATATTTAGAACTTGGACATATGTGAATAAAATCTGTATTTATCTCTTATATAATCCAATGTGTGGAAACAGTGTTTTTCACCATCATTTTTTAATCCGGAGAGCATAGGATAATATCATATGTTAATTGTTATTTTTTTTGGTAATTTATGAAAATAATTTGTGGGTAAGGCCCAACATGAACCTAAGTGCATTTTTATAAAAAGTGATATTACAAGCCTTTGTTCCAACATCTTTGGGGTTCTCGTTCATGAGATGATTGTTAGTGAATAACAGTCCACACTTAGGGTATATGGCCAGGTCTGCCAGTATCAAGATAGGGTTACTCCATAGACATAAACACAATCTAACACCTAAAGCCCTTAGACTAGCTATCTATAGCTCCATTGTTGGCTATGGTCTGTTATCTATGGCTCAGCATCCGCCACTACCCTCCGCAGAATATCAGTGGCACTCAATAAAGCATGCCGACTTCTTGCTGGAGCAGCATGCCTTACCCACACATGTGAACTGTATGTGCAAACAGGTTGGCTTCAGCTAAATGGGAGGATTCACTATCAAACCTGCTTGCTAACTAAAAAGGCACTTCTCAGGCTCCTGCCTTCTGGTGTTACAAACTTACTCAACCCCTCTTGCAGCTCCCAGCACATGCATATCTCAGTCAACCAACTCTACTCTGTCCCAAAATGCCAGACTACACAAGGGCAACGATCATTTGCATATAGAGCACCGCTATGGTTTAATACGCTGCCCAAGTAATATCTCTTCCTTACCAAAATCGGGACCATTGAAAGGCATTCTTCATCAGCATCTTACAGCTAACAGTTCCTGTGACTGTTTCAACTGACATGGCACTACCTCTGCAGTATTGACACATCCTTGTGTACCTACTTTTCCCCTTTCTCTGTGAATGACCACTTTCACCCCAACAGCTCTGCCCTATTTTCTGCCTCCTTCCCTAATCCTTCTTTCACCTCACCCCTCTCACCCTACACCTTCTTTCCAGTTTATCTTCACTTACCTGAACTTTTGTTCACCCAAATCTAACTATACCTATCTGACAAAGCACCTGGGGCTGCCTCCTTTTATTAGGTTATTTTTGATTTCCTACCAATTCATAGTTTTAATTTTAGTTACAATGCTTATGTCATATTGTCATTTCAAATACTTTCCTGTCAAAATGTTATGTAATACCATCCATTGTATGTCTGTCACCCTTCCCACTGATGTGGAACCTTTGTAAAAGAGCTGTTATGTGCTCAAAGGTATTGTAATCCGAGAATGAATAAATTAATAAATAAAAATAAACTCCCTTCCTGTAGCTATTAGGGCTATGTGTGTTACCTTTAGTTTGATTTCACTGCTCATGGTAGCCCCCTGTGACTTCCCTGGGGATCTCCATTTCATGGTTGTTGAAATCTCCTTGTCCATGAGAACTGCATTAACATATGAGAACATGATGTCAGATCAACCATTTGTACCATGTATCTCTGTGCTGAAAGAACAAATACCCTGCAAAAACTGTCTGGAAACACATAAACTAAATGGAGTTTAAAGTGAAAAACCCTGCATTGCAACTCGGATAGTTTGCAAAGCTCATTGAAGGTAAAAGTGGTATTTTATACCTTCTTGCAGCTTTTTTCTTTGAAGACTAATTAAGCAAACAGGCATACTGGGGACTTTAAAGGTTGATTATGCATCATGCTCTCATATGCCAATGCAGCTCTCAGGGACAATGAGATTTCAATAACCACCAAATGGATCCTCCCAGAACAGTTACAGAGCCTAGTATGAAGTGTGAAAACAGACTAAGGCAGTTGCATGCATCTCTAACAGCTACATGAAAAGAGTTGTTTGTTGACATGGAAACAAATAAAATTTTAAAAATATGAGGGTGTAGTTTTCCTTTAATTGCTTGCATCCATGATGCCCACTGAAAATGAGGTTTGGGGTTTGAGGTTTATAGCAAGGGGAGTATTACAATTAGTTTGTCTGGATCACCGTTCTCAGGGAACTTGGGGAAAAACTGAGGAAACTCCTAGAACAAGAAGGCAAAAGAAGGCAAATCAAAGCAGGACTTGAAAGAATTGTTGAATGCATCTGGGCAGGAAAGTTCTCAAGCAACTGATTTGTTGGATGGCATTGGAAGATTAATGGAAAAGGTGTGACATGAGTCGTGGGTGATATGAATATGCTTGAGTATACTGTCTATCTCGATGACATAATCATCTTTGGGAAGACCCTGGATGATCATGAAACTCACTTATTCAAGGTGTTGGAGTGACTTGAAGAGTTTGGACTAAAATTATCTTTTGAGAAGTGTCAGTTTTTTGGAAGTTCAGTAAAATAAGTGGGACACATTTGTTCTCAAGAAGGAGTTTGTACTGACCCTGATAAATAAAAAAAAACAGGCCTTAACTTCCTGGCCAAAACCAACTCAATTGCAAGAGTTGCAAAGATTTTGGAGGTTTTGTGGATACTATAGGTGGGTTTACCTATAGCGCTGCGCTAGCGCCGAAATCCCCTACAGCGACAGAAGCAATGCCGACTGTCAGCTCTGCCCCCCACACACCCCCAGTCTCTAGGATTCTAACTCTGAGTCGGAGTTGGACCGGGGAAGGTAAACACCCAGCGAGGCAGTCCCGATCAGCACACTGACCACCACAACGACGGGTGGATTTTGCCCGATTCCTGCCGCTGTTGTGGTGTTCGCCGTCGGGGATTCGCTGCGGTGACGGTACACCTATAGGTGAGTTATCAAAGACTATACCAGAACTGTTCAACATCTGCTAAATTTGATGCAAGGATATCCACCCGTAAATAGAAAATGCAAAGCACCAGGACATGAGCCTATTTCTAAGAGATATTACAGACTCAGCGAACCATTGGGATCCAGGTGGGATATCAGTTTACCCATAGCGCTTCAACAGCGCTAGCACCAACAACCCCTACGGTGACAGCTACAATGCCGACTATCGGCACTGTAGCCACGGGTATGTCGGTGCACACACAACGGGCTGCGCCCCAAACACCCGTCATTAGGGGCTCTGCCCCCACACCCCTGGTCTCTAGGATTCTAACCCCGAGTCGGTGTTGGACCGGGGGGGGGCAATCACCCAGCGATGTCATCCCGATCGTCGCATAGACCAGCACAGCGATGGGCAGGTTTTGCTCGATTTCTGGCACTGTGCTGGTCTTCACCATCAGGGATTCACTGCAGTGACAGTATACGGGGATATCAAGTGTGACAGAGCCTTTGCTGACATTATCCAACAAGTGACAAGTGCACCTATAGTATCGTATGATAACCCCACAAACAGTACACTGTGCATACGGATGCCAGCTTTCAAGGGTTTGGAGCAGTGTTGTATCAGTCATACCCAGAGGGCCCGAGACCCATGGCCTTTGCAAGTAGAAGTCTGACCCCATCTGACTGCAACTATTCAGTTCACAATTTTTGGCTTTGAAATGATCAACTGTGGACCAGTTTCATGGATATTTGTATGGTGCCTGTATTAAAGTAAGAGCTAATAATAATCCTTTAACTTATGTCAGAACAAGTGCCAAGCCTGATGCAATGGGTCATTGTTGGCTTTCCACTTTATCCACATATGATTACTGTGTAGAGTATCATTTTAGACAGAAACACATTGATGATGATGCATTTTCGAGACACCCCAATGGTGATACACAGAATGAGGACTAGGTCAGCATTCCTGAAGTAACTGTTCAAGCTTTGTGTAAAAATTTGCCACCGAAGGGCAACCATGCCCTGCAAATTCAAAGTGTTTTGTTGACAGCCTTGGTGCCATTGCTAAATGTTGGCCTGCAGCCTACTGTAGTTTCACAGCCCTTGACAAACCTTCATTGCCACACCTGAACCCAAAGGTTTACACAGAGATCAGTGTAGAGACCAGTGCTTTAGAGACATTATCCCTGTGCTCCAGAAAGGGGAAACAGTTAAACAAGTAACCATAATACACAGAGATACTCCTCTATCGTGCAGAGAATGGCAAAAGTTGAAAATATGTGATGGACTGGTATACAGAGAATTTCAAGGTACTGATGGACACAGCAAACATCAATTGATGTTGCCATTTAAATTCACGAAGCATGCGCTAAGAGCTTTGCATGATGAAATGGGGCACTTGGGTCTAGACTGCACACTAGATCTGATTCGACACAGATTCTGTTGGCCCAGAATGGGTGTAGAAGTTGACAAGTACTGTCAACAATGCATCCATTGCATGCAAAGAAAAACATCACCAAAGCGTGCAGTGCCACTTATCAGTATCACTAAAGCTGCTCCAACGGAATTTGTTTGTATTGATTTCCTAAGTCTTGAACCTGACAGTAGAAAAGCAGACAATGTGTTAGTTGTGCCAGATAATTTCTCACAATATATGTAGGCCTTGCCGTCCAAGGAACCAAAAAGTATCAACTGTAGCTAAAGTCCTGTTGGAGAAGTTCATTGTTCACTATGGGGCACCACAAAGAATCTATTTTGATCAAGGCAAAGATTTTGAAAGTAAGCTAGTGAAAGAACTTTTATCCCTGTGGGGCATTCGCAGATCCAGAACAACTCCATATCATCTGCAAGGTGACCTTCAACCAGAACAGTTTAATAGGACTTTGTTAAACATGCCTGGCAACTAGGGGAATGGAGCCAACAAGTAAGCATTCTTGTGCACGCCTACAATTGTACAAAAAGTAGGAAAATGAACTCTTGTTCCTGTAATGTTCATTGATTTTGTTTTGTCTTATTTGTTGTTTATTGTGTTGTCTAGGATTGTTACTTATTGACAGGCGTGACTGAAAAAGGGCTGTGCCCAGTTCACTTCCTGGTTAAAAAGAAAAAAATGAGAAGTGTTGCAACTGGCTATTCACCCCACTATCTTATGTTTGGAAGAGAAGCTAGATTGCCTGTAAACATTTATTCCAGTGTTTCTGCCGATGGAGCACACCCTGAAACGTATTTACAGTATGTCAGAGCTCAAAGATCAGTTAAACTGTTCATACACACTTGCCTCAGAAACCTCTGGGAAGAGGAAACAAGTCAATAATCATGCAAACTTGCCTCAGAAACCTCTGGGAAGAAGAACCAAGTCAATAAAGTGAGATATGATAAAAAGTGAAAACCCAAGACTGTTGCCAGGAGACAGTGTCTTGATGAGGAATCTTGGTTTGCCTGGAAAACACAAGATTGACGATGGCTGGCGAGATGTCCCCTACGCATTTGTAGGACAACTGAATGACATGCCTGTGTATAAAATACAGCCTGAAGGAGAGTCAGGAGGATCAAGGACGATCCATAGTAATCATCTGTTACCCACTGGACAGATCGAGACAAATGCAAACCTAGAGGGGCCTGAGCTGCCTCAAAAATGCCAAAGATCTGTAACTCACAGAAAATTAAACACACCTCATGCTAGAGGTAATTGCAAACCACAAAATTCCACAAGGACACTATGTTGAAACCCAGTAAAAATGCTACCTCTGTGAACTTTGAAGTTGAGGTAGTTGAGCCTGAGGTTGTAACATCCAAATTTGAAGAAGCTGTTCAGCCTGCAGTAGTGAATGAGCTCAGTGCGTCTAAGGAAGTCGTACAAGCCATTGCAACTGAGGATGCCATCTTGCTGAATGAGGAGGACAGGAACATGTGACCGAGTACCAAGGGGAATGACTGTGCAACTGAGATGTTTGGAAAGACCAGTAAAGCTAATTCTAAAACTTTCCTATGATGACCCTGGTGCCTCCACTATTTTGCCCATGCATCTATTACATAAAAGTAAACACATCACCCCCAGGTCTTTACCCCAAATCATGTTCAGGCATGCTAATGGGTGACATGGTACACAAAAATATGGATGTGGATATCTGCATTATGCCAGATAGCTGGTATTTCTCTCGCTAGACTGTAATGTTGAAAAGCAAATTATTTAGTATGAAATCAAGAATCTTAAAGGGGCCCATGGGTACATATGTATATATATATATATATATATATATATATATATATATATATATATATATGTTGTCAGATAGGACTCTGGTGTCTAGATAGAAATGTATATAAGTGTATATATGAAGTCTGGGACTTTGCTAATCACCATGCTAACTCTGAATTGACAGGGATGTTAATCTGTCAATGAAGCAAGATTGTAACCCCCACAAAAAAAAAAGCTTCAATCAATCAATCTTTATTTTACCAGGTGAAACATCATTGAGAAAAACTCATTTACAAGATGGGCCTGGACAGTCACATATATGAATACAAGGCAAAAATAGATACAGGACTAAGTAAATACAGGAAATACATGCAATAATAAAATCGATGCATGGACATTCAATAAGAAAATTCAAGTATTATTAAGTTCAATAACATACAGTAACAACAGACACCAAAACCTATGTACAATAGCTACTAGAGATGACACAAGGCAGCAGGATAGCACCAGGAAGGCAACCATAAGGAGCCAGAAGGTAGGGGAAGAGGGCAGGGAGCAGCCAGTGGCTTTGGAGGAGGGAGGTGCTTTGGGGAAGGGGTGTATAGTTTAAGGTGGAATAGAGGCATAGATAACAAGTAAGGAAAACAGCCTGAGAAGTATTATCCAAGTCCTAGGATAAGTGCAGGATAAGTGCAGTCAGTGAACGCAATTACAGGTTTCCTTAAATGAGCGTTGGTACAGGGATGTAAAGAAGCTCAGTTTCATGGAGATTGCCAACTTTAGGGTTTTTTGTATGGTGTTCCATAAGGTCGGAAGAGTGTGACTAACTGCTGATTTACCATACCTGGTTCTCACTTTAGGGATTAGGACTGAGATATAAGAGAGGCTTTTCAGCATGTCATTTCCAGCACTGCATGTGGCAGGCAGCTCAGAATATATTGTGGAAGCTTATTGAGTATGGCTCTGTAGATCCAGAGCATTGCGTTTTTTTGTCGTCCAGATGTTAGTGAGCTCCACCCTATCTTGGTATAGAGTTTGCAGTGGTGGATGGAGTATGGTAAACCAGGAATGACTCTAATAGCTCGATGATAGAGAGTATCTAGTTTGGAGAGGGTGAAATTTGGGCCTTGGCCATACAGAAAATCAGCATAGTCCAGAAGGGGGCATGAACGTAGTCTAAACCAGTCTAATTTTTGCTTCTGAAGTAAGTAGATTTTTGATTTGAAAAAATAGTCCAAGTCTCTGTTTTAATTTTTTTGTAAGTTCATCAATGTGATCAACGAAAGACAATCTGTGATCTATCTGAAATCCGAGGTACTTAAATTTCTCCACAAACTCCAGAAGCTCACTGAGAAGTGTGGATACATGGGGAGCTGTTTCAAGGGAACAGTGTTTAGATGCATAGGAGGAGGGGCAAATAGCATGGCCTTACTTTTTTTTTAGCATTTAGGAGGTGCTTTAACTGTAGTAAATTTCTCTGTGAGTGGTCAAAGTCTTGTTGGAGGTCACTACAAGTGAGTTCCAAAGTAGGCCTGGCTATGTACAGGACAGTACAGTCAGCAAACAGATGGATGTTTGCTGAAACAATACCAGTATTAATTTTGTTAACATAAATAGCAAAAAGTAAGGGACCTAAAACAGACCTTTGAGGAACATCTCTTAACAAAGTTTTTTGAGAAGAGAAGCTCCAAGCAGCCTTAACCAGCTGTTGCCGTTCAGTAAGGTAACTAGTGAACAATTTCAAGGCCAAATGATCCACTCCAATATCTTTTAGTGTAAACAGGAGTAAGTCATGGTCCACAGTATTGAATGCTTTGTTCAGATCGAGAAACAAAGCGCACACATAATTTTTTGTATCCAAGGCAATCCGCCAATCATTTGTGACCTTAGCCAATGTAGATACTGTGCTGTGGCATGGTCTATAGCCTGACTGAACTGGATTGAGCAGGTTGAATGTCTCCAGGTGACTCCTAAGTTACTCATTAACAACCTTTTCAAGTAGTTTGGACAAGATGGGCAAAAGAGATATCGGTCGATAGTTGTTTAAATCACTGTGGTCCCCAGATTTAAACAGGGTAATGACATGTGCTGTCTTCCAGACTGGGGGGAGTACACCCTGAGCAAGGATAAATTAAAAAGGTGAGTGATGGGAGGTCACAAAATGTAATAACCCAGTTTTAAATAATACTGTTCAAGAAGATCAGCACCTGCAGACTTTCTAGTGTCTAAGCTCTGTAATAGGTCCTCCACTTGTTTCAAAGTAACTGGAGTGAAGGAGAATACTCCTTCATGAGTAGGGGCAGCTGAAGTTTGGCAAGCATAGTCTTGGCTACTCAGCTGTGAATGAAGCTTGGATGCTGGTGAAGTGTCAAATACCAGACTGGCTATCACAAAATGCTTGTTTTGGAGTTCTAGGATCTCATTTTTATCCGTTGTGGAAATACCACCAGATATGATTTTCGGTAGAAGCAAGCTGGTTGGGCGGAAGCCTTCTAAGTCCTTAAGCATTTTTAAAAATATAGTCATGCAGTAGGATGAGAATTCAAGTACAGTATGGAAGTATTTAGCTTTCTCAGCCCTAATTAGCTTAGTGCGCTGGATTCTAGCAGCTCTAAAAGCTGCCCAGTATGCTGGCTGTTAAGATTTTCTTGCCCTTTTCCATAAGACATCCCTGTTTAGCAGTGCAGTCTTAAGGCTAGCCATGAACCATTGACAGGACTTCTTTTTGGTGCGTATTTTAAGCAGTGGAGCATGTCTGTTTAAAGCATTGAGAACTATGATTTGGGAAATCTCATAAGCTTTGGCTACCATGTTGGCCCAGTAGAAAATTTTCCAGTTAGAGAACTGAAGTTCAGAGAGGAAGGCATTAAGATCAAAGTTCCGATGACTTCTCTTGAAGACGTACCTAGATGTTGAAGTCACTTTAGGGGCAGACCTCACACAGGTGATGGCACAGTGATAACTAAGGTCATTAAAAAGAGCACCAGAGTGAGAAATAAGGTGTGGTTTGTTCACTAAGATTAGATCAAGTAGTGTACTGTCATCCGGATTTTAATGGTTAGGATGGGTCCTAACCGTAAACTTACCTGTCGAGCTCCCAGTGGCTTGGGGTGGGTCCACCTATGTCACCTGTGCCCTCCATTTGGAAATGGTGCTGGAGGCCAGGAAAGGAGTGTTGTTGTTGTCCACTTTTGTTCTGTCATTACACACTGGTGATGAAAGGGATGCCCCTGCACCAGAAGTTGAACTGGGATGACTACCAACACCACCAGGGATAAATCCAGATTATAATACCAGTTGGATAGCCTGCCCAGTGGCACTGAGCATTGAGGCACCGGACACCACACCTTGTGCCACACCGGCGATCCATGTTCGGGAATGAGCATGGGTCGTCGGGGGTCGGCAGGGGAGGAGAAGGATCGAGCATCCGGAGGACTGCTCTCCTTCTCCAGGGTGGAGGGGTCTAGGGTGTCAGCATCGATTGCCCTCTAGTGGAGGCTGGGGGACAAGCATGCCACACCAAGACATGGGGTGGAGCTAGGACAGATGCATGCACCCTTGCATCATTGCACATCCTAGCTCCAAGGGGACTCTAGCCACAAAATTGCTGGCCCCCGCGTATGAACCAGGCATGGTGCCCGACCCTTCAGCCATGACAGTTCCATTTCAGCAGCCCCAATCTGGGGGGGTTTCCCGAAGTAAGGGTCAGGTACTATGGCTGGGGCGAGCCCATTCGCAGGGCTAGGGGGCTCGGCAGCCATAAAGAGAAAATAATTGCTAAAAAAATAAATAAATAATACCAGTTGGAGTAACTGTTTTGTGAAGTTAAAAATAGCAGATAACATTAGCCAGACTTTGAACTGCACGTAAATAGATGGATGTCGCCATCTAGTGACCCTTGACCTCTGTGAATGGCCAACCAGAATTCGAGGGGTCCTGGAAAGAAGACAGGCATATGAAAGGAACAGTAACCAAGTGTTTTGGTGCCCTTTGTTAGCCACTAAGGAAGCCAGCATGTAAATGACAAGCTGGACAGCCGATCAGAATCTAAAAAAGGTAGAAGCTACACTGAATTCTTCCCCAGCTGAGGAGGAGTTAACAGCACTCCTTCCCAAGTGCTTGGTGAGACCAGAGGTGATGGGGAGGAGAGCTGAGAGCTTAGCCGGGCCTCAGGGCCAGAGATCCTGGTTTGAGAGAAACCAGTTGCTGGAAGTTCCATCTGAGCTGAACCTGAGTGTGCAGAAGTTTGTATCAAAGGACAAAGGAAACCTGTTGAAGTCATCTGCAGACTGTTGATATCAGAGGTGAGAACAAGTCATTCTGCCCTGTCTGGTATTTTCAAGAAATGCAGTGGTCAGGAGCTTGTCTCCAGGGTACTTGTACTCTTGATCAAAGGGGCACCCGTTAGGGTGAGGTGAGATGGTGCTCAGTCTCCGTCCTTCTTACTCTGTCAGACTGCTATGTATTGAGTGAGTGAAGGAGCATTGCAACAGCAAGATCGGGCCAAGTCTGGGCTGTTGACCACTGTTGCCTTCTGTTGTGACACTGTTCATCTCGAAACATTAGCTACTGCTTTCCTAGTACAGGACACATGAGTACTGGCTAGCCAGGAAGAGACACTGCTGCAGTTTATTCTACAGTTCCCTGTTGGATTACAATTTCTTTTAAAGTTCCCTGTTGGATTGCAGTTTGTTGCTCATATTAAAGTACTAGCTGAAAAAAGTCAGTCAGGTGGGGTTAAAGCAAGCCTGCGTGTCTGTTTATGCACCAACACAAGATCCTGGGCACTGTGACTCAAGGCCTGCAAATATATTCAAATCATCTGGGTGCCCAGTAGTTGAGACTAAACTGCAGCTGAAGAAAGTGTTTATTGTGAAAATCATTGAAACCTGTGGGATTCTACTGCTAAGGGTAGTGGGAGGACCTATGGTATAGTAGACCTAGGTTACCAATATGTGTGAGGGTGTGGGGGAGGCCCAGTAGCCTAGCTATAAAGAGAGACCTAGATATATGACTATTACAGGGTTGAGTAAGACTCTGTCCCATTTGTTATGCAGAGAGAGTTAAAAGCAAATATCTATTTTGTCCTATTTTATTCTGCCACTTGTCTGTCACTTGCCTGTCTTATTATGCAAACAAATTGTTCTTGTGGTACCTAGGAAGTAGCCACTCTGATGGTCTCATAATTGCCCCTATTATCTCCCTTCCTTCACTTTCTGTTTCTATTCTTTCTTTGTCACCTTGCTTCTCTGTGGTTAATAAAATATATGTGAATCTTTTTGTGAAACTGGGCTCCCTTGGTTAGCAAATGTATATATTTATGTTGTTGAAATGATTACAGAAAGCTATGTGGGTTTATTAAAACAATTATAATCTGTAATACATGGGGTTGACATTGAGATGTATTTTGACCTCCACAAGCCTGTTTACAGAATTATCAACATGAAACCAGCTCTGACACATAATGTTCTATTTTGCTGCACCTGTTAAGACTAGATGTGTTCTTCAGTCTGGACTCAGGAAGGAAATAGACAAAGTTCAGATACATTTTATGAAAAACAGGAGGTGTAATATAAGAATCAGGATGCAGAGTTTAAACTGCCAAGAAAAGACGTCTTATAAAAAGAGAGCAATATTTTGTGTAGAGAGACTGAGATTTAAGTTGGGAGAGAGACTCTGAGATGTAGGACTTTATTTGTTTGTACTGACTGTACGAAGTTATCCTGTACAATTGTTTTTATTATTATTATTTTATGGTTATTGATAATAATAAAACAATACTTGCAAATCTTATAACTTCTCCTGGTCTGCCTATGTTTCCTGACCTATACCTCTATGACACTGAGTGGTGACTGCTAAAGGTGAAGCACCCAAAATGGTAATAAGAGCCAGTGTGATGTTATGACTCCAAGTTACTGTTTAATAATTTGGCGTAACCACTCTTTCTTTCACAGAGCCAGAGCTGCAGAATAATAAAGTCCTATGATTAGTCTCTGACATTTGACATTTTTTTTGAAGGGGCTGTTAAGTTCCTGATCTTAGTTTTCTTACTATATGCAAGCTAATGCTGGACATAACATCTATGAACATTTCCTGGACTAAGAAACTGCAAAACATCACCAGCAGGTATTGGCATTCTCATCATAAATCAACTTTTTTGGAAACCATCAAAAGCAAAAGAAAGGTCAGTAATTCTGTTATACAAGCTCTGAGTTGTGAAGTGCTGTACTGAATCCACATTTCCATCCGACTTGTTCTTAAAGGGAGTATGCTTGTCTTTGAGGTCTATTCCCAACCATTTTGGAGAACAAAGGGAAGATATTAACAAAGGATTTTTACATCCTGCATATGCCACAGGCCATTGTTCATCACCTTCAGGAGTTTAACACAGTCTGGGTCTTTGACCTACAGTAACAACAGTTTTCTGGTCCCTAGTAGTTCACCATGAGTTACTCTGGAACACTCACTTTGCTACAGTAACCATTTGCAGTCTCCTGCCAAAACTTAATGCCCTGCAAATATTTGTAAATTAGCACAAGCCAGACATCCTTGCAGTTGTTGAAACCTGGCTCTCACCTAAAATCTCGGACATGGCTATTACCCTGCCAGGATACAACATTTTCTGACTTGACAGAATCGCTAAAAGAGTTGGTGGCTGCGTCTTATATCTCAAAGACTCTCTCCAAGGCCACCCTCTAAAAACACCCATCTCTGACTCATCCTCCCAGATTCTCACTGTCAAAGTTCTACTAGGGGCCCACAATAATGCCCTGTCAATTGCCGCAGTTTACATCCCCCTAAAGAACAAGGAAAAGGCCTCAACTCAGTCCTTGACCTCATCCGATCCCAACCACCTGACTCTGAGACAATCCTCATGGGCGACTTCAATATCAACTGGCTTGCTCCGGAATCAGGGAGCTTCATAGATGCCATCTCAGCAAACCTTGCTCAACTGGTTGCCTCCCCCACTAGGCAAAATTACAAAACAGGCAAATGTACTGGGACAAAGATCCTTTGCCTACAGAGCTCCCAGCAAGCTAAATGGTCTCACCAGGGACATCTCCTCCCTACCTAAGCTAGGCCCATTCAAATCTAACCTCCACCTATTCCTCTCTGCCTCCTGCACATGTGACTGTCTTCTCTAACCTGTTGTTCCCTTTTTGGCACTTGTCCCTTCTCATCCACCCCACTACTCTCCCCCTCTACCTTCCCCCTCCTCCTCCTCTTACTTGCACTTTCCACTTGCACTTCCTGTATGTTTTAACAATTGCCTCTGGCAGCAACTTCTTCTCGTGTCTCACCAAGTTCTCATTATCAATGTTATCCCTGTCCTGTACATGCCCCTAATACAGCCTAATCTGTATGTACTCATGTGATGATAAACAACTGTAACCTGTTATCCTGTAATAATTAATGTCCTGCTTGTTTGTTCTCATCCTGATATGGAACCTTTGTAAAAGAGCCTTGGCTCAAAGGTAATTGTAATCCTAGACTCTAATAAATAAAAAAAAAAATTAAAAATTAAGGATCTAACTTAATTAAATGTGAAACTGACATTTAATTGGAGCTCATCTCTGCAAAAGAGCTCTAAATTGCAAGCTGACTTGTGTGCATGCCTTTCTCCTGGAACTGACAGCCACAAAGAGCCATGGGTTTAGCATAAATTGTGCTACATAATGAATACTGCATGAGATGGTAACCACTGATATTTAGTCCCAGTGGTGCTTCCAAATTTGTAACCACCTCCACCAGGACAGGGTAAAAGGCAAAGTCTGTTGTGCCTTTGGCTGAATGGTGCCTGGGTTTGTGGTTAGAAATGGGCATGAAACATGGCATGGTGCTCCACCTTTGGGGATCCTTATGACAGAGCGCTGTTAGAGTGTTTCCCGACAGAAAATAAACATAACTTCCATCCTTTGTGACAGGGAACACAATAACACAATCCACTCCCCACTTAGCACTCTAAGTATGCAAATAAACAACAAGGCAATAATGGTAAAATACATCAGCAGTTGCAAATAAATAATGGGTTTAATTTGGGGTTGAGAACAAGGTGGGGGACAAGGGAAGCAAAGGTAAAAATAAACAAAAACAGCAGTTTGCCTTCTTCCCACCATAAGGTGTGTCTCAGCACCTCTTCCCCACAGGTATATCAGTTAAACCCACAGTCCCTCTAGGAGCTCCCAATTTCAGTTTGAGTGTGCACACAGTTGCAGAGTCACAGGTCTGCAACTCTGGATCTGTATGTACACATGAACTGTAATTGGGAGCTCTCAGAGAGACCGTGGGGTTGACTGGTGCACAAGTCGGGGGAGAGGTGCTGAGGCACACCTTACAGTAGGGGTGAATCCAAATTGCTGTCTTTTTTTACCTTTGTGTCCTTCATCCCCTACCTTGTCCTCCAACCCCAAAATAAACCCATTGGTTATTTACTTGCAGCTGCTGATGTATTTTGCCATTATTGTCCTTCTGTTTATTTGCATGCTTAGAGTGATAAGTGGTGCAGGAATTGCATTAGTGATCTTCCAGTCACAGAGGGTGGGGGTTGTTTTTATGACTGAGGGCGGAGCCTATAGCCATCCTGCTTTCACTTGAAAAAAGGTGTTTCCGTGGAACACATATTTTAAGAGTTTTCAGTGTATCCTTCCATTCTGCAAATCTCCATGGCAGTTAATTAAATACGCCCTTCTTTCTGTTTAATTAAAATGATAGACACAGAATTCCAAGCTGCTGTTCTCTGAGAGCAAATGTGCACACCTTCCAAACAAATCTAAATATCTTTAAGACTATTCAAGGTGCACAAAAATAACCAGTGTAAAAGTTGTTCAGGGCAAAACAGACATTTATCATGAAGGTAGTCACTAATCTGAATTCTTTATATTTCATTAAATATGGTCTTCCAAACAACCTCATTTTTTTTCTGTCTGAGTGAACACAGTAGGAGTCATGCCAACAAATGTAAATATCTCTAAAAGTATACAAGTTACTAATATACAACCAACGTGAACCAACCAAAGAAGTGCAAAGTAATGCACCTGGGAAACAAAAACCCAGGAGAAGAGTACACAATAGCAGGGGACGTACTAACAACAACAAAAATGGAAAGGGACATGGGGGTAGTCATATCAGATGACCTAAAGGTGGGTAAGCAATGTGAGAAGTTGGTAAGGAGAGCCAGGGGGATACTGGGATGCATAGGAAGGGGCATCACAAGTAGAAAAAGGGAAGTGGTTATCCCTCTATACAGACAGTTGGTAAGACCCCATCTGGAGTACTGTGTGCAGTTTTGGTGACCTTATCTACGCAAGGACATAGACAGGATGGAAGCAGTCCAGAGGAGGGCAACTAAAATGGTGCAGGGTCTGCAGCAGAAACCATATGAACAGAGACTGAGAGAGCTTAATATGTATACCCTTGATGAAAGGAGGGACGGGGGGACATGATAGAAACTTTCAGGTACCTCAAGGGAATCAACAAAGTCCAGGAAGGTAGCATCTTTCAGAAAAAGAGATGTGTAAGAACGAGGGGGCACAATTTAAAGATAGAGGGGGGACAGCTCAGGGGTAACGTGAGGAAATTTTTTTTCACGGAGAGAGTGGTAGATACATGGAACCATCTTACTGGGGAGGTCATTGGATCTAAAACAGTGGGGGAATTCAAACATGCATGGGACAGACATAAGACAATTATAGTGGGGGGGTTGCAGGAAGTAAGCTGTTGGTTAACTAGAATCTGCAGCTTATCCAGTAGGTAGGGAAATGGGCAGACTGGGTGGGCCAAGTGGTCCTTATCTGCCGTCAAAGTCTATGTTTCTATGAAAGCTGTTCAGGACAAAATTAACTCTCAAATGAGGGTAGTCACTAATCTGAATTCATTAGATTTTTTTTAAATATAGCCATCCGAAATGTGAAAATTCAGGTGTAATCAGATGGCCATAGTTTAAAAAATATAATTAGTTCAGCTTAATGAATAGGCTCATTTAAAAGGTCATGTTGTCGTGAACAACTCTCATACAAGTTTATTATCTGTAAGTTGTATGCGTTTAGAGATATTTACATTTGTTTAGCGTAATTCCCATTGTACTTCTAAACAGCCTCAGCCTTGCAAATTACTTCACCAAGACAGGATTAGTTCCATCAAAAGAAAGCTATCCCAAGGTCAAATTTCACTGACTTGAAAGTTCACTCCCTGACACAAACTATAAACCAACTGAAATTTCATTTTAACACCCTCTGTGTATGTCTGTGCTAGCATTAGTAAATGACAATGATTAAAAACACATGGAAAAATAAATTTAAAGAGCAGCTGACACCTTCAAAAGAACTTTAACAAAACATAATATTTAGATAAAGTTCACATTAGTTCTTTATAATAACTGGTCAGCAATTTCTCTCAATGTACTGACCAGGTTGATATTTTCCATAACAACCAGCTGGTTGTTATGCCATTCATGAGCCATGCCAGTCAAACTATGCTGCTGCCTCATTGGCCAACATTCTGTATGTGGGCAGGGCCAAACAGTCTCACAAACCGCTGGAGAAAAATTGCTGGTCTGTTATTATAAAAAATAAAAGATGGGGAGGGTTTTTCATATGAGAATTTAATGCACACCCTCGTTGTGGGATGCTTTGATAAACCCTTCGGGCTTCGCCCTCAGGGTTTATGTAGCATCCCACAACTCGGGTGTGCATTAAATTATCATATCAAACCCTTCCCCATCCATTATTCTCTATATTCCTCCTCCCCATTATTTATTATTGAGGTCATTTGCATGAAAACAGGGTTTTGCTCCTGAAGAGTTCATTTATTTCTGTTGCTTTCTCCCTACCTGAGGTCATAATGCACTGCATGAGAGAGCATTATGACTTGAAGTAGGGAGTAAGCTATAGAGACAGATTAACTTTAAAGTAACTGCAAGGGTTACAAATTATGTATTCATGCACATTTTATCAGTGATAAATAATAGAGAGGAGAAATCTGGAATATATATGGAATACAAGCAGAATTGTATGTAATTATTATGTTTTTCAAAGTTTTCTTTGAGGCATCAGTAGCTCTTTAAGCAATACATAGTAAATAATGTTAAAAGTCTTATAAATATAAAAATATATATGTGATAAGTAAAAAATAGGTTAGAAGAGAACCTGCCCTACTGTAAGTTAAGCATTCACCAGCTGTTTCACACAGTGGTGTCAATCAAATTTTACACAGTGTACTGTTCAGATACATTTTTCTTAAACTCTTTGTACAATAAGTCCATATTACTCATGAATAGTCGAACTTATACTATCTTAAACATGATATATCTGCAATTCTGTAACAAGTGACTAGTGTATGTGTACATTCAAAACACAAACCTAACACAGACCCCCTTGTAATTGAGATGCTGTTATCCTAATATGTTCAAGTATCAACATGTGTCCATACATACCTAATATGCTGTTGTGTTAAATAACAGTTCTATAAATCTAAAACCAAAACAAAACATAACTGTCAGCTTCAGCTTTTATTCAGGCACAGTTAAATATGGATCCTTTAAAGGTACAGTAGGAATATAATTTGTAAAAAAATAGAGACATTTCAAACAGCTGCTCATAAGTAATCAATTCCTGTCCTCTTTAACTCAAGGGGTCATTTCTAAAACATGCAGACGAGCACAGGACCACTTTTTTCAGAGCATGCCACTGCTGGCAGCAACCCCTTCAAGACTGCTACTACCTTCTCCTAATACAATCAGGGGAAAACCAGAAGTAGTCTACTAACACTGAGATCAATATGGTTAAGGCACATTTACCAGAAATTACTGCTTAGAAAAGAATGAGAAAGTGACTGTGATGACAAGCAAATCCAAGACCAGATCTCTAGTTTGTTAATAGTCTCCTCCTGAGTCTGATTTTTACAGTTGTGTGGGACAAGCGCCACAGATGTTATGCCATCATCAGATTTGTAAAAGAGCACTGTGGAAGCACGTAACTGAACCGCTGTCTGATTTTCTGCCCCAGTGCTCCAGCATAGTTTCCAGTGATTCTGTTTATGCAGCCCTTCCCCTCTGCAGGCTGCATAAACATACCAATTTCCTGGCGCACTACTTTTCCTTTCCACAAGTGCGGATGTGACGACCACTGTGTGCAACAGGGTGGCGCAGACTAAAACTGTACATGCACAAATATCGTGCATATGTATGTAACCCTCACACCACCTTTGGCTAGCTGGCACCCCCCTTAAAAGAACTACTGACAACTACATGGAAAACAATTTTCTTTTGGCAGAGCTACACTCATGGTACCACCCCTAGCTTTGGAATGTATACCAGGCTCATTATCTAGAGGATGGTGGGTGGGGGAACTTACCTTTTTATTTACAACCAGGTTCAGGGGAGAGGATGCTAGGCATATGCTAGACCTAACTGCTGAGGAGCCCCAATAACGTTCACACTAGAAGCAATAAGTGGAATGTCCAAAGCAGTAACTGGGATTTTGTAGTATGTCTTTATTTACAGATGTTACTTAAAGCAAGGGTGGTCCCCCAAATGGTTATCATTGCAATACAGGCACAATCTCTTTTGGAGGACACTTTGCTAGGCAGTATTGTTTTCCATAAAAAGCATCTCTATCTCTCTTCCAAAGTGTATATCTGAGGGATGTGCCTCACACTTTAAACATTTTCCACACATTTCCATTTCCAAAGTGTATATCTGTGGGTTGTGCCACACACTTTAAAATCCTCCTGGTGCATGGTCATTGCCTAGGGAACACTGGTGCCCATTCACGAACCACTTAGCCCTGCCTAAAACTCCAGATGGCGTTCCTCACCCTTTGCCCCAAACAGCCTGTGCCATTTCTTCAGGGTTACACCAAATGAGTCTCCAATCCCCAATGAATTGTTAAAGACTCCCAACTCTAACTTTAAATTCAGCACAGTTGTGTTGAAAGGGGTCCTGGCCGGTGTGATCTATCTTTATCTAGGGCACACACACCTCAGACAACTCCCTCAGAAAACAGTCTCAAATTTTGTATTCACAGATTGGTTGTTCCTTCCTCCCAGTCATGGAAAGAACAAAAGGCACCTTTCTTTCTCTGGCAGCTGTTAGATTCTACTCATTATTCTTCCTTAAAGCAGCTGAAAATGTCAGGAACTTCAGGGGATTGCCCCCTGGATCCACAAGAACTACATTCCCTCTCACTCCCCCTGGAGTGAAATTAAAGAGTCCTACAGGCCAACTGAAGATTTTTCCAAACTAGGGTGAGAAATACCAGGGCTCCATTTGACAGAGCCCTAATCACAGACCTCCTGCCAGTTTAACTGCCACACTTGAACTTACTGATGAACATTCTAAGCTCCCCAAGATCAGCTGACTTTAAAATGGTTATGCTGCTGTGAGAGTTCTAAATGACAATCATCCTTCTCTCAGGCTAGCTGAGTAAACAATTATGTCATTATGTAAAAAGCCCCTAATGACCTCCCCACTAGCTGTCTTTTCCTAGTACTAATGGGATTCTAGTCACCCTAGGAGACTGGGTTATTACACATAGTTATGTCAGCACTGCCACATTGTGCAAGGCTGACTCCAGGGCAAACTACACATGCGCGAGTCTCATGCGTGCACAGTACTGTAACTGCTGCAGTATTATGGCTGTCTCCTGTGCAGCAAGAGCACAGCATATTCTGTTCACTGCTCTTGCCACTCCTAAAAGCTCTACACAGCTATATTGGCTCTGACCAGAGTTTGTTGTTTCCTGTGGGGGAACAACCCAGTTGTGCTCTGTCATAAGGATCCCTACAGGTGGAGGTACCACGCCACTTTCCAAACCAATTTTTGACTATGAGCCTATGCATTATTCACCTGAAAGCATAACAGATTTTGCCCTTTGCCATCTCCAGGGATAGTCAGCACACCTCATGGATGGGGGTGGTTATATCATGTTTAATGGTGTCCCTGTGTATGGTTAGTTGTCCCTGGTCTCAGTATTCCCAGACCTGTGGCGGTGTGATGAGTCAGTGGTACAAGTTTCTGCCATAAGATGAGCCCTCCCAGTATGACAGAATGCCATCCTATACCCTTAGACACAGGGGGGTGTCTGGCCTTCACATATTTGTTTTCATTAAAGGGAAACATTCATGTACAGTGGCTGGCACTATTTGAAATCCAATGAAACACTCTTTCAAATGAGGCATTTGGCTCACCTGAAGCTGGAAGTACTCCACAGATATAGATGACTGAGTCTATTCAATATTAATACTACATTGCATCCATTTTTAGAACATTGTGATGTTATCAAGGAACAAGTTGTGTTTGACTCAGTGTAGTTAGGCACAGCTTGTTCTTTGATGACTGTCATCGAGGCACAGGTCAGGAAGCATAGGAACTGCCTCTGGGTATAGAGTAGTATAGTCACATACTACCAGAATGAATCGATTACCTTTTTTACTTTTGTCTAAGGGGCCAACCACATCCATTGCATTTCTCTCAAAAGGCACATATATCAAGGGTAGGGGCACCAAGGGCACCTTGTCTTTTTTAGTCACTGGGGCTACTTTCTGACATTCAGCACAATAATTGCAATAGGTAGCAATATCTTCATGAATTCTAGGCCAGTAAAATATGTACAGCAATCTGGCAAGGGTGCGATCCCTCCCTGAGTAACCAGCCATAGGGCTATCATGTGCTATCTGTAACAACTCAGTTCTACACTTTTGTGGTATAACTAATTGTTCTATCTGTTTCAGCACCAATGGTAACAAGAGCACAGGCAAAGAAAATCTCAGATGGTGGAGACACTTTTCCTTTTGCTGACTTTGATGTGGACTTGTTTGAGCCCAGCTCCAAGATCTGAAAGTCCAGGAAAGAAAGAAGACTTCTCAAACAACTGTGGTAACAAAAGACTGATAGAAATAAGGGGTTAAAATATGAAAATGCTAAAACTTGACTAATAACTGATTTTGATTTTGTTCCAGAGCAAACTAATGATGCTTCTCTCCAAGGTTATTTTAGGCAGCTGGGGGTGAAACAAAAACAGGGTGAACCAATTTTAAAAAAATGTGATGGGTTAACGTACCAAGTTTATGTTAAACCTCTGACACCGGAACTGCATGTTTCAGTTCCTCTGAGATTAATTCAGTAAATCCTGAACAGTCATTTCCAATAATCACAGGTACAGGTAACTTGGGTACTATACCCACTTTCACTTGTTGCGACACCTCATTAATATTCAATGTCACTTGTGTGGTGGGATAGTATCGCGTGTCCCTGTGGATGCAGATAACACCAGTACCTAGTCCTTTTACATAGTGTTTTCCCAGCACTTCAACATGTTCTAAGGTCTGTCAGCTTCCCGAATCGAGAAGTCCCTTTACAGTCTTATCTCCCACCTTGACATCTGCTAAATACTTGCCCCAATTTGCTAAGGCCAAATCTGCTGCAGTGGTACCCTCCTTATTTTTATGGTAGTTTCTTGCAATATGGCCTGGCTTGTTACAGTAATAGCAACTAAAGTCTTTGTGTGCAGATTTGTTACCCTCACCAGTTTTTATTTTATTTGGAGTTAGATTAGAAAAAAGTAGCTCTTACCGGTCTTTGGCTGTTATTTCGCTGCCTCATATCCTGTCTGACCATCTGATAGCCCTCAGTCAAAGAAACTGCCTTTTCCCCACTTTTCTGGTCTGTGTTCTTTTACCCAGAGCTGTACATCTGTAGGCAGGATGTTGATGAATTGCTCCATTGCAAATGTATCAATAATCTGTGGGACTGTGTTGCCCTCTGGTTGGAGCCATTCACAAAGGAGCGCTTTGAGTTGGGTGAAGGCTTCTCAAGGATTGGCAACTGAGTTGTACTTCAGGTAGTAGAATCTTTGCCTGTAGGTCTCTCCTGAGATCTGTCTTTTCAGGGTTTCTCTTTTCGCAAGGTGATAGTTTTCTGACTGTGCAGTATTCATAACTGCTGTAGACAAGTTGGGCTTTACCTGTCAGGTAAGGTACCAGCCTGATTCAGGGCCAGCCTTAACCATTTGGGGCCCCTGTGCAGCCCCTGCCAGGCCTCACCACTCCATTCCTTGTGGGCCCCCCCATCCAACATTTATACCTAACTTAACCCTCCTGTCCTGTATTAATAAAGCAGTACCAAGTCTGCTAGTTTAACCAGCATCTTTTAATTAGTGCCACTGACTGCATTGAATTATTTGACTTCACCACTGGAAATGAATCTGACTGAGCCTGGAGCAAGAACTTAAGTAAGTACTGTAGTACTACCGTATTAATTTCTGTAAGGACAGGGACAGCATCACTGGACACACACCTCCAATATTCTGATTTGCAAACAAGTTAAGCAATTTTACTTTTCTGGAGGTGTGAGTGAGAGAGAATAGAGAGGATTATCATGGGACACCAGTAAGATAGTCACCTGTCAGTTTTTTTACCTGGTGAACAGGTTTTCAGGGTCCCTATCAGGAAATCCAGTTTTCCTCTGTGCTAGTCAGGTTTTTGAACCATTTTGAGTCTTTACATACGTTTTGAAACAGATTTTGTCATATCGTTCATTGCTTCAGCTACATGTCCAGGTTTCAAACAAGTTCCCTTATCAATATAGTCCTTTGTTTCTAAAAGCAGTCAACCTGGGAGGTGTAAAATATGGCCATTAACACCATTAGTACTTACTTATTAACCTAATCTTTTCCACTGTAGCAAAGCTGCCCCCACCTTTTGTAACAGTAACACAGCCAGCTGTCGTCCACTTTCATTTGCTGGTAAACATTTTTATCTCCAACAAAATTTAGGCATTTTTAAGTGTTTTAAATTATTTTTTTTTCCTGAAGGAAAAAGTATGGGCCCCCAGGGTGCAGCAGCACAGTTTGCACCTAGCTAAGGCTGGCCCTGGCCTGATTGCCCATTGCTGCTTTGGTCACTGGCAGGCGGCAGCAACCCTTTCAAAAATTGTCAGGTATGCTTTGATATCATCCAAGGGACACAGCTTTGTAAGTTTAAGGTCTGTTAAGTTGTTGTTTTGTTGGTCCGCTGGAACTGTGCCAGATCCTTGAGCTTTGCTAGCTTGCAAAGCATCCAGCCATCGCTGCTCCAGTCACTGCATCTCTTCTCTACTGCCCCTGTCACTGCATCTCTTCTTTTCTTTGCTGCTCATCTTCTTTTCTCTGCTTCTGTGTCCCTCTTTGTAGTATAGCCTACTATTTGAAGACGGCAGACAGGCTTTCAGGTTCTATCACTGCCTGTTCTTTTTTTTTCCCATCACTGGTGCTGGCTGTACAGTCTCAGCTTAGACTTCTGTCTCTGCTAGTTTGGCTTCCATCTTTCTGGAAATCACTCCTGGGCTTGCTGCTGCAGAATCCATACCTTTCTGCTTTGCTTCCCTGGTACCAGGTCAAGTACCCATGCACAAAACTCCTGGGTTAGAGTATGCATGGTGTAAATCCCACTACTGTCATTGAGGCAAAGGTCTAGAAGCACAGGAAAATCGGGAGCAGGCATAAAATTTTCAAGTAGCATTTTATTTTTCCAATATCAGCAAAGAAAATAATAAAAATGTGTTCAGTATAACTATTTACAAAGGCAGTACAAGCAGAGAAAACAAAGTCCTTGATCTGAGGGTATGTCTAATTCCAAGCTTCAGTCTCTCAGTCTCCCTCTCTCTCTCTAGCAAAAGTATTACTGCTTATTTTATAAGTCTTTGTCTGGGAATTCGTTAAGAAGACATCCTGTTTTTTTCAGAAAATGTTCTTGTCAGTTTCCTTCCTTGCAAGTGCAACAAAACAATACATGATGTCCCAGAACTGACATCTTGCTAACAGCTCTGCAAAAGAGCTAGTGTTGTATTCCAGGTTAACCCCCTAAGTTCCAAATAGCTTTTTGCAATAATTTCAACAATATAACTATATACATTTTCAAACCAAGGGATCACACTTTCACATAAAGATTCACACATGTTTTATAACTTCAGATATGCAAGGGAAAGAAAAAATAGAAACAGCAAGTGAAGGCAGAGAGATAGAAGGAGGGGGGAATAGCAAGGCCATCCGAGTGTCCAGTTCCTAGGTCTCACAAGAAAATTTGACTGTGCAGTCAGATAGACAAGAGACAGAACAGAAGAGGATAAAACATATCCTTGCATTTAACTCCTTCTACATAACAAATTTTTCTGCATAACGAATGGGACCGGGTCTCATTCAACTCTGTCACAATGACATCACAATGTTCTAAAAATGGTTGCCATGTACAGTAGTATTAATGTTCAACAGATTCAGCCATCTACATTTCTGGTGTGCCTCCAGCTACAAGTCAGCCCACTGCCTCATTTGAAGGAGCTTCTCATGGGCTTTCGAACTATAATGGCTACTTGGAATGAATGTGTCCTTTGAATTGTCATTAAGGGGGCAATCTTCAAAAGGTTTGTGCCCTGCACTAATCTTTAGTGCTAGCACTGTGCTCATTTAATGTCCATTCCCCCTATTCAGTGGATAGCACTGTGCATGTCATTAGTGCTAGTAGTTGGGTGCAAAGTTAATGTATGCAGTGTACAAAAAGGGGGGTGGCGACATGCATATCATGTACTGTATGATATTCAGAGCTTTAGCACTGCACTAATGGAAAGGGGCAGCAAGATAGTGCAGCAGAAATAATGACTATAAAAAGCAGGTGTAAACCTGGGGCAAACCTCAGAGGCAGGGAGCGGCATAGCAGAACACACACACCCAGCTGACGACAAAATGGTAGCATGTACCTGATGCAGTTCATCAGGCAGAATGAGGAGACGGGCAATGCCCCCGGCATAGGCCCCAGAGGTGCTATTCTGCAAACAGATAGTACCATCCATGAGTCACATTCCAAGTCCTCAGTGACAAACGAATCATGGGCCAGTACAGGATCAACAGGCCCATGATCATGTAGATGTGTGAGCTGCTGCATGACCAGCTCTGGACAGACACCCAGTGCAGCTATGCAATGTCTGTTGAGCTCAAGGTGACAGCAGCACTGTGCTTCCTGGCCAATGGAACCTTCCATACACCAGTGGGGGGCACCACTGGTATCTCACAGTCTGCCACCTCATGCCTGCTGGGCCAGTTCTTAGATCCTCAGCTGGCACATGCTGGGGAGTTCACCATTCACTAAAAATACCACCAACAGCTTAATCTGGTTCAAGGTCAGTTGGCGTTCTTCTGTATCCCCCTCCCCCCGAGTTGTGCCTGAAAATAGGCAGGATTTGTCTAGTGCACTTACCCGGTCAACAAAAACTAAATAAAAAATAAATAAATGTTCCCCCCCACATCAGCAGAGCGAACAGCAAGCGTGCAGCAATTCTATCGCGTTGCACACCTACCTGCCATACTTCATGACACTGACTGCATCCATCTTGCCATTCAGGCACCCACTAGTGATGGAGTGGAAGCCTACATGAATAGGGAGAGGTACCATTCTGTCAAGTGCCAGGTGGTGTGTGATGCAACAGGGTGCATCATCATTGTCCTAGCATGGCTCCCCAGCAGTACCCACAATGTCTTAATCTGGCACAACTCCATCCTGTGCCAGAGGTTTGAAAGTGAGGACATCTCTAGTGGGCACCTCATTAGTAAATATAATCCAAAAGCCTCTTCCCTCCATGTTACGGATGATGTCACTAACCTATGCCCTTTATCTACACAGGACACAGTGCATCTCCCCTGCATCCCTGGCTCCTCACACGTGTCATACAATCTGCATCCATTGCAAAGGACAGGTACAGTACAGCACACATCACTACATGCAACATCATCGAGTGTGTCTCTGGCATGCTCAAGATGCAGTTCGGGCGTCTTGACCATTCCGGTGGTGCCCTACAATACATCTCGCAAAAGGCCTATGCGACATTCCTTGCCTGTTTTATACTACACAACATGGTACTCAACTATGGAATATGCCTGCTGACCCTATAGGAACACACTGCAGTGGATGCTGAGTCAGAGGACATGGGGATGCAGGTGCAGTTTGACAGGCATGACCACACGATGGCCAGGAAGTCACAGGAGTATACAGCCCACCTCATCATAAATCTCTTCAGACCCAGATGGTGAGTACAGACCACACAGAAGACTGGTGATATCAATAATAGTATTAATCAAACAATTACCATAATAGTCATTAAATAATAAAATTAAAAGCCACCCAGGTGGGGGGGGGGAGCATGACATCCTGACGGGGTGGTCAAAGTGGGAGAAAATAAATCATGCCATCCCTGAAAGGTGGAGTTTAAATGGGAGAAAATAAATCATGCCATCCCTGAAAGGTGGAGTTTAAATGGGAGAAAATAAATCATGCCATCCCTGAAAGGTGGAGTTTAAATGGGAGAAAATAAATCATGCCATCCCTGAAAGGTGGAGTTTAAATGGGAGAAAATAAATCATGCCATCCCACCAAGGGGGTTAGAGAGGGAGAAAACAACACATGCCATTCTGGCGGGGGATTAAAGAGGAAGGAAATAAATCATGCCATCCTGGCAGGGGAGTTAAAAGGGGAGAAAACAACACATGCCATTCCGGCAAAAGGGTTAAAGGATGAGAAAACAACACATGCTATCCCATCAGAGGGAGTTAAAGGGTGAGAATATAAATCATGCCATCCCAGTGTGGGGGGTTAAAAGGGGGAGAAATAAAGCATGCCATCCCAGTGAAGGGGATAAAGGGGGAGGAAATAAATCTTACCATACTGGCATGGGGAATGGGTACTGTGAGGCGAGGGCATAGGTCTGGCGGTTCATTCTGCATATTAGGTGTGACCCTTACATCCTCCACAGACACTGTGGGGAGGTCATCGTTCATGTAATTGGGATTAGTTTGAGGACAGTGTGATCCACCCACAGCCTCAGGGAGTACTGACCCCACTGAACAGCAAGCCATGGCCTGGGATGTATAGTGTCCTGGGCATCTTGGATGTTCTGCACATCCTGATGCCCACACTGCAGGGGGGTGGCAGTATGCCGAGGCATCCACCATGGGGTGACACTCGCCCCACTGCAATGGCCAGTGCTGTGGCCAACACCACCAGTGCCAGAGACCATGGCTGCGGCCTCCAGCACAGCAGAAGACAGATCCCCCATGACATCTGCAAAGGATTGGCCCAGTGCCCTGAAGATGGCATCTAAGGGCTGCCACACTTCACCAAAGACTGCCAATTGCTCCACATGGAGAGCCTCTGTACACTGCTCATTGACATGCAGCATGCATCATATGTGGGCCAGTTTAGCACATGCCCTCCGGTGTGCCCACGGCTGACTGCAGCAGCTGCCTGAGGGTCACTTCCTGCTGTATATGTGGTGCATCCTGGGGTACAGGTTCAGTCTGTATCCTGGGCCATTGTGTTGCTTAGGTGCTCATTGTGGCCAGTGCTGTTTCCCCTGACAAAGACCAGTTTGGTTGAAATGCCGGGTTTGTTCGGTTTCCTCTTTATATGTATCGTTAGTTTTTGTTGCTCACTCAGTTGACAGAATAAATGGTTTGGATTTGTTTTAAGTGTTTCTCCAGTTCCTTGAGTGGAGTTCTTTGCTTTGTCTGTGCACTGGTCTGTTGGCTGGCATGGCACAATGATGGCTGTGCTGTGGCTGAACCAGTGGCAGGGGCATGGGGAGGCAGGGTATTGGCCATGCCAATAGTGGAGGCCTGGGGAGGCAGGATGTTGGCAGAGCCACATGTCAGGTCCTGGGGTGGCACAACAGTGGCTCTGACAAGGGAAGTGGCCTGGGGCAGTACGGTGATGGTCATACCATGGAGGGTGGCTGGGTCTCATCTGTAGGGGCCAGCCGGGGCAAGCAACCCCTCCTAGTCTAACCTTCTGTCCTCTACTCCTCAACATATGTGTTGTCTTCATTGTAGTCCTCCTCCTCCTCTTCTTCACTGTGCTGGTCTCTCCCTGCTGCCCTGCATGGGTGGCTGTTAGAGGCAGCAGATGGAAGGATGGGCCCAGGACATCCTCCGTCACTATGTCCTCCACCATGGACTGGGATGATGACAAGAGAGCAATATTGCAATTTAATGTACATCCGTGTGTTCCAACTATGGCCGCATGCATGCTCAGTGCACTGTGTCTTGCCACCCGTGCCACCCATGCTGTACAATGGCCATACACCCTCAATGCTGTAAACACCACACACACACACACACACACATTACCAGTGATCACACAGTGGATAACATGTGTGGCACAATAGGAGAGTACACAACAGACTGCATCACCACCAGGATAAATGGATCACACCATGCAGACTATACCCATTGTGCAGCACATAGAAACATAGAAACAAAGAAGTTGATGGCAAATAAGGACCGCAAGGCCCATCCAGTCTGCCCATTTCTTTTTCTACCTTATGAATGTGCCATCAGACTTTGCTCTGTCAATGGCCTATCTATTCATACTCATCTGTATTGCGCCCTTATGCCTATCTCATGCCTGTTTGAAGCCCTGCACTGTATTCATATCCACCACTTCCTGAGGTAGGCCGTTCGTTCCATGCATCCACCACCCTTTCAGTGAAAAAGAACTTCCTCACATTTGCCCTTAATCGGCCTCCCTCTAATCTCATGCTGTGTCCTCTTGTCCTGCTATTTTTCTTATATTGAAACATGTGAGACTCTTTCACCTTGTTAATGCCCTTGAAGTGTTTGAATGTTTCGATCATATCACCTCTCTCCCTCCTTTGCACTAGGGTATACATATTGAGCTCCGTTAATCTGTCCTCATATGTTTTCTGATGCAGTCCTTGCACCATTTTGGCTTCCCTTCTCTGGACTGCCTCAATTTGATTAATGTCCTTGTGAAAGTGTGGCCTCCAGTACTGCACGCAGTACTCCAGATGGGACCTAACCAGTGTCTTGTAAAGAGGGATTATTATCTCCCTCTTCCGACTTGTGATACCCCTACTAATACACCCCAACATCCCCCTAGCCTTACCTACTGCTTTAGAGTCCAACAGTCAGGGTCTGGCCATAAATATTCTATTTCATTAGACAAATCATGTGAGATGCAATAGCTGTAGTGGGTAGAAGGTGACCATGAACCCAACAGAGAGGGTGTAGACATGGCAATATCAAGGCATCCTGGTGTGCCGATCAAACACTACACTCACGTATACCATTACAGACAGGACCTGCAGCAGTCATAGGCCACGTGTGTGGTGGACTGTGGGCCATACAGGATGCATGCATAAGGCTACAGTAGGATGTGTATGCAGAACACAAATCTGTGCAGTACATCTCCTGTGCCTGCACACTTTGCTTGTACAGCCATGACGGCCCCGCATACAAAACACAATGCCACTGTTGCATGTGCAGACACAATCTCAGTGTAATGGGGCTAACACAATCACTCACACAGCTATGACGGTCCAACTTGGCTGTCATAGCCACCCCCAGAATGCCAGTCACCTAGGTATGGTGCACAATTGTGGCTATTAATTCCTCTGTAGGGGCTAGAGGCCACCACCTGTGGCCTAGCAGTTTGCTCTCACCTTGGCCATCTCATCCTTGGTTCTTCATTTGAGGTTCCTGGCCCTCTTCTTCACCTCTTCTTTCATCCTACCTCTTCCTCCCACAGCATTTATGGCCTTGGTGATGGTATCCCAGGCCTGTCTGATCTCTTATCAGGTCCCCCTCCATTGGCCAGCCAAGTCCAAGTCCTCATTCTCCACATAGGCCTGGGCCAGAGCCAGCACTTTATCACTTGAAAACATACACTTTCTCTGTCACCAGGAATCATCCGTCTTGCATCCTGTTTGAAATAAGGGAGGACAGACAACACTGACTGAGCATTGTATGCACACAACTGAGCACAGAGAAAAGGTGTAATGGCATGCAGGCCCTGGATCCCCGTGGCCAGGACCCATATGTGCTCCTGTATGTCTGGGTCCAACACACATCTAGCTGCCTGCCTATCAGTGAACTTGGCCATTTGCAGATACAACAATAGTCTAGTTCTGACACAGTGTAAACACAGTTCTGTGATCACCCGTGTCCCTATTGTAGGCCATTCCACAATACACTTACTTCTAACCACCTGCAGTTCTGCTATGGAACCTGAATGGTGCTCTTTGCTCCTTTAATATGCTCCAGACACAATTAGGCATGCAAAGTAATGGATACATTCTAGTAATGACATGCAAATGTGGATTTTGCCCTCAGAATTAGCTCATTTGCAGATGATGTTTGACTATTGCAGTTGAGCCCCAAGTCCTATCGTATTTGCGCTAGCGCTATGTCCATATGCAGTGCAGACATGACATCACATGTAATGAGTGATGCCATTATGCAGCGCTGACATACATGCAATGATGTCGTGCAATGGCACTGTGCATCCGTATGTGCCACCCCATGCCTGCCGCATGTGGATGGCCTGCACTGGAAACACACATTGGACGGCACTAATCAACATTAGTGCAGCGCTAACACTGAAACATGTTGCGCAAATGTAAAGGCCACGCCCATAGAGCCAGGAACCTGTCACTAGTATGGTGTGGGGAGTGGGACTGGGCAGGCTAAAGCTACATCTGGAAGAAGGAGCAGGGCTGCACTGCAACAGGGCACAAGATAGTCTGCAATGGAGCTGGCAAGCCTGGTGGACCTAGTGTTGGACAGGGAGGAACACTTACTTGGTGAGGGGGCGGAGGTGTGGGCGTCTGTGGGGAGGTACTTTAGACACTGAGCAGGAGTCACCCAAACTGGCAATCAATATTGCCACCATTATAATGACCTGAGACAGAGAGATCCATGCTGCCTACAACAACTGAGGGCGATGGTGAATAGTGGCACTGTGCCAAAGCCAGGAGAGTGCAGACAGCTGTATGTATGGTTTGGGTGGTGTCTTCTGTGCAGTACTGTTTCCATGCTAATATACCTCCTTGGTACTGTCCCTGGAGGAATGTACACTGTGCCTATCTGTCTCTGTTGTGTCCCCTCTGTCCTATGGGACCTGCTCCACTGTATATCCTGGTCTTACCAATGCAGGTGTATGGGGCATTGTCCCAATAGATTTCTCCAGTGCCCTGTACGTTACAGCATCTGTTGTGGATCTCTAAGGCACGCACCTGCCATGGCAGCAAGGGTGTATGCTAACACAGTGACATGGTTGCGGTGTCATGGTGGATGACTGTGTCATGTAACGTGGTCTACATTTAGTTATGGTGACAGGCATAACCTAAAGGCACTTTACAGAGGCTACCATCTATTCCATGAACAATGTCCATGTTATGCAGCGTGGGTGGCAGTACCCATATACCATGTAATGCATGCTGCACTATTATATTGCACAGGGTGTGCCACTTTTGGTCTGGCCATTGTATTGGGCTACACTTATGGTGCTATGTCCTCCCCCACTGTTGCACAGGTATCCTTCCTGTGCCCCTGTTTTATGAGACCTGGGGCTACATGCATTCTGTTCTATGTACATGGCCTGTGGCTGACATGTATGGGTATGTTGGTCAGGAGTGGTGAAGACAGCTGGATATGGGCACCCACACAGGTTTGCGTACACAGCATTAGGCCTTAGCTACAATAGTGGGATGTAGCATTCCGGCAACAGTGGGATGTAGCATCCGGCTTTGCCTGGGCCATGGCACACCTGTTTGTGTGGGGTGCCACAGCAGTGCACAGTGGTATGACGTGGCCCTGCACAGTCCTGTCCATCCTGACCGTGCACATGTGGCTGCTGGTGCACAGTACCGGTATTGTATGTGGGCATTGGGCATGTGTACTGTTTAGGGCTTATGGTATTGTGCCATGTGTTCCATTGCATGCTATTCAGCATGTTTCCTTTCTCCTCCTCCATAGGCACCATGGCCCAACAGGGCCAAGCCAGGACCAGCAGCAGCAAGAGAAGACACTACGCTGTGAAGGGGCCTGACATGGCCAGGCCACAGAGGGATGGTCCGTGTCATGTAAGTACCCTGCATTGTGTGTTTGACCCTCTGGGTTGCATGTCTACACTATGTTGCTTGCTCCTGTAGTTGGGGACAGATGTCCATGTTTGCCTCATCATGCTGCTTGCATGCCTTTTTGGGGGAGCAGTACGAATGATCGACTATTAAAAGGTCAACACTGAACTGTCCGACGCCAAAATACCGACGCACTGACAAGATCAGCAAAACAAATATAGAAAAACAGATGACCAACCTGATTTACTTTGTATGGAACAACTAGATGAACTAAAGAAGCTGGTGCACTTACGAGATACCAGATAGCATACGAACTGGAGCAGATATTAAATAAAATGGCAAGTTTGGAATTAACACTACAGGAGCTGGTGCACTTACAAGTGCTTCAAATCAGAAATTAAGCAGATAGCATACGAGCAGGAGCCTACATGTGCCACAGGTGTTGAGAGTGGCTGGAGGAAATCAGATTATGTATTTAAAAGCAGTAGAACTTTGCCTTCCCCCAGTCTGGTCAATTAGTTATTATTGTGCTTATTGTGCTCCTCCAGTGCTGCGCTTTGGAAGCGCTCCTATGCTATTTGTTTCTCCTGTGCTCTTAAGTACTCCAGAATGTAGACGTGAAGTATTTTAATTTCTATTGTGCTATATACTCCTGTAATTGTAATATTGCACCATGTATCTTTCTTATTGTGCCAATTCTCAGCCCCCCCCCACTAAAAAAAAATACTTAGTACACATCTACAATGTTTCTGCTCCTGCAGTCCTTTGGAAGCACTAGTGTGCTATCTAAAACTGCTGTGCTTTGGAAGCGATCGTAAGCACACCCAAAACTAAAGCCTGTCGGTCATTCAGTTTTCATTATTAATATCACCGATCTTGCGAGCACATCGGTATTTAGGAGACAATCTATTATGCATCAACATATTGAGAGTCAATATTTCATACTAGACCCCTTTTTGGGCAGCACCTATACTGTTGTGGTTGGGGACACTCACACCACCTTCCGAACATTGTCCCATCACAAACAATGTGGTGTGTTTGAGTCTGTGTAGTCTACTGTTGTGCATACCCTTGTAGCAGGCATGCTGCCGTGGTGTGTGTGTGTGTGTGTGTGTGTGTGTATGTGTGTGTGTGTGTGTGTGTGTACTGGACCTTGGTATGCATTACATCATGCAGTGTCGTGTCCCCTCTGCCACCAACCTGGTGCACCAGGGAGTTGGCGACAATGCTCACAGCCCTGGTTGGTATGACTGTCACTGTAGGTCAGCTCTGTTGTGCCACACTGTTGATACTGTGTAAGTGTATCTGTCTGGATGAGGTAGGCATGGGACACTGTTGTACCAGTACACCACTGCATCATGACGTGTGCATCATACAGCACCCATGGCAGTCTGCCCACATCAGTGCCATCTCCAGTCCCATATGCATTGGGTGTCACTGTCACGCCACTGCATCTCAACATAGCCGAGCTTATGTGATATGGGGTCAGTGGGGGGGCATTGGTGGGAGTTACATGTACCTTACCATATATGATCAACACTGTGATGCTTAGTTGGTAGTGTGTAACCAATACAGTGATGTACATAGTATGATTATTCCACTGCACCTGGGCAGGGCCATGCAAGTGTAACCCACCTGTTGGGGGCTTACCTGTTAGCCCTGAGGCTCCTGTTCCCATAGCTGTTCCTCCTGGTGTTTCCTCATGGTATCCACAATTGTTTCCTGTCCCTGGCTGGTTACCCAGGCAACCTCCTGTAGTCCTGGTCCTTCCTCCAGCACCCACATATTTTTTTTTTTTTTAAGTGGGGTCAGAGGAACTGTAGCACAGAGCTGCCGCCCCAATTGTTGCACTTCAGTGCAGGGCAACGCTCCATGCATGCAGAGAAAGAGCATTTTTGATCGACCATTTGGCAGCCTTTGGGGTCATCTCCCCAGTAGTCCTGGTCCCTCTGGCAAGCAAAATGGGTACCAGAAACCAGAGCTGGACTGGAGAGACGGCAGGAGAAGGAGGAGAGCCAGAATGGTGAGCACCAATCATGCTAGAGGATTCGGAGCCACCTCATGAATATTAATGAGGTGGCTCATGAATAATTAAGCTGGGAGATGTTACTGCACTAGCAACAGGCTGGAAACTAAAATGTTTAAATGTTGATGGGAGAGTGAAAGGGAAGATGTAGAGCTACAGCTCTAAGGGAAGATTAAATAAATAGGATGTTTCTGCGACTGCAACTGAGTGAGGAAGTTGGGGCAGTAAAGGATTTCAGTGGGACTGTGTACAGGTTGCCTAGGGGCAATGAAAATTGGTAGCAGTGACTGAGAAAGGGCTGATTAAATCTGGGGAAAGGTGCAGTCGCTTTACAGGGCACAGGGGCTGCTATGAAACTCTGGCAAGTGATAAAATGGAAATAAATTATTTGGCTGCAAAAGTGTTTAAAACCTCGGACACTGTACAAACTGAGTTGGGACTGTTTATTCAGCAGTCATGTTCTGCAGCCTTGTGGCACCAACCGACCAATCAAAAGGTCAGGATCCTTGCTAAGGACTGTGGGACTGTGTGAAAAGACTCTTGGGGAAAAATACTGGGGAATATTTTGGCGCTGTTTTGTGCATCCAATGAAGTGTCGAGGGAGTCTCATATATATTAATTTTCTGAAAGGACAGTGGCTCCAGCCAATTGAGAGCTGCCAAAAAGCTCCCAAAAGGAGAGAACTTTTGGACTGTAGTTCAGTTCAGCAGGAGCCCCTTCACCGGGGGGAGGGGCTCCAGCCCCTATGCAGAAAATGAGGCTGCAAGGCTAGGAGAGGGCCTGCCTGGGGGCTGCCAGCAATTTGTCCCCAGGGCTGGGTATTTGCCTTCCCCCATCTGAAGAGAGTTGGAAGAGAATGTGCAAGCAGCTCTGCAAAGGAGGCTGCAGGATCCTGATGCTGTGGCAGGAAGCTGCACCACAGCAGTGAAGGTATAAAGAGAAGGATATTTGAAAAGGAAAAAGGGATCAGGAAAATGGACTGATCCTGAGGAGGTGAGAGCTTCCTGGTATTTTGTCTGCACCTCCACGGTGAGACATGAGTGAGCTGAGAAGTGAATGAAAAGTTGTGTGGGAAGTATGGAAAAGGAACAAGGGCACTGTCTGACCCTGGCATAGACAAAGCATCTATGGAGATGAGGGGAAAACATAGGTCTGAGGACTGGTTATAGCATGGAGGAATGGCTACTGGAAATTGGATGGAAATCCAGATTCTGAGAAGCCTAAGAGAGAGCCTCTGGGATTGTTATGCACCTGCATGGTGAGAAAAGAGACTTTCTTGATGTTCTGCTGAGAAAGCGTTCTGGAACTGTGTGTGAGCCAGAGAGAGAGTGATCACTGTGTTAAAGTTGAGAGACTGTGAAAGCAGAAGGATAAGCAGGTACTATCTGGGTGGGTACCTACTGTCTGCTCCTAAATACAGCTGAGAAAAGAAACTGTTGTGATGAACCTATAGTTTAGACACTGCAATTCCCATAGTCTGGGAGACAGGGAAGAAACAGAAAATGCTTTTGCTACACACCCTAGCTGGTGCTGATTGAAGTCAGAATAATCCTCTCCCCTGTGCACAATTCATCCTCACGTCTGCATTACTTCCTCACCTCCCTGGACATTCCCAAAAAAATCTGACTAAACATGGAATTTTTACTAAAGTCATCTCCAACCTTGCACTAGTCCAATTCTCCTTCTCACCCCTGAACCACTCAGACAGGGATAGAGCATGGCAACTTAACACCTCCCTCCTCAAGGACCCACACACTCTAAAAAAACTACAAACTAGCACAGAACACTTCTTCAAGGAAAATACCAATTCCGTAAACAACTTTGCTCATGTCTGGGAAGCATATAAATGCACCCTTAGAGGAGAATGCATACGAATAGTGGCCACCAAGAAGCGCACAAATGACCGCAAGGTAGCAGAGCAGCTCCGAGAATTCAGGGCAATGGAGCATACTATTTCCAGAACATTCTCAGAATTGCACTGGCTCAGGCTGAACTCAACCAGAGCCAAGTACGAGGAACTCTTAAGGGAAAAGACAGAGTTTGCCATATTCCAGGCGTGAGTCACATACATAGATCAAGGGGAAAAGGCAGGCAAACTCCTTGCACTAAGACTAAAGCAACAAAAATCCCTTAAATGTATCCACTATTCTCCTTCAGAGCCTCTAGTCACTAACCCCAGGGCCATAGTCAAAGCATTTGTCGAATACGACCGACACTTATACTCAGAGAATATGTCAAGCACCAGTCTCGGATATCAAATGCTTCATCAAGGTGATCCACTTACCCAAAATACCCCAGGACAGTATGGATAAACTTAGAGCAGACATCTCAGCAGCAGAGGTGGCCCAAGCACTCAACAGCCTCCGCTCAGACAAAGCCCCAGGACCGGACAGACTGCCAAGCAACCTCTATAAATCCCTCCAACAACACCTGGTCGAACCGCTAACTACCCTCTTTAGCACAGCGAGGCACAATAACTCACTAGAGCCACCCCTACAGCAGGCCACCATTACCCTTCTTCCTAAACCGGGCAAACACCCAGAACACGATGAGAACTACTGCCCCACCTTTCTCCTCAATATAGACATCACACTTTTGGCCAGGATACTTGTCCACAGGATCTGGGCCATGTGGGGCCCCCAATTGGGCCAGAGCAGGTGGGCTTCATGCAGGGCCACCTCTCCTCAGATCACATGTGCAAAATCTCACATCTACTTGCCGCCACCAGGGACTCAAAGCATCCCGTGGTGCTGATGTTCCTAAATGCCAAGAAGGCCTTCGATAGGGTCTCTTGGCCTTTCCTGTTCCAAACACTGGGTCACTTCAGCTTCCCAGAATCTCTCATAGACTGGATTAAGCTCCTATACTCCAATCCCTCTGCTTACAGTATATTATTTGCAATGGAGTTCGATCAGAACCCTTTGACCTGCAAAGAGGCATGCACCAGAGTTGCCCACTCTCTCACTACCAATTTAACCTATGCCTCAAACCCCTAACAAAACATATCCTTCAAAGTGACACAATTAAAGGAATCAAGGTAGGCCAAAACAGATATAATCTCCTTTTATGTGGATGATATTCTACTCCACATAGAAGATCCGGAACAATCAGTTCCAGCCACCTTCTCAATACTATCTAAATTTGGCACCTTGTCAGGTTATAAGATGAACACAGTGAAAACCACCATAATGCCTCTTAATCACTGGACCCTAAAATCCCAGATTCTCCGATGGGAAGGTACTGTGGCACCAGACACCACCAAATACCTGGGGATACACGTCGCCAGCTGTCTCCACAAGATGATTACCAATAATCTAGACTCTATCCTAACGGCCATCAGACAGGATCTACACCATTTGATATCCCTCCCTGTGACACTGGGCTAGAATCAATGTGGTTAAAATGACCATCCTTCCAAGAATACTTTACCCCCGGAGATGAGCAGCACATTTTTGCCCATCAAATGGTTTACCAGGCTTAAATCCATTCTGACCCACCTTCCCTTGGGGGAATAAAACCCTATGAAGAGCTTATCACAAACTCTTGCCACTGAAACAGATGGGGGGTTACAACTGCCAGACTTCTATCTACATTATTTGGCTCTACATGCGGGTAAATTTCTAAAATGGCTGCCAATGACCCCACCAAACCACTCTGACTCTTATTCCCCCAATGGTTGCGAATCAAGACAGAATTATGTAACCAATTCCATGTCAATCCTAAATTGTTGATCCACATACTGCACGCTAAACTACGTAAGCCCCTCAAGGATACTGCCATTAGGACCTCCCTGCTCATAAGCAAGCAACAACACAAACTTCTTCATACCCAGACCCTATTCCTTTAGGATCAGCCCATACCGGGTAACCCCAACTTCAAGATACAGAAGAAACTCACCCCCCATCCCCACCCCAGTCCTAAACCAACTCATACACAAGGACTCAGTCATCCTATTCAGCACCTTCTCTGAATCGCTCCTCAACACAAAAATATCCCCACTCTCCTTCTCACAGCTCTGCCACTCCCTTGGTCCCAGACCCTGGCCCTTCCCCGATGCCTGTCCATGGGGGGACCTCACCCATCTTGCTACTCAGCCACATACCACCTCCCTGTTCCACAAAAAACTGCAGGAGGTATCCACCCCCGAGGATATAGACAAATACCCCCACTGGGAGAAAGAATTCCCGGATCTTAAACAACTTCCCACTCACCAACTTATGTGGAGGAATCTGCATAAATACATCAAATTTGATGGGCTCAGAACCATGCAATACAAGATTGCTCACAACATGTATTACACGCCAACCAAGCTCCATAAGATGGGTCTCCTTCCGTCTCCTAACTACAGCAAGTGTTAGTTAGACAAAGGAAATCTAAAACACATCCTATGGGACTGCCCAAAAGCGAGACCCCTATGAGAAGACATCTGCAGTAGGGCTGGACGATTCCTTCATTCCTCGAATCTGCCTGCTGGGCCTGGATATGGACTTACTCTTCAGCCCTCACAAATTCCACATTTCCCTCATCTCAGCAATAGCCAAAAAGGTAATACTCAAACACTGGCTGGATGACACTATGCCCAGCTTCAGGGAGTGGCACACCTCCATCCTGGAAGCACTCAGAATGGAGAAAATGATTAGCTCCCACAATAACAGACTGCCCCAGTTCTGCAACAGATGCAGGTACCTAGAAACTCTTCTGCTGCTGGGTGCCCCCTTCCTGGGTCAGAGGGGAGAAAAAGCCTTCCCCTCTGAGCAACCTCTAACTACCCCACCTCTGAGAGACAATGTCTGATGGCAGTTGCTGAATGCCGGAGGGCACTGGGCACCATCCCCTGCTCCTACAGAATGAAGTATAGGAAAGCTTGTCATTGTCTGTACTGTATAAACAATTGGTTCACAATCTGCAATTGTCTGTTTAATTGTAACCTTGATTAATCTCTCAATAAAGTATATTATATTAAAAAGAAGAGAGAGAATGATGACTTAAAATATTCCATTCTAAACCCAGGGCCAGGCGGGGAACTCGCTAACCCCCATCAAGTGGGGTCTGCTGGCTGCAGGGGATCATGGGTTTATTCCTAAGTGCTAGGGCTCTCTGACCTGTGAAGGAGCTGGGCCGTGGGGCCACTCCTAGGTCTGGGTCCCTGATGGCTGGCAGGCCTTGCCGTGTGCTCTGCAACAGGCCTCAATAGGCCAAAGGGGACAAGCTGCGAGATCTTCAATCAAGCTGAAGATCCAAGCTGCAGTTTCCTTGCCCCTTCAAGTTCAAACATCGAGCCTGGTTCTGCATTTGCTGTTTCCACCAGTCCCAGGACTTCAGTCAGCCGTGCCACCTGAGGACTGATGTTGCAGAACTGAGAGTAAAAAGCAGGAATTGCACTGCAAATTCTGGGGATGTACATAGTTGCTTAATTTGGTGCCGAAGGGCATGGGAAAAGCTAGGAAGAGCAAGAGCAACTGTAAAAAGTTAATTCAGTTTCAGCAAGGCGTGCCAGCACCGGTCGACCAGCTGCACAACAGGCCTGCAACTACAAGGCTGGGTACCCAGGGACAGAATTTGGGGTTTCATTCTGGACTGGTACCAGTTGTGGGGTTGTGCACAGTTAATACCTGCAGCAGTTAGGTAGAGAAATTGTGGCTGCATGATCAAAGGGTGACTTGGGTTTAAATAGTAAAAGGGGAAAAATGATCGTCGGGGAAATGCCAAATCCTTAAATTCAAATCTTTAAAATGTTTTGCATAACCGCTATTCCATTTTTCCCCAGTCCTAACCCTCCCCTATGTAAATACATTATGATGTTACTGTTTCAAAAAGTGATGACTCAAGAGCCTGATTTTGGTGGGCATGTTATTACTTGAAGTTCATTGTGCCAACTGTTTAAAGGTGGAGATGCTCGAGAGTAGTAAGTCCATGGCTGGGTAACTGTTTTGGGGAGGTGGATTGGTATGACATCAGGGGGTTGTACTGGCAAAGAACAGACCCACTTAATGTACTCTGGGTGGAGGCACCGCCATTTTATTTGTAATCTTGGGAAAGGACCACCGGTAAAATCAAGTATGGGAACCCAGGCCCCTTAAACTGGCAAGTGGCCACCCAGGCAGAGTAGTGGCCCTCTCTAGGATGGCGCCAGAGAGGGGTTACACATACATTTGGACACAATTGTGTATTTGCAGGACCACTGTCCTACACTCACTCCGTGTGAGTGCCACCTCTGTACCTAGCATGTGTCCAGCATCTGTTGGGATGAGGGTGCCTCCAGGTGGCTCTACATCTCACACTAGTGTTGTGGTGACCACAGCACAATGTGTCAGACACCCACCTGGGTACAAGACCACTACACTCGCATGACCGTGCCTGATGCTCACAGTGCTGCATGACAGTCCCACCAGTAAACAGCTGTGCTGTGTGTACAACATGTGTGTGTGTGTGCCTGGGACTGCCCCAGCCGCTGACCAGGGTGGTTCATGGATGTCTGATGTCCTGCACACCTGTGTTGGCCTGTGTGCTGCATGCCTGGTCTGCAGAACACAGGGGGTGCATATGTGTGTGTGTGTGTGTGTGTGTGTGTGTGTGTGTGTGTGTGTGTGACTTCTAGCCACTTGGACCTCTGGCTTAGTGATGCTGTTGCCTGTTCTGCATTTCCAAATCTGGCATGCCTGCCAGCGTTGTGTGTCCCTTGCAGAGCTCTGTCATTCTCCGTTGCAGGATGGCATACTCATTGTATGTTCAGTCCTATACTCTTCGGGTCCACAATGCTGTCTCTTGTATGCCACACACATTCCATTGTGGTTGTTTGACTCCCTCCACCTATGTGTGGCATGCTAGCGCATGTGTCAGCTGATTGTACTTCTGTTATGCATGTCATCCCACTTCTGTGTTCTTTGTCCAGTTATGCATAGATGGCTGAGTTCAGTGTATTTCTTTCCTTAGTTGTCCAGAGTGCTGCAGAAAGGTGGCAGAATGTCATTAGTCATGAGGACAGGGACAAGCTGCTCCAGTGCCAGGTCCGACTGCTGAAGATGTTGGTAAGAAGGATAGAGGAAAACACTCAGGCCATACAGGACCTTCCAGCTATGATATAGTACCAGCTGCAGCTACAACAGCCACCACCACCACCACCACTGCCTACAGCCTCTTGATTGTGTCAAGCATTGGACATTGTTTTTGCTGATGGGGAGGTTGGATTTTTTTTTAATGGGTGGGTGCCCTTTGTTTTGTTTGTTTTTTTTAAATGGGCAGGTGCCTTTCTTTTTTTTTTTAAGGGCAGATGCCCTGTTTCTTTTGTTTCCTCCCCATTTGGGCAGTTGCCATTGTTATTTTGTTTTGTTTCTCTCACCCCCATTGTTGTTGTTGTTATTATTATTGTTCTTGTACAGTCTGTTGCCCTTTTTGTACAGTAAAGTCTATTTTTGATAACTATGCTGCTGTGTGGTTTGTCTTTCACGGGTGCCTTTCTCACACCCACAGCTGCCCCGCCCCGTGTTCAGCACTGTATTCAGTACTGAATTCAGTGCTGCGCAAGTGGTTTGTGCTGCACTGACACTATTTGTGTTGCGCCTGTACAGTGCATCTGTGCTCTGTGTGTACAGCCCTATATTCAAAGGTGTTAGCTCCGGGGCAGTTCCTCTGAAAATCCCAGTGGTGGTGTACTAGAACTAGTGCTATCATAATGCAAGAGGAAGCACTGCTGGTGAAATATGGGGTCCTAATTGTTTTATGCATTGCTTGTACTATGTGAGACACCTTTGATCTTAGAGAGGTGCAAGATAAATTGACCATTTTATTTATAAAAAAAAGTTCATACTTGCAACAACTGAAACAGAATGTGTCCATAGAGTACAACTCCCCTTTTTAAATGACTGAGAGATGTGTACCTGGCTCAGAAAGTAGATGAATGTGATCACCACACAAAATACAATGTGGCAGAAGGAGTGGCATCCCAGGCATTCCTGTGGTTACTGACGGAACATCTTGCCATGCTATTAAGGCCAATTGAGGAAACCACATAATGTGTGTAAAAATACCACCCACAGTCAACCCATCACAGAAATCAATGTGATTAACAAGGAAGTCAAAAGGTTGCCAATCACTTCGACAATGGAGGTAATTCATTTAGTATATCTCTACTACTAGCACCAACACAATTGCAGAGAATGGAGGCAGATAATAAGCTAAGTAGAATGCTACCTGCCCAAACTGTCTTCCCTGTCCATAGATTTAACCGATTCCATGAACCCGACAACTGAAACTGAGCTTGGAAACCATGGAGTATTTGTATATAGTTCAATAGGTTTCCATGAACATCGGAATTAAATTTACAAGGTTTTGCACAACTTCTGTAAACACAATCTGTCCAGCTAGTTGTTATTTCCATGATTCTGTGCTATTTTCTGCTTTTTTGCATTTTCTGTGCTTTTTTCCTATGGAAAATACTGAAGAAAACCATCGAAAACCTTGTACATTTTTCCAGTGAAACCAAGGAAAATGTGGTTAAGTCATAGTATATGGAGCTGCCACCGACACCACCCTCAACAGTGTCAAGTCAACAACTCGAATAGGTAGAGCCTGTGTGGCTGGCTGTTTGTGTTTGTCTCTGTCAGTAGTTTAGTTTTTGTGGATTTTCATGTGTTTCTGCTTGGAGGAACTGGACCATTCTTGGACATAACATCTATGATCATTTCCAGGACTAAGAAACTGCAAAACATCACCACCAGGTATTGACATTCTCATCATAAATCAACTTTTTTGGAAGCCATCAAAAGCAAAAGCAAGGTCAGTAAATCTGTTATACAAGCTCTGAGTTGTGGAGTGCTGCATTGAATCCACATTTCCATCTGACTTGTTCTTAAAGGATGTGTACTTGTCTTTGAGGTCTATTCACAACCATTTTGGAGAACAAAGGATTTTTACATCCTGCATATACTCCAGGCCAATGTTCATCACCTTCAGGAATTTAACACATTCTGGGTCTTTGATCTACAGTAACAACAGTTTTCTGGTCCCCAGTAGTTCACCATTTCCTGTGGATTTGATTACTTTTCATCAATCACGTGGCACCTCTGAGAACATGGCTTTATATATTGTGCTGTGCAGTATCATGGGGCAAATGCAGACCAGCAAGGCCAAGAGGACTAGATGCCCTACAACAAAACTAGTCTGCAAAATGATTAAAGCGTACCTTCTCAGGATACTACTTATGCTACTTCTGATATCTGGAAACATTCATCCTAACCCAGGTCCTACCGGCCTAGCGCCCCATGCCACAAAAAAGTGGGAGAGGTCCCTCACATTAGCCTCAATCAATGTCTGCAGCCTCCTTAACAAACTTGACATCTTGCAAACCTGGGTCCAGCAACATAGCCCTGATGTACTCTCTGATGTCAAAACATGGCTTAGCCTCAAGATACCAGATGCTGCAGTCACCATCGCTGGATACTCTATATTCAGGCAGGACAGGGTTTCCAAATGAGGTGGAGGCTGTGCCATCTACCTAAGGAATTCCTATCTGGGTCAAGTCTTCCCTTTCTCAAACCCTAAACCACCCTCTCAGGTTCTCACTATTAACGTTCTACTTGGGGTGCACAACAAGGAGCTCACCATTGCCTCCATGTACCTACCCCCTAAAGATCAGCCCAATGGATTTATAACCATATTGGAAAGCCTACAGGGATTACACCATAACTCTGAACTCATAGTACTGGGCGACTTCAACATAAATTGGCTATCGCTGGAGGCCAGAAACTACAAGGATGCTGTCACGGCACAGAACCTCACCCAGATTGTTACCACCCCCACCAGATGCAACTATAGGACAGTGTCGCACACACTTCTGGACTGGATCCTTACTAATCACCCTGAACAAATCTCAAAAGTCTCAGTGCTCCCTGATGGGATCAGTGACCACTCACCAGTCACATGTACCTGGACAAACAAATTCATTAAGCCCCCTCCTAAAATAATCCACACCAGAGTGTTAAAGCAGGGGTACCTTGAGCTACTAAAGACACACCTAAGCCGCCTGGACTGGACGCCAATCGACTCCACCATTGATGTAAACCAAGCCTTAGCCCTTTTCATCAGCCACTTCACTGCGGCCTGTAATATCTTTGCACCTCTCAAAAAGTTGAATGTCAGGGGCAGAGCTAACCCTTGGATAATCCCCCATCTAATCACTTTACTCAAACATAAGGACCATCTCTGGCACTGTGCCCGTGCAACATCCAAACCTGGGGATATTCATAAATATAAAGCTGCCAGAAATGAGTGCACATGGGCAGTTAGGAGCACCAAAAACAAATACTTCAAGAAAGCTCTCTCCAACTCCTGGGGTGATGGAAAAAAGTTTGGAGTAACTTGAAAGACCTTACAGGCAAGGACCCTAAGTCACCACCCACCATGCTCAACATAAATGGAACACCAACATCTGACCTGTACACTATCACCAACACCTTTAACAGTGCGTTCTCCAATTTGGATAGTGTCCTCCCTTCTAATTTCTTCGATGCCCCCTCTGGTAGTAACCCTTCTGCCACTGCTCCTCTCCTACACCCTGCCCCACAATTCTACATCAAGAAGATCCCAGTGCATGAAGCCAGAACCTATATTCAGAAGGCCATTCGCAACACAGGCTACAGCGGTGACTCCCTTGACCTGAAGTTGTTAGCGCTTGTCCTTGAAGAAGTCCTTCAATCCCTGACAAAGATCCTCAACCTATCACTAAGGATGTCCCAGTTCCCATCTCTCTGGAAACCGGTGACCATCACACTGGTACACAAAAGTGGAGACAAATCACTGCATTTCAATTACAGACCTATTTCCATCCTCCCTCCATTGTCTAAGGCCCTGGAGCGCATCGCCTCAGACCAACTAGTCGAGTACCTGGAAAATTACAACATCCAGTGTCCTGAACAACATGGTTTCCAAAAAGGGCACAGTACCACCACTGCACTATTAGAATTCATGGGCTTCATCCATACCATGCTTGATCAAGGAAAGTGCGTAGGGGCAGTATTCATTGACCATACGAAAGCCTTTGATATTGTGAACCACCCACTCCTACTCAAGCAATTATCAAACATTGGGCTCTCCAATGAAGCGCTGCTCTGGTTTTCAAGCTACCTTAGGGAGAGGGTCCAGTGGGTTAGGATTGCCGGTGTCACCTCAGAAGAAAAGCCAGTCATTTCAGGGGTCCCACAGGGGTCCATCCTGGGGCCATGACTCTGCAGCCTCTTCCTCAATGACCTTCCCAGTGTCTGCCACCAGAAATTACTGCTCTACACCCACGACGCAGTCATGTTCACCAACCACCAAAACACAGAGCTCCCCGAGAAACAATTACAGCTTGAATTCATGTGCATCAAAGAATGGTTCAAGTCAAACAAACTGGTCATGAACTACAACAAAACAAAGGTTATGACCTTCTACAATGCCAGGAGTAAGTACAAATCCCATGACCTCACCATCCTAAACCAAACAGGGACTTTACTTGAACATGTTCCTGATTTTAAATACCTTAGTGTCACATAGGACAGCTCACTTTCCTACCATCGGCACATAGATTCTGTCGCTAAAGTCACCAACATCCGTATAGGCCTGCTCTACAGGCACAAACACTGAATGACTCCTGACACTCTCCGGTTGCTTATTAACAGCTCTGTCACCTCCATCATCGATTATGGGCTAGCAATCTATGGCTCTGCCTCCGCCTCTGCCCTCCGCAGAATTACAGTTGCACTCAACAAAGCATGCAGGCTGCTAACTGGGGCTGACTGACTTACACACACTTGTGACCTGTACACTCGGGCAGGATGGCTTCCTCTCATCAGCCGGATACAGTATCAAACCTGCCTCTTAGCCAAAAAAGTCCTCCACAGGGTCATGCCCCCGGGCATTGAAAAGCTCCTCATTGACCACCACAGCACCCAGTGAACTAGAAGTTCACAACAACTAACCTTCCTTGTCCCCAGATGCCGGACTACCATGGGCCAGAGGACCTTTGCCCACAGAGCACCACAGTGGTACAATACTCTCAACAAAGAAACTCTTACTGCTGCTGCTCTTGGCCCTTTTAAGAGACAACTCCGACTTCATCTCAGTTCAACTGGAGACCATACTCATGTGTGACATAGACAGGGTAGAGAAGGTTCAGAGGAGGGCAACAAAGATGGTGCATGGATTGCATCACAAGTCCTATGAAGACAGGTTGAAGGAACTGAACATGTACTCCCTGGAGGAGAGGAGGGAGAGAGGGATATGATAGAGACATACAAGTATCTTACAGGGAGAAACAGTGCAGGAAAACACTATTTTAAGCGAAAAGATGTTCCAGGACTAGAGGGCATGGGATGAAGTTGAGGGAGGACGATTCAGAGGAAACATGAGAAAGAATTTCTTCACAGAACGGGTGGTGGACAAGTGGAACACCCGCCAGAGGAAGTGGTGGGGGCTGAAACAATCGCAGGATTTAAGAATGCATGGGATAGACATAAAGGAATTCTAGAGGTCATGGGTAAGGGGAAACAGACTTCTAGGAAAACAAACTGAACTTACAAGCTCAAATGGGCAGACTGGGTGGGCCACAGGCCCTTATCTGCCGACACTGTCTATGTATCTATGTATCTATGTATGTAACTAGTTGTTGTGACTGCCTCGCCTAATCAGGGTCACACTGCTCACTGCCCTCCACTTCAGTCTTGACAGCTACCTCTCCCCGCCTTGCCCCCTTCTACCTGCCTCACCTGCCCACTCCCTTGCCCCCTCTCCCTTTCCTCCCCCCCGGGCATTTCCTGACTTTTATTCCTCCTCTCCCTCCCCTTTAGAGCTCTTACCCTCACCCTCTACCCTCCGACAATGGCCTTCCTGCCTGCATACCCCCCTCACCTGCAGTGCTTATTTCTAAGAGTGCCCTTGGCTGGTATGTCATGCTACCTAACATTTGGCACATTTTGAATTACTGGAATTTCCTAAGCCTCAGTCTCTTGCTTCTTTTTATTGTGTAACTATGTATTATTATGTCAACCTTTGTATGTATGCATGTATACCCCCCATTCCTTCAACGTGGAACCTTTGTAAATAAGCAGTTCCTGCTCAAAGGTATTTGTAATCCTAGATTTCAATAAAATAAAAAATTTAAAATTAAATAGTTAGTCCTGAACAAGGCTCGCTGATTAGCACTGGAAGCTGACAGGCTTACGCACACCTGCTCCCTCTGCTGCATAACCAACTAGCTCCTGCTACAGGACAGAATTAAATATCAAACCTGCTTCCTTGGAAAAAAGGTCCAGTTGGGTCTCACTCCCACTGTACTACAGAACCTACTTCAGCCTTCTCCTAGCCCCTAGCCAACTAGGGCTATGTCCCAAAACACCCTCAAAGTCCTGTAAGACTGGGCTAGCAGCACGTTCCTTCACCATTATGGCCTCTCTGTGGCTTAACAAACTCCCTGATTCATTCACAAACCTTGGCAGAATTGGCCAGTTTAACAGACAGCTCAAACAATACTTTACCTCAAGCCCACCTGTAACTGCTCCTGACCTCCACCCCCCTTCTGTGCCGGATAATGCTCTCTTGAGTTGCTTGTGCTACTGCTCCAACTGTCCTCGCTTCCAATTACTCATATTCTACATGTTGACAAAGCCTATTATAAGCTGCCTGTGTCTAACTACATATTGCCAACGCCACATATTTTCTTGTTGACAAAAATGACTGTAAGCTGCCTGTGGCTAACAACATACCGGCAAACCTTAATGTACATTCTATGTGTAATTCATGCACTGTATATCTTGTTAAATGTTGCTGTAAACCCATACAGTTTATGTCATTTATCACTAGACTTGATGTTTGGTGCTGTGCTCTGTTGATGATAAGGAACCTTTGTAAACGAGTTGTTACAGCTCAAAGGTGTTTGTCTGAACAAATAACTAAATAAATAAATATTCTATGGTTTCAATGATCTTCTTCTGTGGTATATTCCATGGAAGCCATTGAAGACTTAGAGAAACCATGGAACATATAGGGATATGTCTCTTAACCTTTCTCAGCCCTTAATTCAATGTGTCTTAGAAACACAGACAGTGATGACAGAAAAACACTAAAGGTACATCTAGTGTGCTGAGATTTCTCTGTGTGCCCCAGGACTGATTGTTCATACAAGGTTTTATCACTCCAAGTCCACCCCCTGCTCCCCTCCCTACTGCTACCGATCTGAACAACCACCAGACAATTCACTCTGAACCAATCATGCTTGAAACCATTTATGGTCTTCTTGCTCACCCCCTTCATTGGCAGACTGTTCCACGGCTCCACCACCCTTTCTGTAAAATAGAACTTTCTCACATCCCTCTTAAATTTCCCCCAGCCAATTTCCACTCATGACCTTGAGTTATTTTCCATACTCCTGCTAAATAGTTTCTCACAGTTCCCCTTGTTTATTCTCTTCAGGAACTTGAAGGTCTCTGTGTTATCCTCCCTTCTTTTTGCTGGTCTCTAGTGCAAATATGTTCAGCGCCTTTAGATGAACTTTGAAAGATCGGCTGTGTTGGCCCTAAATCATCTTAGTCACCCTGCACCACACCATTTCCAGCCTGGGAAAGGAAAGGGAAGGGGAGGGAAGGGAAGGGAAGGGAAGGGAAGAGATGGGAAGGGAAAGGAAAGGAAAAACTGTTTAACCAGGAAAGACACTGACAAACCTTAGACCACCTCTTTAGCCTTTGTAGATCCCTCTGTATCTCCCTGATCTCTACCTCACTGTCTACCTACCGCAGAGCTTAGTGTCATCTGGGAAGAACCAGAACAACAAGGAGGCAGCTACAGATCCATGTGGTGTTGAGTCATAGGCAAGAGAAGCAATGCAGAAACAAAGCAGGGGAAGCTGGGCTACAGGCACCACAAACCGAATACCAAAATCTTTATCCAAAACAACGACAAACTAATGTCGCAGCTGCAAAATCAAGCAACCGTCATGTTCAGACCAGCTTCTGGCTAGTGCGCTTACGTATCGATCTCACCAGGTCATCATCAGAGCGTACTACCTCACCCAAAGCAGTGTCATTATATCTTGTTTTTCTTAAAGTGCTATTGCTACATTTTAATTTGCGATGGCTGTATTAATGTGCTGTGCAAATATAACAAGGCTTTGTCAATGCCGAATGTTTGCTTCCTGGCATTGGCAGTGGTAGTGTAGAAGTTACAGAGCTGCGTAATAGGAATGGCAGTGAAGTATTGAACTGAAGCCAACCCCACCACCACCCTGCAGAGAGTGACAGGCATTGGGGTGTGCGTTTGGGTCGTCAGGCATAACGGCCATGCCATTTCACCACACCCCACCCTGCAGACACTGACAAGTGTCACAGTGTGCTTTGGGGTCTTTGGCCCTTATGCGCACCCCATTCCATCAGGAAATACGGTGAGATGGGTGCTGTATAGGAGAATGGGGTGAACTTTGAGGCCAAAGAGTCCAAGGCATACCTTGATGCCTCTCACTGGCTGCAGGGTGTGGAATGGTATGAGCATTGCAGGCAAGACTCCCAAGTCACATCCCTGATGCCTGTCATCCTCTACGGGGTTGGGCGTTATGATTGGAAACCCTAATACCTCAGGCATTCGTTGGTATTTTCACTCCAAATTTTCAACATGTTTTTTTTGTGACCCCACCTCTTGAACAGTGGCAATATCAGTTTGTTAGCCAAAAGCTGCTTATGCACAGCGACTATGGCATTTAGCACCACAGGTGCAAACACATTCTGAACAGGATGTACAAAATGACAGCTGTACTGTTCATGGGGAGGTGTAAAAAATGGCACTGTTGCAAATCTGTGTTAAAAATATTAGGAAAACTGGTGAAGTCACAAGCGTGCATAGAAACTGTGCAATGCACACCCGTAATGTAATTAGTTTGGGAATTTTTTACAGCAGATTGTCAACAGAGGCATTTTGGGACCTCCAATCATGAACAGTGTCACTGTGATTTACTTTATCTGTCCCGAATAATGATTTCCACAGTGACTATCAAGATTCTGCGCTGAAAGTGAAACACATTTCAGCCATGTTGTGAAAATGACAGCTCTGTTGTTCATAAGGAAGCGTGGAAAATGCCACTGGTGAAAATCTGGACTGAAAATATTACAAAGTCATGAACTTACGAGGGTGCGTGGAAATCAGCGCATGCTCACTCATAACACAGTCATTTTATGGACTTTGTCACTAATTTTCAACATAGCCATTTTAAGACCTCTACTCATGAAAAGTGTAACTGTGATTTCTTAATCTGTCCCAAACATTGCTTTCGACACTGACTGCACCATTGTGCGCCATAGCGCGAAAACACATTTTGGGCTATATGTGAAAATGGCAGCTGTACTGTTCATATGGAGGTGTTATAAAATGGCAATGTTGAATATCTAGAGGAAAATATTGAAAATTATTAACTCTCACGAAAGGCGCATGAACCACGAACGCACGCCAAAACAGTCATTTTTAGAATTTTTCACCAAATTTTCAACATAGCCATTTTAAGACCTCTGTCATGAACAGTGTCACTGTGTTTTCTTAATGTGTCCCATACATTGATTTCTCAAGACACCGACTGCGCCTATTGTGTCTCTACATGGCTGAAACATGTTTTGGGCAAGATATGAAAATGACAGCTGTACTGCTCATAAGGAGGTATAATAAAATGGCAATGTTGAAAATCTGGAGTGAAAAAATTGAAAATGTGCAACTCACGAGTGTGTGAGGAACTGTGCAACGACACAATGTTAAACAGTCATTTTAAGGGATTTTTTTACCAAATTTTCAACATAGCCATTTTAAGACCTCTGCTCATGAACAGTGTCACTGTGATTTTCTTAATGTGTCCCATACATTGATTTCACACACTGACTGCTCCATTGTGTGCTACATGGGTGAAAACACATTTTGGGCAAGATGTGAAAAATGACAGCTGTGCTGCTCATAAGGAGGTCTGGTAAAATGGCAATGTTGAAAATCTGGAATGAAAATATTGAAAGTTCGCGAACTTACGAAAGGCAGAAATCCGCGCACCATTACCAGTAAACAGTCATTTTAGGATTTTTTCACCAAATTTTCACCATAGCCATTTTAAGACCTCTGCTCATGAACAGTGTCACTGTGATTTTCTTAATTTGTTCCACATTGATTTCTCAAGACAATCGACTGCGCCATTGTGCGCCACATGGGCGGAAACACATTTTGGGTGAGATGTGAAAAATTACAGCTGTACTGCTCATAAGAAGGTGTGGTAAAATGGCAATGTTGAAAATCTGGAGGAAAATATTGAAAATTACAACTTGATAGCCTGCGAGGAACTACGCAATGCACGCTCGTAAAACAGTCATTTTTTGGAATTTTTCCACCAAATTTTCAAAATCGGCTTGTTGACAGCTCACCTTATGAACGCTGGCAGTGTCATTTCGTTAATTGGGCCAAAAGGTGATTTCGCGCAGTGATTTCAAAATCAACTTCAGGACCGAATAACACCATGACAGTGACATCATTCATGAGAAGGGGTCCCAAAAACTCCATGTTGAAAATTTGGTGCAAAAATTATGAGATATGCAACAAAGTTGAAAAAACCCTATCTATCCCATTATACAGCTTACCGGCATTTCCTCAGTTCATGGTTGGCTTTGAAGAGTGCAGAATGTTCCCGTCCAATCAAGATTATCACACTGAGTCCGAGGTGGGCATGGGTGAGGGGGTGTAGGGAGGCAGGGTGCGCAGTGGTTGGATGCAGGTTGTGGAGGGGGTGGTGGAAGCACCGAGGGACAGTTTTTATTACAGGTTTTTTTTTTAAACTGATGACACGGACGTTTGCAACGCTGGGGTGGGCCTCAGCGTGGGCACAAGGACTGACTGGTTAGCGTGAGCCGATGGGGATTGAGCACTCACGGCTATAGCAACTATTGCCATGCTGGGTGGGCTCCTGTGCGTGGCACCCTGTACTGTGGGGAGGACAGTGGATCCTGGCCGGCTCTACGTTTATAATTTGCCACACTGGGGTGGGCCCCAGCGTGGCATGTGGAAGGTTTGAGGGAGCACAGCACAGCCGATGGGGATTGGCACCCCGCCGCTATACAGTGCGGCGTAGTCAGCACAGTATGCATGCGTAGTGTGTGTTGGGAGCTGCACATGAGCAGGCGATATCTTATTGCTGCTCACTGAAGCGTAGCTCCCCTTTTTAACTGTATGCCACTGCATTTTGGAGCTGTCATAAACAGCTCCAGCATGCATTGGCGGACTGGGGCCGCGCCTACCAACACACTGACTGAATTGAAAGAGGGGGTGACACACCTCCAAAAACTCGGATGATGGCACTATGTTTCTTGCACATGCGTGCAAGCAAACATAATAAAGTGCTGCAACATGCAAAAAAAAGAGGAACATTAACAAACATATGTGACTTAGACAGACATGCACACTGTTGACAAAAACAGCCAATGGCTGTGGCTGAGCCAGCAAGTCAAGCTGTACAGTGCAGACAGAGCACAAAAAGACATATCTCCAATTTGTTGCATTAGATTATGTCTATGCTTTGTATTATGGCATATAAGGTTTGCAGTATCATGTTCATATAGGGTCAGGTGATCACTTTAAAATTTTAACACAGCACTTTGCACTTTGTCTTTAGATGATTTTGCTCCTTTAATTTGTTCTATATATAAAGGGTGTTAAGTAGACCTAATGCTTAATTGCCTTGACAAAGCACATATTTATGTGCGTAAAATGTTGGTGGCAGGAGGGGTGCTACCAAGAGTCTGGTTTTAATGAATAAAGTATATATCTCTCCACTGAACCAAAAATGTTGGTATTCAGTTTGTGGTTCCTGTAGCCTGGCTTCCTCTGTTTCCTCTACAAAGAGACACAACATGCCCTGGATGCCCTCCCCAATGTCACTGATGAACATATAGAAGAGGACAGGACCCAGGACAGATGGCTGCGGCACCCCACTTGTGAAATCCCTCTCTTCCAATTTGACCTATTTACCACCACCCTCCACTGTCCCTCCTTTGACCAGTTTCTACCCATCTAATTACATCCCTAGCCATGCCCAGATCCTCCAAGTTCTTCAGCAATCTTCTGTGTGGCACTGAGTCAAAAGCCTTGCTGAAACTGAAGTAAATTCACAGCATTGCCCTTACCTACTACTTATGTTACCCAGTCAAAGAAAACTATCTGGTTTGTCTGACAAGACCTCCCTTCCACAAACCCATGCTGTGTACTAGTATCCACAATGTCTGCTTTGGTCAGTAACCCCATCAATTTACCTACTACACGTCTGGAATACTGTGTTATAAGTCAATACTTTTGTGACCTGTTTAATTGTGGCTTGGATTTATTTAGCCTGTTCTGCTGGCTTTTTGAGGCGCTAGAAGGGTTGGTGACTTACACAGGGGCTGGGATCAGGGCCTGCTGTAGGGCTGGCCCTTTGACCCTATTCCCCTAGACACCCGGTGGAGTCGGTCGGGGGGGCTGATTTAGCCTGGAGTCATGGTGGGGGGTCGCCATTATAGCCCAGTAGTGCCTCTTAAATAACTGGCTGGATTCTGTGGCTCGATGTGTGACTTTCCTTGGGAATTGATTTGAATTTTTAAATCTTGAATCCTGCTTGGAAACTTTTGGCTGACTGGATGTTTTAAGGACCTGGGGCCAGTACTGTCGGATTTTCCAGTGTGCTAAGAAGTGGCCCGAAGAGATCCTGCAAGATAAGTGACTGTGGATATATCTACTGTCTATATAAATATTTTTTGAGAAATTGATTTTGTTTTAGTTGGCTTGCATGGTTCTGGTGGTCCTGGGTTGGTGTCTTACACAGTGGAGGGGAGTGGGATTGGCTGGAAGGCTGGTCCTTAATCTTCCCTCCTCTACACTCTTGGGGTGGCTGGCCGGGTTGTCCTCCCCCGGAGTAGAAGTAGTGGGCAACCGATCCTTTTGGACTGGCCGGTTCCTGCGGCCTGCTGGCGGCTTTCATCTTTTGTTCAGCCTAGGTGGATGATGAATGTTGGTCCATTGTATTTTTGAATTTTATTTGTTGATGTTACTTTATATTCTATAGGATATGTGTTGTTTAGTTATTTTTGAGGGATAATTTAAGAAGTGAGAGTGCTTGTTTCCATCTTATATTCCACCTTCTCCGGTTCGGTGAGAGAGTCCCGGAGGGTGGTCTTTAAATTATTCCTTTTATTTATTTATTTTTTTTTATTTAGTTATTAGTTTTGTTTTATTATTTTATTGTCCCCTGGCTGTGAGAGGGCTTGTGGATATGAAATAATTTTAATTGAATTTAATAGTTGTTATATTAGAATATTGGTTTATTTTTTCATTTTTTGTTTTATGGTGGAAGGTGGTGTTGTTTTATTTGTTGTTCTATTTATTTTATTTGTTGTTTTAACTTTTTGAGCAGCCTGATGTGCTTGCCAGCTCCACCTGTTGTTCGTTACTCAGCCTCCACTCTCCATACCCTCCTCTTGCTGCGTCCCTTGCCAGCTCATGTTTTACCGCCGTGTCGGGCACTAGGGATCGTGCGACGGGAGGGGAATTGGGGTGTGGGGGTTGTGGACAGCGGAGTGAGCGTGCTTTTCCATAGAGTGGTTAGGCTCTCGAAGATGCCCTGGGGCGAAATGGCCTCTGGAGCGTGGTAGTCCAGGCTCTGGTCTCCATACCCAAGGGCACCTCCTGTTCTGGAGGGCAAGTGGTTGGGACAACTATCAACCTCGCCCAACTCGGGCGCTGTTGTGCAATGCCAGATCTGTCTGCAATAAGACTGGTCTTATTGCGGACTTTGTTGCTAGGGCAGATCTGGCTTGCATTACGAGACCTGGTTGGATGGGAATGCGGCCCTGCGAGGCCGCTGTTCCCGCTGGGTTCTTGGTTATACACCGCCCGAGATTGGATCGCGGGGGGGGGGGTGGCGGTCTGTTTTAAGACCGAATTGGGCCTAACTGGTGTTCCAGTTGAGGAGGCCAGATCATTTGAGTGTACTGTGGTAGCTGGTGTGGAGTGCAGGATTGCTCTCATCTACAGTCCACCAGAGGATGAGAAACTTTTCCTGCAGGAAATAGCAGATTTCGCCGCCAACATGGCCTTGGAATTGCCCAGATTGATGGTGCTGGGCGATTTCAATGCGTGGGTCAATGACAGATCTTCCCTCTTTTTGGTCAACATTTCCTCCAGGTGATGACATCACTGGGCTTCACACAGGTTGTTTCCACAGCTACTCACAAAGGAGGTCACTCTCTTGATCTGGTTTTCCTCCTGGGGATTGAGGTGTCCGATTTGGTGGTGGAACCAGTCAGTTGGTCTGATCATTACTCAGTTGGGTTCAATTTTGAGGCCCCCCTGGGTAGGTCGGCTCCTGTGGAGTTGGTCAAGTACCGCCCATTGCGGGACGTTGTCTCTGAAGACCTGATGGCAGTTATTGACCTCTCGTTGTTTGACGAATTGTGCTCTGATCCTGAGCAGCTGGTGGTGGCCATCTCAGCTGCTCTTGATCAGACTGCACCAACCCGTGTTCACCCCCTTCCGCACCGTCCCGTTGCCCCTTGGTTTGATGGGGCACTGAAAGGGTTGCGGAGGCTGGGGCATAGGTTGGAGCATCATTGGAAGAAGACTGCCTCTGAGGCCGACCATCTTATTTTGCTAGAGCATTATAAGCTCTACCAAACAGAAATTTCCCGTAAGAAGGCAGAATTCCTGTCCAAGGAAATCTCTGTCGCTCGGAATCGACTGGCTCAGTCCTTCAGAACTGTCGACAGACTGTGCAACCCAGTCTGTCGGCAGATCCGTCGAGTTTTTACGCAGCATGTTTGCAAGGAGATCGCTCGATTCTTTGCCAATAAGGTGGAAGACATTCGGAGGCAGTGTCCCCGACCCCACTGTATGGTTGTTGCAGTTGATCAGTGTTTTGTCGCAGAGCCCAGAGTTTCCTGGAGTTCCTTTAATCTACCGAATTTCGTAGACGCTATGAGGATTGTCCGTGAGATGCGCCCAACATACTGTAGTTTGGATCTGGGTCCTACTTCCCTGATTATAGGATGTAGTGAGTTTATCGGCCCGGTCCTTGCTCGGATTATCCAGTGCTCTTTGGAGATGGAAGTTTTCCCTAGCTCTCTGAAGGAAGGGGTGGTGGCTCCCCTTCTGAAGAAAGCTTCCTTAGACCCGAATGACCTAGCAAACTACTGCCCAATCTCTAACCTCCCTTTTGTGGGGAAGGTTATTGAAAAAGTTGTGGCGGCTCAATTGGATAACCATTTGACCATCCATAGTTTATACGAACCTCTCCAGTCTGGTTTTCGCAAGAGGCATAGCACCGAGACTGCTGTGGTTCGGGTGCTCAATGATCTCCTGATGGCAAGAGATTGGAGACACCACTCTATTCTGGTTCTCCTTGATCTGTCATCAGCTTTTGATACTGTGGATCATGGGGTTTTGCTCGAATGTCTGAGGTCCATTTGCGGACTTTCAGGTGTGGTCCTCAGATGGTTTTCATCTTACCTCCAAGGGGAACACAGAGAGTGGTCTCTGGATTACATTCATCCGGGGCCTTCTCTCTGCCCTGTGGGGTACCTCAGGGTTTGGTGCTTTCCCCCATGTTATTTGCAGTATACATGCTACCACTCGGAGACATTGTAAGATGGTATGAGCTGAGGTTTCACTGCTATGCTGATGATACCCAGCTCTACCTGTCTTTTGTGCCTGACCAGGTTAGTGCTGTCTTGGTGCTGAATAACTGCCTCGCAGATATCCAAGACTGGATGAATACCAGTGGTTTGAAGTTGAATCCGGGAAAGACTGAGGTTATGGTGGTGGACACCGGTCGCAGGTTGAGGTTCAGGCTGGGGTCCCCCTCTGGATTAATTCTAGGGGTGGACCAGATCCCTACCTCTGAACGGGTGCGTAACCTGGGTGTGGAGCTTGACACTGGTCTGATCCTTCGTTATCAGGTGTCTGCAGTTGTCAGGACTGCATTTTTTCATCTTAGAAACATCGCCAGGATTAGGCACCTGGTTCCACTTGGTGACTTGCCGGTTTTGGTCCACGCCTTTGTGACATCTCGTCTTGATTACTGTAACTCCCTGTACCTAGGGCTTGCTGGGGTTGATATTCACCGCTTGCAGCTAGTGCAGAATGCAGCAGCACATTTGTTGACTGGGGCGTCAAGAAGGTCTCATATTATCCCAGTGCTGCGCACTCTGCACTGGCTGCCAATACAGTGGTGGATCACCTTTAAAGTGGGTCTTTTGATCTACAAAGTCCTACACAGGTTTGGTCCTGACTACTTGAAAGAGCTTCTGGTGCTCTACACCCCTCTGAGACAGCTTCGCTCGGCTGATGAGGGGTTGCTGGAGATTCCGAGGGTAAATTTGAAGTCCTCTGGAGCCCGTGCCTTTGGTTTTGCAGCTCCTTCCCTCTGGAATTCTCTGCCCCGTCAGCTCTGAGAGAGTACAACGGTGGAAAGTTTTAAAAGGGCCTTAAAGTCGTTTTTATGGGATAAGGCATTCCCTGTTTTACCGTAATTGGTTATTTTAATATGTTATATTTGCTGTATTGTTTTATTGTATGTATTGATATGTTGATGTTTTATGCTTCATGTACAGCGCCTTGAAAATCTGAAAGGCGCTTAACTAAATAAATTTTATTATTATTATTTATTATAAAGCTGACAAGTCTGTAGTTCCCTGGTTGCTCCTTGTCCCCCTCCACCTTATGTAGTGGGACTATGTCCGCTACCCTCCAGTCTTTCAGAACTAATTCTTTTGGAACTGAGCTATTGAATATTCCTACTAGGAGTTCAGCCAGTTCCGCAGCCAATTGCTTAAGCACACTTGGGTACATCCTATCTGGCCCTGGGGCTTTATCTACCTTTAAGATTTCAAGCCCCTTCTGGACCCTTTTTCTGGTAAATACTGGCTGCTTCATTTCAGGAATGGTCCTGATAGCAGCCTTGATGCCACTTTCAGGCAGGGGCCACTGTCTTCCCTTGTGAAGACAGAGCAGAAGTAATTGTTAAGAATGGCTGTTTTTTATTCTTCTTCTTCTGGTACCTTCCCCCCTTGTAGCCTAACAATACCATCTCCCTGATTCATTTTTCTTTACTATATCTGAAGAATTGTTTTCTCACCACCCTTAACCCCCTCTGCAGTATGCAGCACCATGTCTACCTTTGCCTCCCTGTCCACCCTCTTTGTTTCCCTAGTTTTTATTTTTTACTCTCCCCATTCCTCCTTCCCCTGCTTTTCCTTGTACCTTGTGAAAGCCTTCTTCTTGGCTCTCACTGCTTCTCTGACCCTTTCTGAAGATCACACTGGTCTCTTATACCAGTTTCATTTTGTAACAGTTCTCATGCATCACTTTGTTGCCCTGAGAATGGTCCCATTGATTACCCCCAATTTTCCTATACACCTTCAATGCTGTCCACCCTGGTCAATTTGCCTCGGACCAGCTCCCTCATCTGGTTGAAGTCTACTCTTCTGAAATCAGGTACTTCAGCTTTTGATAGGCGCATTCTAGTCCTGAGGATCAGCCCGAACCAAATGGAGTTATGGTCGCTAGACTCCAGTGGCTCCCCTACCCTCACTCCACTCACCATCTCTGAGTTGGTGAGCACCAAATCGAGAATGGCTGCCTGCCTAGTGGGTTTTGTAACCAGCTGCACCAGCAGGCAGTCCTTCAATGTATCCAACAGGTCCCAACCTCTGGTGCACCTGGCCACTGGAATGTCCCAGTTGATATCAGGCAGGTTCAGATCACCAACCACTACCACTTCCTCCTCCTTCAGTTCCTTTGCCAGCTCTTGCTCAAGCTCCTTATATCTGTCTTCCCATCGTTCTGGAGGTCTATGTATCACTCCACCCATATTTTCTTGCCTGAGGGTGCCATGAAGTGAACCCACAGCGACTCTATTTCTCCTTTGTTTCCCCTGATGTGTCCACCCTCCACAGCCTCTGTGCACTCCCTGACATATAGGGCTACACCCACCCCTTTGCCTTTCCCTCTATCCTGTCTAAACACTGTGTAACCTGGGATGACAAGACCCACTCATTATTCTCTATGGCCCAAGTCATGTGATGGCTATTAGCTCTGTCTGCCACCAATGCTTGGATCTCACTGATTTTCTTACCCAGACTCCTGGTGTTAAGGCAGACCCCCTTACAACTAGATCTGGATCCTCTTTTGCTATTTTGTGATACTACACCTACATTCCATTCCATTTTCCTTACCTTCTTATTTTTCCTATTGTTTGCAGACCCTGACAGCCTTCCCCCCCTTTGCCTCTTCCGCTACTCCTATTTCAACCTCACCTTATTTTTGCCCATCTTACTGCTACCAGTCCCCAATATAGGGAGAGCTCTAGCTAGGATCCCTTCCCTCACTCCCTTTACTGTGGTTCTCCTAGCCTATGTGCCCCCCGCAGTCAGTTTAACTGTCTAATGTTGATGTCAAACTTCTGCCCCAGCGTGCTGGTTCCCTCTCTTGTCAGATGAAGGCCATCACCTCTGAAGAGCCTTCTGTCCTCAAGTCCCCCCATTCTCCTACAAGGTGATACCTTTCTTCTGACACCATCCCTTGTTGTGCAACAGCTTCCAGTTTTGATCCCAGGGAGACATTTTCAGGCAGTGTTTTTGGTATCAGTTTGATGCTGGCATACCTCGACTCCATGACAGTTATGCTTTCACAGAGCACTACGGGTCAAGACAGCATTAATAAATGCTGTAGACTTCTCACTGACGTAGGGAAGCATACGCATACCTGTGATCTCTACAAGCAATCCAACTGGCTCAATCTAAATAGTAGACTTGCTTACCAGACCTGTCTACTGGCTAAGAAAATTTGTCTTGACCTCACACCCCCTGCAACTCATGCCTTAATGTTGCCCGCAGTCACTGCACATTTTACGCTCAGTTCCCTCAAACCAATGTTTGTCGTTCCATTCTGCTGTACCAACCAGGCTCAACGTGCTTTCCACACCAGGACCCCCTGCTGCTAAACAACCTTCCCCCTGAAATTGCAGCTGAAAACAAGCTTGGCCCATTCAAACGTAAACTCCGCCAGCACCTCACGGACCTCAGCTGCTGTGACTGCTCTGATTAGGCTTGTGGCTTTGTTTCACCTCTCCCTCCTCTTCTCTCCTCCCTTGCTACCCTCCCCACTTCTCTCCACCCATCCATCCCCCCCCTACTACTCCCCATCTTTCTCCCACCCCCATCTACCATTCTACCCCCTCTCACTTCCCACCTACCATTCCACTCCCTCTCCCACTCCTCTCCTTCTGTCTCTCCCTCCCTATCACCCTATCTCTTGTTGATCCACCCCAGACTACCTAGCACGTATCTTTCTGTTCTTGCACTTACAACAATGTCAAATCCTTGGCTGCCTACTCCCCTTTTCTCCACCCTTCCCCCTCTTATCCCCCACCCCTTTTTCCACTTATGTCACCCCTAGGATGGTTTTCATTTGTATCTGTGTCTTGCTATATATACACCAGTATTGTTAATTGTGCATTGTTATTTGCCACTGACTGTTTGCTACTGTGCTAGCCTATACACATGTACTGTCTTTTCCTACTAAGTTAACCTCCTGACCTGTATTGTATCTTACCACTGCTTGCTTCTATGTTAACCTCCTGACCTTGTATAGTATCTTACCACTGTTTTGCTTGCACCCATTGCTGACACAGAACCTTTGTAAAAGAACCCTTGGTTCAAAGGTATTTGTAATCCTAGTAATAAATAAATAAAAAAATAAAAAAATAAAGGCATATGGGTTATGCAATGGCCTTAGTTAGAATATGCCATTTATTTTCATGAATGAGGGGGGCAGACAATATCTCATAAGTGGCAGAGCCACAAGTGAGTTATAAGTCCTGATTCCTCACACATGATAGGTCCTTCAGCTGAGATTTTGAACCAGTGTCCCTTCTGCCCATCTCTGGTGAATGTCCAGGTCCCAACTGACTTGCCTCCCACCCTCACTTTTGATGGCTTAGAAGGTGCTTAGACACTTTCAGCAGGGGCAGCATACTGAATATTTACTCCTCAGAGAGTACTGACTCTGACTGGAATTCCAGAATGATGTGGCTTACTAAGGAGGGCAAAACCCCTCAAGACCTTTAAGACCTGCTGGGTTCTGCAGGATTAGGCACATCCACTGCCACCACCATACTGGACTTTGCAGGCTGATTGATGGAAAAGATGCCTATGCTATTGAGGGAGTATAAGGGGTATAAAAGACAGCATACATTTCCCAGCATCATCCTTACTCCAAGTGGAGAAAAGAATTTGGATTCTTGGATCAAGCATGGTAACACATATGGTGCACAGACTGAAGTCTTCTAATGAAATGCTGGTTTGCATGGGGGAGTGCCTGTGAGGGTGATGCCATTTAGGCTCTGAAAGTTACACAACCCAATGCCACCCCGCTTGAATGCATATCCATGCTGGAAAGATTGTTTGGGAGTGTGGAAAAAACTGGTTCAATGATGACCCAGCTGACTCTCGCGGAGCAGGTTAAAGGACAGAAGTTTTCAGAGTCCTTGATTTGGATGGAAAAACTCATACAGAAGGCATACCAGAAAATGTGAAGGCAGCTGATATGGACCGAGTCCGGATGGAAAAGGTACTCCAAGGGGCTGTGTACTCCAACCAAACTGTAACCAACTTGCACTTGAGAGATCAGATGGAGTCCTGGCCATCCTATGGAGACTTCGTATGAGAAGTACAGGAGCAGGAGGCCCTGATTCCAAAAAAAGAGATTCTTAGAACACTCCTGCCAGTCAACACCATCTCTGAGGAAGTAAATGCAGAAATGGTCCATGGGATGCAAGAGCAAATGAGAAACCTGACTGAACCAGTGGTAGGACTCTGGCAGCAGAAAGGAGCCTGCCAGACAGATGGATAATCCTCAAAAGGGTGGACCTTCCCTATACCTAGCCAGTAATGAGCACATGTATGGCAGGGATGTTTTGCTACCACTATGGAGAAGATGGGCACCTGGAGGAAGTCTGTTTATCTCAAGAAAGCCAAAGCAAAGTTAATGACAAGCTGTGAGAGTGGCACAAGGATCATCAAGGAATGCCAGAACTCAGAATCCATGGTGAGAGATTACCATGCACACTGGAAATGGGAACAATTAGACAACAAAGGGCCCAGAAATCCTGGCAGATTACATTTGCATCAAGTGTGGCATCCATGGGCATCATCACAAGAATTGTTCCAACCCAGAAATTCTCAACTAGTGATAGACAAGTTCCTCACCAAAGAGGGAAATCTGCAGGAAAACACCAGCGGGCCCAGTGAGAGAGAACACTGGAGCCCAGGCTGCAAGACACTCACTCAAATTCCAAGTCAAGTAGTCTGTCGCCATATAGAGTGTGGCCAAGTCCACATAAAGTCTGCTATGGGACCAATCATACTGGTTGCCAAAGATGCTGGCCCAGCATCATAAGTAATCGTCCAAATAGGAGGATACTAGAGCTGTGTTGCACTTGATAGTGGGTCTCAAGTCACCCTGATCATCAAAACAATTATTTGACTGGCACCTGAGCCATCTTCTGTTATTACCCCCGGAGGGAGTGGACCTCTGGGGTCTCTGTGATAAGACTTACCTTTATTTGAGGTGCATTGCTGTGCAGAGTGACTTTCTGGATCAAGTGGTGAGGGTTAGAGGACCTACGGAAACATTGATGTTGGTGTGTCCAGAATCAGGGATTTAAGCTAACGTCCCTGCGTTCATCAGAACACATTCCAACATGTTTAGTTGGTTGAAACAGCTCTGTGAAGGGAGTGAAACATAGAAAGGGGAACAGGCTTTGCCAGTCCATGGATTAGTGAGAGAACCTTACTGAAAACTCCTACACCAAATGCCCTCAGATGAGGATGAAGTTAGTATTGTGAGGCAACAAGACAAGGAGAGCCTTATAATGTATGTATGGGGAGCCCTTAATATTAACTGAAATCAAGCAGATTACAACCTTGATATGCCGTTATTATGACATCACTCTGTTGTTAACCCTTCTTAAGTATGTCATATCAATGGTATAACAATATGGAATGCTTACAACAATCACTGTTCTGTAAAGTAAAGTAATTCAGTCTGTGATTACACAATCTTGGTAGCCCATACACTTTAAAATATGATGTATGGTATTTGGTTAACAACCGCGCTGAAAACACTTCTTGAGATTGCCATGGCATCTGAAATGATATCATGGCAACCTCTTGAAGTTTTTAAAGCGTGGTTATTAACCAAAGATCATACATTATCTTCTATATAGCGTATGGTGGAATGCTGTTATGCATGGAATTCCATGCCTGGAATATGCTTATAGTGCATGGTGGAACGTTGTATTCAGTTGAAATCTGTCATTTACTATTCTTGTTGTACCATCGTTGTGACGTCAGTAAACTGTTGTACTATCGTTAATATGTCACAACGATGGCACAACAGCATTGACTGTCTTTTCGCATGCGCAAGTGGCAGTACTTAGCACATTGGAAAACGTCCGTGGCAGTTTACCGATGGACCAGGAATTTTTAAACAAGCGATAAGTGATTATTTGTTGTTTGTAATCTTATGCGGCACACAGCAGCACACCAGTATTTCTTTCTCAATGTAAAAAAAAAATGTAGTGTGAAGAAGTAGAATTTTTTCATTGACTTTTGAGCAGAGGATCCTTGACATTGTGGCGTGACCACAGAAAAAGTGACAAGCTATTTATTTACTGTTGCCCATACACTATAAAAGACAATGGATGGGCAACAGTAAACAACAACACTGACTTCACTTCTTGAGGTTGTATAACAACCATAAATCTCTCGAGATTCACTCTCAAGGTTTACATGGCTGTCATGACAACCTCTCGAAGTGAACAACAGTGTTGTTGTTCACTGTTGCCCATCCATTATCCTCTATGTTCTGCTGCAGTAGTGACATCATTATGTTGTTCTGTTGCAGTAGTGATGTCACTACTGCAGCAAAACAACTTGAATGCTGCCACATACTTGATTTACCCTATCCAATTAAGCTGGAAGTTGTTGTTCTTTAAACTTGAACTTGCAGAAACATCTGCAGTACACTGTGTCAGTAATTTGAGCCTACCACCAACCCTCAAGTGCCCCCCAACCACCAGTTCCCCGAAACAAAGTGCAATGTCCGAAATAAGAATGGATGCCCATACACTATATAGAACAGAGGATGGGCAAATCTATGCACAACCAGTGTGTTGTGCCACCTAGGTGATCTGATTCCCATGGACCTCTCAAGCTTCGCTCTTTTTTATTTTTAATTTTTGTCTTTATCCCTCCTTACTCCCTCCGGTGCCCCCTCCTTCCGTCCGCTCGTGCCCCAACCCCGAAACCATCCTGGGGATCTGCCCCTAGAGTGCCCTACCTCCTCTCCCCTGCACATTGGGGTCTGTCCCTTGGTGGTCCGGGCGGGCTAAGGCGGCCTTCATCTAGGGCTAGCCGGAGGGTATTTTCCCTGGTTTTCTCCCTTACGTCCCAGCCCTCTGAGACGTCCGCGTTTGGGACTTACGTCCCGAGTGGCAGCGTGCTGATGCACGCAAGCCCTCACACGCTTGCCAACGTCTCCCCTCCCCGACTCCGACGAACGGAGCCGCCTCCATCCTCTCTTGGTCGGTGCTTCCACCGGCCGTGAGAGCGATGAGGAACATGGAAATATTCCCATGTTCCGTAGGTTCCCGCCCCTGAGGGAGGAGAGCATCCGTTGGGACTCTCAATCTCTCCTTTCCCTACCCCTGTAGCGACCCGAGTCCGCCCCGAACCCGGTCGCCGGCGAGCGAGGTGTGACGCCCAGCGCCTCAACCCTCAGCGCCACCGGGCCGGTAAGCTTCGCTCTTGAGGTCACAGTGAATCAAAACCCCTCGGTGGCATAACACTGGTTGTGCATAGTTGCCCATCCACTATCCTATGTTTTACCCCTAATGCTGAATGTGGAGCAGCAGTGTTGTAAGTTTGAGAAGATGCCACTATCCAGATCCTGATGGTGAAAAGCAGCAGCAGGACATGAATGCCCTGAGGTTCTAATGGTTAAACTGGTAGTATTGCCTAAGCCAACCAGGATGCAGCACATCAAAAAAGTCTTGTACCTGTGTTCAGAATTTTCAGGTGTCATCTGGCAGCTATTTTTTTTAAATCCACGCAATATCAGCCAAAGTCCAGGTTCTACATTAGACTAAAAGTACTACACTACCACCCAGTACTCATCATCTTTTTTTACAGCAGCTTTCATTCTTTCTTCATACACTTTTTTTCTTTTTATAGGAGCAAGTTTTCAGTTCTAGAGATTCACTCATCTGCCACCCTGTCACCCGCTCACTCTTTCAGTACACGCCTGCCAGCCACCCGCTTCGTATCTCACACCAACAGCAGTGTTTAAAATAAATCGCAGGCAACTGCCATAAGCTAGCACTGTTCTTTAATGTTTAAAAAATCTGATTACTGCTGCTACCACAATCTGATCTGATTCTCATGGCTCTCTCACCACCTGACATTCTGGAGCAGCCCTGCCCCCTCTCTTCACTACTACACTCGCTCTCCCACTCACTAACCCGCTGGCTCGCTGAGTACCCCACTTTCTCGCTGATTTACCCTGCAGTCTCATTCATAAGCTTTTTTAATGGCACTTTTAAATTGCTGTCTGATTCTCTGAAAATCCGACAGCGACTGCTATCACTGCTTCACTAGCTTGCTCATGCTCACCCCATCACTTGCTCACTTGTACTTCAGAACACCACTTAATGTATTTTTAAAACATGTAAACTAAAAAAAAGAATGTCCTGTCAATTTTTTATTTATTTTATTTATTTAAAATGTTGATGACCAGGTGAGATCCACTGAGACAAACAAGTCCCTTTTTCAGGGGCGACCCAGGGAACAGAACATTCCGTACAGATAAAACACACAATTGCAGATAATTAATTATAGATGTGCTAGTCTTGAAACATACATTCATGGTGTAACAAGTGTCGTAGGTAATTATACAGAGGATAATTTACGGATGATCTTGATAGGTGTTTACATACATTAAAAATTAGGTATCGATATACGTTATGGTGATAGCTGAATTTGTATTACTATGTGTGTGTGGGGGGGAAGCTAGCCAATCCCCTGTTCAAAAGAAGTTAAGGCAGGCAGAAGAACTATTTTACATTATTACGTATATTGAAGTTTTTACATTTTTACAATTTTGTTCTATAAATTTGTATTTTTACATCAATGTACATTACACAGCCCCATTTTATAAGTGCAATAAGGCACCATGGGGATGTGCATAAGACGGTATCCAGTGAGGATTACGACTGAATATGAGAGACCGTCAAAACAGCAACTCATATTCAGTGCTTTCCTCCTGGGCTACCCTGCAAACATGAGGGTAGTAAAGGGTGACAGGAAGGGGGGATAGCAAGGGTGAGGGGAGGGACAGGGAAGGGGTTTTGGGGGACTGGTGTGCTTGCTGCCACCAAGCTAGCTGTGTAGTGTGAGTGGCTAGCTCAGGTGCAGCAGGTACAGGGTTTGGGACTGGGTGCACGGAATTGTTGCCGCTGCCTGTAGCTGTGGCACTTAATTTTTCTACGGTGTAGGGGTTTCCCCCATCCCCGACATGAACACCCCTGGAGTTCAGAATCTATATTCGGGGGGGGGGGCAAAAACACTTTATCATTGTCCGGATGTTGGTTCCCCTGGGAGTGTATATTGCCGATTTGCTTTTCGGCAATATACACTCACCATAATAGCGATTGCTACTTTTCGATCGCTATTATGACACGGAACAGCATAAGACCGTTCTAATACACATCCTTGGTCTGAAGACACTCGGCTTACTGCCTTGTGCTTACTAAGCCCCTGGCCGTCAGTTAGCTCTGTCATATGGCACACCCTAACATGACTTATTGCTTACGTATAAAATGGGTAGGGAAATTCTGCATCGTGAGTAGTTAGAACCTATGCGTTGAGCAAGCACAATGAACGAGTGAAAAAGTGCTGGCAATCAGGATGTAGTACACTAATAATATCAATGCCTTTTTAAATTCCAGATTTTTATTACAAACATGACTGGCACGTTTACTCACTACAAAAACCACATAGACCCTAAAAAGCTCTCTCAAAATATAAAGAACAATTCAACTGATTAAATATTCTATTCTTTATATTCCCTCCTTACACACATACACAAATTAAAATGAAGTACTGCTTACAGTTTTATTTTTTTGGAGCTACTTTTGTGACTATACCCCCAATCCTTATCTGCCTACCAGGAAAATCTTTGCTTTTTGCTCTGCCCGAAGCAACTGAATCCCTGGCTTTACTGAGGCCTTGTGTTGTGGGTGTTTGTGTGGGGAGAAGTGAACGTTCAGCCAGAAGAATTTTGCAGACATTTTAATTCCTGCATTCCAAAATAAACAGTCTATCTGCTGAATGCGTGGATAGACAGCCGCTTGAGGTGGATTCTCATCACTGTAGAAAGCATTTTTGCCCCATCTGACTCGGTTTGATCCTCAGAGGGAACAGAGACAAGATATGATGTTGAGTGACATAATGAATGACTGCAAAAAGGAGAGGATGTAGCAAATGTTGTGCCTAAAAGTGGAGATTTCTGACTGCTAATAAAGGAATGGTCCAAGCTGAAAGCACATGACAACTTGTTACAACACGAGATACATGGTCTTTATGGTTTTCTCAAATGACAATGGATGCTGCCTTTGAATTTCCACTGAATGGTGATGAGGGCCCTACCTGATGAAACAGGGCATCTAAAAGTGGAACAGACCTTGTACTTAACCTGTACAAGATTTTATTGGCCCAGGATGGGGAGTAAAACTGAGGAGTATTGCAAGCAATGTAGTCCTTGTGTGCAACAAATGACTTTACTAAAAGGGCAGCCCCGCTAATGAGCATTGAAATTAGTGGACCCATGGACCTGGTCTATATCGGTTTCTTAAGACTGGAGTGGAACTCCAAAAATATTGCCAACATTCTGGTGATCACAAACCATTTTTTCGCTATGCTCAGGCCTATCCAACTAAAGATCAAAAAGTCACCATTGTTGCCTGCATACTCATGGATAAATTCATCATCCACTATGGTGTGCCAAAGTGAATACACTCGGATCAGGGACGGAACTCAGCCCCTTGATAACAGAATCTCTAAGGATAGCTAAATGCTTAATATATCCACTTGCTTCATCCAATCAAATTGTACTGTAGTTCTAATTTCAAACTGCATGTGTTTTCTTCAGGCAACTTTGATCAGTATCACATAGGAGAAAGTGGGAGGTATTCCTAGTCAGATATATTTTGAATAATCTGGGGGGGGGGATAAATAATTACTCCCACATCTTACTTTATGCTAGGTTTTCAGTTTGTCATTGCATCCAAAAGATGAATTGTAATATATATATATATATATATATATAAGTGGTGCTATTATGCCATTAATGTTAAACCTCAAATGTTGCACTTTAATAACTTTGCAACCGATCAATGGATTTGCACAAAATTTGGTATGTGCTGTTCTGTGGGGTAGATGTGGCAAGTTTCTTTCCATTTGGATGTACGGATTCTAAGACCTGGATAGTGTCAAAAAGTAAAAAGCCACCATTTTTTGCAGTTTTTTCCTCATCACTTTATTCTTATTTATTTATTTTATTTATTTAAGTCTTTGGATACAACCTTTGAGCAAGGTACTCATTTACAAAGGTTCCATGTCAGCAGTACAAGACAAGTACAATGTTAAAAATCACAAATACAAAGACTCCTAATTATACAGTAAACAAAAAAATACCTGACAGGTAGTTAACTATAACGACTGCGTACAACAATAAAACAAGAATTTAGATTTAGACCCGGGTTGGGTCAAGAGCAGCCAAGTACAAAGGCATTGTCAATTGATAAGGTTTCAGCTTATTAAAGTGAGAATAGAGAGAGAAATAGGGGAAAGATTAGAGCCTAGTGATCGGAGGGAGTAGAGGTGAGGGCTAGGGCTGGGAATATAGGGTAACTGGGGGTGAATATAAAGGGGTGTAAGTGCATAGACAAAAGTAGATGTAAGTCATAGGGAGAAAAGAGGATTAGAAGTTTTCACTCATTCACAGGAGATTGTTAGGGGATGTAAGTGCATAGACAGGAGTAAGATGTAGGTCAAAGGGAGAAAAGAGGGTTTGAAGTTTCCACTCATTCACTGGGGATTGTTAGAGGTATAGGTGAAAAGACTAAATGCAGAAGTTGGAAGGTCAAGTTGCTTTCCTATAAGCACAAGTGTCTGTTATGACTAGGCATTGTTTCATTTCAAGCTTGAAGGCTTGTGAAGTTCTCAATATTATTTATTTCAGCCAGGAGCTCATTCAACTAGAGAGGAGCCCTATATGTGAACAAGCATTGTCCTAGAGTTGTTCTTCTGAAAGGAACACTGAGTGAACTCCAAGCTTTACCCCTTGTGTCGTAATGGGAGTGCGCTGCTTGGAGAATATTAAGAATGCAGGGGGTGTTTGGCCTAGCAGCACTTTTTTTCCAAGGAGGCATATCTGGAATTTTATCCTGTCATTCAAATTGAGCCATTTGGTTTGCTCATACAGGGCACATGTGTGGGTAAGCTTATTCGCCCCCAGAGTAACTCTGCATGCCTTATTAAGGGCTGTAGCTACCCATTTCAGTGCAGTGTCTGAGGCTGTGCTGTAAACTTCCAACCCGTAATCAATTATCGACAGAACTGAGCTGAAAACAGAGAGGCAGAGTGCTGAGGGGGTTAGGTATCATCTATGCCTGTACAGTACACCTAGTCTGGTACTGGCTGCTTTCTGTACCAAGTCTATGTGCTGTGAGAAAGAAAGGATATCGTCTATCGTGACCCCAAGGTACTTGAATGAGTGGACTTGCTCAAGAGGGACTGCCTTATTGTTGGTGATGGTCAGAAATTAGTTGTTCTTCTCATGTTGGTGACTAGTGAGAAGCATGTTTTTGGTTTTTTTATAATTGAGTAGTAGTATTTGAGAGCTAAACCAATCCTCAAGTTGGTAGAAGGTAGACTGTAGGTCATTTTGGAGATTATCAGTATGGGAATTGTTACTTAGGATGACTGCATCATCAGCATACAGTATTATTTTGCTCTTGCTGGCCTCAGGAAGAGCATTCAAGAAAAAACTGAATAGCAGTGGGCCAAGGACAGACCCTTGAGGAAAACCATGAGTGACTTTTCTTGCGCCAGAGACAGCTGTTCCTATTTTGATGCTCTGTGATCTGTGCAAAAGGTAGTCCTGGAACCAGTAAGCTGAGGTGGTGGACAGCCTCAAGGTCAGTAATTGCTCAAATAGGAGTGGTTCACCATGTCAAAGGCTTTGGTGAGATCAATAAAGACTGATCCCACCAGCTTGCCACCATCCAGGGCCTTATGTATGTAGTCTGTGAGCTCTACCAAGGCAGTGGAAGTACTGTGGCTCTTCCAAAAATCATGCTGTTTGGGCATTGGAGATTGTGTTTCTGGAGGTAATCTGCGATCTGATCTGCCACAATCCTCTCCAGCACTTTTGAGAGGGGGGAGAGTATCGAGATGGGCCTGTAGTTGGCAGTGCTGGATTGGTCCCCACTTTTGTGCACAGGGGTAACCAGGACCAGCTTCCAGATTGAGGGGAATTTAGCCAAGGCAAGAGATTTATTAAATATTTTTGAGATGGGAACTATAACTTCTTCAAGAGCAAGGGCAACCAGTTTCATGTCTATTTTATCACTGCCAAGCCTGGTTTTGCCAAGGACCTTTTTTTACATAGGTCCTTGCCTCCTTGACAGTGATGTGTTTGAAGTAGAAGTTCAGTTGTTTATTGCCAGATCTTGGGGTATTCAGGGAGGGTTCTGTAGCCTTGAGATAGTCAGGAGGGAGGATGGAGCTCAAATCCATAAAGGCTGTGTTGAATGATTCAGTGATGCTGTGAGGGTCTAGTGTGGGGGCACCATTGATGTTAAGCATCGTTGGATGTTTCCTGTCATCTTTCCCTAAGAGATCCTTTATGTTTTCCCAGAATCTTTTGCCATCACCCCAGTTTCTTTCCATCTGGTCCTTACAGAATTTTTCTTTAGCAAGCCTTGCAAGATTCGTGCACCTATTCCTGACTGCCCTGAATTTTGGGTAGTCATTTTGGCTACCCGTGATCCTAGCCCTGCACCACAGATTGTCCCTATCCCTCATTTGCTTGAGTAGGTCCCGAGCAATCCATCCATTCCCAGATCCACGTGTCTTTCACTTCCTGACTGGGGCAAATCTATCTCATACAGCGTTGAATTTGTCAATGAAGTATTTCAAGACTAGAGCAATGTCCTGTAGCTCGTCAAAAGGGGACCAACTGATCTGAGATAATGCTGCTTTAAGTGAGCTAAGCTGACCTCTCTTAAGTACTCTGTTTAAAATGATTATGGGAGATGCTTTTTTGAACTTATTTGACCAAAAGTAGGTGATGGGTGAATTATCACTCAGGGACTCAGAAAATACTGTGACCTTAATGATCCTAGAAGGACAGCTGGATAGGATCCAGTCTAAAAGTGTGCTGTTGCCACTTTTGTAGTTCAGTCTGGTGGGTTTGGTTACCAGTTGTGTGAGGTACACATTGGCAGCAAGGTCCTTTTGGGGGGTCAGACTCCTTGCTAAGCCAGTTGATATTGAAGTCACCAGTAACGATGATTTTGCTGTTCTTTTTGATTTGGGAGAGAGCTTCAATGACTTTGTCAAGTCCCACTTTTGCCTTTCCAGGAGGGAGGTAAACTGAGGTTATAGTGAGATACTTGTTATGGTTGCCAGGCAGCAGTTTAACTGCTAGTAGTTTGTGGTCCACAGAGATGCCAGTTATTGGTAGCATACTCCCCTGAATAGAGTCCCTGACATAAATGAGACAGCCTCCACTCCTTTTACCTGTTCTATCTAGTCTAAAGATTCATATCCTTGTAGCGCTACACTGTAACGTTGTCCTTTGTTTTGGTGATAAGCCATATCTCTGTGAGACAGATGATGTCAGGGCAATGCATCAGCATCCACACCTGGAAATGTGCTAGCTTAGGCAGTAGGCTTCCAATGTTCATCACAGTACTCTTTAAGCCACTGCCCTTATTTCTTGCCTCATTCTGGGTATTAGGCAGTCTAGGATTGGGGTGCACATTCCCAGACAGCAGTAACAACATTAATATTGCTTTTTTTTCACAGTAATAATGAGGCGTATTTTAGTGATGCCCCTCTGGAATTTGATTTTAAGGGACTTAGGATACTGCACTTTCAGTGAGAAAGAAATGAACAAGTGAGATACTATTAGGCCAGTGCTACTGGCTCGCTGCATTGCCTTATAGGGTATCAGAAGTGTAAGGGTCTTTAGGCAATACCCAAGTGGTAAGGTTCCATATTGTACCCTATTCATATCTAGATGAACTTGGCTTTTGTCCTAAGCATTTTGTGGGAGGATGGTAAGCTGTTGACCCACGGAGGTAAGGGCCATGGGCAACAGCAGGAGTGCTACATAAGATGGGTGAGCCATTGTCACTCTATGTTTATAGAGAGAACCGTGAAGAGTTTGCTGGTTTATAAATCGGGGTGGGGGGTTGCTCCAGTGAAATTTAGGCATGCAGCTATAGTTGCTGCTATTAGTAGCTGGTGTCCCCTACTGCTTTCATCAGAGGATGCTGTTTAAGAGATTAGTTGACTGACCATAGTTAACTATAGGGTCTGATCCCTAGGAAGGTTAAGTTACTGCTGCAAGCATATCTATAGATGATTCAGTGACTGAGGTAATTGCCAGAGAGAATCAGCCTCCTTTGTCTATTAGAAATGGAGCTGTGAGTACTTGAAAGTTAGAGAGCCGGTGCAATCTTAATTTGGCACTCTCTAGCAGTGCCGACATATAGCCTGCAAATGGGAAAATGGGGACTTAGTCACCTGACCACCAGGTACTCCACCAGGGGCTATATAAGGAGAGACAGCCAAGGGTGGGAAGCAGCCGGGTAACAGCAGCAGGAAATTTTCTGGTTTGAACAGGCCTGGAATTAAGTACCTGTATTCGAACCAAAAAGGCTGAGTTTAAAAAAACACTTTGAATTAGCCACAGGACACTGTGAAGTGAACTAAATAGAAAGGAATTGAGCTACACTGTGAGGGTTCCAGACCGCAGCAAATTATAATTGCCACGGAAGGGAGTTTCTGATAAAGGCACCAAATTCAAAATTAACAGGGCACTGTGTCCTCCGGTCAGGTCATTGCCTCTAATTGTGTGTACTTTTCTGGATGCTGGGTGATTGGGGAGCAGCTCCGGTGGCAATGGCTGCAAGGAAGGCATGCCCAGGGGAGTAAGTAAATAAACTTTATTTATCAAGCGCAGTTCATAAATATCAAAGCACTGTACAATCTTAAAATATTAAAACATTTTAAAACACTCTAAAACTTATTGACAAATATCAATTAATATACATATCCAATTAACATATCAGAGATACCATATCAAAAATCGGGGAAGGCCAGCTAGAACATGTGTGTTTTAAGAGCAGTTTTAAAGCTCTCCACTGTCTGGCACTCTCGTATCCGATGAGGTAGAGAATTCCACAGGGTTGGGGTAGCAAAAACAAAAGTCTGTGCCCCAGAAGTCTTCAGACACACCCTGGGAATCTCTAGCAATCCCTCGTCGGCTGAGCAGAGCAGTCGGAGGGGGCAGTAGGGATGCAGAAGCTCTTGCAAGTAACTTGGACCCAAACCGTGTAGGGCTTTATAAGTCAGTAAACCGACTTTAAAAGTGATCCGCCACTGAACAGGCCACCAGTGCAGAGGGGAAATGTGGCTGGATCGAGATGATCCAGACAATAACCTGGCTGAAGCATTCTGCACTAGCTGCAGGCAGTGGATATCTACCCCAGGGAGCCCTAGGTAAAGGGAGTTACAGTAGTCAAGGCGTAAGGTCATGAAAGCGTGGACCAAGGTTGGAAGATCGCCAGACGGAACAAGGTGCTTAATCTGGGCAATGTTCCTCAGGTGGTAAAATGAGGATTTGACAATGGATGACACCTGAGAATGAAGTGTCAACCCATCATCAAAAACCACCCCCAGATTCCACATCCATTCGGAGGTCAGCAGCTGGGAGCCCCCAAGCCACAGCCCAGCAGGCCGTCCAGCAGCCGACCCCTCTATCCGGTGACCCAGCTCCACCACTAACACCTTCATCTTGGCAGAGTTAAGCTTTAACCAGCTGGAGTTCATCCAGTCTTGGATTTCTACAAGACAGTTGGAAAATACTGAGAGTGCACTGCCCTGGTCTGGTACAAAAGACAGGTACAGCTGAGTATCATCTGTGTAGCAGTGAAAGCTCAGCCCATACCATCTCACAATGTCTCCTAATGGTAGCATGTACACCGCGAACAACATGGGGGATAGCACTGAACCCTGCGGGACCCCACACAGTAGGGAGGAAGAGTCAGCAGAATAAATTCTCGAAACTACTCTCTGTGACCTGCTGGAGAGGAAGGAATGGAACCATCTGAGGACTGTACCAGACAGACTGCAGATGTACCGCAGGTGATCAAGCAGCATTCCATGGTCCACAGTGTCAAAAGCTGAAGAGAGATCCAGAAGGACCAGGATGGAATGACTCTTCTGGTCTCTGGCCATCAGGAAATCACTGAGTACCCGAACCAGAGTGGTCTCAGTACTATGTCTCTTACAAGGAAGTTAGAGATTGGTCTGTAGTTTGCAGGGGAATCTGGGTCAAGGGATGGCTTCTTGAGAAGGTGGGTTACCACAGCCTCCTTCAAGGAGCTGGGAAACTCCCCCAACTCTAGTGAACACCAGATTAGCTCTGCCAGAACCGGATCAATCACATCTACACACCACATTAAAAGGCGAGTGGGGCCCGGATCTAAACTACAGCAAGTTGGTCGCATACTCCAGAGAAGCCGCATGATAACCGTGATCTCCAGCTGGTTACACTCAACCCAATAAAGCAGAGGAGGCGCGACAATGCTCCAACCACCAGTAGCCCCCAAAGGGTGCGACAGGCGAATCTCTGACCTGATGTCAGCAATCTTATCAGCAAAGAAACGAGCAAACTCGTCAGACTCAATTTACGAAAAGGCTTTCTGGACTAGTAGACAGGCTGGATTGCACAGCCTGTATACCGCTCAGAACAGCTGAGCTGGTTGGTTCTACACTGCAGCAATCTCCCTGGACAGGAACCCTGCCTTCTTATGGGAGATTGTTGACTGATAGTCCCTATAATGCTCCATCAGTCTAAATTTGTCTGCATCCAGGCCCGGACTTACGCCAGACATGCTGTAACCTTCTACCCACTTGCTTCAGCTCCCTCAAGGGCCCATCGAACTAAGGGGCCCAAGGGCAGAGAGTGAGCAGGCGAACATGGAACGGAGCAAGGGTATCCAGAGCCCCCACCATTGCTTGATTATAAGCCTGAAGTAGGTTCTCTGGACCCTCGCTTGCATCCAGCATTCCCGATAGGGAGGGAGGGTCTCTGGGAGGAAAATGGACAAAGGAGAGAATTAGGTTAATGGCTAGAGAGAGGGAGGTGTTGCAATCAGATTACAAGGCAGCAATGGGGGAGGGAAAGCAGGTAGAGGAGAGCAGGTAGTGAGAGAGAAAAATGCAAGATGAAAGAACAATATTTTTAGAAGGCTAACAGTCACACTTCTTCTGTGCTATAGTTTTTAAAAGCTTAGAAACAGATACTTTGATTTGATTACAAGAGGCTACTTGTTAAAAGGCTTATAATCAAATACTGCTAATCTAGTACAATCAGGCTAGATTTTAAAAGGCTCGGAATCAGTTGCTGTTACTCTGTAGCAAAAGAGGCTTTGTTTTATCTTTATAAAAGGCTGAATAGAAAAAAGATTGAACAGATTAGACTTCTACTCCTTAACCAAAAATAAAAGACTTCTTAAACATAGCACGTATGCCACACTGCTAAAATTCTCTCTGGTTTGAACAGGCTTGGAATTAAGTACCTGTATTCAAACCAGAAAGACTGGGTTTAAAAAACACTTTGAATTAGCCACAGAACACTATGAAGTGAACTAAGTAGAAAGGAATTGTGCTACACTCTGAGGGTTCCAGACCACAGTAAATTAGAATTGCCATGGAAGGGAGTTTCCAATAAAGGCACCAAATTCAAAATTAACAGGGTGCTCTGTCCTCTGGTCGGGTCATTGGCTCTAATTGTACGTATCTTTCCAGATGCTGGGCAAGTGGGGAGCATCTCTGGCAGCAATGGCCGCAAGGAAGGTATGCCCAGGGAACGGAGGGTCTCTTTCCAGATGCTGGATGAGCAGGGAGTAGCTCCAGGAGCAACAGCCATAAGGAAGGTATGCCCAGGGGAGTGAGGATCTCTTTCTAGATGCTGGGTGAGTGGGAAGCAGCTCTGGCAGCAACGGCCACAAGGAAGGTATGCCCGGGGATGGATGGTCTCTTTCCAGATGCAGGGTGAGGTGGGGAGCAGCTCAGCGCCAGCTGCAGCCGTAAGGAAGGTATGCCGGGGAGGGAGGGAGGAGGTCTCTTTCAGATGTTGGGCAAGCAGGGAGCAGCCCGACAGCAACGCCGCAAGAAAGTTATGCCCAGCGGACGGAGGGTCTTTCCAGATGCTGGGCAAGCAGGTAGTAGCTCCGGTGGCAACGGCTGCAAGAAAGGTATGTATGCCTTGTGCCCAGACAGTGTGGAATTTTGGTGTGATTTTTCTATGATAGAAAGAACTTGGGTAATAGAACAGCCAGTGTTAATTTGGTACAAAAATATTAATCTGTTGCAAAGTTATTCAATTTTTAAGTCCCCATTATTTCCTATGGGAAGTTCATTTTTCAGGATAGAGGTAAAAAGTTCGACAAAGGAATTGATCTTGTGAAAAAGGATTCAATCTTGTGAGACCCATTCCTTTTTCTCGAGAATAAAATCCTTTTTCGTGAGAGAAAATTCCTTTTTCATGAGCCACCATCTTGTTTTCTGTTTTTTTATTAACAATTTTTGCGCTTTTTTCCCTGGTTTCTCCCCCACGCAGGACCCCGCCAAACACACACATGCATGCGCATGGAGGCACACACACATGACAGGTACCAGCTCGGCCCCTTCCACCCCACCCCTGGCAATCGTCTGCTGCTCCCTCCACCTACGCTTCCCATCAGACCTCCACCTGATGGGAGTGGAACTATGGGGGGGGCAAGCAACCTCCCCTGGGAGAGGAGAGCTGCCTTTTAACTGTTCAGTCCTGTTCCCTCCCTCCCCCCATGCCGGCACCCCAGTGACCCGAGGTCATTCCCAAATCTGGGTCGCTGGTGCAACGCGGGATAAGGCGTCCAGAGTCACAGCCCTCACTGCCACTGGGCTGGCTTGTTTTCCATTTTGACATCCTGGAGAGAGTCTACCACACCTAGCTGGCTGATTGGGACCCCTTAGCTGCAATTTGTACCTCAATGTTAGAGATATGGCCCAGAAATGTGTTTTATTTCCTGTTAGGAATCCTTTTTCGTGACCACATGATGTCACTTGAGAATCGGGCTGCCTTGCTAACTGAAACACCTCCCCTCCTATAGGGGTGAGGCAGCAAGATGATCGGACTGCTGCTCTGCTCCACTTCAGCTACTCCAGCTCCTGCTTCAGAGGATGTTTTCTCCTACTGTTCCAGCCTTCATAATGTTGATATATCATTTCTAAAATTAGGAAAGTCCGGTAAGCCTTTCGAGCTGCAGTTTTTTTTGTTTGCCCTTTGAGTCTATTTTAAGGGTCTAGAAGTGTCGGAACACTAGCCTGAAGTTTGCTTATTGGAATTTGCCAGCAAATGGAGAGCATTGTATCAGGGGCATCATTTAGGGATCATAATCCCCATCAGTCTCTCTGCTGAAACAGTAACTCTCATCTGGCAGTTGCATGGCCATACAGTGTCTTCTTTTGTTTTATTTTGTCCTTTGTTTGCTGGTGGGGGGGGGAGTATTAGCAATAGGGTGGAGCATGGAGCTCAGTTCAGTTTGCATCCGGATGAGACTTGTTTCATTGTCTGTTCTGTAGGACGGGGATGTGGCTAGCTCAGCTGTGCAATGTTTAAATCCTGCTTTGGAAAGTTAGCGCAGGTCCAAAGAGTGCAGAAAAGGGCAGAGACTGAAGAAGAAAGGCTACCTTTTTCAGTGAGTAGCAGCATCTGCCTAAAAGTCACTAATCTCTCTTGTTGCCTAAAGTGTGAAACTTTCTTCCCTCTAATCCCGGAGTCTGATTGGCAGCTCCTTGTTAGTGTTAGCCTTAGCCTAAGGCAGAATCACAGGTGGCCTCAACTGCTGCAGCATCTGTGAAGAATCGAGAATCAGGTATGGCTGGCCCAGTTCTGCTGGCACTCACACTGACTACTGCCATAGAAAACGTTGTTACGGTTGTCACCCAAGTAGCTGCGAATACTTTCTTCTGCACAAGGGCAATATTATGGGAAACTCTCTGAGCGCAGGGAAGTAAGTCTGGGGTCCCTCAAGGTTCAGTCTTAGGACCACTTCTTTTCAGCCTGTCATTAACTCACTCCTGTCTGTCTGCCCGGCATGCATGGTGCTTTATGCCGATGATGCTGTCATTTCTGTACCTGGTAGAGAGATGTCCACAGTCACATCCGAACTGCAGGCCAACTTCCGATTGCTTGAATAGTGGTTAACCCAGAATAAATTGATGCTCAATTATAAAAAGACCAAATGTATGCTCTTTACTGTAGCACAGAACTAGAAGAAGTATGGCCCGCTTCTGATACACAGCTTTAAATGGGATACACTTGAGCATGTCAGTAGGTACATTTAAATACCTAGGTTTCCACCTGGATGACACCCTCACCTTCGCCACGTATGTTGACCAGATCATCAAATCTGCAAATATTAAGCTTGGTGTCTATCACCACTGGAACTCCATGACTCCAGATACCCTGAAATTGGTCACGTGCAGTTCTGTCCTTTCCACCATTGACTACGGCCTGGTGATATATTGGGCCAGCTCAGGTACCGCACTAAAAAGAATCAAAACCCTCTTTAATAAAGCTTGCAGACTAGTCCTAGGGGCCCATTACCTGACACATACTTGCACTTTATAAAATTAGACTGAATGGCTCCCCCTCCACCTGAGGGCACAGTACCAGACTTGCCTGCTGGTTAAAAAAATCAATGCTGGGGCTTTTGCCTGAGTCAACCTCTATTCTCTTCAAAACCAGTCTACCCACCGTCAACACAAGAAGTACGTCCAGGTGGTGAGCCCGGTGCTCGTTTAAACATACAACTCTCACCCAAAGATCACTCTCATACCGTGGACCCAAGTGGTTCAATGAGCTACTTACCGACCTAATCAAGTGCTGCAAGATCAGCCAGCTCAAACCTGGGCTTCATTCACATCTAGACAGAGTAAATACCCGCTGCTGCTGCTCTGTTTAACCCAGGCCTAGTCCTAGTTAGCCTTGCTATCCCCATCCCTTTCTTTCCTCTGCCTCCCTCTCCCTCCACCTTCCTCCTTTTGCTCCTTCCTTCTCTCCTCTGCCACGCCCTCCAAAAACTTCTACCTCCCCCTAGCCCCCTCCTCCCAACTTTTCCCTTTCCCTCTCACCCCTCCCATCCAGTCTAATTCCTCCTACACCTCTAACCCCTCAGTCTAGTACTCCTGCACCTCTCCACTCTCCCCTTCCTCCTGTTTGCTTCTTCCCACGCTCTTCTGCCTCACCCTCCTTCTACCTCTCCTCTCCTCCCCCAGCTCCCTCTCCCCTTACCTCCCATGTTGCCCCTCCCTCACCCTCCCATCCAGTCTACTACTCTCATGCATCTTACCCTCTCCCTCTGTTACACCTTTGACAATGCCTACTTTGGCAGCTCCTCCTTCTCCCTTCTTTTACAGCAGCCTGGGATCCATCTGACCCATGACGGTTCTCTACTGTTATCTAAGAGTCATACCGTACTCTTGTAGTGTTGTTGTAATTAGGCACTTCACAACTGTAATGATGCATTGTTGTTGTATTTTGGCACTTCGCAACTGTAATGAAGTAACCCATTTACTGTTTCTATATCTATTGTAGCTGCTGTTTCTTGTCCCCCTGTGCGCATCTGTAACCAGTGCTCATCTGTAACCTTTGTTTGCTATGTACCTAGCCGACTTGGAATCTCTGTAAACAAGCCCTTGGCTCATAGGTATTAATCTGAAGCTGAAATAAATAAACAATTTTTAAGGTAAATCCAGTAAATAGTGCATTGCTTAAATATTGTAGACCGAGAGTAGCTTTGTGGAAAAACTGTGCATGTCTTCTGAATTTTGAAATTTTTAAAAGAGGTTAGAACAGTTTCCAGTATATGCTTGCCCATAATTGTAAATGAAACTTGCAGACATTACCTTATACTACAGAATGTAAACAGCTGAACTGAAATAACTACAGAGACAGATCTCAGAACTTATGCGTTAGTTCAACTAGAAAACAAAAATAGATACAATAATCAAAATTCCTTGAGAAGCATCATACAAGTATATAATACCTAAACACAATTGCTATGCTGAACTTAGTAGCAGCCTGCCACCGGTGTTGGATGCCCCCCCCCCAGCAACAGCCCATTCTTTTATATTAGTAAGCTGACATCGGGGGGGGGCAATTACCTTGTCAGCATTTAGGGCCTCTCAGCAGTGTGGGACACTGGGGAACCCACCCCCAGTGTTCCAATATATTTAATTTATTTATTCAGACCTGTAAAAAAGAAAATAGTCCCCAAACATCTTTTTTTTAATCCTGAAAGAAAGAAAACGGTCCCTCATCATATCCTCCATCCCCCTACCCCAGCTCCCACTGAGCAGCCACCACCACACACATACCTTACCTCATACTTACCACCAGAGGTCATAGGCTGTCATCTTCTGTGGACCAGTACACGTATGCACTCTTCAAAGCTAAACCGCAAACTGAGGAATAAAGGTAAGGGCCGAATAATGTTTTTCAGTGGTGTTTTGAACTTAGGTTCATAACTTTGGTTATTTTTTTTAATTTTTTCACCGCCCATATAGCCTTTTGGGAACCCACCTTTATTGAATGTCACTGTCATCTCATTAATATGGCCTAAACGGTGATTACACTGTTGCGGTGCAAAACCCCTTTCAGGACTGATTAACAAAATGACAGTGCCAGTGTTCATGAGGTGGGGTCCCAAAAAGGCCATGTTAAAAATTTGGTGAAAAAATTCCTAAAAATGGCCGAGTTACGGGCATTCGCTGAAATGTTCCTATGCATGCGCATAACTTTGGTAATTTTCAATATTTTGAGTCCAAATTTTCAACATAGTCACATTTTCACACCACCTCTTGAACAGTATAGCTGTCATTTTTCACATCCTGTCCAAAATGTGTTTTCACACCTGTGGCATGGAATGGCGTTTTGCACGGATTTGAAAATTTACACCTACAGAGTTTATGAGGTGGGCTCATAAGAAGATTATGTTGCAAATTTGGGGACAAAATATGAAAAAATGCCAAAGTTGTGACCATTCATTGCAATTTCGCTATGCCCGCTCGTAATTTCAGAAATATTAAATATTTTTAGTACAGATTTTCATCATAGCCTTCTTATTAGCCCACCTCATGTATGTCATAGCTGTTATTTTTCAAATCCTGCCCAAAATGTGTTTTCGCACCTGTGATATGGAATGGCATTGCAGTTGCACAGAATTATGTTTTGGCGGGGATTTGAAAATTTTCAGTACCGAGTAATGTGGTTGGGTAACAAGATGGTTATGCTGACAGTTTGGTGACTGTTGTCCTATAAATGGAAGCACAGGGCCTGGAGCTGCATACATATATGCATGTACGGAAGGATGGGAGCGCAGGGTCCACAGTAAAATAAGAATACTATTATACTATCTCAAAAAGTAAGGAAATAAGTTGCAAAAAACATCATTAATGCTCAAGTTAGGGTCAAAACAACAACAGTTGGGAAATTAGGCATTAGGGTTTCCAACCCTAACACCCCACTCTCCCAAACCAGGCAGGAGGGGGGAGGCAGTATAGCGCAGTGGTTTAAGGCTCTGAGCTGCAAATCTGGAGACCTGAGTTTGAATCCCACAGCCCCCACTTGCATACTTTGTGACCCTGAGCAAGTCACTTAACTTCCCTGTGCTCCCAGGTTGCACCCATAAACAAGCTTTCAGCTTAGTGTGTCTCACCTGGTTAAACAATTGGAAAAATGAGAGCAGGTGTAGGGCGTGCCTTGGGATTCTCAAGCTCAACGCTTATCCCATTCTCATAAAGTCAACACATCTGACCTTAGTTACAGATGGAATGGGGTGTGTGTTAGGCTTGAGAAGCCCAAGGCACACCCCACACCTTCTTTCCTGCCTGGTTTGGGAGGGTGGGGTATTAGGGCTGGAAACCCTAACACCTGATTTCCCAACTTTTGTTGCTTTGACTCTAACTGGAGCATTAAAGGGACTCTGTCAACCTTTTCTGCATCATATTATTTCTAGTTAAAAACCCACATTTTATGATTGCTTTCCTTCTTTAAAATTCATTGATGTTGCTGTTTGTTTTGTCTGTCTCCTTGTTTAGTAGAATTGAAATGTATGGTAATGTATATTTAGACCACTTTGTTTTGTTTCAAATCCTGAATCAATTCTTATTGAACACTTCCTAAACATTAGAAGCACCCCCAAACAGTGCAGTCACTCATGAGGCAGTAGCCACCTAAACTGCCACTGCATCATGAGTGGCTACGCTGTGTTGGAGGTGTTCCCGTCCAGGAAAGATGCAATGGGAGTTGATCAAGGAGTGTAAACAAACTTGTTTTTACTTCCAGTTTAGTTGCTTTTTAAAGCAAATTAAATTGCAGAATACATACATGTGCTATCATATATATATATATATATATATATATATATATATATATATATATATATATCATGGCAAAATACCAGTGGTAATACCAGTATGGTGAGCAGTTTGTTTTTCACTTTTAAAAGAAAAAGAATCAGAATCAAACTACTAGCTACATCAGCAGTCTTTACAGAATGTTAGCAATCATAAAATGTGTTTTTTAAACAAGGGACACTTTGAGGCCTAAGGGAGTTGACAGTGTCCCTTAACAAAGTTTTTGCAACATATATATAGAGGTAAATTCCATTTATGGCATTAGTGTTACAAACAGTGAGTGCCTGATCTCGCTCACACCCATCTTGAACAGTGACAGATTGCCAGCCCCAACTCTCACCCCATGACATGTGTAAAGCAGCAGAAGTATAGGAGAATGGGTGAGAGTTAGGACCCACTATCCAATGCGCACCCCAATGCCGGTTGGGGGTGGGCAGGGGGTCCAGGGGTTTCAACCCAACAGCGAATTTCCTCACTTTGTCGCTGTGGAACAACCCTAACTAATGCATTAAATGGAGTTTTTGCCTCTAATTTCTCTTCTTTTTGAGAATGATAACGAGAAATAGTGAATGTAATGCAGCGGCGTAGCTCGGGGCCTTCCCGCCACATGATGTGTTGTGGCATACTAACAGGGACAGCAACGCAAACAGAAATGCTAACAGTGGTGCACATGGTAACACAAGCACGAATGAGAACAGAAAGGGTAACGCACATGGTGGCGTAGACGGGAATGGTCTGCCACGTGATGTGTTGTCACATAGTAACATGGTGCCTGCAAACAGAAATGTCAATGGGCATGGTGATGTAAAGTGAAACAATAAGATAAACAGTACTGTAGACAGAAATGGCAAAAATAACAGAAACGCAAGCTAAAATGAAAACGCAGGATAACGCATATGTGTGGAGCAGCGTCAATGGTAAGTGAAACCGGCACGGATCCACAAGCGAAAGTGCAACAGTAACAGCATGTGGGCGACAGGCTGGTTTTCCGAAACCTGCATTGAGAAAGACAGTGAGTACAAATAATGTATGCAAAATAATGAGTATCGGCGCAGAAAATGAGATTTTGGAATACTAAATACATTATAACTCAGGAACCGTACGACGTAGAAAAAAAATTTAAAAGTCATATTATTTACAACTGTTCTGGCTAATTTGAATGGGGCTAAGAAATTTTCTGATGAAAAGTCCGTATCTCGCACCGTTTCCGAGATACGGGCCCTGAAAGGCGCGGCGAACGCCGTAATGTTATCCTATGGGAAAAAAAGAAACGTTTGGAGCGCCATAACTTTTCCTCCCTGTAATGTTTTTTCACCAAACTACTGAAACGCACATCTGTGGGCTGTTGGCTGTCTTCCTTCCAAATTTCAGGAAAAAGACCAAACTGCTATTTTGCAGCAGGGCTCCAAATGATTTCTGTTAAGTGTCGGGCGCCGTATGTTATCCTATGGAAAACCAGAATTTGGAGTGCTGTAACTTTGCCGCCATGTGATATTTTTTCACCAAACTACTGAAAGGCACATCTGTGTACTGTTGGCTGTCTTCCTCCAAATTTCGAGAAAAAGACCAAACCGTTATTTTGCAGCAGGGTGCCAAAGGATTCCTGTAATGCTTCGGGCCAGAATGTTATCCTAAGGGAAAACTGTCAACTTTGAGTGCCATAACTTTGCCGCCATGTAATATTTTTCAACTACACACTGAAAGGCACATCTGTGAGATGTCGGCTGCATTCCTCCAAATTTCAGCCCAAAACTCCCAACGGTTATTTTGCAGTGTGCCTAAAGAATTGCTGTAATTTTCCCACAGACTAGAAAATTACTGTTGGCTTTCAAAAGCTGTAGGGCTTCTTATGACACTTTCGTGAGCACGAAAGTAATTTTAAAGTACTTTTTCCAGAAATTTGAAAACATATTTCTGGGGTGTTTTACCACAAAATAAAGACATGGCAAGCATCCCAGGGCCTGACTAGGCGAATACAAAAAATTAGGTTGCTAGAGGGTCCCAAATTTAAATGCCAACCATTTTTCTGATCACCAACTGAAAAAATGGCCGATTTCAGGAAAGTAACAGGCCCATTTATGAAAGTAAAAATGCATTTGCGAAAGTGTTGAACTTTTGTTAACTTTTCCCATTGACTTATAATGGGAAACTGTTTTTGAATAACTTTTGAACTGTTTAATATTTTTCATGAAATCTTTGAAAGGCACATAGGGGACCCCAGCTGCATGTTCCCTGAAGATTTCGGGCCAGTCACGCAAACCGTACGACCTGTAGGCGCGACCACAGAATTCCAGAAAAGCGTAAACGCATGCACAGATCACACTTAATAACTCCGCAGCCAGTATATCTGACCAGTACAAAACTTGGCAGATCCCAAGGCCTATGGTTCTTGATCATAAATTCCAAATTTCAGGCAAATCCATCAAACAGTTGCAAAGTTATTAAGGTGCAAAGTTTTGGGGTTTAACATAGAAATGGCTTCAACTCCTAATTATGGTAGCACTACCTGTACTATATATATAATATATATATATATATATATATATATATATATATATATATATATATATATATATATATATATATTATAGTGGCACCCATTCTCCTATACTGCACCACCTCAGCTTATTTATACATGGAATGGGGTGAGAGTTAGGGCCAACTACCACAATGCACACCCAATGCCAGTTGGTGAGGGCAGGTGGGCGTGGGGTGCAAGGGGTGGCAACCCTAACATCGAATTTCCTCACTTTTGTCACTATGGAACAACCCTAACTTATGCATTAAACGTAGTTTTTTGCCATGATATATATATATATGATAGCACATGTATGTATTCTGCAATTTAATTTGCTTTAAAAAGCAACTAAACTGTAAGTAAAAAGAAAGATAACAGAAATGCTTTGAGGGGATTAAGAAATGAGCCACTTCATGTCACCCTCAAAATGACCTCCAGCCTGAGCAGTTTAACCTGACCTTACAGAACATGCTGGGCACTCAGGATCCGAAGTATAAAGTCAACTGGAGTCAACAAGTCAATGCATTATACACCTATAACTAACACAGCACCAAGATCCAACAGCAATGCAACTGGGTTCTATCCATACTACCTGATGTTCGGACAGGAAGCCAGACTGCTAATTTACTTCTGCTTTGGAGTCTCCACTGATGGGGCTCACCATGAAACCCACTTGCACGTACCTAGATTCAAAGATCAGCTGTATACTGTTTATCACTTGGTGGCTGACATGGCTGGGAAGAAACATTTGGCTTACAAGATACAGTATGACCAAAAGGTAAACGCAAATGACCTCCAACCAGGGTACTGAGGTTTGGTGCAAAACTTGCCACTGCCTGGCAAGCTAAGTTGGCTGTTTGATGGGGCAATACTCCTTTCATTCTCAAGGAACAACTGCAGAAATTGCCAGTGTATGCATGCATCCATTGGGGGAGCCAGACAAAATCAAAACAATGCACAGGAATCGTCTGATGCCAACTGGGTGCATGAATATTCCCCGGGACACCAAGATGTACTTTGCTGGAGCCAGTATTCCACACAACAAAGCGGGCAGCCATCTTTGTGAATCCTGACTGCAGCGACCCACCAGAGGTCAGGGATCTCAGACTACCACAGAAAAGACCTCTAAGTCTGGTTTCCTAAGGATAATGCCACTGCACCAGTAGTTCCGGCTCCTCAGGTGTGATACCACTGCTCCATTCAGCCCAGCCACTTGGGGTATGATGCCACTGCACCACTCAGTCCAGGCTCTCAGGTGTGATACCTCTGCAAAACTTGGCTCATCCTGTCATGTGTTATATTGCAGCACCACTCTGCCCAGCCTCCCAGGAGTGATACTACTGCAGTGCTTGGCATGGCCCCTCAGGTGTGATGCCACTGCACCACTCAGCCCAGCCTCCTAGGTGTGATGTCACTGCACCACTTAGCCTGACCTCTCAGGTGTTATACACAATATCAAAAAAGGATTTCCCACTCAACCCCCAAGGAAGACAACTGAAGAATATCATCAAACTCTTTTTATTTTGTTTTCTTGTGCTCAAAAGGTGATTTCTTTTTTGTGACGTTCCAGAACTCAAAAAGATTCCTTTTTCAGACTATGAGCTTTATATTTAATTTTTTCAAAAGAGTTATTCCTTTAAAAGAGTTTCTATTTCATCGTTTCTGCTCTCAGGTGTTATGCCACTGCACCACTAAGCCTGTCCTCTCAGGTATTATGCCACTGCACCACTCTGCTCAGCCTCTCACATGTGATGCTACTGCACTGCTCATCCAGGCCTTTCAGGTGTGATGCCACAGCATCACCCAGCCTGGCCTCTCAGAGGTGTGATACCACTTCACCAGTCAGCCCGGCCTCTCAGATGTGATCCCGCTGCACCACTAGCCCGGCCTCTTAGGTGTGATATCACTGCACCAATAATCCAGGTCCCTCAGGCATCATGCCACTGCATCACTCAGTCCACTGTCTCAAGGTAATGACACTGCAACAATAGTCCCGGTCTCTCTGGTGTGATACCACTGCAGCACTTGGTCCAGCCTCTCAGGTGTGATGCTGCAGCACCACTCGGCCTGGCCTCTCAGGTGTGATGTCACTGCACCAATAGTCCCAGTCCCTCAGGTGTGATACCACTGCATTACTCAGTCCAGCCTCTCAGGGTGATGCCACTACAACAACAGTCTCTGCCCCTCTGGTGTGATACCACTGCATCACTGAGTCCAGCCTCTCAGGTGTGATGCTGCAGCACCGCTTGGCCTGGCCTCTCAGACCTGATTGTACTACACCACTCAGCCCAGACTCTCAGATGTGATACCATTGCACCAATAGTCCTGGGCCCTCAGGTGAGATGACACTGCATCACTCAGTCAAGCCTTTCAGGTGTGATACCACTGCATCACTCAGTTCAGCCTCTTAGGTGTGATGCTACTGTACCCCTCAGGTGTAATATCACTGCACCACTCAGTTTGGTCTTTCAGGTCTGATTTCACTGCACCACCTTGTCAGGCCTCTCAGGAAAGATGCCACTGCACCACTCAGCCAGGCCTCTAAGGTGTGATACCACTACATCATTAGCCCCAGCCCCTCAGATGTGATGCCACTGTACCACTCACCCTGGCCTCTCAGCACACCCGAGAGGCTGGCTGAGTGGTGCGGTGGCATCACACCTGAGGGGCTAAGACTAATGATGCAGTGGCATCACACCTTAGAGGCCTGGCTGAGTGGTGCAGTAGCATCACACCTGAGGGGCTAAGACTAATGATGCAGTGGCATCACACCTTAGTGGCCTGGCTGAGTGGTGCAGTGGCATCACACCTGAGGGGCTAAGACTAATGATGCAGTGGCATCACACATCATACCTTAGGGGCCTGGCTGAGTGGTGCAGTGGCATCACACCTGAGAGGCTGGGCTGAGTGGTGGAGTGAAATCAAACCTGAGAGGCCCAGTTGAGTGGTGCAAGGCCGAGTCATGCAGTGATATCACACCTGAGAGAATGAACTAAGTGATGCAGTGGCATCACACCTGAGGGACCAGGACTATTGGTGCAGTGGTATCACACCTGACAGGCCAGGATGAGTAGTGCAGTGGTATCACACCTCTGCGGCCAGGCTCAGCCTCTCAGCTGTGATGCCACTGCATCAGTTGGCCAATCCTCTCAGGTGTTATACCACTGCACAACTCTGCCAAGTCTCCCATGAGTGATGTTGCTGTAGGATTTGGCCAGGCCACTCAAGTGTGATGCCACTGCATCACTCAGTCCAGCCTCTCAGGTGTGATGCCACTGCTCCGCTTGGCCTGGCCTCTCAGGTGTGAGGCCACTGCACCAATAGTCCTTGTCCCTTAGGTGTGAGGCCATTGCACCACTCAGCTTGGTCTCTCAGGTTTGATTTCACTGCACCACTCAGCCTGGCCTCCCAGATGTGATGCCACTTCACAGTTACACTATGCCACACCACTCATGAGGTATCCTGAGGTCACTGTTCACTCATGTAAATAGTTTCCATATTCCACCCCTACCTATCATGTATCCCCATAAGCCCCTATATATTTTTTTAATATGGAAAACATTATGCGCAGTTCCCTTCATGCAACTAGGAATTTGGAGTTCTGGCTATGGCATTGCATGGATTCAGAACTCTAAGCATGGCTCTGGTAGGCCAATAGCTAAGGTCAGAGTTCATAATCCATGCAGTGACTTGGTCAAATCTCCAAAACCCTGGTCCCATAAAGATAGTTATACAAAATGCTGTGGATAAAAGAGAACACTATAAAACTCAATTTTTACATTGGCGTTTGCTGAGGTATACTTAAATAAGGATGTTTTGGGTGGGGTATGAATATAATTTCTAAAATAGGGCCAATACAGGCAGCTACAATTTTGCACAAATTTCCTGTCCCCTTGAAATAAAACTGACTCGTTCTTACATCTGGGTTTTCCATTAGAGGTCTCAGAGCACTCAAACTTGTACAGGATAGATTATAGACTCATTATAATAATCAGCATTCATTATCTTCATTTTGGCCAATCAGCAGTAAGGCCCGCAAGCCACAAAACATCTTAAATTTCACCCATGGGCTTAATATGTCTCGAGTAATTAAAGTCAGCTTTTCTGAGAGCTAAATTTGACTGTGAGTTAATGGGCTAGAATGGAAGACAGCATGTGTTTGCATGTAGGGGTGTGCATTTTTACAAAATCATGTACAGGTGAACTCTAGAAAAAGATCCCCTCTTCAGGGTATATGTGTTTATTACTGGATTGGCTAGATTGTGGCATTCCACCTAAGGCAGAGGTACGGTTTCTTTAGGAGGAGGGTACAATTTATTTATCCAGGATAAACTAGCTGAGATGCACTATCTCGTTTTCAGTGGGGTCCTGCATTTAGTCAGTTTTACAGCTGGATGAACTGGACCACCAAGAAATTAAAGATCTAGAAGAACCAAAAATAGCAGATAGGAAAATGTTACAAATATTAAGAAGTAGCTGTAACATTTTATTTCTAAAGTATTTTTCCTTTTTCCTTTTGCTCATTAGAAAGATTTCTATGTGATATTGTTGTGCTAGATTAGTGGAATAGCACTCTGCCGGGCAGCTGATAAACTTGGTTCTGTTCTTCCCACATCATCAGCACTGTGATCTCACTGACAGTGACATCACAGGTGATTAATCTGGCAACTAGTGAGAGACTTTTCCTGAGCAGCTCTGATGTCACAGTCAATGCTGGTGATGTAATGGGAAGAACAGAGCTAGATATGTCAGCTGCCAGTCAGAATGATGTTCCACACATCACATCTACAGTACTAACATCAGGTAATATATATATTCTAATTAGCCGAAGGGAAAGGAAAAAGTACCTCAGATATCAAAGGTGATAGTTGGCTGCTTTTGTAAATCTATAATAATATTAGAGTTAGTCAGTACACTAGCTCTGGGTCACACCAACATGCAAGTGACTCTGATGAGATTCAGCTAGAGGAAAGAAGGCTGAAAGGGGATATGATCATGGAGGGGTCAAGTAAATCAAATAGGGAATCAGGGCAGATTCAATGGACTCGGTCAAATAAAAATGGACAAGGCTATGGGGCCTAATCAAGTACTCCCAAGGGTGTTTCAGGAGCTGGGGTGGATCTGGTGGGACCTCTGGTCAAGCTGTTTAATCTATCCCTGGAATTGGGGAGAGTCCTGGGAGACTGGAAAAAGGTAGAGGTGCTATCGTTGCACAAGTTGGGGGGGAGAAAGGATGGGCCTGGCAACTATCACCCAGTCAGTCTCACCTCGGTTGTAGGCAAATTGATGAAAACCCACATAAAGGAGAGATTGTAAGGTACCTAGAGGAGAAGGGTCTAATTGATGACAAGCAGCATGGATTCACAGGTGGTAAGTCTTGTCAGACCAACCTACTAACATACTAGCATACTAAAATGCCAGCAGAATAGGCCTAATGGTCTTTCGTGTCTGCTCGTTTGGTTAGCCCCCACCCTGGGAGCTGACCTTGCTGCCCCCCTCTCCCTCTCTGGCTTCTCCCTTCCCAGTTCTGGATATTCTTGCTGCACTGGTTTTTGCTTCCAGAACCCTTCCCCTGTACCTGTCCCACCCCCTCTTGAACCCCTCCACCGTTTCTGCCTCCACCAGCCCCTGGGCAGCGCAATCCATGGCTCCACCACCCTCTCAGTGAAGTAGCACTTCCTCCTTTCTCCCTGAATCTCCCCTCCAGCTTCCACCCATGCCCTCTAATTGCCCCCACTTTCCTTGAGCACTCGACTGCTCCTCCCCTATTTACCCCCTTCATGTACCTGATTCTTCGAGTGGGTTATGGAGGGATACGATCGGGGGGAGTGGTGGATGAGGCCTATCTGGATTTCAGGAAGGCATTTGACTCTGTTCCCCATAAAAAGCTGGTAAGCAAATTGGGCAGTCTGGGTGTGGGAGCTAGGCTTACAAAGTGGGTGGAGGATTGGCTAGATGGGAGGACCCAGAGAGTGGTGGTCAATGGGAAGCACTCTAGGGAACTAGCAGTGATGAGCGGGGTGCCACAGGGGCCAGTGTTGGGACCCATACTGTTTAATGTGTACGTGAGGGACTTAGCAGAGGGTCTAAATGGAAAGGCGTGCTTGTTCGCGGATGATATGAAGATATATAACAGAGTGGATGCTTGGGGGGGAGGATAAAGCCAGGCTGGAGAAGTGGGCAGAAAAGTAGCAGTTGCAATTCAATGCAAAAGAATGCAAATAATGCACATAGGCGGATAGCCTTGAGGATACTCACCTCGGGGTGGGGGACACTCAAGTCTACAGAACAAAGGACCTGGAGATTTGAATCTCGGACACATTAAAGGTTAGGAGTCAGTGTGAACAGCCAGCTGGGAAAGCAACAAGAGTGCTGGCAGGCATTGGGAGGGGTTTTATAGGTTGGAGGAGGGAGGTGATCATGCCACTGTACAAAACATTGGTCAGACCACAGCTGGAGTATGGAGTTCAGTTCTGGAGGCCACATTTGCAGGGTGAAAAGGATAGGCTGGAAAGAGTACAGAGAAGGGTGACCAAGATGATTCAGGGGATGCAGGGAAAACCATATGGGGAGAGGCTGGAGGAGCTTGGTCTTTATATGCTGGAGATGAGACGGGACAGGAGGGACATGGAGGAAACCTTCAAATACATGAAGGGAATAAATAAGGTTAAGGAAGGTAGCATCTTCACACTGAGCAAAAACAAAACCACCAGAGGTCATGCATTTAAGCTGGAGGTGGGCAGATTTAGGGGTAACGTGAGGAGCGTTACTTCTCAGAGAGGGTTGTACAGCCATGGAACAGGTTGCCGGTGTGAGTGGTGGAGGTGGATATGGTGTAGAAATTCAAAAGAGCATGGGATAACTATATGGGGCTAGGAAGGGGAGGTGAGAGAGAGGGCAGCAGGGTGGGAAGTAAAAGGGCAGTGGGAGGGCTATCTTGGGCAGACTCAATGGGCCGAATGGTCCTTTTCTGCTGGCATGATTCTATGATTTTACAATTTTTGTGATCCTTATTCATCTATTTATCATCAATCAGTAAATCGTTTTTTATTTGGAAAGTGTCTTATCACAGACCCTCAAGGCACTGCAAGTTAAGAGCGCTTGGATTTGCCAAAATCTGTACTGACAGGACTTTTTAGGATATCAGAAGTTCTGATTCCAAATCAAAATTTGAAATCTCAAAAATCCTAGCAGACAAGAAGCATTTCCTGCTCAGATTATGGATTCTAAAATCGGATTTCAGAATCTAGTTTCAATTCTGAGTCTGATTTGATCATTTTTAAAGGATTTTTCAGACTTCAATTCCAAAATCCTAACTCCAAAAACAGAATGGAATCTGATAAATCCCCTTCCGTTAATCAGATTCCATGCAACCCAACTGCACATAAAAGCAACAATAAAACAGATTAAAACAAACATCAATAAATTATAAGAAGATGATTTTCATTTACAAACATTACAACCAGCTACCAATATCAAAACAATTTAACCTGATTCATAAAAGGCCAGGGAGAAGAGGTGTCTCATAGCCTTTTTGAGGGCTCCTCCAAGGAGATATGGCATTGCTGAGGTGGAAGAGAGTTCCACAACAGGGGATGTGGGGGGGGAGCGGGGCGGGCAGCCACAGTGAAAGCTCTGTGCCCTGAAGACTTCAAATGGACTTGAGGAATCACTAAAAGATTCTCCCCAGCAGACCAGTGGGGGCAATATGGAGTACATATGGGTACAGGAAGTCTGTAATGTAGCTAGCGCCCATCCTATGCAGTGCCTTAAAAACATCCAGCAAACCGTGAAGGTGTGCCAACCAGAAGCCAGTGCAGAACCAGAAACCAGTGCAGATTGTACAACACTGGTGAGCGTGAGCTATAACTAAAAGTGCTAGTACCAGATATCAGCCTGGCCGCAGCATTCTGCATCAGCTTGAGACAGTGCACAGAGCATACCGAAATCCCAAGATCTATATATTGGTAGTGTTCTGAATGCTTAAGTGGATAAATATGGTGGAGTATGCACAGATGTTTGAGCTGGCAGTGAAAACCGAACTAGAGGACATGTTGTCAAACTGGGCAGTGATGACAGAATAAGGGGAAGCATTCAAAAGCATTACTTCAAATGGTGTATAGTTAACATGGAATTGCCCTCACAGTGAGGTTCTGGAAATTAGTATTGTTTAGATTTTTAAACCAGGACTACGACTAGAGAGGTTGTTATCGGACAATGGCATTGAGGGTTACACAGCATGAGTGGGGTAGCATTCCAGTTGAAAAACTTGGATGCATGTCTATACTCAGATTGGGTATAGTCTCTGGCGTGCAGTAGGAGAGGTGGACAAGATGTACCCGAAGTACCCTCTAACACCTCAATACTTTGTTACTGTGCATGTTACTGCAACCCCCACAGATGTATAGTTACACCAATTCCTGTGCAGTCCTGGAATGGGAGTGGGCATGGGTATGCTGAAGGGAACCTCCCATGTCTAGGGTTATTTCTGGCTTGCTGGAAGGTCCCTTACATCCTTCAACTTGCTGATGTTTCACTCCCGAGCTGGGATTTTGTGTTGTCGCCCACAACAGACCACAAACACAAAGCGTCTTGGCACATCATTATGTACTGAACTATAAACTGTAAAAGTTTAAGTTCATTGGAAAATCCAGACATCCCATGTGATTCTGCATTTGACTGTTTCTCTGGGCACTCATTCCTCTTTCAGAGTTGTTTCAGCCCTTCCCCCCAGAGCTAAAAGTATTTCTAGACCCTCTCAGTGCAAAGATAATTTCCCTGGTTTCCTGCCCCTGTTCAGAAGCTGGTCTTGGCTGAGCTGATATCCAAAACAGCCTCTCAATAGGATGCATATCACCCTGTCCCATCCCAGCAATTACCAGTTTGCATGCTACAGAAGCTGCACTGTGTACTTTACATCTCAGCTCCCTGCTCTTTTCTTAGTTACATGAGCGATGACTGTAACAGTCTCTTTTCTCCAATAACAGGCTACATAGCTGTTCATTAGCTTGTCTCCCACCCCCTGCTATCCTAAGAGGGGTTCCACACAGTGACGATTCTTGTTCAGTGCTTTAATCTACCTCCCATTAGCAGTCTCGACTCTGTCACTGAGAAGGCTCTGGACACCCTTCTCTGATTTCTCACATTACTGCGTTTCACTTGAGGATTCCATAGTCGGTGATTGAAAGCCTGATGCCTGCTTGAGCCACCACCCACTGAGTCCTTCCTGCCCTAGCTCAAGTGAGGCTCCATTCAGCTAGTAGCCACACATAGCCATGTGTGCCCAAAGGCTTCACCATCTACTGCACCTGAGCATGATGTCATGCCTATGGAGCTGGACAGTCACTGTTCCAGTGAGGAGCCTTCTGGCTCAGGCAACCTCCTTCATGCTGGAGATTAATTTCCTACCTTGATCTGGCAGAATTCCTTCCTGCCAGAGCCTTGCCTGCTTCTTCACATGCTGTTTTGCTTGCAAAGGCCTCTCTCCAGATCATCCCCCACCAGGATCTCCTTAGTGTCTTCGGGAGGAATTAGTTAACTCACCACAGACCAGTCGCCCATTGGGTTGTTTCCCTTGCGGGACTCCCTCCCCAAGGTTCCCACACCCACTCAGTGGCCCAAAACATATGTTTGTTACATGGTGATTCTCAACAAAGAATTAAATCCAGACCTCTCCTTGATCTCTGCAGGCCTGAAAAGCTGTGCCTTCAGCCTACTCCTCACTGACTCAGACTGGTCTGGCTAATGATACATTTTTTATTCCTAACTCCTCCCACAAATCTCTACCCTGAGACCTGGCACCAGAGTGTCAGTCTCATGTTGGACACATAAGGTGAACAACCTCCTCCCCCTACTGGTAGGAAGGGGTTGTTACATTAATACATGCATTTGAACCCAGGTATCCTGGTTCCTCATTTAGCCACTAGAGCACTCTGCCTCCATTGTCACAGGACCAAAAAAATCAAGCCCCCTGTTTATCTACAGGCCAGTCAAGGGATGAGTAACTCCCACAATGTGTGCAACCCCCCTCCCCCCAAACAAACTACTAATGGAGTCAGAGGGTGCATGTTTTGCTTGTTCATTCTTCGGCCATTTGGTGTGGGGGGGGGGGCTTATTTATTTTATTTATTTATTAACTTTTGTTTACTGGGTAAGTGCATTAGGCATAATGCTTGCCTATTTTCATGCATGACCCGGAAGAGTACAAGATACAATGATAACAAACAATGCAAGAAATTACAATTCAAACAGCGACAGAACAACAACATCAGGTATCCACATAGGTAGAAATAGAACATATCAAAAAATAAAGAACAATCCACGTAGGGATGTTTAAAAATTGGACTAAAGACAAGTCAGGTACTGCGTATAGTTGTACAGAAGTGCTACGATATAGCAGGCAGGAAATAAATAACAAAACAGCGAAATATTAAGAGCAATTACATTCACGAAGTGCGTAAAGGTGAGAGAACAGTGAATGCTTGAAGGTGGCGTGAGATAAGAAACTCTTTAGGTGGGGAGTTAGGGAATTCCAGAATTTGGGTGAGAAGTGGGAGAAGGCCTGCTCACCCATCCTAGTTGAGCACAGTGTGACTGATAGTTGGGGAGAGGCTGAAGACCTTAGAGAGCGCAAGTGAGTCACAGGGTTTAACATACCACCCAAGAAGTCAGGTCAGGGCCTTCGGGTTAGGAAGTCAATGAAACAACCCAATGTATAGGAGCGCAGGTCCTGGGGGGACAGCCAGTGCAAAGCAGAGTAAAGCAAGCAGTGGTGGGTAAGGCAAAAGGCCAACAGGGCGAATCTGCAGATACTGTTATAAGTAGTATCCAACTTACACAGAGCACCAACATTAGCCTGGGAAAGAACAGAGACAGCGTAAGTGAGTCCAGGGAGCAGGACACCCTGGGCGACCGAGATCCTGGCAGCAGGGGTGAGGGAGTGACGCACTCAGTATGCAACACCAATCTTAGAGTTAACAGATTTACATACCTCATTAATGTGGGACGAGATGTCAAAAGCGGGGTCCAGCTTCATCCCAAGGTATTTGAAGGAATCGGTGGTCGAAACTACTGTCCCGTCATGACTTAGGGAATTCCACACTGATTTTTCTGGAGGCACTGAATAACATAGCCTGAGTCTTGGATACATTAAGGATTTGGTAATTAAAGTTGAGCCAGGATTGGATATGTTGAAAAGTGGAAGGTAGTAGATTGTTGAGATTATTCATGGACCTAGAGGCAGCAAAGAGAACCAGGCCATCAGCATACATAATAGCCCAGCAGGGAGGTGAGGGGGTGGGTAAATCATTTAAGAACAGAGAAAAGAGCAGGGGGCCAAGTATTGAGCCTTGAGGGACACTGCAAGAGATGGGTGCAGAGGATGAGAGGACCTTGCAGAAGGAGACAGATTGCGATCATCCATCAAGATAGCAACTGATCCAGAATAGTGTGGAACCAGAGGCTCCAATCGTGTGAAGTTTACCTAGTAGCAGGGGGTGGTTAACTAAATCAAATGCCTTGGTGAGGTCAATGAACCAGTTAATGGCCATTGTCCATATTTGTCTTAATGTCACTTATGAATAGAGTTAGTGCAGTGGTGGTACTATGCCCCTCCCTAAAACTGTACTGTACTGGAGTCTGAAGCTTGAAATTAAGTAAATGAGTAGATATCTGACAATGGATTAATTTTTCGAGCAGCTTGCTTAGAGTTGGAAGTAACGCAATAGGGTCAGTAGTAGGTTAAGATCTTCGGGTCTCCTTTTTTGAACACAGGAATGGTCCTGGCAGTTTTCCAGGCCAGTGGAATAGTGGAGGTGCAGATGGACAGGTTAAAGAGCCTAGTTGCTGGGGTAGCTAGAAGGGAGGCAGCAAGTCTTAATATCCTAGGCTCTAGTCCATCAGGCCCTGCACAGCCACGGGATGGGATGGCACTTAGTAATTTTAGGACCTCCTGTCATGTGACAGGAGCTAGCACCAAGGAGGGAGAGGCATCAGTAGGAGCCAATAATGGTGTGTGAGAGCCATAGGTTAAAAAGGGAGAAGTATTGGGAAGTTCGGTGAAAAGGGAGTTAAAAGCATTGGCAATAGTGGAAGGGTTGTTACAGTTGACCCCGTTTATAAGCAATTCACTAGGAGTTTGCCACCTGTTGTTCCCTAAGATCTCATTAATTTGAGACCAATATCTCTTTGGATTAGCTGCAGAGGAACGAAGAAGGTCATGATAGTAATTAATCATGGCAGTACGAATCTCCTTCTAACATGTGTTCCGCAGGGCACGATAGGCCTCAAAGTTGGCAGGACGAGAGAAGGATTTCCATTTAACCCATAACCTATCCCTATGCTTAAGTAATTGTGACAGTGGTCACTTAAGCCACTTCGCAGCTTTCCCCCTAACCCTTCGCATAGAGAGTGGAATATGCTTTTCTGCAAGGAGAGTGTTGTTTCATTGAAATATTCAATTGCACTGTTAATATCGTTGGTTATAAAAAGGAGAGACCAATCAACAAGTCGTAGGTCATGTAGGAAAGCAGCAGTGTCAAGGTTAGATAAGTTAGAAAAGGATAACACTTTTGGAGGATTGGAGTAAGGGGAGGCATTCCATACGCAATAGACAAGACAGTGATCACTGAAGGAGTGAGCTAGGACAACAGCGGTGGAGAATTTGTCCTTCTGGTTTGTGAGTATCCAGTCAATATGAGTGTGACTGGAACTGTTCGGAGATATTGTAGTGGGAGACTGGATAAGTTGTCCAAGGCTAGCCTTACTTATAGTGGCGGCTATGCAAGAGGAGTTTGGAACAAGTCAGTTGAGGTTAAAATCCCCTAGACAGATCATTTCATTTTTCCTAGACAGATCAGGTGAAAGATCAATGAATTCCTCAAGTCCTACTTTGCTGTTTCTTGGGGTATGTACACATTGAATATGTGTATCTTTTTAACATTACCCAGAATTAGGAGCAAGTGTAAGACCTCACAGTTGTTTAGAGGAATGTGAGGCATATCAGTAATGTTACAGTGGCACTTATAGTACAGTGCCAATGCCACCACCTCTTTTGGAGTTTGGTTGGTCAGCATGTAGCATACTATAGCCTGTGAGTGAGCATATGTTATCTGGTACAGAGGGTTTTAACCAGGTTTCAGATAAGGCAAGAATATCATGTTTATTGACAAGTACCCAAGCTTCCAACTCAGTGAAATTGGCTGTGATGCTGCAGATGTTCAGATGGGCGAAGGTAATACCAGCAGGAGCCTGGGGCAAAAGTTTAATAGAGGTAGCATGGCCAGGGTTGGACTCAATATCCCCAACTAGGGAAAGGGATAGCACAGTAACCCATATTGTGGCAAGCACTATCGCACAGGCAACACGCCTGGGGGAAGTGAATTTCCTGTGGATAATGCACTTCATGAATGTCTCAGTAGGTAAGTAGCTAAGGCCCAACAGTGGAATAGGGGTAGAGAGCTTCCCTACCAACATATTGGAGAAAGTAAAATTACCAAAAGATGGATCAGTGTAGTAAGAAGAGGTCCCGGAGAATAGAGACGGGGAGTCAAGAGCAAGTAGAATAAACAAAGAGAGAAGGCACTTAACAAGATGGGGCATTATTAAATAACCTGGCTAGAGTAAGGGGAACTAACAAATGAGAGGCTAACTAAGTAAGGTAAAAAAGCTTATTGGGGGAGCCGGCCCGGTGGTGCTGAGGGTTGAGGCGTTGGACACCACACCTCTCTCCGTGCCAGCGACCCGGGTTCGGGAGCGGACTCGGGTTGCTGGTGGGTCGCCAGGGGAGACAGACTTGAGCGCCCAATGACAGCTCGCTTTCTCCTGGGAGGTACAAGGCGGTCACCAACCGCCAGCACTTGTTCGACTCCGAGCCGAGGCTTGAAGTACTGCAAGCCCCAATTACAGGGTAACGGGCGGCCGCCTCACAGTGTGGACGTCGGTGCGTAAGTGCCATGACATTAGGGGTTACACACTGAAGGGGAGGGGCGAAAAATGGAAAAACACCTGCTGGCTCCGGGAAGACGGGTTTCCAGGAGCATGCCTCCGATGTACCCCACTCACCAGGACCACCACCTTGACCTGATGAGATGAAGGATTACGGGGTGAAAGTGCCCTGCCTCATCCCTGCTCGGGGGGGGGGCTGAAGCTCCATGGAGGAACGAGGGTTGAGTCTGGGTGGGTGAGTGGTATGAGGATGACTCCTTGGATGCCACGAAGGGTCAGGGGCCAGCAGGCAGTAGGGAGGGATAAACAGAAGGGGAAAAAAAAAAAGCTTATTAGGAGTAGGGGAATAGGGTCAAAACTCTTCAGGGCATCGTGATGAGTGGTTCAGTACTAGCAGTGATCAGATTCAGATAAGGAGTTAAAGAATAGAAAAGGAAAGGCAACCTGTAGTGTGGCACAGCTAAAACCTGCAAATACGAAAGTAAGGAGATTGAGAAAAATATAAGAAACCTCCCACTTAATAACCTGATAATCCACCGCCTATATATGTAAGACCAGCCAAGGGGGAAAGGGGAAGGGGGGAAGAAGAAATTGTTTAACCAAGAGAGGCAAACTAAGCCGAAGCTTGTTTTCAGGTGCGACCTGGGAGCACAAGGAACTTAAGTGATTTGCTCAGGGTCACACAGTATGCAAGTAGGTGCTGTGGGATTCAAACCCAGGTCTCCCGGTTTGCAGCTCAGAGCCTTAAACCATTGCGCTATACTACCTCCTCATGCTAAAGGTGGGAGGGGATTGGGGCGGGTGGGGGGAGCTGCAGCAAAGCTGCGGCGGGGCAATTGGTTATCGGCCCCAAAAACAACACTCTCTTGGCCCAGAAAGCAGGCTCTTTCTCAGCCCAGAAAGCAGGCTTAAAGAACCCACCAATGTCCAGCTAGGATTTACAGAAACCAGCCAATCAGCAGAGAGGCTGGAGTAAAGGGGCCAATCAGCAGAGCAGTTGTAGAGAGCGCCAGAAAAATTAAATGCAGGAGGCCAGATTGTCCAGAAATGCCCGTGGCTCCAGCTAGTAGAACCGTACCTTGAATCCTCTCGGGCTTGGCAGCAGCAGCAAATGGGCCGGCTGGTGGTGGCAGCAAAACGTAGCCGCACAGAGAGACAGTGCCCGATCAGGGGCCTCTGAATCTGGATTTCTTTACCCAAGATAGCCAGTCAAGATGCAACATCTTATTTTCAATGAGGTCTGATATGTACACACTTTTACAGCTGAAAGAAGAACATGAAGGTCAAGGGACTTGCTCAAGGTCACATGGTACGCATGTTGCTGAAGTGAGATTAAAACCGATGACCTTCTGGTTTATAGTTCAATACTGTGATGTCTAGGCCATGCTGACTTATTGTTTTTAGCTCATGACTAACATTTTGGGATAAAAAGAGGCAGTAGTGGCATTATGGTGCTGTTTTGATTTTGATGTTAGAAATTTAGGCCAAAAAAGGCACACTGAGCCAATGTTACCAGGTGCAACCCAGGAGCACAGGGAGGTTGAATGACTTGTTCAGGGTCACACAGCATGCAAGTGACGATTGTTGGATTCAGACCCAGGACTGCTGGGTCACAAGGGTCACTGCTTAGTGCACTTACCACTAGGCTATACTGCCTCTTTATGTGTGAATGTACAGATGGATAGGCAACTAAGGTACAAGTTTAGGGTAGTGTACCACAAAGTATGTACAGTGTATGGTGCAACCCTGCTGTGCATGAAATTCCATGCCTGGAATATGCTTGTTGTGCTGCAGTAGTGACATCATTATGTTGTTGTGCTGCAGTAGTGATGTTACTACTGCAGCACAACAACTTGGAATGCTGCCACACAACTGCTTTCCTCTATCCAATTGTGCCGGAAATCTGTTTTGTTTTAAACTTGAAGTTACAGAAACAGCTGCAGCACACTGAATCAGTATCTTGAGCTTGCTACTAACCCTCAAGTGCCTCACCCCCCCCCAACCACTAGTTCACTGAAAGGAAAGGGAGTGTCTGAAATGGGCATGGGTGTCCATAAACTATATATGATAATGCATGGCCATCCATACACAGACAAGCCTGTGTCTTCATCTCAAGTTTTCCGTGGCAACCAGAGAATCTTGAGTTTTGCTCTTGAGGTTCTTGGTTGCCATAGAAACCTCTCGATACAGACACAGGTTTGTTGTGTATGGCTGCCCATACATTATCCTCTATGTGTGTTTGTGGAAGGAGGGCATCTAATCTGTACAGTCTGCATTGCCTCAGGCCCCGTTCTCATGCCCAAATGGTGCTTGAGGAGAGTGGGCCACATTTGTCCACATGAATACTTGGATGGCCTAAGTCCTAGCAGCATGCCAGTATAACCAGCCATAGATCTAAAATGGTAGGTACTACAGGGCCCACAGCTGAGTGACATGGCTGGCCTTGGTTTAACCTGTTATACTGGGGCAAAGGGCACTCTAGCAGTGAGGCATGACAATAGTTTCTCCCTAAAATAACACATTGTCCATAACCAGCATTCTAGTAAAAAACTCTGGGATTATTCAGGTGGATGATATAGCATTACTACTCCCTCCAAGGAGCAGGACAGTTACAGCACACAGTTTATTCCTTTGAGATAGGACCCAGCGGAGATCTCAGCAAATTGATTTCAGCTCTAGTTCATAACACTCTTTCCACAGTACTCAGGCAGCTTCTGTTTCTACTTTCCTGGGGAGTCACACCTCCTGCACAGTAGCGAGTATATACCCTAGCACAGGAGGAGACCTTCACTCAGAAAAGGATCAGGCAGTCCCAATTCTCAATTAAGGGGGCTACAGGGGCTACTACTTGTCCCAGGCCTACTACTGGCATACTTTCTTTTTTCCCTTTTTATGTTTGGTTGCGTGTGCAGTGCAAAGTGAACATCCTGTGACTATTCTGGAGAGTACTGTAGTAGCTGGAGAGGTATGTCCATGTAACATCCAATGCAGCTCATGCTATAGGAGACTCACCACTGACAACCTAGTGAGGAGCTGGCTGATAGTGATGGTGTTCAGCCTGGCCGATTGATCAAAACTTTGCATAGCTGAAAGGAAGCAGCCGCACCTATCACAGAGTATCTGGCTTCTTTCATCTACAAGATACTGCCCAGCAGCCAGATGAGCACCATCACACTCAGCCTGCTCTTCATCTTTCTGGCTCACTCCCCTCACCAGTCTAAGCTTCTGCTGATGAGGGGAACTCATTTGGGCTCCAAATCCATTTCTTTTTCTCCCCATCCGATTTTGTCCTGCCCACCTCCCAATTGCTTCACTGGTCCCCCTTTCTGTAAAAGCAAACTCCCTCCCACTGCCCATTATTGCACCCATCTCCTGATCACTTCCCCTGTGTCCTGTCCATAAAACAAACTCCCTCCCACCTCCAATTAACTCTTACTTCTTTCGGAACACTTGCTTTCTCTATCTCGTTCTCCCACCAATAAAATCTATTGCTGGCCAAGCTGCCTTCTTGTTCTGCTTCCCTATACTAAGGGACTCTCTCCAATTTGCATTTGCTCTGCTCCTTCCCCTCTCACTCTGAAATATCTCCTCTGTGATTTCTCTTTTCACTCTTGCAGTTGCTTTTGATACTGGGGTGAACTTCTGTCAGCTGTCTTTCACCCTACACTGATACTAAAGGTGCTTTAACACACAGGTTTCCTAAATGAAATATCCATTACCTGTGTGGCGCTGTTGCAGTCCGTTCTGTTGACTGCTCACTTTACACACATCAAGTATGGCGGAATACCCGCTCCTCCGTTTTAAATTGTTGTCATTCTGGCTTCCCCACGGTGCAGGATTTCCTCTGGAAATGGTGGGTAGTAAATGTAATGGCCATTTTACACAGCAGGACAAAACGGAAGAGATCAGGACAAACCATGCTGAGAAGAGAATGCAGTTCGGACAAGCATTCATGGAGGAAGCGGAACAGATGCACTTTACATGCAAGGAAGGTAATGGTAAACTGCTTCTGTACCAGGAATTCCATTACAGAAACAGTAGTGTAAAAGCACCTTAACACAGCCCATTCCCCAAGTCGTCACTCATTACTCCCTACTCCTCTTATTATTGTTTTGTTTCTTACTGTTTAATGACCTTTTGCTTATTTTGCAGTTTACTGTATGGACATTTTATTCTTGAAGCACTTCTTGTTTTTGTTTATTTTGTCATACTTATTCCATATTATTGCATTATTTTTGTACTTTGTATCTATCCTGTTTTTTACTCCTCCCCCTCCCCCCAGGATGCATCTGGAAACAAGTTGGTACCAGCTCAGTATGACTTTCCTAGTAAAACTTTTGAAATATATAAATATATTATCCCGTCTATCTCCCAATCGCTTCTCCTGTGCCCCATCCGTAAAACAAACTCCCTCCCACTGCCAATTAGCACTCCCACCTCCCGATCACTTCCCTGGTACCCCCTGCCTATAAAAGAAGAAAATGGTTCAGCAATGACTTCTGCACCCATGGCCCCACCCTAACCTTCCTCTCAGCACCCACCACCCCAAGGCTTCACTCACTTACCCATCCAGTCTACTGACACACCCTGCTTCTTCCAAAGCATACCCAGAACTGACAGAAAACAAATTAAGTTCAGTTAATGACTTTTAAATGTGTTTTGAACTTTTATGCATAACTTCTTTTTTAAATATTTTTGCCCCAAATGTTCAACATAGTCTTTTTTTTACTCCACATCACGAACCAGGTAGGTGTAGTATTTCAAATCCTACCCCAAATGTGTTTTCTCAGCCGCTCTGCAAAATCATATTTTAAATAAGCTTCAAACAAGTTCCACCTGTCTGAACATAAGGTGGGGTAATAAAAGACTATTGAAATAAGCCCAGAATATTCAAGGGTTGCACTGGTACAACCCTGCATTCTTGATTGGGATATTGAAAGGGCTGCCAGGTGCAGCGCCAAATCCCGATGCCGGGGTGCAATGTGATTATCTGACTCAGATGCGGGGGTGTTGCCCATGCATATGCAACACATCCAATATTCAGCCCGATATGTGGCTACGTGACATGGCACAACCCTGCAGTGCGCCAGACAGGATGGCTCAAAGCTGAGCCTATGAGAGTGGGAACAAATTCCGGCTAATTATTAGGTGGGCTGCTGTGATTGCAGGGTGCAACACAGCAGCCGATAGCTGTGGGTGGCCCCCGCCCCACCAGAACATCATCCTCAAGCATACACATTACCCTGGTAGTCTAGTGGTCCCCTCCCTCCCGATTCCTTTAAATGTAAATAAGACCATCCCTGGTGGTCTAGAGTCTTTCCCCCCACTCACATTGCGATCACGGTACATCTCCATCAAACATATCTCTGGTGATCCAGTGGCACCCCCTACCTCTCCCACCCACACAGAATCCCTTGCCCTCCACGCTTCCTCCCCTGTCATCGGCAGGCGGCAGCAACCCACCCGCATACCGCCTGGCCACCTGCCGAATGGCAAGTACAGAATGGACTGAAAGCCCATTGGTCCCAGTGTGGACCAGCTTGCAGGCATACTGTACTGAGACAGTTCCCATATGTGAATGAAGTCATTCATATTTGGGATTGTTTAGTACAGTATGCCCTGCAAGCCCATTGTCCACACTGGGGACAATGGGCTTACAGCCCATACTGTACCTATCATTGGCGGCGGCCCGGCGGGTATGTAGGCGGCTGCTGCTGCCGCCGGCCAATGACAGGGGAGCAGGGTGGGCAAGGGTGGGGGTGGCACTGCATCACAAGGGATATGCTTAACGTAGTTGTACCGCGATCACTACGACGGGCGGGGGGGGACCACTAGACCACCAGGGACGGTCTTCTTTTACATTTATCGGGGAATCAGGGAATCAGGAAGGAGGGGGGACCACTAGAGTACCAGGGGCTGTTATGTTGTAAATCTACCACGATCGTGGTTACGGGTGGGGGATGCCCCAGGATCCCCACTGCACACGTCATGCTGTGCAGTGTGCCAGGCGAAGTCACTGGGTTGCCTCTGGCATGTAAACATGTTATAATGACATGCAAATGGCCCCATTTGCACCTTGCATATATTATGGCCTCATTTGCATGCCCCCCACTGAATATCGCGGGTGATGCGCCTAGCGCAACTGCACTAGCTCTGGCACACCCCTGTGCTCTCTATCTGTGGCTTGCGCTGGTGCAGTGCCACTGCACCATGCGCAGTGTGTGCCATATTCAACAGTGCTGCACCATGGCACATCACCGTTGAATATCACCTGGCCCTGGCGCATCCCAGTTGCGCTGCGCCCAGGCTTACGCCATTGCCCGGCGCAGTCTGAATATGTGGGCCATGGAGTTAAAATCACAAAAAACAACAAAGTTATGAAGAAACATTGGAAATTCTTCAGCGTTTATGCGCCAACTTTGCTATTCAGACTTTGACCCCACATTTACAACACTGCTTTTTTTTTTATCCCATCTCATGAACCAGGTTGGTGAAATTTTTCAGATCCCCCAAATTGTGTTTTTACAGTCATTCTGCACAATCACGTTTTGGACAGCAAGTTAAAAAAGTTCCATCTGTCTTGATCATAAGGTGGGAGTAATAAAAAGACTATGTTGAAAAATTTGGGTCAAAGTCTCAAAAAACAACAAAGTTATGACGAAACCTTGACATTTTTCAGTGTTTACTCATAGCTTTTCTATTTTTACAGATTTTGACCCCAAATTTTCAACATAGCCTTTTGCTTGACCTACCTCATGAATAAGGCAGGTGTAGGTTTTTTTAAATCCTCTCCAAAACAAGTTTTCGTAGTTGCTCCATGAAAGCACATTTCAGATGGGATTTAAAGCATTTCATCAGTATTGATCATAAGGTGGGGTAATAAAAAGACTAAGTTGAAAATTTGGTGTCAAAATCTCAAAAAAATAGCAAAGTTATGAAGAAATGTTAAAATTCTTCAATGTTTGCTCCTAGGTTTGCTATTTTACCAGATTTTGATCCTACATTGTCAATATATTTGGCATCTGAACCATAGAAAGATAGAATATGATGGCAGATAAGGACCAATCGGTCCACCTAGTCTGCCCATTTCCCTACTTGATTTGGCAATCCCTACCCTTATTTGGACTGCCATTCCCCTACTCTGCTGCACAGCATGGTGCCCTTATGCTTATCCCATGAACTTCTGAACCCCTGTACGGTTTTCACTTCCACCACCTCTGCCAGAAGGCTGTTCCACAGATCCACCACCCTCTCTATGGAAAAATACTTCCTAACATTCCCTCTAAGCTTCCCTCCCTCCCTTCAGCCTTATTTTATGTCCCTTTGTCCTTGTGCACTTCCTTCTGTGAAATATGCTTCCCTCCTGTACCCTGTTTATCCCCCTAAGGTATTTAAGAGTCTTTATCATATCCCCGCTCTCCAAAATAGCTGTTTAGTTCCTTGAGTCTTTCCTCATAAGGCTTCTGGTGCAGCCCGTGTATCATTTTTGTTGCTCTTCTCTGGACTGCTTCCATTCTGTCTATATCCTTCCTGAGATGCAGTCTCCAGACTTGGGCACAGTAGTCCAGATGAGGCCTCACTAGTGAGCTAGGCAGTGGCATCACCACTTTGCTCCTCCTACTGGTTATGCCCCTTCCTATGCACCCCAGCATTCTGCTTGCTTTTCCCACTGTTTTTTCACATTGTTTGGCTGACTTCTGGTCATCAGATATGATAACCCCCAGATCTCTCTCTCCTGACTTGTGGTGACTAGAACCTGCCCCCCCCCCCACACTGTATTCCTCTCTTGGATTTCTGTGTCCCAGGTGCATTACCTTGCTTCTTAGAGTTGAAACCTAACTGCCATACCCTTGACCATACCAGCCAAAGCGCTTTAAAAAGCAGTCCAGATGCACAGACCCCAAAAGTTGAATAATGAACCAATATGTAGCATTAGCTGGCGCCAGCCGGAACGCTGTTGTCTGCAGTCATCACGCACGTGAGCTGGTCTCGTTCGGCTTGACCCGTCATTTTAAATGCTCAGTTTAATGTTTATGCACTAACGTGGTGTTTAAAGCGTATGTATTTATTTCCAGTCCAGTAAGTCGCCACCGACTCCGTGTGTCTGCTGTTTGTATAACGAGTTGTGACCACAATAAAATTTGAAGATCTGATGGCTGTGCTACATATTGGTTCATTATTCAACTTTTTGGGGTCTGTGCATTGGACTGCTTTTTTAAGCGCTTTGGCTGGTATATTCGATATCTCTGTTCCCGAATTGGCACCAGGTCAAAATACCTCACATATAGTGAAGTTGAGCACCTCGGAGTTTTGTTTTGTTTCGCAATACCCTTGACCATGCCTTAAGATGTCGTAGATCATTTCTCATTTTTTCTAGACTCTTCTGTGTGTCGACTCTGTTGCAGATCTTGGTGTCATTTGTGAACAGGCATACTTTCCCCTCCAGCCTTTCTGCAATGTCACTGATGAAGATATTGAATAGGACTGGGACCAGCACCGATCCCTGTGGCACAACGCTGATCACATCCCTCTCTTTGGATTTTATGCCATTTATTACCACCCTTTGGGTCCTGCCTTTTAGCCAATTTCCAACCCATTTTACCACTTTAGAACCCACACCAGATTTCCCAATTTGTTAAGCAGCCTTCTATGTGGAACGGTGTCGAAGGCCTTGCTGAAATCCAGGTAGGCTACATCCACAGCCCTACCCTGATCTACCACCCTGGTCACCCAGTTAAAGAAATCAATAAGAATAGTCTGACAGGACCCTCCCTCAGTGAATCCATGCTGTCTTACAGTAGGTCTTTTGCACAACTTGACTCCAGGAACTTCTCTACTCTCTCTTTAAGCAGGGACTCCATCAGCTTCCCCACCACCAATGTCAGGCTTGCAGATCTCTAATTGCCTGCCTCCTCCCTACTTCCACTCTTGTGTAGGGGGACCACCTCTGCTCTCCTCCAGTCCTCAGGTACCTCCCCTGTCTCTAGTGATTGGTTGAAAAGGGTCGTCAGTGGTTCTGCTAGGACTTCCCTGAGTTCCTTCAAAACTCTAGGGTGAATCCCGTCGGGCCCCATTTCCTTGTCTGTCTTTTCTTTCTCAAGTTCCTCTAAGACTCTATCCACCATAAATGGGCTGGTGTCCACCTCTTCCTCCTGTAAACCTTTCCTCGTCAGTCGTGGCCCCTCCCCTGCCTCTTCCTTGGTGAATACTGAGCAAAAATACTTGTTTAGTATCTCAGCCTTTTCAAGGTCATCCTCCACCCACCCACCCTCCTCCTCCTTCTTTAGCCTAACAATACCATTTCTGGTCTTCTTCCTCTCACTAATGTATCGGAAGAAGGTTTTGTCTCCCTTCTTAATAGCCTGTGCTACTCCTTCCTCTTTTTTGCCTTAGCCCCTCTAATGGCTTTCCCAGCTTCTCTCTGTTTCTCCAGATATTTCACTCTGTTTTCTTCTTTCTGTGTCTCTTTTTTATTTTTTATTCAGCTGTTTGGTGCCACTCACCTCCTCCCACCAACTGGCGATGGGAACACATAGGGATTTTACAGGTTTTTCTTCCCTACCCTCCCTAGGCCCTGGCACACAGTCATGCAAGTGTGTGGAGCCATGCTACACACCAGTGGCACCAGCTCAGCCTCTTCCACCTCCCAAAACTGATTGCCGCCCCCCTCTCCACCTATGCTACCTACTGGACCTCCACCTGGAGGTAACAGAACTACAGGGGGGCACCAACCCATTCTCACCACATTTGGGAGAGGAGAGCTGCCTATCAGCATGCTCTATCCTGCTCTGCCCTTCCCCCCATGCCAGCACCCCGATGACCCGAGGTCATTCCCGAACCCGGGTTGTCGGCGTAGCAAGAGGTGTGGCATCCAGCACCTCAACCCTCAGTGCCACTGGGCCAGCTTTTCTGTGTCTCTTTTTATTTCCTGAATGCCATCCTTTTTTCTTGCACTTTCTTGGCTACTGACTCAGAGAACCACAGTGGCTGCTTTTTTTTTTTGCTTTTGCTAAGCAGCTAGACATGTTGACTTGTTACTCCTGCTATGGATCTCTTGAGCCTATCCCACTGTTCTTCTTCCCCCCCCCTCCCCCTGTACCTTCTGCTGCCAGGGCAATTTTAAGCTGTTTCCCCATCTCCAAGAAGTTGGCCTACTGGAAATCTAGGACCTCAATCTTTGTATGGCTTTCTTCTGCCAACATGTTGATTTCAGACCACACTGTCCTGTGGTCAGTGGTTCTAAGGGGACTGCCCACCTCAACATCCATGATTCTGTCCCTGTTGGCCAGCACCAAATCCAGTATAGTCCACTCCCTGATGGGCTCAACCACAAGTTGCCTTAGGTTTGCCCCATTCATGGCAGTCATGAAGTCCCTGCTCAATGACGTACCCACAGTCTGTGTGATCCAATCCATATCCAGCATGATGAAGTCACCCATTAGTTGTACTTCCTCTTTGGCTACCATTTTGTGGTTGGCCTCCACTAACTTGATCTGTATCCTCCCCCTGCGTAGGAGGCCTGTAAATTACTCCAGCATGGATGGCGGTTTTATTCCCCTACTCCACAGTGACCCACAATGCCTCTGCTTCATCTCTTGGATCCCTGAGCCTCCGTTGGATTAATCCCCTCCTTCACATGCATAGCAACCTCTCCTCCCTTCCCCCCTTTCCTCCCTATCATTTCTAAAATGTGTATACCCTGGTATGGCTGCATTCCAGTCATGGTTCCCTGAGTACCATATTTCCATAATAGCCACAATGTTCAGGTTTGTGTCTGCAATCAGTGCCATTAGGTCTGGGATTTTGTTTCACTGACTGCAGGCATTTGTGCACATTACCTTCCACTCTGTGTACCCCCTTAATGTTCCTCATGTATTGGTCTTTGCCCTGCAATGCATTAGTTATATACCTTCTGTTCTCTCCTCTCTTGTATCCATGGAAGTTTTTCGGTTCAATATTATGCTTGTTATTGGGTCCTCCCTGTTTTCAGATGTGTCCTGTAAAGGGGAGGGCTATGATAATCCCCTTGACTATCTATGCCTCCCCCCTTGCCTAGTTTAAGTGATCACTAAGGATGCACTTAAACTTCTCAGAGAGGATACTTTTGCCCCCCTCCCCAGATAGATGCAGGCCATCTGGAGAATATAGTCTTTCATCCCTCCAGGGGAGGTTCCAGTCCCCTATGCAGCCATATCCCACCTCTCCGCACCATTTCTTCAGTCATTTGTTGAATTCAGTGATGCAGATACCCCATCCTTCCCGATGCCATGGACAGGTAGCATCTCTGAGAAGGTCACATAGTGTGCCACTTGCCCAGGACCCCTCCCCAGCTCCCTGAACCCATCCTACACACTTCCTACATCTACCCCCCCAGCCAAGTCATTAGTCCCTATGTGAATAATGACATCCAGCTCACCCCTCTTTGCTACCACCCTAGCAATCCTTAGGATTTGCTCACCCTCCCTCCGAATTGTGCCTCCAGGTAGGCAGATTACCTCCCTCTCACCGTTGCTACCTGACCCCAGCACTATCCCCAAAACAATGGAGTCCCCAAATAGGAATTGCTTCCTCCTCCTGTGTGTTCTCCTTTCATCTGTCCTCGGGGTTCCATCCTGGATGACCCCCCACCCCCCATGGTGTTCACTTCTGGGGATGCTGCGCAATCTCCATGCTCTGCCAGGATGGCATATGAGTTGTGAAGTGACACCAGCTGGGGAATGTGCCTCTGTCCCACCATCCTCACCCTCCCTGAACCCACCGTAGTCTATCCTTCCCTCCATTTTGGCAACCTCTGTGGGAGCGGTAGTGGACATGGTGGTCCCTGTATGGGGCAGAAGGTTGCCTGTATCCTCGCCAACGCTGCTCAGAGTCCAATTACCCCCTCCCTCAACACAGAGAGGTGCCTACATATGGGGCAGCACCGCAGTGTCTAGAAGGTCTTCCTGAACACTGCTGTCCCGCATCCATTGCAATGCACCACACCCATCATCTTCCTTCTCCTCTCCTTGCTCTAACTGCCCCTTACTGCCCTGTGCCTTCTGCCGCTCTTCCCTTCTATACTTCTTCCAGTTCCCCCCTTTTATTCTTTTTGTCTGTTCCTCCTACTATTCCCCCCTCACTCTTCATTCTTGTATGGCGGGAGAGAAACAAAAGACAAAGAGCAACTGCCCATAAGGGAGGAGGACATAAGAAAAAGGGCAACCACCTGAATGGGGGAACAAAAGAGAAAGGGCAACCACCTGAATGGGGGGGTAAACAAAAGACAAATGGCAACCACCCATATGGAGTAAAACAAAAGAAAAAGGGCAACTGCCTATGTGAGGGTGTTAAACACTGGGGGAGGCAGTATAGCACAGTGGTTTAAGGCTCTGAGCTGCAAATCTGGAGACCTGGGTTTGAATCCCACAGCCCCCACTTGCATATACTGTGTGACCCTAAGCAAGTCACTTAACTTCCCTGTGCTCCCAGGTTACACCTGTAAAAAAGCTTTCAGCTTAGTGTGTCTCACCTGGTTAAACGATGGAAAAAAAAAAAGAAAAAGGGCAACCACCCATATGGGGTGGAACAAAAGAAAATGGACAACTGCTTATATGGAGGGGTTAAAATAAAAGAAATAGGTATCTGCCCATATTGGGGGGGTGAAACAAAAGAAAAGGGCAACCGCCATATGGGAGGTTAAACAAAGGAAAAAGGGCAACTGCCCATATGGGGGCACTAAACAAATGAAAAAGGAAACTGGCTATATGGGGAAACAATAGAAAAAGGGCAACCATCCTTATGGGGTGGTGAAACAAAAGAAAAATGGCAACCACCTGTATGGGGGAGAAGAAGCAAAAGAAAAAGAGCAACTGCCCATAAGGGGGGAGGACATAGGAAAAAGGGCAACCAGCTGAATGGGAAGGGGACAAAAGAGAAAGGGCAACCACTCGAATGGGGGGGTAAACAAAAGACAAACAGCAACCACCCATATGGGGTAACACAAAAGAAAAAGAGCAACTGCCCATATGAGAGGGTTAAACAAAAGAAAAGGGACAACCACCAGTATGGGGGTAACAAAAGAAAAAGGGCAACTGCCAGTATGGGGGGACTAAAGAAAAGGGCAACTGCCTGTATGGGGGTGAAAGAAAAGAAAAGGGCAACCGCCATGTGGGGATTAAACAAAAGAAAAAGGGCAACCACCTGTATGGGGGGGTGAAACTAAAGAAAAAAGGCAACTACCATGTGGGGGTTAGACAAAAGAAAAAGGGCAACTGCTGGTATGGGGGGTGAAACAAAGGAAAAAGGGCAACTGCCATACGCAGCCTAAACAAAAGGAAAGGGCAACTGCCCGTATGGGTGGACAAAAGGAAATGAGCAACTGCTTTTGTAAGTGAACAAAATGAAATGGGCAACCGCATGCGGGGGGGGGGTGAAACAAATGAAAAAGGGCAACCGCCCATATATGGAGGTTAAAAAAGAAAAAGGGCAGCTGTAGGTGGTGGGGTGAAATAAAAGAAAAAGGGCAACTGCCTTTGTGAGTGAATAAAAGGAAATGGGAAACTGGATATAGGGGGTGCCCATATTGGGAGGTTTTAAAAAAAAAGGACAGCTATGGGTGTAAGGAGGGCACCAATGAATGACACACAACACAGCAGCACAGGTATCTAAAATAAACTTTATTATACAGAAAGACAACAAGTCATACAAAACAACAACAATGGGAGTGTGAGAAACAAAAGAAAAAGGGAAATGGCCCATATGAGGGGATTAAACAACAGAAAAAGGGCAACTGCCCATATGGAGGGGAACAAAAGTAAAAGGGCAACCACTGTGTGGGGATTAAACAAAAGAAAAAGGGCAACCACCTGTATGGTGGGTAAACAAAAGAAAAAGGCGACTGCCCATATGTGGGGCAGGGGGACAAAAGGAAAAGGGCAACTTCCCATATGGGGGGTAAACAAAAGATAAAGAATAACCATCTGTATGGGTGAGTTAAACAAAAGAAAAAGGTCAACTGCCTATATGGGGGAAACAAAAGAAAAAGGGCAAGTTCCCGTATGGTGGGGACAAAAGAAAAAGGGCAACCTCCCCTTAGAAAACAAAACCTAAGGGCACCCAACAATTACAAACCAAAAACAGGGTACCCACCCATTACAATAAAATAAACAAAGGGCACCCACCTGTTACAATAAAACACAAAAGGAGGAGATCCAAGAAAAACATCAATATTGAAGGATATTTGCATGATCTAGCTTACTCTCCACACTGGCAAGAGTTTTATCTTACCCATTCTGTTGAAAAAGCTCAGCAGGTGCTAAATAGCATTATAATAAATGCCCTTAACACCCATGCCCCAATCTCTAGTATCCGAATAAAAACAAATCATGTCGTTGGTTTACAGCTGACCTCAAAGCTGCACTACTGGAGAGAGACAAACTCTGGAAAATGGCAAGAAAAACCAAGAATGCAAGTGACTAGATGATCTTTAGGAAAGCCAGGAATAGATGCACCAAGAAAGTTAGGGATGCAAAGGCTGCCTTCTACTTGGCCGAGCTTGACTCCTCCTACCATAATCCTGTTAAGTTTTGGGGCACCATCAAGGGTATGGTGGGGCAGGACGCTAACACCCCCCTTCCAACTCAATTACACAACAGTTATGTCCCTATCACTGGCAAAATGGAAATTCTGGACGCCTTCAATAACCACTTCACAACGGCTGGCCTTGCCTTTGACACCTCTCCAGATAACCTGCTGAGGGAACAATTAAGCTCCCATTACACTGGTGATCAGAGAGTTGACTCTTCCTTCAGCTTCAAATCTATACTGTTGAAACAAGTAGAGGATCTATTATGGCAACTGGATACCAAAAAAAGCGCAGGGGCAGACTCTCTGGACCCCTACTTTCTAAAGATTGCATGCCATGTACTTGCAGTCCCCCTAACACACCTCTTTAACCTATCCCTAAACTCTGGCTCTATTCCCACACTGTGGAAGACAGCCCAAGTGGTTCCCCTTCTAAAATCAGGGGACCCTATGAATCTTAATAATTACAGGCCCATTTCCATTCTACCAGTGCTATCCAAGATGCTGGAGAAATTAGTGAGAAACCAGTTAAGGGAGTATCTTGACAATGCTAACCTCCTAAACCCATCTCAATCTGGATTCAGGGCCAAGCATAGCACTATCACTGCACTAGCCAAGGTCGCAAATGACTGGCAATCCGAGTTAGATAAAAAGAATAATGTCTGTGCAGTATTCCTGGACCTGAGCAAAGCATTCGATACTGTGGACCACGAGCTACTACTTTCATCCCTGCACTCCACTGGCCTAGATCCACCCTCCCTTAAGTGGTTCAGATGCTATCTCACCGGTAGGTCACAGCAGGTAAAAGCTGAAGGTGACCTATCCCCATTAAAACCACTGTCAAGAGGAGTCCCCCAAGGTTCTATTCTGGGTCCTATCCTTTTTGCCATTTATATAAATAACATTGATTCAACCCTTACCAATTCCTCTGTACACCTCTTTGCTGATGACACTGTTCTGTATGTCAGCAACCCTTCACTCAGCTAGCTGTCGTGAAATCCTACAAACAGAATTCTCCTTGCTACAATATCAGCTACTCAAAAAAGCTTCTGTTAAATGCAAAAGAAAACTAAAGCAATGATGTTCACAAATCAAAGCTCCACCAGCACATCCTCTTCAATCATTCTCCCCAGCTATGCACTATACTTGGAGAAAATCTGGAGTAGTAGAAAACTTCAAATACCTAGGTGTGTGGATTGACAACAGACTTGACTTCACTCATCATTTAGAAGAACTGTTAAAAGTTTCTCAAAGGCTTGGCCTTCTCTATAGATTAAAACCCTTCCTAAACAGAGATTCAAAGATGAGGCTAGTCCAGGCCATTTTCTATCAGTTGTTGACTATGCAGACTTCCTTTAGTCACTGCCCCATCTCCTACCTTCACAAGTTGGATACCTTATATCATAGAGCAATAAGGTTCATTACAGATCTGCCATCTAATACCCATCATTGCTCTCTTTATGCTGCAGTTGGGTGGGTTTCTCTTCACCTCAGAAGGAACAGAAATGCAGCACTATGGATTTACAGAACGTTGTCAAAAACTTCCAAACTATATCCTGGACTGCTTCACCCAGACCTCCTAGCTCCTATGCCCTAAGAAGCAACAACAACATCCTGCTCAAATTGCCCAAATTCAACACCAGGCTAGGAGGGCAGCAATCAGCTATTCTCTAGCTATAGCATGGAACACCCTACAAAAATCCCTAAAACTGTCCAATATCATTCCATTTGCATCCTTTAAACAGCATTGTACAGTCTTCTTCAAAGAGAAATGCAGTTGCTACCGCTAGAGCTAAGCATTGTCATCTTACAAATCTCCCTTCAAACCATATATGGCATATTCCTTCCAGACAGACACCCCATCTTACGCACCCAAGTAATACCTTCACCATCCTAGTATTACATTATGTTGAGTGTCTGCCATGGCTCACTGGGATATGTATATACTGTACATACTGTAAATATATAGCTAACTTTCCTGTAACCGATTTTTATCATGTGAATTTACTGTACATCACTGTGTTTATAAACGTTATTTTACCCTGTATGTATAACTGTCTTATATAAGTGTATGATGTATCTGTTGTGTATCAACTATTGAACCTTGACCTTATCAGGTGTATCTTGTAAATGAGCCTTGCTCAATGATGTTCGCCTGAATAAATAAAGATTTGATGATGATGATGATGATGAAAAGGTCACACACCTGTTAAACACAGAGGGCACCCACCCATAGAAAAAAAACAAATAAGGACACCTGCCAGTTACAAACAAAAGAAAACAAACAAAAAAAACAAGGCACATACTGTTAAAATAACATAAATTATAGTCTTTAGCCAAATCAAGGGGGCAGCAGGTGGTAGTGGTGCTGGCTGCTGCTGCTGCCGATGAATCTCTGGGGCAATCGCTGCTGCCAGCTCACCAACCCACTGGCCCAGCAGACAAAGCAGGCAAACCTGTCATCAGAGAAAGTCATCATGCCCTTCTCGAAGGATGGCATCCACGCTGTCCTGCAGCACCCTGGGCAGCTATGGAAAGAAATACACTGAACTCACCCAGCTATGCAGACAGGACAAGAAACACAGGGTGGCATAACATGAACAACAGATGTATAGCTTGCCAACACATGGGCCACCATGTCATACATAAGTCCAGGGAGTCAAACTGCTACAATGGAATGCAAAATATAGCATTTTTCTAGAAGAACAAAAACAACGTATAGAAACGAGCAACAGAGGGAAATGTTGCAAACAATTACAACACATGACAATAAACTATTCTGGCTCCTGGTAGCAATGGGAACAGGTAGTTAAGCTGATAATATAGCTGCTCATGTCGAACCATTAACATAGACAAATTATTACCGAAAGATTTTTTACAACTGCTCTGACTTCTGTAACACAGTAATAACGTTATAATTGCCCACCAATTCTTCAGTTATTTCACCAATAGAAAAAAGTGGAAGCTATACGCGTGATACATGGAAATAAAGCCCCTGGTCTGGACAAAATTCCACCATATGTGTATAAAGTAAAAATGGAATGGTGGAGTCATTTATTAACAATATTATTCAATAGAATGGTAGAAGATGATGTATTCCCCTCAGAGTGGAAAGGAAACAGAATTGTTCCTATTTATAACAAGCATTTGTCAATGCCGACTGTTGTCTTGCTGGCATTGGCATTAGTAGTGCAGAAGTTAGAGAGATGCATCATAGGAATGGCAGTGAAGTATTGAACTGATGCCAACCCCACCCCTCTGCAGAGACTGACAGGCACTGGGATCTCGCCTTTGGATCGTCGGCCATAGCGCTCACGCCATTTCAATTCACCCTACCCTGCAGACACTGACAAGGTTGTGGTGCGCCCTGGGGTCTCTGGCCCTACTTGTGCAGGGACCACTGGGTGATACCAGGGGTGGGGGTCCACAGGATATGGCAGCCTCGTGCCAGTCCACCAGAGGCTGCCATTCCCCTTCAAAACAAGCCAGAAATCTACATAATATCAGACCAGTGCCAGTGACACCCCAGCCCATACCTCTTCACCCAGGACTGGGGCCAGTGGAGAATGGGCTGTACTTGCCCTGGTATGAACTGGACAACCACCTCAGAGAGGCACATAGGCAGGTAATGACAGTCTGAAGTAGATGCCCTTCTGTGCCAGCTGCACTTGCTTCCTGGCAATGTGCAGGATCATGCAGTTGTCTGTCCCTTGCCTGCCCTCAGCCTACCGCAAGAGATGGGTCCTGTGACCATGATTTAGGCATGGAGTAAGCATACAACAATGGCTCTGGATGTTGTGGGGTGTCCCAAAGGTGCACATCCTGTGCATGGGGGGCCTCTGCAGCTGTCCACCCCCTTTGCAAGAGTGGAGCAGCTGCAAGCATTGTGTGGAGCATGCCCTTATTTCAAAGCATATTATATATAGAATAATGCATGGGGTGGCATGTGTAATTAGAATTTTACACACACCTGAGGTGTGGGATGCTACATAAACCCCGAGGGCAAAGCCCGAGGGTTTAGAAAAGCATCCCACACTGATTATTGCGAATGCACGTTAAGTTAAGAGTGTGCATTGTGCAGTTGCTATGCACCTCGTAAAACGGTCATTTTATGGAGCACTGTCACCAAATTTTCAACACAGGCATTTTAGGACTTCTGTTCATGAACAGTATCACTGTCATTTTTGTAATGTGTCCCGAACACTGATTTCGCACAGCAACTGCGCTATTCTGCGCCGGAAGTGCGAAAACACATTTCGGCCAGGATGTGAAAAATGACAGCTGCACAGTTCACAAGAAGGTGTGGTAAAATGCCAATGTTGAGAATCTGGCATGCAAATAGTGCAAATGCGCCAACATACGAGCATGCGTTGCGCAGTTGCAGCACATGCTCATAAAACAGTCACTTTATGGAGTATTGTCACCAAATTGTCAACACTGGCATTTTAGGATCTCTGCTCATGAACAGTATCACTGTCATTTTCTAAATGTGTCCGGAACACTGATTTCGCACCACAACCGCGCTACCCATCTTTTGGATGAGACGTTAAACCGAGGTCCCATCTGACTGATTGGTCGTAGTTCAAGTGGATGTTAAAGACCCCATGGCACTTATCGAAAAGAGTAGGGGAATTTTTTATTTAAGAAACATAACATCAAGCAGAGAAACAATTTTAGAAATAAATGAAAAAAACTAAAGAAATCTGTATAAATTGAATACAACAGTCATATACATTATACAGTAAGCAAAAACAGTGCAGAAAAGAAATAAACAGTCAATGGATCTCAAAATACTTAACAGCAGTAACTAATGGAAAAAATCTATATGGTTCTAAAAGGAAGCAAAACAGTGCAATGGGAGCTGTTTGTGCTCTAACTCCATAATGGCCAATAATGCATTTTCTATATGTTGTATAATAGTAAATGGACAGGTTGGAATTTGTTGTAAGACATATTGACATCTAGCTTCCACATATAATATTTACAGATAGCAAAAAGTACTCTGAGAGTACTAGGATGGAATTGTGTCTATGGAGCTGAGAAATCACCTAAAATTAAGACTTGATACGTGATTCTACTCAGAAAAGGCCATTTCCACTTATTGGCCAGTGTTTTCCAAAACAGATGAGCATCTGTACAATCAAAGAAAAAATGATCCATAGTTTCCTCTATCTGAACACAGGAAGGTTTAGGGCAATACCTATCCTGAGAGGATTTGTGTTTAAAATTTCCTCGTACTTGTAAGCTGTTGTGGCAACACAGCCAGGCAACATTCCACATGTGTAATGGGATCCTTTTTTCTCGAAGAATATCGAGAGCACAAGTCATTCGGGATAAATGACATTTAGGAAACTGTAGCACCGGTTTAGAAACATTTACAAAAGCAACAAAAAGTTGTTTTCTGGTGAGCGTCAAAATAGATGCTTTACTAAATTTCCAAACCCTCAGCTTACGAAACCCATCTACGGCATAAGATGGAAAACTAGAAACATGGAAAGGGATAGGAGGGAGTACATCCCAAGCATTTATGATAGGATCCACAGCTTTGTTGACCTATGTATCGCAAATATGAGATAAGTATCTAAAGCTCTGAAAAAGGTGGAAAGGAAAAAAAGAAAGAAAAAAAGCAATCGGATGTATCATACCAAGCCCCCCCTGTTGTACCGGTAAATAAGTTACATCACGTTTAACTGGATTAAGGTGGCTGCCCCAAACCATCTGAAAAAATACACTAAATATTCTGGTTTCTAGGTGTTTGGGAGGGGCATGTACATGACTAAGGAATAAAAAAATTGGAATAAAATTTTTTTTAACCACTAATACCCTCTTCCTCTTACCCAATCTCCAAGCTTTCCAAAGGCGAACCTTACATTCCCCAAGCAAAAGGTGTTTTTCCCAGTTATAGGTAGCTCCGTCCACAACATTGAACCATATTCCTAAAATTCGTTGAGGAGAAGTACAAATTCTAATACCACCCACTCCCGGCACAACGGCAGACTCAGGATCCAAAGGAATGGAGACACTTTTCTGTAAATTAATAGTGCCCCCTGAAATTGAAGAGAAAGTCTGAAATATCTGAACCGCTCTGTCACCGGAGTCTTGATTTAGGGTAAATAAGACGACATCGTCGTGATATGCAGAAATCTTTACAGGATTAAATCAGGGTGGGTGTTAAACCAATAATTCTAGAATCCCATCTAATCTAGTCGCAACAATGGGATCCAATGCAAAAGTATACAACAACGGACTAAACGGACAACCTTGACGAAACCCAACCTTCTGGAGGAGAGTTTTACCCTGGAACCCATTAACTATTGGAACAAAATATGCTAGGGAAAATATGCGGGTGAGCCAATGCAAAAAAATCGTAGTGATACCATAAAGTGTCATGACCTGAAGTAAATAAGAGTGTTGTACAGAGTCAAAGGCTTTTGTTTGGTCTAGTGAAAGGACAAAACCCGAAATTCTATTATGTCGTTGAGCCTCAAAAAATCTCACGTAAGAGAAATATATTAGTCTGAATAGAGCGTCCCGGTACAGCGCATGATTGGGCTGGATCTATGAGGTCAGGAGCAACCCGACAAAGGTGAGAACTGAGTATTCGAGATAGTATTTTGAAGTCTGTGTTTAGAAGATGAAGGGGTCTGCAATTGTGAGAGTGGGCATCTCCTTTTTTATAGAGAAATTTTAAAAAAGACATACCAAAATCAGGAATCTTATCTGAGGTATGTAAGATATAATTATAAACTTGGGTCAGTACTTCTAATAAATTATCCCGCAATGTTTTGTAGAACTCATGTGTGAGACCATCAGGACCGGAGCCACCTTCAGCCTGAGGTGGATATAGCACAAGCAACTTCGTTTTGAGTTATAGGGCAATAAGGTCCGGAACTTGGTGTACAGAAAGTTGTGGGGTCGGGGCTGAGAAAACAGTGGATAAATCAGGTGATGTGAGGGGTAATGTACAAAATTGTGTTTGTAAATGAGAATGGACAACAGAGAGCATACCAGGGATATTGTGGAAAACATTACCATGTAGATCCAAAAGACAATGCATAACAGTAGATTGAAGTCTGTCTTTGTAGGCCAAAAATGGGTTTGTAGAAGGGGAAACTGAAGTACCCACCCGCATAAAAAAATCTAGAGTCCGGGTACTGTCATATTGGTGGGCAAACATACATCGTTTAATATTGGCAATTTGAGAGATTTGAGAGGAATAATCGACAGGAGACGAAACAGAAAGGGACATCAATTTATATAATTGATTTAGATAATGTAAATATGTAAGGTACTCATCCCTGACCATCCGTTTCCCCAGAGTTTGAAAAAAGGAACGAATATCCAATTTCGTATCTTTCCACCAGGCCCAGATGGAATCATAACAGCAGAGAACTGAATTTGGGCTTGAAAGAGAGTACAAACCTGTGCCTGTACAGAAAGGGGAGAAAACAAAGAATTATTCAACTTCCACTGAGGAAAAGTCGAAATAAAGGACATTGAGGCAGTATCTAGAAGAAAAATACCCATTAATAAACAATGGTCACAAATTGCAGTGGGACATAAAGAAACTCGACTGGGAATGCAATATCAAGAGACAAAAAAATAATCAATCCGAATGTGATACAGTGATCTGTGATATGTGTATCCAGCAGCAGAGTGCAGTAAACGATATGCATCCGATAGCCCCGCATCCTTAATTAGGGTTGACAAAGCAAGGGAATCACAATATATCTTTTTCCCCGTAGCCATTCTATATGCAACATCAATAGAACAGTTAAAGTCCCCTCCCCAAATAACATGTTTCCGAGTACATAAACATGGTTTAATAAGATCAAATAAAGAAATACGAGCAGCTTTAGTTTGTGGGCCATAAACCACAATTATACGAAAAGGTAGGGCGTGAATAGAACAGTCCAGGATAAGTGCCCTACCAGGAAAAACATCCACAATGCGGGACACGGAAAAATTTGGGGAGAAAACCAAAATAGCCACACCATCAGCAGAATCGCTCCCAAAAGTCCAATAGGAGGGGCCTTAAATCCACCCCCGCTTAAGCTGTTGAATCTCAAATAGGGTAGTTATACAAGTTTCCTGTAGTAAGAGTATATCTAAAGGGAGGAAAGCAGCAAAATGGAAGAAAACCATCCGTCTCTTGTAGCTTCTCAAGCTACAAACATTAAAGGAGGCTATTTGGATAGTAGCCAGGACAGTATATTATTCAACCACTCCCATCTGTAACAGTCATATTTTTGCATTTCTTACTCCCTTTTTTTGTTTTAGCGAGTTTTTTCCGAGAAACATCAGGAGGTTTGGAAACAGTGAGGTCCATGTCCGATGGTAGGACAGAGGCATCGGAATCACCATCGGTGTCATCCCTGTCACCCTTCAGACATTCAAAAGGATTGGAGAGGGGAAGGTCAGGGGTTTTCAAGGTTTTACATGCAGTAGCCCTAGTGACTCACCTGCCCAGTTGAAACCCCTCAGAATCCACAATGGGAGTATTAGGAGTTGAAAGGGGGGTAGGAGGAGGGATAGAGTCTACATACAGCTCAGCAAGGGGAGGAGTCTCCATCTCTGAAGAAGGGTCTAATACCACCTGTGGATCAATTAGTGCTGATGAGGGAAAACGGGGGGCAAGACTTTGTGGGGTGGGATACAGGGACTGAGGAAGCAAAACGGTCTTGGGCCTTGTCCTGAGCCTTCTGGACAAGAATTTCAGAATTCCACCCCTCAGTACGGTTCTTACTAGCCCAGGGACATTGGTGGTATGCATGACCTGTTTCATTGCATAAATTGCATTGAAAAACATTATTGCAGGAAACACTAGGATGTCCGTACCCCCCACATAAGCTAAATTTTAACAGGTCACAAGTACTGCTTAAATGTGTGTGTGAGCTCCGCATTTATAGCAGGCTCTTGGCTGTCCTCCGTAAAAACAGACACCCCTATCCTTACCTAAGAAAAAGCTATTAGGTAAGTGTATAACTTCAGAGTTTACCTGAAAAAGCTTTACTCTAAACCTCCAACCCCCCGTCCAGAGCCCTTCGTCATCTAAAATGGCTTCGGGGGGGGGACAGAACATTACATCGATTCTGCAACCAATGGTAGATGTCACTTATGCTGACACCCTCATTCCTGAACATAATAGTAACAGTGCGTACTGTTGGTTTAGTAAGGGGAATAACATAAAAGAAGTCGAGAGAGGGGTAGTTTTCAGTGTAGCATATTTATGCCAAAACCTATCCAAACTAGCTGTAGTTTTAAAACGGACATCAAAGGTCTCCTCCCTAGATATATGAATCAAGGCATAGATGTCCGAAGCCTGAAAATGCATGGCAACTTTTAAGAGAGTCCGAGCCACATAATAACGTTCAGGAAACTCAAAAAGACCACCCTTATAGCGTAGACGGACTGCATTGCATCTAGGTGCCTGTTCAAGTTTATTTTTAAATAAATCTGAGAGGACAGGCCCTCTGCCAGAAGCAGATGGTTGATCTGAGGGAGGGGGTTGTGAGGTAGCGCTCATAGTCGAAGTTCCCTCCCCAGGAGTATCCAAAAGAGTTGGAGGAGGCTGAATAGATTCCAAAAGGAGGGAAGTCGAACCATGGGGAATACTAGGGGACTGGCTAGATGTAAGAGTAGGCTGGAGAGGGTGGGGGTCCTCTGGTACCTGCAATAAAGTAATAAGGGGTAAATCTTTATCCAAGGGTTCCTTATGAGAACCAGTGTTACTAATGGTAGAAACATTATTCCCAGAATCCATAATGTCCCCCCAAGTAGCCCCAGAAACAGTATTTGAAACAGAAACATCACTGTCCTTGTTAGCACAATTGTCAGTCAAGTGAGGTACCTCGGTGGAGCTCAGGAGCGGTGCAGGCCTGGTAGGGGAGAAAAGCACCCCATGTTTTTCAGCGTCCCAAGAGGGATCCGGAGTCCAGGTTCCCGAGGTGGATTGTGTCCATCCCGCGCGGTGTAGAGCAGCAGAAGTGGTCCAGGTAGGGTCTGAAATGTCTACAGAAGTCCGTAAGCCAAAACGGGAGCGAATTATATCAGCAGCGGAGGTAGTAGACCTAATAGTCTTAAGAAGGACTGAAGAACGTAGCGGATCCAAATTTAGTAACGCTGATGCCTCCGAATGCGACTCTCCAGTCGCGTCGACTCTCTGGACAGGTAAACCGGAAAGAGCAGGGGGAGAAGCCAGTGATACATTCTGTGCAGCCGTATCATCGCGTTCCATAGTGGAAACCGGCGAACTCAGTGAGGAAACATTGCGAGGCTCCAGAGGTCCCTTGGAAGCAAATCCAGAAAGCTGTGGTAAATGAAACGTAGAATCCATTTCTACAGGCATAGAGCGAGTCGATTCTCCGGGCAAGAGTGAAGCAGCAGCTGCTGCTGCCAGCAGCTGAGCACCAGAAGAGAGATCCTCACTGCAGCAGGACTGAGCAGGAACTGAAACATCCATCGTGGTGACCAGAGTTCCCCCTACTGACAAGAGTAGGGGAATTTCCCCAGTGTCCTGGCCAAATTTCCCTCATTCACTAAAACTACCACCAACAGCTTAATCTGGTTCAAGGCCAGTTGGCTTTCATCTGTATCTCCCTCCCCCGGGTCGTGCCTGAAAATAGGCAGGACTTGTCTAGTGCACTTACCCGGTCAACAAAAACTAAATAAATAAATAAATAAATTCTACGCCGGAAGTGCGAAAACACATTTCGGCCAGGATGTGAAAAATGACAGCTGCACGGTTCACAAGAAGGTGTGGTAAAATGCCAGTGTTGAGAATGTGGCTTGAAAATATTGCGAATTCACTAACTTACGAGCGTGCATTGCGCAGTTGCTACGCACACTCATAAAACAGTCATGTGTTGAATTTTTCCCACCAAATTTGCAACATAGGGTTTTTGAGAGCCCCCCTCATGAACAGTGGCACTGTCATCTCCTTACGCGGTCCTGAAAGGTGATTCCGTGCAGTGACTGCAAAATCACCTTTCGGGACTGAATAATGCCATGACAGTGCAAGAATTCATGAGAAGGGGTCCCAAAAACCCCATGTTGAAAATTTGGGGCCAAAATTCGCAAAAATGCCTGAGATATGTACTAAAGTTGAAAAAACCCTATCTATCCCATTATACAGCTTACCGGCATTTCCTCAGTTCGCGGTCGGCTTTGAAGAGTGCAGACGTGTTCCCGGTCCACCGATGATCATCGCCGAGCTCCAGAGGTAAGTATGGGGTATGGGGGTGTGGGAGGCAGGGTGCACAGTGGGTGGGTGCGGGTGGGGGCAGGGGGGCAGGAGACTACGAGGGACCGTTTTCCTTTACAGGTAGTAAAAGGAAAAGAAACATTAATGAGACTGTTTTTTTTTTCCAGGGATTTTGGCATGCTGGGTGGGCCCCCAGCATGCCACCTAACTTTTTTGGGGAGGGTCTGTAGCCAACGGGGGATTGGGCACCCTCGTCGGCAAACAACATGGGTGGGCCAAATTTATGCAGATGGGGATTGGGCACCCCCTTCGACACACAAAGAAGGAGGGATTGCAGAGCTGAGGGGGATTGGGTACCCTCCTCGGCATTAAACAATTGGGGGTTATTTCTGCCGGCGGGGAGTGGGCTCCCCGTCGGCACTCTAGGAAAGGGGCGGGGTAACAGCAGGGGGATTGGCACACCTCGGAATTACACAATTGGGGCGCTTTATGCCGGCGAGTGGGCTCCCGTCGGCACATTGAGGGGCAGGGGCAGCCAACAGGGGACTGGGCACCCACGGTCGGCAGTTCTATGGCGTCCTCCACCATGCACATAATGGTGGCAAGCACGGCAGAGAGGGACCGCTGCATCTGACGAGCTTTGCTCGGATTGCAGCGGACCTGTTCTTAGATGTGCTCGCCACATTAGTATGCATGGTGTGGCACCAGCATGCAGGCTGATTGGGGAATGAGTGACGCACCTACTGATGCGTGCCCTGCATTCACCCAACAGCGACCGTGCCTCCAAATCTGCACTACCGCAAGATGTTGGCCTGCGCAGGCGCGGCAAGCCAACATAAAAAGGGCAGTTGTAATCTTCCAGAGAACTGCAGGCCGATAAGTTTAATTGATTGTCTTGGAAAGATCTTTACAAGACTAATCCTTAATAGGCTGAATTCATGGATAGAAGCAGATAACATAATAAATATGTTCCAAGCAGGTTTTCATAGAGCACATTCAACTACTGATCAATGCTTCATTTGACATATAATTGCAAATGTTATGTTAGGCAGCACCTCCCACTTCATATGGCATGTATTGATTTTAAAGGTGCCTTTGATCCAGGCCTTTATTGGGACTAAATTATCACAAATCTCTATAGATAAAAATATTCTTCATGTAATTATAAACCTATATGCAAATAATTGGACAAAAGTTAGTTATGTGTGGTTCATAGCTCAGTGCTTGTGCTACGTACTGTAACTGGATAATGAACGTTTGTGCTTGGATACAGAGGCCAGGTAGGTAAGTAGGACAATGCTCGTTAGATATTTAACAGTTTGAACTGATCAGTGCTTAGGTACTTTGAACATAGTTAAACAGTTAGCGATTATAGTATAAGTGAGCTGGATAGTCTTATGCAAGTGCTTAGATGCTTGAGCTGATGAGTAACGTGTTATGACTAGGTACTGATTTGGCCTTACTCTGTATCCCACTGTAAAGAATGCTTAGTCCAGTAGTATAAGACCCACCCCCTGGGTGGGATAAGAGTGCCAGAGAAGGAGGAGGTGTCAGGGGAGGATGGAGGGTGAGTGTGACTCGCTCTAAGCAGAGTGGAGGTAGCCTGCTCATTTAAAAAGGATGTGGGGGAGGAGCTCTTCCTCTACATAACTTCAGGTGATAGCCTTTCATTTATGTGTGGTTCATAGCTCAGTGCTTGTGCTATGTACTGTAATTGGATAATGAAGGTTTGTGCTTGGATACAGAGGCCAGGTAGGTAAGTAGAACATTGCACGTCAGATATGTAGCAGTTTGAATTGATCAGTGCTTAGGTACTTTGAACATAGTTATACAGTCAGCGATTATAGTACAAGTGAGCTGGATAGTCTTATGCAAAGTGCTTGGATGCTTGAGCTGATGAGTAACGTGTTATGACTTGGTATTGGTTTGGCCTTACTCTGTATCCCACTGTAAAGAATGCTTAGTCCAGTAGTATGAGACCCCACAAAAGAACAATAAAATCAAACGATTATCTCCTCCAACTCTGGAGAGTATGACCAGTAGCACGCAGGAGAGGAAAAAAACCCTTTTGGGGACACCTCTGAGGACCCATGGCTACTGACCCACCTGTCCTTCTGGGCATACTAAGGGAGAATAATCCTAATTAACAATATTAAGCTAATTGAGTTCCAAAATTTAAAATTTTGATCCAGTGAAGCGAAGCTGAATAAGTACAGAATATTCCAGTTGGTGAATGTAGCAGCATCCTTCTAGAAAATCCAAGTTCGAGAATTCATGCCCAGAGCAGAATGGTGGTAGACTGGAATCCGTGGTCGATAATGATAATTCGTAGTGTCGAAGTTAAATTGGTGAATGTTCCGGCAGGTGAGGATGACTTCTGCAAGGAGAACCAGTAACTTAAAGGCTGTGTCCATGTCTAGGGTAGGAGGAAGGTAGTTCATATTCCTCTTGGCAAGCTTTGGAAATGAAGGCCTTGGTGATGAAGCACAGGAACCAGCGCATGCTGCATGATCTGGAGAGGGCAGAGCAGTAGGGACCTCCGATCTGGAGTGGGGAAGCAGGTAAGTGAATTAGGTATAGACCTTAGTGCGAATAGGTAGACATGAGTTAGATGTACCTCCAGATCCCGAGGGGCGAAGTAGGTTGTAGAATAGGTGAGTCAGCCTTGATGAACCTCTAGGCTCTGTAAGGGCGAGAAGCAGGTAATATGATCAAATAGTGTAAATAAGTGGAGACCTGAATGTAGGTCAGTAGTAGTAGTAATTAATCTGTATGATACAGATGTAGTAGCAGAGGAGTAGTATTGCATAGATTATGGAAGACATACAGCGAGGAGCATGAGGAAATGGTAATAGCATAGGAATCGAAGAGCTTCATCTGGTGATCCAAACAGTTGCATAACAATGTAAATATCCACGTTTCGAAAGCCAGAATGGTACAGTAGCTTGAACTGACTTAGTGAGAATAGTCTGACGAGTTCTGAATAGTCAAGCTTATGAGTCATAAATGGTGATAACTGAAGAAGCTGAGTCGAATGAAGTAGCATTGTCATAGGGTCCAAGCCTCAGGGCATAAACCATGAGATTGACAGTCTTCAGGATAAGCTCATCTAAGTGTCCCGGTAGGAGTGTAGTAGTAGTAATTCATAGGACTGAAGCGGCATGGCAGAAGCATTCAGAGAATAGATGACGTATGGCTAAACAATCCTAGATGTGAGTCCATAGTAGAAAGGAGCTCCTAAGGCTGGCAGACATGGTGGCAGGCAGGCGTATAGTAGGATGTGCGAATCTCCAGGCCCCGAAGCTGGGCAAGGCAGGTGTAGAGTAGAAGTAGTTGAACCCCCAGGCCTGATGGGAGAAGCAGGTCATAAAAGCAGATGATTATGGTGTAGTAATATAAGATCAAGGGACCTCCGGGCCCATAAGGGCGCAGGTCTTCAAGTGCGACGCAGTGAACCTCAGGCCCCACGGGGCGAGGCAGGTTGTAGAGTAAAGGCAGCTTGAAATACGGCTTTAGCGGTAGGAGGCGGTTAGGTGCAGCCAGGCTTGTGATTCCGAGGCTGGGCATAAGGGCCGGTGGCAGTCGCTGGCCATGGATATCTTGTGGTAATGGAGGACAAGTGAAGGGGAGGGAGGAGGTGAGGCCTTACAGTACCAACATCCACCTGTGGCAAGTTTGGGCAGTGCCTAGGTAGCGCAGAGGATAAAAAACAGTACAAGATACAACAGTAAAGTAGGTAGTAGTAAGTAAGTGCATACATTCATAAAACCTATACATAATTATAATTTAAGATAACGATAGGTGAGTTTGAGGAGAGGGTTGGATTTAGGGAGAGAGAACAAAGGAGGGTAGTATGGAAACCAGTAGCAGGGGCGGGGGAGTAGGGGCAGGAAGATTCAGGGATCAGGTAGTATCAAAGCAGGTGCATGAATCTGAAATGGCCAGGTGTAGTCTCAGCCCACGCTTGAAGAGGGATGCGAGGGTGCTTGCCTGAGGTCCAGAGGGAGCTGGTTCCATAACATAGGGCTGCGTGTTGGAAGGACCCGCCTTGGCTGTGGTGCGCACAGGAATTTCTAGCAGGTCTTTAGTCAGCAGATCTGAGCGCGCGGTTTGGAATCGCAGGAAGAAGGCGCTTGCCAGTGCAGCAGGCTGACTTTGTCTCAGTATAGAATCATTTAGGCAGGCCAGGAAGTAGCTCCTGATGGCGAGGGGAGAGCCACCCAAGGTCCTCATATAGCTGGCAGTGATGAAGAAGTCGTGGGGATTGTGAGGGTGTATTGGCATATGTTATTGTATGTAACATCCCATTTGTGCAAGCGCAGATTTGTGGGCAGAGGTAAGTATAGGCGCAGTAGGTGGCGTTGGTAGCAGAATCCCCCTGGCTATGGTAAGTTTAGCGGAGGAGGTAAGCATATAGCTAGTTCTGTAGGCTGCCCCTAACTTGCAGTTTACGTTTTTGCAAGTGGCTTGGATATGAAGGTTTAAGTCAAGCGATTGATCTAGTAGGATGCCCAAGTAACGAAAGGAGGCAACTATCTGCAGAGGATTTCCATTTAAATCAAGGATGCTCAGGGGAGTGGAACACCTTCGGATCTTTTGAGTGGTGCCAAGTAGCATGGCATTGGTTTTGGAGGAATTCAGAATGAGGCGGTGGGAGTCTAACCAATTCTGGACACTGGAGTAGGCTCTAATAAGCGAGGTGTTAATTTGCTCTACATTGGGTGAGCTTGGCATAGATAACTAAGTGCGTCTGCGATAGGAGAGGCGAGGAACAGGCAGGTATTTCGTCTGGGAGGTTATTGATGAATAGAGTGACTAGAAGAGACCCAGAATGGAGCCTTGGCACTCAATGTCCGTTACCACAGTGGAGGAGATGGCTGAGTTGAATTTAACAGCCTGGGACCTGTTGGTCAGGTAGCTCCTGAACCATTCAAGTACAGGGGAGAGCAGCCCTATTTTCCTTAGGGAGGATAGGAGCAGGGGTGGTCAACTAGGTCAAATGCCTTGGTTAGGTCTATAAAGACAGCCCTGTGAGCTTTCCTTGATCCATACCAGTGAGGATGTCGGTGGTGATTTTGGCTAGAGCCGTCGCAGTACTGTGGTTTTTTCTGAACCCATGTTGTGCATCATTGAGCTGCTTGGTAGTTTCGAGGAATTCCTGGATCTGTATGGCAACCAGTTTTTCAAGGATTTTGCTGAGTGGGGATAGTATTGCAATAGGCCTGTAATTAGAGATATCTTTTTTGTTCCCTTTTTTGAAGATAGGGGAGATCCTGGCCATTTTCCATAGTTCTGGGACTGCACCACTGGTGAGGGACAAGGTGAAAATTCTTGCTAGTGGTTTAGAGATAAAGTGCGCAGCTAGTTTTAAAAGGCGAGGTTCAAGTTGGTCAGAGCCAGGACTGGTGTATTCCGATAATTTTTTTAGATGGTTCAGAACCTGAGAGCTGGTAATAGCTTTGAAAGAGGAGGTGTGATATAGGTTTTGAGTCACTTGCGAAGGTGGCAGAGTCAGTAAGAGGCACAGTGTCAGCAGTGGAGGCAGCTGGTGGCAGAGCGCTGGTATAGGGGGAGAGGTCAGAGAACATGCTATTGAAAGCGTTTGCTATGGTGATGGGGTTATTGCAATGGGAGCCACCTATTTCCATGTCAGATGGTGTAACTGATTGAGGTGTCCCCAGGAATGTTTTTATGTGGCCCCAAAATTTATGGGAGTCATGGGCTGAGTTCTTTAGCAGGTTCTGATAGTACGTCTTTTGCCAGCCTTATGTTCTTCCTGCAAGAATTTCTTCTTGCCTGTAGTTTCATGAGTCCCTAGTCAATTGAGAGCTTTTGTAGGTTTTCCAGAGCTTGTCCCTGTATCTTAGTTGTTTTAGAAGATCTTTATGTAGCCATCTAGTTTGTTTTCCCCTGACTCTACGCGTGGTTTTTGGAGCATGCTTGTTTTGTACAGGGAGAAAATGCTGTAGAAATGTGTTCAGGGCAGCCTCTACATTCCCCACACGGTATATATCCGACCAGTCAATGCTTGAGATGTCCCGGAGGAAGGAGTCTGTGTCCATGTTTGCAAAATTTGTAAAGGTGACCTGCCGAGGTGGGGGGGTGGCTGCCCTGCATGCCACTGGCAGTAGATAGGGGAGTGATCAGTGATGGTATCTGCCAAGATCCCAGAGCAAGTCATATGTTCAGGTCTGTTTGTCAGGATCCAGTCAATAAGCATACCAGACTGTGGTCCAGACAGTCTAGTGTTTTCCGTGATTTGTTGATGAAAATTTAGGCCTTGCACTAGTGAAGCCAGGGAATTGTGAGAAGGACCTAGCCAGTTCAGGTTGACATCACCAAGGATGATAGCTTCATTTTTGTTGATGCATTTTAGGGTGAGCTGGAGTGCTTCCTGGAGTCCGTTTACTCCCCAGAGGGAGGGTTATAAATACAGATTATGTGAAGTTTTTTAGACCCAAGAGACAGAAGCGCGTGCATTGATTCGCTCGTGGTTTGGGGGTTTGAGTCATTGATGATACTAACGTCCAGGTAAGATTTGTGGTAGAGGGCAACTCCTCCACCCCTCTTTGACCCCGGTCTGTCCCTCCGAATAAGTGAGTAGCCAGGCATGGTGCACAAGGTATCAGGGGTTCCAGGTTTCAGCAATATAGTCTAAGGCAGACTTATGCAAGCAGTGAAAAGAGCTGTAGACTGATGTATCCTGAAGATCGAGGATGGTAATGATTGCAGTGAAGAGACATGGGCGAATGAGTTGGCAACTTGACCGGAGGTAATAAGCATCCTGAAACTGAAGTAGATCAATGTCTTGGGTGTGAGTTAAACTAAGGAAGGCAGTATGGAACAGAGCTCAGCAGGGAGTTCTGGCAGAGACAGTAGTAGTAACTCCGAAGGAGTTGAAGTAGCATGGCAAGAAGCATCCAAAATAATTGAGGTGAATATCTTGATGTAATCCAGAAATAATCCAGTGGAAGGAAAAAGTTTTATGATGCATGATTTGGAGAGGTAGGTCTGAATAAATGAAGCTAGACCCCATGAAGGCTAGCATGTGTGGCTGCACCACACGTAGGTCAGCTGGAAAGTGAGGTAGTAGTTATAAGTCCAAAAGAAGCAAAGCAACATGGAAGGCATACAGGGGCATTGATGTAACTCCTAAACATAGTCCGCTAGTAATCCTTAATGGAGCAGATGGAATGGAGAAGTGTGAACAGGCAAGGTGAAAGTTGGAGTATCCAGAACTTCGATAGGTATAACTGATGACAAGACATCCTGGAGTGTCCAATCAGATGGATAAGCTACTGTCCGCAGGAGGGATCCGGAGCAGGGTGCTGAACACAATAATGGGGTGCATGGCTGAAATTCAGGGCAGGAGTCCAGAGGCCGAAGGCAAGGAAGCAGCTAGGCCAGTACGTGGGTATGATGTGGCAGCTAAGCCCCACGAAGGCTAGCATGCCCAGATGGACCACACGTAGGTCAGCCGTTAAGTGAGGAGAGAGGCAGCTAACCCCACGAAAGCTTGCAGGCCGCAGACCCCCATGTAGGGAATTAAGGAACAGAAAGTGTGCCGGGCAAGACCCCCTATGTGGCCGGAGGTACAGCCAGACCCCACGTAGGTAGGCGGAGGAAGAGCAAGTCAAGCTAAACCCCATGTAGGCTAGCATGACGAGGAGCTGCCATGGAGGGCTGCCCAGCTGGCAGATAGCCAGGCTGAAGCTGAATGGCAGTTAGTTGAGTATGTAGAGTATGTAGCAGGTAAACAATGCCGCAGCCACTGAGCACTTAAGTATCGAACAATGACATGGCCACCTAAAGAGGGCCTCATAAGTCAGTGAAAAGGAAGGAAGTATCACAGTAATAATGTAACATGGTCAGCAATGTTTCTGAGAACTGGAAGGCCAAGGAATAGTGCTAAGGATAAACCCAATAACTACGTAACAGGAATATAGTGTCATCCATTGAGCAACCAGAAGCTTGACATAACAAGGAGGGAGGCGTTGCTCAGAAGCGCTCCAAGTGGACTTTAGAAAAAGGTTTGCAAGGGATAGCAAACTGCGTCGCTGCACCGGCTTCAGGTTACATACAGTAGGAACTTTGAGCCTGGTATGGCAGGGCGATTTAGAAGCCTGAGTATAGCAATGTGCAGCTGACATAGCAACTGAACCAATTTGGGAGGCAGGAGAATTGTGAGCTACACTATGAATGTAGTAAGTTACAGTAATTGTAAGGTAACACAAACAAACAATTCGACAGGTGTGGGTAGCATGTAGCTAGTGTTGTTTGAATAAAACGTCCAGTAATGAAAACATAGCCGTAACCCATACTTTAAGCACAACGACTCGTAGAATAAGTGATAAGGTGTTGAGTGGTCATACATACTGAGAAACTGGGATCCAAACAAATGCCTGCACTTGAGTGCGTAATGAAATGGAATAGCGAGTGTTCTGCCGCAGGTGGCTGAATGAGCCTAGAGGTCCGAAGGCGATGCAACCACAAGATGCGGGTAACGCAGGTCTGCAGCTAAGGAGGAAATGAGTCCAAAACTGGGTGGCGGTATGAGCCACATGGAGGTGAAGCAGCGTGGTGCAGGAGAGGTTGTCCGAAGCAGAAGGGCATACAATACCTGGTGGCTGCACTACAGCGGCTGCTAGAAAAGGAAACAAAGTATGGCAAATAAGAGACGAGCAAAGGAGAAGCAAGGGTACAGTGGGCGAGAAAGGAAAGGTGAGATCCCCAAAAGGAATGGAACAAAACACATGCACAGCAACCACAGAGGAGCGGGGGGCGCAAATAAACAAGCAAAAAAGAGGCACACTGGGCAGGGAAGCACAAGAAGGAAATGGCCGAGCACAAGCAGCGCCATGAGTGAGTGTGACTCGCTCTAAGCAGAGCGGATGTAGCCTGCTCGTTTAAAAAGGATGTGGGGGAGGAGCTCTTCCCCCACATAACTTCAGGTGATAGCCTTTCATATATGATTGTGAAGTACTCAGTTAAGCATGAGGCTTAATGTTTAGCTGCTGCCCCATTAAGAACACTCAAAGCACTGTTGTTGATACAGAATGTTGCACTGTCTGGTAGTGCCATATGATTTCAGAGGCAATTTGGGAAACCCCCTCAGTCTGAGGCATAGCCTTGTGGTGTGTAGAGGTCTTCTGTGATGAATAAAGATTTTTCTACATTTATTTTATGCGTCTGACTCAGTCATTTGCATGGTCCAGCAAGACAGTGCTGCTGGGACAATGAAAGATGGGCATAGTATACCTGAATAGAATATAAGGGTCCTAGTGGCAGACCAACACCAAAATGCCACATATGGTAAAGAATGAAGGCCCTTCTCCTGCCCTGGACCCATTTTGATGGTCTGCACCAACTCCCTACCACTAAGTGCATCACTGGGTATCCAGTCATCTACCCCAGTCCAGCACCTTGAAGCTCTGGACCCCACCTGCACCACAGCCCTGGGTGCAGAAACAAAAATAAAAAATGTCCTCTGCTTTTACTTGCAATTCTGCACTACTAAGACAGCAGTTTGTGAAAGCCCAATGTAGCATGTTGTATGCATAGCAAATACTATAACTAAATGTACTGCCAATACTGCATTTCCCCAAGGATCAGATACCACCGGAGCCCACGGGAGAAGCTACAATCCCCTCTTACCATCACTTGCAGCATGGTACCTCAAGCCTGCATGGAACACTTCGTGAGTTCCAGTTTGTTCTGTGGTGCCACCACAGTCCTGCTCTCTCCCAATCACAGACCAAGCTATAAACTGAGTGGCCTCAGCCAAGCAGCACTCAGGCCTGACTGTGGCTCCACTCTGCCTTTCAACTGGATTGTGGCTTCAACCTCTAAGCTCCAACGGCTTTCCGACAACCACTGGCTGCTCCAGCACAGAGATGGACCTCCTGCTCCTATTCTTAACTACACAACTCAGCAAACTGTTTCAAACGGATTGCTAAAATAAACAAAAAAAAAAGTAAAAGTAATTGTACCGAGTGCTCTGCTCCATTTCTTGCTCAACCCTCCTGTCTCTTACCACGCGACTCAGCTCTGTTGCTCATGAACAGCCACTGCTATTAAAATGATGTGATCCTCTCCATACCTGGCCACGCTATACAGGGCAGTACAAATTAAGCAATAAATAAATAAAATAGCAGGAGCCTGGAAACCACTAGATGATATCAAACAAAAGCTGGAAGCAGGCACAAAGAAGTCAGGCTGCAGAACCAAAAGCAACAACAGGGGCACACAGACAAAAAAATAAAAAAATAATAGCTACAAAGGTGGGAGCCATCCAGTTAAATACATAAATGATAGAAGGCATTCTTAGAATGGCAGAGAAAGGGGGAGATACTGTTGATGGGAGACCTGAATATGCCAGATGTTAACTGGAGAACATTTGCTGCAGCCACATCCAAGAGCAGGGCCATTCTTGATGCCCTACAGGTGGCAGGCATTAGACAGCTAGTTTCGGAACCCACTTGTGAGGGAGCAATCTTAGACCTCGTACTCTCAAACGGGGGCAGTGAGAGGATCTCAGATCTAGAAGTGGGTTGCCATCTGGGGACAAGTGACCATCAAACAGTGTGGTTCACGTTAAACTCAGCTACAGAGTCAAGCCATACAAAAGTGAGGGTACTGGACTTTAGGAGGGCTGACTTTGGCAAGATGGGAGAGTGCCTCAGAAAAGCACTAGAAAACAGGCTAGAAGGAGGTGTGGAGCAACAATGGGGAATCATCAAAACTGCCATCACAGAGGCAACAAGCCTTTGTGTGAGGCAAATAAACAAATCAAAACAAAAGAAAAAGCCACTGTGGTTCTCAAAAGAGGTGGCTGTGAAAGTCAGGAAGAAAAAGATAGCATTCCGGAACTATAAGGAAACACAGAAGGAGCAGGACAGAGAGCTGTACCAGTTAAGGCAGAAGGAAGCAGGGAGGGAAGTCAGAATAGCAAAGGCCCAAACTGAAGAAAAGATAGCCAACTCAGTTAAGAAGGGGGATAAAACCTTTCATAGGTACATCAGCGAGCGTAGAAAGACAAAGGAGTGGATAGTGAGGCTGAATAGAATGAACGTGGTGGGCAGAGGAACAGTAAAAGCAGGGATACTGAACAAATATTTCTGCTCAGTATTCACAAAAGAGGAGGGGGAAGTGCCTAATCCAATTAACAGAAGCACTCTTGATAAGGGGGTCGATCCCAGTCCTTTCACAGAAGAAAGGGTTCTGCAAGAACTCCTAAAACTGAAGGTGGACAAAGCAATGGGTCCTGATGGAATTCACCCCAGAATTCTAAAAGAATTAAGGGAGGAACTAGTGAAACCACTGGCTACTCTTTTTAATAAATCATGGGAGGATGGTGTGGTACCCGAGGACTGGAGGAAGGTGGATGTGATTCCCCTTCACAAAAGAGGGACCAAGACAGAGGCAGGAAACTACAGACCTGTCAGTCTGACCTCTGTGGTAGGGAAAGTGATGGAGTCACTTCTGAAGGAAAGAATAGTTGAGTACCTAGAGGCCAGTGGAACACAGGACCCAAGGCAGCATGGGTTCACAGCGGGAAGGTCATGTCAGACGAATCTAATAGATTTCTTTGACTGGGTGACCAAAGTAGTAGACCAAGGAGGGGCTGTGGACATGGCCTACCTAGACTTTAGCAAGGCATTTGACACAGTCCCACACAAAAGATTAATAGTCAAATTAACCAGCCTGGGAGTGGGTCCCAGGGTGGTAGCCTGGGTAAAACATTGGCTGCACAACAGGACACAGAAGGTAATTGTAAATGGAGTCCACTCTGAAGAAAGAGGGGTTATTAGTGGGGTACCGCAGGGTTCAGTATTGGGTCCAGTCCTTTTTAATGTCTTCATCAGTGACATTGCAGAGGGACTGGAAGGAAAAGTATGCCTTTTTGCAGATGACACAAAGATCTGCAACAGGGTTGATACACAAGGAGGTGCGGAAAGGATGAAAAGGGACTTGGCAAGGTTGGAGGAATGGTCAGAAGTATGGCAGCTAGGATTCAATGCAAAGAAGTGCAAAATAATGCACCTGGGAAACAAGAACCCAGGGGAAGAATACACAATGGGTGGGGAGGTAGTAACAACAACAAAAAAGGAAAGGGACCTGGGGGGTAATCATATCAGATGACCTTAAGGTTAGCAAGCAATGTGAGAAGGCAGTAGGGAGGGCTGGGGTTATACTGGGATGTATAGGGAGAGGCATCAGCAGCAGAAAACAGGAAGTTGTTATCCCTCTGTACAGACAGTTGGTGAGACCCCATCTGGAGTACTGTGTCAAGTTCTGGAGACCCCATCTCCGCAAGGACATAGACAGGATAGAGGAAGTCCAGAGGAGGGCAACTAAAATGGTGCAGGGTCTGCAAGAGAAGCCATATGAGGAGAGACTAAAGGAGCTTAATATGTATACCCTTGAGGAAAGAAGGGAGAGGGGGGACATGATAGAAACTTTTAAGTACCTCAGTGGAATCAACAAAGTCCAAGAGCGTAGCATCTTTCAGAAAAAGAGACTTGCAAGAACAAGGGGACACAATTTAAAGATAGAAGGAGGGCGGTTCAGGGGCAATGTGAGGAAGTATTATTTCACAGAGAGGGTAGTGGATGCATGGAACAGCCTTCCTGAGGAGGTTGTGGGGTCTAAAACTGTGGGAGAATTCAAGAATGCATGGGACAGACATAAGGCAATTGTTGTGGGGGTAGGAAGAAATAGGCTGTTGGTTAACTAGGATCTGCGGCCTATCCGGTCTGTCCATTTCCCTACCTATACAGTATGTAGGTAGGGAAATGGGCAGACTAGATGGGCCTAGCAGTCCTTATCTGCCATCAAAGTCTATGTTTCTAAGTGCTACTCACCAAAAATCGAAGCCCACTATTTTTTCCTCCTGCTCAGGGAGGAAGACAACCACGCAGGAACTACCATACTGCTCATTACAACACCTCCTGGCTACATCATGGCAGCTAGCTGGTAGCCATCTTTGTTGTGGCATAACTTGGCAGGAAGTGAACCACTAAACCCTGTTGGTAGCCATCTTCTTAGAAGGGGCACTGAGACAGGAAGCTCCCAGCTATATCAAGATCTGGCAGCCATCTTTGTTAAGGGCACCAGCCTGTTCAAAAAGGCTTTACTCCATAGGATTACATGGCTGCCATCTTTAAAAAGGGCAGCCCCTATCAAAATGAATAGACATTAACACAAAAACTGAAATTGGCAAATACATCTTATTTCAATAACCAAGCAACAAGGAGTTGGGCTGCAGTTGTTTATTAAAGATGTCAACTGATGGACTTTGTCTACAAATAATTGTACTTTGGTCTATGACAATGTTTTCTCTGCAGCACTCCATCTCATCCATGAAGTCTCATCTTCTTCATAACAGCAGCTCCTTCTCCTTCTTGCAACCTCCATTCTGTCAATCGAAGACCTCCCATGATGACCATAACCAACAAAGAAAGAAATATGGATGCAGGAGCATCCAGAGGCCTACCTTCACCAACCTTGAGGAAGTGGGGCTACAAAATAGAAAGCCTCCTGCAGGACATCCAGTCCTCCATTTTGTCACAGGGAACATCAGCTATAAAAGCCATTCAGTATGACCTTGCCTATATTAAAACTATCTCACCACACTCCACGATGCATATGATAGCCATCACCCTTTTCAACCTTGCCTCATGAAGATGCTGTCAATTGGATTGAGCAGTTCCAAGCCTGAATTGCCTTCAGTGGTTGGACTGATTCCCTGCATATTTCCAATGCATTTCACTTGCTTCAGAGAGGGACTGACATTTCCTGGTTTAAAGCACTTCCAGAACAAGTTAAAGGAAATACTGCCATTCTGTATGTAACTTTAAAAGATCATGTTGTCCAAGCGCATCTGCCTGGTTACTGGAACAACTATGGGAACACACCATGCAGCCCTTTGAATAATTGGAAACCTTCATAGTGGACACTGAGAAACACTACAAACATATGCAGAAAACAGAAAGATCAAACCACGACCTTTGTCTGGGGACATCTTCCACAACTTTGGCCTTATGTGGTCTGACAGAAGACGGCAACTTAGATGGACACTATCCAAGCTGTACAACTTGCATAGGAATCTATATCAATTTTCCAGGTCATCACTGTACAAGAACCTCGAACATCACAAATAGCTCTACTCACAATATGTGTCCAGCAGCAAGAAGCAATGATAGACAAGCTCATCATGTCTGTCAATAATTTACAGCTGAACTCAACTTCTTCCTCTGCTACACCTGTCAGTGCTCTGCAACCACTTCGACAGCCACCTGCTCAACCACCACTTTCTTGAGAGTCTGTTATCTGCCAGTGATGTGGACTCAGGAGACACACTGCGGTGGTTTACAGAAAGCAAAAGTATGACAATAGAAATAATAGGAACCAGGGACATCCATCACAGCATCATCAGCTAGATGGATGCAACTACTCCTAAGAACAGGGAAATGAGTGCTGCCCAACAAACTAGGGGCTTTCACTGGGCAAGGGAACACTTCAACTGACTGCACCTCTGACTCTCAACTCACACAAACATCATCCTCCAACTCCAAGAACCAACTCTTCCACTATCTCTTCCAGGAGCAAATGTACCTGTCACCATATCACCACTCCAAATTATGTCTCTGTGACCATTGGCGAGTGGTCCAGACATGCCTTGATTACACTGGAGTAGAAATCTCAGTCATCTACTCTAACATTCTGAACAACAGAGCTCTTTGTCAGTCACCCCATGCCTCTCCAGCTGACTTAAAGTACATCATCACATCAAACACCACTACAGCACCTATCACAGGTGTTGTCCACCTCAAGCTGCACTTTGGCTCACAGCAAGCTGCTGTTAAGTTCTACCTAGTACCTGATCTACAATCATCAGTGACTCTTGGTATGGACTTTCTCAAATATCACAAAGCCATCCTGGACTATGATTCAAACTGCCACTGGACCCCCGGAAGCAACTTGCAGCTACAAACTCAGTCACTGTGCCTCCAATGACAGAGATGGTTTTAATTGGCAAGATTTGAGGTGAACCACTTCCACAAGGTGTTGTTGGCCACAGGATTTCCCAGCTCTGCATTCTTCAGGTTTTCTCTCAAGAAACATCTTATCTGCGGTGCACAATGGCACAGTATTCTAGAAATGCTGCAACTTTATAGATGAGCCAATTGTCATCTCCAAGTGTGCCAGTATCAGAAGGTTTGTCTCCCTATCTACAAGGGACCAGCTCCACCTCATGCCAGAACCTCAGCCTGGTTCCACCATTTCTACACCTGTCAGCACTACCACCACCACCACTCCAGCCCCCCAGAGTTACCCCTCAGTAAGCGACTGTCCTCTTCCAAACTCCCAGCCTCTCCAACAGAGAAACAACAGCTTTTGAATTTCATGGAGGACTACCCAGATGTCTTTGTTGGTACAGATAACAAGCTCGGATGTTGTGATATCTTACAACACACCACTGAGGTGTGGCCCAGTCAGAAACCAATCCATCAGTGAACCTAGAAAATCTGGCACAAACAGGAACAACTAGAGGACATGGTCAGGGATATGCTTGAACAAGACATATTTGAAGAATCTACTGGTCCTTGGGGTTCACCATGCCTGCTGGTAGAAGGGGCATCACTTTGTGGTGACTACAGAAAGCTCATTGCATGCATGATGCTGGATGCTCATCCTTTACCCACAGCAGAGGATGTTTTAGAGAGTCTTGGCATGGCCAACCCAGCCTACTTCACCACACTGGACTTTCAAAGTGGGTTCTACCGAGTCTCCATTGATCCAGCTTCTTGTCCATACATGGTTTGGCACTGTCACTTGGGACTTTTTCAATTCAAATGATTGCCTATGGGACTTTGGAACAGTTCAGTCACATTTCAGTGTGTTTTGAAAGCCGTACTACTTATGTTTTCATGGAAGTCTTGCCTAGTCAACCTAGATGATGTTACTGTCTTCAGCAGAACTTTTCTGGAACACCTTCAACACCTCAAAGAAGTGTTTGAATGCCTCCGACAAGACAACCTCAAGCTTTGCCCAGAGAAATGTTGTTTCGCACAACATCAAAATCACTGCCTAGGACATGTTGTTAGCTCTCAAGGCATCTCTCTAGACCCAGACAAGCTCTTAGCAGTCAAAGACTATCCAGAACCTAAAACCCTCAAAGATCTCAAAAGCTTTCCTAGGCCTATCTGGATATTACAGAAAGTTCATCAGTAACTATGCAAAGACTGCAGCTCCAGTATACCCCCTCACCAAAAAGGGATGTGAATATGCAAGGACTCTGAGTGCAAAGAGGCATTTGATACCTTTAAAGACAAACTGATCTCCGCTCCAGTACTGGCTTAACCAAGGTTTTACCAACCCTTTAAGCTTTACACAGTAGCTAGTTCTTTTGTAGTTGGTGCTGTGTTATGTCAAGTTCAGGATGGAACAGAACAAGTCATTTCCTTTGCTGGGTGCTGTCTTTCCTCAGCTGAGCACAACTATGGCATCACAGACAACGAATGTCTAGATGTGGTATTTGCTGTAAAAAAAATTGATTGTTACCTTTGCTGCTTCTCATTAACAGCTATTGTTGATCACGCTGCCCTCAGATGGTTGTTTGAAATGAAGGAACCAGTAGGAAAGTTTGCCCAATGGATTGTCATACTGCAATGCTACAACTTAAAAACTGAATACAGACCAGGTCAAGTTCACACCAACCCTGACAGCATTACCCAAAGACAGTATCTCTCTGACTCAACCTCATCAGATGAGAGTCTGACATACAGAAATAGATTAGTTGCCATTCTGGTCCTTGTAAAAACAGATACAGAAGCAAATGGTTTGATACCTCTTATTGGACCAACATAGATGTTACAAAAAGAAAACAATGTTTAAGCTTTTGGACCAACCAAGACCTTCCTAGGAAACGTATCCAGATGAGAGTCTGGAACTCTTCTGCAATAGAAGTAACATTGCCAGGATGTCCTTTTTCTAGCGTCACAGTATTTCCTCAATGGCGGAGTGCTTGTTCACGTCTGCACCAAGGAAGGCAAGGGTCATCGCACGGACACAACATGTACAGCTAGTTGTGCCAGCCTCTCCAATTAACAAAGTTCTTCTCTCCACTCATGCCTCTTCACTTTCTGGAGGTCATATGGGAATCTACAGAACTCGCGAAAAGACAAGGTTCCATTTCTTCTGGCCTCACATGAACAAAGGCATTATCTAATTTGTCAAATCCTGCCAGCCCTGTTCCCAAAGAAAGTCTCCTGCCACACCAACAGAGGTGCACCTCATCCCAATGCCTGTAGCCACAGAACCATCTTGTTTTTGTTGACTACCTTACAAAATACTTACAGCTAATCCCACTAAAGGACATCAAAGCTTTTACCATAGCAAATGTCTTCCTCAACAGTTATTTGCCATCACGTTACCCCCCTCATAGCAGTATTCACACAGAGGCACCAAATATCTTTTAACAATTGTTCAAGAGACTTGCAAACTCCTAGGCATAAACAAAACTCATACAACAAGCTATCATCCATAATGCAATGGACAAAGCAAAAGAATGATGTCTACCATTCTAAACACACTCTCCAGGTACCTGGATGAAACTCATGACACTTGGGACCACTTTGTTTGTTTTGTTTAGTTTGCCTACAACACAAACCCTTGTGTCGACAGTACAGAGTACACTCCATTTTGTGCAGTCCATGGATGCCATTTAAGAACTCCATTGGACATGGATTTCTCCCTCCTAGAGGTTCCAAAATCAGCTTCCTCATACATCATCCCTATACTGGAACAGCTTGAACTTGCTGGACATGTTGCAATCACCACACTGGGACAGAGAAAATCTGCCATGCAGAAAATGTCAGTAGCCAAGTCACATGAATCTTCATTTTCTGTGGGGGACACTGTTTATTTGTATTAACTTGTCTTTGTGCTGGGTGCCACAAAGAAACTGCTCTGCCTTTATTGGTCCTTTCTACATTGTGGAAAACTTTCTCCAATTCACATCTGCCTGTGACGTAAGTCAGATGGAAAGCTTGTGCTTAATAAAGTCCACATTAATTGTCTGAAGCATGGGTACCTGAATAACACCCTCCCCACATGATCCCAGTCCTCCCAGTAATGAACCTGCACTTGCGCCTGCTGTCCTTTCAGAATCAGAAATTCCTCCTGCTGCCTTGCAACCAGTTTGTTCATATCCTCACACTCCTAACTCTCTCCAGCTGGATTCTGTTGCACCTGACCTTCCCTCAGATGAACTTCCTGGGACTTCTCAACCATCTTCATCTCAGGACTCTCTTGTGTACAGCTGTGTATACCAGATCAAGAAGATTCTGCGCAAGACGTTTGTCAATGGATCATGGACATATAGAGTCAAACTGTATGATACTGACAGTTAACAAAATTATTGGGTTGCTCTTGCAGACCTCGCCCTATCCGTCAAGAACTGGCTCAAGCAACTCATAACACTATTCCATCTGACTGGAAAAGTTGACATAGTCTTGAACTTTTGTGCAACTGGACTCGGTGTTTCTTGGGGCTACTTATCCTGTTGCCCATGGTAGTCTTCACTGCCTGTGCTTAATTGTTTTTTTGGCAGTAAATGTCCTAACATACCTGTTTCTCTGAATACGTTATGGTAAGTGGTACTGCATGGCTGCGATATTATTTTTTTCTCTACAGGAATGTCTTTTTCAAAAGGACAGTTCACTGTTGTTTTCATGTTCTGCAGCACTTTATTGATGGTTTGAATATTGTAATACTGGATAATTTCCAGTTGCTACCCCCTTCCCTTCTCCCTTCCCTGCAATGTGACACTTGTCATTCTGACCAAGCTTCAGATTGCTATGGTGGTTCCCCTCTCCTGGTACTACTCTGACTGGTCACTATTGTAGTCCAGATCCTTTCTGCCCCTCCAAATCAGTGCAGTAGTCTTATGGTCAAGTTGTGTCAGGTAATGCTTGATGTTTTTCAACTGTTTTCATGATTTCTACTGTGATAGTATTGCTTGTTCAAGTGGCACAAACTTTCACAACCCCAGAGGTGATGTGGAGTAAACCATTAAGCATGGGGCTTAATGTTTAGCTGCCACCTCATTAAGAACACTGAGAATGCTGTGTTTGATACAGAATGTTGCACTCTCTGGTAGTGCCATGTGATTCCAAGGGCCGTCTGGGAAACCCCTCAGTTTGAGGCATAGCCTCATCTTGTGTAGAAGTTTCCTGTGATGAATAAAGAGTTTTCTACTTTTATTTTATGCATCTGACTCAGTCATTTGCACAGTCCATCAAGAAGGCATCCTCCAGAGCTGCATGAGGTGGGCATGGAAGACCTGAAGAGAAAGTAAGGGTCCTAATGGCAGGCTAATACCAAAATGCCAGGTGATCATCATGGGAGTTTATTGGAAATGTTTCCCCCAAATTGAGGTGTCAAACAGGGATATATACTGGCACCCCTGCTGTTCAGTCTCTTCATAAATGATCTACCATTACTGTTGGCAGGAAATAAAGGTCATTCCCCATCCGTAAAAGGGATAGCAGTACAAGCTGTAATGTACACAGATGATCTAATTCTTGTTCTACTCCCCCACTGGGTTGTATTGGAAATTGAAAACTCTGGAATCCTATTGTAGAGAAAAAAAACCTACAATTAATGTCTCATAAAGTAAGATAATGCTCCATGGAAAGAAAAAAATCAAATGTAAACTGGAAAATAAACAGTGCTGTTTCCGACATTGAAAAGTTATATTACTATCTTGGATTATTCTTTTCATCCAGCAATTCTTGGAGCAAATATATACAATATATCGGAAGTAAACCAATGGAAACGAAAGCTGCTATATTGTGGTTAAAATGCAAAATATGGGGGATCAACATTCATACTGGTTCTAAGACCCACAGAAATGAAAATAAATAGCATACTCCAATATATGGCAGAAATGTGGTTGTCCATTAATTATGCAAATATTTAACTCCCATTCAATCAATTATATAGATCAAAACTGTATGCATCAAAAACTACACCAGCTGATATTGTAAGGGCTGAGCTGGGGAGATGGAAAGTTGAAGTCTGAATAAAGGTTAGGAAATTAGCCTACTGGATAAAGTGTATGAATATGGAAGACCATTAACTAGTCAAAATATGTCTGAGGGAAAAACTGCCATGGCTATCCTTCAATTTATCATCCCCTTGGCTTAACAAAATAAAATACTTTCAACACTTCAGTTGAATAATTTGTGGTCAGATTGGCTGAAAGCCATTCATATTTCTCCCATGTACATGACAGAAATCAATGAAGAATGTATAATTTATCACAATTAGAAGACTTAGCACAGATAAGAAATCTGAAGTTATCCAGCTTACCCATAATCTTGAACCATATCTATTTTTTTTAACATACATACAGAAGAATATTTAATTTTACACTTGAAACATTTTCCTCTAAGCTGTTGAATTACAGGTACACTAGACAAACTAATTCTTCCTGGACAGATTTAAAGTGTGGCTGTGGATTGGAGACTACGAGACACTGTATAATATTATTTCATGTTGCAAGAATTTTGCACTATTTGGTCTGAATGTCTGTCCCCATATTTGAATCACAATATGCCAGTGGTTGAAACAGTACTTAGAGTTTTAATGAACCCACGCTCAGACATAGTCAGAATGGATGTGATAAAATCTTTGTTGGTTGTGTGCTGTCTTATCTAGAACATATACAACCAAGAATATTTAATACAACTCCTTAAATGTAACAGGAAAGCTGGTTATTATGATGGCCCACTGCACAGCGACACCACAACAGCAACATCTAAAAAAAGAACTTTACAATGAAAGTCGTTGGTTATTGCACTGTATGAACTTTTTAAGATCTTATAGAATTCTTGTTCTTTAAGTGACTTGCTTGTTGCATTTAAAGATGCTTTTATTTCCCTTTAAGTGAAATGTGTGACTACAAGCATATCACAATACCAGATATCCTGGATCTGGCACGTCTTGTTTACACTCAGTGGCAGGTGGTAGGCAGCAGAGTTTTCTAAAGCAATTTCTCTTAATGGACAGATAACTGGATTAAACAGAATTAAAATGAAGTATTAAGGGATCAGTCATCTTCATGTAATTATAATTTTAATGGTGATAACTTAAAAGGAACTAGTAGGTACTGATGCTTTGACAACAACTCTGTTCTGGAATATGGCTATGATGCTACAGTATTTACTAACCAAGTAAATTTTAACCATGAATGTTTATATGTAAATTGCAATATGTTACCGGATCTGATGTATTTTTCTACTTGTATTATTTTTAATTGAAAAACTTGTAATGGTTTGATCAACAAACTTCAATGACTGACAATGGAAAGTCCGTGGCACACCAGTGACAACACTGTGGACCTGAACAGTAGAGGACTGCACATACAGTGAGTGCACTTTGCTGCAATGGAGCATGACTGAGCCGTGCAAGGGACACGCAATACTGTCAGGCATGCCAGATGTGGAAACCTAGCACAAGCACAGCAGTGCCAAGCCATAGTGCAATAGGCCATGTAAAGGCCTATGGATCTTGAAGCCACACCCACACAACCAGTGTCCTGCACACCAGCCATCCAGTGCACAGGCTAATACAGGTGTGCAAGACAACACATATCTATGAGACACCCTTGTCAGCTGCAGAGACAGTCCCAGGCATACATGGGTACCTACAGCACATCTGTTTATGAATGGCACCATCATGCAGCACTGTGTGCAGCAGCTGGGGTAACACGCAAGCGTAAGAGTGTTGTATGTGGGTGGGCCCCTACACAGTGTACCTCATCAGCATGACACTGCTGTTGGATGCACAACTGCCTGGAGGCACCCCATCCCAGGAAATGCTGGCCCTACCCTAGGTACAGGGTCACCACCCACACAGAGCCACTGCAGGACAATGGCCATGCGAAGACACAGTTGTGTCTGAATGTATGCATGGTCCCACATGTGTACAGTGAAATAATCATACTCTGGACATCATTGTGTTGGTTAGACACTACTGACTATGCATCACAATGTTGATTACATATGGTAAAGTACATGCAACACCCACCAATGTCCACCCTTGCTGCTGACACCATACAAAATCAGCCCAGCTCTGTAGCAATGCAGTGGCGTGACCCCTTGTCCATATGGCACTAGAACTGGCACAGATGTGGTCAGACCACCACAGGCCATGTATGAGGCACACAGCATGTCACAGTGGTGTACTGGTACAACAGTGGCCCATACCTACCTCCGCCAGAGAGATATGCAAAACAGACCTGACCAATAATGACAGTGTACCGCCTGGGGCTATGAGCAGAACCACAAATGCTCTGGTGCACCAGGTCGGCAACACAGGGGACATGCCACTTCATGATGTAATGCATGCCAAGGCACAGTGTATACACACACACACACACACACACACACGGCAGCATGCCTGCTGCAAGGATGTGCACAACAGTAGACTGCACAGATTCTGCCATGCTACAGTGTCAGTGGGACACTACAGGGACAATGCCCCAAGGGCTGTCTGAGTATCCCTAACCACAACTGCATGGGTGCTTCCTTTACAGGCATGCGTGCAGCCTGCCTAGACACACATGGACATCCCCCTCCCACAGCAGAAAGTCTGCAGTATAGTGTATATGTGCAACCCAGATCGTGAAACACACAATGCAGGGTACTTACTTGGATGTGTGTCTGAGGAATGTTGCTCAGCTGGCTAGCCACACTGGCCTCCATCACAGCCTGGCAGACCCTCTTCCCTCCATTTGTCCTGGTGGCCCAGCTGGTGCTCTCTGGCTCTGGCTTGTCCCTGTTGGGCAATTGTGTCTGTGGAGAAGAACTATGGAGCCATGATTAATAGAATATAGCAGAACACATGCCACAGTGCCATAAACCCTAAACATTACACAGGCCTATATGTGGGCACTGTGCACCAACAGCCACATGTGCATATTGTGGATGGACAGGACCATGCAGTGCCCCATCCTAACATTGTGCACTGCTGTGGCACTCCACACAGACAGGTTAGCCAGGCTCCAGACAAAGCAGGAAGGCTACATCCCACTGTTGTAGCTATAGCCTAGCACTGTGTATATAAGAAACAAATGGAAAAAGCCAGCCACAGTCCAAATAGGTAAAGTACTGTGAATCCTTACTTTACTCCTGTATACTGTTGCTAATGTCTATTTGTGCAACATATGTAACTACTGTAAAAAAAAAACAAACACTGTTTCTAAATGCCTTTTCTGTAACTAATTCTGGGTCGCCCCTGAAAAAGGGACCTCTGGTCTCAGTGGGCTTACCCAGTTATCAAAATCTAAATAAATAAATAAATAAAGTTTCAGTAGTAGCTATTTGTGATTTTTTTACAGCAAGATCCCCCTGGCCTCACCCAAAGTTTCACCCTTCATGGGCTTCTTCAGGGGCAAGGATCAACATTAAAAATTGATAAAATTATATAATCAATACATTTATAAATGCACAATGTATTCATATATGTATAATCTCTTCAGTAGTCCCAATCAAAATACAACCCGATTTTATGCCTCCCCAGTCCCACAATTCCTTTTTCTCTATTTTTATAAGAATTTAATGAACTCTTTTAAATAAATTTCAAATCATGAACTTGAGACAACTATAGTGATAATGCGTACAAGGATATAGTAGATTTATTACAGTGCTTATATCATGGACAACACCATCTGACAAAATCCATACTTAGGTTTTCAAGTCCACTTGAAAATTATGCTTAGATTAGCCCTCAGTTTGGTTGCTGACAACATTCCTTACAATGACAGATATATTTCAGATACACATAAGAAATAGTATCCTTAAGCTTGGTTGCTTTCATGCTGCACTAAAACCTCTATAATCTTTCATGTAAAAATACAGCAAAGAAACTCAAATGTTCAAAAGTTACAGAGAGTTATCCTTTCAGGCTTATCCAAATTAGTACAATGAATTTTATATCAGGTAACCATTCCCAAATGGCTCAAATTACTTATGATGTTCTGTCTGCAGATACCTTAAAAGTTCAGATAAATATCTTGCCAGCATAGTATGGTCAATATGAGCTTAACCAACTACACATACCTTAAAGGCTTATGCTAGTGCAAGCTGTTTACATTTGGCAGCTTGTGGTAGTGTGGGTTCCAATAACAGATCTTACAACCAGTTTAAGATGCATAAAAAACGCATACTTCTGCGTTTATCGTTTTATTGTCTCAATAAATCAAAAAAAAAATACTTGTATACAGAAAGGAAAATAAATGGTGTTAGTCCTTCACACCTTCAGAACACAGGATATTATTCTTCTTCCTTCAGAGACCATAAAAGAATTCCTGCAGTCTCTCCTTTCCATGGAACAATGTGAAAACTGGCATACTCTCACTAGAACCTTCTCTCACTGTGATCAGCAAGCTACTGATCACCACACCTCTCTGGGCCCCCTAGAGGAGCACTTATTAAGTCAATCAGGGGTGACCTCATAAGTCACGTGACACCCTTATTAAGGCAAAAAGATCTACTGGAGCCTTTGGATACACCATACATATGTTTTACATCATCAAACAATGTGTTCAAGTCCTTATCATTTGAACATATGTTCATTTAATGCAGCACACCAAGACAGAAGGGAGCTAAATGCTTAATTATAGGGCTAATGATGTCAGAGCATTAGCTTAGCTCCTCCCCCTCATGACATCACTCTCTTCTGGGTCTATAAAACCTGTCAGTCTGTGGGTAGCCAGCCCTGTAGCAGCACCTGTCTCAGCTACTGAGGACCTATCTCAGTAAACAGGGTAGCTATACTTGATATTTCTATTGAATCATGTTACCTTTTATACCTTTTTCCTTTTTTACTAGAAGAAAAGGGCATTTATCTTGGAAACCCAAACAGACAAGGGCGCGCTCCTTTATCTGTTTGTTTTGCAAGGGTATGACTTTCTATTCCAGAACCATTAAGAAGGCAGAATCAACATTTTCATTTGCAAAGGACTTAGGATACACATGGCAGCTTAACTAAACAAAACCATGTCTCCTTTCTTCATTTGGAAACAGAAACCTAATGATAACTTTTTGAACAGTAGCCTTGGACTCTTGGTACACAGATACCTTTGTTTTCTTAATTATGACTAAGGAACTTATGTAATGGGGAACATGTTTTAAGGATGTCTTTAAGACAAAATGGGGGGGGGGTTCAGGCTGCATTTCAGACAAGGGATAGATAAGAATGAAGAGTAACAGGTTGGCCACCCTGTTATGAATAAAAGGATAGTCAGAAAAAGGAAAGAGGAGAGAGTGAAAAGGAAGTTGAAATTTTAAGCTATGCCTGATGTTTGTTTATTAACATCCCAGCACACTGCTCAGTAATTTACCATATATATTAGCCTGCAAAATGACATAAGCAACAAAGTCACTAAGGACTCTCACATCTTAAAATCTAAGAGTTTCTTATGTTCGTTAATAAAGCTCACAATTGTTTAAAGAAAGGAAACAAATCACATTAGTTGTTCGGTTCACTCACCCTTACAGGCAGCATCTCGTTCTGCCAGCATACATATTTAACTGCGCTAAATGCTGGCAGAGTGCAGCATCTCCCATCACCCTTCACCAATGTGCTACATCATACGATGTCGAATACTGCAGGTTTGCCCCTAGTGCTATCATCTCAGTGCAGGTGCTACCTCCATATCCAGTGCAGACATAGAACCATCTGTAATCACCTGGCCTTGGCACACTGCCACTCTTCACCATCTCCCAGCTGTTTCAGGCAGCATGGTTCTCTCCATGTGAGGGTGCTGTATCGGTAGCAACATTAGTCACTGGTGCGGGTGACCTCTGTGCAGCGTCTAAGGTGTCCCCCCACAGAGGCCCTCACCTCACCCCTGGGCCTGTCAGCATCAGCACCCCTCTCCCAGGAGCTGGTTTTCCCTGGCCACCACCAGGTCAACCAGGTTGGCCAGCTCAGTTGCAGACTACCTGGTGTCCCTCTGCTGGATTAATCAATCAATCAATCTTTATTTTATACTGGAGGGTATGTGAGCAAAAATGCCCATTTTCACAAACGTCCAGTTAGGCATATAAAAACAGACAATAGGTCAACATTTCAAAGGTATATACCGTGAGCTAGAGGGATACACAATGTAATGGGGGAAAGGGAAAATAATAACAGGGACAAATATACAGAGTGGGGATAACATTGGAGGTACAACTTACATTCAGAAACACTGGATAACACGATTAAGACATAAATGTGCACAAAGGCCTACAAAATAATGTAGGAATGTAAAAGTTAATTAAAGCACAGTGGCAAAAAAGTAGGTTTTGGTAAAGAGCAAGAAAGGTATCAGCCATAACAACCCCTAGAGATGCGAGCATAGCAGCAGCTATAGAGCAAGCTGGGAGTGGGAAGATATAGGAGTGAGAGGGGAGAGTGGAGGGAGGGAGGGGGAAGAGGGGCTGAGCTGAGCACCCTGGGAAAGGTGACCACTGAATCTTTTGCAGCCAGGCCAGCTGTCGGGTCTGGTCGGGGAGGGCTCCTCAAGTGCTGAGCAGCCTGGGAAAGGTGACCGCTGAAGCTTTTGCAGCCAGGCCAGCTGTCAAGCCTGGGCGGGGTGGGGCTCCTCAAGGGCTGATTGCCCTCCTCCTTCTGTCAGACATTCTAATGTCAGAGTCACGTAATGCAGCTCACAGGATAGATGTGACCTCGGTTGCTCCCTCCAGGTTTCCCGTGATTTAAGTGTTTGGTTTTTTTTTGTTGCCAAGGATTTTTTGAATAGCACCAATCCTTCTTTTTTGTTTCTTTTTCCTTTGTGCATCAGGGTTGGTGTAGGTTTTTGTCAGGGCTTGCTTTTCATTTGGTTAGAATGGAGGTGATGGATATGGTGGTGGTTCTCAAACCATCTACTCATCACTGTCACCAGAAACTCCCAAAAAGGGAGAAAAAATGACTGAAGGGAGTCACGACATCAGTTTCGAGTTCAATGGAAACAGAAGATGTGGTCTCGGTGGGTGTTTTGTGGGATGATTTAATGACTATTAAAGCTGTGGTTCTTGAATTGGCAGCCAACATGAAACTCCAGCACCCAGCGCTCGACTCCATCACCTGATGGGTCTCCGATGTGGAGACCCACATTAGCTCTGTGGAAGATTGGCAGTCCTGGGAGGAAAAGAAGCTGGTGGCTTTGTGGCAAAAAGAAGCTAAACTGGAATCCCGTATCGAAGACCAGGAAGGTCACAATCACAGGAATATCCTGGTATTGATGGGCATTCCTGAGTATGAGGAGGGCTCAGACATGATGGGCTTTGTACAAGTTTTTCATCTGGTGGCAGGTCCTTCTCCTCATTGCCCCAATTATATTGTGGAGCTGATTCCAGGTCCCTCTGATTGCCCCAGACACATCATTATTAAACTGCTGAATTAATGGGATAATATTTATATTCAGCAGAATACTTGGGAAAAGGGAGAACTTTTGTGGCAAGTTAAGCGCTTTTATATTTTTAACAATAATACTCCCTTGACAAGACAGCTTTGTGATGAAAATATATGTAACCCCTAGGTGGCGCTGTCCCAAGGGCTACTACCCCTGCCTGCGTGACTAGGCACAGGTTGAGGGGCCTGAGTTCAGTGAACGGGTGCCTCCACTCGGAGGAATGGTTCTGGGGTACAGTAACTGCTGTCGGTATAGCCCTCCGGGGTGCTACAACCCCCCACCAACACCTCTAGTTGCCTAAACAGTGTAGCAGCACATAAACAATCACATGTACCATATGATAACCCTTTTAAACCCACACTCTGTACACTTACCACCAGGGCTGGACCAGCTGCAAAGGCCCTGGAGACCCCCTGCAAAATAAGATCCGTTATACGACAGTTCACTGGCAGTACAATACCCCCATCATGAAGGCACATGTTTGCCAGGTTAAATGCAAAAGCACAAATTCTGATTTATTTAGGGGCTTTGACAGGGGTGGGGCAATAATTTAGCAAGTGATTATTAATTCTGATTGATTTAGGTTGAGCCCGCATGCACTAAGAGGCCCCCTAACATAGTCACACACTCTGGGTACCCAGTTGTTAATATAGGCTAGCCTGACACATTGCCTGAGATAGGCCGGCGTTGCAGCTGTTGTTGGGGCCCTTAGGAAAGAAAACAATTGCATGCACATCAACACAGAATTTGTAATCCTGAGCCGGGTGGCTCAGTTTGTGATAATAAACCCAAACAAGTAAATCAGATGACACACAATGATTGCAGCTATGTTGCAGGGAGCTACCCTGTTTAGTACTCACACTACCCAGACCAGGAGGCAGGACTGACAAGATGAAGACCTCTGGATGGTGTTCTGATTTGCCAGGGAAGCAGGGTCCATACGATTCACTGAGGTGGTCACTACCTGTTCGATGGTGTTGAGCAGGAAGCTGAATCCCTGAGCAGGTCTTTTGTGGGAAATGTCTCTGTGCTGGGAGTGGCAGTCTAGGCTGAGATGGCAGGGCCCAGACCAGAGCAGGCAGTTTGGATTTAATCCGTGCGACTGCTGGAGCAGCTTCCAGTTAGCATAACACACTTGAAGGTGGGGAACCAAATTGCGACCCACACAGCACATTCAGCACACTTATAAGCAACACAACTCTTAGTCACAGTTCGGGTAAAGTCCGGTTGCAATTTAGCAGAAGTTCTGCACAAACCTCTCAATCCATGAGTCACTTCGGTACCTGGCAGGCTGATCGCTTGTGGAGCAAGTTTTCGGTCCCAAATTCAGGCAATGATCACTCTCTTTCTCTTCAGGCTTCAGATCTCAAACAAAGGAATTACATTTAAGTCCAACTTTCACATTTCACAGGATTTCTTACTGGAAGATGTGACAGGCAGGCCATTGCAGCTTTCCTGATGATTCTCCTGTGCTCCTATGCAGGAGCAGCTGCTCGATGGCTCGAGCTGTTCACTCTCCAAGCTCCAGCTCACAACTGACTCTGCTGCAAGCACTTCTGGGGATTTCCTCTGAGAGCCAAAAGGTTTGGTTGGCTGAGGGAACTGTCACAGCAAGGGCTCCCCCTCCAGGTCAATTTAGGTGCCAAACCTTAAAAACTACAATTCCTACAGATTTCAATCCCACAAGACATCTGGGGACAGTCTCCATTTTAGGTCCCCTGAGGTTTAATTGGTCCAACTCTGACAGTCCAAAACCAAAATGTTGGCTCTTATGCAAAACGTCCAAGTTGCAAGAGAAGGCAGATTAAACAAACTTCTATACTATTATTAATAAGGCAGATAAACAGTAAATGAACACAGTTCCTAACAGAGCTCCCTCTGCGCATATAGCGACTGCAGAATGGAGCAGAAATACCACTCACCTGGTCGGTCATGAGTCCTTAACTATTCGGACCCAACCCAGACTAATTTCTAACACAGCATAATGACTCTCTTAAAGAGACAGGCATGGAGGCTTTCTATAGCACTCTCATGCAGACACATACAGCTACTGCAGACACAGGACACCATCTTGACAGTGGACATTAGGCAGCCCAGGAAGACATCTTAGTAAACCCCAATGTGTAAGGGAGTTACATATAGAGAATAATGGCTAGGTAAGTGTGTGTTATGGATTTTTTCACACACCTGAGGTGTGGATGACCCATAAACCTCAAGAACGAAGCTCAAGAGGTTTATGTGGTCAACACACACCAAGGGTATGTGAAAAAAATCCATAACATCAAACTTACCTATCCATTATTTTTTATAATTGCTGGTGTGGAGGTTTAGACTGTATTTCTAGCAGCTTGAAAGAAAAAGATGTTTTTTAGCTAGAGTGCAGTTTTATTTTTCAAGAAATTGAACTGTACAGGAATAAAACAGTTGAAAATACTGCAGTTGAAATACTTTTTGTGAAACAATGGAATGCAACAGTTTTAAAGCCTTTTCTTTGGGGAATGTCATATCAACCAGATTTTGATTTATTATGAAGTGTCGTATCAACCAGATTTCAGGTTATTATTGCCTTTGGAACATAATAACCCGAAATCCGGTTGATATGCATTTTTAACAAAACAGTAATCCGGCTGATATTTATGGTCACCAGTAATTATAAAGCTATAACTTCCAAACTAGTTGCTGCCGGGATTCATTTTCATCTGCTGTATCCTGCGAAGCTGGTGATTTCAATGGACAAGGGCTCATACCAATATGCCTCTGCCAAGCACGCTTGGACCAGACTGCCTGCAGTTTTCCTGAACCTCTTTCCTCCTTCTAAGTCCTCGGCTGCCTCGGATTCTAGTGGTTGACTTTTGGGGATTTATTTCTAGTTCTGATGTTTACTGTTTTTGTGGAGTGGGACTGGTTGTGTTCCATTATCTGCTCCCTGTGCTTATATTAGCTCTGGGACCTTTCCCATACTAATTTTGCATATCCTTGCTGTGTTTGTATTTGTTCCAGTGGGAAGGTCCAGCTTTGGTTATGAACTTGTCATTTTACTCTTCATCTTTACAGTTTGTACTCCTTATTGAATATGAGTGTTGTTGCAAGATTCCTGTTGTTATGCTTGGGATGTTTGGGGAGTTAGGGTATTTACCCTGCTATTTTTCTATATTGAGTAGGGGTTTTTGGTAATAGCATGTTGGTACTCATAGCTTTTTGAACTTTTTTATGTTATTCAGTTTATGACATGTTGGAATGTTGCACCATGCATGATATTCTGTGGGGGAATACTGTTTTGATCTCTTGATGTTTTACTCAGTGTAGGGTGTTTTGGTGTTTTTAGAGTTGATGCTTGTGACTGGGGTTTTTCTTCTAGTGCAGTGTTCTATTTATTATTATTGTATATCGGGAAGGGGAGTCTCATAATTTTGCATCCATGGGGATTTTTCTTCTTCTTTTTTATGTTCTCTTGCACATGCAGTGCAGACAACATATTGTGACAGCTTGGAGTGGAGAAGCAGGTTTAGGAGGTGTGGTGGTGCTGGGCCAATGGCACCATTGCTTTTTCGGGCCACGGTCTGTTGCACCAGTGAAACAACAAGCTGTCTATGACAGCAGTTGAGAAGCCTGCCACCAACTTGAAAGAAATCGCCGCTGCAATCAGGGAGCACCCCTTAATTGGAGAATCAGCTGTTTTTGCTGCTGGGACATTCCTGATTGTAGCAGCAAATAGTAACTTGTTATACTTAGCGCACTAGAAGAAATCGGGAGAAGCAGAGACTTGGCCTGCTGGGATGTTAAATGGGGGAGTTTTGCTTGTGCCAGAAAAGAATGTATACTGTCATGTGATGGCTGAATTTCCCCTGCTGAACAAAGAGAAAAGTAATACGATCTGAAAACTGACATAATGTCCCCTTCATTATAAGTACATTTACCTGTTACAGGGTCCTGTAGTTTGAGTACGGTGGCCGCAGCCTGATGGGATCTTAAGTGCCTTGCTAAGTACTTAGCTCCTTTCACCCTACCAATATGAAAGCATTGACGCAAGTAATATAGGGCATGTTCTGTCTTCCAATTGATGCATTTTTGTAAATCTGCTTTAGCAATTCACAACTTAGTGTGAACAGATTTGTCTCCCTGCAATACGGCAGATTGGAGAGCATGTACCTTCACATACAAATCCTTTAACTGCTTCTCTCCTTTTCTATGCTTCGCTGAGGTGTAAGAAATAATCTTTCCACGAAGGACCAATTTCAAGGCATCCCATTAACACACAGTCAGAGACCTCGCCATTGTCTTTTGCCTCCAGATATGCTTTCACATGCTGTACTAAATTGGCTACTAAGGAGAACTCTCTCAAATGAGCCACATGAAGCCGCCAAAAAGGACGGCGAGCTACTTTAAGTAGCCTAATAGTTGTTAATACCGGCGAATGACCAGATAAATGAATTGGGCCTAACTCTATCAGACTAATGCCACCACATGCTCCAAGGTTGAAAAAAAAACAATCTAACTTGGTCAAACTACTGTGGCTGCTGAGTAATGTGTATAGGTCTCCTCTCTGGGATATATAAAGCACCAAACATCTTTCAAACCCAGATGCTGGAGCATTCGCCTAACATATTTGAATGGACTGGAGTAGCAATAGCCTTTCTGCTGTGAAACATGCAAGTCTAGATTTAATGTCAAATTTAGGTCTCCACCCCATAGTAAGCTACCTTTCAAATGAGGCAAAAGAAGTAAAAAAAAAAACAAGTAAACACTGCTTTAGTCAAAGCTGACAGGAAATAAGTATTAACTCTTGCCCCTGAAGCATACCATTAACTATAACATATCTACCCTCCTGATCTGCTACTGTATTAAAAACTTCAAATGGTAACCCCTTCCTGCATAAAATAAGTACCCCTCTCCATCCACCTTTGGAAGAGAAGCATAAAAAAATCTGACCAAAACCCAGTTTCAAAAACTTCTCATGCTGATGGCCCGGTGGCACTGAGGGTTGAGGCGCTGGACGCCACACCTCGTGCTGCCCCGGTAACCTGGGTTCGGGAATGAGCCAGGGTCATCGGGGAGGGTGAAGGATGGAGCATCCGCTGGACTACTCTCCTTCCCCGGGAAGGGGGGAATGCTGTCACTGGTGCTCTGGTGACCTCTAGCAGTGGTTGGGTGCGAGTCAGTAGCACAGGCAGCCAGAGGGGGGACGTGCTGGGGCTGACGCCGGGAAGGCGTGCGTGTGGTAGTGTGTGCATGCCTGTCCCTTGGCATCATTGCATGCCTCACACATCGTAGGGGAGAAAATGGGAAAACTGGCACTGATTGTGGCAGCATGATGGCCATCTCCGATGGGGAGCAATGGCTCTGAAGGTACGCGGTGACACACTGGATCCTGGTTCGGCGGAGGGTGCAGGGGAGCCCTCCATTGCCCCACTGCGGGGGGTAAGCCACAGGGGTACTAGCTACGGAACCTGAATGGGAGCCAGGGATCCCTGGAAATGGCAGCCGGAGACCTGAAGGGGATGCCAGGATGTGATAGAGGTAGGCAGACCAGATCCAGAGGGAGAAAAATGATTAACAAAAAAAAAAATTCTCATGCTCAGCTGCTGTTAAACAGGGTTCTTGAAAAAAAATAACATCAGCTCAATGCTGACAGCAATACTGAAGAAGTCAAAAGCGTGTCACCAGATTGGAAACACTGTCAACATTATAAGAAATTGTGTTAAGATTTTGTGCCATGGTTTCACCTTAAAAATGTTAAAGCTAAGATGGCAGAAAACAAGACCACCTGCCATGTCCATGCCCCCCAGAGCAAGAAAAAAGGTCTTAAAAAGAACATCAGGACACATACAGTAAACTCCTGAATCCTTGACAAATAAGTCATCCAGCAACCCAAAGAACAAGTAGCTGAATACCACACAGACCAGAGAAGAGGATATCGTACATGATTCAGCCCAGTCCCCTGAGAATTCTCCCTCCTCCAAATAAGAAAAACTACATAGTTTGTCAAAAGGGAAATCATAATAGCAAAAGGCATAAGCACTAACTGATTAACAATATTAAAAAGGTAAAAAGCTAACCTCATAACTAATAACTAAAGAATTTTCTCTGCCAACAGGGCAGATATTAACTCGAATGCTTAGTCTAACTAGCAAATGCCTAAGATAAATGTAACAGCTCAGTGTACCAAAAATAGAAAACTCAAAATAAACAGGAAGCCTGTCTACTACAGAGGTTCCTGATGTTACTTGTTGTAGCTGAAAAAAGGTCACATAGACGTCTGCTGAAAAATAAAAATGGTGGTGTCTAAAACACGTGAATAGGAAACAATTGACCAACAACAATGAAAACAGATAGAATAGTCTGCTCCGCAGGCAGAGCAATAACTCGTACTGTACATGGTAATTAAAACAGTACAATAGTCTAACTTAGAATCAGTTAGGCTTCCAAGGCAGGGAGCCAGCTATATTAAAGGGCTGCTGGATAGCGCCGTGTTATTCCTAAGCACTACTGGGGAATTGATGATGGTAGTGATCACCCTAGGTTCAATAAGATCCAATAAAACATTTTAGGGATGGTCTGGACAAAATAACTAACCTGTCCGAATGAGGCCGCCTATTTTAATACAATTTAAAATGGTGGACAAGGCAAATTAGATATAAATATCAATTAAAGTCCCCCCTCCCCCCACCCTTGATAATTGAGAAATCTAGACAAAAAGAAACAATTGAAGGTAACGTCAAAACCATTACCCTTACCTCCAGTGTGCTATATATATCCAAGTGCCAAAACAAAAGCAACAGGATAAGAGGTACCTGATACTGCCCCCCCCAAATCCTTTCCAAATGATATCCTATAAGACGATTTACCTATTTTTCTAAATAAATTTAAAATTAAGTTTAAGTTTTTCCCCAGCTCCTCCCTCCCCCAAACCAAATATCAGAATGATCCTTTAGGTGTAACTAGAACCAGTAATAAATTCTATAAAACTAATATGGGAGATTTCCACATGCCATTACTGCCTCTTTTTTTTTTCCTCAGTATGCGAATAAAATTACCCATACACAGACTCTGATCATTTCTATTAAAACTACTTCAGATAAATAAACCAAATCAAATCTGTTTCCAAAAGGAAACTGGACACTAAAAAAGAAATTAGGAATAGAAATGACCCAAGTCAACCAATTTAAAAGTGCCAATAAAACCCTGAAATAAGAAAAAGTAAACCTTCATACTACACACTTACTATAAAATAGAGCCCCCTCCTCCCAGTATACCCGGTAATCAAATTTCCTTTTCAGCGTCATCAACTCCATAGCCAAATATATGAATTGAAAAGTCAGTCCGTCACCCCCTCTCCAAAATTCTTCCCCCTTCAGCTCTCCCAAAAGCAAACCCAAACAACTCACAATTGTAAATCGAAGCACGAGTGCCCAGGGAGCTTCGAAGGGTACTCCTTACAAAATTTCCTTTCTATGGCTTCATCACCACAGGCAAAAAAGGAGCTGTTGTTCCAGAGAGTTGGGAGCAGAAGTCTACCCTCATCACAAGGGCCCGACCATCTTCTTTAAACAAAAATAAGGGAAGTGGAGTTAGAAGGGGAGTAGAGAGGAGCAAGCAGAGGAATCTAATTTCGGGCAGTTTGGAACAGAGGAAAACAGGAGAGGCGAGGGGCTACTAAGCAAATAAAATGAAACTCAGAATGAAAGAGGAAGAACAGGGACTCTAATAAGCCAAGAGGAGAAGAGATTATTAACATAAGCATATCATTCATTATATATTATTTACTTTTATTAAATTTGTTTCAGGTAGCCAACACAATACAGACTAATTAAATACATGGGAAAGATTAAAACACTGGAGGTATTAGAAGCAATATGTGAATAATCATCTTAAAATGACATTGTTTAAAAGTTCAATATTTGTTTTCAAAAACACTTAATTTTTGTATGCATTTTAGAAGTTTCCTGTGGTAGCCATAGAGGTGAAATGTTGGGACAAGTGCAAAATAATAAAATCAGAATTATCAGATTTGAGTCTGGACTGTGCGTTATTACATCCAGCGAGAGCAGCCACTACCTTGTCTGATGGTGTGTGACACTGACAAGGCACCCAAATGTTCAGGGTGCTATTAATTGCATTTGGCCCACCAGATCAGCACTCATAACTGTGCTCTGGTGTTTAGGAACTTCTAGTGCCCACCACATACGATGCATTGCTTACATTAGCCAACTCCACTTTCACTGTGGCACCTTGTAGCCCCACCCCTGGGACTGCCCCCTTGTGTGGCCACAAGTGTTCAGCTTAGCCACACTGGAGACCCTCCCCACATTCGAAGAGACACTTTCCTACCTTAACCCAAGTGTGCAGCTTCACTCATTCCTTGATTTCATTCTCACACATCTTTCAGATGACCAGACTGTATGGTTACCAGAGCCACTTTTCCATCAACTACAGATTCTCAATCCCTTTTCAAGAGAATCCTCTTCTGACTTAAAGGCCATTAAAGCCCCCATACAGCATGCTCTGTGGGATTCAGTCTCCTTCCCTTGTATGCATCTAACTATCACAGTCTACTGCCACCTGGTTTGACTCCCACCTCCTATCTAGGGTTCAGGAATGTTTGAGTGCAACAGGTCAATCCAGGCCAGACCGGTCCTCCTGATGTACTAAGTACCCCTGCAGAGCAGGGTGTCTGGATTCATGCCACTCCCTAAGTTCTAGGGTGGGATGGCACTCCTGCACACAGGAGGGAGCCCACAGTGACAGCTGTACTCCTCATGCTCGTGTCCTGAGCCAGCAACTTGATGAGCCACACACTCATGCGCAGTTATTCAGGAGCATATCAGTAATCCTGACCACCATCTGTGAAAGCTGGCAGGTGTGCAGAGCATCCCCCAGCCATGATCCTAACATTAGGGAACTGCACTGGTCTCTCAACAATGCAAGGGCCTCTAGGCAGAGATATTCCCTTTCCTCACGGACTGTCTAGTCCTGGCCTAACTCTTTAAAGCCCTGATTCCCACCAATAGAGCTCTCAACCCCTGCCATGGTGGCCCCTTTGCTACCCCTATGCTCCTCCCATACCCCATATTCCTCAGAGTGTGATACACAGGCACCTTTTCCCTCTACAAGGCATAACTAGTAATAACCCTGCCCCCTACCATCAGGCATGGGTGTGTTACACTCTGGCCCAGTTAATGTTTCAGTCTCTGGAAACAATGAAGGGGCCTATAGTCTGGGCCCCACTATGCCACACCAGGGGTTTGATCAAGCCATCCTGCACCCGACATCCAGCGTTGGTGTTTGTGGCACCGCTCCTCTTCCTAGGACAAAAACCAACCCAAACAAATAAAACCCCCAAGATGTCCTCACTACACTATACTTACAGGGAATGACCCCCCACACACACACACACACACTTGTATCCTGTCCCCATTGCATCATAGGGCTGTGGCATAATGGCTACCCATTCATGCACACATAGGTTCACTCTAGTCATGTAGACTGGCACACTGGAGGCTACATACCTCCCATCTGGCTCTACTAGCCAGGTTATTGGTGTCTTACTAACCTAACCCATCTGCCTTTGCCAGGGCTGTTAATCAAACATTCCCTGGTCCCACTGGCACCCAGCTGAAACTATGACTTACATTCTAAAGGGTAGGTCAGTCCATTTCAGCTATTCCATTTGGGCAGAGACTTCCCTGGCCATCTAGCTGAGCAGCTGGTATGGGTGTCACCCTGTTAATACTTCTGGTCACAGAGACATAAGTCAGTTTGACTTCTACACAAGTCTTTATGATAATTTAATTGAAGTTACTTTGGTAACATCACTGCAGCCACAGTCTGACCTGTATCCATGTCTTGGACCCTCCCAGTTCCTGCTTCTCTAGCAATTGCCAAGATTGTTGGAACATCTGTGGTCCTACCTTAGCTACTCTTGCATTAGGAGACTTTGTTTCCCCAAAACTGATATAACTATTGCCCTCAGCAACCTTTATACAGCACACTGACATGGCACTCAACAGTTCAGAGTGTAATTGTCTTGGGCCTCTAGGACAAGCATTCCTAACTGTGCCCAAATGCCTGTGAACTTACCATGCATTCCATGCAGAATACAGGGTTAACATCAGCCAAAGATCTGCTTTTGCTGCAGCACCTTAGAGCCCCCTCTTCTGGAGACTGCCTGCTTACATGGCCACAGGTGCCAAGCTTAGCCACACTGTACACTATCCTGACATTTTTGGAGGCATTTTCCTACCTTTATGCAAGCGTTCAGCTTCAGTCCTTGTTCTACTCCATCATCAAAGATCTTCAGCTGGCCTGATGTGTGGGGTCATCAATGTCACTCCCCCATCAACCACAGACTCTCAATCCCCTTCAAGGGAATCCTCTTCAGGTCTGAGAGCCTTTAGTGCATACCCTCTTGGATATCCTTGCCCTCCTCAGGATCTATCTATCACAGTCTAGGGCTACCTGGTTTGACTTCTAACTCCAATCCTTGCATCAAGGAATATCTGAATATCCAAGGTCCATCCTGGCAGAGCCAGGCCTCCTGAAGTACTGAGCACCCCTTCAGAGCAGGGCGTCTGGACCTCATTCCACCCCTTAATCACTAAGGTGGAAAGGCATTCCCATGCCCAGGCAGGAGCCCACAATGAGAACTGTACTGACAGGCTTGCAGAGAATCCCCCAGCTAGCACCCTAACATGTGGGCACTGCAGTGGTTCCTCATCCATGTCTGAGGTCAACTATCCAATGAGGGCATTTGGGCCATGACACCCCCTCTTTTCTTTCCTCCTTGGCTGGCTAGCCCTTAACTTACTTATTTTGGCTTAGATCACACCCAACAGAGCACCCTTCCCAGATTTTGGGGGCCCTTTGTATACCCCTATGCTCTCCCCAATACCCTCTATCACTCAGACGGTGATGCACAAGTACCTTTCCCCTTTACAGCACATGGCTAATAAGTACCCTGCCCTTACCATTGGGAGAAGGAAGGGAGGAAGAGAAAGAGAGGGATGCAGGGAGGGAGGAAGGAAGGAGGGAGGGGAGGGGAGGGAAGGAAGGAAAGAAGGATGGAAGGAAAGAGAAAGAAAGAAAGAAAGAAAGAAAGAAAGAAAGAAAGAAAGAAAGAAAGAAAGAAAGAAAGAGACTTCATTTCTTCTGCTCAGCATCACTCAGGAGTTAGTAAAACCATACAAGTTCCAGTGTGGGACCGTGAAACAATTTCTGAGCCTGAAGATTGAATTACCTGCCCTGAACTTCAGCCTTCTGAGCAGGAGTTGCCATGCTAAAATGTCCCATTCTATGAGAGGGAAGCCAGACAGCTTTGTTCACATTATTAATTCATCCCTACGAACATACGAACACGCCAGCAGAAACAGGCCACAACGGTCTATCAAGTCTGCTCAAGTGTGCGGCTCACAGTTTAATTTACTGCAGCTGCCTCCCCACCCATTTCCAGTCCCCCAATTTATCATCCCACAACGCCATCACCCTCATCCCAAGCCTCCCCTCAGTTTTGACCTTTGCTTTGACCCTGTCTAACCCCCTCTTAAAACTGCCCATGGTCTTCAATGGGATCACCTCCTCTGGTAATTCGTTCCACCTTGCTACTACCCTTTCCATGAAATAGTGTCTCCTCATTTCCCTCTTGAATCTTCCCCCCTCCAACTTCAGACTATGTCCCCTCATGATCCCACCCACTTTAAGCTGAAAATGCCCTCCATACTAACCTTATTCATATCTTTTAATTATTTGAAGGTTTCAATCATATCTCACCCTCTCCTTTCTATCTTCCAGGGAATAAATGTTGAGCTCCGTCAGTCTTTCCTCATAGGGTTTGCCCCCAGACCTAGGATCATCTTTGTCGCCCTTTGCTGCACCCCCTCCAGTAGTTTGACATCCTTTTTTAAATACAGGAACCAGAACTGCACACAGCATTCTAAGTGTGGTCTCACCAGTGACCTGTATAATGGCAGGATGACTTCCTTCCTCCTTGAGATGATTCCTCTAGCGATGCACCCAAGCATTTGTTTGCTTTGGCTGCCACCTTATGGCACTGCGCAGAATGTTTTGTGTCCCCTGTGACAAGTACCCCTAGATCCTGTTCTTCCTCTGAAATGGTTACCTGTACTCCCCCCAGCTAGTAGCTAGTCCCAGGGTTTCTGGATCTCTTACACTTCTTAGCATTAAACTCTAACTGCCATATGCCTGACCAGCGCTCAAGCTTTGCCAAGTCCTGAGTTCCTGCCTTCCTTCCTCACTGTCCACTCTTGCACAGATCTTTGTGTCATCTGTGAATAGGCTGATTTCACTTTTGATCCTGTCAGCTGTGTCCCCAATAAAGATGTTAAATAACACCGATCTGAGCACCAAGCCCCATGAGATCCTGCTGGTTACAGGTCTGGGTTTCGATAGCCCCCCCCCAACACACACAATTACGCTTTGCTGTCTGTCCTGCATCCAGCTCCTGACCCACCCCACCACTTTCTCCCCAGATCTCAGGGTCCTTAGTTTACTGAGCATCCTTCCATGAGGCATGGAGTCAAAGACCTTTCTGAAGACCAGATACAGGACATCCACTGCATGGCCTCTGTTGAGTGGTCTTGTGACCCAGTTGAAAAATTCAATTAGGTTGGTCTGGCAGGATATCCCAGAGACAAACCCATGCTGCCTTCCATCCTGGAGACCATTTGCTTCCAGAAAGATTACTAGTCTCTCCTTTAGAATGGTCTCCATTAACTTCCCTACAGTGGAGGAAAGGCTGACCAGTCTGTAGTTACGCAGCTCGTCCAAGGATGCACTTTTATGAAGCGACACCACATGTGCCATTCTCCAGTCCTGGGGCATGCACCCCCTCTTAGTGATGTGTTGAACATGTCTGCCAGAGGCAGTGGGTGCAAGCTGTGATGAATCCTGAAGCTCTTGATCCTCTTTACCTCATGGGAGCCCAGTCTTCATTCACCTACAGCAAGCAATCACCTTGTAGATGGCCTTGTCACCAAAGCCCTACATGATTGCCTGCCGTAGGGTGAATGAAGGGCCCCATGAGGTAAAGAGAGATCAAGAGTTTCAGGATTCATCACAGCGAGCACCCACTGCCACTGAAGGTCTTTGAGTCCACTGTACCATTAACCAAACCTGCTACTAAATCCATGTAGAAGACAATACACCAGTGATTGCTGCACAGCTGCATTATAAAGGTTATGAATACAGACCAGGACCTAGCCCTGTGGCATCATGTTAATATTAAGAGACTTTGAGCCCAGTCCACAGAAGGGTGCCGACCCTCCGCATATGCATCAGACTGTGAAAAGCCACAGTGTGCCCACATGTGAAGGATGCATAGCACTCTGTAGCATCTACTGTGTGGGACAATAGCCCCCTCTGCACCTGATCCTTGACCCGTGTCATAGCTATACATGTGAGTCGGATGGGGTTCAGCCAAGGGACGTGGTGGCTATGCACTTGATCCACAAAGTCCACTCTGCAGTGCAGAGTGCCAGTGGTGGGGGCTTCCCCTGCATCCGTCTAGTTTCGGCAGTAGTAGCTTCATACCCATACTCTTCCTGACCACACACACCAAAATTCCTAGCCTGATCAGCTCTCTCTCTACTCAAGCCCCAGCCCTAGAAGCATTTGTAGCTGGCTGGGGGATCACAAGTACTGGCTGGTGATTTCTTTAATTTTAAGGCAATGCTCTTCACAAGCACACAAATGAAGAAAATGGTACCACCGCAATGACCTGGGGCACATAATTGAATAGGTGGAAACCTTTAAATACCTTGGGGTGATCCTGGACAATATCTTATCTTTTTCTCCCTATGTTGACCACCTTGTGTCCATGGTAATCAGAAGACTGGGAACCTTGTACTGTAAATGGTTCAACCTCACTGCTATTGCTAGATGCCTCATAGTGGCAAGCTCAACACTGTTACTAGTTGACTATGGCATCCCTGTCTATAAAACTGCCTGTGACTCAATTTTCAGCAGAATAAATCTGATCTGTAATAAGGCTTGTTGTTTTGTACTTAAGGTTGACAAGCACACACATAGCTGAACCCTCTACACCCAAACAAACTGGTTACCCCAACCTAGCAGAATCAAGTTCCAGACTCATCTGCTAGCCAAGAAGGCACTACTGGGCATAACACCCCTGGCCCTAAGTCACTGCTTCCACCCTGTCGTCAGTCTCTACAACACCAGTAGCATGGCTCAGAATGCCCTTCAACTGCCTTTTCACTGTACTCAGCTGGACAAGCATTGATTCACTGTTAGGGCCACTGGCTGGTTAAATGAGCTGCTGGATACCTTGCTTAATCTACCTAAATTCGATCAGTTTAAGAGAGCACTACAGGCAACCCTAACAGTGCAATGCAACTGTAACTGCTAATCATTCTTATTGATTTATTTTTTATATATTTCAAGTTTACAATTCAATACCTTTAAGCAGGAAGCTCATTTACAAAGATTCCGAGTCAGACAAATAACAGAAACAAATAATCAGCAGCGATACACAACAGATAATTGCAGCGGAACAATACAACAGGAATACGTAAGATACAATTAAGATCAAATAAGTTGCTATTTACAAAGCATAAACATAGGTGCAGAGAATACAACAGCACTTCAGGAGTGTGTCAAAACACTTAAACACAAAAAAACTGTCTAGGGGTTAGAATGGATCCCAGGTACAAAAACTTATGTAGTTGCGATAGAAGCAGCTGGATGGGGCTTTGTTGGGTGTGAAAACAAGGCAGGAAAGGGAAATCAGGGGGAGGGTAGAAAGGTTTTCAGTTGTGAGGGTTTGGGGGGGATAGGGTCAGAAAGGAGGCAGTCAGGATTATGAAGTGCAACCACAGATATTTTGACTGGCTAGATAAGAGCGTAATCTGTTTTTAAACTGGCTAATCTTCCCACAGCCGAGTAATTCAGTCTGAAGGTCATTGATCCACAAAGGACCCTGACAGGCTAGGGATCATTGGGTAAGTGAAGTACGCTTGAAGGGCACTAGAACCCCCACTTAGCCGCTCTTCTGGTATTTACGGCGGGTTGGGTGATTGTAAATAGGCTCGAGGTGGACGCAGGCATAAGCCCAAGCAATGATTTCTTACCAAGCAGACAAGCCTGTATTTGATTCAGAGGTGAAGAGATAGCCACCCAGTCATTGAGAATAACGTTCAAGTGTGGAACAAGTAGCCCCAAGGACTAGCCTGCAGGCTTTATTGAGGAGTGTTTTGACCCCTTTAAGCACTGTGTCTGAGCCAGCACCATAAATGACTAACTGGTAGTCAATAGAAGAAAGCAACGAGCTGCATGTGACCAGTTTCAAAGTTTCAGCGGTCATCGAGTGCCTGTGTCAATATAGCACATCGAGCGCCTGTGTCAATATAGCACCCCCCAACTTTATATTAGCTGATTTTACAACCTGGTCAACATGTGCGGAGAAGGTGAGGGTGTCACCTAGATGTACACCTAGGTATTTAAAAGTGCTGATCTGTTCAAGAGTATGTCCTTTTTATGTAGTCTTGCGCGTGCAGCGCAAGTAACATTTTGTGGCAGTATGCTGGAGTAGCAGGTTGTGGAGGTGTGGCAGTGTTGTGGCCAATGGTGCCACTGCTTTTTTGGGCTGGTCTCTGTGGCACCAATGAATGAGCACGCTGTCTATGACATCAGCTGAGAAGCATGCCACCAACTTAAAAGAATTTCGCCGCCGCAATGAGGGAGCTCCCCATCATTGCAGTGCGTGCCTTGCCTGCTGAAACATTTCAATAAACATGGCGGTGGCTGCCGCCATCTGCCTCTCACAGTCCCTAGAAAGTCAATGTCAGGGATGCCCAATCCCCCGTCGGCATGCCCCCTCTCCAGTTTGTTTGCTGATGGGGGAGCCCAATCCTCGACTGCATAGTAGTAGTAGTAGTAAATCATTTTTTATTCATAAGAATAAAGGATACATTCAGTTGAGCAAAGCTCATTTCTAATGAAGTTCCTTATCAAAATACAAACAAGTTACACATTAATACATTAATCCAACACATACAAGTAGTAAAAACAAAACAAACACAAAAATCCATAATAAAGTGCTAACAATTACTGCAGGTTATATTATTATTTGAACCAGATGTGCACCATGTTATTCATTTTGCATTATTAAGTTTTGTTCTAACGCTTCTCAAGTCTGGGGGGGAGGATTTATTCCATAAACTAATTCCTCTAAAAGGAACAGATGTTCTTCCTATATTCAAGTTACAGTCAATTAAGACAAATTGAGTTCCAATAGAAGTTATCAGGCCTTCTTTTACTTTCCTAACTTTGAAGAGATCAATAATATAATCAGGAATCTCTTTATTCCATACTTTGATCATAAATTGTAATAAATGTAAATTTCTTCTTACTGAGGGTTTATGCCAATTCAGCTCCCTAAATAGCATACAACTATGAGTTCTACAGGGTGCATCCAACACAAAATGGGTCATTCTACAAAATACCAGATCGACTTTATTTATATATGATCCAATAGCCCCTCCAGAAAACAGGTCTCCATAATCAATTACTGGAAATAGAAGATAATTAACCACACTTAATCAGACCTCTCTAGTCATAAATCTTTTGTGTCTATACAAAGCACCTAACCTTTTATTCATACCTCTTACAAGGGAATCTGTATGGAAATCCCAGCTCAAGTAAGAGTCTAACCAGACACCAAGATATTTATATGAGTCAGCTTGCTTAATAGCAATACCATCAAAGGTGTTAATGTTCAAATGAAGATCCTGTTTTTTATTATTCTTGTTTTTAAATATAACAGCCTGTGTTTTATTAGCATTTAAGGTAAGGTGATGCTTCTTAAAAAAAGCATAATGTTCCCCCTTGTTTTATTTGTCTGCTGAGGGGAGTGCCCAATCCTCCTTGGTACCATGCCACCCCCCAAACACAGACACACTTTCTTCGCTGACAGGGCGCCCAATCCCTGTCAGCATCAGTGCCCTTTCCCCAAAAAACACAGGTGGCACACTGAGAGCCCACCCCAGCATGGCCAAAGCAAACTTGTAAAAAAAAAAAAACCTTCCCTCGAAGTCCTTTTTTTCTCTCTCCCTGTAACACAGAAAATGGTCCCTCATGGTCATGATGCCCCTTCCCCCAACCCGCACCCACCCTCTCCAGAGCCTGGTGCAATGATCTTCGGTGGAGATCTGAACTCTTCAAAAGCCAACCACGAAGTGAAGAAAATCATGGTAAGCTGTATAATGGCATCAATGGGGGGGGGAGGTCAACTTAGGTGGATATCTCAGCAATTTGTGTGACTTTGGCTCCAAATTTTCAACACGGTGTTCTTGGGACCCCACCTCATGTACTCAGTCACTGTCATTTCGTTATTCAGTCCTGAAAGGTGATTTCAGTGTCATTGCGTGGAATCACCTTTCGGGACCAATTAATGAAACGACGGTGTCACTGTTCATGAGGTGGGCTCCCAAGATGCCTATGCTGCAAATTTGGTGAAAAAATTCCAAAAAATTACTGTGTTACGAACATACATTGTGCAGTTTCCACACACACTTGTAAGTGCAAAAAGTTTTAATATTTTCACTCCAGATTTTCAACATTGCCATTTTTTCACACCTCCTTATGAGCAGTACAGCTGTCATTTATTACATCCTGCCCAAAATGTGTTTTCGCACATCTGGTGAACAATGGCATGGTCGCTTTGGGACATCAACGTTTGGGACAGATTAAGAAAATGACAGTGACACTGTTCATGAGCGGAGGTCCCAGAATGCCTATGTCGAAAATTTGGTGAAAAAATTCCACAAAATGACTGTGTTATGAGCGTGCATTGTACAGTTTCCATGCACACTCGTAAGTTCTAGAAGTTTTAATATTTTCACTCCAGATTTTCAACATTGCCATTTCTTCACACCTCCTTATGAATGGTACAGCTATCATTTTTCACATCCTGCCCGAAATGTGTTTTCACACATCTGGCGCAGAATGGCACTGTCACTGTGGGAAATCAACATTCCAGACAGATTAACAAAATCACAGTGCCACTGTTCATGAGCGGAGGTCCCAAATGCTTTCATGAGGTGGGGTCACAAAAAGCCCATGTTGAAAGTTTAGAGTGCAAATACCAACAAACACCCGGGGCATTAGGGTTTCTAACCATAACGTCCCACCCTGTAGAGACTGACAGGCGTCGGAGTGTGACTTTGGATTGTCGGCTGTAATGCTCATGCCATTCCACCCCACCCCCACCCTGCAGCCAGTGACAGGCATCAAGGTGTGCCTTGGAATCTTCAGCCCCAAAGTTCACCCCATTCTCCTATACTGCACCCATCTCAACGTATTTCCCAATGGAATGGGGTGAGGGTAAGGTCCGATGACCCCAAGGCACATTGTGACACTTGTTGGAGTCTGCAGGGTAGGGTGAGGTGAAATGGCATGAGCGTCATGGCTGACGATCCAAAGGCACACCTCAATGCCTGTCAGTCTCTGCAGGGTGGGGTGGGGTTGGCATCAGTTCCATACTTCACTGCCATTCCTATTATGCATCTGTCTAACTCCTGCACTACCAATGTCAATGCCAGCAAGACAACATTCGGCATTGACAAATGTTTGTTTATATCTGTTCAGTGCTGTATTTTGGGGCGGTTATTCAAGGGAGCTCCTGGCATTTTGGAGTTTTCCTCTTTCATTTTGGTCTCTCGGTTCACAGTTTATTTTAGCTTTTTAGAGGTAGCCTGTTATTTATGCAGCCTACTTTGTTCCCTGTAATTTTCTTTTTATGTTTATAGTCTTTTGCATGGTACTGTATCTCCAAGGTGTGGTCCTTTGCCAGTAGCTCTGCTTGTTTTGTATGTTTGTTGGTCTCCTTGGCCCCATGGGGTAACTCAATTTGGGAACCTTCCAGGGACTTGGAGGGGGCACCAGGTGGCATGTTTCCGAGTGATGCGCATTTCATACCATATCATCTTTATGGGTTTTATTTAGGTTTGTATTGGTGGGGAGGGGGGAGTCGCTGGGGATATTGGGGGAGTTTGGTGGTATGTTTTGTCATTGCGGTTATTCTTGGGTTTTTGGTTGCTGTTGGGGTTGGGGGGAGATCTGGGTGCATTATGCTGGGGATTTGTGTGGGTTTTAGATATTTTCTTGGGGAATGTTTTTCTCTTCTCTGATTTTTAGGTTTTATTTCTTCGAATATGGCTCTAAGCTATAGCTTTTGTACGTGGAATGTTAAGGGGGCCCAGTCTCCTGCTAAGCACTACAACATTTTGTCCCACTTAAAATAGATGCAGATAGACATCACAATGTTGCAGGAGACTCATCTACCAGTCCCTCAGCTTCTTTTGCGTCACCAGCAATGGGTTGGTCATGTCTTTAGGGCAGTGACGGATATGTGCAAATGGGGCGTGGCCATTTTGGTGGTCTGTTTAATACCTTTTCACCTTTTGCAGGAAATACCAGTTTCACAGGGAAGGTATATTTTTGTTCAGGCTCTGTTAGGCCATCAGGAGGTTGTTTTGGCTTCTATTTCTGGCCCCACCCCTGATGACCCTAGTTATTGTGCCGGTCTTTTGAATATTTTGTTAGTCTGGACTACTCTTCCAATCCTGTTGGCCGGTCAATTGGAATATTGTGTACTGTAATGAGATGGACCAGTCTGGTAATAGGCAGCATGGGCTGTCCCCAGTGCAGTGGGCCCTGCGTCATTTAATGGACTCAGTAGGTTTGGTGGCTCCTTGGTGGGTGCTGAATCCCAGTTTGTGGGAATATACGTTTAATTTGCTTCCCCATAATACTTTTTCATGCACAGATTTTTTTTTTGGTTGGGGTTGAGCACCTCCCTGGTGTTTGGGGTTGTGAGCATACTGCTAAGGTATTGTCAGATCATCACCCAGTAGTATTACAACTTGGCTTCACTCCTACTCATCTTGTGGACAAAGGGTGGCACCTGAACAACCAGCTCTTAAAATCCCATGAGCTCACCAAGCAGATCACTGTGTTTATTTCTTCATTTTTGGATATTAATTTGCCTACTATGCCAAAGCTCAATCATTTATGGGGAGCTTTGAAATGTGCTCTGTGGGAGGATCTTATTCGCTTGGCCTCAAAGTGGAAAAAAACATAATGAGTGGGCTGCGGTCAATTTTTTGCATCAATTTCATGCTTTGGAGCAAACTCTTTCCTCTTCTTGTCCCGAGAGTGTTTTGCTCAAACTAACTGCCCTCTGAGCTAAGTATGGGGAGCTTTTGCGGGAGCAGGCAGAGTATGCTAGCTAGAGAACTATGGTTAAATACTTTGATCAAGGGGAATGGGCGGGACATCTCTAGGCTTTGCATCTGCACAAACACGCCATGGATAGGATTATTCCTTCTCTTGTTACTGACCAAGGCCAGATAGTTACTCACGAGATATTGTAGAACAGTTTCAGGTGCATTATCAGCAGTTATATTCCCCGGAACAAGTATGTTGGGATATTCTCCTTTTTGATAATTTTTTTCAGGATCTGCAGCTTCCGTGGAAGAATGAGGTTCAGCATTCATTTTTTAAGTCCCTCATTACTTTGCAGGAGGTTGTTGATGCTATTGATTCTCTTTCCCCAAATAAGGTGCCTGGACCCGATGGGTATACCCTACATTTTTACAAGAAGTTTAAGGATTTGTTAGCTCCAATTCTTTTAGACTTTTATAATTACCTTTATTCTCATCGTACTTCGGATCTGTCATTCACTGAAGCTATTATTATGGTATTGTCGAAGCCGGGGAAAGACCCTACTAATGTTTCTAATTACAGACCTTTCTCACTGATTAATTTGGACTATAAGATCCTTTCTAAAATGTTGGCCTCTTGCCTTACTAAAGTGTGGCATGTTCTAATTAGTAATGAGTAAGTGGGTTTCACGTCTGGTAGTTTTTCATCGGATCATATTAGAAAGTTGGGTCACATCTTCTCCGTGTCCGGAGAGAGCTGGAATCTGGCAGTCCTGGTCTCTCTGGATGCGGTAATGGCATTTGACCAGGTGTCATGGGAGTATCTATTTTTAGTAGTAAGTAATTACATTTATTTGTTTGGCGCCCAATCCCGGAGGCTCTGGGCATCTTGCAGTAAAAAAAAAAAAATTGACACGGTGATACAAATTAACACAACTATATAAACAATAAATAAATAACATTTTGTTCTGTTACTCTGACTAAATAAATAAACAGATTAAAATAAAAATAAAATTTTGTTAAAGATTAAAATACGTCAACAGGAAAAGCCTTATTAAAAAGATGAGTCTTCTGGCCCCTCTTAAAAACCTCCACCTAGGGCCTCCCTCAAAGAACTTGGCAGTGAGTTCCAGATGACTGGGCCAGCCACCCCGAATGAATGATCACTGGAGGTTTTCAGCCTGGTCCTTAGAAATGCATCAGAAATACCTCATGCAGAGAAACAAATTCCACAGGGAGTACCCAGGAGATACGATTTAAGAGACAAAACAGTAACAGAAGAAGTAGATGGAGGACAAACAGGACGAGGCACAAGAGGAATGTACAAGGGACAACGGGGGAAGTAGTTGTGTTTAATTTGAGTAAAAGAATTCTATCCCAAATGGAGACTGATATTCTCTCACTGGGACTTTCATTTTCTATTTCTCACAAACTTAATAGGTTTCAGTTGGAAGCGGATCTACAAATGTTTTTTAGACATAAAGTATTAGACTTAAAGAACAGTTTGCTTTTACTGAATCTCAGAATCCAGAAAAAAAAACAAGTTAAAAATGGCTATGGGGGTAAAATCCACCTATATGCCACAGATTGGCAATAATCATGCTATTGAAACATACATTGGTTTGGTACACAAATACATTAACTCTGTGTTTATTACATGAGATTATGACATTGATTTCTTTAGAAAGAACTTAAGTAAGAAACAAAAAGAATGTCTTGATAATTTACAAAGAGACACAGAACAACTTATTAAACCAACTGACAAGGGTGGGGCCAACGTCCTTATGGACATTTCTCAATATAGAAATATGTGTTTGAAACTTTTAAAAGCAGAAGAAAATTATCAATTATTAGAAGGGGACCTCACTAAAGATATCCAGCATATGAAGCCCTTGGTTGGTTGCAACCATGGGAGAGGGAGCTTCTTATTAATGAATATCCCATATTACCGGTATTTTTACACCTTACCAAAAATACATAAGGATTCAGGCAATCCTCCAGGCAGACCAATTGTATCTGGAATAGGATCCATACTAGAACCTATCTCAAAATATATGGATTTCCACATACAAGATTTGGTCAAAAATATATGAACATACATTAAGGACACAGCATATGTCCTTAGACTTATTAAGGAGCTTAATGACACTATAATTTTTGATTTGAACATATATTTGGTCACCATTGATGTGAGGGATTTGTACACCTCCATTCCCCACACTCAAGGGGTTCAGGCCCTGGGTGTTCTCCTGGACACTAGGCCTCAAGGATGTAGGCCTTGTACCAGTTTGATCATGGAATTGGCACTTTTGTTTTGGACCACAACTATTTTCAATTTGAAGACCACTTTTATGGTCAATTAAAAGGAACAGTGATGGGAAGCACAATGGCTCCGGGATACGTTAATTCATACATGTTCCAATTCGAGACCAGATTCATTTTAAGTCATGAAAATAATGTTTTTTATGATAACATTATTTTCTGGAGACGTTATATTGATGATATAATCATGTTGTGGAAGGGACAGGAGAACGGGTTGAAAGCATTTTTGGAGAATTTGAATACCTATGATCCAAATCTAAAATTTACAGCGGATTATAGTCAGGAAAAAATTCATTTTTTAGATATTACTATCTTTAAAAATGAAGGTAAATTAGATACTACACTTTACAGAAAGGCTACAGACCGGAACACTATCTTACACAACAAAAGTTTTCATCCTACCCGTTTAAAGGATAGCATTCCCTAGTCTCAACTCCTCAGAACAAAACGTAATTGTAGCCGTATACAGGATTTTAAAATGGAAGAAGCCACTACTGTCAACAGATTTAAACAAAGAGGTTATCATTCCAATTTATTATCTAAAATAAAAAAATGATGTTTCCAAAATCGATAGAAATACTTTGATACAAGAAAAAGGAATTGATTCACATACGAAGAACAAAGGGAACATTTGTTTCAGTACTACTCACTGTGTGGAAATGCCTAAATTAAAACTCATTATTCTTAAGTATTGGAACATATTGCAGGATCCCTCAACTGCCTCTATATTCGTAAACAAACCATTTATTGTCTCTAAGAAAGCACCGAATATTAAAGACAAATTTGTTAAAGCAGTAAGCTGTTGGTTAACTAGGATTTGCAGCTTATCTGTTAGGTAGGAAAATGGGCAGACTAGGTGGGCCAAGCGGTCCTTATCTGCCATCAAATTCTGTGTTTCTATGTTTCAGTACACCCTAGTTGTGATTTAAAAAGTAAGGGACAATTACTATTGGGACTATTAAAAGAAGGGATGTTCCCATGCAACAGATGTGTTGCATGTGGAAACACATCAAAGAAAGAATTCTTTAGGCATCCGTACACTAGTAAAGAATATAAAATCAAATATCACATCAATTGTAACTCCAAGGGAGTTATTTACATTTTACAATGCCCTTGTGACCATCTTTATGTTGGTCAAACTGCTAGAGAACTAAAAAAAAGGGTTTTGGAACACAAAAGTTGCATCACATTAAAAGTTGAAAATTCATCAGTAACTAGGCGTTTTGTAGATAGGGGACACACAGTGGTACAATTCCATTTTTGGGGACTGGAATTGGTGACATGCCCCAGACACAGTGGTAACTTTTAGAAACATTTAAGCAGCAGAGAAACCTGGTGGATATACGAACTGAATACATTTCAGATACCATGGGAACTTAATGAGGAGATTAATTGGCAGTCGTGTTGGTGACTTAAACACTTTTGATTTATGTATATTTCTATTGATGTGTTCTTTTACTGTGCCCTTCTTCTCAAGCAGATAGTTCTATAGGAGATTTCCCATATCCTGCTATTGGCTTTTATAAAATTACGGTTAGATGTGTTTAATGATGTTTACTCAAATACTAGAGGTACTTCTGTGATTATTTTGATGTCCATCCCTTTACCCACATGGAAATACAGTTACTAGGTAGCTTCTTGCAGCCTGGTGATGACGTTTTGCACGTCCACTGGCATCAGCTGTGCTTTTCCGGGCAGGTATAAGAGGGTTTGCTTGAAACACCTTCTTGCTGCCACACTTTGAAGACATGCTCTATGCGGGAGATATGTTACATCTGGTAGCCTTTTTTGCTACGCTATGGAATTTTAAACAATGCAAAATGATTACATGCTGTTAAGGAATTGAAGGTTAACGGCAGGATTATCGCTTTCTTTTTCAGAGATTTGTAGCTCAATGATTGCTATCTAGTTTTGGAAAGGTAGGTTGAAATTTTCAACCTTGGAACACTGCAAGGGATTTATTGATTATTACTATTTTCATGGGACTTCTACTAGATGAAATTGCATTTTCTTTCTCTTTTTCTGATTTATATAGTAATGAAATTGTAACACATTTGGAAGGAACACACTATTTGGAGATTTTCATTAAGGGAGCACATATTTTGCTGTCCTTTAAAGCTGACTATGAATATTTATAGCCTTAAGTTATCGAGCCTGTTTATATGGGTTTTTCTCATATATTTTAGATTAATTTGGAGTCTTTGGTGGCAGCAAGGAAACGCTATTCAAGCAGTTAATAGCAGGTAGCCTATTTTGCACATGTTTATTTTTTGTCAGGTGTATGGCATCAGAGGATCGTGTTTTACTTTCCAATTTGATTTCACGACGTAGTTAACATATTGAATTGGTCTACATTAATTTAGCAGTTCTTGAAAATGTGAAAATTCAATTTTATATTAATTTGAAATATTGACGATTTTGAAATATTGATTATAAATATTATTGCATATTGTTAATAGCACTCCAGAAGAAGCCATTTTGTGGTGAAACATTGGGATTTGGCTAAAGAAAGAAACAGTATAATCATTGTGACAAGTCTGAAGTCGTGTCTCGTTACTTATTCCTTTTGAAGTATTTTCACACTATCTCCAGCTCCACGTGAAAAGAACATATACTGTTTGGATTTCTCTTGGACTAGGTGTATTTGATGGTCCTCAGAACTGTCAGGAGGCCCTCGGTGGAGAAACAGAGGGAGCGTGCTGGGATGGCAGGAGTAAGGAGGTCTGACAGGTAGCCAGGGCCCAATCTGTATAGGGCCTTATAGGTGAGCAAGTACACCTTGAAGAGAATCCTCCACCTAACCGGCTACCAGTGCAGACCCCGCAGAACTGAGGTCACATGACAGGACCTTGACAGTCCCATCAGTATCTTGGCCGCTGCATTCTGCACTAGCTGCAGACGGCGGAGGTTCCCTCCACTTACCCTGAGGTAAAGAGTATTACAGTAGTTGAGTCTGGATGTCACAAAGGCATGTACTAGTGATGGCAGGTCTTTGGGCAGAATTAGGGGTTTAATCCAAGCAACATTCCTCAGATGATAAAAGTCGCTTTTGATGATAGCCGACACATGAGCCTCAGGTGTCAACCTGTCGTTGAGGACGATGCCCAGATTTCTCACCCTAGATGATACCATCAATGGGGTCAATCCCAGGACTAGGCCTGTTATAACCCCAGAAGCACCCTCATCACACCCACAACCCGGCTTAATCACTGGACCTCTGTCTTGTCTGGGTTAAGTCTCAGCCAGCTAGATTTCCTCCAATCCTGGATCTCGGCAAGACATTTCTTCAGCACTTCAAAAGATAGTGTTAGACATAGTGTTAGGCAAATTTAATATGCTGAATGAGTTTATTGCATGGATCTGGGTTCTTTACATTAACCATTTGGGCAGGATTGTCAGTAATGGTGTTAGCGCTAATTCATTTGTTTTGTGGAGGAGTACTCAGCAGGGTTCTCTACTCTTGTTTAATCTTTTCTTGGAATCATTAATGCGGTGGATTAATTGTTCGTCGGAGAGTCAAGGGATATCCATTGGACCCTGCCAGTATAAATTGTCTTTTTATGTGGAAGATATTTTGCTTCACTTGTCGTCATCTAGAACTTCTCTGTCCATAGTTTTTGACCTTATTAGGGAGTTTGGTGCCATCTCTAGTTATAAGTTAAATATTGTCAAAACTGAAATTATTCTCTTGAATGCTTTTGCGCATAAGGCTAACCTAATGGATTTTGGTTTAATTTGGGTGCCGGATAAATTCAAATATTTGGGGCTTTATCTTAGCACTTCTGAGCAGTGAATGAAATGATACAACTTGGACTCAATGCTCGATCAGTGCAAACACAATTTATCCCATTGGGCCCATCATTCTCTTTCTCTTTGCGGCTGAGTAAGTGTGGTTAAGATGGACATTTTACATTGGTTTTGTATTCCTTAAATATGTTAACTCACTATCTTCCTCAAAAATGGTTTACTGGATTATATCTCACTTTATCTGGAATGGCAAAGTTGCTCAGTGGGCGTTTCATATACTTATGGCCCCCAAAAAGGAAGGTGGACTCCATCTTCGGAATTTTTATTTATATTATTTTGCTACTCATAGTGCTAAATATTGTCAGTGGTTTTGTGATCTTTCAAATGGTACCCCTAGAAATTATATCCCTAACTGGCTAGAGACTGAGTTTTTTCTGAGCCAGAGGGAAAAAGTAAATCCTGTTGCATTCCTTCATACTTCGTCTTCTACCTTTCCCTGTGTGTTTCTGGGTACTCTGATTTAGACGTTGGTGAGAGTCATTCGTCCATTATGCACTTTACTCCATTTGCATAATAGGGATGTTTTCCAGCTGATTATTGGTAACCCTAATTTTAAATTGAATGGACAAATGATTTTTCATAGTTTTAGCCTAACCCAACTTTCAATTCGGTGGATCGACTTTTACATTATGTTTTCTTTTTTTTATCTTTTTGGAATTTATGCAACATTTGGAAGCTCCTACTAAGCATTGTTTTAGATATCTGCAGCTCTCTTATTTATTTTTTAAGCATTTTGTTTACAGGCCCTTGGGCTGTTGACCATGGTCAGAAAATGTTATCCTTAGCTCCTCGGGCCATTATGCCACACACTATCTCCTTTCTTTCTTTGTTTGAGCTGCTAGGTTCACCTGCTGCCTTCTACCTGGCTTGGGAGAAGCTCCACTACCCAAGAAGGAGGCCATAGTATTATTGTACAGCTTCTGACTGTCTCTAACAGAACTGTGCTTTTTTACCTTATTTGCCCTTAAAACATACAATTTTTATGTTCAGCCAGCATGGGGGTTTGGAGGTGGGCCAGCAGCTGTTCACCTGAGTAGAGGGAGGGGCTATCAAATATAAAAGTATACGTTGCCCGCAAGTGCCACTCGGTCAAGATACAGAACTGGAAGAGATCGCTTTAACAAGTGCATAGGGTAAGGTTTATAACATAGTTTTAAAACCTGTTTTGCATTTTGTTGTAGCAAGTGCTTTTGTTGATTCTACCTTCCGGTATATGCTATAAGTGCATCTGTTGATCCTACCTCTTCCGGTATAATTTTAAAGACTAGGCCTATTTTAAATTTTGACTTACAGCAGTATTTTAGTGAGTTTATCCCAAGACATAATTAAGGGTAGTACTATTTTAATTTTTCTTTTTTCTTTTCTTAATGGGCTTCATTTTAACTGACCAATGTGTCTCTCACTTGTTAAATTGCCAGGATCACTTAGTCTCTCCTGGAGACCCATCAACTAAATATTTATTTTCTAATTTGCTGCTCAACTCGATCCATTAATTACTGTGCAATATAAAACTTCTTGGGTGCATGTCAAAAACAAGTAGTTATGATTTGGGGTTGTTATTTTGTTCCTAGGAGGGCATTGTTCACATTTACTTGGCTATTGTTAATCCTGGTTGGGAATATTGAGGCTAATCCAGGTCCCCAGGCTCAAGAAGATAATTTACATAAAACATACTGGGAGACTAAGGGATTGAGATTTATCCATTTGAACGTATTCAGTTTCTTATTGAAGAAACATGAACTTGAGGCCTGGATGCATCTGAATGACCCTGACATCATATGTTTCACCGAATCTTGGTTGAAGCCTATGATCACGGACAATCAATATATTCTGGATGGCTGCAAAATGTATAAAAAAGACTGCCTTTGTAAATAAAAAGGTGGGGGGATTTTAGTATATTACATGGAACATTTAGACTTAAAGAGACTAAAAGTGCATTGCAAATCTAGTTCTGGTCTGGAGTATTTAATATTAGAATTGGTACTTGGTAGTTGTTATAAATTAAGAATTAGTATCATATACAATCCACCTAAAGCAGCTCTATGTGGCTTAAATGAATTATCTGGAATTATTGGTTCGTTACAGTCTAGGTGGGACCTATTAGTAATGGAGGATTTTAATTTAAATTGGAACCCAGAACTAGAGCCTGATCTGGAATCCTTAGTGTCTAATGTAGGCTTTGCTCAGATTATAAATGCATTTACAGGAATAAACCTGTTAAGTGGTTGACATACAATTTTGGGCTGGATCCTTACAAATCAAGTTGAGTAGTATGAAGAGTTCAGGGGGTATTTCCAGACACGGTGAGAGACCATTTGGCCACTTACTGTGTCTGGAAATCTAAAACTACTAAACCACCTCCTAGGCTTATATCCTTTAGGAAATTTGGTAATGTACTGGGGAATGACCTTAGGGAAAACTTAGTGCAAACTGACCGGAGTTACCTAGATGCTATCCCCACAATAGACGAAGCTGTTGATTATTTTAACACTATCCTGCTTGAATTACAGGACAGGCATTTCCCCAGGGTAACCAGAAGGGTCAAGGGGACTAAAAATAACTGAACTGATTACACTGATGAAACAACGTGACAAAATCTGGAAATTATATAAGGGTTCAGGCAATTCAGCTGATTTGCTTGAATTTCACCGCTGAAGAAATTATTGTAAATCACAAATTAGAAAATGTAACTCAGAATATCACCTAAATAATCAGTACAAAGATTTGAATAACTCCAGAAAGTTTTGGACTGCAATTAAGTCATTAACTGACCCTGCTGTAAGGTCAAATCCCACCCATTTAGTAATTAATGGTGTTGGCATAAAAGACCCAGTAAAAATAAGTGAAGCATTTTTAAATAAGTTTGCTGACTATTCAGAATACACACAGAGATTTGTTCAAATACCAAAGGATGATATTCCTAGTAGTGAATTGACTAATAAGTCATTGAGACCTCCATTTTATTTTCATATAGTTAAACCTGGGCAAGTCCGAAAATTGTTAAATAATATTGTCATACATGCAGGTTCTGGTGGAGATGGTCTTGAACCACGATTTCTAAAATTAGTTTCTGAGTATATTTATGTTCCTCTGACTAAGATTTTTAATTTATCTTTAATTACTGGTCAGTTCCATTCCCAATGGAAGAAAACTACAATTGTTCCAATTTTCAAAGGTAGGCAATGGGATTTAATGGACAGTTATTGTCCAATTTCAATTTTGCCTACCCTGGGGAAACTATTTGAAAAAATAGCCAATGTCCAACTGACAGAGTGCTTGGATTCCAGCTGTTTCCAGTCTCCAGATTTCAAAAAAACCATGGCACAGGCACGACCTTGGCAGTGTTCACGGATTGCATCAGTAAGGCAATGGATAAACACATGCTTACTGGTGCAGTATTCATGGACCTGTCAAAGGCTTTAGACCTGGTTGATCATCAATTGCTGCTCAGGAGACTGGAGAGCGTCAGATTGGCAGATTCCTTTTGTGAATGGGTTTCAGGCAATTTATCCCAATGTCCATTGAGGGTACATAATAGGGGAGTCCTGACCCAGGTAGCTCTAATGGAACAGGGTGTTCTCCAAGGTTCGATAATGGGGCCACTGCTGTTTGCATTATTTACAGATTCTTTCCATCTGTACTTACCAACACTCATACTTTAATGTATACAGATGACATTATTTTGTATAACAGCTCTCCCCCAGTGGACAATTTGAATAGGACTTTGTGTATGGATTATCATATTCTGGATGATTGGCTATTAAAATTCAGACTTTTACTTAACAGTGAGAAAACAGAATGTATGATTTTTGGTTCTAAACCAAGGATTGCTAAAGCATCTTCTGAAAATTAGTAATAATTCAGGGGACATAGTAGAACAAGTGAATTATTTTAAATATCTAGGAATAATCTTGGACCCGAACTTAACTTTAACATTACACATTAAATCAATTTGTCAACAATCCAACAGTAAACTTGGTGCACTATTTAGGTTACAGAATTTGTTGACCTTGCCTGCCAGGACTGCTCTTGGTAAAAGTGTTCTTTTGCCACTTCTTTTTTGTTTACGAAACTTACTAAAGCAAATGTATCCCTATTGAATACTACCTCTAATGCAATTTGTAGGTTTGTACTAAGGCTACCTTATAAAACTCACCACTGCACTTTACATAAATTACCAGGGCTGGATGCCACCAAAGCTCAGCCATGAAAATAATTTGAATTGTTTATTTGATAGGATACTGCATTTAAAAACGCATTCTTCCCTTTTTAATTTATTTGAACAAAGAAAAGAAGCCCAACCTTTAAGGTCAAACAATACTATCTCTTTAGTAGTCCCAAGAGTTTCAAGCAATATGGGTGAACATGCAATATCATTATGTGCTGCTAGAAATTGGAATTGCTTGCCTATTCATTTGCATGACTGTGTTAGCCATAACATTTTTAAGCAAGAGCTTATGACGTATTGTTGTGCACATCTTATTTGTAAATGTTTTGTATAATTTGTGCTGTTGTTTGTTTTATATATATATATTTATTGTAAACATTTTTTGGTCATCTAAAAAAGCCCTGGATCATGTATGAAAATGGGCCTTGGCTCATTACATTTACCTGGTCAACAAAAGTTTAAATAAATTTATTCTCGGTTTTATGCTTTACTACCTTCTGTTGTGGAGAGTGTCTTCTGGCTGTTATGACTGGGTTTCTATTTGGGAAGGATTTGTATAACTATATTAAGTTTGATCAGTATCGGTATATGCAATTTAAATTGCTACATAATTTGTATTATACCCCTGTTAAATTGTATAAAATGGGTCGGCCGTCCTCTGACTCATGCACTCAGTGTCAGGCTGCCCCAGGTTCACTTTTGCATATTATGTGGGAATGACTTCAGGTGGTGCCCTTTTGGGATGCCATACATTTGAATTTAGACCTGCTTCTAGGGTTAGATCATGCCTTTTTACTGGATATTTGTTTGCTGGAGGTGTATGAGGATACCCGTATAGGGGCACAGCGATATCATATGGCACTCATTTCTGCTTGCGATAGAAAAGTCATTTTGTGGCATTAGGCAGATCAAGCTGTACCAACATATGCAAAATGGTATAAAGAAAGTTTGTTTGTGTTGGAGGCAGAAAAATGGTCATTTGGCATTTTGAAGAGGCACATGAAGAAGATCATCTGTCCCCCTAGCTCCCCACAGAGGAGGTTATAGCATCAACTCTTATGGCTGTGGAGGTGGCTGGTGTGCCTGGAGGTGGCTATGAGAGCCAGGTCAGACTGGCCCAACCATGTAAGTAACCATATTTGCACCATCTCACAGTGTGTGTGTGTGTGTATGTGTGTACAATAGTGGTGTTGGGATGCGCAGGGGAGGTTACAGGTTCTGTTTGCCCCAGATGTGCAGGAACTGTGTGAGGGAATGGGATTAATGCATGAATCTGTTGTAAATGTACCTACCTACCAAAGGCACGGTCATGCATCCTGCATATTCCGTGGAACAACACACACGTGAGTCATTACTGTTGCATGCCCTGCATGCCTTGATGACATACTATTTTATTTCATTTCTGTAATGGTAGAACATAGAAACATAGGAAACTAGAAGTTGACGGCAGATAAGGACCTCAAGGCCCATCCAATCTACCAATTTTTTTTTACCTTATGAATGTGCCACAGGCCTGTACTATGTCAATGGCCTATCTATTCATACTCATCTGTATTGCTCCCTTACACCTATCCCATGCCTGTTTGAAGCCCTGCACTGTATTCATATCCACTACTTCCTGAGGTAGGCCATTCCATGCATCCACCACCCTTTCTATGAAAAAGAACTTCCTCACATTCCCCCTTAATAGGCCTCCTTCTAATCTCATGCTGTGTCCTCTTGTCCTGCTATTTTTTTTATATTGAAACATGTTAGACTCTTTCACCTTGTTAATGCCCTTAAGGTGTTTGAATGTTTCAATCATATCGCCTCTCTCCCTCCTTTGCTCTAGGGTATACATATTCAGCTAAGGTTGCAGGATGCAGGTTGTAGGACAGGTGTTAGGAGCCAGGGATGCAGGAGATATGCATTGTACCCTGTGTAGGTACAGGGCATTGGTTAGTTACATCATTGACACCAAAGGGGGAAGAGGCCTTGGGCATATATTCACTGAGGAGGTGCCCACTAGGGATATCCCTGCCTTCAAATCTCTAGCACAGGATGGAGTTGTGCCAGATGAAGGTATCATGAGTACTGCTTGGGTACCATGCCAGAACACTGAAGATGTGCCCTGTTGCATCACACACCACCTGGCAGTTTATGGAATGGAAGCCCTTCCTATTCATGCAGGCCTCCACTCCATTGCCAATGGGTGCCTGGATGATAACATGGTGCAGTCAATGGCACCAAGTATGGCTGCTAGGTATTCAGCTTGATAAAATTGCTATATGGTTGCTATTTGCTCTGCTGGTGTGGTGGGGACTATGATGCACTTCCCGGCATAGTCCAGAAGGGCATCTAGGGATTGGCCCAACAGGCACCAGGTGGCTGACTGTGAGATACTGGTGGTGTCCCCGACTGGTGTATGGAAGGTTCCATTGGCCAGGAAGCACAGTGCTGCTGTCACCTTGAGCTCAACAGACATTGCATGGCTGCACTGGGTGTCTGTCCAGAGCTGGTCATGCAGCAGCTCACACAGCTGCATGATCGTGGACCTGTTGAGCCTGTACCGGCCCATGATTTGTTTGTCACTGAGGACTTGGAATGCGACTCATGGACAGTACTGTATAATTGCAGCTTAGCAATTGTGGAACATGCACTGGAGTCGAGGGTGACATTGGCCCACTCCTCATCCTGCATGACGTGCTGCATCAGGTACAGAACGTGTTCCATTTTGTTTCTGCTGGTTGGGTGTGTGTGTACGTGCTGCAGTGCTTCTCCCTGCCTATGGGGTTTGTCCCAGGTTTAAACCTGATTTTTATGTCATTTTATTGCTACGCTATGCTGCATGCTATTACATTAGTGCAGCGCTAAAGCTTTGTATATAGAGCTGTGCCTAATACGCACATCACGGCCCCCTGTTTGGGTGCTGCATACATTAATTCTGCACTTGGCAGTTAGCACTAATTTCAAGCTCAGCACTGCCTGAAGAATATGGGAAATAGGCACTAAATGTGCTGTAGTGCTAATCACTAGCACCTGTCATAAACCTTTTGAATACTGGGGTCTGTATAGAACATTTGGGGTCAAAAGTGGGGGGAAGGGAACAAAGTTACGGACAAACATTGAAATTTTCCATTTACTCATAATGTTGCAGTGTTCCTACTTTGTAAACCCACATTTTCAACGTGCTCATGTTTCTTACTCCCATAGAAAGAACATGGCAGGTGTCATCAAATCCCCCTCCAAAAACCTGTTTTCCTGGTCATTCCCCAAAACAATGTTTCAGGTCGCAGTTCATAAATGACACCTGTAATGTTCATATGCTGATTCAATAACAGCTAGTATTTCAAAATTCAAGGTCACACTCTAAGAAAACAACAACATTTTGTATGAACCTCTTAATTTCCCAATCCCGGTAATTTCACTATTATAACTCGTGTTATTAATTTGTTAATTTTACCCTCTGTACTATCAATGCCAAACACTCACACAGCAAATACAAGCAGGCAAACATTTGGCATTAATAAATGCTTTTTTTAGCTCAAGACACAGCGGAGTCCCATAACAAACATCAGTATCTTAATTATAAGCAGGTCTCACACTCAGTCAATGAACGAGCTTATTACATCAAGCAGGCCTGGGTTTGATTCCCACAACCTCCACTTGCATTCTGAATGACCCTGAGCAAGTCAGTTAACTTCCACAGTGCTCTCAGGTTGCCCCTGAGTACAGGCCATGTGCCTAGTGGGTCTTACCCAGTTACCAAAGATTGAAAAAAAGGCAACTGGACACAACTATCCAATGCATCCATGTTATTATAACCTCAGAGACATCCAGAGTGACCCAGACCTTCCAAGGCATAATAGGCAGCCTCCACTTCACCACTTTAGCTCCAGGTTGTTCAAGCTCAGTACTCAGGGAAACAAACCAGGAACTCGAGCACCCAGGTTCCTGCAGTAGCAATGCACTTAGTCTGCTCTTTTCTGCAGAACTGAAAAACTGGACTCACAAGCAACAGCCTGCTAGCTGAAAACTCTCCCTTCCCCCACTTCCTGTCTCTAGACTGAGCATTCTGTTTCTTGGACTACTGACCCTATAAATGCAGGTTGAGAGCAACAGCATTATACAGCACCATTTTGGGGCTAGGGGCTACTCATATGTAGCCAGTAGCAAGTACTCCACCCCAGCACTGGATCCATTCCTGGACAACTCTGCTTGCCTATCTTGCCCATATCTGATGCCAGTGTCACTGTGCATTTACCATCATTCACACCATCTACCCTCGTCTTTCTTCCCAACTACCACAATGCAACAAAGACTTGCTTCATTTTTTGATTTATTGACTTGATAACCAGGTGGGTATACTGGGCTACATGGCCCTTTTACAGGCACAACCTGGACATATAGCTTACATTACCTATTCACACAAATTATACATCACAATATAAATAAAAGTACCAGTGGTACTAAAGGTGCAAAACAGGGTCTATAAAGTGCAAAATAATTATGTATTAAAATACAATATACTGTGTGCTTGCCTTATCCTTTGCCTACTAAGCAAACACACATTCAGTGCACAACTGAACTGCAAGTAAATGAGTTGCATTTCATATGGTGTAGAGGCTATGTCACAACCTGCAAAACAGGTCACTGTGGAGCTAACCCCAACAGGCAATTTACCTTCATAAATTGTTCTTAGCTAAATTTACTTTTCATACAATTTACTATTCCAATTCCATACCACCATGAATCACCAGTCAAGTGAGTTTCCAGCCTAAAAAATTGAAGCAAATGGATAAATCCCTGTCAGGATTTGAGCCACTGATTCTTTTTCTGCTAAGCAAACACACATTCAGCGCTCCTCTGAGCTGCAGGTAAGTGAAGTGCAGTTCTTATGGTGAAGAGGTTATATCACAACCTGCAAAGCAGGCAACTGAGGATCTAGTCCCAACAGGCAGTTTACCTTCACAAACTTGTTCTTAGCTTAAAGAGCTAGTGTACTGCCTAAAACTTATATTAGTTTTTAAAAGCAGTCAACTATTACCTTTTATATCTGAAAGTTTTTTTCTGTTCCCTTTGTTTAATCTCTATCAATGGCCATATACATAAAAACATGCTATTTTCCATCTGTAGCATTCACAATGTGTGCTGCCGTTGCATATTTTAGATTGCCCCAGGCTATTGTTCTCTGATGTTCTCCCACTCAGATTTTAAACCCCCACGTGGTTTTCCCCACATAATAGGACCAGCTATTAATTCCAAGGCGAATGTAGTTACCACCTATTCAGTCCATGCTAGATATTTTGCAGATACCATAAATAGACATTGGAGGGGGGGCATTAGCCACAGACCAAGGCCTTAGAGAAGTGGTGCAAGAAAGACCCAGGAAGTCGTACAGAAAAGTAAATAGCCTGAAAGACATGCTAATGCACAGTCAAATTCCAGGATATGAAAGACAACACAACTTGGCTGGGGAAACCGAAAGACTGTATCAAATGTAATAACTGTATGTATTGCAAATGTGTTACAAAGTGGCAAACATTTTAAGACTGCAAATAGTGACAAAGAATTTGAAATAAGGCAACTGATAATATGCAATACCAGTGGTGTCATCTGTCTGGCAACATGCACTTGCCAAGACTATTATGTGGGGAAAACCCCAAGGGTAAATCTAAATCACAAGATATAGGCTGCACCTGGGAAATGGCAGTGCCTGATAAAAAAAGGGTTTGTGGAAACAACAGTTAGGAATGCCAGCACTCGTCTCATCTCCTGTTCATTTATCGCTTTGCTGTAGTTAGTAGATGTTGAAAAGAGGAGAGCATACCTGAGTTTAAAAAAAAAAACCTTGATTTTATTTTTAAAGTGCACCAAGAACAAAACAAAACTTCAACCCCAGTTAACTGCTGGCATGCTCACATCCTCAATCCCCTCCCTTCAAGGTCAGGTGGTCCATGTTACCTGACGCATTTCACACAACAAGCGCTTTCCAAGAGGGGGGTTAACATTTGAGTGGGAGAACATCAGAGAGCAATTACCAGAGGCGATCTAACATATGCAAGGGCAGTACACATTGTGAATGCTACAGATGGAAAACACCATGTTTTTAAATATATGGCCATTGATAGAGTATGCCATAACCAAAGAGGCAGTAATTACAATAACCTGGTATTAAAACAGGAAGCCTTTTGGATTCTCCAGTTAAAAGCAACTAAGAACCCAGGTTTAAATACAGGTTTCGAAATTTACCCATATCTCGAAGAGAGGAAATAATTTGGCATTTTCATCATAGAGCCTCGTTACAGTTCCTGTTTGTAATTTAAAAAAAATATGTTACTGTTAATAATGGATAATACCCTATCTTTGGGATTGTGAAGTTGGTCTACCATTTATAACTTCACCTTATCATGGGTTCCTGACCTGGATCCATGAGCTGTTTTTTTTTCCTGTCCCCCCTCCCCCTTCTCTTTTGCATTTTCTTTAAGAATGCAATATTCAGCTTTGGGTAATAAGTAATATTAGGGTCTGATTTGCCTCTTTCGGTATTTTAATATGGTGAATGCAAGTTTATTTATAGCAGTATTCTTGTTTGTTAGCACATTTGAGCTTGTTGAGATAAGTCATGTTACCAATGAAAAGATCTGATTGAGTTGATGTAATAACGATGTCACTAATGTGAGACTACAAATATGTTGGATCAATTTGTAAGCAGTTATGCATGCATGCACACTGTGGCTCATACACTGACCAGCCAAGGAGGTGAGAGGCAGTCTGTGCCAGTCACCATATTGGGATGTAGGGCTCCAAACATGCCGGTATGAGGGGGGTTGGCTGGGCGATGTTCAGGATGAAGGTGGTGTGGGTGGGGCCACTGGACTGCCAGTGTTCACTGGTCCATTTGTTGGTGGCATTCAGGGGTGGGGGCAGGGGTACCATTGGATGCCAGGGAGATGGTATAGGGGACATGGGACAGATGATTGATTACTGCTACTAGACACTAGGGAAACAATTAACATCTACAGGTTGGGTGACTGGTGGGTGGGTAGGTGGTGACACTAGAAACCAAGAAAAAGGATTAAGAGATACAGAATGGGTGATCGGGGGGTGGGGATGCCACTAGACACCAGGGAAAAGATTAGCAGATATGGGATGGGTGAATGTGGAAATGGGGCAGCCACTAGACACCAAGGAAAAGAATAACATCTACAAGATGGGTGATCGGTGCTGTGCCTGCCACTAGACACCAGAGAAACATTTATTTGAACTGGGATGGGTGATAGGATGGTGGAGGTGGAGGGTGCCACTAGACACCAGGAAGTGTGTGTATACAAACAGGGATGGGTGATCAGGGGATGGGGGTGCCACTAGACACCAGGGAACTGATGAAGAGATATGGGATGGGTGTTTGGGGCAGGGGTGCCACTAGACACCAGGGATAAGTTTCAAATCTATGGGACAGGTGATGGAGGTAAAGGGTGCCATTAGACACCAGGAAGCTGCCTCACGGTCCCATGATAAGTGAAGGGGGAGCAGCTACAGTACAGCTGTCCCGACAGTGGAGGGGTGGGAGCACGGGCTTAGCACCCACTTAAATTGAGGATTTTGGAGGCAGTAAATAGCGCTGCTTTGCATGCCTTTTACCACCATTGCAAATCTTTAAAAGTGCTACTGCACCCATATGCAGGAGGCGATCCCTTTATTTGCATGGGTGCAGTGTTATGTTAGTGACTGGGTGCTAATAGGTTGAGCCTGCACTACAGGGGCCTCTGAATGTTGACCGCACCCCAAAAACAGGTGCAAAACCAGATAGCGTGGGAAAAAAACTATTAGCGCTCATGCTAACTTTTGAATATCTGGTCCCTGATCTCTTGCCTGCTAAGCGAATACACATTCAATGTGCCACTGAGCTGCTAGTAAGTGAGCTGCAGTTCCAGTGATGTAGAGGTTAGGTCACATCCTGCAAAAAGGGACTGGCATCTAATTCCAGCAGGCAATTTACTGTCACAAATTTCTTAGCTAAATTTACTTCACATGTAATTTACTTTTCCAACTCCACAGTACCATGAATCCTCACTCAAATGAGTTTCCATCTTACAAAACAATTTTTATTATATCATATTTTTGTCTCTTCCACTGCTGGTGAGGCTCAGTGGCAGTAGTACTGACCATCTGTGCTCCATCCTTCCTCCATTTGTCAACGATCATGCTTCACAATAGTGGGGTCATGAGTTTTTTGCAGTTTCTTCATTGCATTTGTGGTCCCTGAAACTCCACCCCTTGAGGACGCAAGCATGAACAATGATAGTCCAGGCTGGAGATGTGCTGGCGCAAGTCTCAGCCTAGCGCCTAATCGCTTCTTCCCTTCCCCACACTGTGAGTCCTGTGTCGCTACCCATGCAAGGTGGCGGTAACAGAGTGGTGCAACAGCCCTCCCCCTTCAGAGGAGGAGAGCTTCCTGTGGGAGGCTCAAACTCTCACCCCGGCCAGCCCCCAATGACCCAGGCTTGTTCCTGAACCCGGGTCACCAGCATCACTGGTGGCAGCACTACTGCCACACCAACGGTCTGGCCTCTTAAAAAATAAATTTGAAAAAAAAATGCTTTGGTCCCTGCCTGGATTTGGATCACTAATGCTTTGCCTGCTAAGCAAACACATATTCAATGTGCTAATGAGCTGCAGGTAAGTGGTCTGCAGTTCCTATAATATAGCAGTTATGTCACAACCTGCAAAACAGATGACCAGGGATCTAATCCCAGCAGGTGATCTAGCTTCACAAACTGTTTTTCTTAGCTACATTCATTTTTCATATCATTTAACATTACTTAAGATCAGGTTGATAGACTACTTGGAGATGAATGGCATGCAGGATGACATGCAGCATGGCTTCACCAAGTGAAGGTCCTGTCAGACTAACCTGAGAGAGTTTTTCAATGGGGTGACACAGATAGTGGACCAGGGAGGAGCAGTGAACGTGGCCTAGCTGGATTTCAATAAGGTCTTCAACACCGTTCTGCATGGTGGAATGGTGCATAAGCTGGACAGACTAGGGGTGGACCTCAGGATCACCAGGTGGGTGGAAAACTGATTGAAGGGAAGGAGTCAGATGGTGGTGGTAAATGGGACACATTCTAGGGAATGGGCGGTGACCAGTAGGGTGCCACAGGGGACAGTGCTAGGATCCTAGGACCAATACATTTTAACATCTATATTTATCTCCTAGCGGAGGGTCTGAAGGGATGGGTGTGCCTGTCTGCAGATGATACAAAGGTCTGCAATAGGGTGGATTCACCTAGTGGGGTGTAAGCCATGAGGCGGGACCTGGAGAGGCTGGAGAGGTGGTCTGACACCTGGAAATTGAAGTTTAATGCACAAAAGTGCTTGCTGATGCACCTGGGGAGGAGGAATAGGAGGGAAACTTACTCCCTTGGAGTGGTGGTGATTAAGGAGAAGGAAACGGAATGGGTCCTGGGGATTATGGTATCACATGACCTCAAGGTGGGTAGCCAGTGTAGCAGGGTGGTGGGAAAGGCAAACAGAATGTTGGCCTGCATTGTGAGGGGTTTTAATAGCAGGAAGAGGGAGGTACCAATGCCGTTATACAGAACCATGGTCAGGCGCATCTGGAGTATGTTGTGCAGTTCTGGAGGCCTCACCTATGAAGAGAGGTTGAGTTGATGGAAAGAGTACAGAGAAGGACAACCAAAATGGTATGAGGGATGCAGGATGTACCCTATGAGAGAAGATTGAGATGGCTGTATTTGTACCCTCTAGAGACTAAGAGTGAGAGGGGGGACATGATTGAGACCTTTAAGTATCTGAAGGGAATAAATAAGATGGAGAGTGATAGCTTGTTCAAATTGAAGAAGGAGCGAACACGAGGGGACATAGCCTCAAACTGGAAGGTGGGCAATATAGAGGTGATGTCAGGGAGCAGTTTTTCATGGAGAGGGTGGTGGAGGCCTGGAACAAGCTGCCAGAGGAGGTAGTGGCAGCTGAAATGGTGGAGGGGTTCAAGAGGGCTTGGGATAGATTTAAGGGGTTGGGAAAAGAGGGTGGAAGCATAACAGAAGGGGGGAGGTAGAGTGTTGGGCAGACTAGATGGGCCATGGAGCCTTTCTCTGCCATCACATTTCTGTGTATGTGTGTAACTCCACACCACCATAAATCACTAAAGTGAGTTTCCATTTTACAAAAAATGTTGGAAAAAATGTATCAGTCCCTGCAAGGATTCAAACCACTGATCCTTTGCCTGCTAAGTGAACACACATTCAGTATGACACTGAGCAGCAGGTAAGTGATTTGCATTTATTATGATGTAGAGGTTAAGTCACAACTTGCAAAACAGGTGACTGGGGGTCTAATTCTAGCAGGTGATTTACCTTCATAATTTGTTCTTAACTAAATTTACTTCTCATATAATTAACTATTCCACCTCCACACCACCAAGAATCACCACTCAAGTGAGTTTCCATCTTACCAAAAGAAAATTGAAACAAGTTTACAAGTCCTTGCCAGAATTTGAACCATTGATCCTTTGCTAAGTGAACATACATTCAGAGTGCCATTGAGCTGCAGGTAAGTGAATTGCTTTTCTTATGGTGTAGAAGCAATTGAGGATCTAATCTCAACAGGCAATTTACATTCACAAACTTGTTCTTAACTGAATGTAGTTATATAATTTACTATTCCAAATCCACATCACCATGAATCGCTACTTAAGTGAGTTTCCATCTTGCAAAAGAAGTTCAAACAAATGCTTAAGTCCCTGCCAGAATTCAGACTATGACTACCTGAATTTAAATTACTGATTCGTTGCCTGCTAAGTGAACACACACTCAGTGTGCCACTGATCTGCGGGTAAGTGGGTTGAATTTCCTATGGTGTACAAGTTATATCACAACCTGAAAAACTGATGGCTGGGGATCTAATCCCAGCAGATGATTCACCTTCACAAATTGCTGTTCTTAGCACCATTTGCTTCTCATATAATTTACTGTACTATCCCAACTCCACACTACCATGAATTGTACTCAAGTGAGTTTCCATCTTACAAAAATAAAAAATGTTTTAACTCCCTGCCAGGATTTGGCCCACTGATCCGTTGCCTGTTAAACAAATGTGCATTCAGTGTGCCACTGAGTTACAGGCAAGTGAGTTGCAGTTCCTGTGATGAAAAGGTTATATCACAACCTGCTAAACAGGTGACTCGAATTGCATTCAAATCTAGACAATCCTCATCTAGGACTAATTTAATTGGCTACAACATACTGTAGCACTAAATCCAATGATCTGTAAGTCTGCTGTTTAGCTCTGCTGAATCCCTTCACTACAGCTGCAATGACATCTAACAGTTTCTCTCTTAAAAAATTATAGTGAGAAAGAAAAAATGTACAATACAGGGGATCAAACCCAGACTTATGTAGGTTTGAAAACCTATGCCAAGCTCCAAAAGCCCTATCAGTGACATTTTTAATGACATCATGCAGCCAGATCTCTCACACTGAATGTAACCTTAAACGTGACAAAATGCACAAAAGAGTACACATAACCTGTTGGCACCTAAAAAATTAGTATATCACAAAATGCTTATGTATATCCTTAAATACAATACCAATTCCTGCAAATAATATATTGCAGTATAAAGAGCATTGGGTATTTCACAAAAACACTTACATCCTGGCACACTTTATAGATGTTCTCTACGTCTTGTTTTGAAAATCAACATGGTTCTTGATAGTCTTATGTGTGGGGGAATAGCATTCCAAATCTTTGGGATATTGTAGGAAAAGTATTTTTGTCCCAAGGATGTCTTACATAATGGGGTAACCAATGTCCATTCATCACTTGACCTCAGCAGCTTATTGTTATTCTGTATTTTTACCATGTCAGAAATTGGACATTCATCACCTTTGCTTATTATTCAGTATGCTAGTGACCCCAAATTTAGTAGATCCCTTTCATTAAGGGGTAGTCAATCTAGTTTTGCATACACACTACAGTGGTGTTCTAAATTCTTTGATCTGCAAACATACAAATGGAAGTATATAAAACTCTTCACCTTTCTTGCACTTTTACTGAGGCTGAACCTCATACCAGCACATTGTAATCTAATGGAAGGAGGCAACTTTGCAATCCTGTCTTTCTTGTATTGTCTGTTAGTAAATCCATCAATTTATGCAAAACACCTAATTTTATATGCAGTTGGGTAGCAACATGATCAATATGTTTTTAAAATGTTAGGTTAGAATCTAAAAATGCCCCAAGATATTTGAACTCATCCACTATTTCTAGTCTGTTCTCTTCTCACAATTTCATATTAAGTTATCAATGTTATTTTTTTTTTTGCTGAACCAAACAACTCAATGTTTTCATTTTATTTAAGATCAATATACTGCTACCAAACCATTGCATCAACGTTTCCAATTCATTTTCCATAACATTATTCAGTTAATTTATATTTTTGTTCTTCGTATGTATTACAGCATTATCTGCATATAATATTATCTTAGAGTCCTTATAAACGGTGAACAAATCATTAAATGAGATAATAACGGGGCCCTAGTATGGACTCCTGTGGGACCCCATACGATATTGAACCAGCCTCTAATTTGGACCATTAACTTTTACAATCTGCTTTCTGCCTGTTAAATAATTTGAAAATGAATTGTTCATAGGCAGACCAAGTCCTAAATTCCCCATTCTTGACTTCAGGAGGGAGTGATCCACCAGATTGAATGCCTTGGTCGTTCCTCAAACACCACACTAGTGAGCAACCCTTGCTCTATATTTTGGGGCAGGTCATTCATGAATCTGACCAATGCACTGGGGGTCAGGGGCCACCAACAGCTAGCAACAGCTGATGCAACATAACATTCACACGTGTCTGGCAACACCCTACCCTGCTGTAATGTGCACAGGCACTTGGATAGGTATGGACCTAGCAGTGTCGGCACTATGCAGTCATCATGCAGAAACACAACTGAGCAGAACCTTTGCCTCACTAGGATTTGGGTTAGCCAAGTATTCATTGCATTTTAGTGCCCATTTTTGTAATTCGTGCATGAGGATAAAATGATGTCTGACAGTAATACTCCACTCAGTGCAATATGTATTGCTTTGTATTTTGGGGTAAGAGTAAGCAGGGTGCAAAAAAGAGGCAAAAGGGGAAAATCTAAAAAACCCTATCTAGGGTCAGATGACAAAGAGATAGGCTAAAAATTGGGGAAGTTAGACAATCTTTATTTAAATCAAAAGGGGAATTCCTAAAGAAAACCCTAGCTTGGGTAAACCAACAATTGGTAAACACAACAAATCAAACCAAGAAACATCCTATCTGAGGTTTTGGCTACATGGAGGACTGGGGTCCTATGGGGTGATAGAGGCCTTGTACAAAGTAGATGGCCTCCATCCATCCAGGAGAGGAATGGCAAATCCTGGGGAGAAGGTTTAAATTCTACCTTGATGGGCATTTAAAATAGCCAAGGGGAGAAGCAGAAATAACAAGGGAGGCAGTGTATGCACCCCTCCCCCCGAAAATGGACCAGCAGAGAGGAGATGTCATGGAGAAATAAATTCCCTGTAGTAGAGGAGCATAAGGCAAGGGGGAGCAAAAGACGGGAGGGTGGGGAGGAGGATCTAAAGCTAAGAGTAGAGCTAAAGAGGGTGGGTAGAAGGAGGTTGAAAGGGGAGAACAATCAGGGAAGGGTGAAAGGTGGAATTGGGAAGGAGAGAGGACAATGTAGGGAGGAGGGGAGGGAAGGAGGGAGGAGGGACAAAAGGAATGAAGAGCAATGTGTACCAATGCAAGGATCTTGGGAAATAAAATTCTTGACCATGAGGAAACCACTGCAGAGGCAGATCTGGAGTTGTGAACATAACAGAATCACGGTGCACCAACAAGCATAGCTGGGAGGTGGCTATTCCAGGTTAAACCATGTTCTGAGAGGACAGGACAGGAGGAAAGGGGGTTGTTTTATATGTGAGGGAGGGTATAAAGGCCATGGAGATACAGGGACACCAGGGGGAGAAAGAAGGGATGGAGGTTCTCTGGGTCAGCTAAGATACTGATTCCAGGGACTTTATCCATGTGGGGATGGTATACAGACCATCAACATAGGGGGAGGAGTTAGACTAAGTTTCGGGGGAGACCACCAGCAGAGTGACAAGCAAAGGTTAGGTACTGATTATGGCTGCCGGATGTAGACTGGAGCACTGTAGCAACAGCTGCTGTATATCATGAAGCAGGGCCATCCTTGACTCCTTTCACGGAGCCTTTCTCAGGCAGCTTATTATGAAGCCCACTAGAGATGGGGCAGTACTGGACCCATTACTTACAAACAGGTAAACGCCAGTCAGGCAGCTTTTAGGTGGGGTTCCATTCCTCGGTGCAGTTTTCAAACAGCGCTAAAGACCTGTGTCTAAGTTCAGTATTCCACCTCAGCCGCCAAATTCAGCATTCTTGAACCTGCACCTAGGGGTCGAGTGTTAAGCTCTGAGGATCTTTAGCTCTCCATCCACCCACCAGACTCCTTGCCACACTCCAGCTTTGGACTGACATTTGCGATTCTCTGCTGCCCAGGTAACCACCAATTGGGCAGCCTGTGGGCAGGGCTCCACTCTCCTATTTCTGCTGTAACACTCAACTGACCTGCGGTGCTGTAGTCTGCAGCACTAAGGACTGTAGCACAAAGGACATGGAAGGGGTCTGCCTGGAGTCAATTCTGAGTCCACCATTCAGCCAGCAATGCTGCTGCAGTTGACTGCCTCCTCCCAACCCAGACACAAGTCTCTATTGAACTGTGATTTCTGCCCTTAGTATTGTGTATTGCACTAGTACCTGTATTGTGTTAGGCACAGAGTAACTGTTGTACTGTGTTGCCTGCAATCGCAGTGACTCTTGGTTGTTCACAATCTTCCTGTCTGCTTAACCTGGCAGGCTGTCCAAGCCGCTGCATTTATTTTTCACAGTGCAACTGCACTGTTTTATTACAAGACTGTGGACCTTATGCCTAAGTGTGATCAGCTTTGCTAATCTGTTTCTATTTGTACTATCCTAGAGTCACCCTATCTAGGTAGGCCTGTAATTCCACACCACTGTGTTAAACTGTTTAATGATTTGTTTATTCAAAGATAGTCTGTTAGCTTGTTTCCCGTCCTGCTTTTTGCAGCCTCGGGTCTAAAGCTACCTATATTTGCTGCCTGGGTGCACCCTCATTTCGTCTGTTTTGTAACTGTGCCCACTTTTATGCCAATTGGATATGCCATAGTTGTAGCTCAGTGCTAAACCGAGAGCTAATTGCATTCATTCAGCTTTTATTCCCATATGTTTTAACTTTAACCTGCCTGTTGCTTGTCCTATACTTCAAGATACTGTTTAGGCCTATTACTGGGTTTTGCAGACATATTAGTCAACCATCCTTATTAATCATACTCCTAGCCACTATACCGTATATTTGATGGTTATTGCATCTCACCACCAGACTACCATGTACATTAATCTCCTCTGCTTCATCCTTTCCCTCCCCTGCTCCTTACCACTCCACCTTCTCCCATCCATCGTACCTTCCCTCCCTTCCCCTCCTTCTCCACTCTCTGGCCCCCACTTCTCCCCTTCACCCTCCTCCCTTGCCTCCACCCTGGGTTTCTCACTTCCCCCTGCTCTAACCTGGAGTTTCTCCACCATACCTTCCTCACCTTTCTTCCTCTCCCCCTTGCTTTCCCTCCTCAAAGAGGAGGAGATCTCATTCTATCCTTTTGCTCCTTCTCCTGTTTCTTTCTCCTGTTGGGTGATGTGGAGCCCAACCCTGTTCCCTTCCTTTCCTACTTCTCTGCTTCCCCAGCCACCAAAGGGCTGACAGTCTTTCATCTCAATGCTCGGAGCCTTTTTTCAAAACTTGACCTCCTGTCTGTCTGGATTTCACAATATTCTCAGGACATCCTCTGTATTTTAGAATCCTAGCTCTCCTCTAGGATTTCAGACTCATGTTTCACCCTTCCTGACTTTCATCTCTTCAGGCAGGACAGGGGAAAACTTGTGGTGGCATCACCGTCTATGTCTGCCAGAGCCTTTCTTGCACCATGGTTATCAGAGAGGCAGTACCCTCATCCCATGAATTTCTCCTTGTAAGGCAGCTCTCAGGGCCACAAGGAGATCTTCACGGCCGACCAGCGGTGGCTCTCAGAGCCGCAAAGGAGATCTTCCGAGCTGCAAGCAAGTAGGCCAAGGTCAATGGGAGCAGTGGATCCTTCCCAGCCACAAGGGAATGGGCCAGGGCCGGCGACTGCTACAGCACTACAGGAGAGAAGGACCAAGCATCGGCATGGTTTGGACTGGCAAATTTTACAGGAAGAGCTGTAGTGACTCGGTTTGCAGAAATTTTTCCAGGAGGTGCTGTAGAGAGTGGTTTTATGTCCCACTAGCCCAGAGACAGCGAGGGGATTCTTCCTGGCCACAATGAGTGGGCCAGGGCAAGCAGAGGGGGATGAGCAGGTAGTGAGGTGTTCTTTCCTGGGTGCAGGGAGTGGGCCAGGACAAGCAGCAGAAGAAGGTATATGGACAGTGGCTTCATCACCGAGGTGATCCTTCCAGGCCATAGGGAGAGGACAAGGGCAGGCAGCAGAAGAAGGCGTGCAGACAGTGGCATCATCACCGACAAGGGAAAGTGAGTCATGTAGCTTGTGGCAAGGAGTTCAGCAGAGTCCCAGGGTTGGCCAATCCTGATGTGGGAAAGGGCAGATAGTGTGCCAATCAGCCAAGAGGGCCAGCACACCAATCCAGGCCGGAGGTGTGCAGCCCCTCAGGCTTTAAAAGGTGGAGCCAGTTGTCAGAGGTAGACCAGTAGCGGCTCTCGGGGCCACAAGGAGATTTTCCAGGCTGACCAGCGGTGGCTTTCAGGGCCACAAAGGAGATCTTCCCGGATGCAAGGAAGCGGGTCAGGGCCAACGGAAGCAGTGGAGCAGTGGATCCTTTCTGGCCACAAGGGAGTGGGCCAGGGCTGGTGAATGTTATAGCACTACAGGAGAGAAGGACCAAGCAGGCACTGGCACAGTTTGGACTGGCAAATTTTCCAGGAAGAGCTATAGTGACTGGATTTGCAGAAATTTTTCCAGGAGGTGCTGTAGAGAGGGGTTTTGTGTCTCATCTTCCCCCCCCAGCCCTGACCTCCTAAATGGTCACAGAGGGAGAAGCAAACTAAGGGGCTGTGGCCAGCACTCGGGGGAGGAGGATATCTCTCCAGGTGGGATTACAAGCTTTGGTTCAGTCTGTGTTGGGGATTGTATTTTGGGGGCCTTTATTTGAGCTTTGCTGTTTTTATGGAGAGTTCTTAGCACACTCTGTAGGGACATTCTTTATTAGGTAGCTGACCCAGCGGGCATTGGTGAGGAGGGGTCCTACGTGCTCAGACATGGCTAGGACAATTAGGGAAAAGGGATGGGGCAACTGACTTGGAGGGAAAATAGATATGGGATGGTTACTGGAATGAGACAAGGTCCACAGATCATGAGAGCTGGCATCTTTGGAAGGGTGGTGGGATGTGTAGGATGTGGGTCAGCCATGGTATTAGCCCTGGCCTGGAGGATGGGGGGTTGCATGGTGTGCCAATATCTGGCACATCTCATGAAGGAGGTCAAGTGGCTAAGATGAGCATTGGGTAGGGCGGGTGGAGAGGGGTAGAGAAGCAGGTGGTTCTGCTGTGAGGGTAAGTTGGGGGGAGGGCAGATGGGGGGAGAAAGGTGATTTTGTAGTGGGTTCAGGTGCAGCACCCAAAATGGAAAGAGCCATCAGGAGAAAGATGGTACGATCACATGGGACTGCGCTACCAGAAAGAGATGCATTGGAGTGGGCCCTATAGGCAGGAGGGGAACTCCAGTGGGTTTGGGTAGGGGTGGCCCTGAGCAAAATAAGGACCAAGGGACCTGGCAGGAGGTTACGAGAGCAGGGCCGGGGTATGGGCAAAAGAGAGCTGATAGGGGGAATGAGCCAGCCAGAGGAATCAAGACAATATGCATAGAGCATATCACTAGATTAGCACCCCTGGTAAAGTCAAGCGGGGGGGTGGGATCTGGAACAGAGGAGGCAGGCAAACTGGGGATGGTGAAAAGCTCAGCAGACAGAAGTAGCAGAGTTACTCCCCTTCATAGAGACACAACAAGGGCGGGTGGAGTGGGTAACAGGAGATACTCGAGCACCGGAAGCAAGGAGAGGAGGGCTGGGAGGCAGGACACTGAGGGTATGGGAAGAGATGGGAGCAGCAAAGGAGAGGGAGCTGGGAGTAGGGAGGCCCTGGGGAGGGTGGAGGAGGATCCAGTGGGGAACGACGCTATAGTACGAGGTGACAGGAGAACTCAGGGAGGCAGAGAGAGGGAGAGTGGGACAAAGGAGGGTGGGGAGGGGGGCTAGTGCATTCCCCGATGAGGCAGGGAGGTCCCGTGTCCCTGGGGGAACTATGGAAATAGACCTGGAGGCTGTAGGGGGAAGGAAAGTAGCTTGGGAGGACAGGTCAGTGAGGAGAAAGAGCTGGGGCAGGGGGGTTCCCTTGTTCCTGGGGGAAATACGGGGATGGACCAGAATGCCATAGCGGGAGGGGAGGAGGCTGGGGAGGTTAGGTCAGTGAGAAGAAAGAGCTGTAACAGAAGGCACAGGACGGCAATTGGCACACAGGTGAGGGAAGGAGATGGAAAAGGTGACGAGGTGGTGGGGATGGGGGGAGCAACCGGGATAGGTAGTAGACCTTGGGAAAAGGAGGCAGTAAGAGTGCTCCTCTTGGGCGACTCCATGATTAGGGGGATCAGGTGGGGGGGGGCGGGAGGAGGAGACATCCGGTGGTGTGAAAATCAAGAGTATATCTAGCTTGACGGTGAATGAGGCCAAGCATCTGATCTATGCTCTGGTGAAAGAGTGTGGTGGAACCCCTGATATATTAGTGCACCTGGGTACAAATGATATAGAGGGAAACAGTGTGCTGGAGATTCAGGCTACGTTTTGGGAGCTAGCCAGGGTCTGTCAGGCCGTTGGTTGCTCGGTCTCCTTCTCGGAGATCCTACCAGTATTTAGGGCCAGTGTGGGGAATAAGCAAAATATAAGGGAGGTAAATGAATGGCTTTGTGAACGGTGCCAGGCTGGGGGGGATGTGGGGAAGGGGACTGGGGTGTAACCTGGGAGGACAAGAAACTGTACACAAGAGACAGGCTCCACCTCAGCTTGGTGGGGAAAGTTGTCTTGAAGCACAAATTGGCAGGATTCATCCAGTCTAGGTGGGGTTTAAACTTATGAGAGGGGAGGTTGGGCTCCTGGCAGACCCAGCCAGGATGGCCTGGTCTTCTCTGCCTAGCGGGGGAGTGTGCACAGACAGGAGCACCTGATAGTGCACAAGGGGGCCCTTGTAGGCAGCAACCTAAAAGCCCTCGGAGTGGAGGAAAGGGTGGTAAGGGGACGCAATGGAGGATGGTCCTGATTAATGCCAGGAGAATGGTGAACAAGATGCCCAAGCTGCAGGCACTGCTGTTGGAGGGTAGAGTGGATGTGGTGGCTGTCACTGAAACTTGGACCACGCCTGGGCATGACTGGGACTTAAACCTAATAGGATACGCCACAGTCAGAAAGGATAGGGTGGTGGGCAGGGGAGGGGGTGTAGCATTTATCCTTAAGGATGGCATAGGAATAAGCAAGGCTGAGGAAGGGGGGGTCAAGTGGAGGCTTTATGGGCTACCCTGCAGGCTCTAGGGGGCAAGCAGGTGAAGATGGGGGTGGTATATAGACCACCTGGACAGGGGGAAGACCTGGAGGAAGGCCTGGTGGTGAACCTTAGGGACCACTGTGGTCGAGGAGAGGGCAGAACTGTGGTGCTGGGGGATCTGAATATGCCTGGAGCAGACTGGGGAACTATGGTGTCCTCATTGGACAGGGAGCAGCGTCTGATGGACATCTTACAGGATGCATTTTTAGTCCAGCTAGTGACTGACCCTATGAAGGAGGGTTGCGTCTTAGATGTGGTCTTGGCAGACAGTGAGTTCATCAGGGACCTAGTAGTTGGGGACCCACTGGTGGGAAGCAATCACGCCATGGTCTGGTTTTTCCTGGATCTGGGGGGGTAGATCACATAAAGACGACGGTAGTTGACTTTAGAGGTGCGGACTTCGGGGTTATAGAGCGGATCCTTAGGGGCTCTCTAGATGGAATACAGCCAGGTATGGACACTGAGAGCCAGTGGAAAGTCATTAAAAAGGGGCTCCTGGAAGCTACCAAGGCCTACACGAAGCAGCGATGCAAATGGGGTAGAGCCAGGAGGCCGAGCTGGTGGATGAGGGCGGTCCGGGATGCGTTGAGGGAAAAAAAGGCTGCTTATAGCCAATACAGACTTTCTTGGGGAGTTATAGACAAGGGGGAGTATGATATGATAGCCAGGAAGGTCACCAGGGTGGTGAGGTAGGCTAAGGTGGGGGCAGAGCGGTAGTTGGCTCAGGGGATTAGAAGGGGTGAAAAAGGGTTCTTCAGGTATATCAGAGAAAGAAGGAAAGGGAAGGGGCAGATTAGTAGGTTGAGGTCGGGGAGTGGGTGAGTGAGCGGAGGAGACATGGGAGCAGGCGGAGGTACTAAATGAGTATTTTGCCTCAGTCTTCACTAGGGAGGACAGGGGAAATGGCACTGCAAGGGCAGGGGCAAGGGGGACCAGGAGATGGGGGGCAATGGATGATGAAATCCCCCATTGAGAGGGTGTGGGAAGCCTTCAAGGCCCTAAGGACAGAGAAGGCACCGGGCTCAGACAGGATACATCCTAGGGTGCTTAAGGGATTGGCTGATACCCTGGCCGCACTTCTCGCAGACTTCTATAACTCCTCCCTTCAGTCGAGTTGGGTGCCTCAGGACTGGAGGATGGCCCATATTGTGCCTATACACAAGCACAGCTCGCGAGAGGAGCCAACTAATTACAGGCCAGTAAGCCTGACGTCGGTGGTGGGCAAAGTGATGGAGGTCATCTTAAAAGAGAGGCTGGAGGGGTTTCTGAAGGCATGGGGCCACTGAGATGATCACCAGCATGGCTTTGTCAAGGGCAGATCATGTCAGATCAATCTGGTTGAGTTCTATGAATGGGTGACAAGAGCGCTGGATCAGTGCAGGCCAGTGGATGTCCTCCTTCTAGACTTCAGCAGGGCATTTGACTCGGTGCCACACCCTGGGCTGCTGGAGAAGCTGGGGGAAATGGGGGTGGGGGTACAGATGGCCAGGTGGATAGGAAACTGGCTAGCAGGTCATGTTCAGAAGTTAATGGTTGGGGGGGAGGTCTCATCTCCCAGGAGGGTCATTAGAGGGGTCCCACAGGGATCGGTGCTGGGCCCACTCCTGTTTAATGCTTATATCTCAGACATCAGAAGTGGTATCAGGAGCAAGATGATCCTCTTTGCCAACGACTTGAAGCTGGGGGTGGTGGTGGATGGGGAGGAAGGAAGGTTGGCACACCAGTAGGACCTAGAGATTCTGGAGAGGTGATCATGCACTTGGAAACTAAAGTTTAACACTGGGAAGTGTAGGGTTCTACACCTGGGGGCCAAAAACCCAGCTCATGTGTACACCTTGGGAGGGGAGACATTGCAGGTTTCGAGGGGGGGAGAAGGACCTCGGGGTGGTGGTGGATGCCAAAATGAACAACTCAGAGCAGTGTAGAAGGGCTGTGGCCCAAGCAAATAAAATGCTGGGGTACATAGCCAGGAGGATTACCTCGAGAAGCCGAGAGGAGCTCCTTCCGCTGTATAATTGCCTGGTTAGATCACACCTAGAATACTGCATGCAGTTTTGGCGTCCTTACTTGAAAAGGGATATAGCTCTTTTGGAGAGGATCCAGAGACGGGTGACCAGGATGATACAGGGTATGGGGAAAAGCCCTATGGGGAGAGGCTCAAGGAGCTCAACCTGAACTCTCTGGAGGAGAGGAGGGACAGGGGAGATCCTGATCAAGATCTTCAAATATCTCAAGGGAATAAATAGGGTTAGCCAAGATAGGGTGTTTCAGCTGAGGGAGGTGGGGTCCACCAGGGAGCACTCAATGAGGCTGGTCAGTGGGAGGCTAAGGGGTGAGACAAGGAGATGCTACTTCACTGAGAGGGTGTTGGAACCCTGGAATGCACTGCCTGAGGAGCTGGTGGCTGTTGCAACTGTGGAGGGGTTCAAGAGAGGCTGGGATAGGTATGGGGGATGGTGCATCTCAGAACCCTACTGGGGGATGGGGGTGGAGAATCTTGTGGGGAGGGTAGGGGAGGTCGTAACAGTGCCCTGTACGGGTACTGATCCCCGAGCAGACTTGCTAAACCATAGGGCCTACTCTGCTGGCTTCTTAGTATGTTAGTATGTTAGGCTATCAACCACCTCCTCTGTGCCTATCTTCATTGGGATTTTCTATGCCTGATCAAAAATGTCCACCTTATCCCTGGTTGATTTCTTCACTACCATTATCTTTCATTCCTCCACACGTGAACTCATCCTACTAGGGGATTTCAACATCAGTTAGCTCTCATCAGCCTCCAGGCTGCCCACCCACAGGATTGAGTTCCTTATTCTCTCACAGATTATAGCTGAACCCACTCTGCTCAGTCCCTAGTCCTGCAACCATTCTCTCTTGGACTGCATTCTCTCCTCCCATCCCCACTGCATTGTTTCAGAAGGATGCATTCAGCGACTACTGCATAATGTTTTGCATCAGGAAAATCCAGTGTCCACCTTCCTTCCTGAAGTGTATCTGGTCCAGATCCCTCTAATCGCTAACCACCAATGCTCTCCTGAGCAACCTTGCTGGACAGTCATCCCCTCTGCCCTGATATTGATGTGACTCTTTCCCTATTTCACTCTAAATTCTCAGTTTGGGAAAAGCACACCCCACTTAGAAAATCCAGGATTAAGACTCACCACCACCCCTGGATTATCCCCAAAATCCTTGCCTAGTGCAAGTACCATGATCTCACTTGGGCTCACAACAAATTATCCCACTCCCTGCCAGTCCTCCTCAATTACAGGGCTAGAAGAAACTCCTGCACTAAGGCTGCCTGGGATGCTAGTTCAAGGCCAACCTCCAAAACAACCTTAATACCGCATCTAAATTCCGGAAGGTAATTTGTTCCCTTTTTGAATCTCTCACCCAGTCTGCCCCCGTGTAAATGGTTCATTGTGTCTGACCCTCCCTCTGTTGCTGCTCACTTCAATGAGTTGTAACCCCCTCAATGGGGGCTTACCTCCTTGCCAATTGCTCCCATTTTGATCCCGTTCTTGGAGCACCTTCCGTTTGCCTGCAGGTTTCCCCTCGTATTTGTCCCCGCTTCCACTGCCTTGGCCCAAGTCCAGTAGGTGCCCCAAAGATATCCTCAAAGATACCCTCAACAGCCCCAGTGTTGTTTTTGCCCAATTTGGGCTCAAACAAATCCTGTTTCATGAGCTGCTCTTTGCGTGCTAGTAGCTACCGAGCAAGCAGCGTGATGCATGCACATGCGCCTTTGATCTCCTGACCGCCGATTTTGCAGAAAAGCAGGAGATAATTCAGTGGTCCCGGTCCCCGCTTTTAGCAGTGTGGGGGCCGGTGGCCTAGGCAAGGGCCAGGAGAACCCTCTTTAGTTTGTAAATAGAGAGTGCCATGAGCACTGATACCAGAGGGCTTATGAATATCAATGAAGGCATCATTAATATTCATGACCCACCTGTCCTAGCGCAATGGCCAGCTAAAAGAATTGGTGCTAGCGACAGGTTTTAAAATGTAAATATGTAAATAAAGTGTGTCAAGGGCAGCACTGTAATGGACACTAAAGGGGCTTCTACATAATTGGGAAAATGATTGAAATAAACATGATTTCTGGCTGCTTCAGAGCCAAAACACTGACACTCAGGAAAACAGCCTGTCTGCTGTTACAGCAACAGCAACAGGCTAGAGAGTGAGAGAAAGTGTTTAATCAGGGCAACGTTTAAAAGGGCACAGTGGTGGCTACAAGACTACTGTATGGGACAAGCAACTTAGAAACATAGAAACATAGACTTTGACGGCAGATAAGGACCGTTTGGCCCGCCTAGTCTGCCCATTTCCCTACCTATAGGATAGGCCACAGATCCTAGTTAACCAACAGCCTATTTCTTCCTACCCCTCACAAGAACTGCCTTATGTCTGTCCCACGCATTCTTGAATTCTCCCACAGTTTTAGACCCCACAACCTCCTCAGGAAGACTGTTCCATGCATCCACTACCCTCTCTGTGAAAAATACTTCCTCCATTGCCCGGAACCGCCCCCCTCTATCTTTAAATTGTGTCCCTTGTTCTTGCATGTCTCTTTTCTGAAAGATGCTACTACCCTCTTGGACTTTGTTGATTCCACTGAGGTACTTAAAGTTTCTATCATGTCCCTCTCCTTCTTTCCTCAGGGTATACATATTAAGCTCCTTTAGTCTCTCCTCATACAGCTTCTCTTCCAGACCCTGCACATTTTAGTTGCCCTCCTCTAGACTGCCTCTATCCTGTCTATGCTTCCTTGCGAGATGGGGTCTCCAGAACTGGACGCAGTACTCAGATGGGGTCTCACCAACTGTCTGTACAGAGGGTAACAACTTCCTGTTTTCTGCTGGTGATGCCTCTCCCTGTGCATCCCAGTATCCCCCCAGCCCTCACTACTGCCTTCTCACATTGCTTGCTAACCTTAAGGTCATCTGATATGATAACCCCCATGTCCCTTTCCTTTTTTGTTGTTGTGGCTACCTCCCTCCCATTGTGTAATCTTCCCCTGGGTTCTTGCTTCCCAGGTGCATTATTTTGCACTTCTTTGCATTGAATCCTAGCTGCCATACTTCTCACCATTCCTCCAACCTTGCCAAGTCCCTTCTCATCCTTTCCACGTCTCCTTGTGTATCAACCCTGTTGCAGATCTTTGTGTCATCTGCAAAGAGGCATACTTTTCCTTCCGGTCCCTCTGCAATGTCACTTTTAAAGACATTAAAAGGACTGGACTCAGTACTGAACCCTCATGGTGCCCACTAGTAACCCCTTCTTTCTTCAGAGTGGACTCCATTTACAATTACCTTCTGTGTGCCTGTTGTCTAGCCAATGTTTTACCCAGGCTACCACCCTGGGACCCACTCCCAGGCTGGTTAATTTGACTATTAATCTTTTGTGTGGGACTGTGTCAAGTGCCTTGCTAAAGTCTAGCTAGGCCATGTCCACAGCCCCTCCCTGGTCTACTACTTTGGTCACCCAGTCAAAGAAATCTATTAGATTCATCCGACATGACCTTCCCACTGTGAACCCATGCTGCCTTGGGTCCTGTGCCCCCTGGCCTCAAGGTACTCAACAATTCTTTCCTTCAGAGTGACTCCATCACTTTCCCTACCACAGAGGTCAAACTGACAGGTCTGTAGTTTCCTGCCTCTGTCTTGGTCCCACTTTTTTGAAGGGAATCATCCACTTCCTCCGGTCCTCAGGTACCACACCATCCTCCCATGATTTATTAAAAAGAGTAGTCAGTGGTTTCACTAGTTCCCCATAATTCTTTTAGAATTCTGGGGTGAATTCCATCAGGCCCCATTGCTTTGTCCACCATCAGTTTTAGGAGTCTTGCAGAACCCTTTCTTCTGTGAAAGGGCTAGGATCGACCCCCTATCAAGAGTTTTCTGTTAATTGGATTAGGCACTTCCCCCTCCTTTTTTGTGAATACTGAGCAGAAATATTTGTTCAGTATCCCTGCTTTTTCACTGTTCCCCTCTGCCCACCCACCATTCATTCTATTCAGCCTCACTATCTCTCCCTCCCTTTGTCTTTCTACACTCTCTGATATACCTATAAAAGGTTTTATCCGCTTCTTAACCGAGTTGGCTATCTTTTCCTCAGTTTGGGCCTTTGCTATTCTGACTTCCCTCCCTGCTTCCTTCTGCCTTAACTGGTACAGCTCTCTGTCCTGCTCCTTCTGTGTTTCCTTATACTTCCTGAATGCTATCTTTTTCTCCCTGACTTTCCTAGCCACCTCTTTTGAGAACCATAGTGGCTTTTTCTTTCGTTTTGATTTGTTTATTTGCTTCACACAAAGGCTTGTTGCCTCTGTGATGGCAGTTTTGATGATTCCCCATTGTTGCTCCACCCCTCCTTCTAGCCTGTTTGCTAGTGATTTTCTGAGGCACTCTCCCATCTTGCCAAAGTCAGCCCTCCTGAAGTCCAGTACCCTCACTTTTGTATAATATATTAATATATTAATAATAAATTTAGCCTGGCTGCACTAAGATGTTATATTTGGGGCTGTGTTAAAACTGCAAAGGGACTGTGTGTTCAGCAGCCATACCTGTGCAGCAACAGCCAGTCGGAAAGCTAAGATTTCAGGCAAGGGGCTCTGGGACAATGCCAGAGACTTGTGGGACTTTGCCTAGTGCTTATGGGGAAATTGCAGGAACCTATTTCAGGCACCAAAATAGGGAGCCTATTGTTCATCGAGTGAGACTAATGAGTATTAATTTTGTGGACTGACATGCTTTCAGCCAATTATTGTGGGAGCAACTAGTGGACTCAGCCAATCAGGAGCCTCAGAAGAATTGCATAAAAGACTATGTTTTCCAGGCTGAGGATGAGTTCGAGAGGGAGTCAACCACAGGGATGGGGGCTCAGGCCCTTTGCTCCAGTATGGGCCTAGCAGTCCAGTACAAGCCCCTCCATGGGGGGGGGAAGCTTTTCTTCTGCCAAAAGAGGCACATAGCTGCAGGCAACAGAAGTCACTAGCCTGGGGGTTGCCAGAAATTGTTCTCCAGGGCTGGCTAACACCTTTTCACGTTTTGGGAAAACATGGGTGAACCTGAACTTTCAGCTGTGAGAGAGCTGAACACACATTTCGCCTCAGCAGTGAGAGTGTTGATGAAGCCTGAAACCTCAGAGAAAAGAAAGCCATTCTGCAATTAATCTGAGTGAGTAAACCTCTATTACAAGTGAAAATCTGAGAAATCTTTAAGGGGCAGCGAAGCCCATGATCTACTGATTGTGCCTCTCTGTCTGCACCCTGTGTTTAACCAAGGCACAGAAAGGGTGGTTATCTGCTAAGTGACCAGAGACAGGTCCAGATTTAAAAAGTGTTTAAGTGGCTGTTGTGAGAATGCCTACAGGACTGAAATGCCAACAATGCCACAAGAGACTAAAATAATGTTGTGAGCCTGAGAGAGGTACAGAGATCAATTCTGCCAAAACATAAAGAATCTCAAGAGTACAGAGTTACAGTTTTAGCTTTGCAACCAAGTAAAGCCTGCAAAAGGGTAGAAAGCCACGCCTCACGCTTTGTCTAGCTCAGTGTTGTCTCAAGTGGTAGTGAGCCACACCTCAAACTTTGTCTAGCTCAGTGTTGTCTCAAGTGGTAGTGAGCCACGCCTCACACTTTGTCTAGCTCAGTGCTGTCTCAAGTGGTAGTAAGCCACATCTCACACTTTGTCTAGCTCAGTGCTGTCTCAAGTGGTAGTGAGCCTTGCCTCACGCTTTGTCTAGCTCAGTGTTGTCTCAAGTGGTAGTGAGCCTTGCCTCATGCTTTGTCTAGCTCAGTGTTGTCTCAAGTGGTAGTGAGCCATGCCTCACGCTTTGTCTAGCTCAGTGTTATCTCAAGTGGTAGTGAGCCACGCCTCACGCTTTGTATAGCTCAGTGTTGTCTCAAGTGGTAGTGAGCCTTGCCTCATGCTTTGTCTAGCTCAGTGTTGTCTCGAGTGGTAGTGAGCCATGCCTCACGCTTTGTCTAGCTCAGTGTTATCTCAAGTGGTAGTGAGCCACGCCTCACGCTTTGTATAGCTCAGTGTTGTCTCAAGTGGTAGTGAGCGACGTCTCACGCTTTGTCTAGCTCAGTGTTGTCTCAAGTGGTAGTGAGCCACGCCTCATGCTTTGTCTAGCTCAGTGTTGTCTCAAGTGGTAGTGAGCCACGCCTCACGCTTTGTCTAGCTCAGTGTTGTCTCAAGTGGTAGTGAGCCATGCCTCAAGCTCCGTCTGGTTAAAATGTGATAAAGCAACCGGATTTGTCTGAAATGGACTAAGCAGTCGGGTCATCCTAGCCTTAGGGAGGAAAGCACCCAGTCTGATGAAAGTCTGTATATGACAGCTAAACGGACCATGGTGACCACGCTGGCCCATGGTTGTAGTGACTATAAACTAAACATAAAAATGTGCTGACTAATAAATGTGCTGAATGCAATGTATTCAGCTCTGATCAGACTGGGACACAGCCTGGTAGTGTGCCACCTAGGGAGCTGCCATATGCGTTTCCCCGGGGGGTATAGCCCAGACATGGGGTTGAAATGTGCCGGCCCTGGTCCCAGCCTGGTCTATCCAGTGAGTGATTTCAGCCCAGAGAGGGGCACTGCCAACAGAAGTAAAAGGTGTGAGTTTTCATCTAAAAGCTTTAAGATCCTGCAGTCAGTACAGGGGGCTGGCTGTTAGCTTTTCCTGCATTCTAACCTCCAGAGTCAGAGCCCGTCTGCTGAAAGCACCGAGATTCAGTCTTGTACAGCTCAAATATGACCTGCCTATGAGGATGTCTAGCCATGAGTACACAGGGGACAGTCACTGTTATTGAAGAGACATGTAAATAGTTCACCAGTTGTTAAATTCTACGTCTAGAGCTGAACCTTCTGAATCAAAAAGGGGATTAGTGTCTGTCATCACTACAGCTGGGATTTGTTTCAAAAGTAAAGATGACTGTTAATCTGATTATTTTCCTTTAAGGGCCCCAACTAGCCAACCAACAACAACTGCACCAAACATCAGGCCTGCAACTCACGAGAACTTTAGTTACTGGGTACCCAGGTTACAAATGTAGAATTGCATGGTTCTATATGGTTCTGGGAACTGATGCCAGTGTGGAGTTAATAATGTGTCACCTTTCTAGTTGCAGCTAGTGTACAAAGCATCAGGGATCTGAATGCCTCAGAGGCTGGTGGGTGCCACTGTGATTGATGCCTAAAGGTAAAATAGACATAGAAGTTGACGGCAAATAAGGACCACAAGGCCCATCCAGTCTCCCCATTTCTTTTTCTACCTTATAAATGTGCCATCGGCCTCTGCTCTGTCAATTGCCTATCTATTCATACTCATCTGTATTGCTCCTTTATGCCTATCCCATGACTGTTTGAAGCCTTGCACTGTATTCATATCCACCACTTCCTGAGGTAGGCCGTTCCATGCATCCACCACCCTATCTGTGAAAAAGAACTTCCTCATGTTACCCCTTAATTGGCCTCCCTCTAATCTCATGCTGTGTCCTCTTGTCCTGCTATTTTTATGTTTGCTTGTGCGCATGCACAAGAAACATGATGTGACAGCTTAGGAGAGAAGCGGGTTGTGGCGGCGCGGCAGTGTTACAGCCAACGGAGGCACTGCATTTGGGGGCTTGTCACTGGTGGACCAATGCAGGCACAGTGTGCCGATGACACTGGTCTCCAAAAAGTGCACCAAGTTGTAACGTTTTCACCGCAGCAATCAGGGGCCGCTTCGTCATTGCAGCATCAGTCATTGTGCTGCAATGAGGGAGTGACCCGTCATTGCAGGGTGGAACGTTAGCTAGCCTAATACTGTTTGTGAACATGGCGGGCAGCTTGCCGCCGCATTCACAAACAACATTAGGCAGCCTTCCATGCCGAGGGGGTGCCCAATCCCCCTCGGCAGCATGTGCCCCCCCCAAACAGTCTTTGTTGGCCGACGGGGGCTCCAATCCCTGCCAGCTTCAGTGCCCGCAATGTTTATTTGGCCGATGGAGGAACCCACTCCCCGTCTGCAAGATGTAACCCCGCCACCACTTTGTTGTCTGCGATGGGGAGCCCACTCCCCGTCGGCATGATGTAACCTTCCCCCACCCGTGTTTATGCCTGCCGATGCCATTGCCCAATCCCGTCAGCATAGTATCCCCGTTTTCTTGTGTGCCGGCGGGGTGCCCAATCCCGTAGGCTACAGCTGCCCCCTTAAAAGAGTCCCTTGGCACACTGGGAGCCCACCCCAGCATGCCAAATGCCCCTGTAAAATTGGAAACCGTCCTGCATTGTCTTTTTATTGTTTTTTCCCCTGTAAAGAAAAAAAGATCCCTCGTAGTCTGCCAGACCCCCTCCAGCAACCCGCGCCCACCCACTGCGCACCCTGCCTCTCCACCCCACCCTCACCCCATACTTACCTCTGGAGTCCAGCGGGACGATCTTCAGTGGACCGGGAACACCTCTGCAGTCTTCAAAGCCAATAGCGAACTGAGGAAATGCCGGTAAGCTGTATAATGTAATAAATAGGGTTTTTTCAACTTTGCTGCATATCTCAGGCATTTTTTGGAATTTTGGCACCAAATTTTCAACATGGGTTTTTTGGAACCCCTCCTCATGAATTCTGTCACTGTCAAGGCATTAATCGGGGCCGAAGGGTGATTTTGCGGTCACTGCGTGAAATCATTTTTCGGGAGCGATTAACAAAATGACAGTGCCAGTGTTCATAAGGTGGGCTCTCAAAAATCCTATGTTGCAAATTTGATGAAAAATTCCTAAAAATTACTGTTTACAAGCGTGCGTTGCGCAGTTCCTATGCACGCTTGTAAATTCACAAATTTGTAACATTTGCTCTCCAGATTTTCAGCATTGCCATTTTATCACACCTACTTATGAGCAGTACAGCTGTCATTTTTCACATCTCCCCTAAAATGTGTTTCCACGCATGTAGCGCACAATGGCGCAGTTGGTGTGCGAAATCAATGTTTGGGACAGATTAAGAAAATCACAGTGACACTCTTCATGAGCAGAGGTCTTAAAATGGCTATGTTAAAAATTTGGTGAAAAAAATTACTAAAAATGACTGTTTTTCGAGCGTGCGTTGCTCAGTTAATACACACGCTCATAAGTGCATGAATTTTTAATATTTGCAGTCCAGAATTTCAACAATGCCATTTTACCACACCTACATATGAGCAGTACAGCTTTAATTTGGCACATCTCGCCCAAAATGTGTTTCTACACATGTAGCGCACAATGGCGCAGTTGGTGTGCAAAATCAATGTTTGGGACAGATTAAGAAAATCACAGTGTCACTGTTCATTAGCAGAGGTCCTAAAATGTCTATGTTGAAAATTTGGTGAGAAAAGTTCATAAGATGACTGTGTTACGAGCGTGCGTTGCGCAGTTTCTATGTACGTGCATACCTTCGCACATTTGCAATATTTTCACTCCAGATTGCCATTTGCCTGCACCTCCTTATGAACAGTACAGGTGTCATTTTTCACATCCTGGCCCAGACGTGTTTTTGCACTTCCGGCGCAGACAAGAGTGGTTGTTGTGAGAAATCCATGTTCGGGACACATTAGGAAAATCGCACTGACACCATTCATTAGCAGAGGTCCTAAAATGGCTATGTTGAAAATTTGGTGACAAACGTCCATAAACTAACTGTGTTACAAGCGTGCATTGCGAAATTTCCACGCACGCTCATAACTTCGCACATTTGCAATATTTTCATGCCATATTTTCAACATTGCCATTTTTCCACACATCCTTATGAACAGTACAGCTGTCATTCTTCACATCCTGGCCGAAATGTGTTTTTGCACTTCCGGCACAGAATAGCGCGGTCGTTGTGGGAAATCACTGTTTAGGACACATTACAAAAATCACAGTGACACTGTTCATTAGCAGAGGTCCTAAAATGCCTACTGTATGTTGAACATTTGATGATGAAAGTCCATAAAATGACTGTGTTACAAGTGTACGTTGCGCAGTTTCCACGCACGCTTATAACTTTGCACATTTGTAATATTTTCACTCCAGATTTTCAGCATTGCCATTTTCCCACACCTCCTTATGAACAGTACAGCTGTCATTTTTCACATCCTGGTTGAAATGTGTTTTTGCAGTTCCGGCGTAGAATATAGTGGTTGCTGTAGGAAATCAGTGTTCAAGACACAGTAACAAAATCACAGTAACACTGTTCATGACCACAGGTTGTTAAATGCCTATGTTGAAAATCTGGTGATGAAACTCCATAAAATGACTGTGCTACGCACATGCGTTGCACGGTTTCCACGTATGCTCGGAACTGCAAGCATTTTTAATATTCCCACTACACATTTTCAACATTGCCATCTCTTCATACCTCCCTATGGATGGTACAGCTTCTTCACATCCTGCCCGATCTGTGTTTTCGTACATGTGGTGCAGAATGGCACTGTTACTGTTGGAAGTCAGTTTTCAGGACACATTGACAAAATCACACTGCCACTGTTTATGACAAGAGGTCCCAAATGCTTTGATGAAGTGGGGTCACAAAAAGGCCATGTTCAAAATTTGTACTGTGAATACCAACAAATGCCTGAGGCATTACGGTTTCTAACCATAACGTCCTACCCTGTACAGACAGACAGGCATCGGGGTGTGCCTTTGGATTGCCACCTGTACTGCTCATGCCATCCCACCCCTACCCCCCAGCTACTGACAGGCATCGAGGTGTACCTTGGACTCTTTGTCCCAAGACTTCACCCCATTCTCCTATACTGCACCCATTTCAACGTATGTCCTTATGGAATGGGGTGACTGTAAAGTCAGACACCCTAAGGCACAGCTCATCATGTGTCAGTGTCTGCAGAATAGGGTGAGGTGACATGGCTTGACCGTCATGGGTGACGACCCAAAGCCTTACCCCAAATCCTGTCTGTCTCTACAGGATGGAGGTGGGGTTCATGTAAGCATTAAGCCACGATGAAGGTGGCATCTAATGCTGGATTAATGCATGGTTGGGAGGGTTGTGGCCCGAGGCCGGAGGCCGAGGGTGAACAAACCAACCATGCATAATCGTGAGATGCCACCGCCGAATGTTAATGTCTTATAACATAGTCCGCACGACGACAGAGTCGCCAGGATCCTATTTTGTGTGGTTAGAACAACATAACAGAGGGAGTCTGTGTGCTGATCAAACATTTGTACTGCACTTTGAAATCGTGTAACAAAACAGCGTTAACAAGCTGATGTGGTCAGAACATTCAGTAGCTGTAATGAAAGGAAACAGTGCGACTCACATGCCAGTCCAAGAAATGTGCCGATGTGCGCAGGTATTTGTCTCATACCAGGCGTTGGAGGTCTCCGGTGGACGGCTGCCTCGCCGCGGTGTGCGATCCCATTCACAAATTATCATGTAGGCTGGGTCACTTCCCCTTGCCTCTCGCAGACTCATCCGACGTGGGCTGCTGCGTCTTGTGATGCGTGTGCTGCTAGTGCCTCTCCAGTGTGCTGCCTTCCGGTGTCCTGCAGTCTGCGTCTAGCTGGTCTCCCTCTCCCTGTGCCACACTTGCCTCTATAAAACTCGATCCCCACCTGTGCCCAGTGCTGCTAACCTAGCTGTCTGGCTGACATTAGTAGTACAATTTTGAACACGGTGGGTATCGTGGATTAATACCCGCTCCGACTTCGCCCTCGTGATGCTATTTGCCCAATCGCGGGTCCCCATTCTGCCATTCACATTATTGCCATGTTACAAGTGAAGTTCAGTACTTCACTGCCATTCCTATTCTGCATCTGTCTAACTCCTGCATTTCTAATGCTAATACCAGCAAGCAAACATTCGGCATTGGCAAATGCTTGCTCTTATATTGAAGCATGTTAGACTCTTTCACCTGCTCCCAATACACTCAGGGATTATGGCCTATAATAAGTACAAGGAGGCGTACTTTAAATTTCTCCATAGATTGTACTATCCACCTGTGATTGTGCACAAAGTGCACCCTGGGATTTCACTTCTATGTGGGAGATGTGGAGTAGATAGGGGAACTTACTGTATATGCACTGCTTCTGGGCGTGCCCTGTGCTGCAGAAATACTGGAAAGCAGTGGTTGTAGAGGTGAGCAGAGCTGCAGGTAGGGAGCTGCCAGTAGATCCTTTGGGGTGCTTGTTTGGAGTTGAAGTGGGAGAGGGCGGAGAATGGGTATTGCTACCCAGGTGGATTAGAGTGCTGTTTGTGTTGGCCCGCCATGGCATACAAAATACATGGGTCTCCCAGGTTGTTCCTACTGTACAATCTTGGAGGCAGATGGTACTGCAAAACCTGGGACTGGAGAGGCTGCCCACGAGCTATGGGGAAGAGAGGGCCGTTTTTACAGAAATTGGGCCCCCTTCCTGGCCTCCCTTACTATAGAGGAGAGCTGGATCCTGAGGGAAGGTATATACAGTTAAAGGGGAAGAGGGGGAGGGATGGGGAGTGGGACTATGAACTACTCTTGTGGACATGCCCTGGGAGAATGCGCTGCACTTTAGCTAATGAAATAGCCCTGTCATTTCTAGGAGAAAGGATGAACATGCAATATGATTTCTTGACCGCACTTTTCATTTAGTTTTATTATGCTTTGTTTTATTTTGTGTTGTCGCATATCTGTCGATACACATTGATGAGATTGTTATGTGTTACTCATAAGACTGAACTGTTTCTGTATGTTATATGAGTGTTGTACTGTTGTAAAACTAAATTGAATAAAAATATTATACAAAAATTAAAAAAAGACTCTTTCATCTTGTTAATGCCCTTAAGGTGTTTGAATGTTTTGATCATATAACCTCTCTCCCTCCTTTGCTCTAGGGTATACATATTGAGCTCCGTTAATCTGTCCTCATATGTTTTCTGATGCAGTCCCTGCACCATTTTGGTTGCCCTTCTCTGGACTGCCTCAATTTGGTTAATGTCCTTGTGAAGGTGTGGCCTCCAGTACTGCACGCAATACTCCAGATGAGGCCTAATCAGTGTCTTGTAAAGAGGGATTATTACCTCCCTCTTCTGACTTGTGATACTCCCTCTAATACACCCTAACATCCCCCTAGCTTTAGCTACTGATTTAGTGGTCTGCTTGGATGATTTCAGGTCATCGGTGATGATGACGCCCAAGTCTCTCTTTTCCCTTGTGACTGCCAGCAACTTCTCTCCCAGCCTATAGATGCCTTCAGGGTTTCTCTTCTGTATGTGCATGATCTTGCACTTCTTTGCGTTAAACCCCAGTTGCCACTCTTCCGACCATTTTGCTAGTTTATCCAGATCTCTTCTCATTCTGCCCACCCCATCTGGATCATCTACTCTGTTGCAGATCTTGGTGTCATCTGCAAACAAAAATGTTAAATAATTTCTGTGATGTCATGTCAATCTAAACCAAACCAAACACACCTTAATTATTGTAAATAGCTTGACCTCTACTCCAATCACCCTTTCCTAGCCCGTCCCCATGTAAATAAATTGCTGTTTGATGTTTTCCATAATCCTGTCTCATGAGCATGTTATTAGTAGAGGGTCAATAATTGCAAATGTCATGAAATGTGAGAAAATGTTTATTGGGTCATGCTTGGGGTGGCATTATGGTACTGTGGGTGGTACAGCATCACAGAGGGTTGTACCAGGTTTAATCTAGCCCACTTAAAGGTATACTCTGGGGGGAGGTGCTGCGCAATTTTATTATCTTGGGCAAGAACCTAGTTTACAGCTAAAATAGGAACCCAGACTCTTCAACCTTGTTAGTGGCCACCAAGGCAGGAGTAGTAGCCCTTGGTATAACAGCACCAGGGTTACAGAGTTCTTCATGACCTGTGCTCTCCCAGCTTCCACACACCCTCCTGACTCTTTCCCTCTCCTTTCCCTCCTGTTCCCACCCCTCTCCTCCCCACCCCTCCTGGGGTTTCCACTTCCTTCCTGTTAAAGTACAGCCCTGACAAGCTGGATCCTAACCTCCTCCACATCTCAACTCCTGCCATTGCATCTCCTCTTACACACCTACTCAACCTTTCCTTCTCCCTCTGTGCAATCCCTTGGTCTTGGAATATTACCAAAGTCCTTCCACTTCACAAAGGGGTGGACCCTTCCAACCTTGGTAACTTCTGGCCCATCTCCCTCCTCCCCTCTCTTGCAAAGCTGCAAGATAAACTTTTCTATTTTAGATTTTCCGATTTCCTTTCCTCCTCCAATTTCCTCTCCCCCTTTCAGTCTGGCTTTCAGATGCACCACTCCAGTGTGTCCTCCTTTCTGTGTGCCACTTATTCTATCCTTTCTGAAATGGATCAAGAGCACATCAAGGCTGCTGTTTTCAATGATTTGGACAAAGCTTCGACTTGGTGTCCCACCCATTCCTTCTGGACAAGTTGAGTTCTTCTGGCCTCTCAGATCTTGCTGTTGATTGGTTGACTGGTTCCACTCTTACCTCACAGCCCATCTAGAGTTGGTACAGGTCGGTAGCACCCTGTCACTGTCACTTCCCATACAGGCTGCGGTCCCTCAGGGCTCTATCATGGGTCCCATCTTCTTCTCCATTTTTCTTAATGACCTCCTCTATGACTGTGCCAACTAGCATATACATATGAATACAGATGACGCAGTCATCTACACCTCCAGCCCCTCCACGGCTGCCATGGTAGGTCTGCTCCAGCAAGACTTTGGTACCCTTATGATGTCCCGTGGCTCACTATCCCAACACACACATGTCTAGGCACTATTGCCTGACAGGTGCAATGTCCTGATAGCGAGTGTGCTGACAGAGACATGCCCAACGGTATTACGGTTTACGGGGTAAGGTAGCGGATGTGACGGCTTGCTACCTTACCCCTGAAAACATCATCAGATCCAGAAGCTGACCGAGCTGCCCCCATGGTGTGGAGGGCTGGAGCACAGGCAGCTTGACCAGCATGCACCGTAGGACCAGGTTTCTAGACTGGTCCAGCCACATACTTTTGCTTCCCCCCACCCCGGTAACTGTTAGTTTTTAACTCCATGGTCCGCTTCCCCTCTGAGTTTGTTATTTTAGTTATGGGGGTGTGCAGGGGCACATCCCCCTGCATTAAACAAAATGGCATTTGTTGCAGTGTTGCCCGACATTAGGTCGGGGCAATGGTGCCGTCAAGATTCTGTATTTTGTTATCTGGGCTCGGTATCCTGAACATCAGGATACCGAGTTTCCAGATAACATAGTATATCCAAGACTTCCACAATGTCCTCCTGGTTCCACTCCAGTCAACTCTAGGTTAACACAAAGAAAACTGTGTCCATGACCGTTGGTACCAGACAGAATCTGGTCAGGCTCTCCTCTCTGTCTGTCTTCCCCACATTGGATGGCACCTCCCTTGAAGTGGTCCAATCCTTCAAGTACCTTGGTGTGTGGCTTAACATCTGGCTTGATTTATCTGCCTACATTGATGCCGTTCATGCCAAACTCCACCCAAAGCTTGGGGCCTTGTACCACAGTAAATACTGTTTGTCTCCATCGATCCACTGGGAGCTTAATACCAAAATGACACTCCCAGTCTTCGACTATGCGGACGTGGTTTGTGTCATTGCCCCTCCATTTCCCTTGCCAAACTGGACACGCTGTGCAACTCCTTCTGCCGCTTTGCTACCAACTTTCCCCCTAGTACTCATCATTGCTCAATTTACTCCTCCTTATCCTTTCTCCCTCTTCCCCCCCTGTTACCAGATTCACTGTAACTCCCTCATTTACAAATACTGGCTTGGGTCCCTTCCCTCCTACATTTCCTCACTCCTGTCCATTATCCCCTCTGCATCCTGCAAGGGGCAGGCACAGGTGTGCCTTGTCGAGTGACTGGCTGCAGGTCTTGTGCCAGGGTGGCATGGCCCTCCATTGTGTAGGATTCAGGCTTTACAGATCCTGAGGGACATGGGCATCAGCACCCTCTTTCCCCTGCAGGGTAGGGGAGCATCTGTGATAAGGGGGAATCCTGGGAGAGCACCCACTCAAGAAGTGTTCACCAGTGAGTTTTGAGCTTGGAGGGGTTCCCTGAAGATGGATTTCTGAAGACAGGTATAGGAAGGAGAGAGAATCTGAAGATAACGGTTTCCAGCACCACCAAAGTTATGGTTACAAGTGTGATTCAGCAATGTCGTCCGTTCCTGTTAATATGGGCTAGCTGGTTGTGCTGCTCTGCCAGGAGGGAGATCCCAAAGGGTGGGCTTCCAGGGTTGGTACCTCACTCTAGTGGGTTTGGCTGTAGCACTCTACTTGTGTAGGCGGTGGTCCAGAATCCCTCAGGCACCAGGGTATGGTGGGAGAGGCTAGACTGGTGGTTTGTACTAAAACAATAATAACTCTGGATATTCGGTTGTGCCCTGTCAAAAGACGGATAAAGCAGGCTCCTGCCTAAGCCATTTACAAATGGTCAGTTACTACAAAAGGGGAAGGAAGAACAATCCCTTTTCTGGCTATTAAGCCACTCTCAAATGCAGGGACAGGAAGAGTCCATAATGTCAAATGGGGGTAAGAATCTCTGAGGAAAGCCACAAGCTGCATATCTTGGGAACTTCCTTTATGAATAATGTGTAACGTAATGAACTGCAAGAGCCTCTGGGCTCCAGGTCATGTAAAAAGTCTGTACTTAAATGAACTTCTATGAAATCACCTCAGTAAGAAACACAGATTAATTGCGGTATGCCGACCATATTGCAGCACCATTACAGTGAACACGTCGATGCCAGCAACATTGACAGTTCACTGTAATGGTCCGCCAGACCCAGAACTCTGTCTCCCAGTCCTGCACCCCTCCCCGAATCAACTCCAACTCAGAGTTGGAATCCATTAGATTGGGGGGTGCAGGGGCAGAGCCCCCCACATGGAGGGGTTCGGGGGCAAAGCCCCCAATAGAAAAATGTCGGAATTATGTTGACCGCAACTTGCAGTCGACATAATTCCGTCACTATGATGTCAGTTCGACAATATAGCTGTCGAACCGGCATCGTAGAGCCACTAATTGCCACTCTGGATGTTCAGTTATCATTTCTAACCTTGTGTTACCAACCTCTGTCTCAGTGAAAGCTCAGAGAAATTGTGGCGACTGTGCCATAACTGTTTGCAAGGAGGTTCCCAGTGAGCCACATCAGTTTACCCCTAGACAGAAGAGGCAGCTGGGCCATGCCCACCCCATCATGGCATACAAAAAATTAACTGGCAGGTTGGGGGGGGGGGTTGTAATTACTGAAGGCATTTGCATTAAACCAGGCTCTTTCCCCTTTGTGACTTCATCTGTCCTAGCTACTTTTCCTGCCTTGAAGTCATAACCCTTTCCTGTGACATCAGAATAATTTCTGTGGCAACAGATTGTGAAGCAGAGAACTAGGACTTCAGAGCAAGAATAATCAAAAGGAACAGATGAAGTCTAAGGGCAAAAGAGGCAGTGTCATGGAAATGCCTGTAGTAATAAAAAATGGAAGGTTCTGGCAACCAGATGGTCCAGATGCCACTCTGGTAGCCCAGGTTCGGGAACAGACTTGGGAGCATGCTAGATGGCCGGGGGTGGCACTGCTGCATGACAGTGGTCCCACACAGAGAGGGGAGCTGCCATGTTCTGCAGCCACAGTGATCCCCGTGGTGGGCCAGGGAACGTGGGTCTTCCAAGAGGGAAACACTGTATTTTTGAGGCTTGCAGGGGCACCACCCAGCGACATGAAGGAGGTGGGAAGAGAAAACAGGTATAAAAGGGGGAAGCCTACACACCACGAGATGTCTGAATTATGGTACTTTCAGGACTCCCTCTGTGGAGCCCCGCTGGCTTTCGACAGCAGGGGGAGTAACAGACAGTACTGGGAGGTGGCTGGCAAAACGACCCAAACAAGAAGGAACTGGTGAGGGCTCCCGAGTCAAATATAGAATCATAGAAACTGATAGCAGATAAAGGCCTAGCGACCCATGCAGACTACCCGAGCCTGTGTAATTTTGGGACTGTGCCTTTGTCAGACCTCCCCACCTCCCTCCAAGTCTGCCCCCTTACATACTTTCCCATGTGCCTGTCCCATCCCTTTTTGAACCCTCCTCTCAGTGTTTTAACCCCGATGACTTGCTCCACAAATTTGTTCCAATTACTATTGTTTCTGTAAAAAAAGTTATTTCTGACATTCTTGAACCTCCCAACCCAACCCCCACCACCAGCTTCAGGGAGTTACACCTGGTACCCATGTTATCATTCACTGTGAACAGCTCACTGCTGTCCTTTCTGTTTATTCAAGTTGCCGCTCTTCGTCAAGTTCTCCAGCATGTTATTTGATTTATTTATTTAAAAGTTTTACCAGGAAGGCACAGTGAGCAGAGTACTGCTCGATACCAGGTGTGACCTGGGGGAAGGGGAAAAGGAACACATTCAAATACAGAATCAAACAATACATTAGACAGATGTGAGGCACCTAATAAATGTGCTAAAGTGCATAATATACAAATGAATTGAGCATACAGGTTTTCTATGTACATGTTTAGATCCCCCGAGCACTTCTCAAAGGATCGCGTGTTGCCCCCGTATCATTTTGTTAGCAAGTCTCTGCACTGCCTCCAACATATCCCTATCCTTCCTCAAGTGTGAGCCCCAAAACTGCACACAATAATCCAAGTGAGGGTGAACTAGGGATCTACACAAGGGCTGCATTACCTCTCTCCTTTTGCCAGTGTAACCCTCTTTGGAGTTACATTACTTTAAGAGTACTGGGGCTTTCACTTTCTTGGGTTTCCTCTATGTCCCCAGAAGACTGAGTCAGCTGGACTAACTGATATGCCCTGGTGGGAGGAGCAGGGGGAGAGGAGTTAGCGTAAAGGATAAGAGGCGAAAACTTTTGATGTGCTAGAAAACAGAGAGAGAAAGAAAGAGTGAGAGAAGGATCATCTACTGGGAGAACAGGCATGAGTGTTCAGCCTGAGTGGGAGACCAAGAAAACTGACTTGCTCATGATGGCAGCCATGGATTCAGAAACCCTCACTCGGAGAGGCAGCCCCTTCAGGGAAGGGGACAAAGCATTGACCAAGAGGGATGGTAGTCACCCCAGGGTCCGGTATGAGTAAAACTTGCAACAAGGACCATCAGAGAGGAACCCTTAACTGCACCTTGTCTGACCAATGGGACATGGGCTGGGGGCAAAGCTCCAGTCAAGAAGAGCGGCCGCCTGAGTAGTGTTCTGGGCTGCTTCCAGAGACTATGAGTATGCATCATTTGGGGGCTGTCAAGTGCCCCCCCCGAACTTCAGTTGGGTTCAGGAAGAAAGGGACCTAGTGTGAAAGTACTTCTCGAGTAGAGATGCAGCGAAGTTTCACTATGAACTCAAAGTGAACCCAAAGTGGACCACTTTGAGTTTGCGAAACTCTACGCGAAATATCCATTAAAAAGTTGAAATTCACTTTTAATGGACTTCGCGTTGTCCATTTCGGGTTCACTTTGAGTTAGAGTTTAATAATGCGAAGTTGGTAAGAAAAAGTCCACAGATCACATGTCTGACTGTCTCTGCAGGTCACATGATGCAGGGAGGGAGCTAAATAGGCAGGAAGAAGAGACTGACAGGGAAATCCCAGTGGACAGGGTACTGGAGGGCTTGAGGGCACTGAGGGTGGACAAGGCACCAGGACCAGACAGCAAACACCCCAGGGTGCTAAGGGAATTGGCAGATGTCCTGGCGGAACCACTGATAGACCTGTTCAATGCCTCTCTGGGCTCGGGGTGTGTACCACAGGAATGGAGGATGGCACACGTGGTGCCCCTCCACAAGAGTGGCCCCAAGGATGAGCTGGGGAACTACAGACCAGTAAGCCTGACTTTCATCGTGGGAAAGTTGATGGAGACAATCTTGAAGGAAAGGGCGGTTTCCATCCTGGAGGCTAATGGGCTGCAGGATAGCAGGCAGCATGGATTTGTCTCGGGCAGATCTGTCGGACTAACCTGGTGGAGTACTATGACTGGGTAACCAGACAACTGGACAAGGGCCATGCAGTGGATGTGCTGTACCTGGATTTCAGCAAAGCATTTGATTCGGTGCTGCATGGGAGGCTGGGTAGAAAGCTGGAAGGGACAGGGGCCGAGGCAAAGATGGTGGGATGGGTTGTGAACTGGCTGCAAGGGAGACTACAGAGGGTGGTGGTGGTGGTGGGGGAGCTCTCATCGCCCAGGGCAGTGACAAGCGGGTTGTCACAGGGATCTGTACTGGGGCCGGTGTTATTTGGGATCTTCATACCAGACATCTCAATAGGCATCAAGAGCAAGATCAGGCTGTTTGCAGATGACACCAAGATGGGAGCAGTAGTGGATGACCTAGCGGGCTGTGCAGGGGCTGCAGAATGATCTAGTGAAATTGGAGGTCTGGTCAGACACTGAGGTTAAATGCTAGGAAATGCATGGTGCTAAATTTCAGGGCAAAAAAAACAAAATGGAGTAATCAGCTAGGGGGTATTCAGCTGCCCACAACCAAGGAGGAAAAGGATCTAGGGGTAATCATACCAGGAGCAAAGAACAACTCAGTGCAGTGTAGAAAGGCGGCTGCCAAGACTAATAAGATGCTGGGTTGCATTGCAGAGGCATATCCTCCAGGAGGAGGGAGGTGATCCTGCCACTATACAGGTTACTGGTTAGACCACACTTGGAGTACTGTGTGCAGTTCTGGAGGCCGTAGCTGAAGAAGGACATTAGGTTTCTGGAGGCAGTGCAGCACAGGGCAACAAGAATGATCCAGGGGTTAGGGAACTTGCCCTGTGACAGTAGGCTGAGGGAGCTGAAAATGGACTCCCTGGAGGAGAGGAGAGATGGGGGGACATGATAGAAATCTTCAAGTACATGAAGGGGATAAATAAGATTGATACAGAAGGGCTTTTCCAGTTAAGGTGGAGGAGGGACACCCGAGGGCACAGTCTGAGATTAGAGGGGGGTAGATTCAGGAGGTAAATGAGGAGACACTTTTTCATGAAGAGGGTAGTGGCAGGTTGGAACACATTACCAGAGGAGGTGGTGGCCTATACAGTGAGTTGCTTCAAAAGGGGATGGGACAGGGCAAGGGGGAGGGTCACTGGAGGGGCAGGGGGAGGGAGAGAGGGGCAGCTGCAGTATAAGGGATGCTAGCTGCACAATCGAGCAGGTTTAATAGACAATAGGGCCTCTATCTGCTGGCAAGTTCATATGTTCATAGGAAATCAGTGTTTGTTTCTTTCACTTTCTCATGATAGAGCAAGTGGTAGGGTAGGCTCCAGTAAGAGAGAAATAGAGAGAGAGAGATTTCAATAGATTTGTTTTTGTAGTAAGTGGTGGTTTTCTTTTGTAGTTATTTTGTGAGTTTAAAACTTTTCTGCAGCAGGTTTGTTAATTAGAACTTTTTTTTGTTTTAAAAAAGGGTTTGTTTTAGTTAGTCCATGTCCATATAAGTTCTTTCTAACTAGTACTTTTGCTAGTATTTTTTTTGTGACAGATCATGTTGATCGTGGAGGGTAAAGTGGTGGTGGCCAGTGGGGGCCACAAATGTGGGGTGGCCTCATCTACCCACGTCGTCTAAACTGGGTGAGTTTTGGTGTGGCTACAGACAGCCCTGTACCGGGCCCTGCATGTAGCTCTCCATGTGGGAATTTTTTGATAACCTCTCCGGGGACCCCCACAGTAGTGCGGTGAAAGATATGTAGTGTGCTGGTCCGGTGGGAGTGCAAGGACAGCCACATAGGCACTGGTGGGCCAAGGACGCACATGATTGTCCACCACCATGATCAGTAAGATGTCAAGCTGCCGGAGTTAGCAGCCGCTCCTGCAGCTGTGGCTCAGGGTGATCATCCACCTGTGCATCGCAGGGCCCCAGCATTGAAATGCCAGAGGAGGTGGGGACCCAGCTGTCCATGCTCAAGCAGACGTGTCACAGCAGCCAGTGAGCCAGGCAGACCTGGCTGTGCTGTGGGTGGAGTTGGCGGACCTGGAAACGGCTGTGGAGGGGGCCGTCCAGCAGCAGCTGAGCCACATCGAGGGGCAGAATGTGGAAATTATCCACTTGTTACAGGGCATGAGTGTCGGAGGCCAACAACAGCCCCTACTGGCCCCCTTAATAAAGTGATCATAAGTTTTAATTTCCCCCACAATAAACGTCTCCTCTGCTTTTCAGTTTTTCCTAAAGTAATGTTTATTTTTTCTCCCAGTCGAAGTATGACACTTCTGTTTGGTTAATGTTTTGTTTCTTATTTTTTGCAGTTATTAGTTAATTTATTTTTCACATGACTGATGGTTGACAAATGGCGGATGCTGCGTGCTTTCATTACAGGTAAAACTGTCAAGCCGTTATGCATGCTACAATAAAGGTGTCTTGAAGATGGCTTTTTGGTGGCACAGTTTAAACTTGAAATGAAAGTACGCAGTGGATGCACAGTTGGCGACCACATGACTTATTATTACATAAAATAAAGTAATGAGTAAACCAAACAAGCATTTGTCAATGCCGAATGTTTGCTTGCTGGTATTGGCATCGGTAATGCAGGATTTAGAGAGAGAGAGATGCATAATAGGAATGGCAGTGAAGTATTGAACTAACACCAACCCCCACCCCCACCCTGCAGAGACTGACAGACATTGGGGGTGTGCCTTTGTGTCATTGGCCATAATGCTCACACTATCCATCTCACTCCACCCTGCAGACTCTGACAGGTGTTGCAGTGTGCCTTGGGGGTCTTTAGCCCTTACTCACCCCATTCCATAAGGAAATAAGCTGAGATGAGTGCAGTATAGAAGAATGGGGTGAACGGTAGGGCCGAAGACCCCAAGACACACCTCAGTGCCTGTCACTGGCTGTAGGGTGGGGGAGGAAAGGCGTGAGCATTACGGCCGACGACCCCAAGTCACACCCCAATGCCTGTCAGTCTCCACAGGGCGGGACATTACGGCTGGAAACCCTAACGTCCCAGGCGTTTGTTGGTATTTTCACTCCAAATTTCAACACGGGCTCTTTGGGACCCCACCTCATGAACAGTGGCACTATCATTTCGTTACTCAATCCCGAAAGGTGATTTCCTAAAGCAACTGTGCCATTCTCCACCACAGGTGGGAAAACACATTTCAAGCTGGATCTGAAAAATGACAGCTGTACTGTTCATGAGGAGCTGTGAAAAAATGGCAATGTTGAAATTCAGGAGTGAAAATATGAAAAATTGTTGAAGTTAAGAGCGTGCATAGAAACTGCGCAACTCACGCCTGTAACGCAATCATTTTTATGTTGCTTACACTCATGTGCAAGAAACATAGTGCCATCATCCGAGTTTTCGGAGGTGTGTCAGCCCGTCTTCCAATGCAGTCAGTGTGTTTGCAGGCGTGGCCCCAGTTCCCCAATCACTGCTGCAGCTGTCTATGACAAGCTGAAAATGCAGTGGCATACAGTTCAAAGGGAGAGCTCTGCTGATGAGCAGAGCTCTCCCTCTGCACTGCAGCAAGCACGCATATTGCGTGCTGATGCGCTCCCCACGCACACACTGTATGGCCGATGGGGGGTGCCCAATACCCCCTTGGCTCCACACTCCCCCAACAGCTGTCCAGCTGCCATGCTGGGAGCCCACCCCAGCGTGCCAAATCCTGTTATAGTCGACCGGGGTGCCTAATCCCCCGTTGGCTCCAAGGCTGCACGCCCCCCCCAAAAGCTTTCCTGGTGCCACGCTGGGAGCCCACCCCAACGTGGCAAATCTTGTTTTGGCCAACGAGGGTGCCCAATCCCCCATCGGCTCCACGTCCCCCCAAACAGCTTTTCCTGCTGCCACATTGGGAGCCCACCCCAGCGTGGCAAACGTCCCGCGTCGTCTTCGTAAAAAAAAACCAACCAGTGAATAAAAAACAGTCCCTCATAGCCTCCCTGCCCCCCTCCCACAACCTGCACCCACCTACTGTGCACCCTGCCTCCTTACACCCCCCTCACCCCATACTTACCTCCGGAGCTCAGCGCGATGATCATCGGTGGACCGGGAACACGTCTGCACTCTTCAAAGCCAACCGCGAACTGAGGAAATGCTGGTAAGCTGTATAATGGGATAGATAGGGTTTTTTCAACTTTATTGCATATCTCAGGCATTTTTGGAATTTTTGCACCAAATTTTCAACATGGGCTTTTTGGGACCCCTTCTCATGAATGCTGTCACTGTCATGGCTTTATTCGGGCCCGAAGAGTGATTTCGCAGTCACTGCGCAAAAATCACCTTTCCAGAATGGATTAATGCAATGACACTGCCAGTGTTCATAAGGCGGGCTCTCAAAAGCCTATTTTGAAAATTCCAGGAAATATTCCTAAAATGACTGTTTAATGAGCGCATGCTGCACAGTTCCAACGCACACTCTTGTAAGTTCGCAAATTTTCAATATTTTCACTCCAGATTTTCAACATTGCCATTTTACCACACCTCCTTATGAGCAGTACAGCTGTCATTTTTCACATCCTGCCCAAAACGTGTTTCCACCCATGTAGCACACAATGGCGCAGTCGGTGTGCGAACTCAATGTATGGGACACATTAAGAAAATCACAGTGACACTGTTCATGAGCAGACATCTTAAAATGGCTATGTTGAAAATTTGGTGAAAACATTTCTAAAAATGACTGTTTTATGAGCGTGTGTTGCGCACTTCCTACGCACGCTTGTAAGTTTGTGAACTTTCAATATTTGCACTCCAGTGACTTCCAAATACCTAAACAGCACATAGAAGCAAGCAACATTCGGCATTGACAAATGCTTGTTTGGAATGTTTTCACCAAATTTTCAACATGGGCATTTTGGGACCTCCCCTCATGAACAGTGGCACTATGATCTTGTTAATCTGTCCCGAAAGTCTATTTCCCACAGCAACCGTGCCATTCTGCGCCACAGGTGTGACAACACATTTTGGGCAGGAAGTGAAAAATAACAGCTGTACTGTTCATAAGGAGGTGTGAAAAAATGGCACTGTTGAAAATCTGGCTGAAAATATAAAAACTTGGCGAAGTTACAAGCGTGCGTAGAAACGGGATTAGCACACTCATACCATAGTCATTTCTTGGAATGTTTTCACCAAATTTGCAACATGGGTTTTTTGGGACCTCACCTCATGAACAGTGGCACTTTCATTTAGTTACTCAGTCCCAAAAGGTGATTCTACGCAGTGACCACAAAATCACTTTTCGGGACTGAGTAATGAAATGACACTGACATGTTCATGAGGTGGGGTCCCAAGAACCCCATGTTGAAAATTTGGGGCCACAATTCCTAAAAATGGCTGAGATATTACCCTAAGTTGAAACCACCCATTGACTCCCATGATACAGGCTTACCCGATTCCTCAGTTTGCAGCTCAGCTTTGCAGAGTGAGCGTGTCCCAGTCCAGAGAATATCCACTGCTCACGACCTCCAGAGTAAGTATGGTAAGGGCGGGAGGTGGGTGCTCAGTGGGAGGGGGACTGGGGAGATGACAGTGGACCGTTTTATTTTTTACAGGTAAAAAAAAAAAAGATGCAGGGGAGATGGTTTTCTTTCTTTTATAGGTTTAAAAAAAACATTTTGGCACACTGGGGTGGGCTCCCAGTGTGCCACAATACTCGTGGTGTTGGGGGCATGCCAACACAGGGACTGGGCACCCCAATGTTGGCAGATTACAGATAGGTTTTGGGGGGGGCATGTCCAACACCGGGAGTGGGAATCCCAGTGTTGGAAACATTTAGGCACACTGGGAAAGGGCTCCCAGTGTGCCACATTAATGGAGGGAGGGGGGATACATGCCGGCATGGGGATTGGGCACCCCGATGTCGGCTTTCCTTGGAGTGTGTGGCAGGCAGCAGGAGCCACGGCTCATTACTTGTTTCACCAGGAAAGGCACACAGAACAAACAAGTTGTTGGCAGAGCAAGGGCCAGGGACAGAGTGCTGGGCGGCAGGAGCAGACAAGGTTGTGGGGGGGGGAGGTGCAGTGATGAGACTGTTAGTGATTACAGTAGCAGATTCACTCCAACTCCTTGGTTCTCTTTGAAGCTGCTATAATTGGCAGTTTCCCCCCTGACTGGTGGCTAACGGATGCACCCAGTAAAGCGTCCACTGCATTGGCCACAACACTGACACACCTCTGAAATGTACTGTTGCAAGGTGTTTCTTGCGCGTGCGTGCAAGCAAACATAAAAATGGTTATTGCAGAAAGCATAATGGCGTGTGTGTGTGGGGGGTGACATTTGAGGTAGGTGCAGAATGGGATCTACCATTATGAGGGGCAAGAAATACAGGATTATGAAGCTTTCCCCCAAAAAAAGCTCTTTTCTGCTTTTAATTGATTTCTTAGTCCATATTTTTTTTTTACAGAATATAGTACCACATTTATGTTCAGTTCATGTTTTCTTTGTGATGTTACTTTTCTTAATCCTGTATTTCTTGTCCCTCATAATGGTAAATCCCATTCCCCACCTACCCAAATGGTCCCCCCCACACACACACACGTCATTATGCTTTCTGCCATAACAAATTTTTAGGTTCTCACTCATTAGTTTAATGTAATAACAAGTCATGTGGTCGCCAACTTGGTGGACTCTGTGTGCTTTCCTTTCACTTTAAATTGTGTCGCTAAATCGTCGCCTTCAAGACACTTTTATTGCATTGTGCGTAGCGGCATGACAGTTTCACCTGTAATGAAAGCACGCAGCATCTGTCATTTTCCTGACCATCAATCACGTACATTAAATACTTGTTACTTTTCTGGGTATTTAGTTAAAGCACCAGCACAATATTCACAATACCATTACACCACCTAGAATGCCCCCCACCAATGTGCTATCTTGTGTTTGAATGTTCCCATTTTAATTTCATGAAAAGCCCAGATGAAAACTAACATTCCAGAAATGTGTCACGGTGTGTTAAGTGACATCATTGCCTTGTGACGCCGCCTGCTGCTGTTCTTTTCCTGCTGATTACATATCATGAAAACTCCCAATCAATAGTCAAAGGCCAGAAATGCCTCACAGACTTGTGTTAAGTGAGAGCTTTGCTTTGTGACTCCACCTGCTGCTGCTGTTCTCCTGCTGATGTTATTGAATTACAGCAAGTACAGATGAAGATTAAAATGCACTAAATGCTGCCTCACCAATGCATGCTACCCCTGGTATGTGCCTTCGTACCAATGGTGAGTTGTTGTGCTTGCCACTGTAAATGTTTTCCCATAGATACATCAAGTTAATTTCCATATAATCTGGTTCTGTGTTGAAAGCAGTCCGTCATTTTGTTCCTTTTCAGGGAACCTTGTTGATAATGTACCGTGGTAGGCATGATCATCAAATCCAATCTACATGCGTGGAACACATACGTTACAATTCTGAAACCTAATATGGTACTGTAACATTTTTTTTTCTTATGAGGAGGCTGCTGTAGTTGACTGAAAGACAATAATGTATTCATTTTTGGGTTTTTTTTTCAGGTCGTAGCAGCATCGGTGGTACACCACTTTTGGATGGCTGTTGACTGGCTGCACGGATACTGTGTCAACCCGTGAAAGGTAAGTATAATTTTTTTCTTGTGTGGGGATGAAGCATTTGAAAAAATGTTTAATTGATGTTTTTGTCATCTTTAAACATCTTCAGCAGATCATCAGAAGTGTTATCCTTCTTCAGAGCGGAAGATACCACCCACGGCAGTGGACAGCACTGAAATTTTACCTAAAAAGAGATGAAGCAGAATTTATTAGGACTTCAGTGTTTCTACCACGTCCACTTCACAGCGTGGCTGTTCCTGTTTTCTGTTCTACATCCAGCTTTAAATACAAAGCTAATAGTAAACACCATACCCAGCATAAAATTACAAGCTATTAGTAAGAACCCTGTATCCAGTGTCAAATACACAAGTATTATCAATGTAGTAAACCACGTCCAAAAAAGTTCCATGTTTACTGAGGGGCCAGGATAATACAATTTGACAACAGTGGTGCAATGAACTATGCCTCTCCTATCTGTGAATAGTGGTGGTCGAAGTCCCCAAACTTCGCTGCATGGAGTACTTCACATATAAATCCGGAATTCGCCTAGTACTCCACATGGCAAAGCATATTACTTCGCCTTGGTTTTAGATGTGAAGCTCCATTGATTTTAATGGGCTTCGTGTTAACTTCGCTTTGTGTATCACTTCCCCCTTATTTTTAAAGCAGTGCCATTGATTTGAATGGACTTCACATTAACTTCTCCTTGTTAATGCTGTCTAAGGTGAATTTTGCAGTGATTCATGGGATGACAGGTCACATGGGCTCTATATTGTCTTGCACAACCTCAGTTCATCATAGTGTGTGTAGTGGAAAACTAGCGACAGTTTGCTCTCAGAGCTCTAAGATTCAAACACTCTAAAAACCTTTAAAAATGCATTTTTGCCACAAAATGTTGTGTCCAAATTTAGTACATCGATCAGAGGAAACCCTCATGTGTTCATATCATCAAGCATTTATTGATTTTGTGTGCATATTGAATATTAATTTAGCCCATTCAGTCTCTGTACTGATAGACACTGTAGATGTGTGCTTCGGGGGAGGAATGTGTCTGTGGTGAAGAGAGAGTCACAGTGTCAAAGGCAGTCTTTCTAATTGTTGCTGGGTAGCTAGTATGCTAGTATTTGTGTGTTCCTGTACACACAGTATTACTTGTAGAAAGTTTTGACAATTTTTTGCTGTTTGCTGTGGTGCAGTGCATTTTTTCAGATGATTTAAAAGATTTGTTGAAAGTGTAGTGAACTGTTAACTTTTCTGCACATCACCTGTGGTGTGTGTGTGTGTGTGTGTGTGTGTGCGCATTCCATCGTCAGACACAATTTATTGTGCCACACTGTAGTCGCAGCACTCTGAGTCTCTTATCCATCTGTGGTATTTTTTGCTGCTTTGTTCTATCCACTTAGTGAATTGGTAGTGCCCCAAAAAGGTATTATTTTTCCAGTTTTGGATTTGTGTGACCACTGGTTAAGGAGTTGTTGTGCCTGTGTGATTGCATCTCTTGAGTGTGCAATCTCCATCTGTCTGTGCATCTGCATCTGCTTAGGGCCCAATCTCCATCTATAAGCTGCAGTTGTTTTTTGGCTTCCCATCCAGCCCAAAGTTCAGAAATCTAAATTTGTTGTTAATTTTGTGTGTAATCCAAAAAAATGTCTGAAAAGGGATGTGCATGCAAATATGTTTCTGGCCATGGCACTGCTGCCAGTGGCAAAAGTGGTCGTGGGCATGGTAGTATGCAGCATAAGGGCATAGTTGATGGCAGTAAAGGGATTTCTCCAAGTATGTTTTTCACAGCACAATCAATTGCTTCAATGATGGTTGGACATGCTGTTATCTCTGTCTCCACTAGTGGTGGTAGTGAAATTGCTGATGGGGTGATTATTGGCCCAAGTTCAACCTGTGACAAGTTAACATGCTGCCAAAATATTGTGGCATCTAAAGATGTGAGTCAGACTGTAGTTGATGTCACACCCCCTGTACCTGTCCCCACAGTAGTTGAACATGATTCTAACCCTGACAATGACTCACAGTCACAATGTAATGTTTCCATTGCTGTTGAGGTTATTCCTAGGCCATCCAATGATTCAAATGTGGAAGAAAAAATAGTGGATGATTATAATGAGACAGTAGTTGGAACATGTTCTCTAAAGAACAGCATCCAAACTGAAATTGTGGATGCGGATGACGATGATGATTATGATGATTTCAGAGACCCCAATTGGGAACCAGAGAAAAAGAAAGTAAAGGTGACTCTGTATAAACAGTCTCTTAGTAAATCAACCCCTCCTCAAAGTTGTGATGTAGCTGTGCCTGTTGATGATGATGACCCCGTAATAGTCACAGATTGTGATGGGTAGGTAGAGTCCAAGTGTGCCCAACAACAGAATTACTGCAGTACACTTCCCATTTCAGTGTCTAAAAAATGAGTTGAATATGCAACATCAGGTACATGTAAAAAGCAAGGCTTCAGAATACCTCATTTGGGATTTTCTTTGTACAAGATGCAAGTGATGAAACAGTGCCAATCTGTCAGCTTTGCCACATACGTGTGAGGCACAGTAAAAATGGTAGCCATCTGGGAACCGAGGGCCAGCATACTCATCTGAAGAATAAACACATGGCACTGTGGACTCAGCACCAGAGGGGAGCTAATACCATAGTGGGGCGTTCACCCTCATCCACCTTATTGAGCATGGTCTCCCCTTCCTTGACTGGAAGTAGCCCAAGTAGCCATGTCTGTAGTAGTGGTAAAATTACACCTCAGGACTACTACATCATCATCATCAATCATCAATCAATTTTATTCCTCCAATACTTATCAGTTGGGACATTACAATTTTTAATAAGTACAACAGCTTAAAAAGAAAGGATACACAAATCATAATAAATAAAACAGTATATAAATAACTTTAAACTTTCTCCTATAAAATAATTATACATTTCGATATAAAATGATGTACTGATAGTTTCCTTATAATGTTTTTTTTTTTTAAGTGGATAACTGAGGCTAAAAATTTTGCAAACATTGTGGCATCCTCTACAGTCATAGGGTGCAACAAAATAAAAACTGGATCATAATGTAAATTCATATATTTTATCAAGAACTGTTTAAGATGGAGATCTCTTAAGTGATAGTATAAAGGACATTGTATTACTATATGTTCCAATGTTTCAACAAAGCCCTTATTGCATCTGCAGAATTGCTCTTTTTTAATCTCTTTATTTTTCCCCTGATTAAAATAAGTATATTTAGATGTCAGGAGCCCAAACCTGGCCCAAGTGATTACTCTGTGTACGCTTTGAGGTAGAGGTAATAATAGGTAGTTTTCAATCCCTGAGCCAATCTTATTATGGCTGAACCAGATTGCCTGTTTCTGGTGCTTTACTAGTTCCATCTGTTCATTTTGTGCTAGTTTAAAGATATATTTTTTTAATTTTGTTTTTATATTGGGTGGATATCAGAATACCCTTTTTGGAATCTTCCCACAAATGAAAGTTGAGTTTTTAAGAATCTTGTTCAGCCTGTTTAACCATGGGGAGTAAAAGCTTTCTGTATTCCAATGCACCTTTTCTTGTAAGCAACCATAAATAATACCAACTCTGCAATCATTTTTATTAGTATATATTAAATTCATTAATCTTAGCCAGTATGAAACTATTCTTATATTTATTATATATTTCACAGGGATTCTGCCTAACTCAGAACACACTACTGGGTTAGAGGTAGACAGAGGGACCTGTAATATAGACTTATAATAGTAGGATAAGGGTAGGTTGAGGTTGGAATATTCTTTAATACCCCATATCTCTGCCCCATATGAGAGTAATGAAATAATTTTAGCCTCTCCAGCTCTAATAGCAGGTAAAACAGTAGATCCTCCGAATTTAGAATTAAAGCAGAGTAAACCTTTCTCAACGAGTTTTGCCTTGTCTACCTGTTTCTTAATATGCACGTTCCATGAGCCATTTGAAATAAATGTAACTCCAAGATAAACATATGACTTTACCACCTCAATCTGATGATTTTCTATATAAATTTTAGGGGACACTGAATATTTACCAAAGATCATTATTTTAGATTTATTAAGGTTAATTCCCAATTGGAATTGATTACATTTTATTTTAAGTTGATCCATTTTTCTTTGAAGACCAATAGTTGATAACGAAAGTATCACCAAATCATCCACGTATGCCAAAATAGGGATAGAGACAATATTAATTTTAGGAGAATCTAATGGGAGCAATTCGTCAAAAAAAAGTAGTGAATCTATATAGATATTGAATAAGAGTGGTGCCAATAGGCAATCCTGTTTTACCCCTTTGTTGGTTTTAAAGTAATCTGTGATATTTCCACTATTATCCAATTTCACAGCTGTATATGTGTTGGAATATAGAAGTACAATTGGGTTCAATAATTAAGAGGTAAACATTTTTTATATAGTATTTCCCATAACGTTTCTTTTATTACTGAATCAAATGCAGTGGTAAAATCTATAAACAGTGCAAAAAGCTTCATTTTCCTGTGTTCCTCATACTTCTCAATTAAATGAGGTAATATAAATATATGGTCCAGAGTTGAACATCCCTGAGTAAATCCTAATTGAAATTTAGACAGTGGGCTATAAATCTCAACCCAGCTCTGAAGTTTATCTTAAGAGTATTCTAGAAAATAATTTACTGCTTATATCTAAAAGGCTTAAGGGACAATAATTGGAAGGAGACTGATGAGAACCTTTTTTATGTATAGGGATTATTATATTTTTGTTCCAAGATAATGGAACATATCTCTCTCTCTAAGACATAGATTAAAGAAATTTGAGAAAAAAGGAACCCGATACTTTTTGTGGTTTTTATAGATCTCTCCAGGAATGAGGTCTGGGCCAGGGGCTTTATTGTTTGCTAATTTTGATATGGCATTTTCAACCTCTTTAAAGTTAACTACTATTGGATGATATTCAGCCAGCAAGATCCTAGAAGGAATCTGACCTAGACTATGAACCTGAGAATCTGTAGTAAAATGTTTTTTATAATACCTAATCCATAAGAACTCTTAAAACTGAAGGTGGAAAAAGCAATGGGGCCTGATGGGATTCATCCCAGAATTCTAAAAGAACTAAGGGTAGAACTAGTGACACCACTGACTACCCTCTTTAACAAATCATGGGAGGATGGGGTGGTACCCAAGGACTGGAGGAGGGCAGATGTGATTCCCCTTCACAAAAGTGGGAGCAAGGCAGAAGCAGGAAACTACAGACCTGTTAGTTTAACCTCAGTGATAGGAAAATGATGGAATCACTCTGAAGGAAAGAATTGTCGAGTATCTAGAGGCCAGAGGGCACAGAACCCAAGGCAGCATGGATTCACAGTGGAAGGTAATGCCAGATGAATCTGATAGATATTTTGACTGGGTGACCAAAGTAGTAGATCAGGGAGGGCTGTGGACATGGCCTACCTAGACTTTAGCAAGGCATTTGACACAGTCCCACACAAAAGATTAATATACAAGTTAGCCAGCCTGGGAGTGGGTCCCAAGATGACAGCCTGGGTAAAAGAATTGGCTGGAGAATAGGACACAGGAGTAATAGTAAATGGAGTCCACTCTGAAGAAAGGGGTTACTAGCGGGTACCGCAGGGTTCAAATAGGACCAGTCCTCTTCAATGTCTTTATAGCGACATTGCAGAGGGACTGGAAGAAAAATATGTCTCTTTGCAGATGACACAAAGATCTGCAATAGAATTGATGCACAAGGTGGGGTGGAAAGGATGAGAAGGGACTTGGCAAGGTTAGAGGAATGGTCAAATGTATGGCAGCTTAGATTCAATGCTAAGAAGTACAAGGTAATGCACCTGGGAAACAAAAACCCAGGGGAAGAGTACACAATGGGGGTGATATGCTAACAACAACAAAAATGGAAAGGGACCTGGGGGTAGTCATATCAGATGACCTAAAGGTGGGCAAGCAATGTGAGAGGGCAGCAAGGAGGGCTGGGGGGATACTGGGATGCATAGGGAGAGGCATCACCAGTAGAAAACAGGAAGTTATTATCCCTCTGTACAGACAGCTGGTCAGATCCCATCTGGAGTACTGCGTGCAGTTCTGGAGACCTAATCTTCGCAAAGACATAGACAGGATGGAAGCTGTCCAGAGGAGGACAACTAAAATGGTGCAGGGTCTGCACTAGAAGAAATATGAAGAGAGACTAAAGGAGCTTAATATGTATAGCCTCAAGGAAAGGAGGAGAGGGGGGATATAATAGAAACTTTCAAGTACCTCAAGGGAATCAACAAAGTTCAAGAGGGTAGCATCTTTCAAAAAAAGAGGTGTGCAAGAACAAGGGGGCACAATTTGAAGATAGAGGGGAGCAGCTCAGAGGTAATTTAAGGAAGTATTTTTTCACAGAGAGGGTTGTGGATGCATGGAATGGCCTTCCAGAGGAGGTTGTGGAGTCAAAAACAGTGGTGGAATTCAAGCATGCATGGGACAGTCATAAGGTCATTCTAGGGGGTGGGGGTAGGAAGAAGTAGGTTGCTGGTTAACTAGGATCTACAGCTTATCCATTAGGTAGGGAAATGGACAGACTGGGTGGGCCAAGTGGTCCTTATCTGCCATCAAATTCTATGTTTCTAATACATACATCTTGTGGAATGTATACTGATAAGGAGCAGTGGTCTTTTCTTTCACCAGTGGAGACCATTCTTCAAAATTCTTTAGTATTGTTTGATTTTATAACATCATACATTTTTGCCCATTGGAGCTGCTTGAATTCGAACTTTTCCTTTTCAAGAAACTTGTGATATAGTTTCCTAGCTCCTTTTAGATAAACAAAATTCTCTCTGGAGGGGAAAATATTGGTATGGGAAATAATTGTCATTAGATTTTGTTTTTCTTTCTTACAATGAATATCAAACCAAGTGTTTAGGATGGGTGGATGCCTAGTATAATTATATATGTTCGATCTAATTGTATGATAAGCAGTTTCCAAATGATCATATATACTCTGAGGGGGAGTAGAGCTGCATACTAAGGAGAATAAAATGGACATCTGGGGAGAGTACATCAGATCTAATATCCTCGCTGTGTTAATTTTGCCTAATGATAGTTTTAAGCGGCCTTTGGGTTCCAAATGAATTTAAGTATCTTTTTTTATACTTTTAACCATTTCTTTCCTTTTTTGCCCATAAAGGTCCTCTTTGCTAAGCATTTCAATATCAACTATCAGGGCTACATGGTCACTTTCTGGTCTCATCAGAACCACAAGGGATCGAAAATGTTCATAACTATCAGGTGATATCAACAAATAATCAATAACACACTTTCCAAGTGATGAGAAATACATAGAGTTACCAATCAGATCTCCCTTTATCCTACCATTAAGAATTAAAAAATTATTGCTGTTGATAAATTCAACCGGTTTTCTCCTTGCGCAATTAAGAACAGTATCAGTGGAATTTCTTATTCCTAAATTACCCATATACACTGTGGATTCAAGCAGAGATAAATTGTCTGCGTTAGCAGTTTGAGCATTAAGGTCTCCACCCAAAATTATTATGTCAATTGGATAATTTAGCATTACTCGATCTAATTCTATATCCAATTTTGACCACATGTCATTATGAGTTGAAAGATGGTAATTGGGAGGGATGTAAATATTAGTTATAAGAAAAATATAATTGTCCCATTTTACAACATGTAGCAACATTTCATCATTCAAAACAGAATGATCCATGACCGAAATGCCCTTTCGTATCTTTATAAATGTAGACAGTCCCCCTCTAGGTCTACCGTTTTGTTTCATTTTTTGGGCAGGAACAAAATAGGAGTCATGTCTGTTTAACAGTGTTAATTCCTTGGTCCAGGTTTCTTGAAAAAGAAGTATTTTGAATTTTTGGCAAAACTTTAACCAATCAGGATCTATAAGTTTTGCAGAAAGACCTGCTGCATTCCAAGATAAGAAATTCAACTTTTCTATTAGTAAATCAGTACTAGGTGATAATGATTCAATTGGTATAATATCAAAATAACTATTACCAGAATTAGCTAGTCAAGGGCTAGGGTCAAAAATTTCCTTTGGAATTAAATGAACTGGTTCAATAGAGAAATCAACTATTGATAAATTTGCACTATCCAGTTTAGCCAAGTTTTGCATAATAATAGAACAGAGATGTAGACTTACTACTATGTCAATTTGAGTCACATTTGAGTGAGGAAATATTCTTAATGCTGATTTAAAGTTTGAAGGGGAAACATCAATATTTAAACAAAAATGCAATCATTTGCTGATATATGGGAACAGCATCCCTGGATTTTCACCCTGCATATGGTCTATTCCAAATATAGATAGGGTTTTCAATACTAAGTTGTCAAAGTTCCATTTTAATATAGATATGGTGTTGTGTATAATGTCAATAGGTGTAATAGACATTATTTTGGCTTTACCATGGACATGTTTCTAAATTGTGGTCCAATTTACTAGAGAGGATATCGAGATCCCCAATCTATCCAACTATCTTTGCTTTGAACATATCTTTTTCACACTGGTCATATTTGATAATAGTACATATACAGGGTTAGTTTTCGCCAATCTGTCTCTAAAAACAAGCATAATTACATTTGCAGCCTCAGGACTAACAAGCTCACATCTGAATAGGTATTTGATCAGTTCTGTAAGTGATTCAAAGATTTCATTTGGTTTTAAGAAAATATTTTCAAATTTAAAGACAACCTCACCTCCAGTAATATTTAATGAGTTTTGTTGATTATTAAGTGTACCTATGTCTCTAGCCGGGGAAGAAAAAACTTGTTTGGAGGATGGGTTTAAAACTTCCTCCGAAATAGTCTTCCTTTTCTGCCTGGCATTTATAAAGGTGGTCTCCTTAGGTGGGTCCAAATCAGGGACTGCCTCCTTTGGTTTCTAAACTTTTCTGAACATTAAATTTATTTAAAATAGGGTTTATAGGAGGGCTATTTGCTTGATTCTTATGTGAATTAGTTGTAACAAATTCAGTAGGCTCATTACAAGTGGCAGCTGTTTCAGTTATTCCAGCTGTTTCTTTTGATTTACAATTGTTATCCCTCAATATTTCCCTATTCTTTAAGGACTACTACAGGCATGAGAAGGAGGAGGATTTTGAATTGTCAAGTACAGTAGTAGCCACGGACATTGCCAGCTATTTCCAGATATTTCACGAAATTTCTAAAGAGTTTCTCTCTGCTGCCCCTACTGTAGAAATGGCAAAAGCATTAGATATATCTGGAAATATCACAGAAATTTTGGGAAATAGCTGGCAGTGTCTGTGGCTGCTACTATAGTAGTCAGAGTAGCAGTGGCAGTGATCTACGCAGTATTTCTAGTCCAACATCAACCCCGTGCTTAAAACAGGGAAAATAACATCATTTGTTGACTTGTCCCCCGTACACCCCTCAGCATCACAAAGCAAAAGCACCCAACCCATGGCAGTTTGCAGAGCAGAGACGTTTTGCATGCCACGTGCAAAATGGGTAACAACGCAGCCCACGTTGCACAGTCTTTTGGCCCGGAACGTGAAATACCCACCAAATCATGCGGTGTCACGTGAACTGAATGTTGCTGTCATGAAAATGCTGGCAATTGACCTTTTGCCCTTCTCCTTTGTGAAGAATTCAGGATTCCAGCATTTTGCAGTACGTACCAGTTCCCAAATGGAAAGTCCCATCCAGGACCTACTTTTCCACCCATGCTGTCCCTAAGTTATACCATTCTGTGACAGAGTCGGTAAGACATGCCCTTCAGCATTCCTCCTCACCATACATTCACTTAAGTATGGATATGTGGACAAGTGGCAAAACTGCAGGTAGTTCCTATTTGTGTATTGCTGCATATTGAGCGCAGGTGCCTGGGATTGTCTGTGCTGGTGGTATTGGAAAGCAGTGTAATAAGGCAGACTGTTGTGGTAGCAACCTTCAGGGAATTAGACAGCATGCAACACTTGCAATGCACAGTGTTGCAGGGTCCCACACAGATGAAATCATGCTAGACTTGCTACAGACAAAAACTGATGAGTGTCTGAACCCCCTGTCCCTCAAAGCTGGCTTTACAGCTAGTGACAATGGTTCAAATGTCGTTAAATGTATCAGCATAGGTGGCTTTGTGAGGGTTCTCTGCATGGCCCACTGTTTAAATCTTGTGGTACAGGAGTTTCTGCAGCACCCTGGCATTAAGCAAATGCTGACAGTTGCACGCTGCATCTGTGCATACTTTGCATGCTCTGGAAAGGCCCGTGACCAACTTAGGCAGCTGCAGATTCAAAACAGCCTCCCTCAGCAACACCTCAAGCTGAAAGTTGTCACAAGCTGGAACTCAACACTTTACATGGCAGAGCGGTTGTATGAACAGTGCAAAGCCATCTTGGAATACCTAGTTATGCACACTAGCCGTGACAGTTCAGAAGCATCAATGTCTATGACAACTGAACAGTGGTGCTTCATGGACTCAGTGATATCAATTTTGAGGCCGTTCAAAAATCTGTCTCTTACAAATGCTTTGTAATAACTGCCCTGTACTAAATTACCCCTTAAATTGTCTAGTCCTTTTGCACCTTGTCCTGTCTGACTTAAATTGCCTACCTATGTATGTAGTTTTTGTATGATCTCTGCTTCCTGTATGCACTGTCTTATGCTTATATGTAACTAACCCCGGGTCGCCCCTGAAAAAGGGATCTTCGGGTCCCAGTGGGCCTATCCAGTTAACAAAATTGAATAAATAAATAAACATGCAACACCGGCAGTGAGTGATGACACTGCATCCATTAGTCAAGCCATTCCACTGCTGCGGGTGCTGAGGCAGACTGTGTTGAATCTGCAGCCTAATCTTGATGTGTCCGGAGATAGGTGAAGCAGTGCATTACTTAAATACATGCTAACAATATTTGACCACAATCGCCACATCGCCACTATTCTGCAAAGTGCAGAATCTGGAATAGCAACAATGCTGGACCCATGCTACAAATGTGGCATTGCATCCTTACAGGAGGGAGGGCCTGATCAGGTTCAAAACCTTGCTGGACAGCTGGTGTGATTAGTTCATGGGGCACAGAAGTCATGTGCAAAGTTTGGCAAACCGCATCAAAACAAGATTGAAAGTCACTGTGGATTAGGCTCATCCAATAAGGTGGCTGCAGGACAAGGGAGGGTGTCAGCAAAACAGGTTGCCATTAACCCATTTTGGGGTACCTTGTCTCAAGTAGGAATCTGCGATCTCGATGAATCCTGTGAACAGGTGAATGACTCATCATCAGGACTACATGCAGCACAGAGAATGGTTGACGCCTATTTGTCAAAAAACATGCATCTGTCAGTACTTGACAGTCCTCTGCTGTACTGGAGTGGTAAGGTCAATGAATGGCCAGAGCTGACTTCACTAGCACTGAAGTTCCTGACCAGCCCACCCTGCAGTGTAAATGTGGAGAGGGTATTCAGATCTGTGGGGGCAATAGTGCGTGACAGTCGTACTAACCTCTCACCCACAAATGTCTGCATGCTGACATTTATAAAAATTAATCAAGGCCACGTACCAAGTCGAACTACCACATCTGTGCTTGTACCCCTTCACAATAATGGTTATGCTGATGATGTGGGTGAAGCAGACCATCCTGGTGGCAGCATCAAACGGTCTACCATTGAGGTTGATGATTCATTCATAGAAAAAGAATTCCTGAGTGGGCACAATTCCAACCTTGATGACTGTGAGGGCAGCTTTCTCTTTGATCAGGGGGATGAGGATGATAGTGCTGGTAGTGTTTAACGGGTTTAAAGGCTGTCACATTTCTGTAATGTTACCTTTTTTTTCTTTTATGAAAGAAAAACATGTCCTTGACTCTCATTCCATATGACAGATATGCACAAATAATGACCCATCATTCTATTTTACATTCCCATTGGTAGATTTTCAAAGTACAGTTAACAGAATGTGTGCTGCTGTCATTAGCAAACACAGTCAGCTACATCATAAACACAACTGTCCAGTTTTGTAGCCACTTAAATCCTGCTGATTAAATGACAGATATCCTCCTCCTGAGTACTGAAAGACTGTTATAGACCATATCCAGCCACCCGTCTTGATGACAGTGAGAGACAGAGACTGTGTACCTGTGCCCATGCACAGTGAACGATCCTGCAGCCAGCCATACTCACCCGTCTTGATGACATTGAGAGACAGAGAATGTGTACCAGTGCCCATGCCCAGTGAACGATCCCATAGCCAGCCACAGTCACCCATCTTCATGACATTGAGAGACAGAGAATGTGTACCTGTGCCCATGCCCAATGAACGATCCCATAGCCAGCCACAGTCACCCATCTTCATGACAGTGAGAGACAGAGAATGTGTACCTGTGCCCATGCCCAGTGAACGATCCCATAGCCAGCCACACTCACCCGTCTTGATGACAGTGAGAGACAGAGAATGTGTACCTGTACCCATGCCCAGTGAACGATCCCGCAGCCAGCCACACTCACCCATCTTGATGACAGTGAGAGACAGAGAATGTGTACCTGTGCCCATGCCCAGTGAATGATCCCGCAGCCAGCCACACTCACCCGTCCTGATGACAGTGAGAGACAGAGAATGTGTACCTGTGCCCATGCCCAGTGAACAATCCCACAGCCAGCCACAGTCACCCATCCTGATGACAGTGAGAGACAGAGAATGTGTACCTGTGCCCATGCCCAGTGAACGATCCCGCAGCCAGCCACAGTCACCCGTCCTGATGACAGTGAGAGACAGAGAATGTGTACCTGTGCCCATGCCCAGTGAACGATCCCACAGCCAGCCACAGTCACCCGTCTTGACGACAGTGAGAGACAGAGAATGTGTACCTGTGCCCACGCCCAGTGAACGATCCCATAGCCAGCTACAGCCACCCGTTTTGATCAGAGTGAGACAGGGAATGTGTACTGGTTCCCATGCCCCAAAGGAACCCGGAGGCTCAGCCAGCCATAGCTACCATTCTTCATGTTATCATTATTTTACAGTGAGTGTGTACTAATTTGTTATACTATGGTTTTTCCTTGCACTGTGTGAATGCCTCCTTATCCATTTTATAGATGACTTTGTCACAAAATACCAGCTAGTGATTTTGGTTTTTTTCACAAGTTCGACATACAAACAGTGTAACAGGACAGAACTCGGAGTACTGTAGTAGCACACAACCATCTAAAGGATACAATTTTCAGGTAAGTATCGATCGTATTTCATCTGTTCTTTTTGTCTTTCATTTTTCAGAGCCGGTGTAAAGAAAACAACGAAGGTGAGATGCAGGCCAGATAATATATTTTTCATGCACATCTGTCACTGGCTTACTTCTATTCGACATGATTGTACTAAGTTTTATCCTGGTCATCATGACAACACGTCATTAATGTAACTTAAGTTAATAGAGTGTGCCAGTGCTTGCCACATGGACTAAACATACGTACATATGAACATATGAAGAAGCCAGCAGAAGGCCATTTGGTCTATCAAGTCTGCTCATATTGCAGGGTCCACAGCTTGAGCTAATGTCCCTGCCCTCCATCCCCACTCCTCCCATCCTCCTGATCCATGATCCTTACCTTCCCCCATGCCTATCCCAGCCTCTCTTAAAGCTGTCCACTGTCTTCAATGAGATGACCTCTTCCAGCAGTGCATTCCAAGTGCCCACCACCCTCTCTGTGAAGAAATGTTTCCTGACCTCCATCCTAAACCTCCCACCCTCCAGCTTAAGACTGTGTCCCCTCGTGTTATGGTCACCACTCAGCTTAAAGAGACTCTCCTTATCAACCTTATTTATCCCTTTCAAGTACTTGAAGGTCCCAGCCATGTCCCCTCTCTCTCTCTCTCTCCTGTCTTCTAGGGAGTATATGTTCAGTGCCCTCAACCTCTCCTCGTATGCCTTGCCTGGCTGACCGGCTATCATCTTTGTAGCCCTCCTCTGAACCATCTCTAGCAAGTTAATGTCCTTTTTGAGGTGTGGGCACCAGTACTGAACTCCATACTCTAGATACAGCCTTACCAGTGACCTGTACAAGGGCAGTATAACCTCTGCTCTCCTACTACTGATCCCCCTAGCTATGCATCCCAGCATCTTGTTTGCCTTTACTGCTGCTTTCTTGCACTGCGTGGAGTGCTTCAGGTCACTAGTGATCATCACTCCCAGGTCCTTCTCCTCCTCTGATGCAGATACTCGAACTCCACCCAGCTAGTACTCTGTCCTGGGATTCTTGTCTCCAATATGCATAACTTTACATTTCTTGGCATTGAAGCCAAGCTGCCAGATCCTGGACCATCTCCCTAGCTTTTCCAGATCTTCCTGTAGGTCCTGTATCCCTTCAGCTGTGTTCATTCTCCCACAGAGCTTGGTGTCATCCGCGAATAGGCACATTTTGCCTTTAATGCCATCCCCAATGTCATTGATGAAGGCATTGAACAAAACCGGCCCCAGCAAGGAGCACTATGGGACACCACTGGTTACCTCTCTGGTGCCAGATAACTCTCCCCCCCCCACAACCACCCTCTGGATTCTGTCCCTCAGCCAATTTTTCACCCATCTGGCCATCTTTCCCCCAACTCAAAGATCCACCAACTTCCTGAACAACCTTTTGTGGGGCACAGAGTCAAAGGCCTTGCTGAAATCAAGATATAGGATGTCTACCACTTGGCCCCTGTCTACTGTCTTAGTGACGCAGTCAAAGAAGTCAATCAGATTTGTTTGACACAATCTCCACCTCCACCCCACATGAACCCATGCTGCTTCTCATCCTGGAGACCATGCTCCTCTAGATATTTCACCAATCTTTCCTTTAGTATGGTCTCCATGAGCTTGCCCACAATGGAAGTCAAACTGACTGGTCTGTAATTCCCTGGATCATCCTTGGGACCACTTTTGTGGAGAGGCACTACATGTGCTGTTCTCCAGTCCTGTGGTACCACACCTGACTCTTAAATAGGTCTGCCAGTGGCCCTGCCAGCTCCTCAGCCAGTTTCTTTAGTACCCTTGGATGTACTCTGTCTGGGCCTGGTGATTTGTACACTTTCAATGCCAGTAGACCCTCCCTCACTCTATCCTCCTCTGTCACTACATCTGTGTTCCCCACCCCCCACTCCTCTTTTTCCTCCTGAAGGCACTGGTCCATCCTTCTCCCTAGTGAAGACAGAACAGAAGTAATCTTTTAGTATCTCTGCTTTTCCCTCATTATCCTCCACTCACTCCACCCCTTTCTTAAGCCTAACAGTCCTTTCCTTCTTGTCCCCTTTCTCACTTATACTGTGAAAGAAAGCCTTCTACCCCTTCTTAATTCCTTCAGCTATCTGCAGCTCCTTCTGTGCCTTTGCTCGACGGACTTCCTTACTTGCCTCACTAGCCAACCTTATGTAATTTTCCCCATTCACCTCTCTCTTGGTCTTCCTGAATTTTCTGTAGGCCAACCTCTTTTTCCTTCCTGCCTTGGCAACCCCAGAACTGAACCAGCTGGGCGCTTTGGCCCTTGTGTTCTTCCCTGTGAGCCTAACGCACTCATCTGTGGCAACCAGTAACAGTAACAGTAAACGTGTTAGCTGCTGTTGTAGTGGCTTATTAATAGCTTAGTATTTTAAGCTGGATATAACAGACAGGACCAGCAACACTTGTAACAGAATGTTTTAGTGCAATGAAGTCAGAATAATTTCTTCGTCTTTTTGCAGGTAACATTTAGGTGATGTGTGCTGCCATCAGTGCTTTCTTCAAATCAGAACACGTGCAGCTTGTATGAATCTGGAAGATACATATCAAACCTGCAAAGAAGACAAAACCATTATTGAAACTTGTTTCCAAATGATGCCCCCACCACCCACAAAAAAATACTTACCTTTCACGGCTTGACACTAGTTTTCATACAGCAAAAGTCAGCAGCAAGCCGAATTGTGCGCAACCAAAGTAGGACTCGATAACCTGTGCGAGAAAAAAAAAAGACTATATACAGTGTATATATAAATATATATATATATATATATATATAGAGAGAGAGAGAGATAAATATATATATACATATATAAATAAAGTTAATGCCTGAGTCTCTGAAAAATCATGAACATGAAACATACAGTAACTTACCAATGGTAGTATGAATCCATGATATAGGGCAGTATGTTTCAGTCAGCACAGCAGATTAATGATCCAGCCAGAACATCTCAATATGGTTCACCCAATGGTCATCTTTGGCTATCATCATTTGGCAGCAGACTGTGTATCAGCTCAGTCAGCGGCAGCAGCACGAAACAGAAGTACGACATTAGTAGCAGCAGGCACCAGAGTTGTGGCTGTTGGTGCATGCTTTAACCAGTGCATCCTGAAACAAGTGTGACTTTTCAGCACATTTTCTCATGTGATTATTCTTCATCTGGGGTCGGAACAATAATACTGTATGCCAAATGATGTAGCAAGATAGCAGTATAAGTATGCTACATTCACATATGACAGTAATTTTTTTTTCAGGGGGGCAGTAATTGTGTTGTGTGATGATGGAGTATTTTGATTGTGGTTGTTGTGGGTATTCTAAGAAAACAGAACACAGTCAACAGTAACCAAATTCTTATATTGCATGACAACTACCACGGCAGTGCAATAATCGGTTGAAAATTTGTACCTGTACTTTTCTATGCGATTTTTGATTGCTAGTACTTATCGACTGACTTGTCTATATGATACCCTTATTTCCACAATTTACAACTGCTGGACTACGTTTTTTCACATATGACATAATAAACAGCGTTCCTTTTAATCTTGCTTGTGGCAGGTTTTCATCAGTATTCACATTGGTTTTTGTACATCTATCATTTCAGATCCTTTCTGTTGGGACTACAACAAAGTATTATGCAATCCAATAGGGCATGGTACACCACCATTACATTACAGAGCAGTAGGTGTACAAAATCAGCTGGGTAAACTGATTAAAACAATGGTTCAAAACAAGATTAAAAGGAGCACTATTGTTATTTCATATCTGAAAAAAGGTAATGGTAACATACAAACAAGTAAGTAAATAAGGGACAATTGAAATTAGAATGAAACTGTATAAATTAAAATTGTTCAAGAGCAGGTGCGCATTGTCAGGTGGCTATTATTACCCAGCACCACTCAAACATATATGATAGCTGACGTGCTCCAGTGTTGAGGGGTAGTAATACCATGTGGTCCTGTCCGGTAACAAAGTTAGAGCACCCCGAGTGTGTACCCACAGAAAAACACAACAGCGTCCAAAACTGGCTGACACAACCCCCAGGCAGGCACATCAATGTTAATTTGGGGATGTCAGTAAATTAATTGAGACTTTAAGAGTATGAACTCTGCTGACACGTACAGGCTCGATTTTTCTATAGCTTCTCGTTCTACTTAGTGTTGCAATTTACAGAAATCAAAGTGACCAGGGGCGCTGCTGAGCAGCCAAGAGGAAGCAGCAGTTCACTGGAGCTGCCAGAGAAAAATTAGTCCCAGAGTGTGCTAGACATAGAAGAGCTACAATGGGCAAGACCAAGGGGGCTGGTGCGGCAACCAGTAACTTTTTTGCTCTGAAGAAGCAGCCCAGGGAAAAAAGACCTACCCACATGGTGGAACCAGAGAGTCTACTAGTACTCAACCCAAGGAGGCCTCGCTGTCTTCCATCCTTGCTACGCTCAACCAACTGGTAAAATCGGTGCAAGACCTGGACAAAATGTTTGACACACTTACCCCAAGAGTGTCGGCTTTGGAATCCAGAATGGACCACTGTGAATCAATTGTGCAATGCTCTGATACCGCCATCCTTAAATCGGTGGACACAACTAATAAATTACTTAAAGAAAATGCGTATCTCTGTCAAAGGCTGGAGACCATTGAAAATAAGACAAGAGAGCGGAATCTCCAAATCATCGGGCTGCCTGAAAATGCTGAGGGGTAAGATAGCTTGAGCTTCGCTAAAATGTTTCTGCCTACCTTGTTAAATCTTGAGGAAACTGACTGCTATCTCCCTGGAAAGGGCTTACAGGATTTCCCTTAGGAGAGCTGCTATGGATGCCTTGACCCCGCGGACCTTCCTAATTGTTTGCACTGGGGTTGGAGACAGGGACCAGGTCCTCATAACTGCCAGACACTGCAGGGTCCTGAAATATGGTGAGGATCAGATCTTGATTTTCCCAGACTTGTCGTTTAGCACCCAACAACATCGTAAGGCCTTTGATGGCCTGTGGGGCCAGATGCACCAGCTCAAAGTGCAGCATCAGTTGCTTCTCCCAGCCAAGTTTCATGTGATGTGGGATGGTCAGCAATATTTATTCAATGAGCTGAGTGATGCAAATAAGCTAGTCCAGTGGATCGAACTTGAGACGTTTCTGGGAGAAGAAGCAGCAGACCTTTCCAAGGATGATTGAGCCTTTTGGGCCATACTGGTAATATAAATACAGTACATTAGGGCCAGAGTGGATTTATTTTGTGACTGGGACAGTTTCATTTAATGTTTTTGGTCCTATAGGATTGTGCAGCAAGTAACGGTCGATTTTCTTTTTGGACTACACTTTAAATATTACTGCTGGCGATCCTTGCCTGTTCTGGGACTTTACAAATGGCTCTACTGCCCTTCTCCTGAGTTATGACTGTTCTGGGGACTCTTGCTTAATGTACAAAATGTTTATTTTATTTTATACTGGCTGTACTGTGGGATACTATATATGATTAGCATTGTTTTAATCATTCTACAGAAGTATTCGTTTTTCTATCTGGGAGCACTGGGAATTAACTGGGCAATTTTCTATATGGTTTGCAGTGGGGGAATCATTTGACAATATTGTTACATTGGTAAAAGGGAATGTCTGTATACATCTTTTGTTTAGACTCCGTTAGCCTGCTTGGCTGCATGCGTTGGGTGAACTTCCTGTTATGCTAGTCTTTGAACATGGGGGATCCTTCCTATGATGTACCTTAAGAGGGGGCGTTGTTCATTAGTCCTATATAAGATTTCATCACCTGTATTGTATATATTATATGTTATCCTCCTGTGTATTACACTTAGTAAGTTTTGCTTACAAAATCAATAAATAAATTAAAAAAATAAAAGAAATCAAAGCAACTGCAGGAGTGGAGTAACAGACACTCTCACTATAACAGTTGCTTTCAGTTTACTAAATTGCAGCTAAAAACAGCACTGACAGCTAAAGAAAGATTGCGCCCATACAGGTCAGGTGAGTGCACACTCACCATTCATTTTCTAACATTACAAAATTAACATGGGGGTACCTGCTTGCATGTTGGTGTGTCAGCAGGTCCAGAAAATGCCTCTGTTTTTCTGTGGGTACACATTCGGGGTGCTAAAACTGTTTGACTGGAAGAGGAAGACCAGTCAGTATGGCTCTCAGTCACTGTCCACAGCTTAATGATCCACAGTCATTGCAGCAGGATAAATTCACATAACATTATTTACCACCTCAGCCTTGACGCAGCGTGCCTACCGCGCAACAATGCTTGGATTGCTATGTGGGAAGGGGCACCTCCATCTGTGTGCTGGTAAAATAAACTTTTGGGAAATGTATTCTACTGCAATTACCATGGATTTTTAAGCTGTGGATAGGGGATTGAGGGCCGTACCGACTGTTCATACTTCAAAAGATGGGGCTGCGTGGTATGTTATTAATACCATCAATGCTGGACAAAGTCATCTATCATATATGTTTGCAGGGGGCTGGGTAACTGACAGTGCGCACCTGCTGTTTGACAGATTATTGCACTGCTGCTTTAACACGAAAAAGCAACACAACAGGAAGAAAACATTACTGCCAAAAAAAATGTAAAATTCCCCTTTGTAAACAGAGATTATTAACTAGGATTAGGAATATAAGGAAGGCAAGGACAGCAATTTTTTATGTTACTTTCTTTAAACTGGTTTTAGGGGGTGTTTTAAAATTTTTGGGGGGGAAACAAGGTTAGGACTGAGAAAGAAAGAAAGATAGAACACAAAATGAAAATTATACCTCAAACAAAAACTCTAAGGTTCTAGGCTGTGGTGAGACAGCAACAGTTGGAGCATGGACATAATCTGCAGTTGGTGGCCCTCCATATGCTCCAACTGCTCCTCAAGGTTCTCCACCCTGTTGGCAAGGTGGTCTACCATACTCCACATAACACCCAAATCAGCCTGGGTGGCAGGCGTTGTTGCAGGGTTTCCTCCAGAGTCATCACGTGCAGGTGCAGGTTCTAGAGCAGCCACTTGCTCCCTGGCCCATCTGTGCTTCGCACCCCATGCAGGCGGAGGCCATGCTGCCACCTGTTGCCCAGCAGGTGCATTCCCTCCATGTTCTGCCACTTTGGCCTCCCACTCCACACCATGGTGGTTAGGGAGGTGCGTGTGCTGCCCACCTGTCCCCAGATGACTACCTCTGGGCCCATGATGCACAAGCACATTGCATATCTTGCACTTCTCAACACTGGACAGTAAAGTGAAGAACTCCCACACAACAGAGCTGCGGGGAGGACCGGGCACAGGTGGGGGTGCCAGGTGTTACGGTTATGGCCTGCTGCTGGTGCATAATTGGAGGGGGACAACCTGCTGTTGCAGTGGCTCCTGCGTGACTTCCGACTCCTCCTGCTACTGCTGCTGCTGATCCACAGGGGCCAAAGCAGGTGGTGGTGGGGCAGTAGTAGGTGCCAACAGTGGGGGTGCTTGCATCGCACCAATGCCTCCTCTTTCAGGGAGGGGAGCACTACTAGCAGCACTAAATACAGTGCTATGATTGATACGCGGAATGCCACCACACATACGTGGCCCCACAGACTGTCCTCTGTGTGCCCCGTAGGAAACAAAACCACCTCTCTCCATTTTACATACACACAAAAAAATCACTATTAAAATCAACTACTGATACAAAAATAAAAAGACGTAAACTAAGGAATCAGGACGTGGAAGAAGAAATCAAAAGGGGCACAACTAAAAGCAATAAATAGGCAACTAAACTACAAAAAAGCTCTAAATGCAATGAAATATTCAAGATCTCTCTCTCTCTCTCTCTCCCCTTCACCAAGTTTAGGCAAGGCAAAAGTGAAACTATTTTACTGTCTGGCTGATTAACTTTCTGCCTGCAGCATGTCACCTCCAGACTGTGAGTCTGTGACTCATGTGATCTGTGGGCTGTTTCATTATCACTCACTTCGCCTTTGTGTAAAAATAAGGCAAAGTCAACGTGAAGTTGGCAATGCAAAGTCGCTCATTATAATGGGGACTTCGCGTAGCCATAAATGAATGCGAAGTGGCCACTTCACCTGCACTTCACCAAGGAATTTAAACTTCGCTGTGTCTCTATCTGTGAATAACAAATATATTATGTGGCCTGTGTTCTGTATTTCACCACAGGTTAATGATTTTCACCTGCGCCAAAAAATCAAAACTGAAATATGAAAGAACACTGGTACTTACCTGTAGTTGTGATCCCTCCGCTGGTAGGATTACTGTACTTATGACAGCTTGGACAGTCTGTGACCTGTGAAAAAAAAATGGAAATCAGTGGCTTGTATTTTGTGACAGTGTCAACTTTGCCCAGGTATCGGAATCATGGACACCACAGTTAAATGAAAAACAGACTATATGACATTGGTACATATTTATTGTAAATTATTGATAAGAAGCAGGGTGGCTGTTGCTGGCTGTGGGGTCATAGCTGGACACAGTTAGAATCTCTCGATCATTTTCCAGAATCAGGATGGCTGTTGCTGGCTGCGGGGTCATAGCTGGGCACAGATAGAATCTCTCGGTCACTTTGCAGACTCAGGGTGGCTGTTGCTGGCTGCGGGGTCATAGCTGGGCACAGGTAGACTCTCTCAGTCACTTTCCAGAATCAGGGTGGCTGTTGCTGGCTGCGGGATCATAGCTGGGACAGGTTGAATCTCCCAGTCACTTTCTAGAATCAGGGTGGCTGTTGCTGGCTGCAGGATCATAGCTGGGCACAGGTAGAATCTCTCAGTCACTTTCCAGAATCAGGGTGGCTGTTGCTGGCTGCAGGATCATAGTTGGGCACAGTTAGAATCTCTCAGTCACTTTCCAGAATCAGGGTGGCTGTTGCTGGCCGCAGGATCATAGCTGGGCACAGGTAGAATCTCTCAATCATTTTCCAGACTCAGGATGGCTGTTGCTGGCTGCAGGGTCATAGCTGGGCACAGGTAGAATCTCTTGGTCACTCACCAGTCTCAGGGTGGCTGTTGCTGGCTGTGGGATCATAGCTGGGCACAGGTAGAATCTTTCTGTCACTTTCCGGAATCAGGGTGGCTGTTGCTGGCTACGGGGTCATAGCTGGGCACAGATAGAATCTCTCAGTCACTTTCCAGAATCAGGGTGATTGGTGCTGTCTGCGGGGCCATAGCTGGGCACAGGTAAAATGTCTCTGTCAGTCTCACTCTCAACACTTTGTTAACTGCAGGTAATAATGACTGCACACTTTATGTGAACTATTCCCTGACAATCATTAAAGGGGAAGAAAAAATATAATGATATGTCATTTATTTTCAGTTGTCATATGCATTGAAGGCCACTGTTTTTCTTTTGTTTAGTCCAAAAACAAGTAACATTACGGCACCTAGAAAGCCTTCAGCACGGTAATTGTGCCATTATGCACTACCACCATCATCCTCCACATCATCATCAAGAATGAAGCAGCCCTTACAATCCTCCAGCCCAGAGCTGTACCCACTGGAAATTATTTTTCCATGACTGCATCATCAACATCGGTGGTACAGCGTTTGATGTTTCCACAAGGATGGTCTGCTTCACCACCATCAGCAGCAGCAACACCAGCATCGTAAGTAGGTACAAAGAGAGATGTGATTCTCCAACTTGGTATGTGACTTTCATTCATTTTGATAAATGTCAGCATGCTGACATTTGCTGGTGATAAGTTAGTATGATGGTCATGCACTATGGCCCCCACAGAACTAAATACCCTCTCCACACTGACACTGGAGGGTGGGCATGTCAGGTACTTCAGTGCTATTGATGTCAGTGCTGGCCATTCATTCACCTTGCCAATCCAGTACACCAAAGGATCATCCATTATTGTCAGATGCTTGTTTTCTGCCAAATAGTCCTCAACCATGCTCTATGATGCACGCATTCCAGATGAATCGTCCACCTGTTCACAAGATTCATCTAGGTCACAAATTCCAACTTGTGACAAGGCGCCCCAAAGTGGATTAATGGACACCAATTTTGCAGACAACACCCTTTGCCCCTCAGTCTCCTTACTGGATGTACTCGGTCCACAGTGACCTTCAGCCTTGTTATGCTGTGATTTGTATAACTTTGCACATGACTTCTGTGCCCCATGAACCAATTGCACAAGCTGTCCAGTCACATTGTGTACCTGATCTTGCCCTCCCTCCAGTATGGATGCAATGCCACATTTGTAGTGTGGGTCCAGCATGACTGCAGTTCCAAATTCTGGAGTTTGCTGAATAGTGACGATGTGGTGATTGTTGCCTAATATAGTAAGCATGTGTTTCAGTAATGCACTGCTTGTCCTATCTCCAGCAACATCAAAGCTAGGCTGCAGATTCAGCAAAGTGTTCCTCAGCATCTGGAGACGTGGAATGGCTTGACTAACGGATGCAGTGTCACCACTCACTGCCTGTGTGGCATGTTCAGACGGTCTCAAAATTATTATTACTGAGTCCATGAGTCGCCACTGTTCACTTGTCATAGACATCCAGGCACTGGAAGTGTCAAAGCTAGTGTGCATAAACAGGTACTCGTCGATTGCTTTGTACTGCTCGTACAAACGCTCTGCCATGTAAAGTACTGAGTTCCATCTCATGACAACTTCAAGCTTCAGACAGTGATGAGGGAGGCTGTTCTGAATCTGCAGCTGCCTAAGTTGGTCACGGGCCTTTCCAGAGCATGCAAAGTGGGCACAGATGTGCCATGCAGCAGTCAGCATTTGCTTTATTTCAAGGTACTGCAGAAACTCCTGTGCCACCAGATTTAAGCAGTGGGCCATACAGGGAACCCACACAAAGCCACCATTGCTGATACATTTCACAACATTTGATCCATTATCACTAGCTATGAAGCCAGCTTTTAGGGACAGGGGGCACAGCCACTCATCAATTTCTGTCAGTAGCAAGTCTAGCATGTGTTCTCCTGTATGCGACCCTGCTACACTATGCATTGCAAGCATGGCATGCTGTCTAATGCCATGAAAGTTGCTACAACTACCACAGTCTGGCTTATTACACTGCTTTCCCATCCCACCATCACAGACAACCCCAGGTAGCTGCGCATAATGTGCAGTAATACACAGACAGGAACTGCCAGACATTTTGCCACTTCTCCACATATTCATGCTTAAGTGAATGTAAGGCAAGGTGGAATGTTGAAGGGCATGTCTTACACATTCTTTCACCGTCTGATATAACTCAGGGACAGCACAGGTGGAAAAGTATGTCCGGGACAGGATCTTCCATTTCGGACATGCGCGTGCCGCAAAGTGCCAGAAGTCCATATTCTCCACAAAGGAAATTGCAAAAGATCAATTGCCAGCATTTCCACTATGGTAGCACTGAGTTCACGTGCAACCGCATGATTGGGTGGGTATTTATTGGTGCGTGCATCAGGCTGTGCTACGTGGGCTACACTGTTTGTTGCTTTACACATGGCGTACAACATGGCTGTACTCTACTAACTGACATGGATAGGTAACCTGGGATGTGTGATTGTGGGTGCACAGGTGACAAGCCAATACATGCTGGTATTTTCCATATTTTAAGCACAGGGGTTGATGTGGCAGAATTACAACATGGACCACCACGGCTACTCTGACCACTGATTGAACATTCCATCAAATCAGCCTCCTCCTCATGCCTGCAGTAATCCCACAGTGTTATTTCACCACTTTTACCCACATGGCTACTTACACTGAAGGAAGGGGATACCATGCTTGCTAACATGGCTGAGGGCGAATGCTCAGCTACGGTATTAGCTGCCCTCTGGTGCCAAGTCCACAGTGCCATGTGCCTGCTCTTCAGATGAGTATGCTGGCCCCCAGTGCCCAAATGGCTACCCTTTTTACCATGCTTCACATGCACTTGGCAAAGCTGGTAGATTTCCACTGTTTCATCGTTGCCATCTTGTACTAAAAAATTCCAAACTAGGGATCTGGATGCCCTACTCTTCACATGTCGCTGCTGCTGCATATGTAACTGCACCTTTCGTGCCAATGAAATTTATTTATTCAGTCTCGGATTACAAAGCACCTTTGAGTGACAAGCAGCTCCTTTACAAAGGTTCCATGTCAGTGGGGAGGGATTACAAACAGACATAGGAGGAACTAACAGATAAGAGTAACTAAAATCATCATATACAATAATATACATCACTAATAATACATCACAGATAGATAGCAATTATTAAAGGAGAGAAGGAGTCAAAATTAATACAAAGAAGGAAGGGTAGTAAAGTTAAGACCAAAGAAGAGTTGGTAGCAGCCAGAGGCTTTGTCAAAGTTGCATTTGAGGTAGGCAGGAAGTAGTGCATGGAAAAGAAGAGGGGAGGGAAGGGGAGAGGGAGCAAGGCGTGGGAAAGGGTGGCAGCAATCGCCTAATCAGTGCTAAATGTGAGGAGAAATCAGGGGGGGAGGGAGCACAGCAGTGGAAGGGGGGAGTCAAGGATTTGGGAACCTGAGAGGTGATGCAATCACAGGAGCTTTCAGTTAGGAAATGTTGTCAGAGCATACATTTGAACTGCCTGAGTTTAGTCAGGTTAGCCAATTCACTGCACAGCCCATTGGACCAGAAAGGGACTCTGAAAAGAAAGGATCGTTGGCACTGAGTAGTCTGGCACCTTGGGATAAGAAGGAGTTCAGTTGTTGAAGTGCGAGTGTGTTGGGTCTTGAGAGATGTAAGTAGGCACCCCACACCCGATGGCATGAGCCCAAAGAGCACCTTTTCAGTAAGATGGCATGCTTGGTATTTAATCCTCCCACTTAGCTGGAGCCACCCAGACTGAGCATAGAGTTCACAAGTGTGGGTGAAATGAGCAGCACCCATGATAAGTCTACAGACCTTGTTCAGGGCGACTGTTAGCTTTTTGAGTGATGTAGTGGAGGCAGCTCCATATATGACTAGTCCATAATCAATGATCAATAGAACCGAACTGTGGATTGCGAGTTTGAGAGCTTCAGGAGTAAGACTTCTTCTGTGTCTCTAGAGGAGCCCAATCCTAATGTCGACAGCCCTGGCAACATTCTCGATAGAAACATAGAAACATAGAATTTGATGGCAGATAAGGACCGCTTGGCCCACCCAGTCTGCCCATTTTCCTACCTACTGGATAAGCTGCAGATCCTAGTTAACCAGCAGCCTACTTCTTCCTACCCCAACCCCCTAGAATGGCCTTATGACTGTCCCATGCATGCTTGAATTCCACCACTGTTTTTGACTCCACAACCTCCGAAGGCCGCTCCATGCATCCACAACCCTCTCTGTGAAAAATACTCCTTAAATTACCTCTGGAGGCGCCCCATCTTCAAATTGTACCCCTTGTTCTTGCACACCTCTTTTTTTGAAAGATGCTACCCTCTTGGACTTTGTCGATTCCCTTGAGGTACTTGAATGTTTCTATCATGTCCCCCCTCTCCCTCCTTTCCTCGAGGCTATACATATTAAGCTCCTTTAGTCTCTCTTCATATGTCTTCCAGTGCAGACCCTGCACCATTTTAGTTGCCCTCCTCTAGACAGCTTCCATCCTGCCTATGTCTTTGCGGAGATTGGGTCTCCAGAACTGCACGCAGTACTCCAGATGGGGTCTGACCAGCTGTCTGTACAGAGGGATAATAACTTCCTGTTTTCTACTAGTGATGCCTCTCCCTATGCATCCCAGTATCTCCCCAGCCTCCTTGCTGCCCTCTCACATTGCTTGACCACCTTTAGGTCATCTGATCTGACTACCCCCAGGTCCCTTTCCATTTTTGTTGTTGTTAGTATCTCACCCCATTGTGTACTCTTCCCTGGGTTTTGTTTCCAGGTGCATTACTCTGCACTTCTTAGCATTGAATCTAAGCTGCCATACATTTGACCATTCCTCTAACCTTGCCAAGTCCCTTCTCATCCTTTCCACCCCACCTTGTGCATTGACTCTGTTGCAGATCTTTGTGTCATCTGCAAAGAGACATACTTTTCCTTCCAGTCCTCTGCAATGTAAACTATAAAGACATTGAGAGGACTAGTCTAATACTGAACCTGCGGTACCCACTAGTAACCCCTTTCTTCTGAGTGGACTCCATTTACCTCTGTGTCCTATTCTCCAGCCAATTCTTTATCCAGGCTGTCATCTTGGGACCCACTCCCAGGCTGACTAACTTGTATATTAATCTTTTGTGTGGGACTATGTCAAATGCCTTGCTAAAGTCTAGGTAGGCCATGTCCACAGCCCCTCCTCGATCTACTACTTTGGTCACCCAGTCAAAGAAATCTATCAGATTCATCTGGCATGACCTTCCGCTGTGAATCCATGCTGCCTGGGGTCCTGTGCCCTCTGGCCTCTAGATACTCGACAATTCTTTCCTTCGAAGTGATTCCATCATTTTCCCTATCACTGAGGTTAAACTAACAGGTCTGTAGTTTCCTGCTTCTGCCTTGCTCCCACTTTTGTGAAGTGGAATCACATCTGCCCTCCTCCAGTCCTCGGGTACCACCCCATCCTCCCATGATTTGTTAAACAGGGTAGTCAATGGTGTCACTAGTTCTACCCTTAACATAGAAACATAGACTTTGACGGCAGACAAGGACCACTTGGCCCACCCAGTCTGCCCATTTCCCTACCTACTGGATAAGGTGCAGATTCTAGTTAACCAACAGCCTATTTCCTGCAACCCCCCACTATAATTGCCTTATGTCTGTCCCATGCATGTTTGAAATCCTCCACTGTTTTAGACCCCACAACCTCTCCAGGAAGGCGGTTCCATGCGTCCACCACTCTCTCCGTGAAAAGAATTTCCTCACATTACCCCTGAGCTGTCCCCCCTCTAACTTTAAATTGTGCCCCCTTGTTCTTACACATCTCTTTTTCTGAAAGATGCTACCCTCCTGGACTTTGTTGATTCCCTTGAGGTACTTAAAAGTTTCTATCATGTTCCCCCTGTCCCTCCTTTCATCAAGGGTATACATATTAAGCTCTCTCAGTCTCTCTTCATATGGTTTCTGATGTAGACCCTGCACCATTTTAGTTGCCCTCCTCTGGACTGCTTCCATCCTGTCTATGTCCTTGCGTAGATGAGGTCTCCAAAACTGCACGCAGTACTCCAGATGGGGTCTCACCAACTGTCTGTATAGAGGGATAACCACTTCCCTTTTTCTACTTGTGATGCCCTCTCTATGCATCCCAGTATCCCCTGGCTTTCCCTACTGACTTCTCACATTGCATACCCACCTTTAGGTCATCTGATATGACTACACCAGATCCCTTTCCATTATTGTTGTTGTTAGTACCTCCCCTGCTATTGTGTACTCTTCTCCTGGATTTTTATTTCCCAGGTGCATTACTTTGCACTTCTTTGCATTGAATCTAAGTTGCCATATGTCTGACCATTCCTCCAACCTTGCCAAGTCCCTTCTCATCTTTTCTACCCCCCCTTGTGTATCAACTCTGTTACAGATCTTTGTGTCATCTGCAAAGAGGCATACCTTTCCTTCCAGACCCTCTGCAATGTCACCTATAAAGACGTTAAAGAGGACTGGACCCAGTACTGAGCCCTGAGGTACTCCACTAGTAACCCCCTTCTTCAGAATGTGTTCCATTCACTATTACCTTCGTGTCCTGTTGTGCAGCCAGTTTCTACAGGCTACCACCCTGGGACCCACTCCCAGGCTGGCTAACTTGATTATTAATCTTTGTGCGAGACTGTGTCAAATGCCTTGCTAAAGTCTAGGTAGGCCATATCCACAGCCCTCCCTGGTCTATTACTTGGTCACCCAGTCAAAGAAATCGATTAGATTTGTCTGACATGACCTTCCTGCTGTGAATCCATGCTGCTTTGGGTCCAGTGCCCCGCTGGCCTCTAGGTACTCAACAATTATTTCTTTCAGAAGTGATTCCATCATTTTCCCCACCACTGAGGTCAAACTAACAGGTCTGTAGTTTCCTGCTTCTGCCTTGCTCCCACTTTTGTGAAGGGGAATCACATCTGCCCTCCTCCAATCCTCAGGTACCACCCCATCTTCCCTTGATTTGTTAAAAAGTGTGGTTAATGGTGTCACTAGGTCCTCCCTTAGCTCTTTTAGGATTCTAGGGTGAATCCCGTCAGGCCCCATTGCTTTGTCCACCTTAGTTCTTTTAGAATTCTGGGATGAATCCCATCAGGCCCCATTGCTTTGTCCACTTCAGTTTTAAGAGTTCTTTCATAACCCTTTCTTCTGTAAATGGCTGGTATCAACTTCTGTATCCAGAGTGTTTCTACTGTTTGTTTTAGGTACCTCCCCTCTTCATTTGTAAATACTGAGCAAAAATATTTGTTTAGTATTCTCTGTCTTTCACAGTCTCCTCTGCCCACCTCCCTCCCTTTATTAAGCCTCACTATCCCTCCCTTGGTCTTCCTTCGCTCCCTGATGTACCTATAAAGGTTTTATCCCCTTCTTAACCGAGTTGATTACTCGTTTCTCGGTTTGGGCCTTCACAGTTCTGACTGCCTTCCCAGCTTCCTTGCTTTAACTGAGTGGATCCTCTGTCCTGCTCCTTCTGATTCCTTGTACTTCCTGAATGCTTTTTTCTCTTGAACCTTCACTGCCACTTCCTTTGAGAACCATAGTGGTTTCTTACATCGTTTTGTTTTATTTGCTTCACACAAAGGCTCGCTACCTCTGTGATGGCAGTTTTATTATTCCCATTGTTCTTCCACCTCCTTCCTGCCCATTTGCTAGTGCATTCCTTAGGCACTCACCCATTTTGGCAAAGTCAGCCTCCTAAAGTCCAGTACTTTTGCCTTTTGTATGGTTTGACTCTATTGCTGTGTTTATTGTGAACCATACTGTTCGATGGTCGCTAGTTCCCAGATGGCTACCCATTTCTACATCTGTGATCCTCTCTCCATCTCCATTTGAGAGAACCAGATCTAAGATTGCTCTCTCTCGAGTGGGCTCCAATACTAGTTGTCTAAGGCATGCCCCCTGTAGGGCATCTAGAATAAACCCACTCTTCGAAGTGGCTGCTGCAACTGCACTCCAGTTAACATCTGGCATATTCAGATCACCTATCAGCAATATCTCCTTTTTCTGCCATTCTAAGTATACTTTCTATCATTTCCTTGTCCATTTCCTCCACCGGAAGGGGTTCGTATACAACCCCTAGTGATTGTGGTGCCATTGCCTGTCTCCAAATTTACCCACAGTGCTTCTTCTCCTCCCTGTTTACCCTTTTGTTCTGTTGCTTTATTCCTTCCCTTATGTAAAGAGCTACTCCTCCTCCTCTTTACCCTCCCGTCCCTCCTGTAGATAGTGTATCCTGGTATGTTTATGTCCCAGTCATGGTTGTGTGTGTACCATGTTTCTGTGACTGCCACGATATCAGATGTTCCTCCTCCATCAAGGCCACTAATTCAGGAAGCTTGTTACCCAGACTACGGGCATTGGTACTCATTGCTCTCCATTTTTGATGGCTTTACCTTCTGTTGCAGCATCCCCACTGACCTTTCTACCTCTGTCTTTTTTCTTATTTAGTACCCTTGTTTTGTAGGGAGGGCTGGGATTTTCCTGCTGCTTATCAGTGCCTCCCCCTTTGACTAGTTTAAAAGCTTGCCAATGAAGCATTTAAACCGATTGCTCAAAAGATTTGTTCCCTTCCTGGGCAGATGCAGACCATCCTGCCAGTATAGGCTGGTGTCCCTCCAGGTGGAACCCCAGTCCCCAATGAAGCCAAACCCCTGTGCTCCACACCACTTTTTCAACCATTCATTAAACTGCATGGTGCAAATTACCCTCACCTCCCCCATGCCATTGACAGGCAACACCTCTGAGAAGGATACTGTGTGTGCTACTTGTCTTGGGTCCCTCCCCAACTCTACAAAGTCCTCCTGCACTGCTCTAATCTCATGATGAGCCAAGTCATTTGTCCCTAGGTGGACAATGACGTGCAGCTCAGACTCCTGTGCAGCTGTTCTCGATGTGATGCGCATAGGTAAGGTGACTATCCAAGGTTACACCTAGGTACTTGAAGTGTTGGATTTGTTCAGGGGGGGCTCCTTGGTTATTCCTAATAGTAAGAGCATGCACCTAGTGTTTATTGCGGGGGGATGAATACAGCAAAACTTTTGTCTTCTTGTAGTTTAGTACCAGTTTATGTGTACTAAACCATTGCTCAACTTCAATGAACCCAAGCTGCAGATTGCTTTCAATCAGGTTTGGATCCGAGTGGCTTGCAAAGATGACAGCATCATCTGCATTGAGGAGAGTCTGTTGATGACATGAAGACAGCAAGTTGTTCAGGAAGATACTGAAAAGGAGTGGATCTAGGATTGACCCTTGTGGTACTCCAGATTGAACCGGTCGCTGGTCGGAGACAACATTAGATATCTTCACCTGCTAAGATCTATCACCAAGATAGCTTCTGAACCATTGCAGCATATCAAGTAAAGGAAAAATTTTAGAACATTTCCGAGGAGAAGTGAATGATTAATGGTGTCGAAATGGGGGGTGTAATGCATGATTTCTGCTCTTCGTCACAGTGTGACTTTGACTGAACATCACAGTCACTGACTATTAACTCTGGGTCATCATCAACAGACACAGTTACAGCAGAACTTTGAGGAGGGTGGGAAAGACTAACAGATTGTTTAGAAAGAACCACCTTAGCTTTCTCTTTTCCGGTTCCCAAATGGGGTCGCTAGCATCATCATCATAATCATCAGCTCCTACTTCTCTTTGGATGCTGTCTTCCTGTGGAGATATTCTATGTTCAACAGCAGCCTCAATATTATCATCCACACAAATTTCATCAACATCTGAATGTTTGGATGGCTAACCTCAATAATAAGTGCAAACATGAGACTGACTCAGCATGATCAGAAACAGAATCATGTTCAAGTACTGTCGGACTCGGGACTGGGACATCAACTACATGCAAGTCTGCAAATTCAACTACATTTTGCCCACATGATAAGTTTAACAGGGTCAAACTTGTAGCAAAATTCATGTCATTACCAAACATGCCCTCACTAACTTTACTAACAGCAGGGACGACACCATCTCCAGCCACCATTGAGGTGATTGATTTCACTGTGAAAACATAGTTGGAGAAATCCCTTTACTTGCACCAACTAGTACCTTACCCTTCTGCTGCATAGTACCACGACCATGACCACTCTTAACACTGCACCCTTGGTACTCCCTGATGAACCTGACTCATGTTCACCACAAAAAACACTGCTAATATTATTCTTGGCAGCAGCGCCACATACAGAAACTGCTCTGCCTGACCGTCTCTTCGTGGGTATTTTGTCAGATAATACAAACAATTTACAGTAACTTGTATTTCGGCACCTTTGGGTGGCTGGGAAGAAAATAATAATTGCTGCCACGCAGGCACAACAAAATACCTGTTTTTGAATCCAGAGCCAATGTTAAAAAAGCAGACATTCACAAAACAATACTTTGTTTTGATGGGGGAAGGACACAGCTACAGAAGCAGGGAAATATATTGCAGACAGGATTACAAATTCAGAGTACTGCTATTGTGGTGACGCGATGACATGCATATCAAATGACAGGCAGCACACACGCAGATTAAAGGTCAGGCACAGAATCTGTAACTGTTCAGTATATGTACAACACAGACAATCCTGTAAAAAGACTGAAAAACTGTTCAGCAATCAGAAACTATTTAGAAACAGTTCAGTTACGTTCTACTGTGTCTACAGGAACACAAAAATAATAAAACAAAAGTTGGAAAAACTCTCATTCTCAGTAATCTGCCTTCTACACCACGGATCCTCCCCTCCCCCGAAGCACACTTCTATAGTGTCTCTCGGTACAGAGACTGAATCAACTAAATTAGCATTCAATATTCACAAAACATTAATAAATGCTCAATGGTATCACTACATAATGGTTTACTACAATCAATCTACTAAATTTTGTCACAAACTTTTGTGGCAAAAAGGCATTTTTAAAGATTTTAAAAGGTTTTTAATCTTAGAGCTCTGAGAGCAAACTATCTCCAGCTTTTCACTATACACACTATGATGAACTGAGGCTGTGCAAGACAATATAAAGCCCATGTGACCTTACATCCCATGAATCACTGCAAGATTTGGCTTAAACAGCAAAAATATAAGGCAAAGTAATTTGAAGTCTATAGAGAGCATTGAGTACTTTTCGTTACTTCGAGATGCTTAGTTATTTGCTTTGAGTTGTGTAGTATTACGCAAAATTCAGGTTATACGCGAAATACTATGCAGTGAGAATTTTTGCCATTTCACCCACCACTATTCTCAAAGCCATGGGGTTCTTGCCCAGTGAAAGTGCTTCATCTCAATGCTGAATATGGAATAGTGCCCAGTGAAAGTGCTTCCTCTCAAAGCTAAATAGTGAGCTATGAAAACCCCATGGGGATAGAAAAGTGGGGATTAACTCTGTAGTGGTAAAAATCATGAAATGCGCCAGCTGTCACTGAATTCCTAGGACGTTAGAGTTCATCAAATAAAGTATCCAGGTGTTTGAAGTTATCCCTTGTTTGGATTTTAAGTTTGTCATGTTTCACATTGTCTAACCCTTTGACTCCACAGCCTAGCCATCCCTGCGTGTGTCAGTGGATTCCTGGAGGTCAAGCCTCGGCTCTGGAGGTCAGTTATGTTCTGGACTTGTTGTTTTCTGTATGTGAGACCCCTCCCAGGTGAGTGTAACACTATGGCCACTAGACACTCTGGGAGGGGACCATCACATGTGGGGGGCTTGTCCAGGATATTTTGGGGTATCCTGTTGGGGTCCCTGGTGTCCAGAAGGTGGTAGGTGTGGTTGTGGACTTGTTCTGGGTGACTGGGTACTCTCTGTGGAGGATGAAGATAATGCTGAAGATGACAACAGTATCAGGAGTGGGATGCACCAGCGGGGGTTAGAAGCAGGAAGGCAGGGCAGAGAAGATCTTGTGTGCCCACACACGACTATCTTATACATTATCAGTAGGCTAATGAAAGTTGTCAACATGGTTGGATAAGCACCTTCAAATCTGGATAAATACCTTTGAGCCAGGGGCTCATTTACAAAGGCTCCAAGTCAACAAGGTATACAAGACATTTACAGGTGATGAAACATTGCAGAACAGAAAGACATCAACTAACAAGTAGTATTAGTGTGTAGTTACAACAGTAAGCAGGGTACAACAAGTGAGGAGAAACAGAACCACACTTGTGGAGAAACATATTAATGCAGCGCTAATTAAGTGCGATACAGTGTTACCATAATAGGGGAGTAGCTGAGACCTGAGGCCTGGAAATGTGCACAGTGCTGCTGATGTGGCAAACGGTTGAAGAGTAGAAGTACCGAAAATCACACCAAGTGTATTGCTCCCAGTTAGAAGTACAGCCCCAGATTTCTCAGTGGAGTGGTAAAAAAAGAGCCTGCAGTCTGTAGACAGGACTGCTCAAATGACACACACGGGTGTGAAAAATACAGTGTGACTGAATGGCTCAGAGTTTTTGCAGTACAATGATTAACATTCCTGTGGAGATATTTTAGTGGCTCATGGACAGAAAGAAAGTTGAAGGAATAACTGAAGGTGGCTCTCTGCTTTGTGCCAAATGCCTTTATGTGGGAAAGGATGTGGCATTCATTCCCTTGTGCTGGGGTTTCTGGAATGAAGAAGACATAGCCCTCTATCTGCCCATTAGCTACAGAGACCCCTACTCTGCCTGAATCCATTGAGACTGTGAGGAAGCCTTGGAAGCATTGGGAAACAATCTTCTGCTGTCTTCAAGGAGGTAGACAGAAGTTTCTTCTCTGAGGATTTCAGCATGGAGATAGAAGAGAAATGGGAAGAGACCCCAGTAGTGACAGGGAAACCCAACAGGAGGATGAGATGGAAAAACTGGTGCAGTCGATTGGTGATAGTGTCCATGAGCTATTAGTGGCAGCAACCAAAATTCAAGAGCCCCCAACAACCTCCAGCTCTAAAGGAGCCTCTGGAAATGGAACCCCTGCTAACACTCCCCCTCTGGCCCAATCCACCAAAGAGACCCTTAGATCTGACACCGGGGCTGTGCTCAGAAGAAACTCCACCTGCAGATGTCAGCTCAGCTGGAAAGGGGAGTCATCCAGCCAACATCAGCTTGCTCCTCAGCCTATAAGGATGGGGCATGGCCCACCCCTTTTTCTTTATGGCAGGAGTCGGTCGGCACTGAGCTCTCTGAAGACACTATCCTCCACTGTGACGACTTATCGACACAGAGTGTGGCTGCCCCCTGGAAAGGCTCCTCGGGCACCTATGAGATCTATCCCTGATTTGAGTCAGGGGGAGAAAATTATCAGGTGAATTATTTTATTTATTTAGTTTTATTTATATAGTTTTTGTTGACCGGGTAAGTGCACTAGACAAATCCTGCCTATTTTCAGGCACGACCCGGGGGAGGGGGATACAGATGAATGCCAACTGACCTTGAACCAGATTAAGCTGTTGGTGGTATTTTTAGTGAATGAGGGAAATTTGGCCAGGACACCGGGAAATTCCTCACTCTTTTCGATAAGTGCCATGGGATCTTTAACATCCACCTGAACTACCACCAGTCCAGGCAGATGGGACCGCGGTTTAACGTCTCATCCAAAAGACGGCACCTCAGAAGTGCAGCACCCTTCTCATGCTGCACTACAGTGTCAGTACTGGGATATTAACCCAAGTGCCAGATGTGGGAACTGAACCCATAGCCCTCTGATCTCCCTGCCTCAGAGGCAAGTGTGCTACCTACTGAGCCACTGACACTGACTAAGCAACTTATTAAGAGAGAGTACCGTGAGTTACACTATCCATACCTGACTGAGTACATGTGGGACATCATTGAGCGTAACCAAGAGGACTGGACTTGGTGTACTATCATAGATAAGATCTGGAGGTAGCATGGCATTACTTAAACAAAGTCAGTCCATGGTAAATCCCACTGATGACAGTATACACCACTTGCTGGGCTTCATCCTTTCATGGTTGCCCACTTTTATAAGTCCGCATACTGTCCTCAGTGGGGTTTACCGTGGACTGACTTTGTTTAAGTACTATGTCCAGGTGCAATACCCAGAAGGGAATGTGGCCTACTACAAAGTGCCAGGCATGGACTGTGTTGGTAACCACTGCACTGAGTCTGACCCTCGATTTTACTTTTGAAGAGATGGTATCCACCTGCTGCCAGACAAGAGAGGATGAGCACAGCCTGACCCAGTTCTCAGAGTGCTGTTGTGTGTTACAGTTTATTGAAGGGAGTTTAGCCTGATGCTACTTCTGTTTGTATGTTTGCATTGCCCTCGTGCCTGTGCTAGTAAAGGGAGATCACGGGTTCCGAAAACTTTTCAAAGCCTCGTCATAAGACCAAGCCCTCCCCGGAAGAAGACCCACCAGATTCCTGATCAGTGGAAGATCAAGGGAAGATCCCATGAGGTTGTCAATGGAACTGCCAACAGACTGGTGATGTACTTTTTCTATTTTATTCAGAGGGACATCTGGCTTAGGGGGTTTATTCATATGTTTGCTGTGATGGATTCTAACCATATGGGGACTGCTTCTCATTTGGGACTTGGTGCAGTTACTCCATGTGAGTTGTCTAAGCCAGAGGAAAGAGATAGATATTTTTTTTTTTTGTTACATAGACATTGTTATGTTATTGTGTTCAATGAAAGCAGTGTTGTTCAATGTATCCATGTGAGAATTTCCCTGCACAATGTTTGTGTAAGGCTTCTGCATGAGTATTAGAAGTGTAAATGTTTCCTATCTTGAACACAGGGAGAAACAGGGAAATATAGTTGAGTACTGCGTGGGTAAAAGTACATAGTGGAGTATACTAGGTACCCACACAGAAAGTGTATAGTGGTTGCCCTGTATGGGTGATATGTTTGAGATTTGGGTTTGAGTGTATAGCTTAAGCCTTATGAGCCACTCTGGGTCTTCTGGAGTGGACCCTTCAGGGAGCCTGTGGGTTGGAGCTATCAGAAGAGCCTCAAAGATGGATTTAGACCTTGTTGCTTAAGAGTACAGTAGTTGTTGGGATGGGTTTAGACCCCATGGGCTTAACAGAGTTGTAGATAATGTTAGTTTAGTGGAAGCACTACCTCTTATAGTGAACAGTTATATTCCCCCCTTCGGGAGGTCTGGCTGAAAGAAGGGTGGCCAGCCCTCTGCTGGATGGGCCACTGGGTGGGAGGGTTGAGTTTAGTGCTCTCTGGGATGTCGAGCTTTTAAGGGCAGATGAATGTAACCCCCCTTGCCCTTTGGGGTTATATTATTTTAAGAGTACTGGGGCATTTACTTTCTTGGGTTTCCTCTATGCCCCATAGCACTGAGTCAGCTGGACTGACTGATATTGCCCAGGGGAGGTGTTAGCATTAGGGATAAGAGGGGAAAGCTTTTAGTGGGAGAGGAGGAGAGGAGAGAGAGAGAGATACTCTCTGCCCAGAGAATGGGCATGAGATTTCAGCATGAGTGGGAGACCAAGAGAACCAGGTGGCCTGTGGAAGTGGCCATGGATTCAGAGACCCTCCCTCAGGGAGGAAGTCCCTTCCCAGAAAGGGACAAAGCATTAGCCAAGAAAGGTGGAGGTTGCCCAAGGGTCTGGGATGAGTAAAACTAGGCAATCGAGGATGTTCAGAAGGGAACACTCACCTATGCCTTGCGTGACCAGTGGGACATGGGCTGGAGGCAAAGCTCCAATCAAAAGAAGCAGCCACCTGAATGGTGTTCCTGGCTGCTTCCAGAGACTATAAGTACGCACCATTTGGGGGCTACCAAGTGCCCCCCCCAACTTCAGTTGGTTCAGGAAGGAAGAAAAGGGCCCAGTGTGAAAGTTCTTCATCTCGAGGCTGAATAGGGAACCATGAGAGACCTAATAAGAGATTCAGCAGAGTGCATGCCCAGTGAAAGTGCTTCATTTCAAAGCCAAATAGGGAGCTATGAAAACCCATGGGGATACAGAAGTGGGGTTTAACTCTGCAGTGGTAAAAATCATGAAATGTGCCAGCTGACACTGAATTCCTGGGAATGTTAGAGCTCATCAAATAAAGGATTCAGGTGTTTGAAGTTATCCCTTGTCTGGATTTTAAGTTTATGTTTCCCATTGTCTAAACTTTTGACTCCACTGCCTATCCATCCCTGTGTGTGCCAGTGGATGCCCAGAGGTCAAGCCTCAGCTCAGGAGGTCAGGCATGTTCTGGACTTGTTGTTTTCTATATGGGAGACCCCTTCCAGCAAGCATAACACAGTGGCCCCTCGACACACTGGGAGGGGACTTTTACACCAGTGATCCCTCTCACAATACACCCCAGCATCTCATTTGCTTGAGACATAGAAACAGAATTTTTCTGCTCCGATGTTCCTTGCTCATCTTGCCTCTGCAGATCCTATCTAGTCTCCAGTGACCCTCCCACCTGCCTGCTTCAGTTCTAATATATCCTTATGTTTATCCCATGCATGCTTGAAATGCTCCACTGTTCTAGCCTCCACCACTTCTGCTGGCGGTCTGTTCTAGGCATCCACCACTCTTTCAGTGAAGAAATATTTCCTCATATCTCTCCTGAACTTCTCCTTCCAGGTTCATCAAATGCCCCCGATCCTGGTGCACATTTCCATATGAAAGAGACTCTCCATCTGCACCCTGATCACCTCTGTGAGGTACTTGTAGGTCTCTATTATGTCATCTCTCTCTCTCTCTCTCTCTCTCTCTCTCTCCAAGGTCTCCAGTGCAAATGCATGCATTCTAATGAATAAAACAAAGCGCAAAGTATTGTGGTAGTGCAAATCCTTCTGGATGAGCTGTTTATCTCTTCAAGAGGCGTTACATCCACCTCCCTCCTACACTGTGCCAATGCCTTCATGCGTTCATATTCTTCATTATAAACACCCTCAGGCCACTTTCCTTTAATGCACTACACTACCACCCATTCATTCTATATTCCATTCTCGGGTTCTTGACTTCTATGTGCATTAATCAATCAATCAATCAAATCTTTATTTATCCAGGCGAACATCGTTGAGCACAGCTCATTTGCAAGATGGACCTGGTAAGGTCAAGGTTCAATTTGACATAAAATATAACATACAGAGTATACACACTTTGAGGAGACAACAAGTTGATACAATACATCAATTCAGTGTCACAAGTACATTGATATGCTACAATACAAAAATATAATACATATATACATGATTCATGAAGTAGCCAGCTTGCTAAGTTGGTAATAGTAGACAGTTTAAGCTAACACTTTTGATGAAGGATTTAAGGTGTCAGAGATTTTCTTAGATATTTTGACTCGGGTGATGTGCTGTATTAAGCTGCACTTTTTCACATTAATTTCACCTGCAGCATCCTCTCCAGATATTCTTGATCTTTTTTTTATGGCTCTTATCCCCTCCTCGTTGTCCACTCTTCCAAACACCTTGATGTCATCTGCAAGAGGCATATCTTTCCCAGAACCCCCTCCCTTTGATCACAGATAAATATTTTAAAGAGAACTGGGCCTGGAATTGAATCCTGGGGCACCTCGCTCATGATTTCCCTTTCCCCTGAGGACAAACATTGTGCTCAATATAAAATTGAAGGTTATGCAGTGCAAAGTTTTGAAGAATTTGTTAATAGAAACATAGAAACATAATGTAATTAACAGCTGCTGATCCCAATTGTTATTGTTTTGCATGAAACAGGAAAATCTCTTAAAATAAAATCTGTGAGCTGGCCTATCAAAGCAGTGATAGCACTACCACTTGCAATGCTGGTGACTCCGGGATCTGAAACATGCCTGGTATGTTTGCAGCTGGCCCCTCGGGGGGGGTGGGGGGATGCAACTCCTTGCTCTGTCAACACCACCTGTAGGAGTACCGGTGGAAGTGCAGTAGACAGAGCATGGATGGGGGTGTTGCAGCGCTCATAGCATGGCTTCCACATGTGGGTTCCTCTGCCAAGACAGTTTCATAGGTTTGTACAGAGCTCTCAAAGACAAAAGTCCATTATAGCTCACCAGTTGATTTAGCTATACCCAAGGATCTTATTGTCGATCAGGTGTTTGTCAAATCTACTTTTAAAGTCAGACATTTTACTACTGGCTACAACCTCTACTGGGAGTTCATTCCACACCTTCACCACTCTTAAACTGAACCAGTGTTTCCTTTTGTTAGCATGGTATATTTCTTTTGCTAGCTGTAATGGATGGGCCCTTGTCCAGTATTTATTCTCCCTAAAAACCAGCCTGAACTGTTCCCATAGACCTGCGTCTGTTAAGGCCTTAAACATTAGATCCCCCCCCCCTTAAATTCCAGGAAATACAACCCCAGAGCCTCCAATCTCTCTTCATATTCCTTACCCCTAACATCCTTTATCATGTGTGTAGCCCTCTTCGGAACTCTTTTGAGTGCTTTAACTTAGGTTTTGCCCCTTGGTGACCAGAACTGGGAACAATGCTCCATATGTGGTCTCACCAATGAAGTGTACAGTGGGAGCATAACTTTTTCTCTACACTTAATGTGTCTACTGATGCTGTACAATATATTACTAGCTTTTTGAACCACCTGATTACAATGCTGTTTGAAGCTCAGGACATTACTGATTTTAATGCCAAGATCACTTTCATCTATGACTTCTCTCAATGAGGATCCATCCAGTGTATATTTCAATTTACTAGTTTTATTGCCAAGATGCATCATAGTACACTTTTCAGTATTAAATGTGAGTTTATAGTATTTGGCCCACTCCTCCAACTCCCCCAGTGCCGCTTGTTAGATATTTGCCTCATCTGAGTTGTTGACTACCAGTCATATCCTGGTATTGTCAGCAAATTTTGATTCCCATACTTCAGATTTAGTGGTCATAGAAGAGATGTATATATAGAAAAGACAAGAACCTAATACAGACCCCTGGGGGGCTCCGCTAGTCGCATCTGTCCACTCAGAGTATGAACCTCTGATGCAGACTCTCTGCTACCTTTTGGTCAGCCATGAAGCAATCCATCGGATTTAGTTCCTGTGAATTTTGTGCTCAGTTAGGGCATTAACCGGTTCTCCATGCGGGACTTTGTCAAATGCTTTAGAAAAATTTAAAAAAATGATATCGACCGAATGCCCGCTGTCCAGTGCCTTACTAACCTTGCCATAGAAGTCCTAAAGATTGGTCTGGCAAGAATGCCCCCTTTGTAAACCCATGCTGTGAATAATCGATATCCCCTAGCTGATGCAGAGTCTGTAATATGATCCTCAATAATTCCCTCAAGAATTTTGCCCAGTACGGCTGTCAGGCTGACCAGCCTGTAGCTGCCCACATCCTCCCTTGTTCCCTTTTTGTGTTGCTTGCACGCATGTGCAAGAAACACATTGCTTTCAGCAGTTAGGAAGAATGCCTAAATGCGTCAGGAAATTCGGGCCACATCACTATGCAATCAGCTGTTTTGGTGCATTACAAGCTACCAAAACAGCTGACTAGTGTCTCCATGATGATGGCTTCTCCGTCGGCAACTCACAGTCCCCGGGAAGTGGATGGAAAGCCGCTGCCTGCCGTTCGGTGTGCCTTCCTGGTGAAACATTTCAATAAAAAAAAAAAAGCCAACGGGGTGCCCAATCCCCTTGCTGGCATGCCCCCTTCCAGTTCAATTTGCCAATGGGCGAGCCTACTCCCCATCAGCATAATGTTCCCCCTCACAAATTTGTTGTGTGCTGAGGGGTGCCCAATCCCCCTCGGCTCTTGCCACCCCCCTCTCACTTATATGTGCCGACAGGGGTGCCCAATCCCCCTATCGGCATGCCCTCATCCTGGTAATTTTGCCGATGGGGAAGCCCACTCCCCACAGACATAATACCCCCCCCCCAATTTCTTGTGTGCCAAGGTGGGGTGCTCACTTCCCCTTGGCTCTTGTTCCCCCCAGCACTCGGTATGTGCTGACAGGGGTGCCCAATCACCTGTCTGTTACAGCCCTCCCAAAAAAATCTCAGGTGGCACACTGGGAGCCCACCCCAGCATGTCAAAATTAAATGTCCCATTGGCCGGACCACCCGCGGAGCTGCTCCCCTCGCTCAGCTGACCATTCTAAGTTCGCATTGGCTGTACTGCCCACAGAGCTGCTCCCCTCTCTCAGCTAACCCTTCTAAGTTTGCATTGGCCAGACCGCTCACGGAGCTGCTCCCCTCGCTCAGCTGACCCTTCTAAGGTACGCTTGGAGGCTTTCAATGTCTACCACGCTAGACTCCTTTGTCATGATTTTGAACTTGGCGCCTTTTAGCTTGATCCCAGCAATTGACTCCGGGGAACTGCCGCTTAGCTAAACACTGAGCCAGACGAAAGATTTGAAAGCTGCAACATATGTTTTTTGCTTGGATTCTTTAATTGAGTTATGGCTCCTGCTAGCTGCATTGTTTTAATGAAGTAAATTTCTGGCTCTTGGGAGCTGTCTTCCAAATCAACTGCTGTTTAAAATAACATTTAATTTAGGGGGAGAGTAGTTTTTAACTAAGCTTAAGCAGAGTCAGTCCAAATTTTTGTTAGAAATAAAACTAGTCAGCATGCTGCGTGGCTCCAGTTATTCATTACCACGCTGCAGCTGTTGAAGTCAGTAACGGCTGATCTTTCTTGCTCAGGCTGATTCCGACGCTACCCCGCAGTTGCTTTGTGACTGCTCCCTGCCCCCAATACCCTCCCACCCTTTGCTAGGGCTAAATATATAGAGCACCAAAAATCTAGTGGGACTACCGTTTCCATTGATCTTTTGTCTATCTCCCAGTTTTCCCATAAGCTCATTATGCCAACTCTCCACTAGAGTTCACACTATTCGCTTTGGCTTACTCTGTTGTCCTTCCTCACTTATCCCAAGTCTTAGTCTCAGCTCTCCCTCTGCTATAAGCACATAGGTACCCTACTCCACTCACCTTGACTGGGGAGCCTGACCTACTTGTCCTATCTCATTTCTACCTAGGGTTGGCTGCTCCTGTACTGTCTCCCTGCTGCATTCCCTGTATTTTATTTTCTCTCGTCCCACTAACATTTCCTCTTTCTTGCCACTGACTCCTCCAATCAGTTCCCTGATCACCCTCACCTACAGTATCTTCCATTTTCTCTTACTCCAGTCTCACTATGATTTCAAGGGCCATATTCCCCTTTCTTCCTGTTAGTGATTATGTTTTACCTATTTGAGTCTTGCACGCTACCTACTGATTCTCCCCCTTATCGACATACTTATTCTCTTGATAATGTCTGCTACTCTAATCTACTGACTGGTCCTGCCCCCTATCCACCATTCATGACATGGCTGAAATGCAAATATATTGGGATACTGCTCAGGAATATAAGGAGGTGGTACCCAGTATCCACTAGTTGTGCATCTATGGCATTGTTAACTGCGGCTTTATGGATAACAACACTATCCCTTACCCTAGCAGGCGATATAGAGACTAACCCTGGCCCTACAACATTTATGCAGGCTACCCTGTCTTTCCCCTCCTCCCTGCTGCAAACGTCTGGCATCTCCTTCCCTCACCTTAATATTAGGAATATTAGGAGCCTAACTGCCAACCTCCCAGACCTGGAGGTGTGGGTGAACTCAAACAAGCCTGATATCTTGGCCTTATCGGAAACGTGGCTGAAGCTCTCCATGATTGACTCCCTCTACTCTCTGCCAGGCTACAATATCCTTCTTGTGGATCGATCTAACTCCAAGAGAGGTGGTGGTGTCACACTGTACTATAAATCCTTCCTCAACATATCCGTTATGAGCAGACCCAGTATGTCAAACTGTGAGGTCCTTCATTCCCTTCTACTCCTTGGGGGTGTCAAAAAACTCCACATTTTCTGTGTCCATATACCACCCAGACAGTCTAAGCTAGGATTGGAAGAATTCATCGCACTGGTGCCGGCTGTGACCAGGAATAATGATGTAATCTGCTTGGGAGATTTCAATCAGGACTGGGCCAGGCCTAGTTCTTCTCTCATGTCTTCCACTTCGAGTAAGGCTAATCTCACCCAACTAATCCAGGCACCCACAGGGCTGTCCCGCCAGGGTGCCTGTAACACTCTCCTAGACTGAATCCTGACAAACAGGAAGGAGAACATCACGAATGGGGGGTTCTTTCTGACTCCATAAGAGACCATTGCCCAGTTTTCTGCACATGGAACTTTTCTACCCCCTCCTACCCTCCTAAAGTAATATCCTTTTCCAGTTTCTCTTACCTGAACCCAGTTGCATTCCAGCATGATCTAAACCTGGTTGACTGGTCGCCCCCCACATAACCAAAGATATCAACACTGCGATCGAGTATTCTAACTCTACTCTGCGCTCTCTCCAGAACCAACATATTCCAGTCACCACGCGGCGGGTAAAAGGGTTAGCCACTAAATGGCTCAAGCGCCCCCTACTCCAGTTACTGAAACATTGGGATAAACTCTGGATAGTTTGGAAGTCCTCCAAAAATCAGGCGGATTTTGATGCTTACAGGTCCTTGCGCAACATCTGTAAAAAGGAGATTCATACAGCTAAGAGTACATACTACAGGACCCTGCTCAGTTCCTAGGCCTCTAACCCTAGGCGTTACTGGTCTCAGATCATGGAAATTCTTGGTAACAATAAGCCACTGACCCCTAATGAGATGTTCATAAATAATACTCGCTGCAATAACCCCCACTCAGTTGCTAAAGCCTTCAATGACTTCTTTTCTATACTCTTCCCACTCCCTCTCCTTCCCCCTTCCCCCTTCCCCCATCGCCCCCACCTATTCCTGTGACTGCACCCACCGAGCTAGTGCTGACCGCAGTCACACGCCAAGAAGCCCTTAAGTTACTAAGGATGATTCCTGCTTCTGGGAACTTAGGTACTGATGGTCTAGAGCCAAGGATTCTTAGAAAATTTGCCTTTAGTCTTGTTGACCCAGTTACAAGACTGTTTAACCTATCTATCTCCTCAGCTTCTGTCCCTTCAGTATGGAAAACTGCCAGGACTATACCTGTGTTTAAGAAAGGGGATGACAAAATTCTATCTAACTGCCATCCTATCTCTCTCCTGCCTACACTCAGTAAGCTGCCCGGAAACAGTTGTCCATCGGCAGGTCTCTGAACACCTTCTTTACACAAATCTTCAATCCCCTGCACAACATGGCTTTAGAGCTGGACACAGCACTACTGCTGCCCTTTCCCTCTTCACTAGCAATGTTAAATGCAACATGGATAAGGGGTTACTCACTGGAGCTGTGTTCATTGACCTCTCCAAAGTGTTTAATATGGTTCATCACCCCCTATTTGAAATCTCTTGGTGCCTTTACTTCTACCCTGTCTTGGTTTGGCAGCTATCTTGATAATCGTTCTCAGACTGTCTCTTTCTGCAAAGTCCTCTTTCCCCCTGCTCCTATCTTCTCTGGCATACCTCAGGGCTCTATTCTTGGGCCCCTACTCTTCTCGTTGTATATCAATGACATTCCAAACCCCTCCCCTCTCTGTAATACCATTATGTACGCCGATGACCTGGTTCTCTACTCTGCCTCCAAGTCAATAGCTGAACTCAACCAACAATTATCACCTGCCTTTCAAACCCTCCAGTCTTGGTTTTCCTCCAATTATCAACACCTTAACTTTCACAAAACCCAGGCCATGCTCCTTGGGACCTCTAGAAAAGTACCGACTGAATACCCTAAGCTTCTAGTCCATGGCTGTGATGGGTCTCCTGTTTTGAATACTACTATGATCAAATACTATGGTGTTACACTAGATCCGGGTCTGGACTTTGCTTCTCAAGTCACGGAGGTATGCCGCTCTGTTAACACCAAGATTGGAGCAGCCTACAGAGTGCGTCACTCCCTTACCCCAGCTGCCAGGATCTCCGTGGCGAGAGGTGTGTTGATGCCACAACTACTGTATACTCTTCCAGTTCTCTCCCATTCCAGCCTTGGGGTCCTTCATAATTGAGATGTGACGTATAATAACATCTGCAGATTTGCCTTATCAGCTCCTCGTCTAACCCATCACTGCCAGCTATATTCAACCTTGAACTAGTTGTCCCCCAGTGCCCTTAGGTCGTATGTGCTTGGATGCTTCATGGACTAGCTAAACAGAACACCTCGCCCCGCTGCCCTGGCTGAGATGCTTACCCCTGTCTCCCACACTCGAACTCTCAGGTCCTCCTCCTCCTCCTCCACCTTGCTCTCAGTTCAGCTATGCTCCAGTAAAATGGGGGAGCAGACTTTTTTCCTATTTTGCACCTAGGTATTCACTCCCCCTTCATATGAAGTCCTCTACAACCCACCATACGTTTAAGTCTGCACTTCTTTCCCACCTAAACATGCCAGGTGACTGCTTCTGCACTTAAGGTTCTCAGGCTAGCTCCTGCACTACAGCTGTATCCCGTCTCTTTCTGCATTTGCTATAGTGTATTGTTGACTACCTTTCTCTTGTCCCCACTGCACTGGGCACAGGATCTGGTACTCAGGTTGTCCTGCAATCTACATATGTAATGTTTTAATAGTTGTTCTTGCCTATGGTATTACTAAGAAGCTATAAATGTTGATATTATGGTGGTGTCATGGTGCTTTTCTGCATGTACTCTCCACTGCCTTTGCTATATTGTTGTGACTTGTACTCCTTGTTGTCTTACTGTACTATTGTAAATTGCATTCTCCCAGGTTGTGCCTGAAAATAGGGAGGTTTCTTGCCTAGAGCACCTACCCAATTAACAAAAGCAAATAAATAAATAAAAAGAAAACCTTCCTGCGAGTTTTTTTTTTTTTAAATAAACCTGTAAACTAGAAAACGGTCCATCGTTGATTCCGATGGTCCCTCTCCCAACACGGCCCACCCTCTGCACACACCACCTCCCCACACCCCCACTTACCCTATACTTACCTTCAGAGCCTGGAGCGATGATCTTCAGTGGACCAGGAACACGTCTGCACTCTTCAGAGCTGACCGCGAACTGAAGAAATGCCGGTAAGCTGTATAGTGGCATGAACTTTTTTTTCAACTTTGGTGCATATCTCAGCCATTTTTGGGAATTGTTTCACCAAATTTTCAACATGGGGTTCTTGGGACCCCACCTCATGAACTCAGTCACTGTCATTTTGTTATTTGGTCCTAAAAGGTGATTTTGCAGTCACTGCATGGAACCACCTTTTGGAACCTATTAACAAAATGACAGTGTCACAGTTCATGAGATAGGCCCCCAAAACCTCTATGTTGAAAATTTGGTGAAAAAATTCCCAAGAATTACTGTTTTACAAGTGTATGATGCGCAGTTCCTACACATGCTCATAAGTTCGAGTATTTTTAATATTTTCACTCCAGATTTTCAACATTGCCATTTTACCACACCTTCTTATGAACAGTACAGCTGTCATTTTTCACATCTCACTTGAAATGTGTTTTCGCACATGTAGCACACAAAGGCGCGGTCGGTGTGCGAAATCAATGTTCAGGACAGATTAAGAATATCACAGTGACACTGTTCATGAGGTAGACCCCAAAAACCATATGTTGAAATTTTGGTGAAAAAGTTCCCCAAAATGACTGTTTTTCGAGCGTGTGTTCCGCAGTTCCTACGCACGAACGTAACTTTGAGCATTTTTAATATTTTCACTCCAGATTTTCAGCATTGCCATTTTATCAGACCTCCTTGTGAACAATATAACTGTCATTTTTCACATCTCACCTGAAATGTGTTTTCGTACATGTAGCACACAGTGGCGTGGTCGGTGTGCGAAATCAATGTTTGGGACAGATTAAGAAAATGACAGTGACACTGCTCATGAGCTGAGGTCTTAAACTGACTATGTTGAAAATTTGGTGACAAACGTCCATAAATGACTGTGTTACAAGTGTGCATTGTGCAAGTTCCACGCATCCTCATAAGTTCATAAATTTGTAATCTTTTCAGTCCAGATTTTTAACATTGGGATTTTTCCACAGCTCTTTATGAACAGTACAGCTGTCATTTTTCACACCCTAGCTGAAATTTATTTTCGCACTTCCGGGGCAGAATAGCATGGTTGCTGTGGGAAATCAGTGTTCGGGATAGATTAAGAAAATCACTGTGGCACTGTTCATGAGCGGAGGTCCCAAAATGCCTATGTTGAAAATCTGCTGTAAAAAATCCCAAAACTAATTATATTACGGGTGTGCATTGCGCAGTTTCTACACACACTCGTGACTTCACCATTTTTTTTATATTTTCACTCCAGATTTTAAACATTGTCATTTTTTACACCTCCTCATGAACAGTACATCTGTAATTTTTCACATCCTGTTCGAAATTTGTTTTCGCACCTGTGGCGCCAAATGGCACAGTTGCTGCGAAAAATCACCTTTCAGCTAATGAACTGATAATGTCACTGTTCATTCAGTGGGATCACAAAAAGCCCATTTTGAAAACTTGGAGTAAAAATACCAGGAAACACCCAGGGTGTTAGGATTTTTGATCATGACACCCTACCCTGTAGGGACTGACAGGCGTCAGGGATGTCACTTGGGATTGTCGACAGTAATGCTTATGCCATTCCACCCCCAGCCTACAGCTAGTGGCAGGCATCGAGGTGTGCCTTAGACCCTTTTGCCCCAGAGTTCACCCCATTCTCCTATACTGCACCCATTTCAGTGTATTTCCTTATGGAATGAGGTGAATGTAAAGCCCGAACACTTCAAAGCATGCCTCAACACTTGTAAGTATCTGCAGGGTAGGGTGAAGTGAAACATCATGACAGTTATGGGCAATGACCCAAAGGCACACCCCAGTGCCTGTCCATCTCTGCAGGGTGGGGGTGGAGTTGGCATCAGTTCAGTACTTCGCTGCCATTCCTATACTGCATCTGTCTAACTCCTGCACTTCCACTGCTAATGACAGCAAGCAACACTTTGCATTGACAAGTGCTTGTTATGTATTGGCGCCACATCTGATGTCCTCCAAACCTCCAGCACCTTCCCTTGGTCAATAGACTTCTGAAAAAGAGCTGTCACTGGCCCAGCCAGTTCCTCTGCCAGCTCCCTAATAACTCTGGGGTGCAACCTGTCTAGACCCTGGGCCTTGTTCTGATCTAGCTTCAACAATCTATTTTTCATATCTGCTGTTTCTAATATCAATCTGTCTTCTTATGCAGTATCTAAAGGGGTATTGACTCCATATGACTTTTTGTTATACGTTGAGGTAAAATAATTATTATAGTGTTCCGACATGTTATGATTATCTGTTATCAATGACACGTCACTGCTTTTCAGAGGGCCGATTGTTTTTGTCCCTTCCCTTTTGTTGTTAACATATGTATAAAAGGATTTGTAATTATCTTTGACTTTGTTAGCCAGTCTGATGGTATAATTTGTTACCGTCAAGTCATCCTTATAAGCACCTCAACATGCCTGGTAGCCACTTTTCTTTGCCTTTGCATATGCTTTATTCTTCCTTTTCATGCATTTTTTGACCCTGGGTGTCATCCATAACGGTGAGTCTCTAGCTCTCTTGTTGTATTTTTTTTTCTAGATAGTATATACCTTTGAACCAGTGTGATGATTTTGTTGCCCAAAATATCCCACATTTGATGCAAAGACTGGTTTACAAAAGCATGCCTCCAGTTCCAATTAGCCAGTTCTTTCTTTTTTTTTTTTTTTTTTACTTTTTATTTCTTCACACACTCTTTGGGCATCCTTCAGGAGTACCCACACGACAACTGACCTACTCCCAGCCTGAACCCTCGCTTCTCCCATGATCCCCTCCCCCGAACGACCCCCAGACAGGCTCGACCCCTGGTACTATCATCCGGGGCTTATTCCTCCCTCCACGGCAGTGGCTTCTTAAGTGTGAAGTGCCTACCTGATCGGTCATTGGGTCAGGGGTGGAGGACGATCCTGCGTGCATTGGGCCAGCATTTGGGATGTGGGTAGAGTCCCTGGGCCACCGTCATCTCACCGAAGGGTGTGAGGCTCTTTTTCCAGCATTTTCTTGTCCCCTTGGAGTGTGGCAAACAAGGCAACATAGAGCCGCAAACCCCGCCCCTAGTGCATCTGCTGCGTCACCACACTGAGCGAGGAGCGAGCACTTTTCCCCCAACCCTCCCTGAGAAGAGAGAGCAGTCCTGTGGATGCTCAATCTCTTCCCCCCGCCGACCACCCAGTGGCCTGGGCTCATTCCCGAACCCGGATCGCCAGTGTGGCACAAGGTGTAGCGTCCAGCACCACCGGGCTGGTAGTCAGTTCTTTCTTGATAGTCTGGAAGTCTGACTTCCCATAGTTAAAAAGAACAGTATCCCCTGAATGCACACCCTTGGCTCCCTCTATACAGAATCCCAGCATGGAGTGGTCACTACAGCCCAAAGCCTCCAGTACCCTGCATTCTTGTATATCATTAATCATGTTACTCAGAACCAAGTCCAATACATGATTACCCCTGGTGTTCTCCTCCAACAAACTGCTCCATTCCAGCCAGGTTAAATGTTTCCATAAAACATAATTCAGTGGTTGTTTTAGCCCTCAAATTATCCCAGTCAATTCTTGGTAGATTGAAATTGCCTAGCAGTATTACATTATCAGCCACAGTTAGTTTATTAATGAAATCTAAAATTTCTTTATCCTCCAGATGGGAGCTTGAGGGTGGTCTATACGCAATTCCGATGTTGATTTTGGTGCTGAGGGGTGGGGAAATTTTAATCTGTATTAACGCAGAGGTTTTCCAATTTGAAGTGTCAGTCCGTTCAGAAATAATATTATCTGTTACATACAGGACCATCCCACCACCCCTCATATCTAGCCTGTCTGTATGGTACAAGGTGTAGCCGGGGATATGCCTGTCCCAGTTGTCACCACTGTTCCACCAAGTTTCAGTGATGATGCATAGCTGTATTTCATTCTCGCACTTACGTACTCAAAGGGAGAGGAAAAAGTAACTCAGGAAACCTAAGAGGTAAATCCCTTCTGCCTCTGCTCCGCGATGGTCAGTATGGCAGAAGGTTGTATTATATACCCACCCCACTGAATGAAGGAGTAAATACAGCCATAGAAACTATACAGAAATAAAATCCATGAATGAACCTGCTGGCAATATTTTTTTTTGCCCATCAACTTCTGAGATTATGCAGTGTATGAGTGTTCCCACCTTTTGAATGTCTATACTAACCTTTACTCTGCATGGAAATCTCTCCTCTTGCAAAGAGTTAAGGGACTCCAACAGTACAGCTTGCATGATCTCTGATGGAAAGGCGGTTGACACATGGTGCTGAAATAATGAAATGTAATACACATTAATAGGACCACCTACCGTTAGATCACTCATGCTTCACTGGCCCTATTCAAGATTTCACTCCTGTTCTCCATATTCCTTTGCCAGAATAACAGAGTGTGACATTAAGCCTTTTTGCATGCAGTAATTTATTATAAATATTGGTGCACTCAAAACAGTATTCCAAATGTTAAATAAGATATTCATGAGATGGATATCAGCGGATGTCAAGAAATGAGACAGCTTGCTTTTCTGTTTCTGCTTACTAAAGGGAGGGGGTGGGGCTGCAGGACTAATTGTTTTTTCTTCTCTGTTTCGGGAGACAGTAATAATTGCTTCCCAAGGTCAAGTGTTGTGTAGATTGGCCCAATATTGGGATTTCCTGCTGCTTTTCCTCCAAGTACACTATACCAACAAAACAAGAGCTATGGAGAGTCACAAGCAAAGCATCAACCTTGCCCGAGCTGCGGATTGCAGGCTTCCCAGAGACTGAAATGGCAAGGAATATCATTGCTTGCCTGTCAGCGCAGTGACAGCATGGTCGCTTGCGGTGCTAGCGACCCAGGTTTGAGAATAAGCCTAGGCCGTCAGAGGGCCAGTGGGGAGAGGAGGCTTGACCGTCCCAGTGGATGCACATCTCCTCCGGGGTGATCTGTTGTTTAATTAACTGAGTGATCCTAGGGGCACAGGCACGATGCAGCATGGCAAGGGAAGTGGGATAAGCAGCACATCTCTGCACATACATGAGGTGCTAGAGACATGTTGCACCACCAGCCAAAGGGGAGGTAGAAAACTGGAGGAGAAAACGCTGGTGCCTCACAGGATGATGGTAACAGCTGGTATACACAGAACAGTCAGTTTTTTTTGCCCTCACCCTGCCCAAGACCCACCCCAAGACTGAGTTCGATAAGGCTAATCTACACAGGTACAAGCAAAGACTAAATGAAATCTAGATATTTCAGATGAAAAAGGAGCTTAACTAAAATCAGGAGAGACTTGAATGTACTGTTTTTTCTTGGTATAAGCTGTGGAGTGAGCTACCTATGCTGCCATAAATGTGTGTGTGCACGCGCGTACGTGCGTGCATGCATGCATGTAAATAAATATGCATGTAAATGGGTATTTGTGGAGACAAAACAGATTTTGCTAAAACTTGGTAAAAAACTCAAAAAAGGACTTACATTCTTGTTATGCAAGTAACGATTAAAAGCAAATGGTAAAATTCCAGGCTAAACTTTTCAGAAGCCAAAGTGGTAAAAACTGCATACACCACCGGACTCTGTGCACACACTCACTCCCAACTGTAACGGTTTGAATAGGAGTGACAAACATTTTGATTCTGCTTACAGAAGCAGTGCATCAGGGAGAGAAGTGGGGTAAAGCCAGCTAAAGTTCCCTTCCCCCTTCCACTTTGCACCTGAGGTAACTAAAGGGAGGAATCTTTGAACCTGAACAAGCATTTCTTGCCCACAATTCCAGGTGATCCAGGAGCTTGCGACCCACAGGAGTTTGAGGACAACAGGAGAGAGAAGATGGCATCTACGGGGACATCCACAGGTAGTCCACAGTCCTGCAGAGGACTCTGAAGGTAAGGTCCAGGGGTTATTGCAAGTGCATCTCTGGTAGTCTCACCATAACTCATACAGCTGCACTCAAACTGGGGTACAGTCACAGGAGGACCTATTGTTAAAATATGTGTGCTAGCAGGCCTCCATCGTAAGCCCTATCTGAGGTGTGAACACAGGGGGGACTAGTATTTAATTTGTGAGCTAGCAGGCTTCCATAACAAATCTCTACATGGGTTACGTTCACTAGAGGGCCTGGTGTTAATTTACATGCTAGCAGGCCTCTGTCATACTTCCTAATTATGGAAAGGTCACAGGAGGGCCTATTTTTTTTTTTGTTACTTTATTTATTCCCTCCTCGGTTGGGGAGGTGTTACCAATGGTTCCCCCCTATCAGTCCAGCCCCACGGCCCCACACTACTCCCAGTACCTGAGCTTGACCCCCTCCTCCATTCCTCTTACCAGCTGCTTCACTGCAGGTACATACTCCACCACCGCAGAAAGCCAAGGGTCCGGATCAAGGAGCAGCTTCTTGAGTCAGAGTGGTGCAGTGCCGACGGAATGGACTTCATCAAGCACGCTTTAGGATTTTTCAAGGCTTGGTTCCCCACCTTACCGCATGGACGTGCAAGGCATCAATGACGCTGCCGTGCGTGCTTCCATGCACTGCACGTCTGACGCCATCTGTAACATCCCCATAATGAACTACCTGCCTGCACTGATCCCCAGTCACCACCAGGAGCCAGCACAGCCATGGCAATCCCACCCCACACTCCCCGGAGGAGAGCAGTCCCTGGGATACTCAATCCTCCTCCCCCCCGGCCAACCCTCTTACACCCGAGATCGCTCCCGACCCTGGGTCATCAGCGTGGCGCAAGGTGTGGTGTTCAGTGCCTCAACCCTCAGCACCACCAGGCCAGTGCACAGTAAGGCCTACTGTTGAAAATGTGTTGTTAGTAGGCTTCTGTTGTTAAGTCCTTGTCTGGGGCACAACAACAGATAGGAGTTCAAGCCAGGGCAATATCCAAATAGTGGCAGCATAGTCTCATTTAGAAAAGCCAGGGCAGGGAACATGGAACACAGATTTAGACATGAGATATTACAGCTACACTGTGGACAAAAAGCCTTTAAAATCTTTGCTTTTCCATTAAGTGGCTCCTAAATTTATTTTTTTTTTAATACTTTATGCCCCCTTCCTCTCCGCTGCCTTGCCCATTTCTTGGGACCCCACTGTACAGCTGGTCACCGGCAGTCTTTGGCCCCCATCCTGCCTCGTAACTTCCCCTTGGGGGGGTCAAATCCCCCTATCACCATATGTATCAGGCCTGCTTCCACGGTCCCTAACCACCACACAGTCCCGTTGTCAGGCTTGGCAGCGGGGCATTTTCCATTTTTCTGTTCCCCTCCCAAGAACTTCATCCGTCGAGGGGGTACATGGAGACGAGCACATGCAGAAATGTGATGCTGCTTCAGACCCCAGCCGACGTCCTCCGCTCCCACTTGGTGCTCCCTGCTGCAACTCCCCCAGTGTGCACCCAGGTGGCGGTGTTGCAGTGGAAGCAATAGCCCTCCCTCCCTGGAGGAGGAGAGCATCCCTTGGACTCTCAATCCTCCTCCCCCTGGCTGACCCTCCAGCAACCTGGGCTCGCTCCCAAACCCCGGCGCTGCAAGCGTCTAATCCTACTGCTGCACCGGCGGGCCAGCCTAGGCTCCTGAATTTTGAATATGCCCCTTAATTCAAAATTAAGGATGCTTTAAAATAAATTTTGGATGGCTTCCGGTGACGTCATTGGCGACATGGCAGCTTAGTCAGAGAGCTCTCCAGCCAAAGATCCAGAGAGACATTTCCACACAAGTAAAATCGACTAATAGTATTATTATGCAGAAATCAAGTTGTGGAAATACATCCAGGAGGAGATCCCGCTCTAAAAACACAAAGGGGAAGCAGGATTGCCCAGGATTTAGCCCTACTAGCTCGGCTGCGAGTGGGAGAGAATCCCCTCAGAGTATGGCGGGAATCGACACTGAGACCGAAATGGACAACCTATCCAGATCACGGTTTGAGACATTATTGTCCGAAATAAAACAATTTAGATCAGAAACTAAGCTTGAATTCAATAAACTGCACTCGGATTTAAACAAACTAGACGCTAGAGTAACTGAAGCGGAAGAAAGAGTATCGACGGCTGAGGACGACCTGCGACAGATCTCTATGGCAATTGAATACCTTACACAACAAACCGAATACATTTCAGCCAAACGTCTTGACTTAGAAGCGCGTTCTCAGAGGGACAATATTAGAATCCACGGCCTACCTGAATCAGCAGAGGTCGGTGACATGTGCGAATTTGTGGAGGATCTGTTCCACCACGTCTTGGATCTACCACAATCATTCAATTTTAAAATTGAGCGAGCTCATAGGGCCTCAGTGCCAAGGCCAACCTTGCCTACAGCCAGACCTCGCTCAATAATTGTGAAACTTTCGAGTTATCGAGATAAAGAAAAAATCCTAAGATCAGCATGGAAGCAGGGCCGAGTGGAGTATAACGGAGCTAGACTCCTATTCGATCGAGATTACCCCCAGTTAATTCAGCAACAACGCCAGGCATATGCTCCGTTATTAAGGAAACTAAGAGAAATTAAGGTGAGGTTCCAGACGCCCTACCCCACCAGGCTCCGAGTATGCTGGGACTCAGGTACCGAAATCTACCACTCAGTGGAGGAAGCTCTACAGGCCTTTAAGGACCGTAGACATGAGATTATAATGCCCACCAGACATAAGGATCCACCCCAGAAGTTACAGAATCCATGGCGTGTGAACAACCCTCGCACTGGTAACCGTGAAGGAAGGAGAGCGGCGGAAATTACCCTCATGGACATCAAGAAAATGCTAGGCCGCTTAACGCAAAATAGTGACCCGAAGATCCCACTCCATAATGTTGACTCAAATACATGAAAGAAATAACTCAGTTGGTGAGGTTTTTCCTACTTTGTTACTTAGACTGCCGGCCCGATGATCCCCTCCCTCCTGCCGCAGAGGCTCCATGATGGACTGACATCTACCTGATGTATCGCCTTTTTTTCTTTTTTATTTTATTAGGGTACTTTAAATAATGTAACATTGCAGAATATAATTTGTACTGAAGAGTTTATGGACATGGAGTGCTCACAAAAGGGGGGGGATGGGAAGAGGTTTCTGGTCGGGTCTCTTCCGACAGGGGTGAGCTGTGAGGGGATGTACCTTGGCATTTGGTGGGTTAGAGAGGGATTTGGGGAGGGAGTGGGAGGCTGGAGATGGGGGTTTTGGCTATGGGGCATGGACCTTGTTGCTCCTCTTTTGGGGTGGGGAGATGAGGCGGTGGGTTCGCTGTGAGATGAGGGGAGGGGCTTGGTGTTCAGGAGGGTGGGGGTGGGCAGTGAGGGACAGGTGGGAGTGGCGCCTGGCCAGGACCAGGTAGCCTATAGGGGTTCATTTCAGAGAGGATTTGTGAGTGATTTCTGGTTGCCTGCTCTCCATAGGGGATGCTCTCCCGAAGATTTATGGGTAGGCCCCCTTTAAGACAGCGAGCTAAAATATCGTGGTTTGAGGCAGGACATCTGGATGGAGGAAGGGCAATGACTTGACAATCACTTGGGGCAGCGTGGGGAACTCAAAAGAGATGGAGAAGAAATTAGAAAAGGGGGGGAACAGTGGGGGTTCCGCTCACAATGTGCGGGATATATGGTGATCACGGTACTGTTAAACCCGGAAGTCTTGGCCGGTTGCAGGAGGGGGGGTCATACTCTTCCTCGGATCTTCACCATGATTAACACTACTGCATACTTTATGAAAGGGAAACTATGAGGTGGTCCTGAGGGTAGGGTATTGTCACAGCGGGGGGTCTCTCTCACAAAACATAAGACACGAGTTAAGGAATAGAGGAGATCCTTTTTTAGTTTAACCTCCTTAACTTAATGAGAGAGCACTGATTTGGAGATCTCTAGAAGGAATGGCTGTAGTCCTTCTCGTTTTGGTTCCTGGTTCTCCTCCTCATATTTGGAGGGGGGGCTGGGGAGCTTTGTACCTAAATAACCAAGTTCTTAGAGTGGGTTGATTAACAAATCCACCACAGAACATGGGACACATGATTTATCTCTCGGCATTATACGGAGGGGACGGGGAATAATGAGGGGAGGGTAGTATGGGACCCACGAGTTATATTGCCAAAGCCAAAATTCCTTCCGACAATGGGGATCTCCATTTCAAATTTCATATTAAGAGATTCTGGATTGTAGGAAGGGAAGTAGCTAGATAGATGTGTGCTCAACGCTAAATATAGTGGATGGGGCGGTAATCATACACATATTACATTTCCGTCAGAATGTTTACTGATGACGATTTGTCATAACAACTGGCAAGGACTCAATTGTTATGGAGTCCAGGAGGAACGGGCCGTATTGAGGCTCCTTCACCTCCCAATCGAGTGGGGTCATACTGATTTCACAGAGAGCAGAACACTTGCTCCCTACCTTGGGAGTCATATTGTAATAGTGTTTTACAGAAGGTGCTAGTTGCTCCAGTTAAGGTACCTTCCTGAGTTATTCTGTATGTGTATATGTTATGTTGTTATGATAGTTTGGACATTTGTTTTAATACATTCTGGTCAGTTACATTGGCAAAGTGTTTGTACTCACCATATAAAAATCCAGGGCTTGTTGCACTCATTAGCATGCCTGAGAGAAGAGGTAGAAGAGAGGAATGGGAAAACTCAGAAGAAGATGAAAGAAATGGGGATATTGAGAAGTTTGTCCTCCCCATATTTAAAGTCCAGTATATCTATGTACGAAAATGGCAGATAGCAAAAAGATTAAAATTATCTCACATAACGTAAATGGGCTAAATAATCCAGTAAAGCGATACAAAATTATGTCGACCCTGAAGAGGGAAAACCCCACCTTTATCTTACTGCAAGAAACGCATCTTAATAGAGCTAAGCATTTGAAATTGGCAAAGTTTGGTTTCGACACAGTAGTTGCGGCCTCCTATAGAGGGGAAGAGAAGGGGAGCGGCACTATTGGTGGCCAAAGGGACCCCATTTCAGAAAACTAATAGTTACTCAGACCCGGAAGGACGACTGGCTATTTTAGCGGGTAACTTAGATGGCACACCTATCACATTACATAGATACATAGACAGTGTCGGCAGATAAGGGCCTATGGCCCACCCAGTCTGCCCATTTAAGTTTGTAAGTTCAGTTTATGTTTTCCAGGAAGTCTGGAATTAGTTTCCTTATATGCTCCGCCAGGTTCCACGAAGGAGGTCTTTAGTTGCCTACTCCGTAAAATTTCTGAATACCAGGTGGGAACACTGGTGGTGGGTGGAGACCTGAATCAGATATGGGATCCCAGAGACACCTCTAGAAAGCAGAATTTTAGCCAGACCCCGGTAGGCAAGTTAGTCAAGAGGTATTTGAGGGGCGCATTTTGGCTGGATGCTTGGAGACACCAGAATGCTAATAAGAGGGAATATACCCACTACTCATTCCCACATGGTTCCTATGCCAGGATTGACTACATACTAGTCTCAGATGAGCATCGGGACCAGATTCTGGAATGCAGACACATCCCATCGGTCCTATCGGACCATGCACAGGTGTCTGTGGTCATGAAATGGGAAGTTAGAAAGGGAAGATCCCTCTGGAAATGTAATAACTACCTACTAAACTTGAAGGATTTTACAGATATGGCTAAGATTAGAATAACGCAAATTCTGAAGGACAATGAGTCCACAGAAATTTCTGATACTATAATATGGGACACTATTAAGACAGTGTTTGGGGGGATTGCATTAAATATGCCACATATTTTAAAAAACAACAAAATAAAAAAATGGAGCAACTTCAAACACAGCTTCACAATCTGTTGGGGCAGGCAGTGGCTGGGGTGACCTCGGTACAACCAGAAATACTAAAGACCAGACAACAGATACAGGGAATTATAGACATTAGAAAGGAGCAGGCACTACAACGCCTGAGGCAGAGGTATTATGAATCAGGGCCCAGAGCTTCCCACTTCCTGGCCCACAGACTTAGACGGCAGAATGCAGAGAACACAATTATGCAAATTAGGGATCCCAAGACAGGTGAACTCGTGAGATCAACGGAGAAAATTCTCTTGGGCTTTACAGATTTTTATATAAACTTATATAGCTCGGAACATTCGGTAGGGAGTGAACCAATCAATGCCTACTTAAAGAATCTAAAACTTCCAGAACTGAATCAAGAGCATAGAGCTGCCCTGGACAGGCCTATTTCCTCAATTGAATTAGAGGCTGCAATTAAAAGATTGAAAACAAGGAAAGCGCCTGGCCCAGATGGGTACACCCCTGAATTCTTTAAATTTTTTAGAAAAAAACTAAGTGGCCCCTTACTGAGAGCCTGTAAACTGGCACAACTGGGAGGGGACATACCAGATACATGGAATTATGCAGTAATCTCGAGTATCCCCAGGCCCGGGAAAGATGCAACTCGATGTGGGTCTTACTGCCCTATATCAGTGTTAAATATAGATTATAAACTATATGCCTCAATTCTTGCAAAACAATTAGAGGAGATTCTACCCAAATTGATTAATAATGATCAGACAGGGTTCATATTGGGTAGACAGACACAAGACAACATTAAAAGAACCCTACATGTAATGTGTGCTATGGCGCTGGGTCGGGGCCCCTGCATGGTTCTGAGTTTGATGCGGAGAAGGCCTTCTCACCGGTGGCGGACTTTTGAAATTGGCCTGAGCAGATTTGGGTTCTCAGAGGCTTTTGTGGGGATAATATCTAAAATATACACTAAACCAAAGGCTTATATAAAATTAATGGCAACGTCTCCCAACCAATATCATTACAAAGAGGTACCAGACAGGGTTGCCCCCTCTCCCCTCTTCTTTTTGAGCTGTATCTCGAGCCGCTAGCACAGGCGTTGAGACAGGAGGAGGAAATCCGGGGATGGGAGTTGGGGGGGGAAATGCATAAATTAGCCCTCTACGCTGATGACCTCTTGGTCTACCTCAGAGACCCGGAACAATCCCTGGAAAAACTGTGGGGCGCTTTGTCAGAATTTAGTCTTTTGGCCGGCTACAAGTTAAACCTATCTAAGACGGAGGTTTTAACTAAACACTATGAGCCATCTGATCGAATTAAACAGAAGTTTCCTTTTAAATGGAATCTGGCCAATTTTAAATATTTGGGAGTACGGCTGGGATTTCAGTTTGATAATTTATTCTCGCTTAACTTCTCCCCTATCTTAGTGAACATCAGGTCTGAGTTAGAACTCTGGCTATCTGTCCCTATCCCCTTAACCCAAAAAGTGGAGGCCATAAAGATGATAATCCTTCCTAAATTCTTATATCTGGTACAAACTATTCCGATTAGGGTGCCAGATTCATATTTTAACCTTTTAAACAGGGTAGTCTCTCGGTTCCTTTGGGGCCCACACAGGCCAAGGATCCGGCTCTCAGTTCTCCAGGTACCAAAGGGAGAGGGAGGGCTCTCGTTACCTAACTTTAAACTTTATTATTATGCATCACATTTAAGAACGGCCTTTTTTTGGTTGGATAAGTTATACATGTCCAAGTGGAAAAATGCGGAATTCTCAGAGGGTACTCCTTTTAACTTAAACAATTTACTACTTGGAGGGAGAGGAAAACCTCTCCTGGACCAGCAGGAAAACCCCTTTACAGTGCTTACACTCGAGTTATGGCACAATATCCTGAGCGATAAAAGGGCTAAGAATTGGAAATTCCTTTTCTTTTCCATTCCATATCTGGATTCCTTTACACCAGGGATGTGGGATAGTGGGTTCAGGAAGTGGGAGACGAGAGACCTGCATCTAATATGGCACTTTGTGGAAGATGGGGAGATTGTTCCTTTCGAGGCTCTGGTCCACAGATATGGCATCCCCTGGCAGGATAGATTTAGATTTTTTCAAGTTAGAAACCTGACAAGAAAGCTTTTGTTGGAGTTTAATCAGGGGCTGAGGAACCTCCCCCAAATTGCCTTTTCTTTAAAAAATGCCATAGAGAAAGCACCTATTAAAACTCATATGATTTCTGTTCTGTACAAGGATTTGCTAGCTTGGAAGGGAGGTACTACGGACTCCATAAGGAAAGCATGGGAGAGGGACCTGGGGAGGCAAATTCAGGAGGAAGTCTGGAATAGGGCCCGCTCTACAATACAATGGGCCCTGGCAGCAATCAGCTGGCATGATTTTGCCTGGAAAACTTTCATCAGGTACTTTCGTTCTCCAAGGTCCTTGGGACAGGCCTCAGCCGAGGTCGGGATAGAATGTTGGAGGGGATGTGGACAGATACGGGCAACATATCTACACATGCTGTGGAGCTGTCCAGTATTGTATACGTTCCTGCAGGAGTTGCAACAAGCCCTGGGAATAATTCTTGCCCCAGATATAATAATTTCACCTACTTGTTTCTTGTTTTCAGAAGTGCCAGAGGGACATAGAGACCCACTTACCACCAGATTTCTGAAAATAGCATTCTTGGCCGCTCAGAAGGCTATAACCGGAAGTTGGAAGTCACATCTTCCTATCCCATAAGTCAATGGCAGGAAATTATGATAAATATATACAGAATGGAGGCACTGACGGCCCTTGAATAAAAAGTGCCTCAATTTGAGCTATTGTGGAGGCGATGGGTCTTATATATGGCAGGAGAAAGACCTGATTTTGTTCCATAGCTACTGATGTTCCTCTTGCCTATGGGTTTTGGAAGAAGAGGAAAAAAAAAGAGAAAAGATCAATGACCATTTGAGGCCTTATTTGGGCGGACTGGCCCTTATCAAATATATAATTAGATAATCGCTTAGATTACCGCTACCTTTGATGATATCTATTAACTGACAAGGAATTGCATGATTCTATTGATGAAATTGCCTCTGTAACTATTTATATTGGATGTATGTTTTTATTGGATGTATGAATGTGTCTTAAATGTATTTTGGTTATAAAAATACATAAATAAAGTTTCAAAAAAAAAAAAATTTTGAAAATCCAAAAGTTATTAATCCCCCTTAACTACTTAAATGGAATGTACTTAATTATGCAGTTCAGGTGCCTACTACCCCTGCCCATTGACTACCACACAGGTTAAGGGGCCTGGGTTCTGTTGCAATGGTGTTTGGGGGTTCTATCCGAGAATGGAAAGAAAGTAACAAGGTGCCTCCACCCAGAGTAAAGTAACAGTGTGCCAGGTGTCTGACTGGTACAACCCCCTGGGATTCTGTACCTACCCACCTCCCCTTCCAGTCACCTCACACACTGGATACCACGTTGTTCACCAATACTGTAAAACACATATACTTAACAGCTAATACCAATAAAATGTCCACAACACAGGAAATGCAACAAACAAACCACAGATTTATTCTAGGGGGAAGGGCTATGGAAGGGGGTACCGGGAACTGTTAAAGAGGAAAAATAGGTTAATGGAGTTAACAGGGCCCGTAGGCCAGAACACATATAATGCCCACTCCAACCGGTACCAGTACAAACCCCCTATGTCCTTTCAGTCCTAGCTGGGTACCCAGACTTAATGCAGGTCTACTAGATGCTATGGGTTTACCAGCATTGTGGCCCTTAAAGTAAACCTCCTAGGATGCTAGCTGTTTTAAAGTTACTCCCACTTCCGCCAGGGCAGGTCCCGGATCAGGGTTTTAAATAATTGGTTAGCGGGTTTTTTTCCTTGGGACAATAGAAAACATTACTCACCTTAGTAATGTTGTTTCTTCTAATGGAGTCTTGCTATATTATGACCTCCCTCCCTGCCTGCCCCTCTCAGAACCTCTGTTTTGGGATGTGGGTGGGCATTACAGTGTTGGCACTTTCTTTATGCCAATTTGTTGTTTCACCCTTCCTTTGGGGTGAATTGGTGTTGTATTTTTCATTTCTTTTGTGTCTCATGACTTGAGTCTTTGTTGGAGACCAAGAAGTGTGTGTTTATGTTAGTAGCCAGTCGGCTAGTGTAGGTTTACAGTTTCCACACAGAGCCTTAGTGAGTTTTTGCTCGTAAAGATCTGACAGTTTATGTTTGAAGATCAGCAGACAGAGCCTTCTAACCGAGCTCGGGCTCAGAGTTCCATGCTTGCATGGAAAGTTAACTATTTCACCTCCAGGGCAGTTCGAAGATGGGGACTCACTGCAATTGTCATAATATAGCAAGACTCCATTAGAAGAAACAACATTACTAAGGTGAGTAATTTTTTCTTCAAACAACATGAAATCTTGCTATATTATGACAATTGCAGACTACACAGCAGTACCCCCATGGAGGAGGGACAGAACCTACTTAGGGAATAGGCTCTGAAGGACAGCTGTGCCAAACCGAGCATCACTCCGAGCCTGGATGTCCAGGGAGTAATGCTTGGTAAAAGTGTGAACTGTTTTCCAAGTAGCTGCTTGACATATCTCTAGAATAGGATATCTCTGGCAGCAGCCAGAGAAGCAGCTGTACCTCTGGTAGAGTGAGCCCTCAGGCCTGAGGGAGGAACCTTACCCAGTTTTTCGTAACAGAATTGGATACAAGAGACAATCCATCTGGCAATGGATCTTTTAGTGGCAGGCTTCCTTTACCAACCTCACCATAAGTGAGGAACAGTTGGAGGGAGTCAAACCTGTGACCCTTGGTACGCTCTATGTAGTAACTAAGGGCTCTCTTCACATCTAGGCTGTGCAGCCTCCTCTCACCAGAGGAAGAATGGTCAGTGAAGTACACTGGAAGAGATATAGATTGATTAAGGTGGAAATCTGAAACCACCTTAGGCAGAAACTTTCTATTAGTCCAGAGGACTACCTTATCTCTGTGAAAGGAAATAAAATCCAGCTCCACTGACAAAGCTTGTAATTCACTTATGCGTCTGGCAGAGGTGATGGCTACTAGAAACACAGTTTTCCAAGTCAAGTACTTAAGCTCAGCTGAAGACAAAGGCTCAAAGGGGGGTTGCATAAGCTGAGCAATACAAACATTAAGATCCCAGGCAGGGGCAGGATCCCTGAATGGAGGGTTGGTGTGAAGCAATCCCTTAAAAAACTTGGAAAATACAGAGTGAGTTGAAAAAGAAGAGGATTTACCAGCTGAAATAAAAGCAGACACAGCTGCCAAATGCACTTTCAGGGTAGCTGGTCTCAGCCCCAAAGTGCTCAGATGGACCAAATAATCCAGGACTGTGGGTAAATCAGCAGAGTCTGGGGAAATATGCTTTTCTGAGCACCATATGGAAAACCTTTTCCATTTGGAGTTGTAAGGTGGTGGAAGGCTTGCTAGAAGCCTTCAATATATCCATTACGCCTTGTGAGAGGTGTAAGTCAGCAAACTCTAACTCTTCAAGAACCAGGCCTTGAGATTGAGAGATTTGAGATTCGGGTACCAAACCCTTCCCTGGGCACAGGTTAACAGATTGTGATTCCTGGGAAGGCACAGGGGAGGATGGACTGCTAAGGACAGTAGGAGTGGATACCAGGGTTGTCTGGCCCAATCCGGGGCAATCAGAATGACCGTGCAGGATTGGGATCTGATTTTGACTAGCACTTTGAATAGGAGAGGAAAGGGAGGGAAGGCATAGAGAAACTTCCCTTCCCAACTGAGGACTAAGGCATCCAGAGGGACTGAGCCCAAGACTGGGGGCCTGCAGCAAAAGAGGGGAAGTTGGTGATTGTCTGGGGCTGCAAAAAGATCTATCTGTGGGGTGCCCCATCTGGCAAATACCACTCCCAGAACCAGGGGATCCAGGGACCACTCGTGATGGCCCTGAGAAATTCTGCTGAGAGCATCTGCCAGGACATTGTCCTTGCCTGGGAGGTGAACTGCCATAAGGGAGGTGTTCAGGGAGTAAGCCAGAGACCACAACTTCATGGCTTCGGTGCACAAGGCCGTAGACCGAGTGCCCCCTTGCTTGTTGATGTACCACATTGTAGTGGTGTTGTCTGTTCTGACCTGTACAATTTTGTTCTGAACAGATTTGGAGAAAGCTTGAAGTGCTAGAAAAACTGCTCTGAGCTCCATCAGGTTGATGTGGAGCAGAGTTTCTTGGGGGGACCACAGTCCCTGAGCAGTGAGGTCGCCCATGTGAGCCCCCCCCCCCAAGAGGGATGCTTCCATAGTAAGGATTAAGGAGTGAGACTGAGTGACAAAAGGAACTTCTTGTCTCAGGTTGCTCTGATCCTGCCACCACTGTAGGGCTTGGATCAGGGTTCGAGTTACTGGGATCAACTTGGTAAGAGGATCCTTTCTTTGAGACCAAAAAGCTCTCAAATGGAACTGAATGTCCCTCATCTGAAATCTTGCTCCTTGCACTACTGCTGTGGAAGCAGCCATGTGTCCTAGTAGCTGCAGAAAATGCCTTGCTGGTCGAGAGACCTGCAAGGTGAATGAGGAGGCCAGGGAGACTAGGGTCTTTGCCCTGTCCAGAAGGAGGAAGGCCCTGGCTTCCTGTGTGTTCAGTTCTGCGCCTATGAAGGTTAGGAGCTGGACAGGCTCTAGAACTGACTTTGAGAGATTCAGAAGGAAACCTAGGGAGGTAAGCAGTTGCTGAGTTACCTGAAGGTGTAAGCTGACCTGTTCTGGGGACTGGCCTATTATGAGCCAATCGTCCAGGTAAAGATGGCAATTTTTTGCCTTCTTAGGCATGCAACTGCTACTGCCAGGCATTTGGTGAATACCCTTGGAGCAAAGGTGAGGCCAAAGGGCATTGCTCTGAACTGGTAATGGCCTGAGGGCAGCTCGAACCTGAGGTACTTTCGTGGGGAGCTTCTGATGAGAATATGGAAGTAGGCATCCTTGAGGTCCAGGGACGCTAGCCAGTCCCCTGGCCTTAGAGAGGGTAAAATAATTCCCAGGGTCACCATTTTGAACTTTGGTTTTAAAAGGTGCTTGTTTAAGTATCTGAGATCCAGGATGGGCCACCATTCTCCTGTCTTTTTTGGGGTAAGGAAGTACCTGGAGTACAAACCTTTGCCCTGGTGTAGGGGTGGAACCCTTTCCACGGCTCTGAGAGCGAGGAGGGTAGAGACCTCTGCTTCTAGGGCAAGTGCCTCTGATGGAGATGCAGGTGGAAAAGATCTGGTTCTCATCTTTGGAAATTATTTTAAGCTGAGAACCAGTCCCTGGCTTACTACTTCCAGGACCCACTTGTCTGACGTTAGAGACTTCCAGTCCTGGACAAAGTAAGCCAGCCTGCCCCCTACAGGTAGAGAAGAATCGGCCCTGGCCACCCCATCAGGGTGCCTGCTTGGCAGGGGCTTTAGGTTGAGGGGTGGAAGCAGGCCTGCTTGAACCCCGTCTGCCTCTCCCTCTAAAGAACCCTTGCTGGGCATAAGCAGAAGAGGAGGCTTGGGATAGGTAAAAAGGCCTATGAAAAGGCCTGCCCCTGCCCTTGGAAAGCTGCTTCTGAGGAATGACCTGCCTTTCCTTGGCCTGTGCACTCCTATAGGTGGTCCTGTATTCATCCATTTTCTTCAGTAATTCTCTGTTTGCTCCCAAAACAGAGAGTTGCCCACAACAGGAAAATCCATGGCCTTAGACTGGGTATCCTGTGACAGGGTAGTACATCTGAGCCAAGCCATTCTGCGAAGAGCCACAGATGTAGCCATGACTCTTGATGACACATCATTAGAGTCCACTGCAGCATGAAATTGCACCTTAGATGCCTCAATACCATCTCTAGCCACCTGTTCCAGCTCTCTGGCCAGCTGGTCAGGGACTTGTTTTGCTAGAGCCAGCACAGTATCCCATCTGGATTTCTGGTATCTAGCAGCATAAGCCATATAATGTGCCTGTCTGAGTCCCAGGGATGCTGCCATGTACTGTTTCTTTGCCATAGCATCAATCTTCCTGGAGTCCTTCTCAGGAGGGTGTGAAGCTAGGGGAATATTTGCCTTGTCACAGGCTGCAGCCTGCACTACTCCCACATGGCTGCATTGCTGTGTGAGGAACTCATATCAGAGCCTGATAAAGTATACCTCTTGTCCATCCTTTTATCTACAGGAGGTATAGTGTGAGGAGTTTTTAAAACTTTTACTGTCTGCTTCCGAAAAGATTTATGCAGAGGAATAGACAGTCTCTTAGATTCTGGAATATCCATCATTTCTACATAATCAGGCTCCTCTTGGTCATCAACAGCTTCCTCAACAGGGAGCTGGAGAGTTTCAGCAACCTTCTTATAAAACATAAAATGAGAAGGGGACTCAGAGAACCTTGGGGGAGAAACCCCTAAGGGTCTGTCTGGAGAGGTGCCCAGTTCAATGGGCACATCCAGGTCTTCAAAACCATATTCACTCTCCTCATACTCCTCTTCTCCCTCCCACGGTTCATAAAATTCCTCAAAATCATAATCTTGAATCGGTGGAACCGGCCGAACCGAGCACCTCCCTGATGCTGCCGGTTCAGTCGGAACCGGGGAAAGAGACTGGACAATTTGGATTGCTTTAGCTATTTCTTCAGCGGTTGGAGAGAGAACTTTTGGCTCCACACCAGCTGACTTTCTAGTCCTTTTTGCAGGAAGTGGCTCCTCAGAGCCAGCTCTTCGTTTGCCCGAGGAAGTATCGCCCTGGTCAGAGGGCACTCCCTCTGGTTCGGTTGGAACCGAACCGGGCCGGCCATCCGGGTCAGCGGACTTTTTGGCCTCCCTTTCCCTGAGCCTACTAACTCTCTTTTCTATGGTGGCAGCAGGGAAATTCTTACAAATCTGGCAGTCTGCATTGAGGTGGTCAAACCCCAGACAATAGACACAGGTGGTGTGAGGGTCAGCCTTAGCAAAGGCTTCCCCACAGACACTACAGTGTTGAAACCCAGTGGGCCCGGTTTTTCTTTTGGGTTTCTCAGACATAATGCCAGCCTAACCAAACTTGCCCGTTTATGGCAATCCGCCAAGCAAGACTCTCTTATCGGTTCCCAACCGTGTCACGGGTCGTGGAAAAAACCGTAATGAAATCCGTTTTTAGAACCGATAAGAACCGGGAACCGCACTCTAAAAAGGACTAGCAATTTTAAAATACAATCTGATCGGGTTCAACTGAACGATAAATGTTTATGTTCCACACAGAGAAAACAAATGTAAAACCTATCTATTACTTACATTAACAGACAGAGCTTGAACCGACCGGTTGCGGTATAATTTCGGTTGAAAACCGATAAAATAATACTTTTAAATTGACAAAATGAACCGAGCAGCAGGAGAAATCTCCGGAGCGACTGTTCAGTGAGGCGGAGTAAAGAATCTGACAGTTTATGTTTGAAGATCAGCAGACAGAGCCTTCTAACCAAGCTCGCGCTCAGAGTTCCATGCTTGCATGGAAAGTTAACTATTTCACCTCCGGGGCAATTCAAAGATGGGGACTCACTGCAATTGTCATAATATAGCAAGACTTCATGTTGTTTGAACCAACTATACAGAAAGTATTTATATAGGTTTTCTAGAAGTGTTATGTTTGTTAAACACAGTGAGGCAAGTGCTATGCATTTGCACAATGTTTTAGCACTTTTATAAGCAAAACGCTAATCAATTTTTAGAGTTAAATAAAACCCAGCGGATTACTCACAGTTCTGATGCACTGGAAGTCAGCTACTGGCACAGTAGGTTCAGGCAGTTCAGGATTAACTGAGCCGAGAGGCAGCAAACAAATGGGCAGTGAAATGCTGGTCCAGGCAATAAAGCAATGGCTAACAACAGGTCAACCTTGGACTTGCTTGAAGATTCTTGCAGCTTGTCACCTTCAGCCCACCCAGTGGGCCAGATTACAGAGCACACTCGCAAAGCCTACCAGGCCACAAGGAACCCAGACCCAGGAGTGATACCACGTTCCAGCTCCTCTAATGGGTCCAGAGTGCCCTAGCACTCAGGCACGCGCCCGTGGCCCCCTGCAGCCCAGACTGCCTCACTCAGTAGGGGTTGGCAGTTTCCCTACCTGGCTCCAAGCTGCAGCTGTGAAAATTTTCAGTTTTCACCTTTCTCCAGGGCAAGAACAAACAGCTCTGGTGTGCAGCAAACAGGTTCTCCGAATTTCCACCTTTTCAGTGACTTTTGGCTAGTGACTTGCAGTCTCTGGATCAAATCTCTGCCTTTTCACAGCTGGGTTTCAGCAAAACAATAGGCTTCTGATACACTGGACACCTGCAAACCTTTTCTTTCCAAAGTCCTCAGATTCAGGTACAGTGCCAGCCTTTAGCTCTGGCACACACACAGTTCCAAAACCACCCTTTTCACTGGCTCAGGTTTTTTCCTTCCACACTGATGCAGGCTCACTGTGACACTGGATCTCCAATAATACCAGGAGCTTTCACCAAACAACTTGACCGTTCAGCTGCAACACCACAGTTCTTTCTGTCAGAGAAAATCCCTTATTCCAATACTCAAAGGATTTACAGTTCGACCAACTGAGTCCTGTAAAAGGCCACCTGCCTTTCCAACTCACAGCACTAAGCACCTCTTGACTCGAGAAGAGCCCAGAACAGACTGCCCAAACTGCCTAAAGTCCCTGGGGTTTCACTCGAAATTCCCAGCCTCTGATTGGCTGATTCCTGCTGACAATCACAAATATTATTAAACATAGCTCTTCCTCAGTTATTGACTGGTAATGGTTCTTTGGCGCCTAGATTTAGTTCACACCTCTCCTATAAATCATTTCAACAGGGTTTTGGGCACCTACGCTATTGATTGGCTGTCCACTGGGGTCAAAGTACTAAACATGGCTGTTCACATACACAATCCCACACAGTTCTGTAGCAGTCCGCACTTCTAATGTCCTGCTGCAGCCCAACAGAGCAGTCCGTGGACATACCCGCTCCATAGTTCAGTAACTGCCTTCATTATCTATAAAGCGACTGCATGATTTAAAATTAAGACCCTCTAGTTTGCCTGTCACTTGCTCTGAAGTGTTCAGTACCCCCCCAGGCAGCCAGGCAGCTCATGAATCATACATAACTGCTCATTAATATTCATTTATGCCCCAGAGAACAAACGCCTATTGGCGCTTTTAAAATAATCTTTCTGCCCATTTCTTTTCTGCCTCCCCCAGGTGTCTGACCCCCAATTAGCTTAGTAGGGGGTCCAGACCACCAAGGAGGCACTTAAGCAGCTGCAGGGGTGGCGAGAAAATGGACAGGCACCATTGCACATGCGCGGCCACCAAACTTGCTCCTCCGGACCCTTTAAGGATCCAAATGCACTTCAGGGCCGGATGAAGACATGGGGAACACTCCCTGAACCCAAGACTGGCAGTGGGAGACACAGGAGTAGGCACAGAGCTCCCAGGGGGGATTAAGATAAACCCCCACCTGTTGGAGGGCTACACTCCCCCATCCCTTAAATGCTTGGTGTCCGCGCCAAGTCCTCGGCAGGATCCTATAAACAGCAAACATTAAACCTTAACATTTAACACATTTTAAACGTTGCTATCTAGACACCTGATTCCTATCTACTATGATCAAAAAGTATCCTTCAGAATGAACCTTTGAACTATGTACAAACATCTATAATATGTACTCTGTAGCATGGGGTGGGATCCCACAGCGACTGGATTCCCTGTGACCTGGAGCAAAGTTTCTTTGAGTGTTTGCAGCTCCTGCTTCGTAAACTCCTGCTGTTGCTGATCTCTCTGCACCTGTAGTTGCACTTGCCATCCACTCTCTTTGCATCCGGACCTGTTGTGACTGCTGTTGGCCTCTCTGAGCCTGCTGCTGTGGTTGCTATGCTTTCTAGACCCTTTGCATCTGGGCCTGTTGTGCTTTCTTGCATCTGGGTCTGTTGTACTTCTTTGCATCTAGGTCTATTGTACTTGCTGTTCTGCCAGTCATTTTAATAGTTTGTCTGAGTCTGTCTTACCCCTATTTAAAGAAGGGGCAGTTTGATTCCACCGCTAAAGCCAACCACGTGTGACAGGGGAATACTCCTAAAGAGAACACTCTGTACACCAGTTTGATTAAATGAATTCTCCTGCACTTTCATTCACAAGAAAAAGAAACAGCTTATCTTCAGCTTAACTTAACAGATACTTCTTGCAGTTCAGTCTCTTGAAACCTTCTGCTTATTCACCCTGGTCCCTTAATTGGGCTCGAGTGTTGTTTGCTTACACTCCCCATCCCCCTGAGAGACAACCAACAAGGTGAATACCCAGGACGGTGAGACCTTTTAGGGCCAACTTTAAAACAAGAGGGATTTGCTACAAAATCTCACCACAGCCCCTGTCAAAACCTGCATTGCCTGTGTTGCAGGGTTGTGAAGCAGCTTATGGGTGAAAGGAGTATGATGGACATGCACCAGATACAGCCAGTATTTATAAATTACACCTGTCATATTCGGTGGGGGTGTCATAAAAAGACTATGTTGAAAATGGGGGGTCAAAATGTCACAAAAAAAAAATGTATGAAGTGATGCTGTTCGCAGGAACAGTCGTTGGCCCATTGCAGACCATGCTGCCTGGCGGGACTGGGCACCTGCTGGTCATTATAATTAAAACATGGGTCAGGAGGGAGGGGGTTCTAAGGATAGCTGGGTGTTTGTGTAGGCAGGATGATCATCAGTGATTTCTTTGTCACTGCTTATGTAAGCCAAAACCACTGATGATCAGCGGCTCGTGTAAGCAGTGACAAGAAATCACGGACGATCAAACCACTAATGCAAAAATCCAGCTCTCCTTAGAAAGTCCATTTTTCAATTAAACATGTGCAATAAGAGCATAGCTTTTAACTTATGTTTTAAAAACTATTTAAGTGCTGGTGATGGGGACTTCCTGGCATGCTGGTGACCCAGGGTCATGCCCAAGCCCAGGATGACAGGAGCTGAGGCCAGCAGCGAGGGTACAGAGCATCCCTGAGATGCTTTCCTCCCTGGCAGGGTGGGCTTAAGCCTACACCACTCCTGGAGTGGCTCCTTGCAGCCCTCAGTGGCAGCTCACAATTGTAGTGCGGGTGACCATGCACTGCAGGGGCGTTTGCCAGAATGCTGCAAGCGTGCAGTTGTACTGGGAGGGCGAGACATTACTAATAAAAATATGTCCACCTGTCCAACTGGATGACGGCAGCCACCCTCTCGTCCACCACAAAGCCTGGAGGTGTCCGAGCTGCACCCCTGCCATGCCCAGTGAGGAATAAAGACCCCTAGGAAGTCTCCTCTCCCAGTAATGACCACAGGAGGGGAGTTCCCCCCAACGAAGGGATATGTCGGGTCGACAGGGCCATGGCAAGATGGGGGGCAGCAGACAGTGATGGGGAGCTTGGTTGCAAGACGGGCTTGGCCACCTGAAGGAGTGGATGGCCAGGAGGGCCACAGGGTTAAACAGATAAAGCAAAAAAAAAAACTAAGTTAAAAACTTGCCAGTTGTCAAAGCATGTACCTTGCGTCAGACTCTATCAACCCTGTACATTTTAGGTTTTAAAAAAAAACATTTTTTGTAACAGCTGAGCAAAAATCAAAGCCTTAATTCTGGTGAATTTTAGCATTTTTGCATCTCTATAACTATTGACACAGCATTTTAAAATCCAGAGACCCTGGCCCCAGACTCCATGCCTACCAAATTCTTGGCTAATCAGTTGAACAGGGGCAGAGTTATTAAGGTGTAGAAATTGTGGTTTAACATAGAATTGCTTACTCAGCCCTAATATACAGGTGCTACTGTGCCAGAATAACTCTACATTTGTATATACGTATGTATTCAAATACATATTTTTGTATGTTTGCATGTAAATACGTATCTGTGTATGTATGTAAATATGTAATATAGATACAGTACGTACGTGTGTGTTTGTAAATATGTATTTGTATGTATGTTTGTATGTAAATACTGTGGGCGGGATCCACAGAAGGGGGAGAAGGATCCGCAGCTGTGGGAAAACCTTGGCGCTAGTGGGCAACCACTTGCGAAGCCGCAGGTCACCCGCAGCTGCGAGCATCCACGTAAGTGGAGCCAGAGTACGACTGGCTCCATGGAATACGGCAGCTTGCTGATGCTGTCACCAGAGACAGCACCGCAGCTGTGGGAGACTGCTATGGGCAGCGGAACCTGCCGTAGCACCCTCCCTCAACTGCCGCAGCTGTGGATTGCAACTGCCGCAGATGCGGATGATTCCAGTCCACAACGGCAGTTGCAGAAGGAAACTTTAAAAGTTTCTCTTTGTGGATCTTGCCCTATGTATCTGTGTACATATGTAATTATGTATCTTATATGTGTGTATTATGTACATATGTATTTATGTGTGTAAGTTTGTATGGGAGTGTGTGTGTGTTTGTGTCAGTGTCAGGAACAGATCTAGAATTTTTTCAAGGGGGTAGCACTTTCCTCGAAAACTAAATTATGCTAAAACAAGTACTGGTTTGTTTTCTGGCCTAAGGGGGTACTGGGTGCAACTTCACTACATAGCTGGATCCGTTAGTGATGTATGTATGTAAATTATATATGTATGTACTGTATGTGGGTATGTATTTATGTAAATATGTATGTTTGTATCTAAATATGTTTGTACATGTTTATGTGTGTATGTATGTATGTAAGTATTTATGTGTAACCAGGCTGCTGGTACAACAGGTAACCAGGACCAGTGTAATGTGTGCCAATGAATAAGGGCTATGTTTATGGCCAGCAGAGTCATAAGGTGCCAAGGAAATAAAGTGCACTTATGGAGTTAATGTTAGCCATGCCTAAGGTTCTAACATGTGTTGGTGCAATATGTTCCAAAATGTTAACAGTCCTGTTACATGTTTATTCAATGTGTTTTGCTTAGTGATAGTATGTGATAGGATTTGCACCTAATTGCCAAATGGTAGGGAGGGTTCCCAGGCATCGTTTCCCACCAGCAATGATCATATAGATAGGGGCTCTGGCCTGCCATAAATGAGTTCTGGAAAAGAGAACCAGACTAAGTTGTAACAGTTCCATTTTCTCTGTCTACAACCAGCCTAGGGGACCTGTGAGCCCAAGGATGGAGGCAGGGTCCCAAAGTTCAGGTGGCACTGGCCTCCTTCAAGTGCGGGTCTTCAGAGTCTTGGGCCCCCGACCAAGGTCTGAGAATGGGGACAGCCAGGGCCTGCTGGAGACTCATCTTCAAGGATGATCTCCTGATGGTGTCTATCATAACTATTCTGTATCCTGTAGCAGCAGCAAAGGTATAGCAGGAAGAATCTTGTGCTGGGAGGGACATTAGACCTGGAGCAAGAGGACTATGTGTGTGATGGCATAATATCGGGGTTCTACCAAGTTGCTGTCGACGGACTTCACAGTGACAACATTTTGCCGACGGCGATCACATCACCCGGCAAATGTATCGACAACCCCCGTGGCAACAGGATACAAATGACTGTTGACCCCTGGACTTAAATATAATCAACTCCGAAGGGAGGCAGATTACATGGGAGAGCGGCTATCAGTGAGTCGCTGTACCATTACATCGCTGCAGCAACCCGTTTGACACTGTGAATGTTGAACGGGTTGTCGTCGATGTAATGGTTTTGTTGTGATAGGGTTACTGTACTAACAGTATACTGAATATCGGAGCAGCTGGTGTAATGGCTCTGAACCCCAAGGGCAGGGATGGACTTGTTCAGTTGGTATTTGCCACTGTTGTTGGGGACAGATCTGGGTTCTAACACCAGCTCCTTATGTAGGTATGTACATGTGTATGTACATAAGTGTGTATACATGCATGTATGTATGTATGTAAATATGAAATACAAAACTAGAAATTGTTTATTCTTAGACAGAACAACCACTAGTATCTTCCGAGATACCTTTATCTTTGAGTGGCTGGTGTCCTGTGTCCTGTGGTGTCCTGTGTTATATTTACCTTAAAGTTTACCATGTGATGGTCGCTGTTGCCCATATGGCATCCCACTTTGATGTCCTTGATCCTTTCTGAGTTTTTGAGGACACGATCAAGAATGGCATCTCCCCTTGTTAGGGTTTTAACAAGTTGGCACAGTCCCACACCTTGTAGTGACAATGAGAAGTCCCCAGGTTGCCCTTTTACTTCTGTGGCTTTTATTTCCTCCTGAATATAAATGGCTATGCCCCACCCCCCACTCTTTTTTTGCCCTGCCTATCTTTCTTGAACAGATTGTAACTGGGAATGGCTGTATCACATCCATGGTTTTCTGTGAACCACGTTTCTGTTACGGCCACCCAGTCCAACCTTTCTGTTTCCAAGATGACTGTGAGTTCGGGAAGTTTATTGTTTAGGCTCCTAGTATTTGCAACCATTGCCTTCCAGGACTGTACATCCTCTTTGGCGCGAGATTGTACCCTCTTCCTGGACTGCTCCAGTTTGCTCTTTCCGGCCAAGAGATTATGGAGGTTGCTGGTTCGGGTGGATGTTGGCTCTGATTTGTTTTCTGGGGATGCACTTGGTGTTTTGGCGTTTTGGGGAGTGATGACCAACCCACCGACGGCAGGGGTGTGAGCTGCGTCATAACCCCCTTTACTTAGTTTAAACTACCTATATAGACATCGAATTTTTGCCTGCGTGCTCTCACACCTTCTCTGTTTAGGTGCAATCTGTCGTATTTCAAAAAAGCTCTTTCCCAAAAGTTGTGCCAGTTCCCTATGTAGTGGTATCCCTTGTCTTGGCACCAATCATGCAGCCATGAGATGAATTTGCCTACTTCAATCTCTGTCTTGCTTTGTGCTTTTTTCTTTTTCTCACACTGACAGCACTTCTGAGAAGGCTAATTTGGATGGAAGGGAAGAAAGTTTGTTGACCAGGTCCTCGAAGTGTTTCTTGGCCTCCTGAACTGTATGATTTGCCAAGTCATTAGTACCAGAGTGTAGTGTTATATGTGTAACATCCCCTGGTTCTTGCACAATTGTCTTTATGCGGTTAGTGTCCCTATTTGCAGAGGCTCCTGGTAGACACCACAATGTCGCTTTTAATATTTTGTGTTAGGTGGTGTTCCACTGCTCGGATCATGGAATCCCCGATTATGAGAATTTTGCTTTTGTTTATAGTTGTGTCATTTTTATTTTTTAGTAATTTTGTTATTGCATTTGGTTTTGGTATTGTTGTTGGTTGTATTTTGAGTATTAATATTTTTGTTTTTATCGTAGTTTGTATTGGTTTTAACTAGTGTGTTAGCCTTTTTCGGTGGTTTGATTTCTTTACCTTGTATTACTTTGTCTGTGGTTGGTAGCAGTGGAGCAAACCTGTTTTTTGTTTGGATGGCCGGGAAATGCTCTTGGTTTTTGGCTTCCTTCCTGGGCCTCCTATGATGCCTCTTTTTCCATACCACCCGTTGCCTCAAGTCCTGGCCCCTGGCTGACAAGTTGGTACTGTTGGTGGGGGAGTCGGGGAGGTGTGCTATAGAGTTCCCTGTATTGGAGGTCATATATTATAGTCCAAGCATCCTATAGTTGGGCTGCAAGATCTGCTATGGCGCAGCACGCACGGCAGGGTCCTGGTTGCCGTTTGTAGATCCTATTGTATAGTGCACCACAGTTTTCACAGCCGACAAGGTCCATTTTTTTCTCCTTCCTGCTGAAAAAACAATCAGTTTGTTAAGGTCTGCCACTTAGTAGCACAACTAGAGACAGGAGGAAAGAAGGTCTCTCGTAGGCAATGAAGATCAGCGAAGCTCAGCAGACAGTAAAGCTAGGGGCTGGACCGCACTTGGTGTATGCCTCCTAGGGTTGCCCTTTGTATCTGAGCTGTTGCTTCTGGTTGTTTCTGGCTGAGAACTTTCTATAAGCCAACCACTATTTCAGTAGTGGGTACAGCAGACAGTAAGGCTAGGGGCTGGACTGCTCTTGGCGTATGCCTCCTAGGGGTGCTCTTTGTGACTGAGCTGTTGCTTCCAGCTGAGAGTTTTCTATTAGTAGACCACTATTTCAGTAGTGGTACAGCAGTACAAAAGCTGATTTACATACAGCAGCCAGGAATTCTGGGTAAGTGTTCCAACTGCTCCTTATGCTGAGAGAGCAGTTGCTGGCTGGGTCTGAGCAGAGCGATCGAGGAGAGAAGTCACCTCAGCAGAGATAGGAGCCTGGACTGTGTACTCCAAGGGGGATTCAGCTAAGCAGAACTGCTGTCAAGGAATCCCTGCTTCTGCAGCTGTCAGAGTCTGCCTTCCCCCCATGATTGGTCTCTCTCGCAGTCGATGAAGATCAGTGAAGCTCAGCAGACAGTAAGGCTAGGGGCTGGACCTCACTTGGTGTATGCCCCCTAGGGTTGCCCTTTGTGTCTGAGCTGTTGCTTCTGGTTGTTTCTGGCTGACAGTTTTCTATTAGCCAACCACTATTTCAGTAGTGGGTACAGCAGACAGTAAGGTTAGGGGCTGAACTGCTCTTGGCGTATGCCTCCTAGGGGTGCCCTTTGTGTCTAAGCTGTTGCTTCCAGCTGAGAGCTTTCTATTAGTCGACCACTATTTCAGTAGTAGTACAGCAGTACAAAAGCTGATTTACATACAGCAGCCAGAAATTCTGAGTAAGTGTTCCAACTGCCTGTTTGGAATCTTATGACATCAGTCCATAGCAACTAGTTATTCACAATAAAACAAGAGAAGTCAGACAGAATTTGGAATCTTCTGAGAAGCTAAGTTGTAAAATTTCATTCTTTTATTTTTGTGGGGGAAGATTTTATTTGTGTAATTATTATAAAGCATTTGTTTTTTAAGCAATAAGGCACAATGGGGCATTGGTGGTACTAGGTTTCCTCCATGGTCAGGGGCGTAGTGAGGCATGAGGCAAATCGAGTGTCTTCAGTCCCTGACCATGGGGGAACCTAGTACCACCAACACCCCTGGAGTGCCTTATTGCTTATATAAAATGGGCCCATAGGCAACTTTTAAAAAACGAACACTAAAAGTTTTCAAAATCACAAACAATATAATAAAATGTTGCTAAATAATATAAAATAGTCCCTCCACAGACGTTTTTCAACTGTCAGTCATCTGTCTTTCTTCACATTCAATGCATTGTGTGATTGTTTAACATGGAATAGCAGAATTCAAAGCTCTGCATTATTCTAGTACTAGAATTCTCCCCTCCCCGCCACACACATACAGAATGGTAACATGAAAGACATGAATTCAAAATTCTTCAGAGTTCCACTAGCAGACACACACACAGGCCTCAAGTGGAGCTGGAATCTCAATTTTATCTGTTGCCAGGTAAGGAGCAGGGAGTTCTCTGGCAAACTGGTTGGGATAGGAGGAGGATTTTTCATGGTCATCAAAGAAACACCAGCAATGGAAACTCTGAATAGTACTTGATTTTTTAAATTTGTGTATGTGTGTAAGGCAGGGCTCTTGAGTGAAAATAACATTAAATTATTTACTTACTTTATTTAATTTAATGGTCTTTTATTTTAAGGGCCTAGTTGAAGTTTTTTAAATATGAGTAAAGGCTGCAGCCACGTTTGTGATGGAAGTAGTAAGTGGCTTATGAATTCTGTGAGTTGCGCTGGTTAGCAGGGACTTGTTTTTAGCCATTGGTGGTGCTTTCTTACCACCGTGGCGAGAACCAAGTCTCAGCCAATCAGGACACAGGGATTTCTTTGCCCATTTTTATATTTCTTTGTCATAGCAATTAATGTAAGATGTTGTATTGCATGAACACCTCTTAGCCTAGTATCATATACTACCAAGTAACTTAACCTTAGCCATATAGGAAAGGCATTTAACTGACTGGAATTGAGAATTGGGTCAGTAGAGAGGTAGTTGTAGGGATTGCGGGACACTCATCTCCAAAGTTATGCTTTGGAAAAGGGGACACTGCCCTATTTGCATGACCATGCTTAGTTGACAGCAGCTAGGGAGGAAATATTCTAGCTGCAAGTCCAACTAAGCTTGTGTTCACCCTGCACTTCCTCACTTCATCAGAGGCCCACTGGCCTGAGGTCAGAGTGGGAGTGGGGGAGAAAGGGGAGGAGATCAGGTGGTAGGAATGGTCACACAACACTCAGTTCTTCCCACAAGGTACCAACAGCTAACTGATTTGCACCACTGGAAGAGGCATAGATGCCTGACTTAGGCAGGAGTGACAAGGGTCATTTGGTGCTGATGGGATGGGAGACATGGTGACACCCAGTGGCAAGTGGGGGAGGCAGAAATTAGCAAGGAGGATTTTAGTGGTAGGAGACTCTATGATTAGAGGGGTGGCTAGAGTGGTAGGTAATGGAGGTAGGGAGGGGGGTAGTCAGATGCCTGTCTGGAGCATCAGCCATCTGAGATTGGGACAGGATAGGGAGAACAGTGGAGGAGGGGAAACAGGGAGTGTTGGTACACCTTGGTAACAACAATCTGGTGAACTGGCCCATGGAGACAGTGGAGAGGGATTTCCAGAGGCTGGGGGTCAGACTGAAGAAGCATTCTGCTTCCTAAGCCTTTTCTGATGTCCTTCCAGTCTGGGATGGGAAGAACAGGAAGGATAGAGTAGAGGAGGTAGAGATCAAGGAGTTCAATGAATGGTTAAAGGTAGTGATGCTCGGATGGTATCGAGACCAATCCAGATCCACCAGATACCTACCTTCACGGCAGGATAGTGGATCCAGCCAGATACCATCACTATCTGCCCGTGGATCCAGCCATCAGATCCCGGGTCAAATCCCTGTGTTATCCGGCGCCAGATCCAGGGATCTGGCACCAGATAACACAGGATCTGACCCAGGATCCGACCTCCATATTCAGCTGGATTCCAGGACAGATCCCACTTGAATAGTGCCGCCATACACCAGATCACTGGTGGATCCACGACGGCACTATCCAAGCATCACTAGTTAAAAGGGTGGTTTTAAGAACAGGGTCACAACTTTATGGGATACTGGGGGCTTCTGGGACAGAAGAATCTTCAAAGGTGATGGCCTTCACCTTACAAGAGAGGGGACTAGTGTGTTATGGCAGATGTTTGACATCTACACTGCCAGATGGTTAAACTATCTTGGGCAAGAAGGTGGGGCTAGGGATTCTACTGGCAGAGGGAACAGTGTAGTACCTAGGCAGAACTCTCCCAGGGATGGGGGTAAGGTGTTCAGGGAATAATAGATGGGAGGAATGTGTCCAGGGGACAGCACATGGGTAGACACAACAGCCATGAAAGGAAGGGGAAACACTAGACACCAAGGTTGTTAGAGAAGGGTACTGGGGGATGGCAAGTGAGACTCAAAAGAGGCATGGGTGCATGTTGGATGGTAGTATGCCTCAACGACAGAAGTCTGGGTAATAAGATTAGTGTTCTTCAGGCTTTGGTGGCAGACTCTGGTTTTGATTAAGGGGCTGCTACAGAAACTTGAGCCAGTATGAATATTGACTGGGACATAGCTGTCCCAGGCTTTATCTTATATAGGCGTGATAGAGAGACGGGCAGAGGTGGAGGGGTGGTCATCTACACCAGAGAAGGGATCAAGGCAGTTGAGGATGCTACCACTGGGGGGAAAGGGGAGGCAAAATATCTGTGGTTAAACTCACAGAGTCCTCAAGCAGGAAGACTCATATAGGAGTGGTTTACAGTCCACCGAGGCAGGGAGAAGAGAGAGATAACAAACTGGGTGCTGAAGTAGGGAGGGAGTGGCAAAGGGGGAGGTTGTAACAGTGGGATATCTCAACCTGCCAAGCATGAGCTGAGACATCCCAGTGGCCAGAACCACCAGAAGCCAGGCCCTGCTTGATGTCTTGCATGAGGCTCTACGATGCTGGTTTGACAACTGCGTTGTCAACCACCATCACAGTGATGGATTATGCGATCGCAACTTGCGGTTGACATAAACCGACTTGAGACCCCTGCCTTTTCATCGGGGCTTTGCCTCCACCCCCCCCATGTTGGTCTTCTGCCCCTGCACCCCTGATCTCTAGGATTCCAACTCCAAGTCAGAGATGGATCGGGAAGGGGGTGCAGGACCAGGAGAGAGAGAGTGCCAGGATCTCGGGTGGTCTGTTACAGTGAAAACATCGATGTTGTTGGCATCGATGTTTTCGCTATAATAGTGTCACTGTCCGAGGCTACTACCCTTGTAGGACTACATGCTGGTGCAACAGGTCAGGGATCCCACTAGACAGTTCAGCTATTGTAGATGTGGTACTCACCAACCCAGAAAGAGTAAGCAGAGTATGGATCGGGGAACCACTGTGGTCTAGTGACCACAATACTGTATGATTAGAGGTGGCCCTGGGCACTTGTAAGCCATTATCTACAGCTGATGTGCTAGACTTCAGAAGGGTGGATTTCAACCATATGAGGGAAATTGTGCTGAACAGGTTAGCTGGGGTAAACAGCATCAGAGGAGTGGAGGAAAGATAGAGGTTATAAAAGGGGCCATTCTTGAGGCAACAAAAACATGTATGAGAACAGTTATCAAGAGAAACATGTACAAAAGACCAACTTGGTACTCTGAAAGGGTCAGGGAGGCAGTGAGGATTAAAAAGAAGGCCTTTATAAGGTACAAAGAAAGGCAGGGAGATGAAGAACGGGATGAGTACCGGGAGAAAACTAGAGAGTCCAAGAGGGCAATCAGGATCACAAAGGCAGACACTGAGTCACATATTGCAGAGGGGGTCAAGGGAGGGGAAAAACAGTTCTTTAGATAGACAAGAGAAAAAAGAGGGGCTAGCCCAGTGGTGTGGAGGGATGAGGCACTGTGTGCCTCGCCTCCTGCCACACCGGTGAACTGGGTTCAGAAACAAACCCAGGTCAATCGGGGGATGGCTGAGAAGGGAAGATTGAGTGTCCATAATACTGTTCTCCTCCATTTAGGGAGGGAGGGAGGTTGCTGTGGTTAGCTCTTTGACTGCCTCCTGAAGGTGTGTGGGTGGCAGCACAAGCACGCTGCACGTAGAGGGAAGGGATCCCACATTCAGGGCACCAGGAGCATCTTCTCCATGGAGGTGGAGCTCGTTACTCATGCCCATTGCACGTCCTATGGGCCCAGGGAGAAAACTGGAGAATGATGACGACCCCCTCACACCCTCGCAGGCCCGACACCAGTGACCAGGCACCCCCCCCAACAGTCCTGTGGCACAGGACAACAGCAGGAAGGTAAGTACCAGAGAAGTCAATGATGGGGGTGGGAGGGTTGTCGGTTAGAGGGTGGCAGCTGGAGCAGCTGAGGAGAATAAACACAAATCTGGAAAAAAAAGGAGAAAAAAGAAAGATGAGAAGAGGAATTGTCAGGCTAATGGAAAGGTAAGGTAAGAGAGGAGGACAGGTGCTAAATAACTACTTCTGCTCAGTATTCACTGGCGAGAATAGGGGCCCGTCCCAGAGAGTGAAACAGAGAAGCACAGAATTGTTTTTTCATCCTGTGTTTCTCCGCCTACCCTCTCAGCAACCCCCTTCAGACTGCCCCTCAGCCCCGTCACCCAACTCCTCCAGGACTTACTTACCGCCAACATCCTCTGCCACAGGACTTGAAGCGGGTGCCCAGTCACTGCTGCGGAGCCTGTGAAGGGTGGTCATCACTCATCGCCAAGGGTGTTTTTTTCCACTGATTTTCTCCCCTTATATCCCCTGAGCCCCAGTGCAAGGATGTGCACGTGTGTGGAGGCGCACACACCGCCTTGGCCCGAATGGCTCCTCTCCTGCCACTTGGCCTAATGCCTAGCCCCTCTATATCGCCCACATTACCATTACATCTCCACAGGGTAGTAGCCGAAGGCCAGGAGGGCTTACCTCCCTGATCCAGGAGAGGCGAACGGCCATGCAGCTGCTCAATCCTTGCCCAGCCCTCCTCACTCTACTCCAATCCCCAGCAACCCATGCTCATCACTGAACATGGGTCACTGGTGTGTAGGAGGTAAGGCGCCAGCACCTCAGCCCCCACTCCAACCCCCAGCAACCCATGCTCATCACCGAACAAGGGTCACTGGTGTGGTAGGAGGTAAGGAGCCAGCACTCAGCCCTCCCCCACCCAACCTCCAGCAACCCATGCTCATCACCAAACACAGGTCACTGGTGTGGTAGGAGGTAAGGCACCAGCACCTCAGCCCTCCCCACCTACCCAACCCCCAGCAACCCATGCTCATCACGGAACACGGGTCACTGGTGTGGTAGGAAATAAGGTGCCAGCACCTCAGCCCCACCACCCACCCAACCCCCAGCAACCCATGCTCATCATGGAACACGGGTGACTGCTGTGATAGGAGGTAAGGCCCCAGCACCTCAGCCCTCCCCACCTTCCCAACCCCCAGCAACCCATGCTCATCACCGAACACGGGTCACTGGTGTGGTAGGAGGTAAGGCACCAGCGCCTCATCCCTCCCCACCTACCCAACCCCCAGCAACCCATGCTCATCACCGAACATGGGTCACTAGTGTGGTAGGAGGTAAGGCACCAGAACCCCAGCCCTCCCCACCTACCCAACCCCCAGCAACCCATGCTCATCACTAAACATGGATCACTGGTGTGGTAGGAGGTAAGGCACCAGTGCCTCAGCCCTCCCCACCTACCCAACCCCCAGCAACCCATGCTCATCACCGAACACGGGTCACTGGTGTGGTAGGAGGTAAGGCACCAGCACCTCAGCCCTCCACGCCTACCCAACCCCCAGCAACCCACACTCATCACCGAACATGGGTCATTGGTGTGGTAGGAGGTAAGGCACCAGCACCTCAGCCCTCCATGCCACTGGACCAGCTTAGCAACATAGAATCTGACGACAGATATGGACTGCTTGACCCATCCAGTTTGCCCATTTCTCCCTACCTACACTATTACATCAGACCATACCCGATCTACAACTCTTTCTCCCCCCCCCCCCATTCCTTTCTACTATGATTCTTTTGTGCTTATCCCATACATTCTTCAATCCCACCACTGTTTTTGCACCCACGACCTCTGCTGGAAGGCTGTTCCAGGAATCCATCACTTTTCTATGAAGAAGAACTTCCTCACATCTCTCTTGAATCCACCCTCCTCCAGCTTCATAGCATGTCCCCTTGTTCTTGAGCACCTTTTCTTCTGAAAAATACTCTCCTCCTGTACCTCATTTACCCCCGTGAGGTATTAAAAGATCTCTATCCTATCTCCCCTCTCCCCTCCTCTGTTCCAGGGTGTACATATTAAGGTCCTTTAGGCTCTCTTCATAGGGCTTTTGATCAGAGCAAACAGAAGTGCTGTGCACTGGGAAGGTGGTGCTCAGCCAAACAGTCCAATGTATGTATGTAAGGGTAAGAAGGCATTGCAGTATGGAGAGGGGGTTTGAGAATAGGGCACACGTTCTAGAAAATAGTTGCAGGAAAGGGGATATAGCCACTGAAGTATTGGTGCAGACAAGAATTTTGCAAAGAATCGGAGATGCACTGATCTACTGCAAGAGAAAGATCCAGGCAGTGGTGATGATCAAAGATTTCATTTCATCATCACATTCTCTGTGCATGCTAACCAAGCTGAAAAAATAATTGAGCAACACTGGAATGCATCAGCCGCAGAGGCAGGTCTAAAACCCCTGATTTTAGCACCCCCGAGAATGTCATATAGGAGGGCATCTAGCCTGAAAGATATGTTGGTACAGTACATAGCCATTTTAAAGGGAAAACAGAAACAAACCCTGGCTCACAAACAGTAAAGGATGTTATCAATGTAAAAAGTGTGTTTATTGTAGGTATGTGTTGACAGGTAAAGATTTCACCACTGTAAATTGTGCCCACAGTTTTGATGTGTGACAGTTTATGTCCTGCAACACCAGCGGGATTATTTATTTAGTGACCTACACATATGGTGCTTTTCATGTCGGCAAGACAACAAGAAGCTTTAAGGTACACCTCAGGAAACGTATACAGGCTTTAGATAGGAAAGACTGCACATATGCCACAGCAGCCCATGTTACGAGTGCAAGGAGTGACACAGAACATACCTTTTCTTTCATGGCTATTGACACGGTTAGCCAGAATCCTAGAGGTGGCAATTTTAATAATTTAATTTTAAAACGTGAAACTTTTTGGATCCTAAAACTAAAAGCCACCAAGAGCCCTGGTTTAAATACTAGTTTTGACCTGCACCCCTATCTGGAAGAGAGGAGATCAGTAGCGGATCTAGGATTTTAGAATGCGAGGCAGTGGATGAGTCTTGGGGGGGTGGGGTTTGGTATGCAACTTTTTTGGAACCCACCAGTTGAAACCTGTTACAGCATTCCTCTTCCTTCCCACAGACAAAAGAGCACTACATAGTGTGGTGATTTCATATTTTCTTGTCCTCATCTACCCTACTGCCCATTTTTCTCTAGCGTGAGATTAGGTCAAACTGTGGTAGGTTTACATCCCTGAGTGATCATGCCTTTCTTATCCCATAGCATCTATACTCAACAGCACCTTATTCTTTGTAGAATGTGTCCCACCTCCTCCAATATTGGTATGATCACCTCTCTAAAAGACTGTTCTAAGAATATTTTACATTCCTCGATGTTGAAAAAAGAGAAACAAGTTAATCATTTACATGCAATATCAGGTTAATATTCCCAAATTTCTATTGCATGTTTCTGTATTTAAACTCAGAGTACCTGCCCATCCCCCTTCTTCAAACAATCTGATGTAAGTGGGTATAAACATGCTTAGAGTGTCACAGAAAGTGGTGAATGTCTCCAAAACAGATTTGACATAGCTATTTATTTTATATGTCATAGAAAACATAAATGTTTGCAAATGCTGTCATTTTAGATGGCTAGTTTTGTGAGAATTTAGATGGCTAGTTTTGTGAGAAGAGACTTCAAACACTAGCTATTAACTTAACAGCAAGAATCTGATATTTCTGAAAATACCAAATGATTGGTTCCATGCAAAACATTTGCCTGAACTGTAACTGTTGGCAAAACTGTTTAAATCTCCAGGCATTTTTGGTGAAATAGCGTCCCTGTCTTAAGTTTCTTACACATGTATTCCTGCACTTAGAGAAAGAAAGACAGTTTCTGAAAGATGCACTGCCCTTGCAACATGACAGTTGCTATTAAGTCTGATGTCAACTGGAAAATGAGGTTTTGCAATGTGTTAGTGTTGGAATATTGTAATGTCTTTTCCTTTCATTTATTTTCTTAATCCTTGCCCAATTATCCTGTAGAACTCTGCTGTCGTTATATTTTATCCCAATTAATAGGTGAAAATGACTGTACCTTTCCCCAGTAACCGCAAGGTCATTCCACATCCCATACATAAAATCCATTTGAAAACTGATATTAAACAGTCTGGGCTCTCTTTTGAGTGGTCAATATTGGCTGCAACTAGGGCCGGCCCATGGCACTGGCAGTAGAAAATTGCTCTGCTATGCTGGAGATATACAGTAGGTTCACATCTAAGACCCAGGACTGCTGCAGCAGGCTGGCAGGGGAAGATGAAGCATCTGAACTGACATTACTCTTCTATGGGATGCATGACAGTCTTTTAATAGCACTTATGACTTTCACCTAGTGACCCAGGGAAGCAGTGAGACAGTCGACCAGTCAGAATGGAGTTGGTGAGCTGTCATTAAGATGTGCACATGTTTGGTTAAGCTATCCAAAAGTGGATATCCAGGAAACAGCCTTCTAAAATCCTTCCAGATGAGAACAAAGTCCCAGGACCATTCCTGACCTCCTAAATTAGACACTGGCACATACAGGGTTCAGTGGAGGTTAGTAGCACCAGAGGGAAGTCAGACAAGTAGTAAATTGATGAAAGTTAGACAGACTATACCCCAGATTATCCAGAGACAGGAAAAGGGGTGAAAAATGTCAGTGGAAAAAAGAAATAAGGTTGTAGTTTGTTTTCACTTTCTGACAGCAATGCCAAAGAAATCTAACATATTAGCAGCAAACTTAAGGGGCAGGATTTCCAGCCATCATGCCAAAGGAGCAAGTCCTGATTATAGTATGTGCCTGCTGCTGGGTAAATGTGACATAACGTTTGGTTTCTGCTTTAAATATCATACTGCATTTGTGTCAGCTGCCAGTACTTTACGATAAAATGATGGCACTGGCTCCTGTGATGCCACAAATCATGTCAGATTAACAGACTAGCAAGGTGGCCAAACTCAACAGTGTAAGCATCAGCGGTGAAACACAATTGTACTGTAAGTCCCTGATGCAAGGCTAAAAATCCAGTCCAACATCACCAGTAACTCCACTGATAGTAGTATTTTAGTGTTCATACCCTTGCATGTCTCTCCTTTTAACAATCTGGCCCATATCTAAGATATCGCTCTTGCCAAGCTACCTAGATGGACTAAAAGCCTGCCATGTTCTGATAATCACTTCCGAACTATAGGTCATGGAGCCTCCCTCCTCAGGCAGGGCAGCAATATCCCCCCACCTTTGTCTTGCTTTTTGGTGGGTTACATGGCAAGAGTCTACCACCTAAATCATCTATTCCACTGGCCAGTCTTAGGCATCCAAGATTCTTATTCAGAAACAGGCTCTGTTTTTTAATGCAATACAACTGAGCAACTTTTTGTCCTACCACTTTTACACATATAGCAGGGACTTTGATTCAGACCCTTGGAAGGTCCCAAATATCAGGATAAACAGATCTTTAGTTCAAAGACTGCCGCCACCTTCCCACTTTTTAGTCTGCTGCCACAGAGGAAACTTCTTTATCCATCTCCAGCTGGGCACTCACTTCAAAGTCTCCAGAAGGATCAGCCCAAAAGGGGCAGAGAAACCGCAGTGTAGGAAGAGCAACCTTGAAAAGCAGCATTACTCTGCAGTTAGGGAGAATATCTCTCCCCCCCACCACCAGTTCGCTCACCTCAAGTTACTTTACTGATGCTGCAATGCTTTATCAGACTTTTCTTTCTAACTCCGGAGAACTAATTTGTGTGACCTCTGGCCCAGGACCAACTATTCAGTCCACTGATGTCCATCCTCCAGTCACTCAGTCCCAATCTTCAGAGGAGCCAGCCCAGTGCAGAGTGCCACCACCCACCACCCACCGCAGCCATCGTGTTGAGCTTCTTTGTCAAACACTGCCCAGCTACTCTAATGCTCTGTACACAATGGAAAATATATACTGTATATTCATTCTTGGCAAAAACACTTCATTAATGCATCAGTTAGGGTTCATACTAAAGTGACAAAAGTATGGAAATGCGGAGTTAGGGTTTCCAACCCTACCATCCAACCCCCACCCTCCACACACCAACAGGCATTAGGTGGGTGCCTTGGGGTCATCAGCCCTAACACTCACCCCATTCCATGTGTAAGGAAGCTGAGATGGTACAGTATAAGAGAATGGGGTGAGCGTTAGGGCTGTGTGGAGGGTGGGGGTGGGGTGGTCGGGTTAGAAACCCTAACACCGTATTTCCATGCTTTTGTTGCTTTAATATGAATCCTAACTGATGCATTAATGAAGTTTTTTGCCAAGAATTTCCTTAGTTTTTGAGAAAGTATAATCATAGTCTTATTTGTTTATGGGAGTGCAGGGCCCAACCATCAATAATTCTTCACGGATTGTAATTGTATGTTTATTTCTGGGCCCTGCACTCCCACCACTCCATAATGCTATGCATTTTTGCATGTGGGAGCACAGTGCCCTCCAGGCCCTGCACTTCCATCACTCCTTAATGGTATCCATATTTGTGTGTGGGTGCCATACATGTGTATATACTTAGGTCTACATTTACATGGCAAGAGTGACCGAATTCTCAGCATAGCCATGTTATTACCCCACCTGATGTACCCTGCACATAACATTTTTGAATCACCGCCAAAACATAATTCTGCACAACAACAATGCCATTCCATGCCACAGGTGTGAAAACACATTTTGGCCAGGCTTTTGAAAAATGACAGCTGTGACATACAGTTGGTGGGGTAATAAAAAGTCTATGTTGAAAATTTGAAGTCAAAATATTTTCAATTTCCGAAGTTACAAAGGTATGTAGTGAAATTGCAACAAATGGTCTTAACTGCCATTTTTAATAATTTTGACCCAAAATTTACAATATAGCCTTCTTATGACCCCACCTCATGAACAATATAACTGCCATTACACAAATCCCACCGGAAAGGTGATTTTGCCAAATGACAGAGAAATTACATTTCCAGTGGGTTTTGCATAATGACAGTCACATTGTTCATGAGGTGGGGTCTCCAAAAAGGCATTTTGAAAATTTGGGGTCAAAATCTGAAAAAATGGCAAAGTTATGCCACAAAGTTGAACCCCCCATTGAAATACATTGAAGCTCATTTACCTTAGTTTCTCATATTGCAGTCGCCGGTTCCAGCAGCAAGGCGTGTCTTCAATCGGGAGAGTGGATCTTAAACCTGGGACCTCTTCAAGTGAGTGAGGGTGTGTGGGGGTATCAGTGGGGGTGTGGGGAGGTGGGTGCACAGTAGGAGGTTGGGTGGGGGGGTGCAGGTGTGATCGTCAATGGACTTTTTTTTTTTTTACAGATAAAAATTAAAAAAAGACATTGAGGGATGGTTTTCTTATTTACAACAGTTTACAAACATGGGAGGGTGGAGGGATGCCTACTAAGCCACCATCAACATAGCGAGGATTGGGATGGAGGGCCACTAGACCACCAGGAAATTAAAATAAAATACAATAGAAAAATCAGGGATCGGGGAGGGAGGGCCACTAGACCACCAGGAAATTAAAATAAAATACAATAGAAAAATCAGGGATCGGGGAGGGAGGGCCACTAGACCACCAGGAAATTAAAATAAAATACAATAGAAAAATCAGGGATCGGGGAGGGAGGGCCACTAGACCACCAGGAAATTAAAATAAAATACAATAGAAAAATCAGGGATCGGGGAGGGAGGGCCACTAGACCACCAGGAAATGTAAATATGAAATATAAGAGTCACCAAGATTTTGTGGTCAATTTGGCCCAAAAATGGGCAGAAATATGTTTATTTTATCCACAGAGGTTTTACTGCTGCAAATTATGGCACTGTGTTCACAAAATAAGGGAGGGTTCTGCTGCAATTTGTGGCAGAACCCCCCCGTTCGTACAAATAGTGTTGCAATTTGCGGCAGTAAAACCTCCATGGATAAATTAAATATATTTCTGCACATTTGGGTGGAAAACTGACCACAAAATTAGATTCCTTGGGCCCCAACTAGGTAAACACAACTGTTGCTGTTTACCATTTGAAAGTATTTTTTGAAATATTTAAATTTGTTTGCCTCACTAACTGAAAACAAGATGGTGGAATCTCGACAGTACATTCCGCATTTGCAACAATAAATACCACTTTTGTGGCAATAAAATAGTTGTTTCACATAGCGCATCTAACTTTTCCTATAAGAAATAATGGGAAATTGAAACTTTAATAACTTTTAAACAGATTAATATTTTTCACCAAACCTTTCAAAGGCATATCTGTGATCCAAGACCTGCATACCCTGCAAATTTCAGACCACAACGCCACACAGTTTCTGAGAAACGGCATGATAAAGAATTTACACAAAAAATGGTAATTTTCATATTTTTGCTCACTTCGTATCTCCGCACCCGTACAGCTGACTGAAACGAAACTTGCCACATCAAGATATCTTTGATCCCTAATGGTGCATGCAAAATTTTACATGAATTGGTTGAACAGTAGCAAAGTTATTAAACTGCAACATTTTGGGTTTAACATAGAAGTGCTTATTGAGCCCCTAACTATAGGGGTGCTACCGTGGCCCTATAATATACATCTATATATATATATTTTTTCTTTTTAATTTTAGGACCAGGTCCAGTGGGTCTCGCGTGCAAGGTCAGCTGCCCAACTGCCAGCAGCCCACTTGAAATTAAGTTTGTTTGGACTCCTGTCAAGTTCTACTTCGTTCCCAATCCTCACCGACTCTTGACTTGCTGCAATCAACATTACCTGCTCTTATGCAGCGTACACTCATCTCTGTGCTCTGATTGGACTCCAAATAGTGTGTCTGTGAGGTGCTGGGGGGGGGCAGAGGGAACATACAGCAGCGCTACCTGAAGTATCTGTCTGTGAACTTGCTAGTCTACGGAGTGCCTAACTATAAAGTTATGAGTTATATTATGACCAACCACTCCTTTGGATAGTGCTCTACACCTATATGTTTACTCTTATTGTCTATGATGTATTTTATTCCCATATGTTTGTTATATTTGACATAATGTACTAGCATCCTCTCTGTACCTTTATCTGCATCCCTATGTTGTATTCTCCCGGGTCATTCCTGAAAATAGGCATAATACTTGTCTAGTGTACTTACCCAGTCAACAAAAGCTAAATAAATAAATAAATATTTAAAAGGGGTGCGTAGAGGGAACACGTAACATGAACCCGGTGTATAACAATTTTAAAAAAAGTACAAATGTTTGTGTTTTTGTCGTGGTTGGGAGAAAATGGGGTTGTGGCCCACCCCCACCCACCAGATCTGCCACTAGAGGAGATAATTTATGACACTGTAGTAACTGTTTTATTTTTTATAGATGTTTCTGTATGCTTGCCTTAACTATGTATGCTATAATACAAGTAAATAAGCTTTTTTAACAAACTGTGCTGCTATTTTGGACTATGTTTTGGGTTTTAATAATTACTAACTTTTATCTTTAATTTGGATTTCATTATTATTGAGTGCATTTAGATTTTGTTTTTGTCCTTGTTCTTCTATCTCTCTGCACCCCCCCCCTTCTTCTGTGATCCCCTGTCTGTTTCCCTGGTCCCTTTATCCCTTTTTTATGTTGGCTCGCTGCTACATCAGTCAACATATGTACTAGGTGGCAGATTTGAGGCTGTCACTGTTGGGCGACTGCAGGGCAAGCACCAGTAGGTGTGTCCCCCATTCCCCAATAAGCCAGCATGCAGGTGCCACACCATGCATACATAATGTGGTGAGCACATCTAAGGAAAGGTCCACTGCAATGACAGCAAAGCTCATCATATGCAGCGGCACCTCCCGAAGTGCCTTCCCTGGTGAAACAGTAGAGTAAACATGGCGGCACACTGCCTAACACAATGCCGACTTCGGGTGTGCCCAATCCCGTCAGCATGCCCTGATCCAGTTTACGTGCGATGGGGAGCTCACTCCCTATCGGCGCAATACCCCTCCCATTGTTATGTGCGGTCTTAATCCCGACTCTTGCTCCCCCTCGATATGTACCGTAGGTGCACAATCCCCTTCAGCTAGCCCCCAAACACTCAACTGACATGCTGAGGCCCACCCAGTGTGCCAAATGCCCTGTAAAAAAAAATGTCCGCAAGTTTTTTTTTAACCTGTAAAAAAAAGCGGTCCCTCGTGGTCTGTCCAGCTCCACTGCCCCAACCCGCACCCATCTCTGCGCACCCTGCCTACCCACACCCTCACCCCATACTTACCTCCAGAGTCCGACGCAATGATCTTCGGTGGACAGGGAACACGTCTGCACTCTTCAAAGCTGACCACGAACTGAAGAAATGCCGGTAAGCTGTATAATGGCATAAATAGGGTTTTTTCAACTTTGGTGCATATCTCGGGAATTTTTTGGAATTTTTGCACCAGATTTCCAACATGGGGTTATTGGAGCCCCTCCTCATGAATTCAGTCACTGTCATTGTGTTATTCAGTCCGGAAAGGTGATTTGGCGGTCACTGCGCAGAATCACCTTTCGGGACCAAGTAACAAAATGACAGTGTCACTGTTCATGAGGTGGGCTCTCAAAAAACCTATGTTGCAAATTTAGTGAGAAAAATAAAAAATGGCTGTTTTCAAGTGCATTGCGCTGTTTCGATGCACGCTCGTAACTTCATGAATTTGTAATATTTTCACTCCAGATTTTCAAAATTGGCATTTTCCCACACTTGAACAGTATAGCTGTCATTTTACATCCTGGCGAAATGTGTTTCGCCGTCAGGCGCGAGACTAAGCGCGGTCACTGTGCGAAATCAGTTTTCAGGACAGTTTCAGAAAACGACGGTGACACTGTTCATGAGCAGAGGTCCTAAAATGCCTATGTTGAATATTTGGTGATGAAAGTCCATAAAATGGCTGTGTTGCAAATGTGCGTTGTGCAGTTTCCACGCACCCTTGTAACTTCACAATCTTGCAATATTTTCATGCCAGATTTTCAACACTGGCATTTTTTCACACCTCCTTATGAACAGTACAGCTGTCATTTTTCAAGCCTCCCAAAAATGTGTTTCCACACCTGTGGTGCACAATGGCATGGTCGCTGTGGGAAATCAACATTTGGGACAGATTAACAAAATCACAGCGCCACTGTTCATGGGGGGAAGTCCCAAAATGCCTATGTAGAAAATATGGCTAAAAAATATCCCCAAAATAATTGGGTTACGGATGTGTTTTCAGCAGTTTCTATGAATGCTCATGGCTTCACAAATTTTTCATATTTTCACTCCAGATTTTCAACGTTGCCATTTTTTTACGCCTCCTCATGAACAATACAGTTGTCATTTTCCGTATCTTGCCCAAAATGTGTTTTCGTCCCTATGTCGCCAAATAGCATAGCCGCTGTGCAAAACCACCTTTCGGGTAACAAACTGATTATTCAGCTCTTCATGAGGTGGGGTCACAAAAAGCCGATGTTGAAAATTTGGAGTGAAAATACCAACAAACGCCGACAATGTTAGGGTGTCCAACTGTAATACCCCACCCTGTAGAGACTGCCAGGTGTCAGGGGTGTGACTTGGGATCATTGGCTGTAATGCTCATGCCATTCAACCCCCACCCCCACTCTGCAGCCAGTGACAGGCAACGCAGTGTGCCTTGGAGTGTTAGGCCCTAAAGTACACCCCAGTCTCCTATACTGTACTCGTCTCAGTGTATTTCCTTATGGAATGGGGTAAGTATAAGGCCCAAAGACCCCAAAGCACACCACAACACTTGTTAGTGTCTACAGGGTAGGGTGAGGCCCATTCTCCTGTACTGCACCCGTCTCAGTGTATTTCCTTATGGAATGGGGTAAGTACAAGCCCCAAAGACCCCAAAGCACACCACAACACTTGTCAGTGTCTACAGGGTAGGGTGAGGTAAAATGGCATGAGCATTATAGCTGATGCCCCAAAGGCACATCCCAGCACCTGTCAATCTCTGCAGGGTGGGGGTGGGGTTGGCGTCAGTTCCATACTTCAATGCCATTCCTATTATGCATCTCTAACTTCTGCACTATTAATGCCAATGCCAGCAAGACAACATTCAGCATTGACAAATGCTTGTCTATTGTGATTTGAAATATTAAGTTCTACTACTGCTGTTTGGGTGGTCTTTTATTGTATATCCAATCATATTTTTTTTAATACACATGTCGTGATGTCACAGTTTCTAGTGCTATTTAAGAAAGTTTGCATTTGTCCAGCCTCAGCCTTTGATAAAGGACTGTTTTGTAGTCCGAAATGTGTCAGGCGGGTGCTGTACTTTTAGGGTGTTAGCCTACACCCCTGATGTGTTGCCTTGATGTAAATAAATAACTTTCCATTTTGCTACAATCTGCCTGGAGCCTTTTACTTTGGTGGTGAGTGCCCAAATGTTTTTGCTACATACATAAAACTTTTTATGCAGACCCTGCACCATTGTAGTTGCCCTCCTCTGGACCACCTCCACTCTCTCTATGTCCTTCCAGAGATGTGGTCTCCAGAACTGGACACAATACGCTAGGTGGGGTCTTACCAGTGATCTATACAGAGGCAACACCACCTCCCTCTTTCTGCTGGTGATACCCCTCCTTAAGCACCCCAGCATCCCCCTCGCCCTCACTACTGCCTTGCAATACTGCATGGCCATCTTTAGGTCATCTGATATGATTACCCCCAGTGCTCGTTCATGTTTGGTGGTTGTCAATACCACTCCACCCATTTTGTACTCCACCCCTGGGTTTCTGTTTTCCTAAGTGCATCATTTTGCACTCTTTGATATTGAAACCCAGCTGCCATACCCTTGATAGTTCCTCTAGTTTTTTCAGGTCGCTGCGTATCCTTTCAACCCCCCACCCCCACCCCGGAGTGTTCACCCTATTTCAGATTTTGGTGTCAACCACAACTGAGAGGCAGACCTTTGCATCCAGCTGCTCTGCAATGTCACTTGTAAAAACATTAAAGAGGACCGATCCCAACACAGATCCCTGAGGCATCCAGCTGGTCACCCTCCCTTCCTTGGAATGAACTCTATTTACCACCACCCTCTGTCGCCTATCCCCTAATCAATTTTTTATCCATTTTACCACATTTGGACCCACTCCAAATCTACCCAGCTTGCTTACTAATCTCCTATGTGGAACAGTGTTGAACGCCATATTGAAATCTAGGTAGGCCACATCCACTACTCAACCCTGATCTAGTTCCCTGGTCATCCAGTCAAAGAAATTTATCAGATTCATTTGACATGACCTCTCATTGTAAAACTATGCTGCCTTGGGTCTTGTAACCCACTGGATTCAGGATATTCCACAATCCTTTCCTTCAACAGTGATTCCATCAACTTTCCCACCACCGATGTCAGGCTGACTGGCCTATAATTGTCAGCCTCCTCCCTGCTACCACTTTTGTCTACTCCAGTCCTCCAGAACCACTCCTGTTCCTAGTGAGCTGTTAAATAGAACTGTCAGAGATGCAGCCAGTATTTCCCTGAGCTCCCTCAAGACCCTTGGATGCACCCCATCTGGCACCATTGCTTTGTCACCTTCAGATTAGCAAGTCCCTTCAGGACTCTCACCTCCAAAAAAGGACTAGTGTCCACCTCCCTCCCTCCAAAGCTTTTGTTACTTTTTGTGGCCCTTCCCCTTCTTCTTCTGCTGTGAACACTGCACAAACGTATTTGTTCAGGATGTCTGCCTTTTCCAGGTCCCCCTCTGCACAGTCCCCCCCCCCTTCCCCTTTTAACTTTACAATCCAACCCCTGATCTTCCTTTTTTCACTTACATATCTAAAAAAAATGTCTTGACCCCTTTCGTTACCTCCTGGACTATTCTCTTATCAGTTTGTGCCTTTGTGCTCCTTACTGCTTTTGCTGTTTCCTCCGATACACCTTCCTAGCCTCCTCTGTCTGTGTCTCCTTGTCTCCTAAATGCTACCCTTTTAGCTTTTACCTTTTCAGACACTTCTTTCAAGAACCATAGTGGTCTCTTTTTTCTCTCTTGCTTTTGCTCACTTATTTGATGCAGAGGTTTGTTGTCTTTACTTTACTCCCTATTATCTTCATCCACTTTTCCTCCACCCCACCCAGGTCACCCACCCCTGCTAGGTTATCCCTATCTTTTTAAAATCTGCCCTCCTGGGGTCCCGAACCCTCACCCTTCTGTGGTTTGATTCCACAGCAATCATCCACAGGCAGTATAACGCAGTGAGTTTGGAGGCAGTATAGCATAGTGGGTTAAGGCTCTGAGCTGCAGATCTGAAGACCTGGGTTTGAATCCCGCAGCCGCCTAGGTGCATACTGTGTGATCCTGAGCAAGTCATTTAACTTCCTTGTGCTCCCAGGTCGCATCTAGAAACAAGCTTCAGCTTAGTGTGCTGCTCCTCGTTAAACAACGTTCCCTTTCCGTCCTTCTACTGAACCACACTGTACGGTGATCACTGGTTCCCAAGTAACCTTCCATCTTGACGTTTGCAACACTGTCCCTATTAGTGAGTAGCAGGTCCAGTATTGCCTCATCACAAGTGGGTTCACTGACTAGTTGCCTAAGGAATGCCACTTCCAGAGAGTCCAACACGTCCCTGCTTCTATCTGAAGCTACTGCTGGGAGTCTCCAATCTACATCTGGTAGGTTGAAGTCCCCCACCAGCAGCCTCCCCTTTTTTTGCCATCTTGCCAGTGGCTTTCACCAGTACCTTATCTAATTCCTCCCTCTGTGCTGGAGGCCTATAGATCACTGCAGTGTGACTAGTGGCTCCATTACCCATCTCCAGCGTGACCCACAGTACCTCTGCCTCCCCCTGTGTTCCCTGTCTCTCTGTGGCTTTTATGCTGTCCCTCACATCAGGACACAAAAAGCATAACAAACAAAACAAAAAAATAAATAAAGCACCCCACCTCCTCCTTTCCCTCCCACCAGGTCTGTCCTGAACAGAGTATAGCCTGGTATGGCCATGTCCCAGTCATGGTTTTCAGTGCACCATGACTCAGTAATGGCCACAGTATCCAGGTCAGCCTCTGCTATGATGGCCTCTAGGTCCAGAATCTCATTTCCTAGACTTCTAGCATTGTCACACATGGCCTTCCAGATTTTGTTTCCACTCTGCTCGTTGCTCCCCTTTTCTTCATTTTGCCCTCCCTCTTTCCCACCTTTCTTTTTAATGCTCCCATCCCTTCCCCGTTTATCTCTTCCACCCTGCTCCCTTTATTAATTTGCAGCCTGGTGGATTCCTCTCCCCTCAGGTTCTCCTTACTCTCTACTTCAACCTGTGGGTGAAGGCAGTTTCTGACTCCCCGATTCTTTCTGCCACCCCCCTTGGCTGGTTTAAATGTTCATCAAAGTAACGTTTAAAGTGTCCACTGAGGACTGTGGTTCCCCTCCACGATGGATGTAGGCCATCGCCCCTGTATAGACCCTTATCCTTCCAGATGGGTCCTCATTCCCCAAGGTAGCCAAACCCTCTCTGCACCATTTCTTCAGCCATGAGTTGAAGCTCCTGGTGGGAAGTTCCCTCTCTGTCCCCTGTCATAGACAGGCAGCACCTCAGCAAAAGCCACTGAGCGAGCTACCTGTCTAAGACCCCTCACCAGCTCCCTAAACTGCCCCTGCACTATCCCAGCCCTATCCCTAGCCAGGTCATTAGTCCCCAGGTGGACAATGACATCCAGCTCTCCCTCTTGCCATGTTGCCCTAGTGATCTTCAGGAGCCACTTTCCCCTCATTTCGGCCTGTGGCAAACAGGTAGGCACCTAACCTGCCTCTCTCCCCCTTTCCTATTCCCAAATCTATCCCCCTCATGATTCAGTCCCCTGCAAGAAGCTGCTTCCTCTTCTTCTTCCTCTGGGGTCCTCTACCATCCTCCTTAGGGTCTCTACTATAGAGGGGGCCCCTACATTCCCCTTGGTCACTATCATGGGTGCTTCCTCATGGCTGTCTTACCCCACCACAGTGGCGTAGGAATTTTGTAGTGGTACCCATTGGGGAATGTGCCTCTGTCCCACCATCTTCACCCTTCTAGAGCCCCCCATAGTCCAGCCATTCCTCCTAACTGGCATCTTCTGAGGTAACGGTGGCAGACTTGGTGGCCTCTGGGTGGGGGAAAAGGTCCTCTGAATCCTAGCCAACTCAGGCTGGAGTCTAGTGATCTCCCCCCTCAGCCCAGAGAGGTGTGTGCAGATGGGGCAGCACTGCAGCCTCCAGAAGGTCTCTCTGAAAACTGCTGCACCATAGTCATTGCACTGCACCACTCCCAGCATACTCAACCTCTATTCTCCTTGTGTTACCTGGAGATACTTTTGTACACTTACCCCTGATCAGGTGGCATAAAGGCAGTTGCTAGAGGGGCCCCAAAAATGAAATTGAAGACTTTTACTGGCAAAAGTTGAAAAGGGGCCAGCAGCCCTAAAGGTAAATAAAGCTCTGAGGCTGGATTGGATGCATCCAAGGGAGTTAAGGGAACTGGCATCATTGTTAGCCAAACCACTGTCAGCACTATTCAATAGCTCTATGCAGCAAGGGGTGGTTCCTAAGGACTGGAGGGTGGCCGGCATGGTTCTGCTGCATAAGGGAGTGAACAAGTGTAACTTCTAGGTGGTGCTATCCTAAGGGCTACTACCCCTGCCTGCTTGGCCAGTAGCAGGTTAAGGGACCTGAGTTTTGAAATGGGAGCCTCCACCCGGAGGTCAGGGTTGGTAGTGGTCAAGCTAACCTGGGCACAGCTTTCCAGAACACTGTAACCCCTCTCTTTCCCCTCGAGTGGCCTGAACACTGTACAATAATCACTTTCACAATACCCCTGGTACGCTACACAAGTACCCATACTGTTTGCACTTACCACCAGGGCTGGTTCCTCTGGCTCGACCCTGGGGACCCCCTGTAAAACAAGGTTATGCACAGCAAATAGCAACAGTACAGTACTTTGAGCACAAACTGGAACCACAGTCAGATTACATGCAGAAAAAGTTAGATCTGATTTATTCAGGGGACTCAAACAAGGGAGGGGCAAAATCAGGTTAATTAGCTTAAAGATTATATCAATCAAGCAGTTATGCATGCACTTTTAGTCCCCCCACACAGTCACACCTCTGGGTACCCAGTTGGAGAAGAGATGTGCTAGCCAGGACTGTTGCCCGGGGTTGGCCGGTGTCGCAGCTGGTTGGGGCCCTCTGATGGAAAACACAACATGCACAGTACACAATATTTGTAATCCAGAGCCAGAGGGCTCAGTTCGTAAAGGAAACGAAACAACAAGACAATCAGATGACACACTCAGATTAAGCTGTTGTTGTAGGGAGCTACCCTGGTATTTACTCACGATACCCAAGACTGGACACAGGCTGGACGAAAATCGAGACTGCAGGTGGTTGATCTGGAATGCCAGGAGAAGCAGGGCCCACACGAGTCGCAGAGGTGTTGTTCCTGTTCAAGCATGGAGCAGGAGTCTGATCCCCAGGCAGGTCTCTCGTCGATGGCTTCTCTGCGCAGCAGGTAGTCTGGCTGGGCCAGTCTGGCAAGGCCCAGACCGCATGGAGACAAATTCGGATGCAGTCCGTTTTGGGCTGGATACAGCTTCCAGCAAGCAGAACACAGTTCACACAGCGGGGAACTAACTCACGACCCACTAGCAGCTCATAGCACATTTACATGTAAGGGAATTCTACTGTACCAGGCAAAGCGCTCCCCAGTCACAATCGAAAGTCTCTGCACACACCGGAAGCTTAGGGGTAGCTGGAACTCCTGACAGGCCGATCGCATTCAGCAAAATCTTCGGTCTTCTTCCGGTATGAGCTTGGTAAAAAATCAGTGGCTTACTTCATTCTCACAAACTTGGATTTAGTCCAAAGTAATTCTCTTCTCTCCCTCTCAGGGGCAGCAGGCAGACATGCAGGCCAAAAACTCAGCCCTTTCACAGTTCTCCCATGTGAATCTGCCCAGGATTGCTGCTCAAAATCACTTCAGCTCTTTCTTCTTCAGCTTCCAGCTTAGATCTGCCCTAAACAGCAGGCAGCTTGGGGAATTCCCTCAGATCCAAAAGGTTTGGTTGGCTGATTCGGCTGTCAGTCAAAGCAAGAGCTCCCCCTTCAGTTGCAAAAAAGGCTCAAAAAGACCAAAACTACAGTTCCTACAGATTTTGACTTCAGACATAGTCCGGCTACATTTTAGGTCCCACCAGAACTGATTGGTCCAATTTGCGGTCCAGGACCAAGATAGTGGAGACAAACAAACAGTCCTTGCTACAAAGAAGGCAGGTTAGAAAAACTACATTATCATTATCACTATAAATGATTTTCAGCAAATAGTTACATCTTTCAACAGAGCTCCCTCTCAGATTACTTATGCTGCAATCAGGCAGCTCTTAAAGAGACAGTACACAGAGGCTATACAGGCTCTGGAAATCACATTTAAACTGCTAAAACGCTGGACACCAGCCTGGCAGTGAGCTTTTAGGCAAGCTCAAGGAAGACTTTTTGGGAACCCCCATTTGTAGGGGGGCTACAGCAGGATTAGCTGGAAACTATAGACCCATCAGCCTCACTTCTGTGGTAGGAAAACTAATGGAGACACTAGTCAAAGAAGATGTAGTGGAATACGCGGCAAAAAACTGACTTCACGATAGTAAGCAGCATGGATTCGTGAGTGGGAGGTCTCGTCAGACTAATGTGATAGTATTTACTGGGTAACCGAGGTAGTTGATAAGGGCCACACTGTAGATTTACTCAACTTCAACTTCAGCAAGGCATTCAACTAGGTGCCACACTGAATTCTGCTGAACAAGATGGATGCTCTGGTTAAAGCTTAGGAAATACTAAGGTGGGCAGGGAGTTGGTTGTCGGGGACTCAGCAGAAAGTTGTGGTGAATGGGGGTCAGTTCCGATGAAAGAGAAGTCACTAGTGACAAGGCCTTCAGCAAGGCTAACAGGATGCTGGGGTGCATCGGGAGAGTGTTTAACAGTAGAAGTCAGGAGGTACTGTTACCACTGTATAGCTTGTGTGCTGGTAAGGCCCACCTGGAGTACTGTGCCCTGTTCTGGAGTTTCCACTTAAAAAAGAACTGTGACATGCTAGAGAGGGTACAGTGTAGGAAGACCACAATGATTCAGGGCCAGGAGGGCAGATCTTATGAGGACTGGCTAAAGGCACTGAACATGGTTTGTCAGCAGAGATGGTGATTGCCCAAAACCATAAATGGCTTCAAACAAGGCTGGGACAGAGTTAAGGGAATATAAGCTACTCAGTGGAAAGTGGGATTCAGAAACACGGATAACAAAAAGGAAATAAAGTAAGCAAAGACACCCACAGAGACAACAGATCCTGAAGTATGATAGGATAACATGGGCAGACTAGTTGGACCATCAGTCTTTTTCTGCCATCATCATCTATGTTTCTATGTATGTAAGTTTGTATGTAACTATGTATGTGTATTTATGCAATCGGGACCACATATTCAGATGAGATGGGCAGCACATCCTTGGAACAGTCAACCAATGGGCATGTACTATATACTGAACAGCACTCCAGTACAGTTCAGTTGGCGGCTGATCAGTGCAGTGTGAGGTGGGCTGTGCCAGTCACTGGCTCCGGTCAGGTTGGGAGGGAGCGGGTGGTGGGTCACTGGCTAACAGGGTGGGGGGCCAATTGACTACCATGGAACTGGGCTCAGGAATATTTATTTATTAAAGTTGTGTTCGGGGCTGAGGAGAGGGAGGCAACTTGACTACCAGGGAACTGGGCTCTTTGGATATTTTCTATTTATTAAAGCTGTGTTGGGGGCTTGGGGGGGCCACTTGACTTCAGGGAACTGGGATTGGGGATTTTTTATTTCTTAACGATGTGTTTGAGTCCGGGGTTGGGGAGCCACTTGACTACCAGGGAACTGGGATCAGGGAATCTTATTTATTAAAACTGTGATTGGGGCTGGGAAGGGGGGTCCCTACACTATGGAAACGGAAATGAGTAAATCATATTTTTTTACAGCGATTGGGGCTGGGAAGGGAGTTCACTAGACTACCAGGGCAGGGAGAGTTCTTTAGTTTTTATGTAGATCAGGGCTGGGGGCTAGCCAGCACATTCTGCAAGGCAAAGTCATGCATATTTCATTTTTATTTATTTATTCATTCCTTCTCAGATTATAATACTTTTGAGCTCAAGATGCTCATTTACAAAGGTTCCACGTCAGTGGGGAGAGGTGAACAAACATACAGAGGTGGTAATACAAAGACTAGGTTTAAAAAACAGTAAAGTACATACTTTAATTATCTAGAATAAATAACTTTAGTAGTGGAGAAGACAGGAGCAGTGGTGGGGGGTAATAAGAGAGAAGAAGAGGGGTAAGCAGCCAGAAGACCTTGTCAGGCCTTGCATATGAACTCATAGAGTGCATGCAAATGGCCCCTTTGCATCGTGCATGCTCAATGGGCTTATTTGCATGTTTCTGCTGAATATCACCCATGGGGGCTGCAGCGCATCCAGATATGCGCCATGTATTCCCCTATGGGTGATCCTCAGCCCTGCACCCTGGATGCACTGCACAGAACAAGGAGACCCCCCTGCTGTGCTCAGCGCATCCAGGTCCGAGAATACAAACAGATTTGGTGATCTGTTTGATCACGCAATCTGTTTGAATATGGTGCCAGAATCGGGCTGGCCCATTTTTTTGTGTGGTGCTTCATTCTGCACGTGCATCCGGACAGTTCTGAATATGGGGCCCTAGCAGTAGACACAAAAGCCATTGCATAACTACTGATATTTGAGTTACTGTGTACATTCATTTCACTTATATATGTACAGACAGCATTAATGGACACACTAGACATGTCACTATGCATTTATGTGTATAGTAGACACGTCGCTACATGGCACCTCCCACCACTCACCCACCAGCACTACTGCTCCAGCTGTGCAACCATTCTGGCAAATCACAGTCCTAAAACAAGATGCCCCTTCCTTCCAATTCTTCGTTTTAAAACTACATAATTCCCTGACACACCAAAATGATCACCAAAACCTTTTAAAACACAAATGCCAGTTTTGGGGGTTTTAAGGTCTCATCGGCACCAGCATTTTCCTCCCCCCATCACCCTTCCAGCACACACTATTCTGCCACTTCTGTGAGACAGAGACTGCTAAAAATGACAGTGGCTTACTTCCTTTAGTTCTCTCAGTATTAAGTGAGCACAGGTACACTGCAGTCCCGAAACTCTATGTTTATAGCCACTGACTGGCTTACTCCAATATGCACACACAGCCCCCCCCCCCCATGCTGCTGCCACCATCATAACCCTCAGCCACTACTTCACCTAAAATAAATGAACCACAGCCCTCTCACTCCTAAAAGAAATTGCCTTCACATCACATGTGCCTCATATGCTTCTGTTGGTGTTGGTGGCAACTTCTCTGTGTGCCTCATTTCCTTATGACCCCCCCAGTCACAGCAAACAGTTGCTAGTTTCCCTACTCCCTCACGCTCCATCTCTATGCACATCTCCATGGCTGACTCAAATACTTACCACTATGCAGCCAGCATACTACATTAAAAAAAAATTACATTTGCAGTCCATGCCAGGCATCCATTCTACACAACAGGCTACCCTGGTACCAAGATTAACCTGGCTCTGCTCGCTAAGAGCACCCGACATGCTTTTTTTGTTGTTTGTTTTTTACAAATATCTCTCGGACACTAATTCCACCAATCACGATACACATCAGATACATCAGGGTCATCAAGATGTCCAAGCATCCTTAGTAACACCCTAGCAACCACAACACTAAGTGCAGGAACAGAGGGAACAGCACAAAAAAGTCCACTATACTTATTATTAAAAAAATAAACAGTTAAAACAAAATCCACATCCACTTTCTAAACCTACCCTATTGCATAAATTGAATATGTGATGGGGACCTGTGAGGTAACTGATTTATTTGCTCATGAGCAGTTTGACCTCGGGCACGTCACTCGTGGATTACACCACTCATCAGCTTACTTGAGGTCAAACTGTTCCTGTGCAAATAAATCATTTATCTCACAGGTCCCCTTCACATATCCCTTATGTATGTATGTAAATATATATGTAAATATATGTGTATGTGAATAAGTATGTAAATGTTTGTATGTATGAATGTAAATATGTAGGTGTGTAAATGTATATATGTAGTGTGTGTGCGGACGTGCACGCACGCGTGGATGGGGGCTACTTATGGTCACCAAGCAAGAAAGGGACCTTGTGGTTATCATATATGGTGAACTCCAACAGCTTGACCTGGTTCAAGGTCAGTTGGCATTCATCTGTATCCCCCTCCCCCGGGTCATGCCTGAAAATAGGCAGAATTTGTCTAGTGCACTTACCCGGTCAACAAAAAAACAAATAAATAAAACTCAAGGTAGCTGGTCAGTGTGACAAGGCAGCTGGATAGGATAGTGGGATACTGGGGTGCATAGGAAGGGGGATTTCTGGCAAGAGGAGAGGGGTGGTGATGCCACCATATCACTCAATAATGAGACCCTACCTGGAGTACTGTGTCCAGTTCTGAAGGCTGCACCTCTAAAAGGACATAGACGGGGTGGAAGTGGTCCAGAGGAGGGCCAACAAAGTGGTACGGGGACTGCACAAGATGTCTTATGAGGAGATGCTGTGGGATCTCAACATGTAGCTGTTTTTGAAGCTGTTTTCCTAAATATGTCTATTCTTGTTCAGTCTTGCATTACTTACTGTACCTTTTGTTATCTACTTGTATACTGGGTCTTGTAACCATGACCCCTGTTTACTAAATGTTTCATATTCTGTATATTCCTATTGTTCCTATTATTTACACTGTCCCCGGGTCGCACCTGGCTCAGTAGTGCCTTTCCTGCTTACCAAATTTTAAATAAGTAACCCCACCCCCCTTTGTGGGCTTACCTGTAAGCCCCTGAAAAAGGCTGTGTTTCCCTTGGGTTTTGCTTCCACCCCCAATCTTTTTTGTCCAGGGTCCCGGTTTTCCTGCTCTCCCCTGTGTCCCAGGTCTCTCCTGCCGGCCCCCACAATGGTTTTGGAGAGAGAGACAGTAGGGCTGGAGGAGAAGGTTCGTGAAGCCGCTGGTGTCTGGAATGGCACTGCAGTGCTGGTAAGAGCCACGCATTGTGCAGAAGTGCATTTCTGAGTGGCCATTTCGGCAGCCTTTCAGTGTGCCTCTCCGGTGGTGCTGGTCCCATTGGGCAAAGAGAGAGAGAGGGACCAGAGACGCAAGTGGGACTGGAAAGGCAGCAGAGAAGCAACGGGAATATTTTGGAAAAGCGACAATTGCGCTCAAGAATGGGGAGCTGCCTCGTGCATATTAATGAGGCAGCTCATGAATATTAATGAGCCGGGAGTCCTGTCTAGTGCTGTAGCATAAGGTAGTGCTAGCAACAGGCTAGAAAAGGGGATAAAGTGAATTAGTAAATAAAAGAGAGATGTGCTCAAAGGAAAAAGGGAAGGCTGCCAGTCCATAGGGCAAATAAATGTTCAAGATATGTCCAAGGACTGCAGCCAGAGAGTAGGGCCATGTGTGGGCTGCCTAGGGGCATTAGAGAATGGAAGCAGCGACTGAGGAAGGGGTGAGCTAGTGTGAGAAGGAATGCAGTCACTTAACAGGGCATAGGGGTGGCTACCAAAGGGTGGGGGAATGATTAAATAAAAGTAAAGTGTTTGGCTGCAGGGACATAGAAACATAGAAACATAGACTTTGACGGCAGATAAGGACCGCTTGGCCCACCTAGTCTGTCTATTTCCCTACCTAGAGGATAAGGTGCAGATCCTATTTAACCAACAGCCTATTTCTTCCTTCCCCCCAACAAAAATTACCTTATGTCTTTCCCATGCATTCTTGAATTCTCCCACAGTTTTAGACCCCACAACCTCCTCAGGAAGGCTGTTCCATGCGTCCACCACCCTCTCTGTGAAAAAATACTTCCTCACATTGCCCCTGAGCCATCCCCCCTCTATCTTCAAATTGTGTCCCCTTGTTCTTGCACATCTCTTTTTCTGAAAGATGCTACCATCTTGGACTTTGTTGATTCCACTGAGGTACTTAAACGTTTCTATCATGTCCCCTCTCTCCAACCTTTCCTCAAGGGTATACATATTAAGCTCCTTTAGTCTCTCCTCGTGTGGCTTCTCTTGCAGACCCTGCACCATTTTAGTTGCCCTCCTCTGAACTGCCTCCATCCTGTCTATGTCCTTGCGGAGATGGGGTCTCCAGAACTGGATGTAGTACTCAGATGGGGTCTCACCAACTGTCTGTACAGGAGATAACAACTTCCTGTTTTCTGCTGGTGATGCCTCTCCTATACATCCCAGTATCCTCCAGCCCTCCCTACCGCCTTCTCACATTGCTTGCCAACCTTAAGATCATCTGATATGATTACCCCTGGTCCCTTTCCATTTTGTTGTTGTTACTACCTCCCCCATTGTGTAATTGTCCCCTGGTTTTGTTTCTCAGGTGCATTATTTTGCACTTCTTTGCATTGAATCAAGCTGCCATACTTCTGATCATTCCTCCAACCTTGCCAAGTCCCTTCTCATCCTTTCCACGCCTCCTTGTGTATCAACCCTGTTGCAGATCTTTGTGTCATCTGCAAGAGGCATACTTTCCTTCCAGTCCCTCTGCAATGTCACTTATAAAGACATTAAAAAGGACTCGACCCAGTACTGAACCCTGTGGTACCCCACTAGTAACCCCTCTTTCTTCAGAGTAGACTCCATTTACAATTACCTTCTGTGTCCTGTTGTCCAGTCAATATTTTACCTAGGCTACCACCCTGGGACCCACTCCCAGGCTGGTTAATTTGACTATTAATCTTTTGTGTGAGACTGTGTCAAATGCCTTGCTAAAGTCTAGGTAGGCCATGTCCACAGCCCCTCCCTGGTCTACTACTTTGGTCACCCAGTTAAAGAAATCAATTAGATTCATCTGACATGACCTTCTCGCTGTGAACCCATGCTGCCTTGGGTCCTGTGCCCCACTGGCCTCTAGATACTTAACAGTTCTTTCCTTCAGAAGTGATTCCATCACTTTCCCTACCACAGAGGTCAAACTGACAGGTCTGTAGTTTCCTGCCTCTGTCTTGGTCTCTCTTGTGTGAAGCGGAATCACATCTGCCTTCCTCCAGTCCTCAGGTACCACACCATCCTCCCATGATTTGTTAAAAAGGATAGTCAGTGGTGTCACTAGTTCTCCCTTAATTCTTTTAGAATTCTGGGGTGAATTCCATCTGGCCCCATTGCTTTGTCCACCTTCAGTTTTAGGAGTTCTTTCAGAACCCTTTATTCTGTGAAAGGACTGGGATCGACCCCCCTATCCAGAGTGCTTCTGTTAATTGGATTAGGCACCTCCCCACCTCCTCTTTTGTGAATACTGAACAGAAGCATTCATTCAGTATCCCTGCTTTTTCACTGTCCCTCCTATTCAGCCTCACTATCTCTCCCTTTGTCTTTCTACGGTCCTTGATATACCTATAAAAGGTTTTATCCCCCTTCTTAACCGAGTTGGCTATCTTTTCCTCAGTTTGGGCCTTTGCTATTCTGACTACCCTCCCTGCTTTCTTCTGCATTAACTGGTACAGTTCTCTGTCCTGCTCCTTCTGTGTTTCCTTATACTTCCTAAATGCTATCTTTTTCTCCCTAACCTTCACCGCCACCTCTTTTGAGAACCATAGAGGCTTTTTCTTTCATTTTGATTTGTTTATTTGCTTCACACAAAGGCTTGTTGCCTCTGTGATGGCAGTTTTGATATTTCCCCATTGTTGCTCCACCCCTCCTTCTTGCCTATTTGCTAGTGCTTTTCTAAGGCACTCTCCCATCTTGCCAAAGTCAGTCCTCCTGAAGTCCAGAACCCTCACTTTTGTATGGCTTGACACTGCAGCTGAGTTTATCGTGAACCACACTGTTTGGCGGTCACTTGTTCCCAAATGGCTACCCACTTCTAGACCTGAGATCTTCTCACTGTCCCCATTTAAGAGTATGAGGTCTAAGATTGCTCCCTCACAAGTAGGTTCCAAAACTAGCTGTCTGAGGCATGGCACCTGAAGGACACTGAGAATCTGGGGACTTCGTGTAAACTGTGGATACTGTTTGCATTCGGTCACCATGTTTTGCAGCCATGTGACACCAGCTAGCCAACCACTGAGCCAGGACTCTTGCCAGGGACTCTGGGACTCATTGAAAGGAGTTTTAGGGGGAAATACCGGGGAAGGTTTAGGTGCCTTTTTCTGCACCAATGAGGCATCGAGGGAGCCTCATACATATTAATTTTTGCCTAAGGACAGTGGCTCCAGCCAATGGGGAGCGAAGAAAGGGCTCCCAATAAAGCTGGGACAGTTGGGCTTGGAGTCAGTTCAGTGGGAGCCCCTCCAGGAGGAAGGGGGCTCCTGCCCCTGGAGAGATTGGAGCTGTGACATGGGCCTGACTGGGGGCTGCCAGCAATTTGTCACCCAGGGCAGGGAGTGTCTGCCCCATCGGGAAAAGGAGGAAGCGGCTTGGCAGAGAGGAAAAGGGAAAGCTGCAGGATGCTGAAAGTTCTGTGTTGTTCTGAAGTTGCACCACAGCGGTGAGAGAAGCACAGCTCGAATGGAAAAGGGAAAGCTGCAGACTGCAAGAAAGAGGTTGTGTTCTGAGCCTGAATAAAGGACAAAGGTTAGGTCTAAGTTTGGAAAAAGACCAAGGTTGTGTTCTGAGCCTGGAAAAAGAATGAAGGTTGCAGCTAAGCCTAGGAAAAGATGGGATAGGGAGGATGAGGAGCAAGAGAATATGAATGTGCTGAGAAAGAGGAAAGGAAGAGTAAGTCTCTTCACTCAGAGAATTGTTAAGTACCTGCATGGTGAGAAAAGGGACTGTGAGTGCACGTGATGATGTGTGAGCCAGAGCAAGAATGTGGCTGTGGTCAGGTTAAGAAACTGTGAAAGCAGAAGGATGGACAGATGCCTTTCTGAGTCAGATGTCTATTGTCTGCTCCTGAGATACAGCAAGGAAAAGAAAGAAACAGAATGCTGTGGCTACACACTGTGGCAAAAGAGAGAGAAAGACAGAGAAGTGGCAGAAAAGAATATGCTGAATGTGTCTGCTGGCACCCAGAGCCAGGTGGAGACCTTGCTAACCCCCATCAAGTGGGGTCTGCCACTGCAGGGGATCACGGGTCTTGTACCCGAGTGCTAGGGCACTCTGATCGGAGGGAGCTGGGCCGTGGGGCCACTTCCTGGTCTGGGTCCTCTGTAGTTGACAGGCCTTGCACACGTGCCCTGCAACAGGGCCTATAACAGGCCAAAGGAGACAAGCTGCAAGATCTGTAAGCAAGGAAAGAGACAGCAAGCTGCAGCCTCTGAGCCCCCTGTTAAAGCTTTGTGCCCTGTTCTGCCTGTGATCCATCCCTCCCCAGGACTTCAGTGAACTGTGCCATCTATGGACTGATTCCGCAGAACCATAAGTGAAAAAGCAAGAATTGCGCTGCACCTGGGGACTGTTAATAGTTAAGCAAGCACACTAGGGCTGGAGGTAGAGCCAAAGAGAGAGAAATATAAAAAGTTTTAATTCAAGTAAGCGTGCCAACGTTGGTTACCAGCTGCACATCAGGCCTGCAACTTTAAATCTGGGTACGTACTGAAGGACTTTGGGGATAATGGACTGGGACCTGTGGGTCTAGGTTTGGGCACCTGCAGCAGTTGGCTAGTTAGACAGAGATGATGGCTGCATTGATTGAAACATGGGATTGGAATTGGAAAAGGAAAATGTGATATGGGAAATGCCAATTGAAATGCTTACCTGAAATCTATTCCACTTGCTCTCATTCCTAAACCCTCCCCCTGTAAATAAACCATGGAGTTATTGTTTTGCAGCAGAGATGAAGCCAGAGCCTAATTTTAGTGAGCCTGTTAATGGATGAAATGAAAAGGTAAATGTTTTAACTGAATGTGGGGAGGTTTGAACTTGGTCAGTCCATGTCTGGGGTAACTGTTGGGGAGGTGGGTTGGTACAACATCCCAAGGGATTGTTTCGCAGGTAAGCAGATCCACTGGAAATGTACTCTGGGTGGAAGCACTGCCATTTTGTTTTTAACTTTTGGGAAAGGACCCCTGTTAGGTCAGCTATGGGAACCCAGGCCCCTTGCCCTTGGTCGGGCCTGCAAGCCAGGAGCAGTGGCCCTCTCCAGCATGGCGCTGGAGAGGGGTTACAAATAAATAAATAATAAGTAAATAAATGTACTCCCTGGAAGAGTGGAGAGCGAGCAGGGACATGACTGAGACCTTTAAGTACCTCACAGGGGTGAACAAGGTACAGGAAGGCTGTCTCATTCAGATAAAGGAAGGCAGCAGGATATGGGGGCATGCAATGAAGTTAGAGGGGTTAAAAGGGAAGTAAGAAAATGCTTCTTCACAGTGACAGTTATCAACAACTGGAACAGCTTGCTGGCAGTAGTTGAGGGGCCTAAGACTGTAGGAAGCTTCAAGCATGTGTGGGACAGGCACAGCAGAAAACTAGATAGTAAGAAGGGAGATGGGGGATGCCAGTGACCAAGAAGGGTCACAGGTGTCAGAATAGGCAGGGAAAATCAGAGCAAACTGGAAGGGCCAACCTGTCCTTTTCTGCTGGCAAAATCTATGTTTCTATGTTTGTAAGTACTATAAATGAATATGCATAGGGAAGGGAGAAATTGTTTAACCAAGAAAGGTATCCTAAGCTGGAGCTGGTTTCCAGGTGCAACCTGGGAGCACAGAGAAGTTAAGTGACTTGCTCAGGGTCACACAGTATGCAAGTAGGGCTGTGGGATTCAAACCCAGGTCTCCAGGTTTGCAACTGAGTGTGCTTAACCATTACGCTATACTGCCTCCTTGTATGTATGTATGTATGCATGTAAATATACAAATTAATATGTATGTATGTAACCATAAGAAGGTGTCATACAAAGCGTTTGTAAGACAGGAAGGCCCAGATATTCAAAAGAGTTGAGCCATGTGCAATAGGGTTGCGCCTGCGCAAGTCCGAATTTGCGCCATTCTGCGATATTCAGCAGGATGCAGTTGTGCCCCCGAAATCATGCTGAGCAACAGCGCAATGATAATGAAGGCATGCGCAACTGAAGGGGGAGGAACCATGCATAAATGGTGCAGTGTGATATTCAAAGACTTGCGCAATGCGCAACAGTGGAGCAAGCAGAAGTTGCGCCATAGCGGAAATGAGCCAAAATAAAAAGGAAGAGGCGCAAGAACGCTACAGGGAAACCACATGAGGCAGAGGCAGAAGCACACAGACAGGGCAAGTGGCAGGAACAGGGCAGGCCAGGGAAAGGCCACAGTTAACAGCCAGGCACAGGGAAGGTGTGGGGAGCCACACAGCATAGAGGCCAGCACAGGCAGGTGTACCCGGTGCAGGGGAGGTAGCAGCCAGAACAGCGGGGGGAACACAGTAACAGCTGCCAGGGGTGGTGAACGCAAGCCAGGGACATGGCCAGTGCCACCTTTCCACATGGAGCAGTAATGAGGAGGGTGAAGAAGGCGGGCGGCAGGCGTGATGGCCGTGGGAGCCCACTAGGCGGTATGCCCCCAACAGGCAGTACCAGCCCACACCAGCTTTGAGCTGTACACTGATACTGAGATTGTGGGCGGTACCGCCTGAACAGGGCAATTCTGAGGCAGCTCTGTGAGCTGTGCAGTGATGTGATGCAGGCACCCACACAACGGATCCATGCCCTGTCAGTGGAGACCAAGGTAACAGCCTGCATGTGCTTGCTCACCACGGGTACCTTCCAGAGACCAACCGGGGACACCACAGGCATAACCCAGTTGGCCACGTCATGCCACCTCACCCAATTCCTCAGTGCACTGCTGCCACATGCTGAGGAGTATATCCATTTCCCCAGCACAGCGGCGGAGCGCACAGCAAATATACAGGAGTTCCACAGGGTAGCATGTATGCCTGGCATGCTAGGGGCAATAGGCTGCACCCATGTGGCCAGATGCACACCACCTGGCCATGAGGGGGCCACATATATAAATCGCAAGGGCTATGCCAGCATCAACTGCCAAGTGGTGTGTGATGCCAGGGGGCGCATCATCAATGTCTGTGCCACGCACCCTGGGGGAGCACACGATTCTTTCATCTGGCACCATTCGGCACTGTGCCACAGATTCAAGAGTGGGGACATCCCCACTGGACACCTAGTGGGTGAGCATGCAAACCAAATGGACAAATATAGGGCCTGGGGGGGCATGGCCAGAGGTGCCATGGGTAGTGGCCTACATGGCTTGGGGCAGGGCGATGCTGATCACCAAACTAACCTCCACCCTCTACACACAGGTGACAGTGGATACCCACTCCGTCCCTGGCTGCTCACACCCTACTGGAGGCCCACGACCCCTTCGCAGCAATGCTACAATGAGGCACACACCACCACATGCAATGTCATCGAACGGGTGTTTGGGATGCTGAAGGCACATTTCCGTTGCCTGGACACCTCTGGTGGTGCCCTACAGTACAGCCCCTCAAAGGCCTGTGGGATATTCCTGGCCTGTTGCATCCTGAACAACATGGCCAATGAATGTGGGATAGCCGTACAGGTCGAAGAGGGGGACAGCGATGGGGATGATGGAGACAGCGGTGTTGATGGTGAAGGGCAGCCCCCCCTTGGCCGACGGGACCCCCGACTGCTCCGGCTGGCATAGCTGCACCAGAACACCATCACAGAGGAGCACTTCAGCCAACCCAGGTAAGTCATGGGGCCATGCACAACCACCAGTGGCCAAGGCACAACCCACAAACATGCAGGAACCCACACTGGGGGTGCATGCCGTCGAGGGAAGTGGCAGGGCACAGAGGCACACACAGCCAGGGATGGGTGAAGATTAACATGCACGCCTTGAAGGACACACACACACGCACACACACAATGCAACAAGCGTGCACAGAGGTGAAGCACACCAACCCAGAACACACACCCTAGCAACACATGTCCACAGGCCACCACGCCCACTGCCTGTCCATGTGCATGTGTCAGATGCTGAGCACCATTGCACCTTGGTGTACAGCGCAATGCAGGCATCATCATGCACATGTAACTGCAGACAGCAGCTGGGAGGGTGTGCAGGTGGACTGTGCGTCCGCGTGCAGGGCCGGGTACCCACCCGTGCATTGCCCACTGAAACACACAATGCACACAGGGCAGCACCAGACAGTAGCCGCACTGGGAGACAGGTCAGTCCCTTGACACAGTGCCATAGCCACCACAGATGCATGGGCGGCCCCGCTGAGACCCGCCAGCACTGGCAGGCTGACCACTGGCCTCATGGGGTGGCACCGATGGTACCCCAGGGGTTCCACTGCGTGAACGTGACCATGCCCACACAGGGGTCTGCAGCACACTGAACATGCCTGCACCAGGAGTGCCCGGGATGCCCACAGCTGAACCCGGCGTCGACAGGGTGGGAGTCACACGACACCAGGAACAGGGGTGGATAGTGTACTTTCGTGGTGTTCGCGATGCATGGGCACCTGACTGTGTGCCATTGTGGCCATGACAGCAATGAATGCCTGTGCATGCCTGTCAATGGCAGCGGTCACATCCTCCCATAAGCGGTCATCCATGCCCGCGATCCGTTAGGTGTCCCTGCTGCTACTCCCTCCTGCCCGCTCCAGAGCCACACACAAGTGCTTCCACGGATGTTGCAAGCCACATCTGCTGCTGGACTGATGCTCGCAGTAGGTGGGTGTGCTCGTCCAAGAGGTCATCAGCCTCCTCGGCATCCTGTTCCTCAGGGTGTGCAAGGGCCTGATGTTCAGCACCCCTTGAGGGTGGGTGCTGCGCACCAGGACCGGGTCTGGGCATGTCCACAGGCGGTGCACAGATGCCACTGCTGAACCCTGTACCCCCAGGCCCAGTGGGCAACTGCTGATGCTGCCCCTCCGGCTGCCACACCCCAGGGCTCAGTGGTGCCACCGCAGTGGTGGCAACAGTCCCACTGTCCTGAACTGACACCAGTACTGCCCCACTGGTGCTGACAGGCACAGCCTGGGACTGTGATGACACGCAGGCCCCCACGGCGGCACCACCCACAGCAATAGGCACGAATTGCCCTGCTGTGTGTCCATCCTGTGGCACACACGTGTCACTGCCCATGACGGTCGTGTCATCATCACTGGTGCCGGACTCTGCCCCGGCCACAGCGTACAGGCATCCGTGGACGCCAGCATGCTGGGACACAGGCAGGACTTCCTCCACACCTGTCTCAACGACATCAGTGTGGACAGCCAGGCGGCCCCACTGTCGTACAGATCCACACACACCTGTGGAGGTGGTGTGTCCCACCTCCGACTCCATCAAACTGTCCGCAGTGGACAGGCCCACCACCGCTGACCCATGCAGATGCTCAGGATCTGTAAAGGAAAGCAAAGTCGCGTTACTGCGTGTGACCTACCCTGCCCCCCCCAGACAGACCATGACTTACCATGCAGAGATGGGCCACCACCCATCTGGAAGCCACCGCCCAGAACTCCCTCTGTGGCACTTCGGTGCATGCTTGCAGCAAGCCTGTCCTCCGCTGGGGTGAGCTGTGCCACCTCTGGCTGTCCCCCACCTGTTGCAGCACGTGCTGCCCTGATGGCAGCCACCTTCTCCTTTACCCTCCTCCTGTCTGTGCCCATCTTCTTCTTACACTCCTGCACGGAGCGCTGGTGGCTGCCATGCAGGTTCACGGCACGTGCCACCTCCTCCCATGCAGCAGCACGGGCCTGAGTGGTGCCCCGCCGTCCACTGAGCAGTGACTCCTGAGCCAGGTAGGCCTCGAAAAGGGCCTCGGTTTTGGCCTTAGTAAAATTCAGCCTCCTCCTCCTCCCACCACTGTTGTCCTCCTCTCCAAGAACGTGTTCGGTCATTATGTAGCCTGTAAGAATGGCAATTGTTACCTGTGACTGTGCAGTCCCATGCATGTCCCTGAATCCACAGTCCACACTCCCACACAGCATGCAACTCACCAATAAACTGCAGTAACTGACTATGGCCACTGCAGCACATTGTCGCACTTTTATAGTGCAATCCATGCAAATGAGGCGAGGAGCAACTTTAATTAGATGCAAATTGCAGTGCTGCGCCATTGAATGGCTGATCGGATGATTTGCATATGACGGCTAAATATCGTGCTGTTGCACTTTGCGCAGTTGTGTTGAACGTGCTGAGCCAATGGCGCAGTTCTGTGGCATGCGTAGTACACCTCACTGCGCATGCCCAGGTCGCTGACGCAGGCATCTGCCGCGCTGATGACGTGCTGTGCGTGGTAGGCAATGCAGGGCAAGGCCACCATTGTTCCAGTGGCGCTATAGTGAAGGTCACTACATGGCACTGTGGCAATGGGCCTTCATAGGCGCAATGGCCCAACTGCCCGATAGTCCGCTGTGGTGCTGGCACACAGGCAGCCAATCCCGGTACACACATTGTCATCCAATGGCGCTGTGTGTGGCCTTGCGCCAGAGACCCTTGACCCTGTGCCCGACCTTTGCCCCCTTGGCACCATGCGTCAGGCATAGGTGCACCTCTATCGTGCTGTTCGGTAACAGCGCGATAGGGAATGGCAACGCTGTACCGTGCAGCATCTGCACATGGGGTACCATGCTGCAGAGTGCCATATTGCCTACTATAGCTATTGCAATGGCACGGAGAAGAGCTGCTCCCTGGATGGCCATTGAACTTGCGAATCTGGTGGCCATAGTCAAGCCACACCATGGGCCTCTCTTTGGGGAGGCCCCTCTGGATAAGGCAAGGACCCAGGTGTGGCAGGAGGTGGCCACAGCCCTTGAGGAGGCAACAGGCAGGGGCCGTAGTGCTGAGCAGTGCAGGCACCGATATGGTGACCTGCGCAGGAGGGAGCCGAAGCTACTGGCCCGACTGAGATCACGTGCCAGGAGGGGCACGGTACCACGTCCAGGTAGGGGTTCTGTCAACACAATGTTATAATTCATATGAGTCACAGTGTTGTATGTGTCCAGCACATAGGGGAGGGACCATATGGGGTTGGCCGTGGCGGTGCTCACAGGGTGTGAGGTGGGTGGGTCTGGCTGGGTGGGAGGGCACACTCCTTGGGGCAGGGGGACTTTGCTTTAGGAATGTACTGATGTTCTTCTCTCGTTTTTGTCCCTACAGGCCTGGAAGAACTGCACCGAGTGCGTGCAGAGCGGAGGGGAGTGGAAGCTGCAGCCAGGCGGGCCGAGGACTAGCAACGGCCACCTGACCGGCCCGATGTGGGTGAGTACCAGACATCCATGATTAATATTGCATGCTGTGTGACAAGGTGGGCAGCAGGGCATGGCCACCATTCATTGACATCACTGCCATGCACGTCACTTGTTACAGTCAACACTGTCCAGTGGCAATGCATGTCTGGGTGTGCGTCACTGGTGGTCCACATGTGCACCAGGTGCATGGCTGTGCCACTGCCTTTGAACCACATAGCCATGTCACTAGACGGCCACGGTGGTGCTGTGCGTGACTTGGCTGGTGGGTGTGTGCAGCATTCCGCATGGCTGTATGCACCTGGGTGGGCAGGTCCTGTGGATGAGATCACTGCGGCTGGTCACACACCATCACAGTGGTATGTCCCATGGCCGTATGCCATGCACAGTGGGCGGGCTGTATGGGGTTGTGCATTCACACCTGTTGACTGTGCTCCCTTGTCCTAGGTGCGAGACATCTGAGGGTGATCAGGGACACCCTGCGGGAGCTCCTGATTCTGGCCCGTGAGACGGTGACAATTCTGTGGAGGATTGATGAGTTGGGGGTTCTGCGAAGACACAGAGCCAGAGGGAGCCAGAGCCAGGACCGGCAGAGCCACCATTAATCCCTTGGTCCCTGACTTCCCCTACCCCCCTGGACCCACCCTCACACCCCTCCTATCCCATCCCATTTGTCCACCCCTTCCCCCTGCCCACCCCCACCTTTTTTGTGTCCCCACCACAAACCTGTATATAGTTCTTATTTATGTACATAATTGAGTTTCTATTTTATAATACATTCGACTTTTATATGAATACTGTGGTGGTCTCTGATTTGCAGCGGGCTATAGGTGCTCAGCTGCAGTGGTGTGCATGGCATCAGGGGTGGTGCAGTCATGGGTATATGTGCGTGTGTCAGTGTGGCGGTGTCTATGGTGTGGGGGTAGATATCAGTCAGTGTCTGTGTTGTGTGTGTTGTTCTCTGTGCACTGGATGACTGTGTGCAGTGGTCCATGGCGCATGCTCTGTGTCCATGGTGCACCCATCAACCCGTCCATGGCCTGTGCAGCCAACACACATGCCTGTCTGTGACCTGCATGGTCTGCTGGCATGTCAGTGGTGGCATTCCCTGCAGGGCGGACACTGTACCCATCGCTTTGCTGGGTTGCCCATGTCACTGGTGTGGTGCATGCCTGGCTCAGGTGGCACTGTGGGTGACACGGTCATTGTTCCACCTCCATGCTGTGGCTTGTGTGTGTTGCAGTGGATGTGCCCCACTGTCTGTGGCTTGTGCTCCGGGTGACTACTGGTGGTGTATTGGTCCATGGTGCCTGCGCAGGGTGGTTGGCACTCCAGTGCCATGGTGGACTGTAGGTTGTGTGTACATGGCTTACATGGGCCCACAATGGGGGCTTGGTTGCCCCACTACTGCGTCCCTGTGGTGTTGTGCCCTTGGGTATGGGTGGGTGTCTGTCCAGACCCTGTGTGGCATCTGGTGTGGTGCATGCTTCCATGCACCACTGTGGGTGTCTGTGCTGGCTGTTGTGGCCAGTGGTGGGCCGGGGTGTGTCACTGGAATACTGTGCAGAGCGCTGTACCACTGGTGGAGGTGTCAAGGACATGACCGTCCCATATGGGGTAACTCTTGTGCCAACGCATGGTCGGTCTCTCAGCAGTACCTCAGGGGACTGTGCATGGTGGCACTGTGTCTGCCGTTGTTGCATTGTCATGTGCTGCAACCTGCTGATGGGTGCTCATGGTGGGGCTGGCTTGCATGGTTCTGTGGTGCACAGGGTTGCATTGGCACTGTGGGGGTGGTGGCATGCATGGGGTTTCCTGCTGTGGTGGTCACTGCTCATGGGGGGGTGTCTGGGGGTCATGGTGCAGGGTGTGCTGTGCACTGGGGGCGGATGGTGTGGCACAGGGTGGTCTGCCCTCCTTGTGTGCCAGTCACAGCTTGCCGATAGGTGTGATGGGGCACCATGGCCAGGCTGTGGGTTCGTTGCTTGTCTCCATGGACCAGTGGTTATTCCAGCCCTCCCCTGGTTGTGATGTGCTTGGGGTGTGGGGGGACAATGTCTGTTCTGCAGTGTGTTCCTGTGCCCATCTGTGGCATGGGTGGTGGGCCCCTACCTCCCTGATTGTGCAATTACATTGCTCTGCAGCTGGGGGGCATCCCTGGTTGTGCTGTGGTGCCTCTGGACTGCTCAGCTGAACATCCCTTGTTGCGCTATGGCGCATCAGATCTGCTCAGCTTCCCCTCCCTAGTTGCGCTATGGCGCAGGTATTGTGATATTCAGTCATTGGCTGTGGCATAATTTGGCCTGCTCCTTTTTGAATATTCGTCTGTTGTGCATGGCATGCAATAGACTTGCTGCTCCTGCTATTGCGCACTTTTTGGGCGCAGTTTGAATAACTGGGCCCAAATGTAACCAGATTAATTTATTCCTTTTTTTTACTGTTAGTTTAAATCTTCTTCTGTTATAAGTTCTGTTTAAGATGAACACCCAAAATGACTTCCAGGTCACATGTTCAGGCAGATTTCAAGAGAAAATACTGACCAATTCCTAAGTACTAAGTTTCCCAGGAGCTGATCTAGTTTCAGACCCTGGCATATGTGAGGGTGCTATTCCCAGCACCCGAGACATCCTGCAAAATAAGGTTGTAAAAGCTGGAAGAAGGATGTCATAGGTGAGAAGAATGCCAGTTGGCCTGGATAATGTCACACACACACACACACACACACACACACACACACACACACACACGTGGGGAACTGTCACTCAAGGAAGGGGTCACTCCCCCACAGCCCCAAGCACATAAAACTGGGGAGCAAGACACTCACTCCCTCTCTCTCTCTCTCTGACTCTTTACATCTGGAAGAAGGTGGGAGCACTGCTGGAGCTAGCCTAACTGAGTGAGGGAAGGAGAGACTTAGTGGAAGTCCCTTCAGGTTAGTGGCAGGTAAGATAGATGCTAGGAGAGCCTAGTTTTTGAGATTCTTCTATCTGTTATCTGTCTGTATACTTGACATCATTTTCCTTTCCCAGTAATCGTGTAAACCTTTTGTCTTACTGTATATATCCTGTTTGTTAAAACCTGTAGTCACGCACCCATACATGTGAACTTTATAAGCTGACAAACTGGCTTCACCTAAAGAGTAGGATCACCTACCAAACCTGTCTGCTCATGAAAGAAATTAACCTGCGCCTAACCCCACCACCCACCCAGCACCTACTCACTCCGGCTCAAAACCCCCGATGTACACGTAGTGCATCTAAAAAGGCTTACCAAATCCTTTTCTGTTGGACATCGCAGGCCCAACACACTTTCAGCTCTCGGGCTCCAGCTTGACTTAACGGCCTCACTTAAGGTTATGGAGAAAAGGATAGCATTCCGGAAATATAAGGAAACACAGAAGGAGCAGGACAGGACAGGACAGGAAATGGGGCCAGCCATCCGCACAGGTGTGGTCTATAGACCACCAGCCCAGGAGGAAGAAACAGATAGGGAGCTGATGCTAGCCATCTAAAGGATGGCAGACAAGGGTGAGGTAGTACTGGTTGGAGACTTCAATATACCAGACGTGGACTGGAGCATCCCAGCAGCAGCATTAACTAGGAGCAGTTTTATCCTGGACTCCCTTCAGGGTGCCTTCCTCAAGCAACTGGTCATGGAACCAACTCGGCAGAAGGCAATACTGGACCTTGTGCTCACAAACAGGGACACTGTGATGAGGGTAACAGTTGGGGAGCACCTGGGTAACAGTGACCACCAGTCAGTTTGAAATCACAGAAAGAGCAGAACCAAACCACACAAAACACGATCCTGGATTTTAGGGGGCAGACTTTGGGAAAATGGGGAGATGCTTGAAGAGGCATTAAGGAATGGGACAGGAATCAGGGATTGAGGAACAGTGGGCAGTATTTAAAATGGGGATTATAAGAACAACAGAATTATGCATTAACAGGTTAGCAAGAGGAAAGAAAGAGGAGACCATTATGGTTTCCAAAGAAGTAGCAAAGAAAGTGAAAGCTAAAAAGATTGCATTCAGGCAATACAAAAAGACACAGGCAGAAGGGATAGGGAGAAGAACAGGAGAAACAAAGGAGGCAGGGAAGTCAGTAAGGGAAGCCAAAGCTCAGACAGAAGAACACATTGCAAAATCAGTGGTTAAAGGGACAAAACCTTTACAGGTACGTAAGTGAAAAAGAAGGACAAAGGAGGGATAGTGAGACTGAAGGGGAGGATGGGAGCTGCGTGGAGGATGACAACAGTAAAGCTGACATATTGAACAGGCATTTCTGCTCAGTCTTTACTAAGGAAGAGGGGGTAATGGGTCTGAAGGGAGTACAAGGTGAGAATGGTCAGAAATGGACACAAGTCCCTTTACACGAGAAAGGTCCTGAAGGAACTGGAAGTAATAAGAGCTGATAAAGCAATGGGGCCAGATGGGGTGCACCCAGGGTCCTTAAAGAACTAAGAGAGGTGGTGGCTGAACTCTGGCTATCCTGTTCAGCCAATCACTGGAAACAGGGAGGTACCCAAAGACTGAGGACAGCAGATGTAGTCCCTTATACAAAAGTGGGAACAAAGAGGAAGCAGGGAACTACAGACCAGTCAGCCTCACCTCGGTAGTGGGAAAGATCATGGAAGCACTACTGAAGGAGAGATTGGTGGAACATCTGGTTGTCAATGGACTACAGGACCCAAGGCAGCATGGTTTCACCAGGGGATGTCATGTCAGACCAACCTCATTGAATTTTTGACTGGGTGACTAGGAGGTGGATCAGGGAGGGCAGTGGACATGGCCTATCTGGACTTCAGCAAGGCCTTTGACACTGTGCCACATAGAAGACATTCACACAAACTGGGGAATATGGGTGTGGGCAGGACAGTAGTATGGTGGGTAGGTAACTGGCTGGGTGGCAGGACACAGAGGGTGGTGGTAAATGGCTGTCACCCACAGAGGGAAGAGTGACCAGTGGGGTACCACAGGGATCAGTGCTGGGACCGGTCCTATTCAACATCTTCATCAGTGACATTGCACAGGATATAGAAGGCAGAATTTCACTGTTCGCTGATGACACAAAGCTCTGTAATAGAGTAGACACACCAGAGGGTGTAGACAGAATGAGAAGGGACCTGCAGAAACTTGAAGAATGGTCAAGGGTTTGGCAGTTGAAATTCAATGCAAAGAAGTGCAAGATAATGCATATGGGGCACAAAAACCCTGGCACAATATATCAGTTGGGGGTGAGGATATAGCATGCACCAAGCAGGAAAGGATCTTGGGGTTGTCATCTCTGATGACCTCAAGGTAGGGAACAGTGTGACAAGGCATCAGGTAAAGCAAATAGGATGCTGGGATGTATAGGCAGGGCATCACCAGCAGGAAAAGGAGGTCATAATTCCGCTATACAAGACACTAGTGAGGCCCTACCTGGAGTACAGTGTACAGTTCTGGAGACCATACCTCGTAAGGACATAGACAGGGTAGAGAAGGTTCAGAGGAGGGCAACAAAGATGGTGCATGGGTTGCATCACAAGTCCTATGAAGACAGGTTGAAGGAACTGAACATGTACTCCCTGGAGGAGAGGAGGGAGAGAGGATATGATAGAGACATACAAGTATCTTACAGGGAGAACAGGTGCAGGAAAACACTATTTTTAAGCCGAAAAAGATGTTTCAGGACTAGAGGGCATGGGATGAAGTTGGAGGAGGACGATTAGCAGGAAACATGAGAAGAATTTCTTCACAGAACGGTGGTGGACAAGTGGAACACCCTGCCAGAGGAAGTGGTGGGGGCTGAAACAATCACGGATTTAAGAATGCATGGGATAGACATAAAGGAATTCTAGAGGTCAGGGGTAAGGGGAAATAGACTTCTAGGAAAACAAACTGAACTTACAAGCTCAAATGGGCAGACTAGGTGGGCCATAGGCCCTTATCTGCCGACACTGTCTATGTATCTATGTATCTATGACAGATAACTTTATCAGTTAAAGCAGAAGGAGGCAGGGAAGGCAGTCAGAATAGTAAAGGCACAAACTGAGGAAAAGATAGCCAACTCTGTTAAGAAGGGGGATAAATATAGGTACATTAGGGAGCAAAGAAAGACCAATTGAGGGATACAGAGACTTAATAAAGGGAAGGGAATGTGGGCAGAGGGTGACAGTGAAAAAGCAGGGATACTGAACGAATATTTTTTGCTCAGTATTCACAACGGAAGAGGAGGAGGAGGCACCTAAACCAAACAAGAGAGAAACTCTGAATAGGGGGGTCAATACCAGTCCATTCACAGAAGAAAGGGTTTTGAAAGAACTCTTGAAACTGAGGGTGGACAAAGCAATGGGGCCTGATGGGATTCACCAAAGAATTCTAAAAGAATTAAGGGTAGAACTAGTAACACCACTGACTACTCTCTTTAACAAATCATGGGAGGATGGGGTGGTACCTGAGGACTGGAGGGGCGCAAATATGATTCCACTTCACAAAAGTGGGAGCAGGGAAGAGGCAGGAAACTACAGACCAGTTAGTTGGACTTCAGTGGTAGGGAAAATGATGGAATCACTTCTGAAGGAAAGAACTGTTGAGTACCTGTGGGGCACAGGACCCAAGGCAGCATTGTTTCACAGCAGGAAGGTCATGTCAGATGAACCTAATAGAGTTCTTTGACTGGGTGACCAAAGTAGTAGACCAGGGAGTGACTGTGGATATGGCCTACCTAGATTTTAGCAAGGCATTTGACACAGTCTCACACAAAAGATTAATATACAAGATAGCGAGCCTTGGATTGGGTCTCAAGGTGGTAGCCTGGATAAAAAACTGTCTGGACAACAGGACACAAAGGGTTATAGTAAATGGAGTTCACAGTGAAGAAAGGAGGGTAACTAGCGGGGTACCGCAGGATTCAGTACTGGAAGCGGTCCTCTTTAATGTCTTTATAAGTGACATTTGGAGAGCACCTGGAAGGAAAGGTATGTCTCTTTGCAGATGACACAAAGATCTGCAACAGGGTTGATACACAAGGTGGGGTGGAAAGGATGAAAAGGGACTTGGCAAGGTTGGAGGAATTTTCAAATATGTGGCAGCTCAGATTCAATGCAAAGAAGTGCAAGGCAATGCATCTGGGAAACAAAAACCCTGCGGAAGAGTACACAATGGGGTGTGAGTTAACAACAACAAAAATCGAAAGAGGCCTAGGAGTAATTATATCAGATGACCTAAAGGTGGGCAAGCAATGTGAGAAGGCAGTAAGGAGGGCTGGGGGATACTGGGATGCATAGGGAGAGGCATCAACAGCAGAAAACAGGAAGTTGTTATCCCTCTATTCAGACAGTGAGACCCCATCTAGAGTACTGCGTGCAATTCTGGAGACCCAATCTCCGCAAAGACATAGACAGAGTGGAGGCTGTTCAGAGGAAGGCAACCAAAATGGTGCAGGGTCTGTACCAGAAGACATACGAGAAGAGACTAAAGCAGCTGAATATGTATACCCTTGAGGAAAGGAGGGAGAGGGGAGACATGATAGAAACATTTAAGTATCTCAAGGGAATTAACAAAGTACAAGAGGGTAGTATCTTTCAGAAGAAGAGCTGTGCAAGAACAAGGGGGCACAATTTGAAGATAGAGGGGGGACGGCTCAGAGGTAATGTTAGAACGTATCTTTTCACAGAGAGGGTTGTGGATGCATGAAACAGCCTTCCTGAGGAGGTTGTGAAGTCAGGAACAGTGGGAGAATTCAAGAATGTATGGGACAAGCATAAGGCAATTCTAGTGGGGGTAGGAGGAAGTAAGCTGTTGATTAACTAGAATCTGCAGCTTATCCATCAGGTATGGAAATGGGCAGACTAGGTGGGCCAAGCGGTCCTTATCTGCGGTCAAATTCTATGTTTCTGTATTTCCCTTCTGACATCTCCGATGAGTCAAAATTAGGCCCCTTCAAATCTAAACTTTCCTAGCACTTCACTGCACTTAGCAGTTGTGATTGCGATCTCTAAGCAGGCTCCCCACTCTACGTTTCTTATACAATTCTTATAGTCATACCCCCCCCACCAAACCCTTACCTTGTATCCCCTTCACTCCTCTCCACCTCCTCCCACCCCCACCAGTAGCTCACTCACTCCCCACTCCCCTGCCCCGTCCCCACCACAACCCTAATAATGGTCAACACTCCCAGCCTTCCACCCCCTCTCTCCCTAGTCCTCCCCCTCCCCCATTAATGGGGGACATCTGACCTAATTTTGCCTTTTTGCTCTTACTTGACAAAGTCTTTTCTTGGGCTGCTGTTCTCATCCTCTATATATCTCAAGTCTGCTTTCTCTTGTTTTACCAATGTTTATCTTACTTTATTTGCTGCTGTTGCAATTGTAATCACCTATATTATTTGTCTTAGTATTGTATTACATGTCTACTTTTTGTCTGAATGACACGGAGTCTTTGTACAAGAACCTCTGGTTCAAAGGTATTTATAATCCTAGTCATCAATAAATAAATAAAATAATTACTAGTAAAGACTCTATCTTTCTAGAATCAGTGACTGTGCCTCATTATTGAGAAGGTAATTTTAATATTTCTGCTGGCACTACAAATTTTCTGTTTACAGTCCACTGTCTGAATTGTACTCTACCTAATATTATTGTGTTTGACCTTCCTGACTCTAAGCAATGGGGTATTCTCCTGATATTTATTTATTTATTTAGTTTTATTGACGGGTAAGTGTGCTAGACAAATTCTGCCTATTTTCAGGCACGACCTGGGAGAGATACAGATGAATGCCAACTGACCTTGAATCAAATTAAGCTGTTGGTGGTATTTTTAGTGAATGGGGGAAAATGTGGCCAGGACACTAGGGGAAATTCCCCTACTGTGCTGTAGGGGGCCTTGCTGCCTGTGAGCATGGCCAGCTCAAACAGTCCTTCGGTGTGGATGGAGGTAGAGGTGGGGGAGACGGCCCCCTCTCCTACCTTGAATGTGCCAGAGGCTACAACTGTTACAGATTCTAAACCTACTTCTTCTGATATGGAGCCTGAAATGCAGGATATTTTCATATCTACAGAAGACCTGAGCCAGATAGAAGCTGGATCTGATAAATTACTGGATGGACCTGAAAAAATAATCTTGCAATAAGAGCAAGTTTTACAGGCAAAGTTAACTGAAGAAAATGAGCGCCATTGTGAGATTCAACTCCGTTTACGGGAAGAAATTGCTCAGCTACATGCCGAAACGGCAGCTGTTCCACAAACAGGCCTACCTGTCAGTTTCTCCTCTGACGTAGCAGCATCAAAGGGCCAAGACCAGCTGGGTGAGTCTTCCATATCCTTTGATGTTTTGACAGTTAACCCTGACATTAGCGCTGGCTTACTGGCTGAAAGGGAAGAAGTAGAAAAGCCTTTTGCCTCAGATACAGTAATGAACAAACTAGGAAATACAAATGTTGGGGAAGCTGAGAGAAAGCGTTTTGGAGAGGGGAAAAGTGAGAGCTTGCACGGCGCAACACCAAGCTGCAAGGATACAACTCACAATAGTACAGAGAAAACACCCCCACAGTCAAAACAATCACAAAACTTATCTAGCTACTCGGGGTTTGTTTTTTCAGCAGACTTTAAGGTAGGGCAAGATAAGGCATTACAACAAACCCCCCAGACTGTCTTTTTCCAAAAAAATAATGGCTGTCATGACGATGTAACTGTATCTTCATTTCCTAAAGGGAAACAAACAACAGCAAGTATTAGAGGGGATGGAAAGGAAAAACGAACAGCTTGGACCTTTGCAAACAGGAATATTGATGAAGGCCCAGTAGTATCTAAAGTAACCACTAGTTCACAAGGGGGGGCTCCAGGATTGATTAATGACCATTTTACTGCCCTTTCTACAGATCCTAGCGGCCTGTTTGACGAGTTCTGGAAACCACAGAAAGCATTACTAGAGGCAGGGTGGAAGCAAACCCCAAATGGGGCCTGGATGCCAAATCCTGAATGGGACCCGACTTTAAATTTCTCACAAGTTACTCCAGAATGGAGGCCTGCGAGCCCAGGAGATGAGGACAATAAAATAATGAGAGAGCAATTGGGACTGGGGAAAGCTGACAATGGTCTTTCTTCCAAATCTCTTACTGGGCCTATTATTCCCCTTAAAGGCTTGGATCTTCCAAAGGACAAGGTCTTGGCACTGAATAATGGTGGAAAGCTTTCAGAGTTGGACACTGAATCATCTACAGATAAACCAACGGATCCTCCGCAAAAAACCCTGTTATCTGATTTATTTACAAAAACAAGAAAAGAGGCAGCCCCATGAAGGAATGCTGTCCGAATTCGCTATAAAGGAGGTTTGGAGGAACAGCCTGACAGACTCTGTGTGGGCAAACATCTTTAAAAAGAGTCATTGAACTTTTCCCCGAGGGAGGTGTATGCCTGTATTAATATTTCAGGGGAGGACAATTATGACGTGGGCTTCCGCTCCTCTTATGCATTGGACTTATTCTGGGAGCAATATGGTCAGGTCAAATTCTCACCCACATGGGCCCCCTTCATTATCATTCCCCTCACAAAACCTTTAATTAAATGTATTACCATAATATTTCAGAATGAGGGGGTCCATGTGGATGATATCACCTACTGATTGTCTCAACTATGTGACATATTAAGTGAACCTGAGGCTGTATTGGACTCAGAAATGTTTTGGATGGGAGGGTGGAAGTACAAAGTGAAACTCAAACAAACAGATGCAGGAATGTGTCATGTCCCTAATTCTAGTTTGCTGGGTAGAGACAGAGGGGTATGTTTTTATTCGGGACAGCCTAGGGCCTTTTATCGTTGTGGGGCTAGAACTCATCTCTCAAGCACTAGCGATAAACCTCACTGTGATAACTGTAGAGAAATAAGACACATCACTCTACAATGTGCCAATCACACTAGGTGTGACCTCTGTGGAGAGTATCGCCACGTCTTTGCTAAATGTTCATGGGCAGCTAAAATAAAGCTACTTGTAGCAGTCCCGATCTGCTTATTCAGCAAGCCCAGGATCAGTTTTCTGCTCAGGCTATGTCTGTTTCAAACCCACCCACCCTCCCTCCCCAGCCTGATCCTGTTCCTACCCCTATTATAGTTATTGATAAAGAAAATCTGTCTGTAGGAATTATTGAGCCTGCTAAAGTGATTTCAGCTAACACTTCTGGGAATGACCCAGAGTTGGTGGTTGTAGCCTGGGGCCAGTCTGTTATACTGACCCAGATATTAAACAAGCTGAACCCTCCTCTGTTAGAAGATCCATGAGGAATCCCAACCCCCGCCTCCAACCATTGAAGTTAAATGTGAGAATTCCTATGCTGCCCTCGTTTCCCAAGGAAATTACTCAAATATGGGACAAGGTGAACAGACTTCTCAATCCACCATTTCTGATCATGTAATACCTGATCAAGAGATGGTTGATTATAAGGGGAAAAAGAATAAAAAAAGAAAAAAAACGTCACAAGTGACTCACAATCGTAATTCTGACTTCCCTAACACTATGCTCATTGAACATTCACAGCATATTGAATGCAACAAGACGTCAGATGATTTTTAATTTCCTGTATTCCCAGGGTTTTGACATCAGTTTTATTCAGGAGTCATGGATGTACACTATAAAGCAAATTCAATCCTTTAAAGCTGACTGGTGGTGGGGGCCTTCTTATTGGTCCTTCGGGACAGATTGTGCAGATGGTATTGGGATACTATTTTCAGCTTACAAGTTTACTTTGATAAAATTAATTGATTTAATACCAGGCAGGGTTTTGATCCTTGATGGGATATGGGACAATTCCACCTACTGGTTTATTATTGTTTACGGTTCTCAAACCAAAGCAGAAAGAGTTAAACTTTTTTCACGAAAACAGCCGTTCTTGGTATCCTCACATAGGATAATTTTTGGTGGGGATTTCAACTGCAGTGTGATTAAGGGAGGTAAAAATTCTGGGTCTCAAAAAAATATATATTGTGACTCATCCACTTTAGCTACAGTTGTTGATGCTGCTGAGTTCATAATTTGTGGCTCCTATCTGACCAAAGGTCCCAAATTTACTTATAAGAGAGGAAAATATACAACCACTATAGGTCACATCTTTATTTCACACAATGTTTCTGCTTTTCAGTTTTTTAACAAACCCGTAGAATTTTCAGATCATTCAGTTATTTTAAAATTTTCTCATGTGAAATAAAGTGCCAAGAACACTGCTCGGTGGAGATTAAATATTTCTGCTTCACAAGAGCCTGGTGTCCAGTCAGGTGTACGATCCTTGCTTAAAGCCCGAGACTCTGTTATAAGTTTATATGATAATAAAGGTGAATGGCTGGAGGATTCTAAAACAGATTTTAAAACCTGGTTTGTAAAATATGGAAAACATAAAGAGAATGAGAAATTTCTGAAATATTTATCGTTACGATCCCAATTGCAAAGGCTGTACTCCCTTGTAACTACCTCTAGGGCAGACATTTCATCTCAAATAAAAATACTTAAAGTTGAGATGTTATTATACCAATATGACAGAGCTAAAACAATCAACGTAATATTGCAATCTGGTACACAAAGAACCCCTGTAGGAGATCCATACTTGGTGTGCAAAGAATTACAAAGTTCAATGAACATTAATCTATTGATAGACTCTAAGAGATCCATAGCAGATACACCAGGGAAACTTCATGAGGTCATAAACAAATCATATGGAGTCCCATAACCTTGGGATTACCCCGACAGGAGATGAATTACAAGGTTTTTTGCAGACTATTGATCTCCCAATAGTCCCACTAGATAGTTCTATAATGGAAACAGACATCAGTAAAGCCGAGGTGTTAATAGCTATTAAATCCTTAAAATCTGGGACATCTCCAGGATTAGACAGTCTTCCCAGTGAATTTTCTGACTTATTAGCAGACAATCTGGCACAGGTGTTTCGGTATTTCTTGGCTCACAATGACATTAGACCATCCTTTTCAGCAGGCCTTTTAGTCTTTTTATATAAAACCGGAGATAAATCCAACATTAATAACTGGAGACTAATTACAATTTTAAATACAGACTACAAAATTTTGGCCTGTATCCTCAATAATAGGATTAAGGAATATTCAAGTTTAATTCTTTCACCCCACCAATATTGTGGCATTATGGGGAAAAATACAGAATGCCTTAATGATAATTAGATATTTGATTGAATATTTATCTCTTAATGGCAGGTCTGTCTCCCTTATTTCATTAGATCAGGCCAAGGCATTTGATAGAGTATCCCATAGTTATTTATTTTCTACATTGCAATACTATGGGATCCCAAATGTGATCAGGCAATACATTCTATTGATGTATAAAAATGCATTGGTATTTCCAGTAATAAGAAGGCAGGTTATGGAAGGATTTCACATCTCCACAGGTGTACGCCAGGGCTGCCCACTGAACCCCCTACTTTATTTATATTCATTGGACCCTTTATTGCGAACAATAACCCAGACACAGGTGTGGGAAGGTTTACAGTGGGTAGATGCGGATGAAGGTCTTAAAATACAAGCTTATGCAGATGATATCTGTTTATTTTACTCTGACCAGTCAGATATACTGGTTTTCTTTAGAATTATGGAAACATTTTTCACGATTTCAAATGCAAAACTTAATTTAGGAAAATGCAAAGGTCTACATGTTGGAGTTGGCAGTCGTGAGTTGGTCCACATAGAAAGCATTCAGATATCATCTCAACCCATTAAAATATTGGGGATTTTGTTTGGGTCTCAAAATTTACCAGTACTGAACTGGGAAACTGGAACAGCTCAGATAAAATACAACATTAACAGATGGAAACATTGGAAATTGACAAAAACAAACGGATTCAAATTCTTAAAAATCATTATTCCAAAACTATAGTATGTGGACATGATTTAGCCCTCAGTATATTAGAAATGAAATTATATGGGTTGTGTTTTTTTATTATTATGGGGTAATAAATTAAATCCCATTAAACGTTGTTATACATATTTGTCAAGGGAGAAGGGAGGTCTGGGGATGCTGGACCCAATCATTTTTTTTCATACTTTATTTTTAATCCAAACAGTTAAACGTATTTTAATGGATCTTAAAGATCTCCACCAAAAATGGGTAGAGAAAGTTCTACATAAATATTTTCAGGTATGGACAGTGGTTCCACCAAAATTAGGTAATCATCTTTCAATACCAGTTTATTTTAAACCCACTGTTCAAAAATTATATAAATGGGGATTAACAAAACAGCAAATACAACTAAGTACTGTACCTAAATTATACAAATTAATCATGAATTTAATCTTTACACAAATACCTTGTTCAAAGAACTGCCCAGTTGATAACAACTCTAGAGTTCTACTACAATTAAATAACTACAGACTCCCAGGCTTTATGTGGGAGACAATCTGGTTAGCAATGTATGGTAGGCTAAATGTGAGGGGAAACGCAAAACATAAGGTCATAGAAGAAAGGAATTGTCCATATCTAGAATGTATCAATGTAACTGAAACAATAGAACATTTTTTTTAGATTGTTCCTTTTCAAAACCCTTATTGGAAGTTTTGTCCCTTAAATGGCAGATGAACTGGTTATCTAGCATGGCTTTTGAAACCTTAGTTTTGGGGAAGACCCCTATAGGAGGATTATCGTATGATATAGATGTACTCAATTTGTTTAAAAGCTGTCTCATGTTGTATTTATGGCAGGCAAGGTGCCAGTGGGTGCTTCAGCAAAAAAGGATGCCATACTATGTGTTTAGTACTTTGATAGAACAAAGCATGGCTAAAGCTTATCATTATGATTGTATAAGGCACTCCGCATCAAAAGTGTATCGGTGGTGGAAGGGGTTTAACATATTTATAAAATTCAAATGAAAAATGACCAATAGGTGACAATTGTTATGAACAACAGGAGGTAACTAGTGTTTTTTCCCCTTCTCCCTTTCCTTTTTCTTTCTGTTCATCTATATTTTCCCCTTCCTTTATATCTTCTCTTCCTGCTTTTTTGAGTTGGTTGGTTTATCTATTACAGCACCTTGGGTTTGTTATATATATTGTATAAATATTTATCAATGGTGTTTTGTATATAACACTGCTTATGATGTTCTTTGATGTTTCTGTATCATGTGTTCTTCAATAAAAGCTCCCTTACTCTTCCTGCAGGGGGCCTTGCTTCCTGTGAACAATCGAGGACCCCTTTGTCTGCGGGACCAAGATGGAGGATGTAGTGCTGGAGAATGTGGAGGATAAGGACATGCTGGTAGAGAATAACAAAGCTGTGAGAAGAGATATTGTGGCAAGCACTGGAATGGATCTTGGTAGTCCTCGAGAGGGGGAAGAAGATGGTCAAGCTTCAGGAGCTCTGATAGATCCTTTAGAGCTGAATGTGGAGGATTGTCATGGAGTTCCGGAACAGATGCATGACATTGTTATGGATAATCCTGCAGAACCTTCAATTTCATCTGATGAGGTACTTTTTATGGAAGATGAGGAGGAAAGACTGCAGTTGGAGATGGTAAATAAAAAACAACAGCTTTTGGCACTGATTTCAGCAGCTGAACAGGAATTTGTTAACAGCAGATCTAAACTGGAAGAGGAAAAAAAGAAAAGGAAATGGTCAGGAGTAAGTCCTTTGCAAGGGGGACCTTTTGCTGTAGAGATTCATTAGTCTATGGCTGGACTTGGAGACGAGTGGATGGAGGAGCTGGCTGTGCAGCGTTCTGTTGATATGGATCACTCAGATGTGGGACCCACTGTGGTGGTGGCTGGGAGGTACCCATTGGGTGGCCAGCATATCGCCCAAGACAGCAGTCCCTTTCTGGTTTCGGAGGCCAGGCTCAGTTTGCAAGAAATAAAACTCTGCTTAGAAGCTAAACTGGATAAAATCAGTACCTTGCTGTCCTCGGAGGAGTCTATACAGGAGGATGAAAGAAAACAGAAACACTCATTGTCATCTCCTGTCAATAATGGATTTTCTGGTCCTACCAAACTTTTGGCAGCAGAGGATAGGCCTACTACGCCTTTGTTAATTCCTTCTAGTTCTTCCCAGCGGCCATGGAGTAAGCAGGTTGATGACTCCTGGTCACCAGAAGCGGCCCTGAGTACAGCGGGCTGGATTCCGAGTCCAAACAGAGAGTGGCGACCAGACCCGGCAATCCCTTTGCCTGAAAGTCCCCCTGTTGTCCTGTCTCAGGGAGTTACAGTGGTATCGAGTAAGGATGGATCCCAGGAGGGTCTGGTTGGCCTGAGAGGTAACGGGTCCCCTCCTGGGGAACCGGACATTTCAGTTGTACTTACTGATGAGAACGTTGTTTCTGATGTTCAGGGGCTTCCACTGGCAGGAGGTCCGGATCTCTCCACAGATCAGACTGGCCCAGATAAACCCACTTACGTGAGTCATTTTTGCAAGCCTGTGGAATTGGCCAAGCATCGTAATGCCATTTGGCTACGATATGTAGGCCCTCGAGACACTCTTCCCAATCGGTTTTTCATGGGTAAAATCCTCTTGAAACAATCTCTGGGTTTTTCCCCTGCAGAGGCTTATGTGCTTGTTCATGCTCAAGGTGAGACTACCTATGACATTAGTTTTCGAACGCCTGCTTTACTGGAACGTTTCTGGTGCAGGTATGCTTACCTTAAGACTAACCCCTTATGGGTGGACTTCATGGTTATTCCCTTAACTAAACAACCATTCTGTGCTATTATGATTCTTTTTTGTAATGAAGGTGTTAATATAACACACATTGTGTATTGGCTCGAAAAGAGATGTTCGATTTGAGGAAACCCAGCCCCGATCCTTGATGAGGAGGGTTTTTGGAATGGGGGTTGGAAACTAAAAATTTAATTACAACAGACTGAGACAGACATTATTCACCTCCCCAACTGTTTTTTTATTGGCCGGGATAAGGTATAAGGTTATGGTTCTCAAAAGAGGTGGCAGGGAAGGTTAAGGAGAAAAGGACAGCATTCAGGAAATATAAGGAAACACAGAAGGAGCAGGACAGAGAACTTTATCAGTTAAAGCAGAAAGAAGCTGGGAAGACAGTCAGAATAGCAAAGGCCCAAACCGAGGAAAGGATAGCCAATTCTGTTAAGAAGGGGGATAAGACCTTTTATAGGTACATTAGGGAGCGAAGAAAGACCAAAGGAGGGATACTGAAGCTTAATAAAGGGGAGGGAATGTGGGTAGAGGGTGACAGTGAAAAAGCAGGGATACTGAACGAATATTTCTGCTCAGTATTCACAAAGGAAGAGGAGGGGGAGTTACCTAAACCAAACAAGAGAAACACTCTGAAGATGGGGGTCGATAACAGTCCATTTACAGAAGAAAGGGTTCTGAAAGAACTAATAAAATTGAAGGTGGACAAAGCAATGGGGCCTGATGGGGTTCACTCAAGAATTCTAAAAGAACTAAGGGTAGAACTAGTGACACCGCTGACTACTCTGTTTAACAAATCATGGGAGGATGGGGTGGTACCCGAGGATTGGAGGAGGGCAGATGTGATTCCTCTTCACAAAAGTGGGAGCAGGACAGAGGCAGGAAACTACAGACCAGTTAGTTTGACCTCAGTGGTAGGGAAAATGATGGAATCACTTCTGAAGGAAAGAATTGTTGAGTACCTAGAGGCCAGTGGGGCACAGGACCCAAGGCAGCATGGATTCACGATGGGAAGGTCGTGTCAGACGAATCCAATAGATTTCTTTGACTGGGTTACCAAAGTAGTAGACCAGGGAGGGGCTGTGGACATGGCCTACCTAGATTTTAGCAAGGCATTTGATACGGTCCCACACAAAAGATTCATACACAAGATAGCCAACCTTGGAGTGGGTCCCAAGGTGGTAGCCTGGATAAAAAATTGGCTAGACAACAGGACTCAAAGGGTAGTAGTAAATGGAGTACACAGTGACGAAAGGAGGGTTACTAGCGGGGTACCGTAGGGTTCAGTACTGGGACCGGTCCTTTTTAATGTCTTTATAAGTGACATTGCAGAGGAACTGGAAGGAAAAGTATGTCTCTTTGCAGATGACACAAAGATCTGCAACAGGGTTGATACACAAGATGGAGTGGAAAGGATGAGAAGGACTAGGCAAGGTTGGAGGAATGGTCAAATGTGTGGCAGCTCAGATTCAATGCAAAGAAGTGCAAGGTAATGCACATGGGGAACAAAACCCAGGGAAGCGTACACAATGGGGGGTGAGATACTGACAACAGTAAAATAGAAAGGGACCTGGGGTAATTATATCAGATGACCTAAAGGTGGGCAAGCAATGTGAGAAGGCAGTAAGGAAGGCTGGGGGATACTGGGATGCATAGGAAGAGCATCACCAGTAGAAAACAGGAAGTTATTATCCCTCTGTACAGACAGTTGGCGAGACCCCATCTGGAGTACTCGTGCAGTTCTGAGACCCAATCTCCACAAGGACATAGACAGGATGGAGGCTGTCCAGTGGAGGGCAATTAAAATGGTGCAGGGTCTGCACCGGAAGACATATGAAGAGAGACTTAAGGAGATGAATATGTATAGACTCGAGGAAAGGAGGGAGAGGGGGGACATGATAGAAACTTTCAAGTATCTCAAGGGAATCAACAAAGTCCAAGAGGGTAGCATCTTTCAAAAAAAAGAGGTGTGCAAGAACAAGGGGTCACAATTTGAAGATAGAAGGGGGGGTGGCTCAGAGGTAATGTGAGGAAGTATTTTTTCACAGAGAGGGTTGTGGATGCATGGAACAGCCTTCCGGAGGAGGTTGTGGAGTCAAAAACAGTGGTGGAATTCAAGCATGCATGGGACAGTCATAAGGCAATTCTAGGGGTTGGGGGTAGAAAGAAGTAGGCTGCTTTTTAATTAGGATCTGCAGCTTATCCATTAGGTAGGGAAATGGGCAGACTGGGTGGGCCAAGCGGTCCTTATCTGCCGTCAAAATCTATGTTTCTATGTTTCTATGTTTTATATGTTTCTATGTTTCTCTGTCTGATTAAAGTGTATGCCCCTCAATCTAAGTATGATCGTGTTGTGCTGTTTCGGGTACAGAAACCTTTCTTATTTTGTACTAAACATATCATTTTAGGAGGGGATTTTAATTGTGCTCTCCCTGGTTTGACCTCTGCTTCCATTTCTAAAAAGATTTACTGTGATGCCAATTGCCTTAGGGAGGTTGTTTCTGATGTGGGCCTCATTGATGCTTTTTCAAAATTGTATGAAATAGCCCCAAATACTTATTTCTGTGAGCCTAGGGTATCACGGATTGATTATTTTTTTGTGTCATCCACTTTACAGTTACAATCTGCATGGGTGACTGACCTGGCTACTTCGGATCATAGGCTTTTGGAGCTTGTGGTAGGCAGTCACCCGGAGCAATGTCGGGGTCTGGGAATTTGGAAATTAAATTTGTCTTTATTGGAGATTACCCCAGTTGTTGAGGGTTTTCATGCCCTTTTATTAGCCAGAAAGTCTGTTTTTTTTCTTTATGAGGACAAAAATGGGTGGTGGGCTGACACAAAGAGGGAAATTCAGACTTACTTCCAACATGTGGGAAGGCTGAACGGTAAATTGAAACAGGATAGACAGCACTTCTTGAAGACTCAGTTACAATATCTAGTTGATCTGCATGATACATTGGTGAAGAACGTAGTCCCAGTATCACTGTATTAAAAGCTGAATTGGCAGCTGTACAGTTGGAGATGATGCAGCAGCTTGAGAAACGACAAAAGTATGGGGTATCTGGCAAATGACAGGACACTCTGCCTTTTGATTCCTACTCTGCTTATAGGTCTCAGAGAAGTCTGAACTATTTGACTGCTGCGGATGGTACTACCTTACTGGGTAAGGTGACTTTGTTGGCTGAAATCCATAGTTTTTTCAGTACAGCTTTTACTAGCCGAGCTTTACCTACAGAGGCCATGACCCAGTGGCTTCATACCTGTGATCTTCCCCAGATTTCTGAGGAGGAACGGGATACACTCACTGGACCCATTACTGCATTGGAGCTTAAAACCATCATTTGGTCCCTTTCCTCTAAGGTAACCCCAGGTTCGGATGGTCTCCAACACGAACTGTACAAACCTCTGTGGGAGGTCTTGGGAGAGGAGATGGCAGTCTGCTTTAATGAAGCTTTGTTGCATGGAGAGTTGCCTAGTACAATGCTGGGAGGACTTTTGGTTCTCCTGTTTAAATCTGGTGATCGAGGGGGGATTTAAAGAATTGGAGACCCATTACCCTTATTAATACTGATAGTAAAATATTAATGAAGGTTCTAGGAACCAGAATTAAACATGTTTTGGACTCCATTGTTCACCCTTTGCAGTTCAGTGGTGTTTTGTCATGCAAACTGCAAGATGCGTTGATACTACTTCGGGAGATTTTGAATAAAGGTTGTAATTTGGAACTTTTGGGTCATTTGGTTAGCTTAGACCAATCGAAGGCTTTCAACCAGGTTGAATATAATTTTCTTTGGGAAACCCTTCGGTCATATAATTTCCCCAAAACTCTGATATCCTGGATACAGACATGTTATAAGGGTATCAGTATTATCTCCAGTGTTAATGGTTGGAAAGGGACACCGGTGAGGGTAGGACGTGGGGTTCGCCAGGGCTGCCCACTTAGTCCGCTTTTGTATATTTTAACTCTAGACCCTCTGCTTCACCACTTAAACCATGTGGATGATATTATTGGACTTTCTGTGGGTAGCAGTGATATCCCTATAGTTACCATTGCTTATGCAGATGATTTGGGGCTGATTTTGGCTGATTGTGCATCGGCTACAGTGGCCCGCAAGGAATTGCAGTTTTTTTCAGCTGTTTCAGGGTCAGCAATTAATCCTCAGAAAAGTTGCATTCTTCCCATAGGTTATGAGGCAACTGATGCAGTGACTGTTTGGGGGATCCCTGTGGCAGCTGGGTATCAGAGGATTTGGGGCATATTTGTTGGAGGTCCGCATCCACACATTTATAATTGGGAGCAAAAACTGGGAGAGGCACGGACACAGGTGCTCAAATGGAATAAATGGCGTATGTCAAAAGCTAAACAAATTTATTTGATTAAAACACGTCTGCTGTCCAGTTTTAATTTGTTGGCAGCTGTCCCCCCCCCCCCCCCATAGTCCTTAGAGATGTCCCTTTACAGTATTTTTTTTCAATGCTTGTGGGGCAGTAGACTTAATCCGGTGAAATGAAGGATCACTTACCTTCCCAAGGCTCAAGGGGGTCTGGGTATGATTAACCCAGTGGGATTTTTGTATGTTATGTTTTTATACTATAATTTGGTGCCAGTGCTTCTTCATGTGAGCTGCCCTTGGTCTCCATGGATTTTGGATGATTTAGAGCTGATATTGACATCTTGGGAACCTACAGGTTCCCTCAAGAAACAGCTTCGACTCTCTTAGTTTCCTCCTTATTTGCAGGATGTGGTGGGTAAGCTAAGCTTTGGAAGGTCATTCAGGGTCACCAGTCTAATAGTTCTCGAAAAGAAATGTATGCATGGGTTATGGAGTCCTTTTTTATTGCTGATCCTTGGTTTGTGGGGTTGCCTCACCCAGTACAACTATCCCTTACCCAATTCTTGACCAGCCCACGAGTCCCTTCTTATACGTGGGACTTTCTATGGTTATGTACACATCTCAAGTTGGGTGTGAGGGGGAACATGAAGCATAAAGATGTTACAGAAAGGTTTTGCCCTCGGGGCCCCCCTTGTGATGACCTGCTTGAGACTATGCAACATCTATTCTGTGATTGTCCGTTTGTAATTGCGTTTTGGGATTCCTTCCATCATATGTGGCCTCTCAATCCATTTCAGAATCTGCAGGCGGAAGTTTGGATTGATGGGCTTTTCCCCGGATCATGGGTTATGTATGATAATTGTACTATGAGACTCCTTACGGGCTTTATTAAATTTCAAATTTGGCATGCCTGTTGTGTTCTAGCTATTAGACAGCGGCTTACCACTTCTACTCAAATGGCTCATCACTTAAAACAAGCTATTGAAAACTGTCGGGTGGGGTAACAAAAGTCTTTTTTGCCTGCCCTCTATAAACTTTGGTGGCGTCATATGACTTGGTTGGATACTGGGTGATATGGATGATATTTCTGCCTTCTTTTTTGACTGTATACTAGATCAGGTAATCTTGCACTGCCTATTTGTTTGTTTTCTATTTTAATTTTTTTTTCATAATATGGGCGTGAGTCTTTCTTTGTGTTGAACTTCTTAGCTATTGTGTACTTCTCCTAATTTGTGATGGGGGGGTTATTGTAATATGACATTACTCAATTTGTCATTGTTGGGTGCTGCATTATTTATTAATGATTTTCATTTTCCTATTATTCCATTTGCAATAATACAATTTTTGTATCTGTTGGTTTGGGGTTTTCATAACAGTTTCTTCCACTCATTTCAAGGGTGGGGTCCGTATGCTGTAAAACTTCTTTCTGTTCTTTTTGCTTTCTTTTCCTTTTTTATGATTTTGTATGAGGTAATACATTTTGTATATTTTGATTTTCTTTCTGAATAAAAAAATTCCCCTACTCACCTACTTCCTACCTTAAGAACAACTTTTTCAACAGATCGCGCAGATATTACATACCATTAAGCAGAAGGAAGTTAATAACACCCCAAAACAACTAGTAAAGCAGTGGTGGAGAAATGTACCTCTTTAATTTAGTTTTTATGTTTGCTTGCACGCATGTGCAAGAAACATAGTGCCTTCATCGGAGATTTCGGAGGTGTGTCACCTCCTCCTCCAATTCAGTCAGTGGGCTGGCAGGCGCGGCCCCTGTAAGTCAATGCATTTTGGAGCTGTCTATGACACGCTCCAAAATGCAGTGGCATACAGTTGAAAGGGGGAGCTATGCTTGAATGAGCACCGATAAGATATCGGCTGCTCACGCCGCAGCTCCCCACACTGAACAGACGTCGTGCCCCGTACTAATATGGCCGACGGGTGCCCAATCCCGTCGGCTAGGCTGCATCCCCACCCCCCGTTGTAGGTGCCACGCTGGGAGCTCACCCCAGCGCGGGCAAGCACTGTAGTCCTTTGGCGTGGGTGCCCAATCCCCGTCGGCTGAACGCCCCTCAAACCTTGTGCCACGCTGGGAGCCCACCCCAGTGTGGCAAACGGTGCCGCGATTTTTTTTTTTTTTTGCCAACGGGGTGCCTAATCCCTGTCCGGCTGAATGCCCTCAGTCTTTTGTGCCATGCTGGGAGCCCACCCAGCGTGGCAAACATCCCAGACGCCTTTTTATGTTTTTAAACCTGTAAAATAAAACTGTCCTCGGCTGCTCCCAACCCTCCCACAACCCGCACCCACCCACTGCACATCCAGCTTCCCACACCCCCACCCCATACTTACCTCCGGACTCCTAGCAATCTTGGTGGACCGGGAACATGTCTGCACTCTTCAAAGCCGACCTTGAACTGAGGAAATGCCGTAAGCTGTATAATGGGTTACATAGGGGGGTTTCAACTTTATTGCATATCTCAGGCATTTTTGGGAGTTTTTGCACCAAATTTTTAACATGGGTTTTTTGGGACCGCTTCTCATGAATTATGTCACTGTCATGGCGTTATTCGGGCCCGAAGGGTGATTTCACGCAGTGACTGCGCAGTGACTGAGAAATCACCCTTTGGACCTGAATACCACCATGACAGTGACATCACTCATGAGAAGGGGTTCCAAAAAGCCCCTGTTGAAAATTTGGTGCCAAAATTCCTAAAAATGACTGTTTTATGAGGGTGCGTTGCGCAGTTCCTACGCAGGCTCGTAAGTTCACGAAATTTCAATATTTTCACTCCAGATTTTCAACATTGCCATTTTACCACACCTTCTTATGAGTAGTACAGCTGTCATTTTTCACATCTCACCCAAAATGTGTTTCCACCCATGTAGCGCAGAATGGCGCAGTCGGTGTGCGAAATCAATGTACGGGACAAATTAAGAAAATCACAGTGACACTGTTCATGAGCAGAGGTCTTAAAATGGCTATGTTGAAAATTTGGTGAAAAAATTCCTAAAAATGACTGTTTTATGAGGGTGCATTACGCAGTTCCTACGCACACTCGTAAGGTCGCAAATTTTCAATATTTTCACTCCAGATTTCCAACATTGACATATTTTATCACACCTTCTTATGAGCAGTACAGCTATCATTTTCACATGTCACCCAAAGCGTGTTTCTGCCCATGTAGCACACAATGGCGTAGTCGTAAAGCGAGATCAATGTACAGGACAAATTAAGAAAATCACAGTGACACTGTTCATGAGCTCAGGTGTTAAAATGGCTATGTTGAAAATTTGGTGAAAAATTCTAAAATGACTGTTTCTGACGTCGTTACACAGCTCTATGCACCTTTGTAAGTTCACGAATTTTCAATATTTTACCCAGATTTCCAACATTGCCATTTTACCACACCTTCTTATGAGTAGTATAGCTGTCATTTTTCATATCTCACCTAAAATGTGTTTCCCCTATGTAGCGCACAATGGCACAGTCGGTGAGCCAAATCAATGTAATGGGATAAATTAAGAAAGTCACAGTGACACTGTTCATGAGCAAAGGTCTTAAAATGGCTATGTTGAAAATTTGGTGAAAAAATTCTTAAAATGACTGTTTTATGAGGGTGCATTCGTGCAGTTCCCTCTTACACTGTAAGTTCGCGAATTTTCAATATTTTCACTCCAGATTTTCAACATTGCCATTTTACCACACCTCCTTATGAGCAGTATAGCTGTCATTTTTCACATCTTGCCCAAAATGTGTTTCCACCATGTAGTGCACAATGGCAGTATGTGCAAAATCAATGTATGGGACACATTAAGAAAATCACAGTGACACTGTTCATGAGCAGAGGTCTTAAAATGGCTATGTTGAAAATTTGATGAAAAAATTCCTAAAAATGGCTGTTTTATGAGCGTGCGTTGCGCAGTTCCTATGCATGCTCGTAAGTTTGCAAATTTAATATTTTCACTCCAGATTTTCAACATTGCCATTTTATTACACTTCCTTATGAACAGTACAGCTGCCATTTTTCATATGTCACCCAAAATGTGTTTTCGCACATGTAGCACACAATGGAGCTGTTGGTGTGCGAAAGCAATGTTTAGGACAGATTAAGAAAATCACAGTTACACTGTTCGTGAGCAGAGGTCTTAAAATGGCTATGTTGAAAATTTGGTGACAAAAGTCCATAAAGTGACTGTGTTACGAGTGAGCAATGCGCAGTTTCCACGCACCCTCGTAAGTTCATGACTTTGTAATATTTTCAGTCCAGATTTTCACCAGTGGCATTTTTCACACTTCCTTATGAACAGTACAGCTGTCATTTTTCACAACATGGCTGAATGTGTTTTCACACTTTCAGCGCTGAGATGCATGTCGCTGGGAAATCATTGTTCGGCACAGATAAAGAAAATCACAGTGACACTGTTCATGATCGGAGGCACCAAAATGCCTGAGTTGACAATCTGCTGTAAAATATCCACAACCTAATTATATTATGGGTGTGCGTTACAGTTTCTATGTCGCCTCACTGACTTCACCATTTTTAAATATTTTTACTGCAGATTTGCAACATTGCATTTTTACACCTCCCATGAACAGTACAGCTGTCATTTTTTCATCCTGTTTGGAATGTTTTTGCACCTGTGGTGCTAAATGCCGTACTCACTGTGCATAAGCAGCTTCGACTAACAAACTGATATTCCCCTGTTCATGAGGTGGGGTCCAACAAAAACGTTGAAAATTTGGGTGAAAATACCAACGAATGCCTGAGGTAATAGGGTTTCCAACCATAACGCCTAACCCTCAGTAGAGAATGACAGGCATCAGGGTGTGACTTGGGATTCTTGCCTGTAATGCTCATACCATTCCACCCTGCAGCCAGTGAGAGGCATCGAGGTATGCCTTGGACTCTTCAGCCCCAAAGTTCACCCCATTCTCCTATATCGCACCCATCTCACCGCATTTCCCAATGAAATGGGGTGCATAAGGGCCAAAGACCCCAAGGGAACACCGTGACACTTGTCTGTGTCTGCAGGGTGGGGTGTGGTGAAATGGCGAGGCCGTTATGCCTGATGACCCAAATGCACACCCCAATGCCTGTCACTCTCTGCAGGGTGGTGGTGGGGTTGGCTTCAGTTCAATACTTCACTGCCATTCCTATTACGCAGCTCTGTAACTTCTACATTACCACTGCCAATGCCAGCAAGCAAACATTCGGCATTGACAAATGCTTGTTCTTTTGTAGCTTGAGGCAAATAGGGAATTTTGTATGGAATGTATGATGTAATACTTATTTATGTTTCAATTTTATTTATTTACTAGGATTTGTTTGAAAAAACACTATTAGGTATATCATTTACTTTCACATAGAATACATTTTCCCTACCCTTTTTGTGTGAAGAGGGGCCTGTTTCAGTATTATGGTTTAATATTGTGTTTTCTTTTGTTGTTTTTTTAACTATAGATCACATGGTAAATAGATTATGTATGCAGGCAATACTTATTTCATTTCTTTTGTATTTTGTTTTTTTATTTTTGCATGAGTAAACACTGTTTATCTGCATCTGTCAAGGGGGGGATCCAGGATCCTAGGTGACAGGTTTAAATGCTTCATTGGCAAGCATTTAAACTAGCCAAGGGGGGAGGCACTGAAAAGGAGCAGGGAAATCCTAGTCTCCCCCCACAAAGCGTAGTAGTTAGAGAGGTAAACTCCAAGGCAGAGAAGTAAGTAGGGAGCAGGACAGGGATAAATGCAGAAAAAGGTGTTAAGGACAGAGATGGGACTAAAAGGGGTAAGGCCATAAAAAATAAATTGAAGGTGATGAGCACCAATGCCCGTAGTCTGTGCAACAAGCTCCCTGAACTAGTGGCCTTAATAGAAGAGGATGCCTGGATATTGTGCGAAGTCACTGAAACATGGTACACAGAGAACCATGAGTGGGAAGTCAACATACCAAGATACAGTCTCGGAGAGATAGGGTGGGTAAAAGAGGAGGAGGAGGAGGAGTAGCCTCTATAAATGAAGGATTAAAGCAGAACTAAAGAGTAAACAGGAAGTTGTTGAGTCACTATGGGTCACCCTGGACAGAGAATGGCACCAATCTGCATGGGGTTGTGTAGAGACCCCCATCTCAGGGGAAGGAAATGGACAAGGAAATGATAGAAGGCATCCTTAAAATGGCAGAAAAAGGGGAGATATTGTTGATGGGGGACCTGAATATGCCAGATGTTAACTGGAGTACCTTTGCTGCAGGCACATCCAAGAGTAGGGTCATTCTTGATGCCCTACAGGGGGCATGCCTCAGACAGCTAGTGTTGGAACCCACTCAGGAGGGAGCAATCTTAGATCTGGTACTCAAATGGGGAAGGAGAAGGATCTCAGATTTGAAGTGGGTAGCCATCTGGCAACAAGTGACCACCAAACAGTGTGGTTCACAAAAACACAGCCATAAGAGTCAAGCTCATACAAAACAAGGTATTGGACTTTAGGAAGGCTGACTTTGGGAAAATGAGAGAGTGCCTTAGAAAAGCACTAGCAAATGGGCAAGAAGGAGGGGTGGTGGAACAATGGGGAATGATGAAAACAGCCATCGCAGAGGCAACAAGCCTTTGTGTGAAGCAAATCAATAAAACAAAACACAGGAAAAAAACACTATGGTTCTCAAAAGAGGTTGCAGGGACGGTCAAGGAGAAAAGGATAGCATTCAGGAAATATAAGGAAACACAGAAGAAGCAGGACAGAGAACTTTATCAGTTAAAGCAGAAGGAGGCAGGGAAAGCAGTCAGAATAGCAAAGGCACAAACTGAGGAAAAGATAGCCAACTCTGTTAAGAAGGGGGATAAAACTTTTTATAGGTACATTAGGGAGCGAAGAAAGACCAAGGAAGGGATACAGAGACTTAATAAAGGGGAGTGAATGTGGGCAGAGGGTGACAGTGAAAAAGCAAGGATACTGAATGAATATTTCTGCTCAGTATTCACAACAGATGATGAGGAGGGGGAGGTGCCTAAACCAAACAAGGGAGAAACTCTGACTGGGGGGGGTCGATACCAGTCCATTCACAGAAGAAAGGGTTTTGAAAGAACTCTTGAAACTGAGGGTGGACAAAACAATGGATGGGATTCACCCAAGAATACTAAAAGAACTAAGGATAGAACTAGTAACACCACTGACTACTCCCTTTAACAAATCATGGGAGGATGGAGTGGTACCTGAGGACCGGAGGAGGGCAAATGTGATTCCACTTCACAAAAGTGGGAGCAGGGAAGAGGCAGGAAACTACAGACCAGTTAGTTTGACTTCAGTTTTAGGGAAAATGATGGAATCACTTCTGAAGGAAAGAATTGTTGAGTACATAGAGGCCAGTGGGGCACAGGACCCAAGGCAGCATGTTTCACAGCAGGAAGGTCATGTCAGACGAACCTAATAGATTTCTTTGACTGGGTGACCAAAGTAGTAGACCAGAGAGGGGCTGTGGATATGGCCTACCTAGATTTTAGCAAGGCATTCGAAAGTCTCACACAAAAGATTAATATACAAGTTAGCCAGCCTTGGAGTGGGTCCCAAGGTGGTAGCCTGGATAGAAAACTGGCTGGACAACAGGATGCAAAAGGTAATAGTAAACAGAGTCCACAGTGAAGAAAGGAGGGTTACTAGCGGGGTACCGCAGGGTTCGGTACTGGGACCGGTCCTCTTTAATATCTTTATAAGTGACATTGGAGAGCACCTGGAAGGAAAGGTATGCCTCTTTGCAGATGACACAAAGATCTGCAACAGGGCTGATACACAAGGTGGGGTGGAAAGAATGTAAAGGGACTTGGCAAGGTTGGAGGAATGGTCAAATACATGGCAGCTCAGATTCGATGCAAAGAAGTGCAAGATAATGCATCTGGGAAACAAAAACCAAGGGAAAGAGTACACAATGAGGGGTGAGTTAATAACAGCAACAAAAATCGAAAGAGACCTAGGAGTAATTATATCAGATGACCTAAAGGTGGGCAAGCAATGTGAGAAGGCAGTAAGGAGGGCTGGGGGGATACTGGGATGCATAGGGAGAGGCATCAACAGTAGAAAACAGGAAGTTGTTATCCCTCTCTACAGATAGTTAGTGAGACCCCATCTGGAGTACTGCGTGCAATTCTGGAGACCCAATCTCCGCAAAGACATAGACAGAGTGGAGGCTATTCAGAGGAGGACATCCAAAATGGTGCAAGGTCTGCACCAGAAGACATACGAGGACAGACTAAAGCAGCTTAATATGTATACCCTTGAGGAAAGGAGGGAGAGGGGGGAAATAATAGAAACTTTCAAGTATCTCAAGGGAATTAACAAGGTACAAGAGGGTAATATCTTTCAGAAGAAGAGATGTGCAAGAACAAGGGGGCACAATTTGAAGATAGAGGGGGACGGCTCAGAGGTAATGTTAGAAAGTATTTTTTCACAGAGAGAGTTGTGGATGCATGGAACAGCCTTCCTGAGGAAGTTGTGGAGTCAGGAACAGTGGTTGAATTCAATAATGCATGGGACAGGCATAAGGCAATTCTAGTGGGGGGCAGGAGGAAGTAAGCTGTTGATTAACTAGAATCTGCAGCTTATCCATCAGGTAGGGAAATGGGCAGACTGGGTGGGCCAAGCGGTCCTTATCTGCCATCAGATTCTATGTTTCTATGTTTAGCTTTATATTTGATCATTACAGTTATATTAAATAACTCCCCTCATCCTTTTAAGGGGGGTAATTTTCAGCATTTATGAACAGATTTTGGGAATATAAAATTGGGATGTGTCATCTAGTGTATGAGGTAATACTTATTTATATTTAATTTAATTTTTATCATTTATCATTTGTGTGAAGTAACACTATTATGTAGGGGGGAAGGGATAAGGGAGGGGCTGACCAGAAGCCCTCTCCTCCAGATGAGGGGAGTAGCCTTCAAACCAAAGGGGGAGGGGGAACAGATGGGGGAGGAGGTTTCAGGAGGAGCAGAGGTGGATGGAAGTATAAGGAACCTGGGTGGGGTTCAACAAAGGGATCAGGGATAAGGGGTGGGGGTGATGTTAGTAAATGCCAGGAGCTTAGGAAACAGCTGCCAGAGTTCCAGGCCATGCTGTTTGGGGGGTGGATATGGCAACAGTCACAGAAGCGTGGGCAAACAAAACCATGACTGGGACCTAAACGTGCGGGGGTACACTATGCTTAAGAAGGATAGAAAGGAGGGCAGAGGGGGTGGAGTGGCTATGTTCATTAGAGATGACATAGAAATTTCTAGGGTAGAAGAGGCAGAGGGAAACGTGGAGGACTTATGGGTCACCCTACGAACCCCGGCAGGAGGTAAGGTCAAGCTGGGTGTAGTATATAGGCCCCCTGGGATAGGTGATATTCTGGAGGATGGTTTGCTGGACAACATCTTTGCCCAGTGTGGACCAAAAGGGGAGGGAGTGGTGTTGATGGGGAACCTTAATATGCCAGGTACAAACTAGGGAACCAGGTCCTCTAAGGTGGCCAAGGAGCAGAGACTGCTGGATGGCTTCCAGGATGTGTTCTTAACACAGCACGTGATGGAGGGAGGGGCATGTTCTGGATGTGGTTCTGGAAGATGGGGATCTGGTAAGGGACCTGGTTGTAGAGGAGCCCCTGACTGGGAGCGACCACAATACTGTCTGGTTTCAAATAAGCATAGGGGAAGGGGGGAGAGATCTAGGACACTGGCAGTGGACTTCAGGGGGGCAGACTTTGTGTACATGCGAAATATTCTCAAGGATCACTTGAAGGGGATTACAACGATGACAAATGTGGAAAATAGATGGGAGGTCATAAAACGGGGACTTCATGAGGCAGTCAGGACCTGCACTAAGGTGAAGCGTAAGGGAGCAAGGTCACATAAACCATGCTGGTGGTCCAGTGAGGTTCAGGTAGTGGTCAGAGAAAGAAGGCTGCCTACAAAAAATATAAAACAATGAGAGGGGATAGGGAAAAGGAAATGTACCATCTTGCATCTAGAAAAGTTACCCGGATGGTGCGGGGGGCAAAGTCCAGTAAAGAGTAGCGGCTGGCACAGGAGATACGGGAAGGGGAAAAGGGGTTCTTCCAGTACATTGGGGAATGGAGAAAAACTAAGGGCCATCTCGGCAGGTTGAGATCAGAAGGAGGGTGGGTGGAAGAGGCGAGGGACCAGGCAGAGATATTAAATGAGTACTTTGCCTCTGTGTTCACTAGGAAGGGGGATGGGATATCTACAAAGAAAGGCACGATGGGGATAGAAGCAGTAGTGAGTGGGATCAGGGGAGCAGCAGAAATGGAGCAAGAGGGAGGGAGGGAGAGGTACCCCAGGGGTGTCACATCAGGATAAGGATAAAAAGGCCAGTAAGGTGGAGGGGACAGATGATGCTATCTCCTCTGAAAGGGTGTGGTTAGCCCTTAAGGGCCTAAAGAAAGATAAATCTCCAGGCCGGATGGCATTCATCTGAGAGTACTATGGGAATTGGCGGACATACTGGCTGCACCCCTGGCGGAGCTCTTCAACAGGTCACTTGAGACAGGAAGGGTACCTAGGGATTGGCGAGAGGCACATGTGGTGCCAATCTATAAAGGGTTGTCGAGGGAAGTACCTGGAAGTACTATAGACCCATCAGTTTGACCTCGGTGGTGGGAAAATTAATGGAGCGTATACTAAAGGAACGACTGGGGGTGTACTTGGAGGAGGTGGGAGGTCTGGATAGTCGGTAACATGGGTTTGTGCCAGGTAGATCGTGTCAAAACAATCTTGTGGAGTTCTACGAATGGGTAACATCAGAACTGGATAGGGGAAAGCCTGTGGATGTATTATTCTTGGACTTCAGCAAGGCGTTCAACTCTGTCCCCCACAATGGTCTGGTGGAGAAACTGATGGGGTTGGAAGTAGGCCCTTTGATGGTCAGATGGATTGAAAACTGGCTAGCTGGATGCACTCAGAGAGTAGTGGTTGGTGGGGAGCTCTCGAACCCTAGAGAGGTCGGTAGTGGGGTACCACAGGGCTCGGTCCTGGGTCCAAACCTGTTTAATGCATACATTTTGGACATCAGGGAGGGCATAGGGTGTGAAATGAGTCTCTTTGCTGATGACTCCAAGATGGGAGCAGTAGTTGAGGGGGAAGAGGGGAGGTTGGCCCTGCAATGGGACCTGGACACCATGGAAAGGTGGGCTCACACATGGAAATTTAATTTCAATATCACCAAATGCAAGGTGTTACATCTTGGGTGGGTAAACCCTAAACACAGGTACACCCTGGGAGGGGAGGCGCTGGAGGCCTCAACAGGGGAAAAAGACCTAGGGGTCATGGTGGATGCATGTATGAATAACTCTGAGCAGTGCAGGACAGCGGCTAGCAAAGCAAACAGGATGTTGGGATGCATCTGCTGCTGTACAATGGATTGGTTAGACCACACCTTGAGTACTGTGTACAGTACTGGAGACCACACTTGAAGAGGGACATACAGCTGCTGGAAAGGGTACAGAGGAAGGCAACTAAGATGATACGAGGACTAGGGGATTTGACGTATGAGGACAGACTTGAGGAGCTCTGCCTGTTTCCATTGGAGGAGCGGAGAGGAGAGACAGGGGGGACATGACTGAGGTCTTCAAGTACCTCAAGGGAATAAATAGGGTAAACACGGAGGGGATCTTTAGACTAAAGCAGGGAAGTATCACCAGAGGGCATGGTTTGAAGTTGGAAGGTGGAAGGGTGAGGGAGGAAGAGGAGGAGGTTTTTCACTGAGAAGGTGGTGGATCCTTGGAACGTGCTGCCTGGCGAGCTGGTTCAGAGATCCACAGTGGAGGGCTTCAGGAGAGGGTGGGACAGACATAGAAAGCGGATGTATCAGATGATGGCCTGACCTGGCCCAGGGGTTGGGGATGGATGATAAGGGTTTCTGGAACACAAGGGGGGGGGCATCGGTACCCAACTAGGGATCTGAGGTTCGAGCAGACTCGATAGACCATAAGGCCTAATCTGCTGGCAATTAGTATGTTAGTATGTATTTTATTTGCTTTTAAGTTATAATAAAAAATTCCCCTACTCAAAAGAGGGGGACATTCTGGCCATTTTCTAAAATGGCCGACACTCTGGAGAAAAGGATGGACACGTCGGGAACAGGGAAGCTAGCCTCCTCTCCTGCTCTAACAACACTGGAGGCAGTCAAAAACACGAAGGCTATGGGTGATTTTTGAGCTAAAGACAGTCCAGGATCACAGCACAATGTTACGGAGGAGATTATTCTGTCAAGTGATGTGGCGGCATCCGATTTGGATGCTTTGGCGACTATGCACAGGAAGGGTGGTATAGTGGACTCTGAAGCAGCATTATTAATACAGCTGAGCGCTGAAAAGAAACGTTTTGTGGAAAAAAAGAAGGAACTGCAAAAGCGATTAACGTTATTGCAGACAGAGAGTTTGGGAACCAGCGCTTCAGTCATTGCCTCTGGAAATTTGACAGCATCAGCAGAAGCCCCAGCAACTCACTCAGCTGATGCCCAACTGTCAATTCTGCAGCAAAGCAGCTGTCCTACGAAGTGGGCGGAAAATGCCTCAGCGAGTCCTGAGCAGATCAGCACATATTCTAAACTTCCAGGGTTTAATAGTACTGAAACGCCTCGGGGATTTGCTAGAAATGGCAAATCAAGCCATAAGAGGATTGGCCTACAGCAGCCCCCGCTAGTTGCTGTTCAGCCTACTGCTGCAAACAAAGATGCAATGGATTTTTTGGCTGAGTCAGATATGGAACTGCACCCAGTTGATGGGGACGCCTGAATAGAAAAGAGCGCTTGTGACAGTGCATGAGAATCAGTGAAAAATGCCCCAATAACCAGAAACACTGCAATAGGTGAAGGAAACTGGTCCCCAAATCATGCCCTGGAAGATGCGGGCTGGGTGCAAGGCCTGAACGGATCATGGAGACCCTGATTTGGAACGCTATCAAGGGGGTTCAGGGGTTGCTTCCAAATCTCGGACAGTTACAGAAATCGAACTTGCCCAGCATCGGCCACCCCAAGCTGTGCTCCCCAACAATAATGCAAGCTCAAGCCTGGTAGACCAAGACACTGGGGATGGGACACAAATGGAAGGCACCCCTCCTCAACCCTCTACTTCCATGGCATCCCCACAAAGGTTGGGACCATTTGTTACTGTGTTGCAAGACCCTTCTAGAAGAGCCTGGTTAGAACCAATGTTTCAGATTGCCAACCTATTCTCAAATAAAGGAGAACCAGCACCGAGGAGGAATGCAGTGCAGCTTATATACAAAGGAGGCCTTGAAGACCCACCGGACAGACTGTATATTGCACGGACACTGTTGAAAAATTCTATGAAATTCTTCTCTAATTAACTATTTGCCCATATTCATGTGGGGAACTCGAATTATGATATCAGTTTTAAAGCAGTATCAGGATTGAATAGATTCTGGACACAGTACCAGTCTTTAAAGAATTCCCCCTTATGGGTACCTTTTTTTGCAGTCCCTCTAACTAAACCCTTAGTTAAAAATATCACGGTATTGTTTCGAAATGAGGGGGGTCAATGTTGAGGACATTATGTTCTGGCTTCGCCAAAGATGTGAAATCTTAGATAGACCTTCACCGATTTTGGACAGTGAACAAATTTGGAATGGGGGGTGAAGGATCAAGGTAAAGCTGTATAATACAAACAATGGGCCTGTACACCTCCCAAACAATTTCTTTTTGGGCAAAAATAGGGGAACCTTGTTCTATGCAGGACAACCTAAAGCTTGTTTTAAGTGCAGGGTGCATACCCATCTAAGCTCCGCTTGTGACACCCCTCTGTGTAATCACTGCCTTGAATATGGTCATGTTTCTACAAATTGTCTTAATCTTTTCAAGTGCAACCTGTATGAGAAGACGGGACATGCTTATGGGCAGTGCCCCTAGGCCTTACATAACCGTGAGGACTGCCCTTCTCATGCTGGGCTCATAGACAAAGCACAGGCCTTGCAAGCCAAAAGGGTGGCTGAACAGGCAGCTCAACATCCAATGGGGGAAGAACAAGACATCGCAGATCCCCCTACAGCAACAGTCGAGAGCCCCATAGCAGAGCAGATCATGGAGCCCCAGGTTGAGAACAGAGGTGAGAATATATCAGCAGCAACTATAGTCGAGTCTCCAACTGTCAGGGTCATTGCAGATCAGATACATGAGCCCTCAGTGGATGAAGCTGTGATTATGCCCCCCCCCGCCCCCAAAAAACACTACCCTTTCACAATAGTCAGCTCTAAAAAAAGATCTAGGCAAAATAAAGCTATGGCTGACAAGACTAATCAAGGGCAGAAAGGGAAAGAGAAAGGTGGAGGGAAAATTTCATGGAAGGCAGGAAACAAATTTGCTGTTTTACCTCAGGAAAGACAGTGGGGGGACTCGGATGAAGAAGACTCAGAGTCCTCCTCTGTAGCCTCCTCTACTTCTGATCTCACTTCAGACCCAGAGGAGGGAACTGGGTCTGATTCCATTGCAAAATGCACAAGGAGAAGAAGGTCATCTCAAATCCTTTGATTGTTTCCTATGTTTCTCCTTTTATAGGCTTGTATAACTCTCCCCTCTTAACCTTATGTCTTCTCTTTCTATATTTTCCCTGAATGTGAATGTGATTAAAACCCAGAGGAGAAGGCTTTTAGTCATGCATTCATTGGCAGCCTATATGGGGGATATTTTCTTCCTTCAGAAAACGAGACTTAAACTGGATACAGAACTTAAACAGGTAGCAAACCTCTGGACTAGGGGAGCCTCCTTCTGGTCGATGGGGAAGGACCCATGTGATGGGGTAGGGATACTATTCACCAATTCTGCCCTCAAAGTGTCCAAGTTGGTGAAAATTTGTCCCGGGAGAGCCTTATTAATAGATATTAACTATTCGGGAGAGCACATTAGGTTGATTACGATATATGCACCACAATGCAAAGCTTTGAGAGTTTCATTATTTAAGGACATGCAACCTTTTTTACACAATTCCAGATTGATAGTGTGAGCTGGGGTTTATAACTGTGGATTGCAGCATTCTGACATAGGGCTACAAACCTCAGAAATGTACTGTGACTCTGTAGGTGTAAAGTTTTAAAGTTTATTATTGACACTACAAATCTTATAGACTCATACAGAGCCATTCATCCTGAAGGTGGGAACACTTATTTTAGAGGTCACATTTCCACCAGCATAGATTTTATTTTTCTCTCTCCTAGTCTGAACATCATAGACAGCAAGGTGGATGCATGGGAATTCACAGACCACAGGTCCATTAGGACAACCTTTTCTTGGGCAAATACCCCACGTAGTAAAGAAAAATGGATGGCGTTTAAATGTGTCCATGTTGACACAGCAATCGGTCCTAAAAGCTTGAAAAAGAGACTGAGCAGCAACGTTATCCATAGTAGGACTCTATGAGGGCTTGGGACAGTGGTGGGACGAATCAAAAGAATCTTGGAAACAGCTGTTTCAGAAACTTTTTTTGATTCCTCTAATACTGAATATTTGCAGTACTTACAATTAAGAACACAACGACAAAAACTTATATCCCTCACAGAGAGCACCAGACAGCACTATGGAGCCCAAATTTCTATGAAAACAGGAAATGTCAGCTTTATAATATAACCGAGTCAGATCCTTAGAGCAGGAACATAGATTTGGGGTGCAGTCAAAAAAAGGATCAATAGATCCATTTAGAGACTGTAAAAAATGGGTAGAACACAGGGTATTGATGGACATCTTGACTGATGGTACTCAGATGGAATCATTTTCATAGGGCATCTTACACGCAGTGGAAGATTATGTTGTGACAAGTTTAGGGCAGAGGCCAGTGCTCCCCTTGATCTGGAGTACTTTAGCTCCCTGAATTTGCCTCAGGCAGACCCAGAGGGAGGAAGGGGTTGGAATGCTGGTTCAGAACAGCACCTTAGATGAAGTGACTCGAGCTGTTAATGCACAAAAAAATGACACTGCACCTGGGACAGATGGACTGAGGGCAGAATTGTACAAGATGTTTAAGGAAGAACAGGGCCCAGTATTAGTAATAATATACAATAATCTATTACAGTAAGGCAGTCTGACCACATCAATGTATAAGGCTTCATTAATTCCACTATATAAGAAAGGACTGAGAGCGAATTTGGCAAACTGGAGACCTTTGTCACTACTTAATACAGATTTTAAAATTCTTAGTGTAACCCCCCTGCAAATGGGGGTTCCCGAAAGACTTCCAGGAGCTTGCTTGAATGCTCCAAGCCTGAATGGTGTTTGGCGTTTAAGCCACTTATCAGTGAGTGTTTTTAGAGCCTCTGGTACTGTCTCTTTAAGAGCTGTCTGCTTGCAGACATAATTAGTTTATATGGGGGGACTGTGTGTTTCTTTGATTGAGTACCACTCAAGCTGCTGCCAATTCACCCCATTTTTGCAGTCACTAGAGTGCAAAGGGAACCTGTCTGAAAGATGTAACTGATTGCCAGAAATCATTTACAGTAATAATAAAATTACAGTTTGTCTAACCTGCTTTCTTTGCAGTCAGAACTGTCTGCCTAGTTCCCCATTCTGGTTTTGAACTGCTGAACTGGACCAATCAGTGTGGGGTAAACTAGCTCTAAAATGATGCCTTGGACGAATCAGAACTTGGGACTCATAATCTGAGCCAGCCACAAGAGGATTGTATGGGCAGTGACTCTGGGAGATGTAGTTTAGACTTGGTGCCTTTTGGACCAACAGCAGCAGTCTATTGTGAGTGACAGCCAATCCAGTCAAGAACTGGGAGGAACTCCAAAGGAAGTGCCAGTTTTTGTCTGTTGGGAGTTTCAGTTTGAGATCTGAAAGTGAAGGGAAAGAACCCTGTGCTCCTTCAGTGCACAGTTTCAGATCAAACGTGTGCAAGGCCCAGAGTTCCGTCTACAACTTGTGTAACTGCTTGTTAGGACTGAATCCGTCCTGAAGAAAAGAATCAAAGGATCTCTGAAGAGTAGAAACCAGGCTCACCTCAGAAGACTGAAGAAATTGTTGAATTACACTCGGTCTGTCAGGAACTGAATCTGCTGTGTGTTCTCCTGGTTATTGTGCAGTAATTGATTGGGATACAGATGCAGCCTGCCTGGTATAGTGCTTTCTTTTTACCTATATAATATGTGAGGAGTCTCTTGGAGATCGAAGTAGCCCTGCTGACATTGAAGGACCATATCTTCTTTGGAGGTCGTGAGTACTAATTAAGGGTCGCTCCCTGTTGAATTGCCACATTAAATCCAAATGGAATTACTGTACTGCTGACTGTTTAATTTTCCTTTTTCTCTGTGTGAAAGGGCCCCTACCAGCTGCCACGGTTTGGACTAGCCACTAGGGCCTGGGTACCCAGGGACAGTAACTGGTAGGGATAGGCCTGTGCACAGAGCCATAGGTAGATAGTAAAGTGATAAGCTAATTAACCTGATTTCCCCCTGTCCTTGTTATATCCCCCTAAATAAATCAGAGCTGTTTGTTTCAACAAAGTTATACTGCCTGAGGTATTTGTCTATGTTAAAGTACTGTACTGTGATTGTTGCACTGTATCTTATTTTACAGGATGTCCCGGTGCCTGAACCAGCCTTGGGGTAAGTGTATACCGTAAGGTAATTCTGCTATATTGTGGGGCCACTAGTGGAAGAAAGGGGTTGCAGTGTCCCAGAGGGCTGTGACCAAGTAAGTTTAACCATTGCAAACCCTGACCTCTGGGTGGAGGCACCCGCCATTGGATCCAGGCCCCTCAACCTGTTAGTGGCAAATCAGGCAGGGTAGTAGCCCTGGGATAGCGCCATCTAGGGGTTACATCTTGGAGGCTCACCGCTGGGATTGTGTGTCCTCTAGTGGCCATATTTACAAACCACTGTTAAGGGAAAAAAATAAATAAATAAATAAATGGGTACCCGACAGAAGTGGCTGTGCACTGCTGGTGGAGTGGTGTACTGGGAGGAGATCAACCCCAAAATGCTATGCTTATCCTGGACATCCCCTGGTATCATCACGGACACTGTGCAGGAGTACTTTCCAAGGTGGAAGGTTTACAAATCCTGTGGTGGTGGGTCGGCACGCTAATCTGCTCACCCACACTTTCCTGGCCCTAGTAGAGTTTAAGGATCCCATAGATAGCTCCAAAGTACCACAGACCATTACCCCAGAGGAGCCCTCACTGCTTGAGAGTGATAACTAAGGACAGTAAGACCCGGGGAATGAGCCCCACCACTATCTGAAACTTTGAGGAGAAATTTGCTAAATGGTTGCTGGGAGAAGGGAAAACTGTGGAGGACTTGAAGAAACTATTCTGCCACCTGGGGTGTTCCTCCCCAACACCCTCTCCTGCTCCAGTACCCGTAATGGTGGCTGAACCAATGCAGACTCTATTTCTGCACCTGCCATTAGTCACGACTCTTACCGAAGGTTGAGGATCTTTCTGGCACCCTCCCACCCCCAAGGGAGGATGACTGGGAGACCTGGATAGACTATGTTGCCCCCAAGTGCTAGAATGGCAATGCTCGGAAGCCGAAAGAAAGAGGGTTAGTGAGAGCCTCGAGGTCCTGCCCTGGCTACCATCCGTCGGCAAACGGGCCAGTAACCCTGAAGCGACTGCACAAGCCTATCTTGAGGCCTTGGAGAATGTGTATGGGAGCCCAGATTCTGATGAGAGGACCTATGGTGGAGAGTAAGAAATGCACAACAGTACCAAGGGAGTTGTTGTCTGTGTATGTCTCGGCTGGAAAAATTGTTGCAAGAATGCCTCAGAAAGGGTAGTTTGCCAGCGATTGAACTGGACCGAACCAGACTGGACAGAATCCTTAAGTCTGCCCCTTCTCAGAACTGCTGTTGCTTCAGTTACGCCTGGCAAATCGACTGGAATCCCACCTCCTATGATGAGTTAATGAGAGAAATTCGAGGAGTTGAGAAAAGGCGACCTCGGAGGGACCTGCACCAATAGCTGTGGCTATGACCCGAGTGACTGAGGGTGGCCCATCAAGTGATTCAGGGGCAGAGGTTGGCAGTCAATGAGTGCTCTGATAAGGAAAAAGAATATGCCACAATGGGGTGAACTGTTGAGAGAGATCCGAATTCAAAACAGTCCCTTTATGAAGGCCACGCCTGCAAGCAATGGGCCCCGACCTATATCCGACTGCATCTGCTATGGGGGTGGGATACCCACCCATGTATCTCCTGCTGATAACAGCTCCGAACTCGATTCCTTGACCATGGAAGTGGAGAAACTGACAGATGTCTCCAAATGCTTATCACGTCAGACAGAGATGGCACCAAGGTTTCCAGTTAGTAATACCCCGCCTGGCTCCCAGTGTGGCACCTCGGCCAGCTCAAACTCCAAAAGTATGTTTTGCTATAATTGTGGGAAGGATGGGCACATGAAAGGGAATGCCAATCCCAAAGACACTGACAAAGTTGCATATAGGCTACAAGGAGAGCTTGGAGAACAAATCAGTGGTTAAGAGGTGCACGAAATGATCCCAGTGAGGGCACCAAAAATGCTAATTCACGTCCTTTTGTGGCAAGGTCAGTTGCCCAGGCCCCCACTACCGCCTCTCCAGACTGGTCCAGAATAGTGGGTCCCTCCATGGAGACCACTGTAAAGGTAAATGGAGTGTCTACAAGAGCTGTATTAGACAGTGGCTCCCAAGTGACAATTATGTTTCAAGATTGGTATCAGAAGCATTTGTCAGACGTACCCTTACAACCATTAGAAGGACTGCATGTATGGGGGTTAAGTGAGAAGGCCTACCCCTATTCTGGGTATATCCGAATTTGGCTGTCTTTCCCCACCTCCGTGGCTGGAGTGGCTGAACAAGTAGAGACCCTAGCCTTAGTGTGTCCCCCACTGGACTGTATGATGGTGTCCCTTTGTTGATTGGAACAAATGCTCATATGTTCAGAAGGCTGGCACATTTGTGTTATGAAAACAGGGTCAAAGACTAGTAGAGCTTTAAGAGTTCCGCTTTAATTAAGAAGGCCTATGAGGCACAGAGAGATGCTGAAAATATAGAACCAGAGGAACCGGTCGGAATTGTATGGAAGAAGGATCCTGAGTCTCTGATCCTGGCACCAAATGCCCAGTGTACCTTACAGGGAGAGGTCCGAATCAGAAAGGATGTTAAGAATAAAATATTAATGTTGGATGCACCAGGCGATGGAAAATTGCCAGAGGGACTGCTGGTCAAGCCTAGTATTTTGCCCGCTAGAGCCCATGCTTATGCCAGAAGGGTAATGGTCCAAGTTCATAATGTGTCTGAAAGAGACATTCGAGTAAATAGAGGTTGCATCCTGGCTAATGTGCATTGTGCAGACACTGCAGTGCTACCCAGCAGCAAGAGTTCAAGGAAGAATGACAGAGTAACTTGACTTGTTTGATTTCGGCAACTCCCGCTGCCAGCTGAATGGAAAGTGAGGATCAGTGAGAAGCTTGCCCAGAGAGACCAGGTGTTTTCTTTAAAGGAATGGGACGTGAGGATGCGTGCAAGGAGCTGAGCACAATATCCGCTGCATGACGAAGACCATTTCGTGAGAGGTCTCGGACGCCTGGCACCTGCTGATATAGATGATGTGAGACGGCATCTGCAAGAGATGTTAGCGGCTGGTGTAATACAAGAATCCAGAAGCCCTTATGCTTCCCCCATTGTGGTAGTGAGGAAAAAGAATGGGACAGTAAGGATGTGCGTGGATTATCGCACCTTAAACCGGCGGACTATCCCTGATCAGTACACAATGCCCCGCATTCAGGATGCTTTGGACTGCCTAACGGAGAAAGTGGTTCTCTGTGCTGGATCTCCGCAGTGGGTACTACCAGATCCCGATGGCCCCAGAGGACCGTGGAGAGAGACAGCCTTTATCTGTCCGCTGGCTTCTATGAATTCATGAGGATGCCTCAAGGGATTTCAGGTGCCCCAGCCACTTTTCAACGATTGATGGAGCGTGCAGTGGGGACATGAACTTACTAGAGTGCCTGGTATACCTAGATGATGTTATTGTGTTTGGCAGCTCACTGGAGGAACATGAGAGCAGATTATTTAAGGTATTGGATCGACTGGAGGACTTTGGCCTTAAACTGTCCATTGATAAGTGTCAATTTTTTCAAACATCAGTAAAGTATGTGGGACACATAGTATCCACCGAGGAATAGAGACCGACCCAAGTAAAGTTGAGGCCTTGACCACCTGGCCACAGCCCAAAAATCTAAAAGAACTGCAAAGATTCCTGGGATTCTGTGGTTATTATCGGCGTTCATCAAGGACTATTCAAGAGTGATCCGCCCTTTACTTAACCTTACTCAAGGGTATCCCCAACCCACAAAAATACCAAAGTCAGCGTCCCTCAAGACTGAAGAGTGTATTTTCATCCGAGTGAAGTATTTGGGGCCGCTGGACTCCTGATTGTGAGACTGCTTTTCATGAGATCATATATCAACTTACCCATGCTCCAGTGCTGGCCTATGCCGATCCAAGAAAACCTTACGTCCTGCACACTGATGCTAGCTTGCAAGGGTTAGGGGCTGTGTTGTACCAAGAGCACGAGAATGGCCTGAGACCAGTGGCCTTTGCCAGTAGAAGCCTGACCCCATCCGAAAAGAACTATCCTGTACATAAGTTAGAGTTCCTAGCTTTGAAGTGGGCTATTGTTGACCAATTCCATGAGTACTTGTATGGGGCTAAAATACTAGTAAAAACTGACAATAATCCTTTGACCTATGTGCAGACCTCAGCTAAGTTGGATGCCACTGGCCACAGGTGGCTTTCTGCATTATCTACATATGACTATGCTCTCGAATACCGAGCAGGTCTGAACCACATAGATGCTGATGCTCTCTCCCGAGGCCTGTTCCCCAGAATGATTGGGTCCGATTGGCAGAACCTGACATTCGGGCACTCTGCGGAAGTTTGACAGGGAGGAACAAATGTCCTGGACGCAGTGGACTGCATGGTGGATTGCTTGGGACCCTCTGAGAATTGCATACCTGCTGCTTATTGCCACTTTTCTGCAATAGACATTGGTGCACTGCCTCAGCTGGACAATGACAGTATTCGCGGCTCAATCCCGCGATCCTATGATCAAATCAGCTTTAGAAGCCCTCTATGCAGGAAAAGATGTGTCCAAATTACGCTCCACTGATTTGAGAACTGCACTGTTATACAAAGAAGGTCCTAAGTTGAAACTGATCAATAAACTGTTATATAGAGAAACAGTAGACAGAGGGGGACAAGTAGACAAACAACAACTGGTGCTGCCCACTGCCTTTCGAGACTCAGTATTGAGGTCCTTGCACAACCACATGGGGCACCTTGGTATAGACAGAACACTTGACTTGGTGAGATCCAGATTCTATTGGCCTAAGATGGGGGCTGATGTGGAGCAACACACACGAACTTGTAGTCGCTGCTTACAGAGGAAAGCTTTTGCCCCAGAGGGCTGCCCCCTTGTTAACATAACCACCAGTGCACCCATGGAGCTGGTCTGTATTGATTTTCTGAGTTTGAGTCAGATCAAAGAAATATCAGTAATGTGCTGGTGGTCACTGACCATTTCACGAGATATGCCCAAGCTTTCCCACCAAAGACCAGAAAGCATCCACTGTAGCCAAAGTACTCAGAGAAAACTTTTTGTTCACTATGGGGCTCCACAAAGAATCCATTCTGATCAAGGGAGAGACTTTGAGAGTCGTCTGATCAAAGAGATGCTTTCTCTGTGGGGAGTGAGAAAGTCCAGAACCACTCTTACCACCCCCAGGGGACCCACAGCCTGAACGTTTCAACGCACTTTGCTAGATATGCTAGGCACCTGCACCCAAAGGACAAGCCTAGATGGAGCCAACAAATTAGCACCCTGGTACATGCTTATAACTGCACCAAAAGTGATGCCACTGGGTTCTCCCCTACCGCCTGATGTTTGGAAGAGAAGCTCGACTACCGGTAGATGTGTTTTGGGGTCTCTCTGATGGGGTTCAAGCTGACAACTATTTACAGTATGTGCAAAAGTTAAAGGCCCAGCTAACTCATGCGTACCAACTGGCTCAAACCATGGCTGCCAAAGAAATCTGGCCAACAAAGAAAGGTATGATAAAAGGTGAAATAACAGGAACTCCAGGAGGGAGATCGGGTATTGCTAAGAAATCTGGGACTGTATGGCAAACACAAGATTGCTGACAGATGGCACCATCTCCTCACATTGTAGTGGGCAAACTAGATGATCTGCCAGTGTACAAAGTAAGGCCTGAGAACAATTCAAAAGATGTAAAACAATGCATAGAAATCATTTACTGCCCATTGGACAAATCCTGATTGAGTCTGAGCCCCAGAAGATGCCCTCTGGACCAGTGACTAGAGCTGCTGCTAAGAAAAGATCAAGAAAGTCTGCACCTACAGAAGAAGTTAAAGTGTTCCCTCCACAAGTCCCAGTTGAGCATGACTGTCAGTCCATATCAGAAGAAAGTGAGAGTGACTTTGAATACTATCCTTCTTACGAACTGAGTCAATTGTTTGGGGCAATCCCCAGTCAATACTGGAGACAAAGCTGGGCCTTCTGACTGTCTAAGCCCCAGCTTCATCCCTGGAGCCAATGCTCCCAGAAAGTGAAGTGCAAAGCATCAGATCAGATGAAATGGAATCATTGTGCATGGTTGAACTGTTTGAGCTTCAGGAGGAAAATGATAGATTGGGGCAGACTGGTGATACACCGAACAAGAAGAGTATTTTGAGTGCCCTGACAGTCCACTGCCAGTGTCCGAAAGCTCTCCATGCGAGCCAAATGTTGTGGACTCAGAAACTGTAACTCCTGGAGCTGAAAGTGCCCCAAGTTCTAGCCTCTCTACCCCATGGAGACTCCCCGACAAGTGAGAACAATGCTGAAAATGAGGCTCAGAGTGCAGAGACTATAACAGTTCCCCTAGAAAGACTGGTCGAGCTGTAAAGCCTGTGGTGCACCTCAGTTATGATTCACTTGGGAGGCCTGTGGACTTGCCTCTCAATGTTGTCCATAAAGGAGTGTATGTGTCCCCGAGCTCATTGCCCAAACTGAGCATCAGTGCTAACTCCAAGTTACTTGTGTTGCCCTCTAAGTATGGTGCCTTGCCCGTCCAGCCCTAAGGTAACTGATAGGAAGGGCCCCTCTTTCAGGTTTCATGTACAAGAGGTAATAACTTGAGTTATGGTACAATGTGTGTGTAATACTGTAAAGAGTCACGATTGCAATGTTTCAGAAATGTATTCTGGTAAAATGATATATTGACTGATGATTACATGTGTGAGCCTAATGCAAATGTATATGGTTGCAGTTAAAACTTATGGGGTACTTGCTTGACGCGGACGTCAAGCTTTCCCAGGCCAGGAAGGGTGTAACCCCCTGCAAATGGGGGTTCCCAAAGACTTCCAGGAGCTGCTTGAATGCTCCAAGCCTGAATGGTGTTTGGCTTTAAGCCACTTATCAGTGAGTGTTTTAGAGCCTCTGGTACTGTCTCTTTAAGAGCTGTCTGCTTGCAGACATAATTAGTTTATATGGGGACTGTGTGTTTCTTTGATTGAGTACCACTCAAGCTGCTGCCAATTCACCCCATTTTGCAGTCACTAGAGTGCAAAGGGAACCTGTCTGAAAGATGTAACTGATTGCCAGAAATCATTTACAGTAATAATAAAATTACAGTTTGTCTAACCTGCTTTCTTTGCAGTCAGAACTGTCTGCCTAGTTCCCCATTCTGGTTTTGAACTGCTGAACTGGACCAATCAGTGTGGGGTAAACTAGCTCTAAAATGATGCCTTGACGAATCAGAACTTGGGACTCATAATCTGAGCCAGCCACAAGAGGATTGTATGGGCAGTGACTCTGGAGATGTAGTTTAGACTTCGTGCCTTTTGGACCAACAGCAGCAGTCTATTGTGAGTGACAGCCAATCCAGTCAAGAACTGGGAGGAACTCAAAGGAAGTGCCAGTTTTTGTCTGTTGGGAGTTTCAGTTTGAGATCTGAAAGTGAAGGAAAGAAACCCTGTGCTCCTTCAGTGCACAGTTTCAGTCAAAAACGTGTCAAGGCCCAGAGTTCCGGTCTACAACTTGTGTAACTGCTTGTTAGGACTGAATCCGTCCTGTGAAAAGAATCAAAGGATCTCTGAAGAGTAGAAACCAGGCTCACCCTGTAGAAGACTGAAGAAATTGTTGAATTACACTCGGTCTGTCAGGAACTGAATCTGCTGTGTGTTCTCCTGGTTATTGTGCAGTAATTAGATTGGGATACAGATGCAGCCTGCCTGGTATAGTGCTTTTTTTTTACCATATAAATGTGTGAGGAGTCTCTTGGAGATCAAAAGTAGCCCTGCTGACATTGAAGGACCATATCTTCTTTGGAGGTCGTGAGTACTAATTCGGGTCGCTCCCTGTTGAATTGCCACATTAAATCCAAATGGAATTACTGTACTGCTGACTGTTTAATTTTCCTTTTCTCAGGTGAAAGGGCCCCTCACCAGCTGCCACGGTTTGGACTAGCCACTAGGCCTGGGCACCAGGGACAGTAATCGGTAGGGATAGGCTCTGTGCACAGAGCCATAGGTAGATAGTAAAGTGATAAGCTAATTAACCTGATTTCCCTGTCCTTGTTATATCCCCTAAATAAATCAGAGCTGTTTGTTTCAACAAAGTTATACTGCCTGAGGTATTTGTCTATGTTAAAGTACTGTACTGTGATTGTTGCACTGTATCTTATTTTACAGGATGTCCCGGTGCCTGAACCAGCCTTGGGGGTAAGTGTATACTGTGAAGGTAATTCTGCTATATTGTGTGGGCCACTAGTGGGAAGAAAGGGGGGTTGCAGTGTCCCAGAGGGCTGTGACCAAGTAAGTTTAACTATTGCAAACCCTGACCTCTGGGTGGAGGCACCCGCCATTGGATCCAGGCCCCTCAACCTGTTAGTGGCAAATCAGGCAGGGGTAGTAGCCCCTGGGATAGCGCCATCTAGGGGTTACATTAGTAAAATTCTGCTTAACAGAATCACAACTTTAGGTCACGTGATGCAGTCAATCGCATAAGCCACGCTCTGTTCATGCTCCATCCACCTGGCTCTAAATAAGCTATTTTCAGATTGTTTTATAGGGTAAAATTTCTACTGACCTGCCTACAACAGCTCCGGAGTTCACTGGGCTACTGTAAATCGAATTTATGGAGGTTGAAATGTGGTAGACGGCCCCCACACATGCACCACCTACAATGCTGGAAAAAGCGCCGAAAAAGCCTAGGGCGCAACAGCAAAGTGAAGGCCGCACCCAGACCTTGGGATCTGCCTCGCCCACAGCGGCAGATTCATCACCGCTTACACTGGAGCATTTCCTGATGGAATTTCAGCCCTTCAAGGAGGAAATCAGATCCATCGTGGCTGAAGTTAAAACAATGGCAGAGGTATTGGAAGACGTGTCCAAGCGGGCCTCCGACAATGATGGGAGAGAGTCATCTCGGTCGAAAAACATGCAGATAAGCTGTAATTACTTACCATGGCTAACCGGCAGCAGATCAAGAAGCTTGAAGCTAAGATCGAGGACTTGAAGGGGCATAGCAGAAGGAACAATGTGGTGGTGATTGGACTCCCCAAAAAAGAAAAGGGATCCAACACCATCACCTTTGTGCAGAAACTGCTGGTGAAACTAGCTGGGCCCTCTCCCTTTGGGGCAAATTACATCATCGAGTGAGCACACAGGGGTCTCAGACCCATGCCAGCCCCGGTTTCGGCCCCCAGACCCCTCATTTTTCGATTCCTGAATGTCCAGGAACGTCAGTATGTACTTAATAAACTGCAAGAAATTCAAGAGGTGCTTTGGGAAGGGAAAAAGATTCGAGTCACACAAGATGTCCCGTCTACAGTCTGACAGAGAAGAGCCCTGTTTCACCCTATTGTCTCTCAGTGCACAGCTTCGGGCATTACGTTCCGGATGGTTTATCCTGCCCGGCTGCAGGTCCTTCTAGATGGGACCTGGTCCACATTTGAAGAAGTTGACTCAGCTATGGATACACTAAAAAAGGCAATGCCAGCTTTGTTCACGGATCGCTGAAGGAGCCTGGAGAGTAAGCAGGTGTTTTCCGGCGATGTGAGGCCTATGAGGAAGAGGGGAGGTAATTAAAGTTTGTTTTAAGTTTGCTCGATTCCCACGGTAATTTTGAAGGGGCTACAGCAAGGTAAAGAACATGATGCCGGACATTAATTGTGTAAGCTGTGGATACTGGGGATCTTTCATGACTTTTGGGGCATGGCAATCTTCAACGCTCGTGTGGAAGTCGCTGGGGTTTTAATGATGCAGGGAAGTTTGCACCGGGGAGAGCTGAACTTTCACACCATGCTGGGATGCACCAGCTTGTAAACAATCTAGCCAGCCACTTTTTCGGGTACTAAATTTCAGCTGCAATTACCGAGATGGCTAACTGCCCTGAGGGTCATATAAGGACAGGTCATTTGATGGTTCTTTCTCGGTGTCGGAATCTTGGTGAAGCAACCGGGACTCGCAACAGGCAGGAGAATTCAGTGCCTTTACCCCCTTTGTTTCTCACATGGGACACAGCTCAAGCTACCCATGGAGGCTTAAGACTCTAGACCTGCAATTTTGTTTTGGGACAACAACACAGGGGCTTTTTCAAACTGTTTTCAGTTACTGCATTGTTTCAGTAGAGATATGAGGGAATAACTCGAGTGGTAATCAGCGGCATTACAGGGTGTCTGCTAGCCCTTTTCTTTCTTTAGTTTTGGGTTACTTTTTTAAAGTGTCTTACTCTTTACAGTGGGACTCACTTATGACTTTAATATACCACAAGAATCGCTGGAGAATGACTTTATGAGAGACTGGGGCCAGATCCCGTATGTGTTTGGGCAGGTGAGTTCCATAAAGAATGTTTTTTAAATGTTTTTGAACTGTTTAAAGTTACTACCGTTTTGAATTTATAAGAGTTATAGGAGTCATTTAGAGGATTTAAATAGCTAATATCTATGGGCTTGTTACCGATTGCATTAGGTCGGGTGGATGGGGGGGAGGGTGGATGGTCGGTGTGCTGATCATTGCGGGCCATAGAACAAGTTGTTGGGGAGGGAGAGGGGGTTCAAGTACGAGTTCAGTATTTGGTCTATGATCTGGGTGCTCGAGGGTACCGGAAGGATGAACAGCAGGGAGATTTGTTTCGGGGAGTGGTTTGGGGGATAGAGGGAGAAAGAGACATAGGGTTCTGGGGGAGGGGCTACAGGGGTATAAGGGGGAGGACAAACAGGGTTTATGGTGCCTAGTAGAGCACAGGAGGGTGCACAGGTACACAATAGTGTTATGGTAAGATTCAAGGGCAAGCACAGTCAAGGAGTCAAGGTTTTTTCGTGGAATGTTAAGGGGGTTAGGCAACAGGTGAAAAGAATGAAAGTGATCAAACATCTGTGGCATCTTCAGAGGAATATTATAATGCTTCAGGAGACCCACTTACTAGAACAGAAAGCCAATCTACTGCGGAGACAGCATGTGGGGCAAGTTTTTGCAGCTGGAGACAGCACTGCAAGTGGGGGGTGGCTATTTTATTGGCACGCTCTCTTCCCTTTGTTTTCGATCAGTGTATTAGGGATACACAGGGGTGCTATGTTTTGATTGGGGAAAGATTTTAAACACAGAGTTGGTACTATGATGTTTTTATGGGCATAACTCTGACTCACCATCCTTTTTTATGGATATACTCAAGTTACTATCATAGAAACAGAGAATTTAATGGCAGATAAGTACCGCTTGGCCCACCTAGTCTGCACATTTCCCTACCTAACAGATAAGCTGCAGATCCTAGTTAACCAACAGCCTACTTCCTCCTACCCCCCTACTAGAATTGCCTTATGTCTGTCCCATGCATTCTTGAATTCCCCCACTGTTTTTGACTCTACGACCTCCTCAGGAAGGCCGTTCTATGCATCTACAACCCTCTCTGTGAAGAAATACTTCCTCACATTACCTCTGAGCCTTCCCCCCATCACAGTTCCTATCCCTCCCAATTTTATTGGGAAGGGATTGGAATTTCCCTTTTGACCCCACTCTAGATAAGTTGGTGGGTAGGAGAGGATTGGGCCTGTCATCTGCACAGAGAGCCTTAAAAGAGCTAATGGACCACGTAGGTCTGTGCGATCCTTGGAGAGTACTATACCCATCAGCCAGAGAATTTATTTTTCATTCCCCTATTCACAGGACAGCCTCCAGAACTAACTATTTTCTTTTGAGTCGGTCACTTCTGGGGGGACTCCTGGACAGCAGAATGGAACATGGGGCAGGATCTGACCATTCTATGGTAGACTGTCAAATTTTTCTCTCAGCCACCCAACCAGTGGATAAAGTTTGGAGACTGAATAATCAGATCTTGAAAGAGAAGGCTATCACTGCACAGATAGTAGAGAGCTTAGAGAATTTTAAGAAAGAGAACTGGGGTTCAACGCAGAATCCGGCCATGGAATGGGGGGCTCTTAAATGTTACATAAGAGGGCAGTTCATTAAGATCTCGGCAGCCAGGAAAAGAAAAGGGAAGAAAGAGGCAAAATCATTATTAGCTCAAATTAGGGATAGAGAGAAATATTTTTCAAATAAAACAAGCGTCTTGGATAAGAAGACCCTTATTAAGCTTAAGGACAAATACAGCGAGTTACGTGGGGAAAAAGTGGAATGGGCAATATTAAAAACTAAAGACAGATACTGAGAGCAGAGGGGAAAAGGCTGGACATCTTTTAGCTCTTAGGCTGAAAAAGCAGGAATCCTCGAGATTTATTGCAGCTATACAGGCTGAATCAGATGGCTCCCTTAAAGTTAACGCCAGGGATATTTCTAAGGAGGTTGAGGCTTATTACAGGGGATTGTAAAGTCAGATGCCAAATAGGCCTCAAAAAGAAAAGGTTGACCAATATTTAGCCCAAATTCTCTTATATACCCTGTCTACTTCTCAGGCTGAGAAGTTATTGGCCCCTTTCACAGAGGAAGATATTATCAGGGTGATTAATGACCTTCCCATGGATAAGGTTCCTGGTCCTGACAGGTTTTCGCCAAACTTTTACAAAATGTTTGCGAAGCAGTTGGCCCCATGGTTACTAGTAGTTTTCTAAAATATGTTGGAGGAAGAACAAGTGGATCCAAGGCTATTGAAAGCAATGATAATAGTTCTTCCCAAACCAGGGAGAGAGCCAACTCGGGTGTCTAGCTATAGGCCCATTTCTCTTCTTAATTACGATATAAAAACTTTATCGAAACTGCTTGCAGAAGGAGTGGAGAAGGTTCTCTCTTATCTCATTGGTCCTGACCAAGTGGGCTTTATGCGAGGCAAATCTTCAGTGGATCACCTCCATAGATTGCCTCATGTTTTCTCTGTGTCCAGGGATGCCCCTCAACCTATGGCACTGGTCTCCCTGAACGCAGAGAAAGCTTTCGATAGAGTGGATTGGCAGTTTTTGTTTAGTTCTTTGCACAGATTCGGGTTCCCACCCAGGTTTGTGTCATGGATTAAATCTCTATATAACAACCCAGTCGCTTGTATTTATTGTAATGGTGTATTTTCACCCTGGTTCTTTCTGCAAGCAGGTACAAGACAGGGATGTCCGCTCTCCCCCTTATTATTTAACCTTTACTTGGAACCACTTATTATTTCCATAAAGTGATCCCCATGGGTCCATGGAATACTACTAGGCACCAGGGAAGAGAAAATTGCAGCCTATGCAGACAATATTCTGCTGCATCTATCCCAACCAGGAAGTTCCATCTCAGGGGATTTAAAAATTGATTGAGGAGTATAGTTCTCTATCCAATTACAATCTTAATGCAGACAAAACATCCGTTTTTCCCCTTAATTCCAGATTGACCAAACAAGAGATTACAAAATGGGGCTTAACTGGTCACCTAAATCCCTGAAGTATTTAGGCATACGGTTAGCCAGAAGTGAGGCCCAGATGAAGAAATTAATCCTGGACACTCTACTTAAAACAATACAACAGGACCTAAAGCATTGGCGTAGTCTCCCACTAACTCTATGGGGACAGGTAAATATTGTTAAGATGAATATCCTCCAGAGAATTTTTTACCCCATTAACCTTATGAATCTGTGGCTACCTAAATCTTGGTTCAAAGTAATTCATACATGTGTCACAGATTTCATCTGCTTGGGGAAACCTCCAAAGAGAGCATTCCATAAACTAGCGGTCCTTAAAGGTCAGGGGGGCCTGTAACCACCCCATTTCGTCCTTTACTACTGGGCCAGTCAGGCAACTAAGTATCTGAGGTGGACCACCCCATAGGAGGTCTTAGAGTCTTCCCCATATGTTCCCCTCTGGCTTGGTGTGGGGCAAGAAATGTTGGAGGTTGAAGGTATTTCCCCCACTTCCATGACTTATATTAAAGTAGGTGCGCTGTCTGCAGGTTTGCGCCAGTCAGTTATTGATATTTCAGTGTGCATCCACTCTCAGTTGTGTGCCTCTCTGAAATATATCAATACAAGGGATTTGACCCAACCCATAGTCAGGAATACTAACTTTAGAATTGCTGGGAAAATGATTCCCATTAACTGGATCCTACAATGAATGAGATCAGGGTGGAGGAGCTGGTTAAAGGGGAAGGGGACTGGATGTCAACTGTGGAGATACTGCTTAAGTGTGAGATTGAACACAAACTGGCTTTCAAAATATATCGAGTCAGACACAAGCTTGTTCAATACTTCAAACATTTGTCGGTATCCCCACAATTGAACAACCCGATTAAAGAGTGTAGTGATTTAGCAGCTGCCCCACATGCTGTTTCCAACATATATGCCAGCTTATATACCAAAGTGTTCCCGAAAATAGATGACATTCCTAGATACTGGGTGGACTTATACCCTCAATCTGGACCCAGGTGGGGGAACATCTGGGAAAGTTGTCACCGATATATTACCCAAGATAGGTTAAGGCTAATGCAACTACAGATTCTTAATGACATGTACATGTCACCGTATAAGTTGCACAAGATGGGAAGGAAGAGTACGCCCATGTGCAATAGGTGTAATGAGGATGTAGACACCCTGCAACACATGTTTTGGGATCGCTGCAAAGTCACTCCTCTATGGGAAACGATCAAGAATAGTATAGATCCTCTGCTGGGACTACAAGATTATTTCACTCCAGAGGCGTTCCTGGTGGGGGACTTCAGTGGGTTTCCAGTTATGGTTCATAGATATCATATCACTATAATTGCCCTGTCAGTGAAAAAGCTTATGCTTCGGCACTGGCTGGATCCATCATCTATTTCCTTCTTAGAATGGGTTCAGGAGTTACTTTTGAATCTACATACAGAAAGGATGATCTCAAGCCTATATAATCGTATGGGTAAATACAAGAAAATATGGGAAAAACTCCATGTTCTTTACTCACTTTAAAGAAGTGGTTGCATGTTACCTGTGATCAGTTTAATGATGTTCTTCTTGAAGAGCCCTTTGAGGCTCCATAATTTCCTCCTGGGGACTGAGAATTGCACTGTCTAGATAGCACCTGGGGGGGTGGGGGTGAGGGAAAGGAGGAGGTGGGGGGAGGGGGGAGTGGATAATTGCACTGTCATTGTATTCTCTGTTACTCTGAGGTGTATATGTAAAATCAATAAACTAAATTTAAAATAAAGAATCACAACTTTAGCTGATTCTCTGATTAGTCCTGCTCAAACATGTGCGATACCAGGCAGGTATCAGCAGGACAACCTCATTGCACTTACAGAACTGTTCCAGAAGGGACAGAATGGATTGGCAAAAGGGTGGATACTTAGTTTAGATCAGGAAAAGGCAGAAGGTGGTGGATCCGGGGAGCCGGATAAAGCGGTCGGTAGTGGGGTTACCCTCTGGTCTTTGGCTTGAAGGTGCCCAGCTGTCTTCCTCTAAATGGGTGTGTGATCTGGGGTGGTTCCTGACGATGGTCTGACACTGCATTCGCAGGCATCGGCAGTCGTCAAGGCTTCCTTTTACCATCTTAGGAACATCGCCAGGATTAGGCACCTTGTTCCGTCCAGTGACTTCGCTTCACGACTCCACACGCCAGACTTTATACATAGATACACAGATACATAGACAGTGTCGGCAACAAGGGCCTATGGCCCACCCAGTCTCGCCCATTTGAGCTTGTAAGTTCAGTTTATGTTTTCCAAGAAGTTTGTTGCCCCTTACCCCTGACCTCCAGAATTCCTTTATGTCTATCCCATGCATTCTTAAATCCCGTGATTGTTTCAGCCCCCACCGCTTCCTCTGGCAGGCTGTTCCACTTGTCCACCACCCATTCTGTGAAGAAATTCTTCCTCACGCTTCTCTGAATCGTCCTCCCTCCAACTTCATCCCATGCCCTCTAGTCCTGGAACATCTTTTTCACTTAAAAATAGTGTATTCCTGCACCCTGTTCCTCCCTGTAAGATACTTGTATGTCTCTATCATATCCCCTCTCTCCCTCCTTTCCTCCAGGGAGTACATGTTCAGTTCCTTCAACCTGTCCTCATAGGACTTGTGATGCAATCCATGCACCATCTTTGTTGCCCTCCTCTGAACCTTCTCTATCCTGTCTATGTCCTTACGTAGGTAAGGTCTTCAGAACTGTACAGTGTACTCCAGGTGGGGCCTTACTAGTGTCTTGTATAGTGGAATTATGACCTCCCTTTTCCTGCTGGTGATGCCTCTGCCTATGCATCCCAGCATCCTATTTGCTTTACCTGCTGCCTTGTCACACTGTTTCCCTGCCTTGAGGTCATCAGAGATGATAACCCCAAGATCCCTTTCCTGCTTGGTACATGCTATATCCTCACCCCCCAACTGATATATTGTGCCAGGGTTTTTGTGCTCCATATGCATTATCTTGCACTTCCTTGCATTGAATTTCAACTGCCAAACCCCTGACCATTCTTCAAGTTTCTGCAGGTCCTTCTCATTCTGTCTACACCTCTGGTGTGTCTACTCTGTTACAGAGCTTTGTGTCATCAGCGAACAGTGAAATTCTGCCTTCTAGGTCCCAAGTAATGTCACGGATGAAGATATTGAATAGGACCGGTCCCTGCACTGATCCCTGTGGTACCTCACTGTCACCTTTCCTCTGTGGAGTGACAGCCATTTACCACCACCCTCTGTGTCCTGCCACCCAGCCAGTTACCTACCCACCACACTACTGTCCTGCCCACACCCATATTCCCCAGTTTGTGCAATAGTCTTCCATGTGGCACAGTGTCAAAGGCCTTGCTGAAGTCCAGATAGGCCATGTCCACTGCCCTCCCCTGATCCACCTCCCTTGTCACCCAGTCAAAAAATTAAATGAGGTTGGTCTGACATGACCTCCCCCTGGTGAAACCATGCGCTTGGGTCCTGTAGTCCATTGACAACCGATGTTCCACCAATCTCCTTCAGTAGTGCTTCCATGATCTTCCCCACTACCGAGGTGAGGCTGACTGGTCTGTAGTTCCCCGCTTCCTCTTTGTTCCCACTTTTGTATAAGGGGACTACATCTGCTATCCTCCATTCTTTGGGTACCTCCCCTGTTTCCAGTGATCGGCTAAACAGGATAGACAGAGGTTCAGCCACCACCTCTCTTAGTTCTTTAAGGACCCTGGGGTGCACCCCATCTGGCCCCATTGCTTTATCAACTCTTATTACTTCTAGTTCCTTCAGGACCCTTTCTGTGTAAAGGGACTTGTGTCCATTTCTGCACCATTCTCACCCTTGTACTCCGTTCAGACCCATTACCTCCTCTTCCTCAGTAAAGACTGAGCAGAAATACCTGTTCAATATGTCAGCTTTACTGTTGTCATCCTCCACACAGCCCCCATCCTCCCCTTCAGTCTCACTATCCTCCCTTTGCCTTTTCTTTTTCACTTATGTACCTGTAAAAGGTTTTGTCCCCTATACCCACTGATTTTGCAATGTGTTCTTCTGTCTGAGCTTTGGCTTCCCTTACTGACCTCCCTGCCTCCCTTTGCTTCTCCTGGTACTTCTCCCTATCCCCTTCTGCCTGTGTCTTTTTGTATTGCCTGAATGCAATCTTTTTGGCTTTCACTTTCTTTGCTACCTCTTTGGAAAACCATAATGGTCTCCTCTTCCTTTTCCTCTTGCTAACCTGCTTAATGCATAATTCTGTTGCTCTTGTACTCCCCATTTTAAATACTGCCCACTGTTTCTCAACCACTGATTCCTGCCCCATTCCCCTTAATGCCTCTTTCAAGTATCTCCCCATTTGCCCAAAGTCTGCCCCCCTAAAATCCAGGATAAGTGTTTTTCTGTGGTTTGGTTCTGCTCTTTCTGTGATTTCAAACCACAGTGACTGGTGGTCACTGTTCCCCAGGTGCTCCCCCACTGTTACCCCCATCACACTGTCCCTGTTTGTGAGCACAAGGTCCAGTATTGCCTTCTGCCGAGTTGGTTCCTTGACCAGTTGCTTGAGAAAGGCACTCTGAAGGGAGTCCAGGATAAATCTGCTCCTAGTTGATGCTGCTGCTGGGATGCTCCAGTCCACGTCTGGAAAACTGAAGTCTCCAACCAGTACTACCTCACCCTTGTCTGCCATCCTTTGGATGGCTAGCATCAGCTCCCTATCTGTTTCTTCCTCCTGGGCTGGTGGTCTATAGACCACACCTGTGCTGATGGCTGGCCCCATTTTCCTTTCCAGCTTAACCCACAGTATCTTCCCCCATTTTGTTCCTCCTGGATCTCTGTGCCCTTATGTCATTTTTCACATACAGTGCCACTCCTCCCTTCCTGCCTGCTCTGTCTCTTCTGAATATGTTGTAGCCAGGTATGGCCAACTCCCAGTCGTGGTTGTCATTACACCAGGTTTCAGTGATGGCCACAATGTCCAGGTCTGACTGCACCATGACAGCCTCCAGATCTTCCATCTTGTTGCTAAGGCTCCTGGCATTTGCACACATGGCTTTCCATGATTTGACCTCCCTAGACTGTTTTGCTGTTCTACTCCAGCCCCTTCCTTGGTTGTCCTTTATCCCTGGTTCTCCTTGCTGTCTGCCCTTCTGCTGAATTTTGCCCCTTTTCTGCCTATCCACCTTTTGGGTGCTAATCTCCATCTTTTGCACACTGCTTTGTAGAGACAGCAACTCCTCTGGTTCACTGGTTCCACCTCTAGCTGTGGGGTGAGCAGTAGGTACCCTCCTTGCTGACCTGCCACTCCCTTTGCTAGTTTAAATGCTTGTCAATGCAGCATTTAAACTTATCATTGAGTGCTTGATTCTCCAGGATGGATGCAGGCGTCAGGCTTTGAACAAACCTCCATCCTTCCAGGTGTGTCCCAGTCACCAATGAATCTAAACCTTCTCTCACAGCACCAGTTCTTCAGCCATGAGTTAAAGTTCCTGGTGCATGCACCCCATGCTCTCCCTTGCCTCTCGCAGGTAGTACTTCTGAGAAAGTGACAGAAGTAGCTACTTGCTTGAGACTCCTCCCCAATTTCCTAAACTCTTCCTGAACTTCCTTTGGCTCCCCATTTGCCAGGTCATTAGTACCTAGGTGGATAATGACATCCAGCTCACCCTCCCGTCTTGCCTTCCCAGTGATCCCCAGGATCTTCCTTCCATCCCTCCATGCCGTGGCACCTGGTAAGCACCTCACCTCCCTGTCCTCCCCCTCCTGTGTTCCTAGCTGGATCCCTCTTATGATGGAGTCCCCCACCAGGATTCGCTTCCTTCTCCTCTGGGGTCCACTGCTTACCCCGCTGAGGTCACCTCCTTGGCTAACCTCCACATCCTTTCCTTCCACTTCTTCTATTTGGTTGTCCCCATTTGCCAGTGTGGCATATGAGTTCTTGAGTGGAATAGAATCTGGGATGTGCCTCTGCCTGACCGCTCTAACCCTCCCTGAGCCCACTGTCATCCAAGTGCTCCTCGTTCTCGGCATCCTTTGAGGCAGTTGCATTGGACTGGGTGGTCTCTGGATAGGGGTGATGGTACTCCTGACCCAGTCTACTTCCGCTCTGAGTCTGGCTACCTCATTCTGCAGTCCAGAGAGATGCATGCAGATAGGGCAGCACCTCAGTGTCCAGAAGGTCTGCCTGAATATGGCTGCCCCACAGCCACTGCATTGCACCACTCCCCACATTATACTGCAATTATACTGCTATTCCACTACTTGTCTGCTACTGAAGCTCTCCTAGTTCCCTTTTTATTAATTTACTGTCCTAAAAATCCTGCCACTGTTCCTCAGATACTTTAAAAAAAAAAAAAGAAAATAAACCAAGAAATAAATAAATGAATCAAAGCACTTGTCGTGCTGAGGGTGGGCTTCTTCACCCTTATGCCCCTCCTAATCCACACCCCTTACTATACCCTGTGTTTAGCTCCTGTCAATCAGATTCAACAGGGCATATAATCAAGAGTTGGGGGAAGGGGGGGCGAAAATTTGCAGCAACCAAAGACAGCAAAGAAATACACCACCACTATGTTTTAAATCCTCAACAGCCCAAAAAACAATTCTAAGTAAAGACAACAAAGAAAGTACAGTGTCACCAAAAGCCCACAAACCAAGTCTAAAAGAAAAACAGCAATTACCAGTTACTGTAAAGCATTGAATTGAATATGCTTCCTTCCCCTTCTGGCTTCTATGACATTCAAAAATACATACATTTCTATCTCAGCTCTTTACCCTTACCATTAAAAGGTAACTACAATCACAATAATCTACCTTCCACTAATACAGATTCTATCACAGAACCAGAGTACAATGCAAAAACATCTGCTACTTAGCAACAACAAACAGGTGACAACATACCAAGTTGATGTAGCTTTTTTAAAATAGAAAAAAAAAATGTAATCTTTTAAACCAGTAGAAATCAGCAGTCCCAAAAGCACCTTGAACTACAAGAAAGAACACAGTACCACACCTCTGCCATAATAACTAAACAGTTCTAAAACATTGGAGAAAGATGAAAAAATCAGAGACTGCACAAAAAGATACAATGTACTATAAAGTATTAGGCAATAGGTATACTCAGTTGTTTAACAGACAAAATAAAGTACCTACCAAAACAGACAGAATACCCACAAATGACATTTAGGTTCTCAATATCAGACACCACCAAAGGCACACACAGAAAGGGTTTAAACTATAGTATTAAAATTAACCACATCAGAGTAGAAAGATCACACTAAATAAATGTGTTGATCCTTCTGACTTCCAACGAATATCTACCACACAAATTTTATATCTTCCTGGAGCCTACAGGGTTGTCTTTCACAATCACCTAAATTTACATAAAACAAAACAATTTTTAAACTGAAAATTATAGCAAGAAGCACTTAGCTGTGGGAGCTCTTCTCAAACACAGCCACTCAGCTCAGAGTTCTAGAATCAGACTCTCAGACTTTGCGCCTAGACTACTGCAACTCCCTTTATCTGGGGCTTCCGGGGGTTGATATCTGTCGCTTGCAGCTGGTGCAGAACGCTGCGGCATGGTTGCTGACTGGGACTTCTCGTTATAGTCATATTTCTTCCGTGCTGCACAAAATGCACTAGCTGCCTGTACAGCGGTGGATCACCTTCAAGGTCAGACTTCTGACCCACTGTATAAAGCCCTGCACGGACTGGGTCTGAGCTATCTGCAAGAGCTCCTGACTCCCTACAGCCCTGGTCGTCCTCTCCACTCAACTGACAAGGGGTTGTTAGAGGTTCCCAGGGTCCAGCTGAAAACTTCTGGGGCCCGGGCTTTTATGTTTGGTGCCCTTTCCCTGTGGAACTCTACCTTATCAAATCTGAGAGTGCAGGACCGTGGAGAGCTTTAAAGCAGGCCTAAAAACCTACTTGTTTCAGCAAGCTTTTAGTATTTAGTGATATTTTTTATCTGATTTATTTAAATTTTGTATTGTAAATCATTTTAGACTGTTGTTCTGTTTTATATGATATGTTACCTATGTACAGTGTTTTGATTTTTGAATTACGCTCAACAAATGAAGCATATTATTATTATTTGATAGGATCTCACATACTTACTGATTTAATGTCCTACAGTCCTTTGGCTTCCCAGAACAGCTAATTGGATGGATCAGAGGCCTATACAGACAGGCTGTCCTGGTCCCCAATGTGAATGGGTGGACAGGAAAGGAATTTGGGTTACGAGGGGGGTACAACAAGGATGCTCATTGAATCCTATGCTATATGCTTTTGGCATAGATATACTTCTCAGACATATTAAGCATAATGATAGGATTATCGGGATAGCCCTAGTGTCAGAACAACAAATGATTATGACATTAGCATACACAGATGATGTTATCTTGGTTTTGAACCTGGCTACCAATGAGCAGGATGTGGAAGATTGTTTATCACAGTATGCTCAGGTGTCCGGGTCATGGATTAATTATCTAAAAAACAAAGGGGTTCCGCTAGGAGACATTGCTTTACCAGAGTCCCTACAGTTTGCAGGTATTAAGTTAACTACTGATGTTCTTACAATTCTAGGGATTGATTTTGGGGTGGCTGATACCACTACACAGAACTGGGAGACAGCTATTCAGAAAGCCAATAGATTGGTAGGTTCCTGGAAAGGACAGCAAATAGCTAAAAAGAAAAGAGCATTCTTAATCAAAACCCTGCTCCTCACCATATTTTTATATGTTAGCTATATTTTTCCACCCCCTCAATCTCTGATCACAACGATATACAGTATATTTTTCCAGGCTTTCTGGGGCAATCAGTTAAACCCCATCAAAAGGAGTCTCACTTATAGCAGTATCACGGAGGGTGGCATCAATGTGATAGACCCTGTGGTCTTTTTTTATAGCATTTTTTTAAGTTATAATATAGGTCAGGCCTTGAAGCCAGAGCTGAAAGTAAGGAAATCTTTGATTTTATCCTGGCTGGCCCCATGTTTAGAACACTGGAGAAATAATAAACCAACACTACTTAATATGGCGCCCCGGCCTCCCGTCATGGCCTGGATAGCATAAAGAAGCTCATTAAATGGAAAATTTCAGTCCCTGAGATTCAGACTTTAGAAACATAGAAACATAGAATTTGACAGCAGATAAGGACCACTTGGTCCACCTAGTCTGTCCATCTTCCTACCTAACAGATAAGCTGCAGATCCTAGTTAACCAACAGCTTACTTCCTCCTGTCCCCCACCAGGACTGCCTTATGTCTGTCCCATGCATTCTTGAATTCCCCCACTGTTCTTGACTCCACGGCCTCCTCAGGGAGGCTGTTCCATGCATCCACAACCCTCTCCGTGAAAAAATACTTCCTCACATTACCTCTGAGCCATCCCCCCACTATCTTTAAATTGTGCCCCCTTGTTCTTGCACATCTCTTTTTCTGAAATACGCTACCCTCTTGGACTTTGTTGATTCCCTTGAGGTACTTGAAAGTTTCTATCATGTCCTCTCTCTCCCTTCTTTCCTCAAGGGTATACTTATTAAGCTCCTTTAATCTTTCTTTGTATGTCTTCTGGTGCAGACCCTGCACATTTCGGTTACCCTCCTCTGGACAGCCTCCACTCTGTCTATGTCTTTACACAGTACTCCAGGTGGGGTCTCACCAACTGTCTGTACAGAGGGATAACAATTTCCTGTTTTCTACTATTGATGCCTTTCCCTATGCATCCCAGTATCCCCCCAGCCTTCTTTACTGCCTTCTCACATTGCTTGCCCACCTTTAGGTCATCTGATATAATTACCCCCAGGTCCCTTTCCATTTTTACTGTTCTCAGTATCTCACCCCTCCCCCCACACTGTGTACTCTTCCCCTGGGTTTTGTTTCCCAGGTGCATTACCTTGCACTTCTTTGCACTGAATCTGAGCTGCCATACATGTGACCATTCCTCCAACCTTGGGAAGTCCCTTTTCATCCTTTCCACTCCATCTTGTGTATCAACCCTGTTGCAGATCTTTGTGTCGTCTGCAAAGAGACATACTTTTCCTTCCAGTTCCTCTGCAATGTCACTTACAAAGACATTAAAAGGACTGGTCCAAGTATGAACTCTGCGGTACCCCGCTAGTAACCCTCCTTTCTTCACTGTGGACTCCATTTACTACTACCCTTTGTGTCCTGTTGTCTAGCCAATTTTTTATCCAGGCTACCATCTTGGGACCCACTCCAGGGCTGGCTAACTTGTGTATTAATCTTTTGTGTGGGACTGTATCAAATGCCTTGCTAAAATCTAGATAGACCATGTCCACAGCCCCTCCCTGGTCTACTACTTTGGTCACCCAGTCAAAGAAATCTATTAGATTTGTCTGACATGACCTTCCCATTGTGAATCCATGCTGCCTTGAGTCCTGTGCCCCACTGGCCTCTAGGTACTCAACAATTCTTTCCTTCAGAAGTGATTCCATCATTTTCCCTACCACTGAGGTCAAACTAACTGGTCTGTAATTTCCTGCCTCTGTCCTGCTCCCACTTTTGTGAAGAGGAATCACATCCGCCCTCCTCCAGTCCTCAGGTACCACCCCATCCTCCCATGATTTGTTAAAGAAAGTAGTCAGCGGTGTCAATACTTCTACCCTTAGTTCTTTTAGAATTCTTGGGTGAATCCCATCAGGCCCCACTGCTTTGTCTACCTTCAATTTTATTAGTTCTTTCAGAACCCTTTCTTCTGTAAATGGACTGGTATCGACCCCCGTCTTCAGAGTGTTTCTCTTGTTTGGTTTAGGTACCTCCCCCTCCTCTTCCTTTGTGAATACTAAGCAGAAATATTCATTCAGTATCCCTGCTTTTTCACTGTCACCCTCTACCCACATTCCCTCCCCTTTATTAAGCCTCAGCATCCCTCCTTTGGTCTTTCTTCGCTCCCTAATATACCTATAAAAGGTCTTATCCCCCTTCTTAACAGAGTTGGCTATCCTTTCCTCGGTTTGGGCCTTTGCTATTCTGACTGCCTTCCCAGCCTCTTTCTGTTTTAACTGATAAAGTTCTCTGTCCTGCTCCTTCTGTGTTTCCTTATATTTCCTGAATGCTATCCTTTTCTTCTTAACCTTCCCAGCCACCTCTTTTGAGAACCATAGCATTTTTTTCCTTCGTTGTGTTTTGTTGATTTGCTTTACACAAAGGCTTGTTGCCTCTGTGATGGCTGTTTTGATTAATCCCCATTGTTCCTCCACCCCTCCTTCTTGCCTGTTTGCTAGTACTTTTCTGCGGCACTCTCTCATTTTCCCAAAGTCAGCCCTCCCAAAGTCCAATACTCTTGCTTTTGTATGGCTTGATTGTATGGCTGTGTTTATCGTGAACCACACTGTTTGGTGGTCGGTTGTTCCCAGATGGCTACCCACTTCTAAATCTGAGATTCTTTCTCCACTTCTAAATCTGAGATTCTTTCTCCGTCCCCATTTGAGAGAACCAGGTCTAAGATTGCTCCCTCCTGAGTGGGTTCCAATACTAGCTGTCTGAGGCATGCCCCTTGTAGGGCATCAAGAATGACCCTGCTCTTGGATGTAGCTGCAGCAAAGGTGCTCCAGTTAACATCTGGCATATTCAGGTCCCCCATCAACAACATCTCCCCTTTCTCTGCCATCCTAAGGATGCCTTCTATAATTTCCTTGTCCATTCCCTCCCCCTGAGATAGGGGTCTGTATACAACCCCCATGCGGATTGTGGTGCCATTTCCTGTCTCCAGGGTGACCCAGAGTGACTCATCTGCTCCCTGTTTACTCTTTAGTTCTGTTGCTTTGATCCCTTCCTTTACATAGAGAGCTACTCCTCCTCCTCTTTTACCCTCCCTGTCTCTCCTGTAGATTGTGTGTAACCCCCCTGCAAATGGGGGTTCCCAAAAGTCTTCCAGGAGCTTGCCTGACTGCTCCAAGTCTGGGTGGTGTTCAGCGTCTGAGCTGTTTAAATGTGGTTCCAAGTGAGTGCTATTTGAGCCTCCACGTACTGTCTCTTTAAGAGCTGTCTGCTTGCAGACTTAATTAGTTTGTATGGGGGGACTGTGTATTTAATGCTCGAATCCCGCCCAAGCTGCTGTCAATTCGCTCTGTCTCTGCCGTCGCTACATGTGCAGAGGGAGCCTTGTTGAAAGATATGACTGTTTGTCAGAAATCATTTAGAGTGACTGAGAAAATGTAGTTTGTCTAACCTGTCTTCATTTCAGCACGAACTGTTTCAGTGTAGCTTTTTTCATTTTGGTCCTGAACAGCTGACTTGGACCAATCAGGATGATAGGGAGACCCTAAAATGGAGCCTGTGGATGAATCGGAACTTGGACTCTCAATTTTGAGCCAGCCACAAGGGGATTGTATGGGCAATGACTCTGGGAAATGTAGTTTTAACCTTGGCACCTTTTTCCACCAAGAGAGGGAGTCTTATTGTGAGTGACAGCTAAACCAGCCAAAAGAATGGTGTGGAGCTAAAGGAAATACCCTGCTCTGTGACTGGAAAGATTAGATTAGTTGTGACTGTGAAGAGAGAAGGAGCTCTGTGCTTCTGCGGTGTATAGTTTCGCTCGGGAAGCGTGTGTGAGGCCCTGAGTTTCGGTCTGCAGCTTCTGTGAGTGCCAGCTTGGACTGAATCCGAGTTGTGAGAAGAAAGAAACACTAGAAGTGTGGAAACCAGGCTCACCCTGTAGAAGACTGGAGAAATTGCTGAATCGAGCTTGGTCTGTCAGGAACTGAAGCTGCTATGTGTGCTCCCGGGTATTTTGCAGTAATTGCGATCGGGATCGAGGAGCAGCCTGCCTGGTATAGTACTTTCCTTTTACATATGAATGTGCGTAGTACTTGTGGGGAATTGCTATTTCCAATCCCCCGTGCTGCGTGCTGTGTGTTGAAGTGGGAAGCAAACCCCAGCTTGTCTTGGACTAAATCCGGTTGCTATCAACTGCAGTGGGGTCCAGTCACAAGGACCTTGTCTCCATGCCCTGTTTTTCTGGCAAACCAGAAGAACATCCACCATCCGGTCCTCAGCTTGGGTATTGTGAGTACAAATCAGGGTATTCCCCTGCAGCCTGTTTTCAATTACAAGTGTATCATCTAATCATTGTTGTTTTACTTCTTCATGGACTGAGCCATCTGGCTCTGGATTACAATTGGGTGTTGTGCATATATTTTCTTCTACAGGGCCCTATCCATCTGCACCTGCCGGCCAGCCCCAGGCAACGGATCTGGCTAGCCCCCCAACCTGGGTACCCAGAATGTGACTTTTCAGCCCCTGTATGTGTGCACAGTACTGTGATTTAATGCCACCAATTAACCTGATTTCCCCCTCTCGTGTTACTGCCCCCCTAAATAAATCAGATTTGTTGTTGTTATACTATATACTGTCTGTGGTGTTGATACTTATGGAAACAGTATTGTGTTTTGCTGTGTATGTTGTTTAACCTTATTTTACAGGGGGTCCTCAGAGACGTGCTGCAGAATCAGTCTCGAGGGTAAGTGGTATCTATATGAGTGAACAGTGTGTATACGTGGGGTATTGGGGCTGTAACTCTGGTGTACTGTGTGAGCCACTAGAGGGAAAAAAAATTGGGGTCTCAGTGTCCCAGAGGGCTGTGACCAAGCTAGTCTAACCACTACAAACCCTGACCTCTGGGTGGAGGCACACGCCGTAGGACCTAGGCCCCTCAACGTGTCCGTAGTCAAACAGGCAGGGGTAGTAGCCCTTGGGATAGTGCCACCTAGGGGTTAAATGTGTATCCTGGTGTAACCCCCCTGCAAATGGGGGTTCCCAAAAGACTTCCAGGAGCTTGCTTGAATGCTCCAAGCCTGAATGGTGTTTGGCATTTAAGCCATTTATCAGTGAGTGTTTTTAGAGCCTCTGGTACTGTCTCTTTAAGAGCTGTCTGCTTGCAGACATAATTAGTTTGTATGGGGGACTGTGTGCTTTCTGAGTACCACTTGAGCTGCTGCCAATTCACTTCATTTTTGCAGTCACTAGAGTGCAAAGGAACCTATCTGAAAGATGTAACTGTTTGCCAGAAATTATTTAGAGTAATAATGAAATTACAGTTTGTCTAACCTGCTTTCTTTGCAGTCAGAACTGTGTCTGCTAGTTCCCATTCTAGTTTTGAACTGCTGAACTGGACCAATCAGTGTGGGTAAGCTAACTCTAAAATGGTGCCTTGGACGAATCAGAACTTGGACTCATAATCTGAGCCAGCCACAAGAGGATTGTATGGGCAGTGACTCTGGGAGATGTAGTTTAGACTTCAGTGCCTTTTGGACCAACAGCAGCAGTCTATTGTGAGTGACAGCCAATCCAGTCAAGAACTGGGAGGAACTCAAAGGAAGTGCCCAGTTTTGTCGGGTTGGAGCTTCAGTTGAGCTTTGGCAGTGAAGAAGGAAGGAGCCCTGTGCTTTTCAGTGTGCAGTTTTAGTCAAAAACGTGTGTAAGGCCCAGAGTTCCGGTCTGCAGCTTGTGTAACAGCTTGTTAGGACTGAACTGTCCTGTGAAAAGAATCAAAGGATCTCTGAAGAGTAGAAACCAGGCTCACCTGTAGAAGACTGGAAGAATTGCTGAAAATTGCACTCGGTCTGTCAGGAACTGAATCTGCTGTGTGTTCTCCCGGTATTGTGCAGTAATTGCGATCGGATACAGATGCAGCCTGCCTGGTATAGTACTTTCTTTTATATGGATGTGTGAAGAGGTTTGTGTACCTCAAGTGAGCCCTGCTGACATTGAAGGACCCTATCTTATTTGGAGGTCGTGAGTACTAATTCAGGGTTGCTCCTGTTGAATTGCCACATTAAATCCAAATGGAATTACTGTACTGCTGACTGTTTAATTCTCCTTTCTCTGTGTGAAAGGGCCCCTACCAGCTGCCACGGTTTGGACTAGCCACTCAGGCTTGGGTACCCAGGGACAGTAACTGATAGGGATAGGCCTGTGCACAGAGCCATAGGTAGATTATTAGAGTGATAAGCTAATTAACCTGATTTCCCTGTCCTTGTTATATCCCCCTAAATAAATCAGAGCTGCTTGTTTCAGCAAAGTTATACTGCCTGAGGTATTTGTCTATGTTAAAGTACTGTACTGTGATTGTTGCACTGTATCTCATTTCACAGGAGGTCCCAGTGCGGAACCAGACCTGGGGGTAAGTGTATACTGTGAAGGTAATTCTGATATATTGTGTGGGCCACTAGTGTAGGAAGAAAGGAGTTGCAGTGTCCCAGAGGGCTGTGACCAAGTTAGTTTAACTATTGCAACCCTGACCTCTGGGTGGAGGCACCGCCATTGGATCCAGGCCCTCAACCTGTTAGGTAGCAAATCAGGCAGGGTAGTAGCCCCTGGGATAGCGCCATCTAGGGTTACATCTTGGAGGCTCACCGCTGGGATTGTGTGTCCTCTAGTGGCCATATTTACGAACCACTGTTAAGAAAAAATGGTACCGACAGAAGTGGCTGTGCACCGGCTGGTGGAGTGGTGTACTGGGGAGAGATCGACTCCCAAAATGCTATGCTTATCCTGGACATCCCCTGGTATCAATACGGACACTGTGCAGGAGTACTTTCCAAGGTGGAAGGTTTACAAAACCCTGTGGTGGTGGGTCGGCATGCTAATCTGCTCACCCACACTTTCCTGGCCCTAGTAGAGTTTAAGGATCCAATAGATAGCTCCAAAGTGCCACAGACCATTACCCCAGAGGGAGCCCTCACTGCTTGAGAGTGATAACTAAGGACAGTAAAGACCTGGGGAATCAGCCCCACCACTATCTGAAACTTTTGAGGAGAAATTTGCTGAATGGTTGCTGGGAGAGGGAAAACTGTGGAGGACTTGAAGAAACTATTCTGCCACCTGGGGTGTTCTCCCCAACACCCTCCTGCTCCAGTGCCCGTAATGGTGGCTGAACCAATGCAGACTCCTATTTCTGCACCTGCCATTAGTCACTACTCTTCACCGAAGGTTGAGGATCTTCTCTGGCACCCTCCCCACCCCCAAGGGGAGGATGACTGGGAGACCTGGATAGACTATGTTGCCCCCAGTGCTAGAATGGCAATGCTCGGAAGGTGAAAAGCGAAAAGGGTTAGTGAGAGCCTCCGAGGTCCTGCCCTGGCTACCATCCGTGCTAAACGGCCAGTAACCCTGAAGCGACTGCACAGGCCTATCTGAGGCCTTGGAGAATGTGTATGGGAGCCCAGATTCTGATGAGGACCTATGGTGGAGAGTAAGAGATGCACAACAGTACCAAGGGAGTTGTTGTCTGTGTATGTATCTCGGCTGGAAAAATTGTTGCAAGAATGCCTCAGAAAAGGTAGTTTGCCAGCGATTGAACTGGACCGAACCAGGCTGGACAGGATCCTTAGTCTGCCCCTCTCAGAACTGCTGTTGCTTCAGTTACACCTGGCAGATCGACTGGAATCCCCACCTCCTATGATGAGTTAATGAGAGAAATTCGAGGAGTTGAGAAAAGATGACCCCGGGAGGGACCTGCACCAATAGCTGCGGCTACGACACTGAGTGACTGAGGGTGACCCATCAAGTGAAGTTCAGGGGCAGAGGTTGGCAGTCAATGAGTGCTCTGACAAGGAAAAGATATGTCACAATGGGGCTGAACTGTTGAGAGAGATCCGGGAATTCAAAAACAGTCCCTTTATGAAGGCCACTTGCAAGTACGGGCCCTGACCTATATCCCGACTGCATCTGCTAGCGGGGTGGGGGTACCCACCCATGTATCTCCTGCTGATAACAGCTTCAACTCGATTCCTTGACCATGGAAGTGGAGAAACTGGACGAGATGTCTCCAAATGCTTATCACGCCAGAGACAGAGATGGCACCAAGGTTTCCAGTTAGTAATACCTCCGCCCTGGCTCCCAGTGTGGCGCTCGGCCAGCTCAAACTCCAGAAAGTATGTTTTGCTATAATTGTGGGAAAGATGGGCACATGAAAAGGAATGCCAGTCCCCAAAAGACACTGGACAAAGTTGCATATAGGCTACAAGGAGAGCTTCGAGAAGAAATCAGTGGTTAAGAGGTGCACGACATGATCCCAGTGAGGGCACCCAAAATGCTAATTCACGCCCTTTGTGGCAAGGTCAGTTGCCCAGGCCCCACCACCGCCTCTCCAGACTGGTCCAGAATAGTGGGTCCCTCCATGGAGACCACTGTAAAGGTGAACGGAGTGTCTACAAGAGCTATATTAGACAGTGGCTCCCAAGTGACAATTATGTTCCAAGATTGGTATCAGAAGCATTTGTCAGACGCACTCTTACAACCATTAGAAGGACTGCATGTATGGGGGTTAAGTGAGAAGGCCTACCCCTATTCCGGGTATATCCGAATTTGGCTGTCTTTCCCCACCTCCGTGGCTGGAGTGGCCGAACAAGTAGAGACCCTAGCCTTAGTGTGTCCCCCCCACTGGACTGTATGATGGTGTCCCTTTGTTGATTGGAACAAATGCTCATATGTTCGGAAGGCTGGCACAGTTGTGTTATGAAAAACAGGGGTCAAAGACTAGTAGAGCTTTAAGAGTTCCAGCTTTAATTAAGAAGGCCTATGAGGCACAGAGATGCTGAAAAACAGAACCAGAGGAACCGGTCGGAATTGTATGGAAGAAGGATCCTGAGTCTCTGATCCTGGCGCCAAATGCCCAGTGTACCTTACAGGAGAGGTCCGTATCAGAAAGGATGTTAAGAATAAAATATTATGTTGGATGCACCAGGCGATGGAAAATTGCCAGAGGGACTGCTGGTCAAGCCTAGTATTTTGCCCGCTAGAGCCCATGCTTATGCCAGAAGGGTAATGGTCCAAGTTCATATGTGTCTGAAAGAGACATTCGAAAACAGAGGTTGCATCCTGGCTAATGTGCATTGTGCAGACACTGCAGTGCTACCCAGCAGCAAGAGTTCAAGGAAGAATGACAGAGTAACGCCTGACTTGTTTGATTTCGCGACTTCGCTGCCAGCTGAATGGAAAGTGAAGATCAGTGAGAAGCTTGCCCAGAGAGACCAGGTGTTTTCTTTAAAGGAATGGGATGTAGGATGCATGCAAGGAGCTGAGCACAATATCCGCTGCATGACGAAAGACCATTTCGTGAGGTCTCGACGCCTGGCACCTGCTGACATAGATGATGTGAGAGAGACATCTGCAAGAGATGTTAGCTGCTGGTGTAATATACAAGAATCCAGAAGCCCTTATGCTTCCCCATTGTGGTAGTGAGGAAAAGAATGGAACAGTAAGGATGTGTGGATTATCGCACTTAAACCGGGGACTATCCCTGATCAGTACACAATGCCCCATTCAGGATGCTTTGACTGCCTAAACGAGAGCAAGTGGTTCTCTGTGCTGGATCTCCACGAGTGGGTGTACTATCAGATCCCGATGGCCCCAGAGGACCGTGAAAAGACAGCCTTTATCTGTCCGCTTGGCTTCTATGAATTCATGAGGATGCCTCAAGGATTTCAGGTGCCCCAGCCACTTTTCAACGATTGATGGAGCGGCTGTGGGGACATGAACTTACTAGAGTGCCTGGTATACCTAGATGATGTTATTGTGTTTGGCAGCTCACTGGAGGAACATGAGAGCAGATTATTTAAGGTATTGGACCGACTGGAGGACTTTGGCCTTAAACTGTCCATTGATAAGTGTCAATTCTTTCAAACATCAGTAAAGTATGTGGGACAATAGTATCCACCGAGGAATAGAGACCGACCCAAGTAAAGTTGAGGCCCTTGACCACCTGGCCACAGCCCAAAAATCTAAAAGAACTGCAAAGATTCCTGGGATTCTGTGGTTATTATCGGCGCTTCATCAAGGACTTATTCAAGAGTGATCCGCCTCTTTACTTAACCTTACTCAAGGTATCCTAACCCACAAAAAATACCAAAAGTCAGCGCCCTCAAGACTGAAAGAGTGTATTTCATCCCGTGAAGTATTTGGGGCCCGCTGGACTCCTGATTGTGAGACTGCTTTTCATGAGATCATATATCAACTTACCCATGCTCCAGTGCTGGCCTATGCCGATCCAAGAAAACCTTACGTCCTGCACACTGATGCTAGCTTGCAAGGGTTGGGGGCTGTGTTGTACCAAGAGCACGAGAATGGCCTGAGACCAGTGGCCTTTGCCAGTAGAAGCCTGACCCCATCCGAAAAGAACTATCCTGTACATAAGTTAGAGTTCTAGCTTTGAAGTGGGCTATTGTTGACCAATTCCATGAGTACTTGTATGGGGCTAAAATACTAGTAAAAACTGACAATAATCCTTGACTCATGTGCAGACCTCAGCTAAGTTGGATGCCACTGGCCAGGTGGCTTTCTGCATTATCTACATATGACTATGCTCTCATACCGAGCAGGTCTGAACCACATAGATGCTGATGCTCTCTCCGGAGGCCTGTTCCCCAGAATGATTGGGTCCGATTGGCGAGAACCTGACATTCGGGCACTCTGCCGAAGTTTGACAGGAGGAACAAATGTCCACGGACGAGGGACTGCATGGTGGATTGCTTGGGAGCTCTGAGAATTGCATACCTGCTGCTTATTGCCACTTTTCTGCAATAGACATTGGTGCACTGCCTCAGCTGGACAATGACAGTATTCAAGTGGCTCAATCCCGCGATCCCATGATCAAAGCAGCTTTAGAAGCCTCTATGCAGGAAAAGATGTGTCCAAATTACGCTCCACTGATTTGAGAACTGCACTGTTATACAAAGAAGGTCCTAAGTTGAACTGATCAATAAACTGTTATACAGAGAAACAGTAGACAGAGGGGACAAGTAGACAAACAACAACTAGTGCTGCCCACTGCCTTTCGAGACTCAGTACTGAGGTCCTTGCACAACCACATGGGGCACCTTGGTATAGACAGAACACTTGACTTGGTGAGATCCAGATTCTATTGGCCTAAGATGGGGCTGATGTGAGCAACACATTCGAACTTGTAGTCGCTGCTTACAGAGGAAAGCTTTGCCCAGAGGGCTGCCCCCTTGTTAACATTACCACCAGTGCACCCATGGAGCTGGTCTGTATTGATTTTCTAAGTCTGAGTCAGATCAAAGAAATATCAGTAATGTGCTGGTGGTCACTGACCATTTCACGAGATATGCCCAAGCTTTCCCCACCAAAGACCAGAAAGCATCCATGTGGCCAAAGTACTTGTAGAAAACCTTTTGTTCACTATGGGCTCCACAAAGAATCCATTCTGATCAAGGGAGAGACTTTGAGAGTCGCCTGATCAAAGAGATGCTTTCTCTGTGGGGAGTGCGAAAGTCCAGAACCACTCCTTACCACCCCAGGGGACCCACAGCCTGAACGTTTCAACGCACTTTGCTAGATATGCTAGGGCACCTGCACCCAAAGGACAGTTTAGATGGAGCCAACAAATTAGCACCCTGGTACATGCTTACAACTGCACCAAAAGTGATGCCACTGGATTCTCCCCTACCGCCTGATGTTTGGAAGAGAAGCTCGACTACCAGTAGATGTGTGTTTTGGGGTCTCTCCTGATGGGGTTCAGGCTGAAAACTATTTACAGTATGTGCAAAAGTTAAAGGCCCAGCTAACTCATGCGTACCAACTGGCTCAAACCATGGCTGCCAAAAGAAATTGGCCAACAAAGAAAGGTATGATAAAAGGTGAAAGCACAGGAACTCCAGGAGGAGATCGGTATTGCTAAGAAATCTGGGATTGCATGGCAAGCACAAGATTGCTGACAGATGGCACCATCTCCCTCACATTGTAGTGGGCAAACTAGATGATCTGCCAGTGTACAAAGTAAGGCCTGAGAATAATTCAAAAGATGTAAAACAATGCATAGAAATCATTTACTGCCCATTGGACAAATCTTAATTGAGTCTGAGCCCCAGAAGATGCCCCTCTGGACCAGTGACTAGAGCTGCTGCTAAGAAAAGATCAAGAAAGTCTGCACCTACAGAAGCAAAGTTAAAGTGTTCCCTCCACAAGTCCCAGTTGAGCATGACTGTCAGTCCATATCGGAAGAAAGTGAGAGTGACTTTGAATACTATCCTTCTTCGAACTGAGTCAATTGTTTCGGGCAATCCCTAGTCAATACTGGAGACAAAGCTGGGCCTTCTGGACTGTTTAAGCCCCAGCTTCATCCCTGGAGCCAATGCTCCCAGAAAGTGAAGTGCAAAGCATCAGATCAGATGAAATGGAATCATTGTGCATGGTTGAACTGTTTGAGCTTTCAGGGAGAAATGATAGATTGGGGCAGACTGGTGATACACCAACAAGAAGAGTATTTTGAGTGCCCTGACAGTCCACTGCCAGTGTCCGAAAGCTCCATGCAGCCAAATGTTGTGGACTCAGAAACTGTAACTCCTGGAGCTGAAAGTGCCCCAGTTCTAGCCTCTCTACCCCCATGGAGCTCCCTGACAAGTGTGGACAATGCTGAAAATGAGGCTCAGAGTGCAGAGACTGTAACAGTTCCCCTAGAAAGACTGGTCGAGCTGTAAAGCCTGTGGTGCACCTCAGTTATGATTCCCTTGGGAGGCCTGTGGATTTGCCTCTCAATGTTGTCCATAAAGGAGTGTATGTGTCCTAGCTCATTGCCCAAACTGAGCGTCAGTGCTAACTCAAGTTACTTGTGTTGCCCTCTAAGTATGGTGCCCTTGCCCGTCCAGCCCCAAGGTAACTGATAGGAAGGGCCCTCTCTTCAGGTTTCATGTACAAGAGGTAATAACTTGAGTTATGGTACAATGTGTATGTAATACTGTGTAAAGAGGACGTACTGCAATGTTTCAGAAATGTGTTCTTGGTAAAATGATATATTGACTGATGATTACATGTGCAGCTTAATGCAAATGTATATGGTTGCAGTTGAAACTTATGGTGTCCTTGTTGACGCCGACGCCAAGCTTTCCCAGGCTAGAGAAGGTGTAACCCCCTGCAAATGGGGTTCCCAAAAGACTTCCAGGAGCTTGCTTGAATGCTCCAAGCCTGAATGGTGTTTGGCATTTAAGCCATTTATCAGTGAGTGTTTTAGAGCCTCTGGTACTGTCTCTTTAAGAGCTGTCTGCTTGCAGACATAATTAGTTTGTATGGGGGATCTGTGTGCTTCTTGAGTACCACTTGAGCTGCTGCCAATTCACTTCATTTTGCAGTCACTAGGAGTGCAAAGGGAACCTATCTGAAAGATGTAACTGTTTGCCAGAAATTATTTAGAGTAATAATGAAATTACAGGTTGTCTAACCTGCTTTCTTTGCAGTCAGAACTGTGTCTGCTAGTTCCCCATTCTAGTTTTGAACTGCTGAACTGGACCAATCAGTGTGGGGTAAGCTAACTCTAAAATGGTGCCTTGGACTAATCAGAACTTGGACTCATAATCTGAGCCAGCCACAAGAGGATTGTATGGGCAGTGACTCTGGGAGATGTAGTTTAGACTTCAGTGCCTTTTTGGACCAACAGCAGCAGTCTATTGTGAGTGACAGCCAATCCAGTCAAGAACTGGGAGGAACTCAAAGGAAGTGCCAGTTTTGTCGGTTGGAGCTTCAGTTGAGCTTTAGCAGTGAAGAAGGAAGGAGCCCTGTGCTTTTTCAGTGTGCAGTTTTAGTCAAAAACGTGTGTAAGGCCCAGAGTTCCGTCTGCAGCTTGTGTAACAGCTTGTTAGGACTGAATCCGTCCTGTAGAAAAGAATCAAAGGATCTCTGAAGAGTAGAAACCAGGCTCACCCTAGAAGACTGGAAGAATTGCTGAAAATTGCACTCGGTCTGTCAGGAACTGAATCTGCTGTGTGTTCTCCCGGTATTGTGCAGTACTGCGATCGGGATACAGATGCAGCCTGCCTGGTATAGTACTTTCTTTTATATGGATGTGTGAAGAGGTTTGTGTACCTAAGTGAGCCCTGCTGACATTGAAGGACCCTATCTTATTTGGAGGTCGTGAGTACTAATTCAGGGTTGCTCCCTGTTGAATTGCCACATTAAATCCAAATGGAATTACTGTACTGCTGACTGTTTAATTCTCCTTTTCTCTGTGTGAAAGGGCCCCTACCAGCTGCCACGGTTTGGACTAGCCACTAGGCTTGGGTACCCAGGGACAGTAACTGATAGGGATAGGCCTGTGCACAGAGCCATAGGTAGATTATTAGAGTGATAGCTAATTAACCTGATTTCCCTGTCCTGTTATATCCCCCTAAATAAATCAGAGCTGCTTGTTTCAGCAAAGTTATACTGCCTGAGGTATTTGTCTATGTTAAAGTACTGTACTGTGATTGTTGCACTGTATCTCATTTCACAGGAGGTCCCAGTGCCGAACCAGACCTGGGGTAAGTGTATACTGTGAAGGTAATTTGATATATTGTGTGGGCCACTAGTGGAAGAAAGGTTGCAGTGTCCCAGAGGGCTGTGACCAAGTTAGTTTAACTATTGCAAACCCTGACCTCTGGGTGGAGGCACCCGCCATTGGATCCAGGCCCCTCAACCTGTTAGTGGCAAATCAGGCAGGGGTAGTAGCCCCTGGGATAGCGCCATCTAGGGGTTACACTGGTATGTTGACATCCCAGTCATGGTTCTCAGTGTACCATGTTTCTAACTTTCTAGACTTTGGACCGGAAAGCAGTTTACCAGATTATTCGGGATATTGACCAACAGAAAGAGATACTGTTCCCCTTGTGTCCTACTCACCAATTGCCCTGGGTGTTGCAGCAACTAGAAAACCCTAGACTTCCACAATTTGTGTGGGATTTAGTATGGTTGGGGAACTTTGGCAGGCTGAGCGTGAAAAGGAACCACAAGCACAAACAGCTTACAGACAGATTTTGTCCAAGGGAGGACTGTGATCAGGTAGTAGAAACACAAATGTACCTTTTTCTTGAGTGTGAATATGCTCAGGGGTTCTGGAGCTTTTTAGCACTGCATTGGGGAGTACTACTTTTTCACAAATCTGGTATATGAACCCTATTCTATGGGAGTGCAGGAGGAGGTTGGGAGAAATATGATAGAGACAACATATATGTGATGTTTGCAGTTGCTCAATATTACATATGGCTGTCGAGATGCTGCTGGGTTACTCAACAGAGAGTTATTTCCTATTTAGAAATGTGCAGCAATATTGTCAAATCCCTACAAACCATTGCTAGCAAGGATAAGGGGAAATATTCTCTGGATAAATATAACAAACAAGGGTCTGAAAATCCTCCACTTAAATATCCGCAGTCTCGTGTCAAAGATTGACCTTTTACATCCTATGATAATCTCCCTCACACCTGATATACTAATTTTAACCGAAACTTGGTTAAATGCTAAAATACCTGATCTCGCCACTAATATCCCAGGTTATTCCATAATCAGGCAGGATAGAACTGGCAGGGGTGAAGGAGTAGCCATGTATATCCTGTCCTCACTTTAGTTCTCAACCATTCTATCATCCTCATTACCCTCCACCTATGAAGCACTTGTAGTAAATATTACCTTGCCTTTTTCCTCCCCTATCTTCATAGCGGGCATCTACTGTTGACCTGGCTCCAAGGCATCTGATACTTTGGATCTCTTTACCTCCATGATCTCCCTTTCACATAAAGGCGAGCTATACATCCTGGGTGATGTTAACCAAAACTGGCTATCACCAACAATTGCCAAGACACGTAATGACATCATGGCCCTCAGTCTCTCCCAACTCATCCTGGAACCCACCCGCCTAAATCATAAAACTCTGAACCACTCCTTGATAGACTGGGCTCTCACCTCTCACCCCCACAGAGTCATTAAATCAGGCATCCTCCCGGATGCCCTCAGTGATCATCACCAAATCTTCATGGTCAGGAAAGTTCATAGACCTAAACCGCCTCACAAAATTCTGCAACTCCACTCCTTCAGCTCCTTAGACCTTAATCCCCTTCTTAATGAACTAGCCAGCTCTGACTGGCCCCCTATTTCCTTTGCCCCTTCCATTGACCAAGCCCTCACTTATTTTACAGATAAATTTCTAACTACATGGAACTCCTACGCTCCATTCAAATGCACTAGAGTTCATGGCAACCATCAACCCGGGGCCCTCCCCTGAGTTACTGACCTGTCTCAGGGAGCGAGACAAAGCTTGGAGGAAACATAAGGCCTCCCAGCTTCTCCCAGATCATGCCACGTATTGTATGTTAAGAAAAGCCTGCACAAAAGCTACCAGATATGCCAAGTCTGAATATTTTAAATCATCTTTTCTCAAAAACATCAATTTCCCACCAAATTCTGGAAAGTGGTCCATGCCCTATTCTCCCCGCTTCACATCTGCCTCCCCCTGTGCTTAAAATAAACCACTCATTAGTCTCCGAACCATGCGCAGTGGCTCAAGAGTTTAACTTTTATTATACCTCCTGCACCACAGCACTTCTAAAGTTACTCCCCTCTAACCTCACCCCTCCTCATCCTCCCACACCCAGCACTCAACCCCTCCACGCCCACCTTTCCTTCTCCTTTTCTGCTCTCTCCCCAGAGGAAACACTAATGGCCTTTCTCTCTCTTAATCCTTCCAAAGGTTCATCGCTCGATGATCTTGACCCTAAATTCCTCTACCTTTCAGCTTCTGCTATAGATTACCCTCTCTCCTTAATCCTAACTCTTTCTTTCTCGTCCTCATCTGTCCCTTCATCCTAGAAACATGCGGTGGTCCTCCCTCTCCCAAAGGGTGGTGACCCCTCCTCCCCTACAAATTTTCACCCAATCTCCCTCCTGTCTGCCCTTGCAAAACTCCAAGAACACCTGGTCCTCTCTCAACTAACCTCCTTCCTCAATGACTCTTCCTTTTTTACTCCATTTCAATCTGTTTTTTGGAAGAACCACTCCACTACCACCTCCCAACTCAGGCGCACTGACTCCATCCTCACTGGGATGGATAATGGCCTCATTACCTCTGTCATCTTTGTCAACCTAGCCAAGGCATTCGACACAGTCTCCCATGCCCTACTTCTTGACTCCCTTACGGATTCTGGGTTGTCTACTTCTGCCCAAAACTGGTTTAGAGCTTACCTCTCAGGCAGAACACAATCAGTCAAGATCCAGGATACAATCTCTCCGCCCCCCTCTCTATTTCCATAGGAGTCCCACAGGGCTCAGTGCTTGGACCCATTCTCTTCTCCATCTTCCTAAATGACTTTACTCAGTATGCTCCCACCCCTCCTCTATCCATATGTATGCCAATGACACCATCCTGTTCTCCTCTGGCAAATGCCCTGCCGATGTAGCAACCACCCTTCAGCTTGACTTCCACCAGGTTCAGTTATGGTTTGCTTCACATCAACTATTCTTAAATGCCAAAAAAGACTGTCTCCATAACCTTTGGCACTAGGCAGAGACTGTCTAGGCTCCACCCCTTTCCATCTTTCCATACTCTTGATGGGACAATCCTAGAGAACACCTCCTCATTCTGATACCTTGCGGTTTGGTTGACCGACACTTCAACTTCTCTGGCCACACTGACACCATCCTGAAAAAATTGCTCTCCAAGCTTGGTGCCTTATTCAGGAACCATAGTTGCATCCCTCCTACAGCGAGGCGTGAAGTAGTCCAGAAGATGTCCTCCCCATTTTCAACTACTGTGATGTCGTCCATGGTGCCACTCCTAAATCCTCCCTAACCATATTGGACATTCTCTTTAACTCCTTCTGTTGATTTTGCCTTGATGCTCCATCACTCACTTATCACTGTGACCTCTACCACACCATGTCCCTTCCCCCGCTTGCCAACAGGCACCTCACTCATTGTGTCAAACTCACTTCTAAATTTTGGTTAAGAGAACTTCCCTCCTACCTCTCATGCTCACTCTCTCCCCCCCCCCCCACTCCTCAGATCCTGTGACACTCGCACTTTGCTGGTCCTCCGTCGAACCACTCTCATCAGTCAGTCAGGCTTTACCCATCATTTCTGGCAAATCTGGAACCCCCCCCCAAATACATCACTCCTACTCCTCCTACTCCTTCTACTCCCTTGTCTCTGCCTTACATAACTTTCTCTCATCTAACTGCTCCTGCTTTAACCCTCCTTAACTGTCCTCCTATGCCTCTGCTCCTCTCCATGACTCACATCCCCTAGTAAACCTTCCACCTCCCAAGCCTGCTTCTCAGCATGCTTTCCTCCCCTTTCCCTTCACTGCTATGTACTATGTTCCTCAGATATGCCACTTGTAATTAAATGCATATTCCACAGGTATGATATATTTAACTGTATGTTATGTCACAAATGTGACTGTATGATTATTTATGATATTTTTTAACTGTCTGTCTTGTTACAAGTGTAATTGAATGTTTAATTTCTCGGATATGTTAAATGTTAAACTGTATGTCTAAGTCTTCATCCAATTGTACCCCCCTCCCACCACCAGGTCGCACCAGGAGACAAGGAACTTGTTGTTCAGTGTGCCTTCCTGGTGAAACATTTCAATAAATAAATTAAATAAATAAATAAACTTTGGGTACATTATGAAAACTGGTTATTGGCATAATCTAGTGGAAGCTATTAGATATTTCATAAGGGTTGGGGGATTTGGTTTATCCTTTGACATTATTGTTAGATATTTTGACAAGTTTGGTTTATTTTTTCTTTTCCTGATCCTTTATTTTGGCTTCTTGTACTGATGTGGATTCTCTGAATTTTGTTGTAATGTACTCCTTTTCTCAAATAAAATTCTCCTACTCTTTTCGAGAAGTGCCATGGGATCTTAAACATCCACCTAAACTGCCACCAGAACAGACAGATGGGACCTAGGTTTAACATCTCATCCGAAAGATGGCACCCCCCTCATGCTGCACTACAGTGTCAGTACTGGGATTTAACCCAAGTGCCTGGTGTGGAGATAGAACCCACAGCCTTCTGATCTCCCGGCCTCAGAGGTGAGTGTGCTACCTGCTGAGCCACTGACACTGCATCAGGTGGTGGCAGCCCAGTGAAACAGTATACCCCCAACAACTGCCCTGTAAGTTGGTATGGCCGAAGGGGCAGTTTGTCACAAACTGGGAGCAGTAGTGGTGGGATCAGTGTCACAAACTTTGATAGTGGTGTAGATCAGTGCATGAATTTAAGGCCAAAATTTGTGTACAGTGTGCTTTCATAGAGGACTGGGATCTCTGGGAGACTGGTAAGAGCCTTACCTAGCACACAGGGAAACAGAGAGTGCCAGTAGAAAGTTACCTATCAGTCATGAAACAGGATATGCAAAAGGAGTACATAATTTACTACTGTTCTTTTTATTTCTAGAAACAGAGCTTAGTGCAGTGTAGCTAGCGAGTATATCATCAACATACGGCAGATCTAATGTGTCTCAGCTACGTGAGCTGTGTAAAGACAGGGGGATTGTCTAGGAGGGCCTGACAAAAAATTGACTCATAGAAGCCCTGGTGGAGCTGGACTGAGTGGAGGGGAGGCAGCTGGTCCCTAGGGCATATGACCAAATACATGTGGAAGAGTCACTGAGGACAGTGACCAGAGTAACAATACTGGGGATACAGAGATTGTGCCAGAGGAGGACCTCATGTCACGAGCTGGTAAAACAGCACAGCCCAAGCTTGAGCCAAGAACTGGGGCAGCAGAGTCTCAAAATCAGCTCGAGCTCATGAAAACGGAGCTTGCACTGAGAGAGGACAGAGCTGCAGAGGGAAAGGCTTGAGGTCGAGAGGGAGAGAGTAAGGCTGGAGGCTGAGGAAAAAGAGAGGGCACACCAGCACAAAATCTTAGTGCAGCAAGAGAGACAGCAGCAGTATCAGCATGAGATTCACACAGAAGAAGCAAGAGAGAGGGAACACCAGCAGCAACAACAGGAAAGAGGGAAGGAATTAGTGGAAAGAGAGAAAGAATGACAACATGAGAAAGAGAAGGTGAAACTGCTCCAGAAAGCACCACAGCAAACCATAAGTAATGGCGTGGGGGGGGGGGGGCAAGCCCACGAAGCCAAATCAGAAATGGTTCCACAATATCAGGAGGTAGATGACCTTGATTTGTTTTTAAAAACATTTGAGAGGGTATGTGCACAGTTTAAACTGGACAATGCTCGTGGATGACCCATCTCACACCATTGCTTACTGGCCATGCTTTGCACGCATTTGCTAGAATAGATTATCAGGACTGTGTGGACTATGATAAAGTTAAGAGGGTGTTACTAAAATGTTTTGAGCTAACTCCTGAGGCCTATAGGAGAAAATTCAGGGAATTAAGAAAGGGCCCAGGAGACAGCTTTGTAAAACTGCACGCTCAAATGTGTACCTATCTAGACCACTGGGTGGATGGGGCCAAAGCCAGAACTATAGAGCAAATAAAAGATTAGTTTGTAAGGGAACAATTTTTTAAAGAGCACCTTTTGTGTTATTGGTGCTCCCATCCATGAAGGGCCCTTACCTGGCTCCGAGTTCAAGGGTTATTAAAAAGTCATTTTTATAGCCCCATGTTTTCAGGAGGGAAGGGATCATATTTTGGCTCAGAGGAGTTGAGCCGCTGATCCCTTCCACTTCCCAGTTTAGAGACATGCCGCCCATGCTGTTCCATATTCTGACATCACAATGTGCTTATACGGGGGCGTGCTCCGTAGGCATGTTTGGAGCGCGTACCTCATTCAAGCACATTGTGATGTCAGAATATGCAACAGCTTGGGGACATGCCTCTAAACCGAGAAGTGGAAGGGATCAGAGGCTCAGCTTCTCTGAGCCAAAATATGATCCCTTCCCTCCTGAAATTGCAGCACTATAAAAATGATTTTTTAATGCCCTTGAACTCAGAGCCAAGTAAAGGTCCTTTGTGGCCTTCGGGGGACGGGGGGGGCGGTATTTTCTTACTGAGCATGAAAGGTGCTCTTTAAACTTATACCACAGGATGCATGTATGGTTACTGGACCATGCATGCAGCTCCATGAAGGAGACAGCAGAAAGTGCTGATCTATATGTGGCCAGCAGACCACCCATGCAGCATAGGAACAATGGTGAGGGGGCAGCACATGGTTTCAAGGGGACCCAGGGAGGACAAACTAAAATAAAACAGCCTGCATCTGAGCCCAAAACACAAACCACCGGTCCTAAGGGGAACAAGAAGCTGGGGGCAAAGAAGTGCTTGATTTGCCAGAAAGTGGGCAACTCTCCAATGACTGCCCTAAAAACATGAATAAAGGGCAAAAGCCTGGGGGAGGGGGTGATCAAGACAGTGCCCAGCAAATAACAGCCTGTGCACAGACTGTAGTGCCACCTAACTACTCCAAGCATGTGCATCCTATCCTAGTTAATGGGACAGTAACACAAGGATTGAGGGACACTGGTGCCTTCATCTCCATGGTGAGGCAGGATCTGATACAGGCGGAGCAGATTCTGCAGGGACAGTTTTCCCAGATTCAGGGAATCACGGGTCCAGCGTTCCAAATACCAATGGCTCAGGTCTTTCTGAGCTGGGAAGGTGGCCATGGGGTACAGGAGGTGAAAGTCATAACTGATCTCCCTGTGGATGTGATCATAGGGAATGATTTTGACCACAGGGAAACTCTAATGTGTGTTACTACCTGCAGTCAGGGAAAAGGGCAAGCTTCTGAGGGGAAGGAGAGGGTGACACAGCCTGTGCTAACCCCTCCCTCAGCAGCTGAGGAAGCAGCTAATGTGGGTGAGGGGGTAACTAGGAGTAGCAGCCCTGAGTACTAGCTGCAAACAGGGGAGGTCTCAGCCATGGGCGAATTTCCTTCTGAAGGGGAGTTGGGGAGGATCAGATGGGAGGAACTGGGCAGAGCTCAGCTGGCTGATCCTACCCCACAGAAACTGACAGAGATAGCAAACAATGCTGAGGACTCTCAGGGGAATAAACAATTTTCTGGGAGAATGGGCTGTTGTACAGGGAGTGTACACCACTAGAGGAGAGGTACTCTGGCAGATGGCAGTCCCTCGGGCTTACCACAAGCAGCTTTTGGCCCTGGCCTATAACATCTTTTTTTCTGGCTACCTGGGTATTAGCCACACAAAAAGGTAGCTAGTCAACAATTTTTGTTGACCTAGTATGTGCACATATGTGGCAAATTACTGTTGGTCTTGTCCACAGTTCCAGAGGATGAGAAAGGTAGGGGACAAAGCTAAGGCAGCTTTGGTACCCCTGCCTATTTATGAATCTTTTAAGAGAGTAGCCATGGACATAGTGGAGCCACTGAGCACCCTGAGTCACATGGAGAAAAGGTACATACTGGTTGTCGTGGACTACTCAACTAGGTATCCAAAGGCAGAGCCATGTCCTCCATTGAGGCAGAGAAAGTGTCTGATGAGCTCCTGGGAATCTTTAGCAGAGTGGAATTCCCCAAGGAGATTTTGTCAGACCAGGGGACAAATTTCATGTCATCACTGATGACTAGTCTGTGTGAGAAGTGCGGAGTGAAACAGCTCCATGCCTCACCCTATCATCCTGTGACAAATGGCCTGGCTGAGTGGTTCAACAAGACCCTCAAAGCTATGCTCAGGACATTTGCTGACCTGCACAAGAGGGAGTGGGACAAATATTTGCCCCACCTCCTGTTTGCATACAGGGAAGTCCCACAGGAATCCACAGGGTTCTCACTCTTCGAGCGCCGGTTTGGTCACAGGGTGAGGGGGCCCCTAGATTTAGTTAGGGAAGAATGGGAGGGGGACCTTGCCTCCCAAGGGGAATCTGTTGTGGAGTACTTTCTGAATTGTGGGGCCCGGCTTATTTCACTGCACAACAGCAGCAGAAAGCCTGGTACAACCATGGGGCCAGAGCCCTGGAGTACGAAGTCGGACAGTGAGCGATGGTACTCATCCTAGTCCGACAGAATAAACTGCAGGCAGCACGGAAAGGCCTATTCTCCATAGTTAGGAAGGTGAGTGAGGTCAGTTAGGTGGTATAACTGCCTGACAGGAGGAGCAGGCAGAGGGTATATCATGTTAACATGATAAAGCTCTACTATGATAGGGAGGAAATGGTCCTTGCTGTGCACAACATGCAGGAAGAGGAAATTGAGGCTGATCCACTGGTGGATCTCCTCAGGGAGGCATGGGAGGTATCTTCACTGGATAACCTCCCCTTCTCAGTGCAGCTGACACCAGCCCAGGCAGAGGAGATAAGGAGATGATGTGAGCATTTGAGGATATGATCATGGGAAAACCAGGGTACACCAATATGGCTGAACACGATGTGGACACTGGGACCCAGGTGCTACTGAGGCAGTCCCCCTACAGAATACCACAGGGAGTTAAGCAGACCATGCAGGAGGAACTTAGAAAGATGCTGGCTCTCAGAGTAATCCAGGAGTCCAGTAGCCCCTGGGCCTCACCTGTGATCCTGATCCCCAAGAAGGATGCTAACACATGGTTCTGCATTGACTACCATAGGCTCAACAGCTGCACGGATTCAGATGCCTACCCCATGCCCAGAATGGATGAGACCTTGGAACAGCTGGGGGGAGTCCAATTACTGACCATGACAGGCCTGATAAAGGCTACTGGCAGGTGCCCCTATCCCCTGCAGCCAGGGAGAGGTCTGCCTTTGTCACCCCATTTGGCTTACTTGAATATCAAGTAATGCCATTTGGGATGAAGAATGCACCTGCGACCTTCCAGCGGTTTGTGGATCGCATTCTGTCTGGGGGTAGGTGAATATGCACTGGTGTACATGGATGATATAGCCATTTACAGTCAGACATGGGAAGATCACGTCAGGCACATGAGGGAGGTGTTCCACTGACTAAAAGCTGCAGGGCTGACAGTTAATGCAGAAAAATGCCAGATAGGCATGGCAGAAGTACCTCAGGCACTAGGTGGCCAATAGATGCGTCTATCTAGAGCCTGCGATGGTTGAGTCCATCGAGGCCTGGCCCACCCCAACCACAAAGAAACAGGTAAGAGCATTTCTGGGGACAGCTGGGTACTACAGCAGGTTTGTTCCTCATTATAGTGATGTGGCCAAGCCTCTGATAGACCTTACAAAACAGAAATTGATGGAAAAAGTTCTCTGGACGGAGGTCTATGAATTTGTTATCCAGCAGTTGAAGGAGGCATTAGGTGGACCATCCGTGCTCACTAGCCCCAGTTATGAGCTCAAGTTCATCATGCATGTAGATGCCTCAGACCATGGGATGGGCACCATCCTGAGCCAGGTCACACTGCAGTGGGAGTAGTACCCCATAGTGCTTCTAAGCTGGAAGCTTCTGCCCAGGGAGGAAGCATATGTCACTGTTGAGTTGGAGTGTCTGGGGATAGTGTGGGCTCTTCAGAAGCTGCAGCTGCATTTGTACAGGCAGAAGTTCATTGCGGTCACAAATCATAATCCCCTGATGTCTCTTTATAGGAATAGTGGGCAAAATATGCAATTATTGCACTGGAGTTTGATACTGCAGTCACATAACATGACCATCCAGCAACGCAGTGGTTTGCAAAATGAAAATGGGTTATCTAGACAGGGCTAAGTGCATGGCAGGATACTTTAGGCAATTCCCTGTCCCTACATGCATGGCGGTGTCTCTTGGGAGTCACCCAAAAGAGACACATTTTCATTTCCAAGGGGTGGGGAGATGTGACGGGAAATGTAACCAAATTCATTTATTCCTTTTTTTCTGTTAGTTTAAATCTTCTTCTGGTCTAAGTTCTGTTTGGGATGGGCACCCAAAATGGCTTCTATGTCACATGTTCAAGCAGCTCTTGGGAGAAAATACTGGCCAACTGCTAAGTACTAAGTTTCCCATGAGCTGATCTAGTTCCTGACAGATGTGAGTGTGCTATTCCGAGCACCCGAGACATCCTGCAAAATAAGGTTGTAAAAGCTGGAAGAAGAATATCAGTTGGCTTGTATGATGTCTCTCTCTCACATACACACACACACACACACACATATATCTAGGTGAGGAACTGTCACTCAATGGAGAGATCATCACCCATAGCCCTGAGCACATAAAACTGGGGAGCTAGACACACTCCCTCTCTCTTTCTCTGACTCTGCATCTGGAAGAAGGTGGGAGCCCTGCTGGAGCTGGCCTATCTGAGTGAGGGAAGGACAGACATCATGGAAGTCCTTTCAGGTTAGTGGCAGGTAAGATAGATGCCAGGAGAGCCTAGTTTTTGAAATTCTTCTATCCATTATCTTCCTGTATACTTTTTTTTTTACAACTCTTTTTCTGGCTCCGCTGAGCCCTGGAGAACTCTCTCGAGCATCTACCCGCCCCAGCTCTACCTCCAGGCCTGAAACTCATCAGCATCCTGGCACCAGCCCGGCTATCCCCTCGGCTTTGAGCCCTCCAGAGGTGGGGCCACCCTATCCTCCCAGGGCGCTCTGTCTGCAAATTCGTGGATGAGTCCGGCCAATGGAGTGTGGTTGCAGGGTGGTGCCGTCGCCTATCTCTGTGAGTGGGGATTTTTCTTGTACGCCCTCCGTTTGCCCCTCCCCCCGAGAGCTCAGATGTGCAGTGGTGCCAGGTCGCCTGCCGCAGTTCTTGTCCCGCTACGTAATGCCCCCTAGCATATGCAGTACCACCGGTCTCCTCCAGGGGCCACTGCAATGCCGGGCATTCCTGAATCCCACCCCAAAGACAGAAGAGCTGTCCTCCAGACGCTCAATCCTCTCTCTCCGACGCCGACCCCCGGTGGCCCAGACTCATTCCCGAACCCAGGACGCCGCCATAGCGCGAGGTGTGGCGTCCAGCGCCTCAACCCTCAGCGCCACCGGGCCGGCTGCTCTGTCTGTATACTTGACATTATTTTCCTTTCCAAGTAAACGTGTAAACCTTTTGTCTTACTGTGTATATAACATGTTTATTTGTTAAAACCTGTAGTAATTATAGTAAAGCCTCTGTCTTTCTAGAATCAGTGGCTGTGCCTCATTATCGAGAAGGTAATCTTAATATTTCTGCTGTCGCAACATATTCTCTGTTTACAGTCCACTGTCTGAAGTGCACTCTACCTAATATCATTGTGTTTGACCTTCCTGATCCTGAGCAATGGGGTATTCTTCCGATATAATCAGGTGGTGGCAGCCCAGTGAAGCAGTATACCCAGACAACTGCCCTGTAAGCTGGTATGGCCCAAGGGGCAGGCTGTCACAGTTTGAAACAGTGAAACAAGTGTTCCACTGTTGAAATGGGTGTGTCTGCTTTTTTAAGTGCTCACACTTTTTTGCACTCACTAAAAGTCACCAAACCTAGTTGAATGATTTGTAATGAATTCATATAAACACTGGACAGTATGTCATGGCTATGAGACTGCCGCCAATTGTATCCTTTTGGGGCCAGAACCATTTGCCTTTGGTTTGGAGTTTTCTCTTAAGAAAGGTCAGGTCACATCCAAAGGAGACTCTACAGTCTCCATATCAATTTATAAATAAGACCCCTCAAGACAAGAACCTGAATGGTTCTAAATGTAGAACTAAAACAGAAACCCTGATAAAAAACGGGACTAATGGTCTGAAATGCAAATATTTAGGTATCATGTATGTAATGAAAATGTAGCTTCTATATATGCAGATTGCAGAGTTCAAAAAGAGGTTTGAAAACAAGAACCTTTTGGAAATTTCTTGAGTTGTAAATAGAATCTGGGAAAGATTTGTCTGTTCCCTACTTAGGGGTGCGATGGTACCGTTGTAGCAGTCACTGTTCACCCATTGCTCTGCTGTCCTCCGTCTATCTCACTCTCTCTAGTTCCCTTAGGAGAAGCTGTCTGTTAAAAGCAGCGCCATCTAGAGTGAGCAGTTACAAAGGACTCATCCCTTAAGAGCTTGGTAACAGCAAATAGTGCCCTCTAGTGGAGTTGTTAAGATTGCAAGTACGAAGGAAAGTCAAAGCAGCACTACAGCCGGCTCCGTAGCACTAAAAGGTGGAGGGCTGCTCTGGCACACTGGCAGCCCAGGTTTGCATCCTGAGCATGGGACATCAGGAGTGGAGGCCAACAGGGACAGTGTATAGCATCCGTGCAGATGCTCTCCTCCCCGGGGTGGCTTCCTTGTTGTACCACTTGTATAGCAGAACCTGCTGGGGCTTAGTGGAGATGCTGTTGGCGACATGGGCGACTAAACATTTCCTGGTGTTTCCCCTCATAGGAGTGTCATGGGTGTGCACACTTCTGCTGGGAAGGAAGGTGGTGTAATAAATAGGGAGAAAAGCCTCCATTGGACACACAGTGACATCATGCCTGACACCACCCATGTCCACGGTGCACACCAAAAGGATGGCTTCCCCTCACTGACTGTGACATTGTGATCTTGAACCTCCCTAGGAGTACACTATAAGAGGGCAACTAAAAATAGTGACCCCATTACAGGAAGCAAGTTGGTGGGCAAGAGTTGTGGCAAGCAGGGAGACTGCGTCAACTAGGATGGAGACCCTGGGTGGGAGATGGAGGAAGGCACAAGCAAAAGCACAGCACAGCGGAGAATAAAGCAAGTTAAAAAAAAACACTCTACCTTCCCAGCAAATAGGAAGTTCCCTATATCTTAATGATTATGGCTGCTGCTTCAGGACTCAGGGTTCCAGGTTTGATTCCCAGCAATGGCTGGCACTGCATCTGTCCAACAGAAGTCACACACACAATGGTGGTGGTGAAGATAAGGTGCTTTATCCTAAAAAATGAAAAGTAGTGTTGTAGATCAGAAATAGAGTCTGCCAAGTTACGGGGGAAGACATAAGAAGAATTAGCAATGATATTGCACTTGCCATACACATTGCATCCCAAAGCACTTTACAAGCAATGACAGCCTGGTAGTGAAGTGGCTGTAAACAAGTACAATAGTTGCAGCCATATCACACATCAACACCCACACATAGCCTTGGACAATAGCATGAACCAGTTTTTTGGGAAGGGAAATGTTAGCCAGGACAGCAGGGAAAATCCCCTGCTCTTGCGAAAAGTGCCTTGGTTTCTTTCACTTCCACCTGGACGCCCACCAGGACAGCACCAGAGATGGACAGAAGGTACCTTGATTGAACATGTCATCTGAAAGACAGCATACCCCAACAGTACAGCACCCCCCCTAGTACCGCACTTACAGTAGATGCCAGTGTTTACGGTATAAGCCCAATCCCAATGAGGGACTAGAACCCATGACCTTCTGGCTCAGAGCCAGATCTGCTACCAACTAAGCCACACACAGCAAAGTGGGTTACACGCCCAATTAGGGGTACAACAGGCTGCAAGTTCCTTAAAGGCACAGATCACTTTGGGAAGGGGGCAGTGAGGCTTCAATCCAGTCAATAGCTCTTTATGTGGTGTAAGAGGATAATATTAAGATACATGATGGCTGCTCAGAACAGTGTGAAACAGACGCATGCTGTCCTTGGGGGGAGGGGTATTAACCTCGTCATTCATTTTAATTTGGCTTAGGAAAAATTTGATCAAATTGTGCTGAGGATCCCCCGAAGGAAAACAAAACTCACACTGGGCTAAGAACACCTGAACCTGAATAATTGTAGGTAGTCCGCAGGGTAATTATAACATGGGCTGAGGCAGAGCATCGGTTTATCGCATGGCTGAATCCTACAAAGTGAACTCTTTTGGAACTGTAATTTGCAATCAGCAGAGGGTTATTTTCATGTTTCTTAATTTGAGAGGTGAGTTGTAGTGCTGGTAAAAGGTGAGTGACTGACGGTGATGGAAAATAAATCCTTTGAGTCCAGAATCAGTGTTTCCAGCAGCACTGAACCAGTGTTGGTACTGTGAGATTGCTGCATTTCACAAGCTATGCTGTCTCCCTTTACTGTAGAGCAGATTTACTATTTTGACTCTACACACCACGGTGGAGCACCACTCTAGTGAAACCTGGGTGTAAAGCAAGATTATAAAGGAGAGCAATTATGAACAGTTCCCCCTACAGTTTGAAAGCACATGAAAAGCTCTTTTAAATTAGGTATTGAGCTTAGCTGTAGCTAGCAGCACTCCAGAGATATTGATGACTATGTCTGCCCTGTATTGATACTACATTACTACAGTTTTTAGAACTTGGTGATATCACTGATGCTCAGGCTGTGCTTGGCTACAATGTGGTTAGCTGCAGTTTGATCCTCAGTGACATCACAAGGTTCTAAAACTGGTGACAATTTAGTATCAGTGTGGGGCAGACTTAATCATCAATATCTCTGGATGGCTGCCAGCTGCAGAGGAGCCCAATACTTAATTTAAAAGATCTTTATATCTGCTTTCAAGCTATGTGGGCACAGTTCTTAATTGTTCCACTTTCAAATATTTACACTTTTGCTGGGATTCAAACTCAGATTTTCATGTTCAAAGTCTTGTGCTCTACAGGCCTTTGTTTTGCATGGTTCTAGAGATAAGACTTAGACATGCCTCGGACACAAGCACAGACTCCAGATCAGTGCTCACAGTATGCTGATCCCACATCAGTGCTGCTCGTAAACAGATCCTGGTGGGTCAGTGGTCAGCGGTCAGTTTAACAATCTGTCTGACCATTCTACCTATCCAGTGATCAGTGCACTGCAGGTCAGCTAGAGGCTTCCTCTCAGAGAACCACTGATACATCACAGTATCATAATGGAAGGAAAATAACAGTCAGAATCAGATACCCAATAGAAAGCTCACTTCTAGGGATGGCAGATTGGAAGGTCATGGGTTCTAGTACCTCATCAGGAACTTGGGATAATGGCAAATACTGACACTGTTGATATGCTGTCCTTTGGATGAGACATTAAACGGAGGTCCCTCCTATCCATCTTTGGTGGCTGTCCTAGTAGAAGTTAAAGATCACAAGGCATGCACTTATTTATTTATTTAAACTTTGGCAACCGGGAAAGGCACACTGAGCCAGGGCTCATTGCCAGGTGCAACCTGGGGGATTGGGTGAATAGGAACATATACAGAAGAAAAGTGGCATAAAAATAAAGTAAAATAAAATACAGCCAGTTTCAGAGCTCACAGTGCAGTTATACAAACACACTAGGATATTTACATTAGTATGAACATAAAAATAAAAAGCCTGAGCTCAAATAAGTCCAAAAAGTTAGCGAAGTAGTTAGGGACAGAGGCAAGGAGCAGTAGGAGTGCATCTGGGCAGGCACTGGAACACTGGAAGCCAGGGGGCTTGCTGGAAGGTAGATCAAAGTTGGTTCCAGAGGGAAGGTAGATGGAAGGAAACTGCAGTCTGACCAGATGTAGAGTGAGGGTGAGGGAGGGAGAAGGATTGGAACACCCTGGAGCAGAGTGGGTAGGAGGAAGGGCATGATGGGGATAGGAGAGAGGAGAGATAGGAAGGGAGAAGTCCAAACCAGAATTTGGCAATAAAGGCTAAGGAGTGGGCCTGACAACAGTGGGAGAGGGGAGGGATAGATAGAGAAAAGTAGAGGGAGCAACGGTGAGTGTGGAATGGGGAGTTTGTGGCAAAGCAGCAAATGGCAATTTAGGAAGGTGTCTAGTTTGGCGAGGGAAGATGCACGAGTTGTGTTATAAGTGATGTCCACATAATTGAGCACAGGGAGGATTGTTTTAGTAACCAGCTCACGACACACAGAATGGGAGAGGCATTCTTTGCTGCGGTACTTACTCCAAGTTTTGGGCAGAGTTTTGAGTGCAAGGTGCCTATATGGACTGAGAAATCAAGCTTGTTGTCTAGCCATACCCCCAAGGTATTTGAAGGCAGAGACAACTTCTGGGAGGGACCATCTGGAGCAGAGAAAACAGGGGGAGACGAGAGTGTTGAGAGTTTGTGTCTTGATCCAAAGATCATAGAGACTGTTTTCTTTGTCGTTTCCCTCAGTTTATTTGCCTGGAACCTGTTCAGTACACTGTGAAAGTCATGCTAGAGAGGGGCATCTATGTCAGGGGTTGAGGGACCAGAAGTATAGATGACCGTATCATCAGTGTACATGTGGATTTGTGCATGCCAGCAAACTGAGAGAATGTTGTTGATGAAAAGGGAAAACAGGATGGGGCCCAGGACAGAGCCTTGGGGACCCCAGAAAGGATTGGAAGGGGAGATGATAGGGCAGAGCTCACCTGAACTGACTGACCCCTGTTCTTGAGGTAAGAACTGAACCAGTTCACTGCTGGTACTACTAGGCCAACTCAGTGCAGCTTGCTTAGCAGGAGTAAGTGGGACACTGAGTCGAATGTCTTTGCCAGGTTGATGAAAATAGCGACAGTGATGAGACCTAGATCCATGCCTGAGATAATGGAATCTGTGACCCACAGTAAGGAGGAAATAGTGGAGTGGTTCCTCCGAAAGCCAGTTTGGACCTGGGAGAGAGTGTTATCATAAAAGTAATGGATTTTCTCAGGGGTCCTGGACTATCAATTAAAACAGGTCTATATAACATACCCCAGGATGCAGCTGTAAATGAGTTGTCAAACATCAGTTTGCGTTTCCTGGTGAAAAGAATTAAAAATAAGTGAGCATGCACAGACCCCAGATCAGTGCTTGCAGTAAGCTGATCCCAACTCAGCGTTGCTCATAAACTGATCCCGGTGGGTCAGTGGTTAACTAAACAATCTATTGGACTCTTCTGCTTGTTCACTGATCCGGGCCCCACAGGTCAGCTGTTTACCTCAGAGCATCACTGATGCATTGCAGTACCATCCTGGAAGAAAAATACCTTCCACTTGGGAAAGACTGTAAATTCAGCCTCAGTGCTGGTTCAGTTGGGAGCCAGTCAACTTGCTGGAAGTATCTGGAGTAAAGATTCAGAGCCGTGTGCCCGGTTTCCTTGTGGGAGCCATGCTGATTAGCAGTTTGATAGGGACCTTCCTTACTCATTTCTCTTATGAGAGGAGTTCAGTCAATTGTGAGTGACCAGTTGCTGAACCAAATCATGTCTACAGTCCTTTAACAAAAAGGCACAATGGTGTGAAACCTGGATACCGCAAGCCAATGGTTTCAGTCTGACAGTGGGTTAATAGTACCACAGTTCAGACTAGATAAACCTAGCAATTTGCAGTGACAGAAAATCCTTTCATTATCAGGTGAGTCAGGATTTATACTGTAATTACAATGTTGTGGTGAGATGTGGAATCTCCCAGTCAGATCATTTGATCCTCACCTCTCAACCCCTTGAATCCGGGCCAAGTCTTGTTAAAATCAGGGATAAATAGCCAAAATCAGGACCACTGTGCCAGCTAATGGTAACATCAGTTCTAAAAGTTACAAAATACACAAATTTGTGTTAAAAGCACTTTCTGAAGGAGAACAGGACTGTAAATTTAAGATGTGGCATGATTTTGTGTTTCAAATCCCTGCACTCCAGGGATACAAACAACAATTTTAGGAGCAGTTGTGGAAATTTGGGAGTGGGGGCGCATACCGGTAGTTAAGGACAGTTCTGAAAATCTGGCAGTTGAGGGGTATGATTTGCTACTCATTGAGATAAACAATGATGAGAGCAGCACATCTGCACAGTGATGCTGGTCCAGTGCTACTGGAACTAGCCATGGCAGCACTAGTTGGAAAATGCTGGTCTTTCTGGTGGGCAGGCAGACTTTCCAAATGGAGGGGTGCCAAGAGCTGAAACACAGATAGATGAAGTGAATTGCTTAGGGTAAATTAGGGTCTGTAGAGGGATTTGGACCTGAGCCTTCTAGGTTCCCAAGCCTGTGTGCTCTAACCACTCAACCACCATGCCTACTTTTTTTTCTCACCATACATTTGAGGTTTTCTAGCCATCACCTTTTGCCTTGCTTTGGGCCCCAGCCAGCCCCATCACCTGCTTTCTCGCTATCCAGCTGGTGGAGACCTATATGGAGTGGATCCCGAGAAGCTGGTGAACATCATGTGGATGAACCAAAGAAAACATTTTTGTGCACTTTCTTTCCTGCCACCCAAGTCCCCTCTACTTCCCTTAACATCAGGCGCTGCCTCTGACGCTTTCAGTCATAGCAGTGTGCGATGGGCTGAGGCCACCCCTTGCAGGTAGCAGGTTTCCTTGCTTGCCACAAGGGGCCGCTGCTATACTGGAGCCCAGATGTATTCCTCTCAAGACAAGCTCATGCTGTCCTTGGCTGGATGTGAGCTCCCAAGCCTTAGCCGCATCAATCCTGGTTCCCCAGGTCTGCTCCTGAACTCGGGTCACCAGCACAGAAGCGCATCACAATTCTGCTCAGCCATCAATCAGTCCTCCATCTTGCCTCATTAATGGCAATAAAACCACAGACCCTGGTATCTGAAGACTACAACCCTTTACTATTCATTGTGACAGGGTTGAATAAGACCCTGCCCCATTTGTTATATAGAAAGAGTTAAACGCAAGGATCTGTTCTGTCCTCTTCTTTTCTGTCTCTTGTCTGACTGCACAGTCAAATTTTTCTCTGCCTTCACTTGCTGTTTCTATCTTTTCTTCCCCTTACATATCTGAAGTTATAAAATATATGTGAATCTTTATGCGAAACTGGTATCCCTTGGTTTGAAAATGTATATAGTTATATTGTTGAAAGTATTGCAGAAAGCTATTTGGAACTTAGGGGGTTCACCTGGAATGCAACACTAGCTCTTTTGCAGAGCTAACAACAGGAGGTCAGTTGTGGGACACCATTGTGACAGGGAGCTCCTGCCACTCTTGAGAACTGACCTTTTCTTGAGTCTGTTGCAACAGTTCTTCTGTTTCTTGGCCTAATCTATCCTTTACAATTTCTAGTCCATAAGGTTGGCCACTTATGGGCACCCTTTCCCTTTCTTGACTATGCTATAGTGTCCTCTTTAATTTTCCTTTTCCCTCTCAGGTCCTCGTGTAGGGAGGTTATTGTGGTGACCTCCAAGCGTATGTAAAACAGGTTGTGTTTATCGATGTTGGATTTAGTATGTAATAGCACTACTATGTCATAAAATATCTTGATGTATTGTATATACCTTATATTTATGAAACCTGTAAATGTTGAAAATACCATGGCACTAGGTGTTTTTGATAAAAGTAAAAAGTACTAGTTGACTGTATTATAAAAATTAAGTTAGTTGTGCTATTTAAATGCATGTAAAATTGCTGTAAACTGAGACTATCTGAAATGTCATGTTGATTTGCATATATCCCATGATGCTTTGCATTAGGGAAGTATGTGTGATGTTGTGTTTCTTTGAAACTTGGCTTATTGTCAATGCCCTTTGGGGTAACCCATGTTTCAGTGCTTCTGCACTGAGATTCTTTGTCTTTAGCTTTTTTATTTTTTTATTTGAGCCCCCACCACCCAAGCAAACAAGGCCCGCATGGGGTGGAGGCTGAATCTCAGCTGCTAGTTAGATCAGAGATCAGTGTCAGTAGTGCTGCTAAGTGCAGAAAAAGGCCATACATAGTCTGTTGTTGCAAACTGATGTGCTGAAAAAGGGATATGCCATTGCTTAAGGTAATCTTCTGTATTTTGAATAAACATCACACAGAGATTGTGTGTTGAACATGAAGTTCAGTGTCTGGTCCATCTGTTATCCCTCAACCCCTCAACAGACTTGGTGTTAGACATGGGATAACTTGCTGGAAGTATCTGGACTGGCTGAAGAGGGATGTTTTCTGGTGTATATCGCCCAGATATCCCAGGTGGACTGATGCACTAGGAGTTGCCAGAGAAGAAAGTACATAGAGTTCTGACCAGAACCATGGCCGACAGACTGGGAGAGAAGCTGCTGCCTGGACTGGACCTGGGAGCTCAGAGGAAGGCCTAGCCTGAAGATGACAAAGAGATGCAAAGGGGACAAGGAACTACTGTGGGGTTGAGGCAGACCAGAGGTGCGAGACAACACCCAGGAGGTGGAGACCCTAATGAGGATGATCCACCGGATGAGTGGGCAATGGCTGGAGGCAGACCCACAATGCAGAGAAGTCGAACACCGGTGCCAGATGCTTGAGAGGTCCCTGCTTGAGAGTTTGGATAAAGAATCAGAGGAGGATTTTTCATGGGCTCATCTGGCGGAGGACCCCCTGACTGAGCAGGTTATTCCTTTGTTGCCTTTGATCCTAGGATGTTACCTGTGGGAGGTCGGAGATGCAAATATGGAACTTGAATGTGAAACCCCAGGTAAGACTGTGCCTAGTGATACTGTGCTGGGGTTGAAGACTCCAAGCAAACAAGAAGAAGTCTATGAGGCTGAAGGGACTTTTTCTTGACACAGCTAAACCTATTAACAGTATTGACTGGGGTATACTGCAGGTTAAAGATGCTAATGTTGCCAAAATGTTACAATATGTTAAGATCAAGGAGGAGGTACATGTGTTTTATTTTTTATTTTTATTTTTTTTGTGGAAAATCTACAAAGGAGGAGGTGGGTGGAAAAAGGATTGGAAACTGTGTTGGGGTAACACCTACAGTGTCTACCCTCAGGTGTCTGTATCAGTAGCAAGTGAAATGAATGAATCAAGAGACATAGTGGGTTTATGTAGAGGGGTTGAACCTAGGACTGGGCCCCTGCTTAAAACTGACATGACTGTTGGGGTTGGAGTAAGTAATTACTCACCCCAGAGAGAATCTTTCTATGGTACTGGACTTTACAGCCATTCAGATTTTTGGTTAAGAAATATGATGGACTTTCCCTAAAAGGAGATAGCTCAGGGAAGGTACCATTAGTCTCTGTTGAGAAATGTGCTAATGCCTCAGGGTAAAGAATGATGATATTAACTATGTATAGGATACAATGTTTATCATTAATAGTGACCCTGAGACAGGGCTTCTGAAGATAGATTGGTGGAAGCACCATCCCTTCCTGGGACAGGAAGGTGGTAAGCAGTCTGCAATAACTGCTTCCCTCTTAAGGTGGGGGATATGTGACAGGGAGCTCCTGCCACTCTTGAGGACCAACCTTTTCTTGAATCTGTTGCAACAGTTCTTCTGTTTCTTGGCCTAATCTAGCCTTTACAATTTGTAGCCCATAAGGGTGGCCACTTATGGGTACCCCTTCCCTTTCTTGACTATGCTACAGTATAGTGTCCTCTTTATTTTTATTTTTCCTCTCAGGTCCTCGTACAGTGAGGTTATTGTGGTGACCACCGAGTGTATATAAAACAGGTTGTGTTTATCGTTGTTGGATTTAGTATGTACTAGCACTACTGTCATAAAATACCCTGATGTATTGTATATACCTTATATTTATAAAACCTGTAAATGCTGAAAATACCATGGCACTAGGTGTTTTTGATAAAGGTAAAAAGTACTAGTTGACTGTATTATAAAAAATTAAGTTAGTTGTGCTATTTAAAATGCATGTAAATTGCTGTAAACATGAGACAATCTGAAATGTCATGTTGATTTGCATATATCCCATAATGTTTTTCATTAGGGAAGTATGGGTGATGTTGTGTTTCTTTGAAATTTGGCTTAGTATCAATGCCCTTTGGGGTAAACCATGTTTCAGTGCTTCTGCACTGAGATTCTTTGTCTTTAGCTTGCTTTTTTTTATTTGAGCCCCCACCAGCCAAGCAAATAAGGCCAGCATAGGGGTGGAGGCTGTTTCTGCAGACTGATCTACTGATGAAGGGATATGCCATTGCTTAAGGTTATCTGCTGGATTTTGAATAAACATCACACAGAAATTGTGTGTTGAACTTGAAGTTTGGTGTCTGGTCCATCTGTTATCCCACAACCCCTCCACAACCATGTACTGTTTTGTTGCACCTGCAAGGAATGAAACTGACAAGAACATTTTCTGAAAAACTGAATGTTCTCCTTTACAAGTTCCCAGGCAAAGACTTATAAAAAGAGCAGCAATACTTTTGATAGAGAGAGAGAGAGAGAGCAAGATTTAAACTTGGAATTAGCGATATCCTCAGATGAAGGACTTTGTTTTCTGTGTTTGTACTGCCTTTGTAAATAGTTACTGTATACTGAAGAACAATTTTATTTTTTATTTTACTGTTATTGGAAAAATTAAAAAGCTACTTGCAAATTTTATACCTGCCCCTGGTCTTCCCATGCTTCCTGACCTGTGCCTCGATGACATTCACCTAAAGGGAAATTCCTCCTGGCTGGAAGGTTGATGTTAAAAAGCATTTGATCAGCCGGCCCGGTGGTGCTGAGGGTTGAGGCGCTGGGCGCCACACCTTGCAACACACCAGTGACTCAGGTTTGGGAATGACCTTGGGTTGCCAGGTGCCAGCACGGGGGAGGGTGGGAGCAGGATCAAGCATTGGCTCTTGTCTCCTGGGTAAGGGGTGGGGTCTCCCGCCCATAGTCCGTCATCAGCGAAAGGAGGTTCGGTGCCAGTGCAGGCAGTCAGTGGTGCAACTGGAAGGGAGGGGCATCCTGAATGGCATGCGGGTGCATTCCTCCACACGCACATGCTATGTCGGGAATGTGTGGCTGTAGGGTTTGGGAGAAAACCTGCAAAAACTCAGAAACTGCATATGAAAAGATAAAAAGCATTTGATGCCTCTTCAAGAAACATAGACTTTGACGGCAGATAAGGACCACTTGGCCCACCTAGTCTGCCCATTTCCCTACCTACAGGATAAGCTGTAGATCCTAGTTAACCAATAGCCTATTTCTTCCTACCCCCCACAAGAATTGCCTTATGTCTGTCCAAAGCATTCTTGAATTCTCCCACAGTTTTAGACCCCTCAACCTCCTCAGGAAGGCTGTTCCATGCATCCACAACCCTCTCTGTGAAAAAATACTTCCTCACATTGCCCCTGAGCCGCCCCCCCATCTTCAAATTGTGTCCCCTTGTTCTTGCACATCTCTTTTTCTGAAAGATTAGGTTGCCGGGGTGCCAGCATGGGGTGGGAGAGGGGGACTTTGGAATTTGTTGATTCCACTGAAGTACTTAAAAGTTTCTATCATGTCCCCTCTCTCCCTTCTTTCCTCAAGGGTACATATTAAGCTCCTTTAGTCTCTCGTCGTATGGCTTTTCTTGTAGACCCTGCACCATTTTTGTTGCCCTCCTCTAGACTGCCTCCATCCTGTCTATGTCTTTGCAGAAATGGGGTCTCCAGAACTAGATGCAGTACTCCAGATGGGGTCTCACCAACTGTCTGTACAGAGGGATAACAACTTCTTGTTTTCTACTAGTGATGCCTCTCCCTATACATCCCAGTATCCCCCCATCCCTCACTACTGCCTTCTCATATTGCTTGCTAACCTTAAGATAATCTGATATGATTACCCCCAGGTCCTTTTCCATTTTTGTTGTTGTTACTACCCCCCGTAATCTTCCCCTGGGTTTTTGTTTCCCAGATGCATTATTTTGTACTTCTTTGCATTAAATTCAAACTGCCATACTTCTGACCATCCCTCCAACCTTGCCAAGTCCCTTCTCATCCTTTTCACGCCTCCTTGTGTATCAACCCTGTTGCAGATCTTTGTGTCATCTGCAAAGAGGCATACTTTTCCTTCCAGTCCCTCTGCAATGTCACTTATGAAGACTTTAAAAAGGACTGGACCCAATACTAAACCTTACGGTACCCCACTAGTAACCCTCTTTCTTCAGAGTGGACTCCATTTACAATTACCTTCTGTGTCCTGTTATCCAGTCAATGTTTTACCCAGGCTACCACCCTGGGACCCACTCCCAGGCTGGTTAATTTGATTAGAACTTAGAAAAATGTAATCTTTAGTCAAGTAATTCTCAGATAGTGCTTTTGACTATCCTAATAGGATCTATTGGATATTCCATCTATCCAGCTCTGTAACTGAGATCCTATCAGACCCCATTCGGAGTTCAGATCCCAGGTCAGATAGTGGGATCCGAGGTCAGAGAGTGGGATACAAGGTTGGATGTCTGCCTCATGTCCTGGATAGTCACATCAGATAATTGGTATCCTTTTGGATCCTAGGTGATAGGATCAAGTTGTCAGATGCCTTTAAACGGTATCTGATGGGGTCCAAGAAAATTGGTGATATCTGGCATTAACTGTTTCTGTTGGATACTGTCCAAACAACACTAATTTAGACACAGTTCAGCATGTATTTTGCTAGTGTATTTCCCTCATTCTCCTGATTCTCTATTTCAAAGGGCATCATTTATAGTACTTAAAAAACAGTAGGGCTTTTGTTCCTTTAGCATTCATCTGCTCTTCATGCCTGTCACTCAGCTGAGGTCATATTTCCCTCTATTTGTGACATCATAATCACTCCTACAGCAGCAGATACGAGATGTGATGTCACAAGCAGAGGGGATTATGATTTCAGGAGGGACATTAGCAGCAGGAGCAGGTCAGCTCTTATGGGCATCAATTCTGTTTTAATGGAACTATCCTCAGGACAAATAATGGTGGGCAACTAATGAAAATATCTGAAATGTAAGTGGAGTGGAGATGTGTAACTGTTGTTGCGCACATTCTCAGGCTACTAGTGTCGGAAACACAACAAGACCACTTATGGCTGAGAGATGGACAAGGTAAGGAAAACTCGGTGTGCTTTAAACAAAGATTCCATCTTAACTACAGCAAATTGGTTTTGGGTGAGGTGTTCTAAAAGCCAGAGCGGGGAGGACAAACAAGCACATGGAGTAAGCATGGTAGCTGGGGAGTGAGTGAATTAATGTGCAGGTTTTTAGTCTAACAGCATTTAAGCAGCATATCAATCAAACAGCTATTCTTTCAGTGTATAAACAAGCAAACTTTCAGTCTGACATAGATTTTTAGTGGCATATAAATTGGGCAGCATTTGAGTTACATGGAAGAAAAATTGGCTGGGGATTGAGTGAAGAAACAAAACAAAGCATTCTTAATCAAACAATAGCAAGCAATCAAGCAACATCTTGGTTACCAAACTAGTTACGTTAATTGAAGGCAAATTGTGTGGTGACAAAAACGAAAGGGGGAAAAGGATTGCATCACAGTGTAGACAACACAGTCACTAGCAAATAAATTCAGCACAGCCAGGCATCGGTTAAAACAAAAGGGGATTTGGACTGTGTACAGTGTAAACTACAGCCAACTTAAAATCAATCAACAAGGGGAATATATAGGCTATCGTTGCACACTCTGGTTTTAATTTATCTGCTGCGAGTAACTGTTTCAGGGAAATTGGCTGCCTCTCTCGAGCTCTCTCTTGCCAGATCGGGGGGGCAGACTAGCTGCACAGGAGAGTGACGTGGCAGCAGGAGAACTAATCAGAGTCCCAGTAGCTCAACAATGAGTCCTGCCTGGGGGTGGTCCTTGCTTGGAGGTTAAAAGGAAGCACTCCTAATGTGTCACGCACACATGCGTGGCCCAGTGAGTGAGTGGAACAGTGTAGGAGTGGTACAGGTGTAAGATTAGTATCTCGGGCATCGGTAGGCATTTGCAGGAGGAAGCAGGAGTCAACTAAGACAAGGCACCTCTTTGCTCTTGTTGTTGCATTCACTGCTGGGAAGGGCAGAAGGAAACAGGTAGGCCTAAACTGGGAATAGGAACAGCACCCTACCCATTGAGGAATGTGCCTCTGACTCCCCCCCTTCCAGAGCCCACCATAGTCCAGCCGATCCTTCTGCCTGGCATCCTATGAGGTAATGGTGGCAGACTTGGTGGCCACTAGGTGGGGGAGGAGGTCCCCAAAATCCTAGTCAACTCAGCCTGAAGTCTAGTGATCTCCTTCCTCAACCCAGAGAAGTGTGTGCAGATGGGGCAGTACTGCAGTCTACAGAAATGTCTCTCTGAAAACTGCCACCCCAAAGCCACTGCACTGAACCACTCCCAGCATACTCAACTTCTATTCTCCCTATGTTACCTGAAAATACTTATGTACCCTTACCCCTGAAAGAGTATTTCTCCCGTTCCCTTTTTTTTTTTTGTTGCTATTGAGTTCCCTCGTACCTGGTTTAAATCCCCTTATACTGCTACCCTAGGTAGCTACGCATTTCCTACACCACTCTAGTGAGATGGGAATGCAAGAACGAGGCATCCATGGCAGTGGCTAGGCAGGATGTGGGGGTTCTCCAAAGCAAAGAGCCCAAAGAGAGTGGAACAGGACCCCAGAGGAGGAGGAGGAAGCAGCTTCTGGTGTGGGACTCGATTGTGAGAGGGATGGATTTGGGAACTGGAAAGGGAGGGAGAGGGAAGTTAAGTGTCTATGTAGCACCATGGCCCAGAGGGATGGGAGGCAGATCCTGAAGATCACTAGGGCAGCAGGATGGGAGGCAGTGTCACTGTCTAACTGGGGACAAAAGACCTGGCTAGGGACAGGGCTGGGATAGTGCAGGGGTAGTTTAAGGAGCCAGGGAGGAGACTTAGGTAGCACTTTAAGTGGCTTTCGCTGAGTTGTTGTCTGTCTATGTCAGAGGGGACTAGAGGGATCTCTGCACCAAGACCTTCAACTCATGGTTGAGGAAATTGTGTGGAGAGGAGGGGTTCAGCTACACTGGCGACTGGGCATCCACCTGGAAGGATAAGGGCCTTTACAGGGGTGATGGGCTGCATCCATCCAGGAAGGGAACCACAGTCCTCAGTGGATGGTTTAGATGTTACTTTGATGAACATTTGAAGGGGGTGGCGGAAGAGTAGGGAGAGCCCCAGTGAGTGAAATCCCCCCAGGGTGCAAAGTAATAAAAGAAGCAGGGCAGTAGAAATGAAAGGGGATGGGATTGAGAGGGGGTAAGGAGGGAGGACAAAAGGGAAAGAAGTGGGGTAACAGAGTGGTAAAAAAAATCTGGAAGGTGATGTGTTTGAATGCTAGAAGTCTAGGTAATAAGATTCCAGACCTAGAGGCCATCATAGCAGAGGCCAATCTCAGTACTGTGGCCATTACCGAGTCATGATGCACTGAAGACTATGACTAGGACATGGCCATATAAGGCTATTCTCTTTTCAGGAAGGACAGGGTGGTAATGAAAGGAAGGGGTGAGGTGCTTTATGTGAAGGAAGGCAGGAAAATGACAGAGATACAGGGAATACAAGGAGCCAAGGTACTGTGGGTCACCCTAGAGATGGGGACTGGAACCTCTGTTCACACTGGAATGATCTATAGACCTCCAGCATGGGGGAGAAGTTAGTTAAGGTACTAGTGGAAGCCACTGGCAAGATGACAGGAAAGGGGGAGGTGCTGCTGGTGGGAGACTTCAATCTGCTAGATGCAGATTGGAGCCTGCCAGCTGCAGGTTCAGCTAGGAGCAGGGACATTCTGTTGGACTCCCTGCAGGAGGCATTCCACATGCAACTAGTCAGTAAACTCACTCATGATGGGACAATACTGGACCTGATGTTCACTAACAGGGACAGTGTGGCATCTGTCAAAGTGGGAGGCCACCTGGAGACCAGTGATCACTGTACAGTGTGATTCAATATAAGGAGAACTGTGGAATCAAACCACACAAGGGCAAGGGTCCTGGACTTCAGGAGGGCAGATTTTATACAGATAGGTGAATGCCTCTGGCATGACCTGGTGTGGGGATGACCTGGGTGGGGTGAAAGAACAGTGGGCGACGCTAAAAAGGGCCATGGTGTAGGCAACAAACCTCTGCACCAAGCATGTGAGCAAAAGCAAGAGGAAAAGGAGACCACTATGGTTCTCAAAAGGGGTGGCAGAAAAGGTAATAGCTAAAAGGGTAGCACTCAGAAGGTGTAAGGAGACATAGCGGGAGGAAGATAGGGAGGTGTATCAGAGGAACAGTATTTTTTTTTTTAATTTAGTTGTTTAACCAGGTATAGCACACTAAGCTGATAGCTTTTTTATAGGAGCGACCTGGGAGCACAAGGAGGTTAAGTGACTTGCTCAAGGTCACACAGTATGCAAGTGGAAGCTGTGGGATTCAAACCCAGGTCTGGTCTGCTGGATGTCACCAGATTTGCAGCTCAGAGCCTTAGACCACTGCGCTATACTGCCTCCTTATTAAATATTCTGAGTATTAACTATCTTCTGGTGTCTGGTGGCACCCCCCCCCACCCTCCAGTCCCTGTCCCTGTACTCTGATCAATAGTCCCTGGTGTCTAGTGGCACCCCCGCCCTCCAATCCCTGTCCCCTTACAGTATTAACTATTCCCTGGTATCTAGTGGCACCCACTGCCCTCTGATCCCTGTAAACATTTAAGTATTCCCTGGCATCTAGTGGCACCCCTGTCCTCTGGTAGCTGTCTCTGTTAAAGTTTATGTATTCCCTGCTGTCTAGTGGCACCCCCACTCTCAGATTACCCTTCCCCACAGGTGAGTGTGTGTCCCTGGCATCCAGTGGTACCCCCCCACCTGCAGAGCACCTGTCCCAGTGGTCCCCAGTCCCCCAGTGGCTAGTGCCCCCCTGCCCACAATGAACACATGAACCGTCCACCCCCATACCACACTGGCTAGTACCGCACAGATCTGTTATGGTGACCGGCACAGCCCTCTGTCACCACCACAGCTGGCGGCCATATGGACTGACAAGGAGTGCAAGTCCCACCTACCGTTAAAGGAAGCATGCATACTGCTAGTGGTGTCTGCAGCTCTTTCAAGCAGCAGTCCACGTGAGGGCTGTTTACGCAGTTACTTTACTGGAAAGCTCCAATTTACCTCTCCTCTAGCATGTAGTCTTATATTAACTAATGTTTTTGTAGGTTAGGTAATGTCTTGATGTCTGCTCCCTTTTTTTTATTATTCTATTTGCCCCTTCTCTCCTGCCATCCTACTTCAGCTCAGTCACTCCAGCTCCCTCACTCTTCCATCCCCCAAGACTTACCTTTGTCTCCAAGTTCCCCCAGAGCTTTCCCCCTCTAGCAGAGGTGGTGTGGCTCCCCAACTCCTGATGGGCTGGCAATGTCTGCTTAACTAAATATAAAAAATGTTATTTAATGTTGATTTTATAATAAACAGGTATGCTTAATCCCGATCTCACCTAGCCCTACTGCAGTTTACACCAACTGTCGGAAAGATGTCAATTGCAGCTGGTCTATCTGCAGTGGTGGGGAAGGGGGACCGGAAGATCAGGAACAAACATGGCTGACTATAATAAACAAGCATTTGTCAATGCCGAATGTTGTCGTGCTGGCATTGGCATTGGCAGTGGTGGAGCTAGAGACACATAATAGGAATGGCAGTGAAGTATTGACGTGACGCCAACCCCATCCCCACCCTGTAGAGAGTGACAGGCATTGGGGTGTGCCTTTGGGTCATCAGCTATAATGTTCATGCCATTGTACCTTACCCTAACCTGTAGACATGGTGTGCTTTGGGGTCTTTGGGCATTATACTTACCCCATTCCATAAGGAAATACGCTGACATGGGTGCAGTATAGGAGTGTGGGGTGAAGTTTGTGGCCAAACAGTGCAAGACACACTACGATGCCTGTCAGTGGCTGCAAGGTGGGCGTGGGGGGTGGAATGGCATGAGCATTACATCCGATGATCCCAAGTAACAGCCCTGACACCTGTCAGTCCGTACCGGGTGGGGTGCTACAGGTGGAAACCCTAACACCGTAGGTGTGTAGTGGTAGTTTCAGTCTACATTTTCAACATGGGCTGCTTGTCAGGCCACCTCATGAAAAGTGGCACAGTCACTTTGTTAGCTGAAAGGTGGTTTTGCACAGCGGCTGTGACATTTGGTGACAGAGAGACGAAAACACAGTTTTGGGCAGGATGTGGATAATGACAACTGTAATGTTCATGAGGAGGCATAAAAAATGGCAACATTGAAAATCTGGAGTGGCAATATTAAATATTGGTGAAGCAATGAAAGTGCATACAAACTGCACAGCAGATGTTCGCAACCCAATAATTTGTGGGAGTTTTTAGGCACATTTTCAATATAGGTATTTTGGGACCTCCCCTCATGAACAGTGGCGCTGTGATTTTGTTAATGTGTCCCAAAAGATCATTTCCCACAGCGAGCACGCCATTGTGCGCCACAGTTGTGGGAATGCATTTTGGGCAGGCTGTGAAAAATAGCAGCTGTGCTGTTGATAAGGAGGTGTGCACAAATGCCAGTGGTGAAAATCTGGCATGAAAAAATGCAAATGTACGAAGTTACAAGGCTGCATGGAAACTGCACAATGCACGCTTGCAGCACAGTCATTTTGTGGACTTTTGGCACCAAATTTTCAACATAGGCATTTTAGGACCTCTGCTCATGAACAGTGCAACTTTCATTTTCATAATTTGTCTCGAACACTGATTTCCCACATCGACCGCGCTATTCTGCGCTGGAAGTGCGAAAACACATTTCAGGCAGGATGTGAAAAATGACAGCTGTACAGTTCACAAGAAGGTGTGGAAAATGGCAATGCTGAACATGTGGTGTGAAAATGTTACCGTTGCTAGAATTCTGGCGTGCATAGTAATTACGCATACGCTCGTAAACAATGATTTTGGATTTTTCCCTGCAAAGTTGCAATATAAGCTTTTTGAGAGCCCCCCTCATGAGTACTGGCACTATTCTTTTGTTCCTCACTCCCAAAAGGTGATTCCGCACAGTGACTGCGAAATCACCTTTCGGGACCGAATAATGCCATGACAGTGCAAGAATTCATGAGGAGGGTTCCCAAAAACCCCATGTTGAAAATTTGGTGCCAAAATTCCAAAAAATGCCTGAGATATGCATCAAAGTTGAAAAAACCCTATTTATTCCATTATACAGCTTACCGGCATTTCCTCAGTTCACAGTCGACTTTGAAGAGAGCAGACGTGTTCCTGGTCCACTGAAGATCATCACGCTGGACTCCGGAGGTAAGTATAGGGGTAAGGGGTGAGGAGGGGTGTGGGGAGGCAGGATGCACAGTGGGTGGGTGTGGGTGGCAGGTAGGGAGACTACAAGGGACCGTTTTTGTGTTAAAGGGTGAAAAAAAAAAACATTGCGGGACAGTTTTTCTTTCCTCAGGGGATATGGCACGCTGGGGTGGGCTCCCAGCATGCCACCTAACTGTTTGGGGGGTGCTGCAGCCGATGGGGGATTGGGTACCCTCGTTGGCACACAACACGGGGGGGTTAATTTATGCCGGCGGGATTGGGCACCCTGTCAGCACACAGGAAAGCGGGGGAGGCGAGAGTTGGGCACCCCCCTCGGCATATAACAAATGGGGGGGTGCTTTATGCCAATGGAGAGTGGGCTCCCCCGTCATCACATACATTGGGGCCACAGTAAGCTGGCTGGGGGATTGGGCACCCCTGAAGTCAGCAGTTGGGTGGCCTCCCGCCATGTATACAATGTGGCTGAGCACATCGGGAGGTCCACTGCGTCTGACGAGCTTTGCTCGGTTTGCAGCGGACCTTTCCTTAGATGTGCTCGCCACATTAGTATGCATGGTGTGGTGCCAGCATGCAGGCTGATTGGGGAATGAGGGACGCACCTACTGATGCGCTCCCTGTATCGCCCAACAGCGACCGCGCCTCCCTATCTCCACTGCCGCAAGACGTTGGCTGTGCAAGTGCGACAACATAAAAAGAAAAGTGAAATAATGATTTCTGTGTAAAACTGAATGTACATAAAAGCTTAATAGTCTTACAAACTGTGTGGCTGGATGGAAATGAGGTTGGTCTTTCCAGTAATGTAAAAACAGTCACAAAATGGAATACAGTACAGTACTGCTTTAACCTTCTCATCACTTCAGTCTTTCACAACTAGAAGGTGCTGCTGTTGCTCTTTATCAACACTGTTAGACTCTACAATTGAATCTTCCAATTTCCTGTCTGCCACTGGCCCAGGTGTGGTGGGGGGGGGTAGGAGAATTCAGTAAGATCCCTTTCTGGATCTCAAACCTGAACCCCCACATCCAGAAGACTGCAGCCCTAAGCATTCAGATAACAGGGAATCTCCCTCCCACTTTTAGCTGGGAGGTTAGACAGTTCATTTAATCTTCCTGTTAATTCAGCTTTTGTACATCTAGAAGGCACTGCTGTTGCAACTTAAATAAAAAAGTCATGACGTGGTGTGCATTACTGTGGATAATTGCACACTTCGGGAAATGAGGCACAAGGCAATGCCAAGTGCCTTATGCAAACTAAAAGTGCAATTATCACATATTATACAATGGCAAGAAAGAATCTTGGACTGTGATTGGTCAGTTTGGGGCTGGACCCATGGAGTTATCTCAGCACAACACCACAGGTCTACTTCATCATTATGGACATTATGGATGCCATGCTCTCATTTTTTGCATCTCCTCTTAAGAAACAAAAATATTCTTCCACTCTAATAAAAACATTCTTTAAAATTATTTTTTTATTTTACATATAACAACAAGCCATTGTATAATAGGAATAATGCACTCCAGGGTGTGTGTCGTTTGGGATAACGCCACACCTGGGACATTGGACTACTTCTCGCTCAAGTGCCCTTCGCGTCAACCCCCCCAGGCATGGCATTATCCCAGCACGACACACACCCTGTCGTGCATTATTCCTTTAATTAAGCACATCCTAGAGTACCTTACTGGGACTATAAAATGATTTCCCTGATTTTTATTTTAAAAACTGAGTAATAAGTATCAGAATATTATGTTTTTTTATGACCTGTGTTGTTGTGTTGAAATAATGCACAGTCATGTGATCACGTTAACCAAAAACAGGTTTTGGTTTTTCTCACTAATTTTATAATTCTCAACATTGTACAACTACTGTAGAACTTGAAATTTTCACTGTCAAATCATTTTGACTATTTTTGCTGAAGCACCAAGTTGTATGAAAATAAATTTCTGCTAATTATCACTTTTATAATTTTTTTCCCTTAAAGTGAATGTGGCGATTGTGACTTAGCGCTAAAATAAATTTACTCAATTATGGTTGCATTTGTGTTTGCGCTGAATTTATTTTGCATGAAAATAACTAGTTTTACAGTATTCTAGTTCAGTGTCTTTTGTCTAGATGGCCCTGCTCACAGGCTGCTTTTGCACATACTACAGAAGAGGAAACGTATTGCAAAAATATTTTCTAGCCCCACTTTCACCAGTTGTTGTGTGTCCCAGTACATGGGTGGTAGATTTTGGCAGTGGAAAAAAGGAGAGCAAAAAACTACCCCCTACTTTTCACAGCTGTGGGGGCGGAGCTCCGCAGTCTTATGGCAATACAAGATCTTAGTAGAGCACTGTGGAAGCACATGACTGGAATGCTGTCAAGTGTGCTTCCACAGTGCTGCGGCACAGTTTTCAGCGGTGTGTTTATGCAGCACTTCCCCTCCGCCGGCCACATAAACACACCCACTTCGGGGGCACTACTTTTTCTTCCATAACAGCGGTAGTGATGGCCACCATGCACAAGATGGCAGTGCCAAAGCAGACTGTGCATGCGTGAGCATCACGCATGTGCAGTTTCATATCCGCTGCCATCTTACTGTACGGCATTCTTCGGCAGCGCTCATAAATGCTTGGCACAGCCATATCAGCTCTGACCAGAGTTTGTTTTTGTTATGTTCGCTTGCTCTCTGACAATTTTCTGCTTCACACCTACCTAGGCCCCTCTTCCTTCAGGACACCCTACTGTCCTCTGAGAAATGCCCTCCTTATACCCTTGACCACCGTTGCAGGCAGGGAATACAGGCAGACTGGGTGGGCCTAGCGGTCCTTATCTGCTTTCAAATATTATGTTACTATGTCACCCCAAGGAAATCCACATGCCCAGGAGTCATTACCAAATGTGGCAGTCATATCCCCTGCCCCCAAGTCCTAGCTCTTCTCCCTTGATAGGATGCTACCACCAGTGCCAAAGTCTATGTGTGGGGCCTTGGGCAATGGTGTGTGGTTGTCCACATCTTCAGGACATGCCACACGTCGTACTAAGAGATGCTTAAGCATCAGGTATTCTCCAGCCCTCTCCCAGAGTCTGACTGCCCCACCTGCATAGGAAGGTCAAGCTTGAGCCTCAGACCTGGGTCACACTACCCTCAGAGTCATGATGCCAGGCGTTCTTTTATTTTTAAGGAAAATATTGAAAAAAGACCCTCACTTTCATTTTCTCTGTAGAAAAAGCCTTTTAACCCAGCTGGGTGTTCTAATCTCTACAGAACACAGGACATTTATGTAGTTCATTATTTTTATAATATTCTCTAGTTTTAAATCCACATTTAATGCACCAATATTCTGCATTCTGGCATTACATACATAGCAGTGAGATCAATCACCTGGTGCCCACTGGCACCAACTCAGGATGAGCTGTGAGCTGTGTGATTACAGAAAGCAAAGGAGGTCATGTTGAGTCTGGGGGGGAGGGCGGCCAATCTGTGACTCACTTCTCTGGCACCAAGTCAGATGTGGAAAATTGCAAATGCCTGATAATATTTTTCTGGTAATTAGATTTTTCTTGCATACTTTACTTTTTGTACGTCTTTCATTTAAGGTCATGTTAGGTTATACCAAGCGCTGCTGGAGCAAACGCTTCCTAACAAGTCAGCCATTGGGAAGAGCATTGACCAGATCAGGCAATGTTTTTCTAATCAACAAAACTTTTATAGTGTACAGTAAAGCATTGTTGTGTATGGATTTTCATCCCTTTCAATATGCTGGTGTACCACAGTTCAAAGGTCATGGAATGTGACTGTACCCCTTCTATGGTACAACAACATTCTGAAGCTCTCTAAAGATTGCATGAGTTTCAATTTCAAATGGAAACAACCGCTACATGCACGTCAAGCAGCTGAAATGACAGTGAACTGCTATGATGGTCGCGGCAGTTTTTCCACATTTCAGATGAATATCCAGTTTAATAAACTATGAGAACACATACACGAGGTAAATCATATATCACTCATTGATTCAGGGATGGAGGTATGAGAGATACAAGGCTGGTGATGTAGCAGGAGCTAGCAGGGAGCGAGAAGATGGGACGAGAAGATGCATACGGCTGCAATAGTTTTCCAGGAATTTAAAAAAAGGTGAGAAAAAAACTGTATACTATAAAAAATGTTGGATGGGCAACCACATGCCAAACCTGCCTGAGCTGCCACTTTGTGGTTCTGATTACATCAGAGCCTTTTAAGATTCACTCTCAAGGTTCTGATGTTACCCGTCCATTGCAGTACAGGCTGGTTGCGCATGGTTGCCCATAGAGTATTCTCTGTTTTCTCCCTCTTTTAAGGAAGCTGTATCATTCATTATAAAAAAAGATACAAAAAACACTAAAAGCTGATGTGATGAGCTAGTTTCACCAGTGATGTTATCCCAGCACAACCTCAAAGTGAAAACTAGTGCCCACAGAACAGCCTACTTACAACCATAAATACATGAATGGATCCAATGTATAATGGCAATTAGGTCCTCCAGGCCATGTGTTGCTGGGATAACATCATGTCTTGGGTGGTTAAAGGCACTCGGCCTGTGGCCTTATGCCTCACATTGCACCTGAGGCATGATGTGACATTATTCAAGCATTTAAAGAAATTCATACTTATCCCAGCATGGCACATGCCCTGGCATGCTGTATTACTTAATTCTTCTTGAGTCCTTGTCAGGTTTTACCTCTCAGGTCGCTTGACCGTAGATAGGAAAGCCCAACTCTGCTGCCCAGTGGCCTCCTTATTACTTTTTATTTTTTGTCACCCCTCTTTGCCAGAACCTGTAGTATTAAGTGTGTTGTGAGTAGGGGCAACCAGGGACTTACCAGAGCTACACGTGCCACAGCCAATCACACCAGACGAAGCACTGGGAGGCAAACATTGTGCACCAGTTTGCATTTCATTTATTGATTATACTGGTAAGACATAATTAGCAAAAAAATTGCCCATTTTAATATGTGACCACTTTGCACAATTCAAAAATAGCAACAGAGAGAACGACAATCATTGTACACAATTACAACCAGAACAATTGATAAATAGCTTATACATATATTTGCAGTTCATAACTGATTTTGGCAAGTTGTTACAAAAGCAGTGTTCTGGAAATTTAGGGCTCTTAATTGTTTTGTTTGTTTTTGGTAACCAGGTAAGGCCCTGCAAGGCCTGTTTCAAGGGGGGGGCTCTACGATGCTGGTTTGACAATCCTTTTGTCGACCAGCATCTCACCAACTGGAATCATGTCGACCGCAAGTTGTGGTTTACATGATTCCAATGTGTCTCCCGGTCCTTTTTTTCTATCGGGGGTCTCTGCCCCCAACCCCCACCCCCATCTCAGCTCCAGTCAGAGTTGATTCGGGGAGGGGGTGAAGGACTGGGAGACAGTGTGCCCCTGTCTTGGGCACACCAACACAGCGATCTGTCGGCAAAGTGTCAATTATGCTGACAGGGGTGTAGTTCATTGTGTTGGTGTCAGCGTAAGTGGGGCATACCTTTCAGGGGCAACCCGGTAGCACTGGGGAGGTTAAGTGACTTGCACAGGATCACACAGTATGCAAGTGGAGGTTGTGAGAATCAGACCAAAATCTGCTGGATGTACCAAGCTCAGTCACAGCTTATTACTCTAACCTCTAAGCTATACTACCAGTCTCTTTGACCTACCACTGTTTTCCTTAAGGGAATGTTAAAACAGAAACAATCTTGTGACCTGGTATGCCTCTCACTAAACAAAGGGGGAACAATTCCAGCATGAAAGGGGTCAAGACCCAGAACCACCTTCAAGATAAAGGACTTGGACATTTGTCTATCCTCAAAGGACATGCACCCTGTGGACTCCTACAATGTATAATGTTGGGTACTGTATGTAACCTAAGGGTAACCCTGTAATAAACCAACAGGTGGAGTTATGTAGAACTCTGACCCTGGACAGCATCCCTCCACCCCCACTGCAGATTATTAATTAATTAGGCTCCTCCCACTGCCATTCTATTCTGCTCAATCCTTGCTGACACTGTGAACCTTCTATAGGAAAGACAGCATTGCCCAGAAGTAACACAAGCACTAACCCTAAAGGAGAGGAGCATTGTGTTACTTTTTTTTCTCAGCAAAATATACCCTGGCTAGTCCAGCTGTGATGCAAAATCTTGTTTTCAGTGGGGTCTTGCTTCTACAAATTTCTGCAGCTGGGTGAGCTAGAGTACTGGGAGGTTAAGTGACTCGCTCAAGGTTGGACAGTGAATATTTGACTTAGAGTGGTTTATAACTGCGATCCCCTGGTTCCTAAGCTGGTGCTCTGACCACTAGACTGACACTGCCACCTGTATTACTTATTTGAAATTTGCACCAAACAGATGGTGGGCTGGCTTTATGAGATACAATATCTCATTTTCATGAGGGTCCCTTGGTGCAGCAGGGAACAAAAAGTGCTTAATTGATAGTGAAGTACAATAGGATACACAATTGCTTATTGCAAAAAGCAAATGCTTAAGTTACTTACACAGAAGAAGACAGTGCATGACAAGAGCAGAGGGCAATTACTTGTACGGCAGATAGGAGATGAGAGAGCTGGCATGTTGCCACAGCAGTGATGCTACTGCTTACAATGCTGGTGACCCAAGTTTGTGAAGAAGCTTGGAACACTGGCTGCCAATCGAGGGAAAGGAGGATTGAGCATCCCCTGTATGGCTTTCCACCTTCAGAGTGGGTGAGTACCTGTTCAGCACCACAATCCCTTCCCCCAGTTGAGGCTAGGTGGTATAACAGCTGAAGCCAACACAGCAGGGGAGGGTTGCCGCCAGATGCTGATGTGTTGCATGCCTCAGTGTGTGCATGCCCATAACTGTCCGCTGGCTCCCTTCGAGGCTCAAATGGTGGAAAATAGCCTCATCTTACCAGGAGGAAGACACTGGCAACCACCGCAAGTTCTCGCACTACTGACCTGACACCCCACCCACTACTTCAGTGCTCCTGGGTAAGCAGTAGCTGAGTAAGCCCAGGAGAAAGTAAATGACAGGGCTGGAGGTGTGCCACCTGGAGGCAAAGAGGACCAAAGTACCTGTATATAAAAAAATATTTATTTAGTGTTTGTTGACCAGGAAAGGAGAATTAGACAAGTCTGTCTATTTTCACTCATTTCCCGGGGGGGGGGGGATAATACAGATGGTAGCCAAGTGAAACTGACCAGATTTATGCTCTTGGTGCCATTTTTTAGTGAATGGGGGGAAATTGGTAAGGTCACTGGGGAAATTCTCTTACTCTTTTTAAGAAGTGTCATGGGATTTATAATGACCCCGATGAAATGATTTACATAATGAAGCACCGACTGATTTACCTACTGCCTCTGCACCTTTGACATTTATACAAGCATCAAGCTTCACTTCACTTTATGAAAACCAAGGTCAGCGACTTGATCATGTGCAGCTCTGTGGTGCTAGTAGTCTGCACCAAAAAACAGCCACGTGAACTTGTAAGTGTTTCTGCTACAATGATTAATATATGCTTCTACTAAGCTGATACGCCAAGACTGAAATTTGAAACTAATAGATTTTTTAATTATTTATTTAGCTTTTGTTTACCGGGTAAGTACACTAGACAAGTATTATGCCTATTTTCAGGAACGACCTGGGAGAGTACAACATGAGGAACAACAGTCAAGGAGACATGGCAAAGAGAGTACAGTTTTTTGTCACAGTAAACAAACGTGGGAAATACATCATTTGACGCTAGGGGAAACATACAGTAGTAAGCACATTTCAGATTATACACTCTAGACTAGTTAGTTCAACTGACAGATATATACAGGTCATCACATAGGAGGGAGCATAGCTCAAGGACTGGATTAGGTCATAATATAACTTATAACATTGTCGTATACACCCCCTAGGCTACTTGGATCACGGACAGGTATATACAGCTCATCACATTTTTCTAAATATGCACATGTTAGACAGAAACAGAAACACTTGGTAGTACAAGTTTCTACCAAGTGACCAAGGTGCAATATGTCATGGTTAGCCTATGACCGTGGAGCAATAATGGGTGTAAAAATGCCCAAGGCTTTTTAGGAAAGAGTGGTCAGAAGTCATTGATACAGTGGGGAAAATATCTCCAGGAGTTCAATGAAGACACCCTGGGGAGGTTCAGACAAAACAATTTGACACTTTACTCTAGGGAGGTTTGGGGCAGTCACACTCTGATGCTAGTTTTAGGAAACCCCACAGGGAATTTTGAAAACTCAGATAGGAGGGGGCAGCTCGGATATCCACAGGCAGTGAATTCCAGAGTCTGGGCGCACTTATGGCAAAGTCCCGATCCCCCATGAGGGTCCAGGTAGGAGGGACTTTGAGCATCCTGATGTGAGAGACCTAGTTGGTAGGGGTGGGATTCAGCTTAGGCAGAAGCCGGGCCAGCCCTGGGGGTGCTAGTTCTGATCACTTTCCCAGAGAGGCATCCCAAACCAAAATCAAGGTATCTAGCTGGTGAGAGAAAGCAGAGTTTCTCATAGCTCACAACTAGGTGAGTCAAGGGGCAGCCAAGGCAAAACGACAAATGTTATTGTAAGCAGGTGTACCACCGGTGAGATGTGTCTTTGGAGAGCGAGCAAACAGGGCGAGCCCATAGCTGAGGGAGGGAAGGGAGCACACTCCTCTCGCCAGGGCAAGCCTGGCTGCCGGTGTAAGGTTATACTTGGCCCTATAGGCTGTAGATCCAGTTTGCAGTTTGTCGCCTGCAGATGTTAAGGATATGATTACCATGTCAAGTTGGGGTCAAGTGTTACCCAGATATTTGATGGAGCTCACTATGGTAGCGAGGATCCATCTGCGCTGGTGATGATGTAAGCAGGTCGATGAGGCTTTGATTTTAGCCATTGAGCCAAAGAGCATAGCCTGTGTCTTTTTCAGGTTCAGGACCAGCTTGGACTAGTAACCCATGACAATACCCTGTTAAAGTACACGGTCAGGTTCTGGTTTAGGTAGTGGCATTCTGGGAGTGAGCCAGATTACCAGATCATCTGCATACATGGTGGCGCACAGCTGGTAGTAACCATGGGTAGTTTATTGATGAAGAGGGAGAGGAGGGACCAGTACCAAGCCTTGAGGCACCTGGAGGTCACCGGTAGGGGCTTGGAGAGGACTTTATTGAAGCAGGTATGCTGCTTTCTGCCATGGTAGATAACCTAATAGCCATTTCTATGCAGCATGGGGAGGGCTAAGTGACCACAACTGTGCACCAAGCAGTTTGTGGTCAACAAGGTCAAAGGCTTTGGACAGGTCGATAAATATTGCACCAGAGAGTTTGCCCTGGTCCATGGCTGTCCGGATACTTGATGTAACCAGATTAAGGCTGTGGTGGTGCTGTGTCCCTTACGAAAGCTGCTGGGCTGGGGACAGAAGTTCATGAGAGTGGATATTCTGAAAGCTGCTCAGCCACTACCTTTTCAAAGAGCTTGCTAAGGGTTGGGAAATGGCAATCGGTCGATAATTGTCAGGTAGTTTGGGATTTCTGCTGTTTCAGTACAGGAACAATCCTTGCTCTTTCCAGATGTCTGGGATGGTCCCCAGACCAAGGGATAGGTTGAAGATAAAGGCTACTGGTGAGGCAATGTGTGCAGCACCAAGCTTAAGGAGTTTAGGCTCCAGGTTGTCTAGGCCAGGACTGGAGTACTGGGAGAGGCCAGCAGGCATTTCTGCAAATCCTGAACTGATACAGCCCTGAGGTGGAACATTTGACGAGGAGGGTGACCTCCAGCAGAGTGGAGGAAGGGGTGGGACAGAGCCTCATCAGGTGAGAAGAGGGTTGTGAAGGCAGAGAGGTCAGAGAAGTGATTATTTAGGGAGTTGGCAATAGTATGGGGATTATTGCAGGAGACTCCATTTATGACCATGTCCGTAACTCCCGGATGGGAGGATCCGCTGACAAGGGATTTAATATCTCTCCAGAACCTCCTGAGATTACTGGCAGAGCTTAGTAGGGCGGACTTGCAGAAGTCACTCTTTGCTGCCCTGATGGCCTTTTTGCACTTGTTCCTGAGGTGTCTGTACCTTTGAATAATCATGGGATTACTGGTACCTTTGGAACGAGCCCAACACTTATCTCTCTCCCGCATCTGGGCTAGGAGATTCCCATTTAACCAGAGGGTAGAGGACCCCCTCACCCTATGGGTGACCTTGGAAGGATGCTTGTCTTGCAAGGCCCCAAAGGTGGAGAGGAAGTAGGAGGTTGCTGCCGAGGGGTCAGTGGCGCCATACACCCCAGACCAGTCAGTAACTCTTAGGTCTTCCAGGAACTCCTCAATATCGAATCTAGAGTAGTTTCTGACATGCATAATTTAGTGTGGAATTTTGGGGGTGGGAATTTTCCATACACAGAAAACCGATGAGTGGTCAGAGATGGAGTCAAATAATGTACCCGCTGATGAGATCCTGTCATGATGGTTAGACATGATCCAGTCCAGTAAGGTGCTGGAAGATCCATTTGCTGTCCACCTAGTTGGTTTCTGGATGAGCTGGGTCACGGCAAGGTTAGCAAGCAGAGGCTCAAACTGCTTAACATTACCACTATCCCAGTTAAGGTTTACATCCCCCAGGATTATGAGTTCATTATCCCCGACTCTGGGACCAATTTTGTCCATGAGGTGAGTTAATCCAGGTAGCCCACCTCTTGGAGGATTATAGGTGCACACCAGGTGCAGTTTCTTTGCGTCCCAAGTAGCCGTGGCACATGTAGCAACTCACAGGGGACAGTATGAATCCTGGTGGGCAATTTGCGGAGATTTTAAGTGGCTCTTATGGTAGATTAGTATGCCACCCCCCTTGCCCCCAGCTCTGTCCAGTCGGATGAATTCATACCCAGTGAGTTCACAGGCAGAGTCAGGGATATAGGTTTCAGCCAGGCCTGGCCGCCCTAGGATGTCGGTTTGTAGAGTGCAACCTGATGCCAATAGCTCATCACGTATTAGGTAGCAGGCTCCTAATGTTAAGATGAGCTATTTTAGCCCCTTACCCATGCCCCAAACAGGAGGGATTTGTGGGTCAGATTTAATGGGCCAGGGTTGGTTTCAATATCACCGGCCAGTAGTAGTGCAAGTAGGAGGAGCCAGGAGAGATACCACCTCCTATGCACTTGACAACCTGGGAGTTTTTTAGCACGGGTATGCTTTACCCTGCTTGTATACATAAGGCACCGAAGATCTAGACAGCAAGTAACACTGCAGTGAAGTTCTATATCACTCCAGCTCAGTTGTATTGTGCTCCAATCTTTTGGCTCTGAATTGGTGATGGTTATTATTGAGAGCATCCCTCAAAATGAGTGCTGTTTATTAAAGTCTCCATTTGGGAAGAGGATGTTTGGCGATCTTTAATGTCCACCTGAACAACCACCAGAAGAGGCAGATGGGACCTTGGTTTAACGTCTTATCCAAAAGACAAAAGTCACCACAGTAAGTGTTGCCCTTTTATACACACATGCACTATAGAGAGTTGAAAGGGAGGTGGTGCTAGTATTCCACACAAGTCAGTAAATAGTTGGGGGAGGAATAAGGGGGTGTCAGGTGGAAGGATATCCACATAAATCTTGGAGCTGCTCAATCAGCAGCCCTTAGAAAACCAGGAAGTTATGGGGTTTGGTAGGCTGTTCCAGTTTTCAGGGCTGAAGAAGAAAACCCATCTGCTGACATCTTTACAGAAGTTGGGTACTATCCAGTTAGCTTCTTTGGCTGTTCATTGATAATGTGAGTAGAGAAGGTGCTGTGGCTTAATGTGTTGATGACATGGGTTCAAATCCTGAGCTCAGGTTGTCACAAATTAGGTGGCAGAGGTAGTGCTGAGTCCCAGCTTCAGGCACCTTCTGGTTTGATGAGGGTGTGTGGCACCTGCTGTTGCATGACTACCTCCCGGGATATCCAGTGGTATAGAGTCCCATGGACAAGAACACACGGATCCAGACAAGGGGTTAAAATCTGCCAGTGGCATGATGCAGAAAAGAACAGTATTTAGTGCATCCTCCCAAATACTGCTCAAATGAGCCTGTAAATAATTTTAAAGTTATTTTTATGTTGCTTGCACACATGCGCAAGAAACATGTTACGTCAGCTTTCTCCACAAGCAGGTTGTGAAGGCATGGCACTGTTGTGCCCAATGCCCCCACAGCCTGCAAAGGCTTGTCCCTTGTCCCCCAATGCCGTGGCATGCTGCTGCTGACACTAGCTCAGCCAGCGTGCCACAACTTTCTAAAAAATCAGCGCTGCAATCAGGAGCCGCCTCGCCATTGCAGGTCTAGCTATCCGCTGCAATGAGGGAGCGACCCGTCATTGCAGGGGCGGAATGGATGTCTGATATTGTTTGTGAACATGGCGCGGCTTGCCGCCGATTCACAAACAATATCTCACCCCCTATATTTGCGTTGTCAAGGGGAGCCACCCCGGCGCATACTGTCACCCCCGGTTTTATTGTTCGCCAACGGATGCCCAATCCTCGTCGGCAGAAAGGAATTGCCCCTTCTGTTGTTTGCCGATGGGGTGCCTAACTGCTGGCAGAAAAGAATTCCCCTGCTCTGTTGTTTGCCGGCTAGGGTGCCCAACTCGTCGTCGGCTACAGCTGCCCCACAAAAACAAGACATCGGTGGCACGCTGGGAGCCCACCCAGCGTGCTATATGCCCCTTTTCTTGTTTGTCGGCTAGGTGCCCACTCCTCCCGCCGAAGTTACAGCTGCCCCTGTTAGACTCCGTGGCATGCTGGGAGCCCACCCCAGCTGCCACATGCCCCTGTGAAGTTGAAAACGGTCCCAACGCTTTTTTTTTTTTCTACCTGAAAAAGGAAATGGTCTCTTGTAGTCTCCCTTCTCCTCCCACAACCCGCACCCACCAATTGTGCACCCTGCTTCCCCACACCTCTTCACCCCATACTTACCTCTGGTCTGTCCACAATCTTCTGTGGACCGAACATGTCTGCACTCTTCAAAGCCGACCGCAAACTGAGGAAATGCTGGTAAGCTGTATAATGTAATGAATAGGGTTTTTTCAACTTTAGTGCATATCTCGGGCATTTTTGGGAATTTTTTCACCCAATTTTCAACATGGGGTTTTTGGGACCTCCCCTCATGAATTCTTGAACTGTCATAGCGTTAATCGGCCCGGAAAGGTGGTGTCGCAGTCACTGTGCAGAATTACCCTTCGGCGCTGATTAACAAAACAACAGTACAAGTGTTCATGAGGTGGGCTCTCATAAAGCCTATGTTGCAAATTTGGTGGGAAAAATCTAAAAAACGACTGTTTTACGAGCGTGCATTGTGCAGTTGCTACGCACGCTTGTAACTTCGCGAATTTGCAATATTTTCATGCCAGATTTTCAACATTGGCATTTTGTCACACCTCCTTGTGAGCAGTATAGCTGTCATTGTTCACATCCTGGCTGAAATGTGTTTTTGCGCTTCCGGCGCTGAATAGCGCGGTCGCTGTGGGAAATCAGTGTTCAGGACAGATTAAGAAAATGACAGTTACACTGTTCATGAGTAGAGGTCCTAAAATGCCTATGTTGAAAATTTGGTAATGATACTCCATAAAATGACTGTGTTACGAGTATGCATTGCGCAGTTGCCACACATGCTCGTAATTTCGTGAATTTATAATATTTTCACTCCAGATTTTCAACATTGCCATTTTCCAAGACCTACTGATGAACAGTATAGCTGTCATTTTTCCCAACCTGGCTGAAATGTGTTTTCGCACTTCCAGTGCAGAATAGAGCAGTCGCTGTGGGAAATCACTGTTCGGAACAGATTAAGAAAATGACAATGATACTGTTCATGAGTAGAGGTTCTAAAATGCCTATGTTGAAAATTTGGTGATGATAGCCCATCAATTGACTGTGTTATAAGTGCGCGTTGCACACTTTCCACGCACCATTGTAACTTTGCAGATTTGTAATATTGTCACACTGGATTTTCAACAGTGCCATTTTTCACACCTCCTTATAAGCAGTACAGCTGCCATTTTTCACATCCTAACTGAAATGTGTTTTCACAGGTCCCGCGCAGAATGAGGTGGTAACTGTGGGAAATCAGTGTTCGGGACAGATTAAGAAAATGACAGTGGCACTGTTCATGAGTAGAGATCCTAAAATCCCTATGTTGAAAATTTGGTGACGAAACTCCATGACATGACTGTGTTACAAGCATACGTTGAACTGTTTTTTTTTATTTATTTAGTTGTTTAACCAGGTTCCACGCACCCTTGTAACTTTGCAAATTTGTAATACTGTCATGCACATTTTCAACGGTGGCATTTTTTCATAACTCCTTATAAACACTACAGCTGTCATTTTTCACATCCTGGCTAAAATATGTTTTTGCACTCCTGCCGGACAATAGCATGGTCTCTCTGGGAAATCAGTGTTTGGGACACATTAAGATCGACCGAGTGATGGGGAGCACCCGAGCTCAACTGAGCTCTGTTGGGACTGCTGCGGATTTGTTTGTAGGCAGACAAAGGCCCCAACATAAGAGCCCAGTACAAAAGGGCAGCCTGCAGCACTGGGAGAAACAGAACGAGAGAGCGAGTGAAGGAGGGGGAGTGAGCGAACTCACCAAAGCGCTGTCAGGACTGCTGCAGATTTCTTTGTGGCCAGAAAAAGGCGTCAATACAGGCAGGGGCCCAGTACAAAAGGCCAGCCTGCAACGGTGGGAGAAACAGTTTGAGCGAGTGAGACAAGGGGACTTACTGAGCTCAACAGAGCTCTAACAGGACTGCTGGGATTTCTTTGTGGGCAGAAAAAGGCGCCAATGCAGGCAGGAGCCCCATACAAAAGGGAAGCTTGCAGCACCAGGACAAACAGAATGAGCGATGAGAGAGGGAGATTGAGTGACCTCAACGGAGCTCTGTCGGGACAGCTGCAGATTTCTCTGTGGACAGACAAAGGTGCCAACACAGCCAGGAGCCCCATACAAAAGCACAGTCTGTGGCGCCAAGAGAAACAGAACAAGCGAGTGACAGAGCAGTAGTGAGCGAGTTCAACGGAGCTCTAGTGTGACTGCTGCAGATTTCTTTGTGGGCAGAAAATGCGTCAACGCAGGCAGGAGCCCAGTACAAAAGGCCAGCTTGCAGCGCCAGCAGAAACGGAAAGCGTGAGTGACAGAGGGGGAGTGAGCGAGCTCAGTGGAGCTGTGTCAGGACTGCTTCAGATTTCTTTCTGACCAGAAAAAGCCGCCAATGCAGGCAGGAGCCCAGTACAAAAGGACAGCCTGCAGTGCCAGGAGACACAGAATGAGCGAGTGAGGGAGGGGGAGTCAGTGAGCTCAACGGGGCTTTGTTGGGACTGCTGCAGATTTGTTTGTGGGCAGAAAAATGCAGCAATGCATGCAGGGGCCCAGTACAAAAGGGCAGCCTGCAGTGGCAGGAAACCCAGAATGAGCGAGTGAGTGAGCTCAACAGAGCTGTATTGTAACTCCTGCAAATTTCTTCATGGGCATAAGAAGGCAGCAACGCAGGCAGGAGCCCAGTAGAAAAGGGCAGCCTGCAGCGCCGGTAGAACAGAATGTGTGAATGAGAGAAGGGGAGTGAGCGAGCTCAACGGAGCTTTGTCGAGACTGCTGCAGATTTCTTTGTGGGCAGGAAAAGGCGCCAACAGAGGCAGGAGCCCAGTACAAAAGGGCAGCCTGCTGCGCCAGGAGAACCAGAATGAGTGAGTGAGACAGGGGGAGTGAGCGCCCTCAAGGAGCTAGGGACAGCTGTGGATTTCTTTGTGGGTAGAAAAAGCCACCAACACAGGCAGGAGCCCAGTACAAAAGGACAGCATGCAGTGCCAGGAGAAACAGAATGAGCGAGTGAGAGAAGGGGAGTGAGCCATCTCAATGGAGCTCTGTTGGGACAGCTGCGGATTTCTTCCTCAGCAGAACAAGGTGCCAACGCAGGCAGCAGCCAGCAGCACCGGGACAAACAGACTGAGCCTGTGACAGAGGTCCACTGAGCGAGCTCAACAGACCAACGCAATCAACATTCAGCATTGACAAATGATTGTTTTATTTTCTTACTCACTTTTTCTTCATTCCATGATTTTAAAAGAGAATTCTTGGTTTTGTAACTCGTCTGAGTTGTGATTGAGGCTGGCCACCACCGACAAGGCGATCCCTTCATAAGTCATGTACCTACTTGTAATTTTAAACATGCCAGTATGACCCCAGTGCTGCTATCTCTCTGTCTTGTCTGAAGCCCACTCCTTGGCTTCCTTTTTTAAACAGAGAGCTGGCTCATAAGGGGCTCACAGGTAGCCAGTGGAGAGCATGTTTAATAGGAGATGGCCACACACCACTCCTGATCATTTGGTAATTGTAAGCGTATGGCTAGCTCATCCCTGGCTCCTTTACTGAGATTTAATACCAATTTCTTTATAATTTCTGCAGTCTCATAGGGTGCTGCTGATGTGTGGCCACTGTGAGAAACAAACCATATCCAGCGCATTTTCCCACCTCCCAAACGCTGTTCAAAGAAGCTTGCAAATCATGTTATAGTTATTCTATTTTCTTTCGCACTTTTTCTTTGTTCTATGATTTTATAAAGGGGGATTTTAGGTTTCAGAAATCGACCGATTTATGATTGCCCCTTACCATCACTGACTGTCTTATTACTTTTATAAGTCTACAGACTTAAATGCAGAGAACTGTTTAACATAGTTACGTCTCAGGTCACTTTAACAAAAGCAATGCCATTTCTTACAGTAGTAATAGATTGCTTATTGTTTGGTTTGTGAAACTATTACAGACATTTACAAAACATTAAAGAAATCTTAAACTTCAGTCAGTTCAGCCCTTAAAAAAAAGACATGTGAATAAGCAAACCATGACCTATGGAGTTAGACAGCAAGTTGAAACGAAGAGGATACATGACATATAACCATACCCTAAAGTTACCCAAATTCGAATATTAAATCTTTCAAATTCATCTTTTATTGCTTTATCCATGCTTTCCGCTTATCCTCAGAATTCATTCCAATCTTTACAAGTTTCCGTATCCTAGGCCTTGTAATTCTATTTTATATCAGCAAAAAATCAAAAGAAGCCAGAACTATAGCCGCTCCATATATCAAGGCAGAATAATACCCCCTAGAAAGAATGGGATACACAACTTCGGATCCAAACAGTTACGTGAAAGCTGCCATTCAGGGGGAGACTATCAGGGACCTCCCAAGGTACAGCCCTCCGCTTCACAGTAGACGAACATCACCCCCTGCAGCAGGCTATTTGTGTGTGCCTCACAAGGGAATGGAACTGAGTCACAGCATATGGCCTCATGTCTGACTTATGGTTATATATAGGAATATTCTGTCCAGAACAATATTGGCAGGACTTCAAACACTAGACCTGAGACAAACCAATCTGTATTGCCAGATGGAACCCATCATCTTAAGGAAGTACCACAGGGCACCACATAATGCACGCTGCTCTGTGCCCTTACTGACCACCAGCTTGGCAGGTATTTCCTACTGACTACTCTAGGCATTATATATGGGGTTCTGTGAATAATGCCTGCATTTAAATGCTAAGTTGTTTTGTCCCACACAATGAACCTGTTGGCCAACATTATGCCTAAGCAATTGCTCCTTCTCCATACCCCCATTAGAGCTTCCAGCAGTCTGCTAGCAAAGCTGTGGCATCCGCCTTATGCCAAAGAACCCCATTGGGTTATATCTCAGGCCCCCACCAAACTCACTACACTAAGCCATATGAAAGAATCCTTCCAGTGTAAACCCAATACCACTGCCATAGTAAGCCATAATATTGAGTACTTAAATATAATTAGTTAAAATATACCTGTTGTTTGGGCTCCCTAATCATCATATTCAGGTTTTTGGTTAATCCCCTGGTATAATCCTACGGGGTTCATACTAATACTTTAAAAGGGCCTGTTCCAAAAAAACACACCATATACTTCCGAATTATAGGTGCTCACATTGTCTAGGTGCCCTTTTCAAATTTTTTTTGCACCCCAAAGCATAGTGTCCAGGCAAAGCAGCATACAGGCCATTTATACATCAAATAAAATCTGTGTTGTTTTTTTTTTTTCTGGAAGTTCCAGGTGTCGTCTCTAGCATAGCTATTCCATGACCAACAAGTATATACCATTGCAGAAAAGCAGATTTTATGGATTGAAGCTAATTCCCCAAAGCAATAGTGTAAAATGTTGTCTTGCCTGCACCTTCTGGACATTACCATGAGATCCTCCTGGCCCCATAGTTTGACATTTCACTTCTCTGCACTCGGTGTTATAAATATCCTCAGAAGCAAAGATCTTTTGTAGCCCACCTGGTCGAGTAAGCCTAAAAGAAAAAAATCTTACTCCCAAACAGCTCTATGGACTGTCTCTCTCCTCATTCTGACTGTCTCCTTACAGACTGTCTTCCGAGTACTTACTCACTCTTAAGGCAGTATTCTTCTATAAAAACAGTCAAATAAAATCGCTTTCACTAAGTGTAGTATTACTGGAGAGATAGAGCATATAGAAATAGAGGCCTAGATATAAAGTTGTGAATGAATGTATACAGTACACACTGCAAGCCCATTGGTCGACAGTGTCTACCAGTGGGCTTCTAGGTGTACAGTATGCTGTTATTCACTGATAGCTCGGTCAGCAGGCAGCCATGGTGGTGTGTTGAGGGTTGAGCCAGCTCTGTGGCCAACTGGCCATGCTGGGTTGGGGAGAGCGGGGTGGGGTGTGGTCACCTCAGTGGGTGGGGGGGTGAGGGGTCCACTGGACCACCAGGGATACAGGGATTTTATTATTACCCTATGATCGGGTTCGGGGATGGGAAGGGTGTCCACTAGACTACCAGGGAAGAGCGAAAATGTATTATTTTATTCACATCAGGGTTCGGGGATGGAAGGGGGGTACACTAGGCTACCAGAGATGGGTGACAATTCATTTTATTATTCACATTGTGGTTCGGGGATGGGAGAGGGGCCACTGGACTACCAGGGTTGTTCAAATTAACATTTCAGCAGTATGGACGTGTATCGGACCAGGAAGGGGGGGGCCACTAGACTACCAGGGAAACATGTTAATATTATAATTGTGTTATGATCAGGTCTCGGGGTTGGGGGGGCCACTGGACTACTAGGGACTATGGGCTGCTATGTACTTGCAGAGCGCCCGGCGCATCCTGCTGGGTGCATCCTTGCACAAGACATGCAACTGGGACCATAATGACATGCAAATGGTCCTATTTGCCCTTTGCATGCCTAATGGCCCCATTTGCATGTTGCAGTCTGAATATCTGGAATTTGCGCTCGGCGCATCCCCATTCCATGTATTCAGACCATGCAGGGGGATGCACCGGTGCATCTTTGGCGGCCCCCATTTGCACCATCCTCATCTTTTGCTATGTTCAGATAAGATGCGTGATTGCACATCTCATTTGAATATACAGTAGCACTTTTGCGCTCCGGCACATCTCAGTTGCGTGGAGCAACCACTTATGTCCTTTCCAGGTGCAGTTTGAATATCTAGGCCATAGCCTACACGCCCAGGCAACAATGGCATACCTTTTCAAAGAAAAAAGAGACTGTCAGCACTGAATGTGCTATTCGTCAAACCACCAGCTCTGGTCAATCTGGAATCCATCTTCACAGGACATTGTCCTGAAATCAAGAGCAACAGAGGGGTTCTGTGCTCAAAACAGCACTCTCCTAGCAATCCTCTCCAAACATGAAACCACACACATGGAATGTACCAAACATGAGCAGTCACCAGGCATCATGAGCTGGTATTTTCCAGCATGTTTGCTAGCATTTTCACTAGTGTTTCAAGCAGCACGAACAATAGCTATGTATTAAAACAAACTCTTCCACCTTGTCACTGCTTTCCTAGTATTATTAGAAAACAAAAACAGCAAAGTAGAGAAGCAGAGAACATGAAGAGGAGCAGCCTGGCACCTTGCTGCTCTGCAACCATGCCAATCAAATCTGTTCATGTTAAGCAATTTTACAGTAGCTGCAAACAGGTAAACACAGGCAGCTGGACAGGAAGTGAAATCTAAAAAGTTCCAAAGCTCATGTAGCCAGGAGGGAGCATTTTAATATGTAAGGGATAACAGAGGATAGGGTATCCTATTATATAGGAATAATACACTCCTCAGGGGGTTGTTAGGCACAAGGCATAGCCGATTGCGGCAACCACCAGAGAAGTAAATTATTTTCTTCTGAATGCACAGAATAGAGTGAGTTATTCCACTTTCTAAATGGGCTATTACTTGCTAAAAAAAATACATAGTCCAGGTGAGGTGTGTGGTTTTAAGAGAAAAATCAATGGTCATAGGATGTAAAAACAAAAACGAGGTGCTGCGTCAGCATGTAGTCTGAAAGCAAAACAAAATGGTAATATTAAATGCGTGCTGAAAATAGAAAATAGTGTTAAAAATCTACGTTTTGACCTCAAAGTTGGCTATAGGAGATGTTCTGACCATTGAGGTGACAGGATTATCATGGCCCATTTTATAAATAACTTTAATGGATCTTATTATAACCTCTAGCATCTCTTAAAGACATAACATTAGGACTGTCCAATGGCCCAAAGCGTAGCACATTATGCTCCCATGCCAGCGACCTAGGTTCAGGAAAGAACATGGGTCACTGGCAAGTGGGCTGCTGATGATTGAGAGCTGCTGCTGGTGGCAACACATCCTCAGCTGGGTAGGTCAGCTCCACACTTCCGCTGCATCAGTGACCCCTATGGTAGAACCCTGGAAGGTTCACCTTCCAGCCACAGAACAAGCTATATGATTGTTGGCCCATGGAAGAAATAGTGCCCACCACAGGATAGTGGGAGGCCAGTATTGCAGTGGGATAAAACATCCATTTCTTCTCCAGCTGGGGTACATTCAGAGGCTGAGGCTCATTTATTGCAAAGCATTCATTTATGGTGACTTACAGTACAATTCCAAAATGAAGTTAGTGCTGGCAAGGGTACAAGAAGCTGAGATGGTATTGCTGCTTCCTGCTTCAGGCAGTCACCCATAAGTTCACTACCGCCTTAGCAACAAGTTCTAAGATATTAGAGGGCCAGTGGGGGAAGGATGGTGGAGCATCACACAGGATGCGCTCCTCCTCAGGGCAGGTGGAGACCGATTCCTGCTGCACAAGTGCTACCTGGAGGTAGCATGGTGCACTGAATTCCTGGTGCATGCACACCCATTGCTTAGCCCACATACTGCACATTCATAACCAGGCATGTCAGAGGGAGAAACAGTGGAAATACTCCCACTCTGCAGGATAACACAGGCAGTCATCGGGCTGTGCATCACCCACCCACCATGCTGGAGCTCCCCAGTGGTTAAACTGGAAATGTTTATGTGGGAGAACTCACGCTTCTAGATTTCTAGGTGGTGGAACTGTCAAATCTAGGTACCAGACAATAGAAGCACTCTGGGTAGGGGGGTTGATACCAGTCCATTCACAGAAGAAAGAGTCCTGAAAGAACTCCTAAAACTCAAGGTGGACAAAGCAATGGGGCCTGACGGGATTCACCCCAGAATCCTAAAAGAACTAAGGGGGGACCTAGTGACACCACTGACCACACTTTTTAACAAATCATGGCAGGATGGGGTGGTACCTGAGGACTGGAGGAGGGCAGATGTGATTCCCCTTTACAAAAGTGGGAGCAAGGCAGAAACAGAAAACTACAGACCTGTAAGTTTGACCTCAGTGGTAGGGAAAATTATGGAATCACTTCTGAAAGAAAGAATTGTGTACACCTAGAGGCCAGCAGGGCACAGGACCCAAAACAACATGGATTTACAGCAGGAAGATCATGTCAGACTAATCTAATTGATTTCTTTGACTGGGTGACCAAAGTAATAGACCAGGGAGGGGCTGTGGATATGGCCTACCTAGACTTTAGCAAGGCATTTGACACAGTCCACAAAAGATTAATAATCAAGTTAGCCAGCCTGGGAGTGGGTCCCAGGGTGGTAGCCTGGGTAGAAAACTGGCTGCACAACAGGACACAGAAGGTAATAGTGAATGGAACACATTCCGAAGAAAGGGGGGTTACTAGTGGAGTACCTCAGGGCTCAGTACTGGGTCCAATCCTCTTTAACATCTTTCTAAGTGACATTGCAGAGGGTCTGAAGGGAAAGGTATGCCTCTTTGCAGATGACACAAAGATCTGTAAACAGAGTTGATACACAAGAGGGGGTAGAAAAGATGAGAAGGGACTTGGCAAGGTTGGAGGAATGGTCAGACATATGGCAACTTAGATTCAATGCAAAGAAGTGCAAAGTAATGCACCTGGGAAACAAAAACCCGGGAGAAGAGTACACAATAGCAGAGGAGGTACTAACAACAACAAAAATGGAAAGGGACCTGGGAGTAGTCATATCAGATGACCTAAAGGTGGGTAAGCAATGTGAAAAGTCAGTAAGAGAACCAGGGGATATTGGGATGCATAGGAAGGGGCATCACAAGTAGAAAAAGGAAATGATTATCCCTCTATACAGACAGTTGGTGAGACCCCATCTGGAGTACTGTGTGCAGTTTGGAGACCTCATCTACGCAAGGACATAGACAGGATGGAAGCAGTCCAGAGGAGGGCAACTAAATGGTGAGGGTCTACATCAGAAACCATATGAAGAGAGACTGAGAGAGCTTAATATGTATACCCTTGATGAAAGGAGGGACAGGGGGACATGATAGAAATGTTCAAGTACCTCAAGGGAATCAACAAAGTCCAGGAGGGTAGCATCTTTCAGAAAAAGAGATGTGTAAGAACAAGGGGGCACAGTTTAAAGATAGAGGGGGGACGGCTCAGGGGTAATGTCAGGAAATTCTTTTTCACGGAGAGAGTGGTGGATACATGGAACAGCCTTCCTGAGGAGGTCATTGGGTCTAAAACAGTGGGGGAATTCAAACATGCATGGGACAGACACAAAGCAATTATAGTGGGGGGTTGCAGGAAGCAGGCTGTTGGTTAACTAGAATCTGCAGCTTATCCTGTAGGTAGGGAAATGGCCAGACTGGGTGGGCCAAGTGGTCCTTTTCTGCTGTCAAAGTCTATGTTTCTATGTAGGTTGTGGAACTCTCCTATAGTAGTCAATGGAGAAAGATGACAGAGGTATGAACTGTCATACAATTTTTCAAGAGGTAGTGGAACTGAGTTATCATGGGCTCCTGCCCAATTTCATCTCTGGGGCTCTCCTGCCACCACATTCAGAGAAGCCCAGAGTGGGTAGCAATCCCTGAAGGCCTACGATGGGTGGGTTCCCCACAGAGCAAGTCAGGGGAACTTCCTGGGGTCCATGTCAGTGTTGGAGCTGAGTGTCTGCTAGGCTGATAGAGGCTGAGGCAGGGTAGTTCAGGTAGTTAATACTAAACTAAAAAAAAAAAAAAAAAGGACAAAGTCCATAAACTGAATGTCCATACACTAGAGGCAGGTCAAGCAGTAGGCTTTAATCTTCCAAGTACGATACATAATTACTCCCACCTGGAGTCATTTCTCAGGGGGCACAACTCAACTAGAGATGCTGGCAGAACCTTTAGCAGATAGCAGTATTCCCTGATGGACACACACTACAATGACAAAGCATTCTGTCGTTGCCACACAGTGTCTAGGGGAAAGCCCACAAGGGGAACTGCACAGCATCCTGGAGGCTACTGGCACACAGGAACCTCTTCACCCAGTTGCAGCTTGGACTGAAAGATAAATCAAAGATGTCTTACAGCATAGAGGAAGAATACCCCTTCTGATAGACTTTACTACAGGGGATCTAACTGTCTTAGTAGGTTACACACAGTTCAAAAGTTCAGAGAACAGCAACTGTGTCACAAATCTCAATCTCCATTACAGAGGGCAGAAACAGCCTGAGAAGTACTCAAGGTAGCCTAAATGACAGTTGCTACTACATCTGCCCTCTTTCTAGATGGTCTATATCACAGAAAATGGGGTACTGTCACTACGGGTTAGGATGTCATCACTGCCGAGCACACTTCTGATGTGCGTTAACTCATTGTACCCTGGATGGCCATTTTGTACCAAGTTAAGCAGTGGATGGTTTGAACTTCAAACAGAGCTAGAGAACTGTCAATCTCCTGCTCTATCTTTAACCATCGGCCAGCTCCAGCCCCACCCCAACTCCAGTTTTTCACACTTGTGGGCATGCTTAAAGAGGTATGGTAACCCCTTCTACTTGGCACTCCACCTATGCTCATTGGGTGATGTAGATCCAAAACAGAATATTAATTTTAAACAAAGAGAAGCTACGGCAGCAGATCCTGGGATGTATACTGCATAACCACAAGGGTCACAAAGGCACCAGCAGGCAACAGGGAGCACGGCGGGGGGGTGGGGTCACACACATACTAAGGTTCATACTAAGAGTTGTCAGAAGTCAGAAAGAGTTAGTCCATTTTTGCTTCTATTGGTCTTGTCTCAGAAATACTTTATGCTGCCCCCATTTATTATTAAAAGTATCCAGTTTCTTTTTGAATTTGGTTTCGATCTTACTTATCACAACCTCAAGTGGCAAACCATTCCATGCATTCACCACCCTTGAGGTGTAAAAGTACTTCATTGGGTTATTTGAAAATTTTGATCCCATTATTTGTAATGGATGCCCCGCAGTCTCCATTAGCCCCACTTTAAATTTGGTGTTTAATTCATTTTAAAGTATGGGATCCTGCATTATGTCAAACATGAGTAACACATCCTCTTGTATACTTCTAGTGGTAAGTGACACAAGGCTGAGCGAAAGTAACTTTTCTTCATAGCTTTCTTTCAGCTAACCCCTTGATTGACTTTGTGAATTTTCTTTGGACTTTTCCAAATTTTTTTTTTTTTTTAATGAATGGATACCATAATTGGGAAGCAAACTCGAGGTGGGGGCACACATATGTCCTGTATAAGGGTACGATGACCTTGCTGTCTCTTGTGTTATGTTTCTTTTCACGGCCCAAGTTGTTTTATTACCTTTTTATTGCTTCTGAGGTTTGTTTATCATTATTAAGGTCACCAGTAATATTTATACCTAGGTCCCTTTCAGTGTTAGTTTCAGGCAGGGCAATACCTTGTATATAGTAATTAGTTTGTTTGTTTTTCTTCCCCATATGTATCTCTTTACATTTTCTCAGATACAGTTCCATTTCCCAGTTCTCAGACAGTCCATTTAATGATGCTATCTAAGTCTTTCTGAATGACAGTTGTTTCTCTTTCTGAGCTAGATGGTTCACTTATCTTGGTGTCATCTGCTTATTTCGATACCCAGCTATCAAGGTTATGTGCTAGGTCTGCTATAAAGATCTGAAAAAGTGCTGGTCCCAATACGGACCCCTGAGGCACCCCACTAGACACAGCCCCCACCTCCGATAAATATATATTCACCAACAGCCTCTGTACTCTATTCATAAGCCATTCTTCTATCCAGTTAATATAAACTGTGTTGATGTTTTGTTTTTGAAGTTTTGTTACAATGGCCCAATGTGGTGTGAGATCAAAGGCTTTTGCAAAATCTAGATATATCATGCCATAGGGAGTTTTCTGATCTAGGGTTTTACTAACCTTTTCATAAAAGCACAATAGGTTAGTGGTGCAGCTTCTACCCCTTTTAAACCCATGCTGTTCCAGGTCACATGTTTCTAATACAATAGATAGTCTCTCCTTAATAATGGATTCTGGTATTTTACAGCATACACTAGCAAGTCTAATGGGCCTGTAGTTCTGGAGTCTAGATGTGTCTCCTTTCTTAAAGACAGGGACTACATTGGCTAATTTCCATTCAGATGGGATTTTTTATGAGTTTAATGATTGCTCAAATAATATTTTTAGCAGCAAAGTTAAGTCATCCACCATGATTTGTAGTACTTTAGCCATATTTTGTCTAGTCCTGGTGATGAATTTTTCTTCAGATTTTGAATTGTAATCCTAATTTCTTCTTCTGTGATACCATTTTATTACTGTTTTGTTGATTTATTTTGCTATGGTCTTGAGTCCGTGTTATAAACTTCACAAAAATAGGTATTAAATAATTCTGTTAATTCTGGACTGTTTTATTTTCATGTGTGATCGGGCCCACCTGAGACTGGATTTTTTATGAACTGATGTATGTATAAAACTCCTTTACATGATACTTTTTTTGCTTTTTGTGCTAATTTAACGTCCATGGTTTTCCTAGCATTCCTGATTTCTCTTTTGCAATTCCTTTGATGTTGTTTATATGTTTATACTGATGTTGTGGTGGGCGATAGTTTCTGCTTCACGTAGAGTTTCTTTTTCTTTTTCAGCAGTCTCTTAGTCTTTTTATTTAACACCCTTGGTCTTTCGGTGCTGTTTTTTGTTTCCTTATCTTTGATATGTTTTCTTTTGCTACGTTAGTAATATTGGATTTTATGATATGCCACATTTCTTCTGTTGACTTCTTCTGTAGTATATTATCCCAGTTTATGATTTCCAACTTGATTTTTTATCTGGCTGATATTAGCTTTTTCAAATAAGTATATCTGTGTACTGCATTTTAATGATAAGAATTCAAACAATGCTGAGAAACTGACTGAATTACACACTCCTCCCTAAATCCTTGATGTCCTAGGCAAGGGCCTCAGACCGTAAAGCTAGCCCTCCTGGGAGAACCTAAGAGGAATGGTAACTAATCCTCCCGCTACCCATGACGAGTAAGAGCAGGCATGCCCAGGAAGAGTCAGTGTATCTGTGGTCTATGTTCTTGCTGTGAAAAGAAGGGCCTAGATAAAAGGACCCTAAACAAAAATATGTGGCCAAGGATATTAGAAAGCCATGAACTGTAGCCCCCATGGATTTCAGTCAACTCCAGTCATAGTCCTTACCTGGAGGATATTGGCTGACTGCATCCTGGAATGGCAGAAACAAACTCTTCACCCACCCATGTAGTTACCAGTGCACACACTACATGGGTACTCTATGAAGACACTTACCAGGACTGTGCATGGTGGCCTGTTGTGCATATGCAATTACAAGGCAACAGGCTACACAGCAAAATAGTTTGCATGGTCTACCATGAATTATAGAAATTAGTACAAGTTAGCTAATAAACAGAAACTGCAACAGAGTATTTACAGATATTAATTATGAATGCTAGGTCCTAGAATACAATGGACACAAGATTATTTAATTATAATACTTGACCACAATTTGTGCATCTTTATGTTGGCTCGCGCTTGCGTGCCAGACAACAATTGCAGTAATGTTTATTTATTTATGTATTACAATTGTTTCACCAGGAAGGCACACTGAACAACAAACTGCTTTCGTCTCCGGTGCGACCGGGGGGGGGGTACAAGGGGATTGGATAACACGCAGGTTATCAAGTGAACAATTAACAGACGCAAATAGCAGCATAAGGACACATTTGCATGAATATACAAGCAACACACATTGAATCCATTGGATACTGTTAGGAGCACATAACAAATACATGCCATGTAGCAGCAATACAAGGGAATTTAGCACACAGTAGAATGCAGTTATAAACAATAGAAGACATAGAACACATGCTGGCACAGGACAAAAGTGCATAGGTTGGGGCTATATGCCAGCTTCTGTAGCTAGGCTAAGGCCACTGGTCACGCAGTGGGGAGGGGAGCAATTGGCACATGGCAGTTAATAACAGATTTGGAGGTGCGGTCACTGTGGGCGAATGCAGGGCACACATCAGTAGGTGCACCCCTCATTCCTCAATAAGCCAGCATGCAGGCGCTGACACCAGCAGTACGTAAAGTGGCCACCAGATCTAAGAAAAGTGCCACTGCAATGACAGCCAAGCTCATCATGCAGCTGCACAATAACATGCCTCCCAACATGCCTTTCCTGGTGAAACAGTTCGATAAACATGGCAGCACCGACTGCCGCCGCACAGAGTGCCAACTTTAGGGGTGCCCAATCCTCCTGTTGGCATGCCTCGACCCACTTCATTTGCCAACGGGGGAGTCCACTCCCCGTCGGCATAATCCCACCCTCCCACTTCAAATATGTGCTGAGGGGGTGCCCAATCCCCCTTGGTATCATGTGTCCCCCCAACAGTCTTTCTTTGCCAATGGGGGGGTCCAATCCCCATCGGCTTCAGTCCCCACTTCCCAGTTTAATTTGCCGATGGGGGAGCCCACTCCCCATCGGCATATTGTCCCCCCCATTTGTTGTGTGCTGAGGGAGGTGCCCAATCCCCCTTGGCTCTTGCTCCCCCTTTGGTATGTGCCAAGGGGGGCGTCCAATCCCTCGTCGGCTACAGCACCCCCCCCCAAAGCACTCAGGTGGCATGATGGGAGCCCACCCCAGTGTGCTAAATGCCCCTGTAAAAAAAAAAATCCTGCAATGTTTTTTTTGTATTTTTTTTAAACCTGTAAAAAAGAAAACGGTCCTTCGTGGTCTGTCCTGCTCTCTCTCAACCCGCACCCATCCTCTGCATACCCCACCTCCCCACACACACCCCCCCACCTCATACTTACCTCTGGAGCATGGCAAGATGGTCTTCGGTGGACCGGGAACACGTCTGCGCTCTTCAAAGCCGACTTCGAACTGAAGAAATGCCGGAAGGCTGTATAATGGCATAAATACATTGTTTTTTTACTTTGGTGCATATCTCTGCCATTTTGGGGAATTTTGGAACCAAATTTTCAACATGGGGTTACTGGGACCCCTCCTCATGAATTCAGTCACTGTCATGGTATTATTTGGTTCTGAAAGGTGATTTCACAGTCATTGCGCGGAATCACTTTTTGTGACCGATTAATGAAATGACAGTGCCACTGTTCATGAAGGGGGCTCTCAAAAAGCCTATGTTGCACATTTGGTGAAAAAAATCCAAAAACTGGCTGTTTTACAAGCGTGCATTGCACAGTTTCCACGCACACTCGTAACTTTGTGAATTTGTAATATTTTCACTCCGGATTTTCAACATTGGCATTTTCCCACACCTCCTTATGAACAGTTCTAGCTGTCATTTTACATATCCTGGCTGAAATGTGTTTTCACACTTCCAGCGCAGAATAGCACGGTCGCTGTGGGAAATCCATTTTAGGGAAAGATTAACAAAATGACAGTGACACTATTCATGAGCAGAGGTCCTAAAATGCCTATGTTGAATATTTGGTGATGAAAGTCCATAAAATGACTGTGTTACAGGCATGCATTGCGCAGTTTCCACGCACCCATGTAACTTCACAAATCTGCAATATTTTCATGCCACATTTTCAACACTGGCATTTTTTCACACATCCTTATGAACAGTACAGCTGTCATTTTTCACATCCTGCCCGAAATGTGTTTTCACACCTGTGGCGTACAATGGCGTGGTTGCTGTGGGAAATCAGCTTTTGTGACAGATTAACAAAATCACAGTGCCACTGTTCATGAGGGGAGGTCCCAAAATGCCTATGTTGAAAATGTGGTTAGAAAAATCCCCAAAATAATTGGGTTACGGATTTGCATTGCGCAGTTTCTATGCTTGCTAATGACTTCACCAATTTTTCATATTTGCACTCCAGATTTTTAATGTTGCCATTTTATTACACCTCCTCATGAACAACACAGTTGTCATTTTTCAATACTGCACAAAATGTGTTTCCATACTTGTGGTGCCAAATGGCACAGTCGCTGTGCAAAATCACCTTTCGGCTAACAAACTCATAGTGCCACTCTTCATGAGGTGAGGTCACAAAAAGTCCATGCTGATAATCTGGAGTGAAAATACCAACACACACCTACGGCGTTAGGGTTTCCAACTGTAACACCCCACCCTGTAGAGACTGACAGGCATCAGGGGTGTGACTTGGGATCATCAGCTGTAATGCTCCCACCATTCCACCCCCACCCCCACCCTGCAGCCAGTGACAGGCATCGAAGTATGCCTTGGAGTGTTCAGCCCCAAAGTTCACCCGATTCTCCTATACTGCACCCACCTCAGCATATTTCCTTATGGAATGGGGTAAGTATAAGGCCCAAAGACACCAAAGCACACCACAACACTTGTCAGTGTCTACAGGGTCGGGTGAGGTAAAATGGCATGAGCGTTATAGCCGATGACCCAAAGGCACACCCCAATGCCTGTCAGGCTCTGCAGGGTGGGGGTGGGGTTGGTGTCAGTTCAATACTTCGATGCCATTCCTATTATGCGTCTCTAACTCCTGCACTACCAATGCCACTGCCAGCGAGATAACATTCGGCATTGATAAATGCTTGTTAAACACAGCAACACAACTGAGGTAGGGGATCTACATGCAGTCCATCTAAGGAGAAATGTCCAAATTAAAGAAAGTCCCACTGCAGATGTAGAAGGTAGCTGGGGTATAATATAACAGAAAATGGAATACTGGCAGCATGGGTTCAGATGTTGTCACTCCCGAGTGTTAACTTAATGGTCCTTCTCCTACTCTATCACCAACCGCTGACCAGCTCCGACCCCATTCCAACTCCAACTTTCCCACTTATGGGTGTACTTGAATAGGTTCAGTTACCATACCCCTCCCACTTGGCACTCAGTCCATTGTCAGGTGACACAGAGCCAACAGGCCTCTGCCCATTGTCTTTTAACCTCTCTCTGACCAACAACTCAGTTAGTTCCTGCAGTCTCTGAGCTAGTCAAGCAGCTTGCGGCCCCCTGGGAAATCCCACCAAAGGGCAGTGATGGAGTCTCCCATGCCAAACACAGACCACAGAGGGGGCAGGAGGGGCTGGAAGTCACTACCATTCCTCCCCTTACATAAACAAGAATGGTCTTCTACTGCTTGGCACCACATAGCCAGCCCTAGATTAGCTGTGTGCAAAGTTGGAAAAATTGTGAAGTTGCCATGACTCGCAAAGTTAATCCACCTTGTGAAGTGCCAATTCACTGTAGCCCAGGTGCCATGTGCCAGTGGGCTACTACCCCTGCCTGTTGTCCCTCTTAACAAGATAAGGGGCCTGTGTCCTGCTATGGTGGTGTTTGGGGATCCTGTCCCAAAGATAATAAAAAATAGCATGGTGCCTCCACCCAGAGAGAATTAGAAGTGGGTCAGGTGACTAGCTGGTATAGCCCCCTGGGATGCTGCACCTACCCACTTCCCCTACCAACCACTCCACACACTGGATACCTAACAATTCAGTACCACCATAAACCATGAACAGTAATGCTTTGACAGACTCAGAGAATTCCTGCACACACAATTTCAAACAGTAAACCACAGCTTTATTGGGAGTATAGGACTATGGAAGGGGGTACTGGGACCAAGGATGGTTGTGGATAGAAAAAAATGGTTAATGATATAGCAACACACCAAACAGCCTGCAGGCAGAACCCATCCCCCCATTGGTACCAGTGTTTCCCAGAGATTTTTAGGGGTCCCACTAGGTGCAGGCCTGGTACAGTGCCTTGGGTTGGCTGGCTGTTGGGGCTCTGAAATATTTTAGAAACTTGAAAATGTTTAACAAGCAATTCCCCTTTTTCCCTCCCAGGAACCAGGTCCTAGGTACTCACAGTTTGAAGCTCTCGGCATCAGAGGAAAATGGAGCTCCTTGGAGTTGTGCAGCAAATCGAGAAGCAGGCCGGCCAGGATCCCTCCGTCTGGATGGAACTTGCTCAAGGATCTTGCAGCTGGTCACCTTGATTGTTGCTCTGGCCGCTGTCACCTTCAGCTGCTTGTGGCCCACTGCAGAGCACTGTGGTGGGACAACACCAACCCCAGAAGGCCCAGACCGGGGAGTGGCTCCACAGTCTGGCTCCCACAATCAGAGCACTCTAGCACTCGGGTACAAGACCCATGACCTTCTGAGACAGTGAGTCCCACTCGGGAGGGGTTAGCAAGTTCCCTCCCTGGCTCTGTGTGAGGACTACCAAACGGTGGGTTCCTCCTGCAGTCCCTGCACTGAGCTTTCAACAATCAGTTTCCAGCAGAGGCTCCAGTGAAGTCCAGTGCCAAACTGAGTGAGTGCTAGCCTCTATTTAAATCAATGCCAGTGCAATTCAGCAGGAGCGAATTCAGCAGCAACAGCCCCCCTGCACACCAGTCCACACTCTCAGTTTAGCAGTGTCCAGTCCTTTCTTCAGCTGCAGCAAGACCTCAGCTCTCAGCCACTTTAACCAGTTCACTCAGGACACACACACAATCCCTGGCTAGCACCCTCACAACCAGAGATGCTCTGCCTCTTCAGGAACAATGCAGTTGCAGTCCATACAAGCAAATGACCTTCCAGCAGCAACTGTAGCACTCAGCGGATCTGCTCAGTCCGTTTGTCTAGCTCAATTTCCCAGTGCAGGGTGTCTGCAACATTTAGTCTCTCCCATGAATAGCAAGCAACTCTTCCATACCTTTGGAATCAGCACCAAAGTTCAGTCTCTTTCTCTCTTTCCCCTTCTCACTCTGTCTCTGCCACACAGCAGTCTCCAGTTTCAGCAAGCTCCAATTCAGCAGTACAGTAATCTCCACTCAGAACCTGGGTAAACCCCTCATGTCCAAAGTCCACTCTCACAAGGTACTCCTGACTCATACAGAGCCCGGGAACAGACTGACCCAAATCCCAGAAAGTCCACACTGTTGCAGCTGAAAACCCAGCATCCTGATTGGTTGATGGAGCCTATCAATATTCCATATCCAAAGAGATCAATATTTCCTGCTCGTTTATTGGGGCATGATCTGGGCACAAGAATGAGCCCCCTCCTTTTCCCAAGAGTCCCTCTTTTCAGGTTTTGGACCCCTAGACCAATGATTGGCTGTTAGAGAGCAGTCAAGTGTCATCAACATGTCGACTCCCATTTGTTTGCAGGGAGTCCCATTCAGTTCAACACAGTTTCTCCCATTTTTGAGTCTGGTGCAGCCCAACATAGTGCTTTGTCAACACAAACACCCAACAGGGTTGTAGCCCCAACAATGCCCTTTTAAGGGAGCCCACTCTTGTGCAATTTGCCCCCCGTATATTTGCTGTTGTTGCTGCTGAAACTCTGTTCCCCTAGGCAGCAGCAACATCCTTATTAATATTCATGAGGGCTCATGAATGATCCATGAGCTCTCATTCATGCCCCGACTCAAATTTTAATTTTAAAAACATAAACAAGGCTTTTGCCCAACTTCTCAGAGTCTCTGGTCCCCATCCGGTACAGCAGGGACACCGGGACCAACAACACCTCCTGTTTTGACCGCAACCAGTGGTCAACAAGAGCAAAGCACCTTCTAGCGCACGCGCGAGTGCCAGCGGCACCAGGGACATGCCAGCGGCTCGCTAAATAAGATTTAAGCCCAAACAGGGGTAAACAAATACAGGGCTTGCTTTGGGGACTTGGGGAGCAATGGAAGAACTTGTACTGCGGTGGACAAACAAGGGGACTGCCAGCAGCAGTCGGGAGAAACAGGAGAAACGTGGGCCAATTCAGGTAAGCCCCCAAAAGGGGGTTATATCACAATTTAGGAATGACTTCAGGAATTGTGAATTTGATAATTTTGCTAGTAAAGTGGGGCTCACAGGTGAAGTTTGCAATGTACTATGGGACTGGAAGTCACACGGTACAGAAATTAACTGTATGCCACACGGAGGCTATGTTGAGTGCAGTCTTCTGAAGAGAAAATTGCAGAAAAGTCTGTATCTGCTTGTCTGAGCAAAAAAAAAAAAACTTTAAAATCAATCAAAAAATGTTGAATTTTGCAACATAATCGCTCTCAAAAAGATCTAGAGGGCCTTGTGCTGCTAGATAAGTGTTGTTTGTCTCTAGTTTTGCTGATTATTTAGTTTAAAGCAGTGGTTTGGTTTTGTCTAGTAAAGTACTGCTGTGTGGAGGAGAGGAGGTGTTTCAGTTAGCAAGGCAGCCTAGAAAGATCAGTGACTTTGAACATTTTTTATTGTGATCACTAGCTTGTGTGCAGCAGATATCTCATATTTGTCTTTCTCAGTCTTTCTTGTTAATTATTTTTTGTTCGTGGTTTGTGATTCCTCGTTTTATTTTGGTAGTATAGTTTGGTGTGGTTAAGTGAAGTATTGTGTCAGCCTCTTTCTATATTAGTTATAGTTATTTCGTTTAGTTCTTAAAGAGACAGTGTTCTGTCGCTTATAGTAACTAGTTAATTACCCCTGTCATGTGTGCCTTGCTAATCTCTGTCATGTTAAAAAAACTTTTTGGGGTGGCTTAACTGTTGCTACTATTAGCTCAGTAAACTGTTTTGTTCAGTTCACAGCGCTTATCCCTCAGAGGAGGTGTTGTCTGCTGTTGCTATTTAGCTGTACTTCAGGGTTTCTTTACATTTTTTCCTTACAATATGATAACTCTAAATATATAAATTTACTGGGAAGAATTGCGTGACTAAAGGGAGATGTGAAATGGAGGCAACAAAGAAGTGCATAACTGCTATGGGGCAAATCAGCGTTGTCGCTAAAAAAACCTACATCTACAACAATCAGATTTATAGGCACCAGGGCAAGTAAAAGTAGTAAAAGAGTAGTTGGTGGCCATGGCAGTAGGATTAGTGCGGCCAAATCATTCTCTGCCACATCTGTGGAATCCGTGCTGGTGGGGGCTGGGGAAAGTGGCCACAAGAGGAGCAGAATCTGTGGCTCAGGCACAGTGGTTGAGGAGGAGGAGGTTGTTGGTGTCCCCATGACTCCCGCTGGTGGTGGTACTGAGCCTGATTGTGACGATAGTTTCCCATTCTCAAATGAGAGTGTGAAGCTTGACCATGTGTCAGAGCCTGAAGTGGGAGATCTGACTGTTGCACAGTCAGAAATTACTAAATTGAAAAATGTGTCTGTGACTAAAGATGATGAGCAGGAGAGAAAGCCTGGAGACAGTGAAGATGAGGAGAACAGAGGTCAGGAGGAGAAGGAGGATATCAGCGGCAGAGAGGATGATGATTTGGATCCCCTACAGGAAAAGAAAAAGAGGAAGGGCGATGCTTCTGTACATAAGGGGCTTTGCACAACAGTACCCCGTACAGCAATCAAAGTTCCCCCCAATACTACAACTGCTGTTCCGCCCAGTATCAAAGTGCATTAAGCATTCCAAAAAAACACCCATTTCCATCTCTCCCCTGTCCTACTCCCACCACCATGTCAAATCAAAGAGTAGAGGATCCCTAGTTCAGGATTTTTATATGCTAGCCTCAGCTGATGAAACAGTTGATATTTATCAGCTGTGTCAAGCATGAGTTAGGAGAAAAAAGCAGCCACCTAACCACTGGTGGCCAACACACATACACACACACACACACACCTAAAGTCCAGGCACCTGTTATGCTGGTCTCAGCATCAAAACAAAACTAGTGTAGTTATCATCTGCATTTGCCAAGATATCCAGAAGCAGCAGGGAAATAGTCCTGGTGGAAGGTGGGCTGACCGAGGAGGATTACTAGAGAGAGGAGGAGGAGTCTATGGGACTGCCTAGTAGTGGTCATAGCAGCAGTGGTGGGTTGGATACTGGCACCCAGAGGCACCAAACCACAGCAACCCCAGTACAGAAAACACCCCAAATCACTGCTTTCATTTGAGCATCACCCAGGAATCAAATACTACCCCACCAACCATGTCGCCACACCGAGTCTAGCTGTTTGGTAGCCCAACACCCAGAAAGGTCCAGCCCGTGTTACGTAGCATGTTTGAGCATCATGCCAAATACCCATCCAATCATGCTGTTGCATGTGAACTGAATGCAGCAACAGCTAAAATGCCTGCAGTTCATCTATTGCCATTCTATTCTGTAGAGAACATGAGATTTAGAAGGTTGATGGCATGTGCATGTCCCAAATGGTAGATTCCCTCCAGAACTTACTTCTCCACATGTCCAGTTCCTGAACTTTGTAGGACAGTGGCATGCACAGTAATCCATGCTCTGCTGTATTCAGCATCAGCATATAAACATCTCAGTATGGATATGTGGACCAGTGAATACACAGCTGGTAGTGTCTATCTGCATTACAGCACACTGGGAACAGGCACCTGGGGTAGTATTTGACTCTGGCCGGCAGAAAAATTGTACTGAGACCAACTGTGGTGGTAGCAACACTCTGGGTATTTGCTAGCATGCCACACTGGCAATGAAGAGTGTAAATGGATTACATATGGGTCAGAAAATGCTAGAATTGCTCCTGACTGAGATTTATGAGTGGCTACACCCCCAGTCACTGAAAGCAAGTTTTGCTGTGAGTGATAATGGCTTGAATGTAGTGAAATGCATCAGTGATGGGGGATTTGTCAGGGTGCCATGCCTGGCACACTGTCTTAATCTCGCTGTGCCGGAGTTTCTAGCATGTTCTGATATCAAGTCGATAGTGACTGTGGCTGTTACATCTGTGCCCACTTTGCCCATTCCAGAAAGGCCTGTGACCATCTCAGGTACCTGCTGATCAAGAAAAAAACTACCTTAGCACCATATGAAGCCAAAAGTCACCACCAGGTGGAACTTGTCACTGTACATGATCGAGCACTTGTTCAAGTGGTACAAAGCCATCTCTGAATATCTGCTGCTGCATACAAGCCGTGAAAGTGCCAGAGTATCCGTGTCTCTGACAACAGACCAGTGGTGACTAATGGATGGCCTGATCATGATTCTAAGGCCATTTGAACATGCAATACAGCCAGCGAGTAGAAACACTGCCTGTACCAGTCAGGCCATCCCACTTCTATCGGTGCTGAGGCAGACACTGTTGAATGTATAGCAGGTGCTGGAGGCAGGTGGTGATACGGGAAGCTATGCCTTAATAGAACACATGCTCCATGTCTTGGACTTCAATACCCGTATTTCTGGCATTCTGCAGCCTGCAGAGTTTGGAATTGCCACAGTGCTGGACTCACATTATCAACATGGTCTGTCATCTATACTTGAAGTTGGGCCTGATCAGGTCCAAAATGTAACCAATCTTCTGATAAGACAGGTGTCATTGAGGCAAAAGGTCAGGAAGCTTAAAAAAAAACAGGAGCAGATGTAAAATTCCACAAAACTGTTTATTTGTAGATGCAGTAACATAAAATAAAATAAACATGTTCAGAATAACTATATACAGAAGCAAAATAAAATCTCTTGTAAAAAATCTCCCTTGCAGCTCAGCTTAGCTGTTTTTATAACTCTTTTCAACCCCATCCTTTGCAAGCATCCTGTCCTTTGTAAATTTCAGGAGCTGCTAGAACATTGAGAACTTCCTGAGGTCCCCACAGCAACTGCAAAAGGCTCAGGCATTTGCACCCAAGTGACTTCTAGCTTTTTACAGTTATCTCAAATTATAAATATACACATTTCAACAGTAAGACAGTTTTCTAAACAAAAGTGATCCCAATATCAGCTGTATTTACATACATTAATTCTCATATATTTTATATTAGCAGATATAGATATGCAAAGAAGAAAGACAGCAAGAGAAAACTGAGAGACAGTGAGAGGAAAAGGATTGCAAGACTGATCGGGTTGATCAGGTCAGACGTCTCACAGGAAAATTTGGTTGCGCAACTAGACGGAAGAGACAGAAAAGGAAAGAATACAGATCCTTGCAACAACAGGCACATGGGGTATGGATGTCAAAGTCTTAGTAATTTAAAGCACAACATGAAACTGAACAGGGACTGATTGTTGATACCACCATGAATGGTAAACGGGATGATAAAACATGCAAGGTAGCAGGAGAAAAAATAACCACAAATCCATTTTGGGATATTTTGTAGCAGGTGGGAATTGAAGATGTGGAGGAAAAGGAGGAGGTGGATGATGAGGCAGTAGGATTGTGGGACGTGCAATGCATGGTGGATGTATATTTGGCAAATACCATGCACCTTACCATTAAAGAAGAGCCCCTGCTGTACTGGAGTAGCAAAGTCACTGATTAGCCACAACTAACCTCGGTAGCAATCAAATACCTGAGCTATCTACCCTCGAATGTCAGTGTGGAGGAAGTATTCAGTTCAGCAGTGGGCAGGTATACAGTGTCTCCTAGAAATCATGGCATGCTAACATTTATTAAAATGAATGTTAGTACATTCCACCCAACGCAGTCCTGTCAGCATTCCTACCACATGAAGATGTTACTAGTCGTGAAGATGAACCTGAAGAGCCTGAGGTTGTCGGCACTGGCAAATTGCCTTCTACTGAGGCAGATGAAGCATGGATGGGGAAGGAATCCCCTTGTGGGGACAACTCTAGTCTTGAAGACTGTGAGGGTTGCTTCTTCAATGAGGATGATTGAAGCATAAAAATAAATGTGTTCTGTTCATCCTTTCCTCCTCATGCACTGAATCCTTTTCTTTATGATTCAATTTTTGTTTTCCTGTCATTTTATTTTTCCCCAAATTGCGATGCTGTTCCCTACATCCTTCAGATTACTTGTCTACGCACTTTCCTATGTAATGCCTACAGACAAACTAGTTAACACTGTATCATTAATATCATGCTTGCCAACAATAACATTGGCCATCGCCACCTCCATTGCATGCATCCAGAATGAGAAACTCAGACTCCTAAGCCAGCATGAATGCCACTGCTAACCATGCAGACCGTGCATCGTCCAACAATCAAGAGACCTCCTCTTCCTCCTCCTCCTCTGGCCTGCTTGTGTCCTAAATGACCATCAACAACATGGGCCACTGCAGCCTCCACAGCATGCATCCAGACTAAGAAACCAGGACTCTTAAGTTAACATAAATGCCGTTGCCAGGCAGACCTCCAGCCAGCCCTCAAGCCAAGCTTCTAGCCAGTCAGCCCATAATAGAAACATAGAATTTGTCAGAAGAAAAGGACTGCTTTGCCCACCCAGTCTGCCCAAGTTGTCTTTTCCTAGTCTGTCTCCACAGACCCTAACTGGTCACATGTAACCCTCCCTCCTCCCTTCCTATTTACTAATGTTCCCCAAAGTCTATCCCATCCATGCTTGAAGCCTCCTGTTTTCTCCTCCACCAGTTCCACTGGCAATCTATTCCAGGCATCTACCACTCTTTCAGTGACGGTACTTCCTCACATCCCTCTTAAACTCCCCCCCAGCTTCATCACCTGCCTTAGTGCTCTTCCTCATTTGAATGAGACTCCTCTCCTGCACCCTACTCACCCTAAGAAATACTTGTAGGTCTCTAGCATGTCCCCTCTGGCTCTCCTCTCCTCTCTTCTAGGGTGTACAAGTTGAGATCTCTCAGTCACTCCTCATAGGGCTCTTGGTGCAACCCTTGCATCATTTTAGTTGTCCTCTTCTGGACTGCCTCTACCCTGTCTGTGTCCTATTTGAGATATGTCCTCCAGAACTGGACACAATACTCCAGGTGGGGTCTCACCAGTGAGTGATACAGTGGCAACATCACCACCCTCATCCTGCTGGAGACACCTCTCACTAAGCATCCCAGCATCCCACTGGCCCTACCCACAGCTTATCACACTACCCTACCACCTAGAGGTTATCAGATATGATAACCCCAAGATCCATTTCCCACATAGTGACTGACAGCACCTCCTCCCCCATCCTATACTCATTACTCAGCTCCTGGGTTCCTATGCACGATCTTGCACTTTTTAGCAGTGAATCCCAACTGCAATCCTCTTGACCACTCCTCGAGTTTCCCAGGCACCTCTATACAATCTTTCCACCTCCTCCTGGTTGCTCACCTATTATAGATTGGTATAATCTGTAAAACAGCATACTTTCCCTTCCAGTTCATTTGTAATGTCACTTATGAAGACATTAAAGAGGACTGGTGCCAGAACTGAACACTGCTACACCTTGCTGGTCACTCTTCACATCTTTAAAGTGAATGCTGTAGACCACCACCCTCTGTTGCCTATCCATTAACCAGTTTCTAATCCAGTTTATCGGATTGCCTATGACTCCTGAAACCCATCTTCCAGACACTCAAAATCCCAATGCCAGCTGCCCGAAACACGGTTGCCCAATGTCGGGATTTTGCCCGCAGCAAAGATTTTTTTTCTATGTTTCGGGGAGCTATGCCCTCAAGCACCAGGAGCAACACTGCCCCATCTGTAGCGGGTTCACTGACTAGATCCCAGGGAAAATCCCCTCGTAGGGAGTAAAGGATGACCCTGCTCCTTGCCAAAGCTGCAGCGGGAAGGAACCAATCCTCATTTGGCAGACTAAAGTCCCCAGCTAATAGCACCTTGCCTTATGTCCCATCCTGATTATGTCTTCCTTAAGGGGCAGTATAGTGCAGTGGTTTAAGGTTCTGAGCTGCAAACTTGGAGACCTGAGTTTGAATCCCAAAAGCCCCCATTTGCGTACTGTGTGACCCTGAGCACGTCACTTATCTTCCTTGTGCTCCTAGGTTGCACCTGGAAACAAGCTTCAGCTTAATGTGTCTCACCTGGTAAACAAAGGTTAAAAAAAAAAGTGCCTTATCCAACTCCTCTCCCTGTGCTGGAGGTCAGTATACCGCCCCTGTATGGATAGTGGCCACAGCGCCTGTCTCCAGGATGACTCGCAGCACCTCCAGTCCTTCCTTTTTTCTGAGTGCCCCTGTACTTCCATAGCCTTGATTCCTTCCCTCACATATAGTACAACCTTTTCTAGTTTCCTTCTTTCCTCCCTTCCCTGTTTCCCCTGAACAGAGAGTAGCCCAGTATGGCCATATCCTAGTCGTGGCTGTCAGTGCACCATGACTCCATTATGGCCATGAAATAAAAGCTAGCCTCCTCCATGATTGCCTTCAAGTCTGAAATTTTACTTCCCAGACTCCTTGCATTGGCACATATGGCTTTCTATACCTTACCATCTCACTTCCTGCTTCCCCACTCCCTGACTGCGCTGTTCCCCGAAGCCCCCCCTGACTACACTCATCCCTTGTTATCTTCTCCATTACCTGTGTCTTTTGTTCCTCTCTTCTTGCTTTCCTGATTTATATCCCCCTTGTCCTCTGCCATGTCCCAACCCCGTCTTCTTGTACCCCTGCCCTAGGTGAGCTTCCTCCATGTGGGCCCTCCCTTCTTGCCACTTCATCATCTGGGTATGGCAGTTTTTGTCCCCCCCATATAGTTTACATATTTATTTATTGAACATATCAGAATTATAACCCTTTGAGTCGGAGACTCCTTTACAAAAGCTCCATGTCAGAGGGAAACAGTAATACAGTCATAGATAAACAAAGACAAATAACAGACCAAATAGTGGTAAACAAAGCATTAATAAGGCATACAGTGATTACAATACAGAGATACTAGGCAATCAGTATATTACATTGACAACAGGAAGTCATGAACAGAGTACAGTAATCATAGGCCACTAGAGGAAATAACATGGCGTAGGCCTTTGAAGACTAAAACTGTACATACAGGTTAACAGAACAGGACTAGCATGGTGCAAACGTCTGTTGTCATGGGGGCCTAACCAAGTGGGAGGGGAGGGGGCAGTTAGTAGCAGTCACAGGTGACTTCCTGTTGGATGTGTTCCCTGAGGAGGGATTTGAAATGACCAAGTTTGGTTTCAGAGAGTAAGGTTTTGGGAAGTGTGTTCAACCAAAGAGGAGCCCTGTAACAAAAGGTTCTTTGGCCCAATGATGCCTTGCAGAGTGGGACATGGTAAGGGGATTTCTCAGAGCTACGGGTGTGCTTGGTGACTTGAGCGGGTTGAAGTAGAGGTAAGAGACGGGGTGGGTAAGGCCAGCTGAGATTTTTTTGGTGAAGAGGCAGGTTTGGTATCTCAACCGCCCATCGAAGTTAAGCCAATTAGTAAGGGTGTGAAGAGTGCAGGTGTGGGTCAGTCAGTCGCAGCCAGAGGCCAGTCGACAGGCTTTATTCAGGGAAATCCTGATCCTACTGAGAGCTGTGTTGTCGGCTGCACCATAGATCAGAATTACATAGTCGATTAGGGACAAGATAAAAGAGGAGATTGCCAGTTGCAGGGCATCGGGGGGAGACAGTACTTATAGCGGTGCAGTAGACCAATGCGTATATTGACAGCCAAGTTAAGGAGGCAGACGTGTTCATGGTAAGTAAGCGCTGAGTCCAGGGTGACCCCGAGGTATTTGAAAGAGCTGACCTACTCCAGAGTGTCATGTTGGGAGTTATATATGAGTAAGGGGTGGTCACTGTGTTTATTCTGGGCATGGGCAAACAACATGGATTTTTTTTTTTATACTTTAGAACATGTCTATGGGTAGTGAACCAAGGCTTGGCCTCCTTGAAGGATTTTTGGAGGGCCTGCTGGAGAGTGGAGGGGTCAGGGTGGGTGCTGAACAGTACCGTATTGTCCGCATAGAGTAGGAGTTTTCCAGAGCAGGTGTTGGGGAGGGAGTTGAGAAATAAATGAAATAGTAGGGGGCCCAGTAGTGATCCCTGAGGAACCCATGAGGTGACTGGGAGGGGGGAGGACAGGGTGTGGTACATGCTCGTCAAAGTAGCATTTAAGCCTTCTACTAAAGACCATGGTCCCCCTCCTGGAAGGATGCAGGCCATCTCTCCTATAGAGTCCCAAATCCTTTCTGGCTGGCCCCCATTCCCATGTGTAGCCGAAATTCTCCTCCATACACCATACCTTCAACCAAGTGTGAAAAGTCTTTGTGTGAAGTGCCCTTTCCTCTCCCCAGCATTACATAGGTAATACATCAGCAAATGCCACCGTGTGTGCTACCTGCTTGAGGCCCTTTTCGAGCTCCCTGAAATTAACCTGCACAACCCCTACCTTATCACTTGCCAGGTCATTTGTCCCCACATAGACAATGACATCTAGCTCACTCCCATCTCCTGCCAGACTAGCAATCCTCTGGATCCACTCTCCATCCCTCTAAGCCAAAGCACCAGGGAGGCACTTCACCTCCCTCTCCCTTCCTCCCCTGTTCCTAAGTGTATCCCCCTAATGACAGAGTCCCCCACCAGCAGCTGCTTCCCCCTCTGCTGGGTCCTCTTCTTCTTCTTCCCTTGTTGGGGACTCCCCTTCTGAGGCCTCCTACTTCCTCCCTTCCCACTGCTGCAGATGCCTCCTTCCAGCAGCACTGTCTGACCAGTATGGCAAAGGATTTGGGCAGTGGTACATGCTGAAGAGTGTGTACTCCTCCTGCCACCCCCACCCTCCCAGAGGCCACCGAGGTCCAACCACTGTGCCTCTACCTAGGCATCCTCTGGGGGAGCGGCAGCAGACTTGGTGGTCCCTGAGTGGGGCAGAAGGTACTGTGCACCCTTACCAGTTCAGCCTAGGTCCAGAAAATTCTGCCCTCAACCCAGAGAGGTGAGTGCAAATGGGGCAGCATCTCGGTCTTCAGAAGATGTCCCAAAGTACTGCGACTCCACACCTTTTGCACTGTACTACTCCCATGCTTTTTCCTTTCTTATCCTTTTTGTCTGTTGAACCTACCCTGTACCTTTCCACCTCCTTTAAGGCAGCAAGACCTGAAGGCCAAGAAAGCCATCTTTGTCTGCTGTGATGGTAAGTTACTTTCACTGTTGTTTACACTCTTTATTCTCACTGTTGGTGGTGACTTCATCCTTGCGCAGGAGGGGCTTCCAACTTGCTTGCAAGACATTAAAATGTGTTTCTTTCTTTCCTTTTGTCTCCCTATCACTGCAGGTTTGACCATTCACAGGGATGACTGACAAGCCAGTCACAAAACCAACCCACTCTGTGACACCATCATGCCAGTACACAGCATGGACCTCACTAAATTTGACGGTAAGTATCATTACATGATTTTTTATTTTTTATTTTAAGTTTTCCTTTCACAGGTACATAGTGACAGAGTGGCCAAGTGAGGCTACATTTTATTGATTGATTGATTGATTTTAGTTGACATTTTTGACCAGGAAAGGAAAACTAAGCTATTATAGTTTGTTTCCAGGTGTGTCCATGGGACTGGGTTGCATGGACCTGTTTTATTGACAGTCTGCATGGACCTGTTTTATTGACAGTTTACATTGACCTGTTTTATTGACAGTTTGCATGAACCTGTTTTATTGACAGTTTGCATGGACCTGTTTTATTGACAGTTTGCATGGACCTGTTTTATTGATAGGGGGAATGTTGGCCATGACATTGGGAAAACTACCCTGCTCTGCTTCAGTAAGTGTCAGGCATTGGTGCCAGAATGGTCTGAAAAGTGGTAGGGCCAAGGATGTAAGGGTAAATTCTCCCCTAGTGCTAAATTAACATGACTGCAAAAACTGATAGGGCCACTTACTAAAGTGGTAGGGCCATGGCCATAGTGGCCCCTCCTGTTCCAGCACTTATGTGGATCTCTTCTTCCCAGCTGGACAGTGACCAGAAATGGGTTGAAGAGACCTTGATTTAATATCTCATCCAAAGGATGGCACTTCAACAATGCAGCACCCCTCTTCATACTGCACTACAGTGTCAGTTATGGGTGTTACCCCAAGCACCTTGTGTGGGACCAGAACTTACAACCTTCTGATCTTCGGACCCCTGAGGTGAGTGGGCTTCCTACTAAGTCTTACATAATTTCTCTTTTTTCATCACACGTGACAGGTATAGTAAGACTGGGAGTGGACATGGATGTACTGTGTGGCCACCACGGTGTAAAAATGTATCTTTTTTCTTCACAGTAGAAGGGTGCAGTAAGACTGGGAGTAGAAAACAGATATACCGCGAGGCCACCATGTTGGCCAAGTGAGGCTAAATAATTTCTCTTTTTTCTTCACAGGTGTCAGGTATAGTAAGACTGGGAATGAAAAATGGATGTACGGTGTGGCCACCACGGTGTACAACATTTCTCTTTTTTCTTCACAGTAGAAGTGTATAGTAAGACTGTGATTGAGCAATGGATGTACTGTGCGGCCACAATGTTGGCCAAGTAAGGCTAAATAATTTTTCTTTTCTCTTCACAAGTGACAGGTATAGTAAGAATGGGACTGGACAATAGATATACTGTCACCCACAGTGGCTAAATGAGTAGAGTCAATAATTTTCTCTTGTCTTCACAGGCCCTCTGTCCTGCTACCTTCTCATCCACCAAGCAATACTTCTCCTCCTCTGCTGCCTCTGTCTGGGGCACCTTTGTGTCATTTTAAGGCATGTCCCTCACTAACGTGATGGTAAGTATCCTTTTCCAACAGTTATTCTTTCTTTTAATTTTTATGTTTTGTTTCCTTCCACAGGTACAATGCAAGAGGGAGTGTACTAGAGTCTAAATAATTTCTAGCTTGTATTCACTAGTCTCTTTCCATTCTGTCATGAATTCTTCTTCCTCCACAAAGCAAGCCATTGCCTTCTTCTCCAGTGGAGTGTTGATGTGGTCAACAGTGCAGCCTCATGCTCGAACCTCCTCCTCCTCCTCCTCCTCCTCCTCCTCCAGCTTCTCTACCACTGTATGTGGTCTTGTTAAAGTCACCCCATCCTCTGTATCCAGTGTGAATACCAGTCTTCAACCTAATGCCGCTGCTGATTTTACTTTGTCAAACAGCTACCTGAAACAACAGAAACGGGAGCAGAAAACAGAGAGTAGCATATGAATGACATTTAATAATTTAAAACCAAAAAAGAAAAAATGAAATATCTACCTTCCCTGGTAGGAAACGCTGCTAAATTAAATAACAAGATGTTGTCCTGACCCATGCAGCAACAGGATTTCATCATCCTAGTGATGTATTCCCAATAAGAGAGCAACAGGAACAAAAGATGGTTAGAAAGACAGGGTTTGCACTCCAATCCACCCACAACCAAAAAATAAATACTTACCTTTGCTGACATAGCAATACTCAAAGATCATCATCCAGATCTGTGCCCCAAACAGATCTTTTCATCTTATGAGAAAATAGCCTTAATTTGTGGGCACTACAGTTCATCAGGACCGGTACTGTGGTGAGAAACTCACACAGTGCAGAAGCTGCATATAAATTCAGGGAGCTTGTCTCATTTTGTGTCCTCGTGCAAAATTTTCCAGACAGGAGAACTTATTAGACTGACAATTTCTGAACACTAAAGTTCATCCCCAAAAGTGCATTACAAGAACTGTAGTGGTGGGACTGACACAGTGTGGCACCATGTGGCAGCATGCAGCAGCTTGACATACTTTTTTCTGATCATTGAGAAAGATTCTGAGAGCATAGAATTTATGGACAGTGTGCTTTTTGCAATATTCCCTATAAAGTATGTTGCAAGAACTGTAGAGGTGGGACTGGCACATAGTGCATCAGCATGCAGCAGCCTAGCTTATTTTTTCTGGTCATTGAGAAAAATTCTGGGAGGACAGAATTTACACATATTGTGCTTTTCGTTCCATTTCCCCTAAAGTGCATTGCAAGAACTGTGGTTGTGGGCCTGACACAGCACAGCACCTTGTAGCAGCATATAGAAGCCTGCCATGCTTATTCTGGTAGTTGAGAAACATTTTGGGAGCACAGAATTTATTGTATGTTGCGCTTTTCTGACAATATCCCCTAAAGTGCACTCCTGGTTAAACAATTGAAAAAAAAAAGTGGATTACAAGAATTGTGGTGAGGGAATGACACACAGCATAGCACCTTGTAGTAGCATGCAGCAGCCTGAGGTGTTTTTTCTGGTTGTTGAGAATAATTCTGGGAGCACAGTCTTTATGTGTATTGTGCTTTTGACACTATTTTCCCTAATGTGCATTACAAGAACTGTGACAGTGGTGCTGGCACACAGTGCATTACCATGTAGCAGTAACAGCAGTAGTACATTACCACCATTTAATAATTTCTTGTTCGGGAGAAAATTCCAAGAAGTGAAAAATTCACATGTTGTGTTTGTGGGCTTGTGTCAACTAAAGCACTTTGCAATACTTATTTATTTATTTATTTATTGAAATGTTTCACCAGGAAAGGCACACTGAACAACAAGTTGCTCATCTCACAGTGCATCCTGGGGGGAAGGGGAACATGGGAGATGATATATACAGTACATACATACATTCAATTAAAATATTAGTACAACTTATACAATGATGAAACATAGATACATAGACAGTGTCGGCAGATAAGGGCCTATGGCCCACCCAGTCTGCCCATTTGAGCTTGTAACTTCAGTTTACGTTTTCCTAGCAGTCTGTTGCCCCTTGCCCCTGACCTCCAGAATTCCTTTATGTCTATCCCATGCATTCTTAAATCCCGTGATTGTTTCAGCCCCCACCACTTCCTCTGGCAGGCTGTTCCACTTGTCCACCACCCGTTCTGTGAAGAAATTCTTCCTCACATTTCCTCTGAATCGTCCTCCCTCCAACTTCATCCCATGCCCTCTAGTCCTGGAACATCTTTTTCGCTTAAAAATAGTGTATTCCTGCACCCTGTTACTCCCTGTAAGATACTTGTATGTCTCTATCATATCCCCTCTCTCCCTCCTCTCCTCCAGGGAGTACATGTTCAGTTCCTTCAACCTGTCTTCATAGGACTTGTGATGCAATCCATGCACCATCTTTGTTGCCCTCCTCTGAACCTTCTCTACCCTGTCTATGTCCTTATGTAGGTACGGTCTCCAGAACTGTACACTGTACTCCAGGTGGGGCCTCACTAGTGTCTTGTATAGTGGAATTATGACCTCCCTTTTCCTGCTGGTGATGCCCCTGCCTATGCATCCCAGCATCCTATTTGCTTTACCTGCTGCTGTGTCACACTGTTTCCCTACCTTGAGGTCATCAGAGATGATAACCCCAAGATCCCTTTCCTGCTTGGTGCATGCTATATCCTCACCCCCCAACTGATATATTGTGCCAGGGTTTTTGTGCCCCATATGCATTATCTTGCACTTCTTTGCATTGAATTTCAACTGCCAAACCCTGACCATTCTTCAAGTTTCTGCAGGTCCTTCTCATTCTGTCTACACCTCTGGTGTGTCTACTCTGTTACAGAGCTTTGTGTCATCAGCGAACAGTGAAATTCTGCCTTCTAGGTCCTCAGCAATGTCACTGATGAAGATGTTGAATAGGACGGTCCCAGCACTGATCCTTGGTACCCACTGGTCACTCTTCCCTCTGTGGAGTGACAGCCATTTACCACCACCCTCTGTGTCCTGCCACCCAGCCAGTTACCTGCCCACTACACTACTGTCCTACCCACGCCAATATTCCCCAGTTTGTGTAATAGTCTTCTATGTGGCACAGTGTCAAAGGCCTTGCTGAAGTCCAGATAGGCCATGTCTACTGCCCTCCCCTGATCCACCTCCCTAGTCGCCCAGTCAAAAAATTCAATGAGGTTGGTCTGACATGACCTCCCCCTGGTGAAACCATGCTGCCTTGGGTCCTGTAGTCCATTGACAACCAGATGTTCCACCAATCTCTCCTTTAGTAGTGCTTCCATGATCTTCCCCACTACCGAGGTGAGGCTGACTGGTCTGTAGTTCCCTGCTTCCTCTTTGTTCCCACTTTTGTATAAGGGGACTACATCTGCTGTCCTCCAGTCTTTGGGTACCTCCCCTGTTTCCAGTGATCGGCTAAACAGGATAGCCAAAGGTTCAGCCACCACCTCTTAGTTCTTTAAGGACCCTGGGGTGCACCCCATCTGGCCCCATTGCTTTATCAACTCTTATTACTTCCAGTTCCTTCAGGACCCTTTCTTGTGTAAAGGGACTTGTGTCCATTTCTGCACCATTCTCACCCCTTGTACTCCCTTCAGACCCATTGCCCTCCTCTTCCTCAGTAAAGACTGAGCAGAAATACCTGTTCAATATGTCAGCTTTACATATGTCATCCTCCACCCGGCCCCCATCCTCCCCCTTCAGTCTTACTATCCCTCCTTTTGCCTTTCTTTTTTCACTTATGTACCTGTAAAAGGTTTTGTCCCCTATACCCACTGATTTTGCAATGTGTCCTTCTGTCTGAGCTTTGGCTTCCTTACTGACCTCCTGCCTCCCTTTGCTTCTCCTGGTACTTCTCCCTATCTGCCTGTGTCTTTTTGTATTGCCTGAATGCAATCTTTGGCTTTCACTTTCTTTGCTACCTCTTTGGAAAACCATAATGGTCTCCTCTTCCTTTCCTCTTGCTAACCTGCTTAATGCATAATTCTGTTGGTCTTGTAATCCCCATTTTGAATACTGCCCACTGTTCCTCAACCCCTGATTCCTGTCCCATTCCCCTTAATGCCTCTTTCAAGTATCTCCCCATTTTCCCAAAGTCTGCCCCCCTAAAATCCAGGATACGTGTTTGTGTGTGGTTTGGTTCTGCTCTTTCTGTGATTTCAAACCACAATGACTGGTGGTCACTGTTCCCCACTCCCCCACTGTTACCCCCATCACACTGTCCCTGTTTGTGAGCACAAGGTCCAGTATTGCCTTCTGCTGAGTTGGTTCCATGACCAGTTGCTTGAGGAAGGCACCCTGAAGGAAGTCCAGGATAAATCTGCTCCTAGTTGATGCTGCTGCTGGGATGCTCCAGTCCACGTCTGGAATATTGAAGTCTCCAACCAGTACTACCTCACCCTCATCTGCCATCCTTTGGATGGCTAGCATCAACTCCTATCTGTTTCTTCCTCCTGGGCTGGTGGTCTATAGAGCCACACCTGTGCGGATAGCTGTCCCCATTTTCCTTTCCAGATTAACCCACAGTATCTCTCCCCATTTTGTTCCTCCTGGATCTCTGTGGCCCTTATGTCATTTTCACATACAGTGCCACTCCTCCTCCTCCTGCCTGCTCTGTCTCTTCTGAATATGTTGTAGCCAGGTATGGCCATCTCCCAGTCGTGGTGTATCATTATACCAGGTTTCAGTGATAGCCACAATGTCCAGGTCTGACTGCACCATGACAGCCTCAGATCTTCCATCTTGTTGCTAAGGCTCCTGGCATTTGTACACATGGCTTTCCATGATTTGACCTCCCTAGACTGTTTCGCTGTTCTACTCCAGCCCCTTCCTTGGTTGTCCTTTATCCCTGGTTCTCCTTGCTGTCTGCCCTTCTGCTGAATTTTGCCCCTTTTCTGCCTATCCACCTCTTGAGTGCTAATCTCAATCTTTTGCACACTGCTTTGTAGACATAGCCACTCCTCTGGTTCACTGGTTCCACTGCTAGCTGTGGGGGGTGAGCAAGTAGGTACCCTCCTTGCTGGCCTGCCACCCCCCTTTGCTAGTTTAAATGCTTGTCAATGCAGCATTTAAACTTATCATTGAGTGCTTGGATTCGCCTCCAGGATGGATGCAGACCGTCAGGCTTGAACAAACCTCCATCCCTCCAGGTGGGTCCCTAGTCACCAATGAATCCAAACCCTTCCTCACAGCACCAGTTCTTTAACCATGAGTTAAAGTTCCTGGTGCATGCACTCCTATGCTCTCCCTTGCCTCTGGCAGGTAGTACTTCTGAGAAAGTGACAGAAGTAGCTACTTGCTTGAGACCCCTCCCCAATTTCCTAAACTCTTCCTGAACTTCCTTTGGCTCCCCATTTGCAAGGTAATTAGTACCTAGGTGGATAATGACATCCAGCTCACCCTCCCGTCTTGCCTTCCCAGTGATCCCCAGGATCTTCCTTCCATCCCTCCATGCCATGGCACCTGGTAGGCACCTCACCTCCCTGTCCTCCCCCTCCTGTGTTCCTAGCTGGATCCCTCTTATGATGGAGTCCCCCACCAGGATTCGCTTCCTCCTCCTCTGGGGTCCACTGCTTCCCCGCTGAGGTCACCTCCTTGGCTAACCTCCACATCCTTTCCTTCCACTTCTCTGGGTACCTCTATTTGGTTGTCCCCATTTGCCAGTGTGGCATATGAGTTCTTGAGTGGAATAGGATCTGGGATGTGCCTCTGCCTGACCACTCTAACCCTCCCTGAGCCCACTGTCATCCAAGTGCTCCTCATTCTCAGCATCCTTTGAGGCAGTTGCCTTGGACTGCGTGGTCTCTGGATAGGGGTGATGGTACTCCTGACCCAGTCTACTTCCGCTCTGAGTCTGGCTACCTCATCCCGCAGTCCAGAGAGATGCATGCAGATAGGGCAGCACCTCAGTGTCCAGAAGGTCTGCCTGAATATGGCTGCCCCACAGCCACTGCATTGCACCACTCCCCACATTATACTGCAATTATACTGCTATTCCACTACTTGTCTGCTGCTGAAGCTCTCCTAGTTCCCTTTCTATTAATTTACTGTCCTAAAATTCCTGTCACTGATCCTCAGATAATGTTCTTTAAAAAAAAAAGAAAATAAACCAATAAATAAATAAATGAGTCAAAACACTTGTCATGCTGAGGGTGGGCTTCTTCCCCCTTATGCCCCTCCTACTTCACACCCCTTACTATACCCTGTGTTTAGCTCCTGTCAATCAGATTTAACAGGGCATATAATTAAGAGTTGGGGGAAGGGAGGAGGGGGCAAAAATTTGCAGCAATTAAAGACAGCACAGAAATACACCACCAGTACGTTTTAAATTTTCAACAGCCCAAAAACAATTCTAAGTAAAGACAACAAAGAAAGTACAGTGTCACTAAAAGCCCACAATCTAAGTTTAAAAGAAAAATAGCAATTACCAGTTACTCTAAAGCACTGAATTGAATATGTTTCCTTCCTTCCCCTTCTGGCTTCTTCTCAATACAATACAAAACAATACAATACAATACTGTTCAGAAATGCAGATGGCAATGTGCATAAGTGCAACAGAGGTACTAGTTGTCAACAATCTTGAGGGAGCAGAAAGTGCAGCCTTCTTGAAAGCCAGCTTGGCTGAAGGGGGCCAAAAGTGTGATTAACCAGCAAGCAGGGGGATGAGATGAGTGAGGGGTCAGAGAGTGAGATTAGCCAAAGGTACAGTTCACTGTGAGGAAATTATGTAAAGCAGAAGAGATGGAGTGGGTGGAGGATGAGTGGCAGATCTGGGGAGGTAGAGCATTCCATAGTTTAGGGAACCGATGCAAGAAGGCCAACTGGCCTACAGTACTTGACTGACGAGGAACTACCAATAAACGGGAATCATAGGATCTGAGAGAGTGGTCTGTTGGGGAAGGATAGAAAGAGAGGAGTTAAGATATGAGGGAAGCATCCCGAACCAAAGTTTAGAGATGAATTTGGCACAATGGAGGTGGCGACGATTTTCTGGAGAGGGGAAAGCCAAGAAGTGATAGAGATTGCAGTGATCAGTGAGAGGGGAGAATCAAGAGTGAAGCAGCAGAAGGAGTTAAAAAGGGTATCCAATCTAGTTAAAGAAGACTTGGGAGTGGCACTATAGACTACATCGCAGTAGTCAAAAATAGGTAGGATCATCTTCTGGATGAATTCACACCTAGCCGGTAGCGGAAAGCAGCTCTGGTTCCTGTATAATGCAAATAGTTTGGGGTGCAGTTTCTTCAGGATGGTGTCCACATGCCCAGAGAAGTTACGGTGTTGGTCGAACCAAACCCCCAAGTACCTAAAGGATGATGTGTCCTCAAGGACTGTCCCATCAAGGGTATGGAAGGAGGGCAGGGAAGAGAGTCTGGCTAGTCTCTGCCTATTGCCAAAGGTCATTGAGACTGTTTTCTTAGAATTGAGGAAGAGTTGATGGGAGCGGAACCAGAGATGGACTTTATTGAAGTCATGCTGGAGTCTGGTTTCAACATCAACCGGGAACTGGCCTGAAGTGAAGAGGACCATGTCGTTGGCATACATATGGACTGAGGTGGATGAGCAGGCTGTGGTGAGGTCATTTAGAAATATGGAGAATAGGATTGGGCCCAAAACGGACTCCTGAGTTACCCCAGTGTTGATGGGGAGTGGGGGGGATACAGAGTCCACTATTCTGAATGACTGGGTCTGACCTACTAGGTAGGCTTTGAACCAGCTTGTGGCAGTCGGTCTACAATGCAATATTACAGTATACAGTACTGCAATACAGACTGTCCAAGATAGCAACATGAACAGTATAGCAGTAGCTGTCACCATTTAATAATTTCTTGTTCAGGAGAACATTTCAGGAAGTAAGAGTGGCTGAGTGGAGGGAGGGAAGGAATCAGTTTGACAGGGCAACTGGTGACTGAAAAAGCACTGCATCAACTGTTGTAATGGAAAAAAAATATTCGCGGACCATACAGTTTTTAATATGGTGCTTTTCAAATGCAGAGTTGAGTGCTTTACAGCAGTAACAGTATTGAAAGACAGAACAGAATGATATGGTGCATGAACAGTGGCATTAAAAAAATTTAGACAGAATTTTGTTTTTAAGAAGGAGAGCATTCAGACAGAAATCGAGATGCGAATGAATGGAGTCAAACAATGACCGAGAACGACAGGTAAAGAATTTAAAAATGTTTGTGTTTTGAAATACTTTGTATTTTTTCCTTTAAAAAAAGAGGGGTGAAGAAAGACTAAGGGGAAACAGCCTGGAGTATCTGATCGTTAGAGTTCAGGATTACTTTAAAATAAGAAAAATCAGTGAGGAGAACTGGAAAAGAAAGGATTGAAAAAAAGGATGGTTTAGGGAACATTTATAAGGACTAGATGGAAGAGCACCCGTACCGCCAATATGGAGCTTCTTCATCACCTTTAGAAGCAATCTTACAGTACCACGTAATTGTATACTCTGTACTGAAATTGTACCTTTCTGCTTCTGTAATTTGATCTTGCTACACTTGTTTTATCTTGCTCAATAAAATATGTTAAAAAAAGCAATTGATGATCTTCAAGCAGCTTCTGTAGAGTTTCTTCCAAGGAAAAACTATGTGATTGAGATCCCCCCCCCCATCTCTGCTCACCATTACACCAGCTCGCTTCAGGTAGTTGTTGATGATGCTGGTGTTGGTCTGTCCCTTGACCCTAACCCTCACTATGGCTGCTGTTCCCAGGCCATGTGACTGTCGTGGATGTGCTCTGTGTGCTGCCCTTACAGTGACACAGAAGGACCACTGCCACCACCACCACCACTTGCCATCTCCTGTTTGCTGGCTTTCCACTTGCTAAGGTGGTGGATTTGAATGTAGGTATGTTGCCCATCGGTGCCTAGATGGCTGCCCTTCTTCCCACAGCTGACAAGTGTGTTGCAAAGATAACAGTTGGCAGCACTGTCATTGCTGGGGTCCATGGTAAAAAAATTCCCACATGAGAGAAGACCTGGGCTGCTTCCTTGAATGGGGCACTGAGGAACCAGAACATGAGGAATTGGCATGTGGCTCCCGGGGGGGGGGTTAGCTGGTGGCAGTGGTGGTATCACCGGGGGGGGGCAAAGGGGGGGCTCATGCTGCTGTTGTTGTGCTGGGGGCCACTGCTAGTACTGCAGTGCGGGAACTGGGGGTTGCTTCTACAGTGCTGCGTGAGGGCTACTGGATCACCCCTCCTGCTGCCCCTACCTCCTGCATCCAGACCTGGCACTGTCCAGTGCAGTCACATGGCTCCACCATGAGACTGAACACAAGCCGCCTAAACTCCATCTCTAAATAAACAAAAGAATGAGAGAGAGAGAGAGAGAGAAATCAGACAGAAACAAGGGAGAGAAAATGGAAAATAGAGCTCTATAACTAAAGAGTACAACTAAATAAATATAGCCAAAATATAACAGAAACAAAAACTAAAGTACTCCTGGGAACTCAAAGAATTAAATCAAAATGAAACAAGCATTTGTCAGTGCTGAATGTTTGCTTGAATGCTGTTGTACTGGGTTCTGCCTGTACACATTTGTACTAGATGTTTATCTAAGACAGACCAGATGAGATGTAATATAGTATGTCATTTGCAGTAGGGTCCAGATTTTACACAGTTTTCTTACCCAGGATAGTAGGTGAGTTGCAATATATTGTTTATATTGTGGTCCTGCGTTTATAATGTATTTTTCTAGCACATATCATCTTAGATCCAATATCTCCTTTTCAGTGGGATTCTGTTGTACAGTCCTGTTTTTATACAGTTTTGCAATGCATTTACCCAGGATATCTAGCAAAGCAAAAAGAAGCCAGCACAAGACTCGCACTTACTTTTAAAGTCAATTTATTCCATAGATGCGGGTGCGATATAAAGTGATTTTAATAGTACAATCTTCAAGCTTCAAAATAGATCCAGGAAGCACTCGTCTTTTTTGCTCGCATGTATTATAAATTTCAGATTTGGGTTGCTAATTTACAATACATGAGAGCAAAAAAGGTGTGGTTCCTGGATCTATTTCCTAGCTTAAAGATGGTACTATTAAAACCACTTTATATCGCAAGGAGACAGACAGGATCCCCGTCCTACGTGCTACAAGTTGCCACCCCAAGCACATGAAAAATAGCATACCTAAATCCCATTCCCAATCCCTGAGAATTAAATGAAATTGCAGTAGAGAGGAAGGCTTCCAGGAAGAATGCAGAAACATGAAAATGAGATTACAGCAGCGGGGCTACAAACGAGAGATCCTAGACCAGGCAGAAGCAGAAGTCAGCTCTAAAAACAGGGATGAACCATTTAACAAGAATGCACATACAGTACATCAGATACATCAGAACATTTCAATTTTGTCACTACCTACAGTAGAAGTTCTGCAGCAATTAAAAACATAATATCCAAGAATTGGAATGTAATATGCTGAGATCCAGTGCTTAGGAACAGTTGCAGCAATATACCAAGATGTATCTATAAAAGAGGTAAAAATATAGGAGACATTCTTACACACAGTTTCCAACCAGCAGATACCATTAAAAAAACACTTGGCTGCCAGATTTACCACCAGGTAATTTCAAACGTGACAGATGTAAATACTGTTCTGTGATGGAAAAAACAACTGTCTTTACAAGTAAGAATGCCACTAAAACTTTTGATGTTATAAATGTTATCAGTTACAACAGTACATGTCGTTTATCTAGCTAAATATAGCTGTGAGAAATTCTATGTAGGGAAAACCACCAGACAACTGCAAGTGAGAGTCGGTGAACACATGAGAACAATTAAGAATGGGAAATGCTTTAGCAGTTCATGTTCACGAGAATGCAACAGACAGCAATCATATTTTCAGTTTTCGAGGTATAGAAAGTTTATTTGAATAAAAGAGGAGGTAGTCGGGATGATTTATTGCTGGAACGAGAGGCGTTATGAATTTTTTCAGTTAGCCGGGCATTTCCAACCTAGTCCGAATGATACACTAGATATTATGCCATTTTTAAAGAGGAAGATGAAAAAAATATAAATATTTGTAGTGTGTCTATGAATAGCATGTTTTAGATTTCTGACCTATAGTACTATATATATACTTCTGTTGCAAATGTATATATCTCGCTGATTCTTTTCCTCTTTTTCCTTTTTCTTTATATATTCTAGGTCACCAGAGAGGCTTTTTTATCACTAATACTGAGTTGGAGATACAAGCCAACCAGAGGTAGGTGGCACAGACCCATCTCAAAATTTAAGTGAAGGCCCTGGGGTCACTAGGACTGCTACAGTGCAACACTCACCTGACCATTTACTGTTAAGATTAAGGACCTCATTTATTATTAAATACTCCTCAAATAAGAAACCTCAGGCTTTATAAAGCAATAGTTTATAGTAACATTGTGATTACAATAGTTAATGATGGGGTATTTATGGAAAATACAGTATTCGTTTTGAGGTAACGTAACAACTAGACATGTATGTTTAGGTTGTTAATGCACCATTAGCACTGGTAGCACTTTCCTAGAAATGTCACTTTGTAACTGATGCAATTTTTTTATATTAATGTCACTGTAACATGATGTCACTTTAACTATTTGGTCATGAACCTGTGATTGGTTGCACTGTATTTTTAAGACACTCCCTCTCTGAACCGGTATCCCTCTGAAAAAGCCTCAAAAGGTGAAACCAGTTGGGAATTTGTTTTTTGCTTTTCCACCCGCATTAATGGAATAAAGCAACTTTAAAAGTAAGTGCAAGTCCTGTGCTGGCTTCTTTTTGCTTTGCAAGATATCCTTTGCTGCCAGGCATCGACATAGGAGTGAAGCAGCCTCTTTCTGCTTGATAATTTACACAGGATAACCCAGCTGAGATGCAATATCTTATTTTCAAAGGGGTCCTGCTTGGATGCATTTTGTACTGTATTTAACCAGGGTAGCACAGCTTGTTTTTAATGGGATCATGCTTTTCCCAATTTTCACACTGTATTTACCCAGGATAGCACAGCCAAGGTGCAATATCTCGTTTTCGATGGGGACCTGCTTTTACCCATTTTTGTAATGTATTTAGCAAGAATAGTCTGGCTGAAAGGCAAGTTACATTTTCAGTACGTTCCAACTTTTACAATGTATTTTCCCAGTACTGGAACAGCATAGATGCACTGTTCAGTGGGGCTCTGCTGCACTGTGGTTTTTATTATACATTTACCCAGGACAGACCAGACAAGATCCAGTATCTCACTTTCACTGGTGTCTTGCCTTTACTCATTTTTAGATTGTATTTACCCAGGATAGGCCAGCTGACCTACTTTTCAATGGGCTCCCACATTTTGAACCAAATTTCCAACACAGTCTTTTTATGACCTGACATTATGATCAAGACAGGTGGAATTTTTTTAAATCCCATTCGAAAGGTGAGTCCCCATACGACTGTGAAAACATGTTTTAGAGGGAATTTGAAAAATGACACCTGTGATCTTCATGAGGTGGGGTAACACAAGGGATATGTTGAACATGAGGGGCCAAAATCTGCAAAAATAAAGGTGAGTAAACACTGGAACAATTCAATGTTTCTAATTCAGTGTTTCTTCATAACTAAGTTGTTTTTTCACATTTTGACCCACATTTTCAACATAGTCTTTTTATGACCCCAAGTTATGATCAAGAATGGTGGATTTTTTTAAATGCTGTCCAAAATGTGGTTTCACAGAGGATCTGCGAAAACATGTTTCAAAGGGGAGTGGCAATGTACGAATTTAGGGCCAAAAATCTGCAAAAATCACCAAGTTATTAATAAATATCGAAAACAATCAAAGTTTCCTCATAACAGTGTAGTTTTGTAAACAGTTTGACCCCAAATTTTCAGCATTGTCTTACTATGACTTCACCTTATGATCATGGTAGGTGGAATTTTTAAAACAACGTTTGAAAGGCGACTCCCCAGAGCAAATGCGAAAACATGTTTCTGAGGAGATCTGAAAAAGGACATCAGTCATGTTTGTCAGGAGGGGGTAACAAGAGGACTATGCTGAAAATTGGGGGACAAAATCTGCACACATCTCAATGTTATCAGTAAACGTTGGAAAAATTCAGTGTTTCTTCCTAACTTCATTGTTTTGTGACATTTTGATCTCAGATTTTCAACATAGTATTTTTATGATCCCTCCTTTTGATTATGACAGCTGTCTTTTATAAAATACTGACCAAAACATAATTTCACACCATAAGTGCACAAACACTACTCCATCTGACAAGGATCACTCCTGAAGGCACACTGCTATTCTTGAGTCCCTGTGGCCTGAAGGTCACACTGCCCTCTTATGGTTACTTCACCTTAACTCATCTCTGTGTCTCACTATGTCCTCCTCCCTATTCATTGGAGTGCTGCTTGTACTTGTTTTCCCTCCCCCTTCACCCCTATCAAATGACTTACCTGTTAGCCCTGTAGGAACCCTGCATTACGCCCCCCCCCAGTGTGGGACAGCCAACTATGCCCAACCTGCCATGCATATAATTTCCCATTGCCTGGAGCACCAGAATCTGGTCTCGCTTACATCCCCAGCCCTCTGGGTGGCCGCTCACATATCCACCCTCCCTATACCTGTATCCACCAGCTCCAACTCTCAGCCACAGAATCCCAAGCTCATAAATAGATTGCTCAGACTTGCTCTTCTTCACCATGCTCTCCTCCTACTCTTAATATCTGGCAATGTACACCTAATCCCTGGCCTACTCCCATCTCTCAGTTCCCCCAATGGACCGTCCGATGGTCTACTCATAGCTACTATCAATATTTGTAGCCTCCAGCAAAGGCATGATGTCCTACAAGGCTGGATGGCACTCATCTCCTCTGATATACTAGCAGTAACTGAGACCTGGCTTGACCTTGACACACCAGACTCTGCCATCCATATACCTGAATACTCTAGCCTCAGAATTGACAGACAGGTCAAATGGGGAGGGGCTCATGCCTTATACTACCGTTACCCTCTTCAAGTCTCTCTAGTCCCTGATGTCCCTACCCCGCCCCATGGGGTCCAAGCCTTCACTGTCAGGCTGCAACCTGATGGCTCAGGAAAAGCTCTCCACATAGTTACGATATATATATATCCCCCTTCCCCCAACCAAAAGCTTGCATTTAACTGGGTACTGGACTGCCTTGCCCAGCTGCCCTCCTCCAGTGAAATCATTGCCTTGGGTGACTTTAATGTCAATTGGCTTACCGCCTCCTCCGCCCCTACAAGGATTCCATTGCTGCCCTTGACCTCACACAAGTTGTCCAGTCCTCCACAAGACTCAGTCATAAAACAGACACCTCCGCTCTCGCTGACCTCATCCTCATGAACAGGCCCGCTCACCTTTCCAAGGTTTCAGTACACCCAGATACTTTGAACAACCACTCACCAGTTCTCTGCAAATGGACCTCAAAAACATCTCCAAAATGGCCACCAAAATTTACCTCTCACCATCACTTAAAAAAGGGCTCCTTCCCCCAGCTTAAGAAGTACCTGCTGCATTGTGACTGGTCCCCCATCAACTCTGCACCCACCATTGACCTTGACCATGACCACTTTATCTCTATGTTTAACTTGGCCTGTGACCGCTACACCCCAGTCTCCAAGCAACTGATTAAAAATGATGATACCCCCCGGCTTTCCCACACCCTACTTGACCTCATGAAGCAGCGGAACAACCAGTGGAACTTAGCTAATGAATCAGGCAAAGCACACGACCGGCAATTATACATGGAACTCAGGAACAAATGTACCTGGGAAATTCGGAAAGCCAAAGCCACCCACTACCAGGAGTCACTCTCCTCCACCTTGGGCTCAGGGCGCAAGTTCTGGAAAAACATTAAAGAACTTAGTGGGAAAACCATCCCCCCCAGCCCAACTGCTGGTAAATGGCTCCCTATCCACCAAGACTCCTTTATAATTGTGGATACCCTTCACTGTGCCTTTCTGACCTCAGTGGTGTTCCTCCACCTAATTTTTTTCAGTAGAGGTGGGGACCGTACCTACCCTGGCAACTACCACCCCATCTCAATTCTCCAACCCCCATCTCCAAAGCTTTAGAAGAAACAGTGTCAGACCTACTCACTGACTATCTCACCAAATATGACCTGCTCTATTCTGAACAACTTGGCTTCAGGAGGGGACACAGTACTTCTACTGCCCTTCTTGAATACACCACATTCATCAACAAAGCCCTTGACCAAGGACACTTGGTTGGCTTTACCTATATTGATTTAACTAAGGCTTTCGACTCTGTCAGCCACACTCTTCTCCTACAATCCCTGCCCCTCTTGGGGATATCTCTGGATGCCACTGCCTGGTTTAAAAGCCATCTGAGTGATAGAACCCAAAGGGTCAAGTTAAACACCACACTCTCGCCCAGTAAACCGGTTCACTCTGGGATCTTCCAAGGCTCTATATTGGGCCTCCTCCTGTTTAGCATGTTTTTGAACACCCTCCCCAAGGCCTGCTTGGGTTGGCTGATTCTCTACACCGATGATGCAGTCATATTTGATAGTCACGCAGACCCCCTTTCTCTTCAAACCTCCCTGCAGCACTCCTGCACTGAGGCTGAAGCCTGGTTCTTGGATCACTGCCTTGTCATGAACTACAAAAAGACCATGCTCTTCACCCACAGACAAAACAAACATAAAAACTTTCCCCTCACCATCCTCAACTCTAAGGACTCCCCACTTGACCTGGTATCCATCTTTAAATACCTAGGCATCACCCTTGACTCCTCCCTTACTTCCCAGGAACACATCAGTCTCCTCTGCTCCGTTGCCAATGCTAGAATACGGTTCTTGTATAGGCATTGGGGTTGCCTGCCCCCAAACGCCCTAAACCTTGCTGTGACATCTTCAGAGCTCTCACTTATCGACTATGGAATTGCCGTCTACGGCTTAGCTGACCCCACCGCCCTACGCCATATTACGGTCTCCTTAAATAAAGCCTGCAGACTTGTCACAGGATGTGACCAGTGGACCCATACCTGTGAGCTGTACTATAGCACCAATTGGCTTAACTTTGATGGATGGCTCAGATACCAGACCTGTATCCTTGCCAGAAAGCTCTCACTCTGCTCCCCCGGGACTTCAACATTTTGTGCAGCACTCCGCCCAACCCCAGACAACTCGAAGCTCTCTGTCTGCTCCTCTCTTAGTACCCCATTGCAGGACTTCCCTGGGCCAACACTCCTTTTTCCACAGGGCCCCCTTCTGGTTTAATTAACTACTTCCTGCTGTCTTTCTGGAGCAGCCTCGAGGCCCATTTAAATCCTGACTCCGCTCGGAAATTCTCTCCCACTCCTGCTGCGACTGTGCCTAGTCCCTATCTGCAATGTGTATGCAAGTCACCCACCACTCTCCCCTACTTTCCCTTTGTTCTGGGGTCTGCTCCTACTGCTTGACCCTGCAGAAATTGTAACCAGACTGTAGTTTATTGAGCACTGTCTTTTGATTCTGTAACTATTATTGTTTACTGCTCACTGTCAGACTCGGGCTAGATCTCTCTGCCCTTGAATTTTGTTACTTGTCCTCTTTTCAACATTGCAATATTGCTCTGTTCTTGTGTAAACCCCCTACAAATGGGGGTTCCCAAATAGTCTTCCTTGAGCTTGCCTAAATGCTCACTGCCAGGCTGGTGTTCTGCATTTTAGCAGTATAGCACAGAGGTTTAGGGCTCTGAGCTGCAAACCTAGAGACCTGGGTTTGAATCCCACAGCCCCCATGTGCATACTGTGTGACCCTGAGCAAGTCACTTAACTTTCTTGTGCTCCCAGGTCACACCTGGAAACTAGCATCGGCTTAGTGTGCCTTTCCTGGTTAAACAGCCCCCCCAGTTTAAATGTATTGCCAGAGTGCCTCTATACCCTCTGTGTGCTGTCTCTTTAAGAGCTGCCTGGATTGCAGTTATAATTAATCTGAGAGGGAGTTCTGTTAGAAGATGTACTTGTTTGCTGATCATTTGTTAGAGTAGTAATAATATTGCAGTTTCTTCTAACCTGCCTTGTTTGCAGCATGGACGGTTCTGTTTATTTCCATCATCTTGGTCCTGGACTGCAGAATGGGCCAATCAGTACATTTGAGACTCTAAAATGGAGCCTGCCTACAGGGGCTTGGAGGGCCAAAAACTTGTAGGAATTGTAGTTTTGGGCTTTTGGCGCCTAAAATAACCTGGAGGGGAGCCCTTTGTTGTGACTGACAGACAGATCAGCCAACCAAACCTTTTGGACCTTGGGGAAAGTCCCACACTGCTTGCAGTTTCAGTTAGATCTGAGCTGGAAGGTAAAGAAGTAACAGCTCGAGGTAGTTTGAGCAGCAATCCATAGTGGATTCGTGCAGGAGAACTGTGGAAAGGCCTGAGTTTGGCCTGCATACCTGCCTGCTGTTCCTGAGAGGGAACTTGTGGGTTTTTTTTTCGGACTGAATCCAAATTTGGAAAGCAAGTTAAGCCACTGAATTGTGACCAGACTTTAAACTGAAGAAGACCGAAGATTTGCTGAATGCGATTAGCCTGTCAGGACTTCCAGCTACCTCTGAACTCCCAGATTGGGCAGAGACTATAATTGCGACCGGAGAGCCATTTGCCCGGTACAATGGAATTTCCCTACAAGTGAATGTGCTGTGTGCTTATAGTGGGTCATGATTTGGTTCCCCACTGCGTGTCTGAACTGTGTTTTGCTTGCTGGAGGCTGTATCCAGCTACACGGACTGAATCCATATCCATTTCCGTTTGCCTGGGTCCTGCTACACTAGCCCAGCCAGAATACCTGCTACACAGAGAAAGTCATCGACGAGAGACAGGCCTGGGGATCAGCCCCCTGCTCAATGCCTTGAACAGGAATGACACCTTGGTGATTTGTGTGGGCCCTGCTTCTCCAGGCACTCCAGCTCAACAGCCTGCAGTCTCAATTTCATCCTGCCTGTGTCCAGTATTGGGTGTCATGAGTAAACATCAGGGTAGCTCCCTGCAACAACAGCTAAATCCAAAAGTGTTGTCATCTGATTGTCTTGTTGCCTTTTCTTTCATGAACTGAGCCCTCCAGCTCTGGATTACAAATAGTGTGTGTTGTGCATGTTGCTTTCTTCCATCACAGGGCCACAACTAGCTGCAACGTTCCTGGCTAGCCCACCGTTTTCCTACCTGGGTACCCAGAGTGTGTGACTGCGTAGAGACTCTGAACTGCATGCATAACTGTCTGATTAATATAGCTTTTAAGCAAATCACCTGATTATGCCCCTCCCTTGTTCAAGTCCCCTGAATAAATTAGATTTAACTTTGTTTGCATTTAACCTGACTGTGGTTCCAGTTTGTGCTAGAAGTGTTGAACTGTTGCTATTTGCTGTGCTTAACCTTGTTTTACAGCGGGTCCCCAGGGTCAAGCTAGAGGAACCAGCCCTGGTGGTGAGTGCAAACAGTGTGGGTAATTGCCTGGTGAATAAGGGTCATTGTGAAAGTAATTGTTGTATATAGTTCAGGCCACTAGAAGGGAAAAGGGGGGGTTACAGTGTCCAAGAGAGCTGTGCCCAGGTTAGCTTGACCAGTAACAACCCTGACCTCTGGGTGGAGGCACCCATTTCATTACCCAGGCCCCTTAACCTGCTACTAGCCAAGTAGGCAGGGGTAGTAACCCTTGGGATAGCACCATCTAGGGGTTACATCTTGGAGGCACCGCTGGGATTTTGTGCCTTCTACTGGCCAAAAATTACGAACTATTGTTAAAGATTAATGGCTACCCCAGTAGAAATGGCTGTACACCAGTTGATGGGGTGGTGTACTGAGCAGGCGCATGACCCCCAAAATGCTCTGCTTATACTGGATATTCCCCTGGGTACCAGTAAGATCACTGTAGAGGGAGCACTCTCCAAAGTTGAATGTTTAAAAAAACCCTGTGGTGGTGGGTCGACAGGCTGATTTGATCGCCCAAACTTTCTTAGCCTTGATAGAGTGTAGTGACCTCATGGACAGCTCTAAAGTGCCACAGACTATTGCCTCAGAAGGGGTCCTAGCCGCCAGGAGAGTGATAACAAAAGATAGTAAAGATCCTGGGGAGGATGAGCTCCCATCATTATCTGAGACTTTTAAGGAGAAATTTGCTAAGTTGTTGCTGGAGGAAGGGAAAACCGTAGAGGACTTTAAGAAACTATTCCTGCCACCTGGGGGTGTTCCTTCCCCACCACCTCCTCCCACTCCAGCACCTGTTACTACCCCACCTTCTGTGCCCATACCAATGCTGGCCCCTATATCTGTACCCGCCATTAATCACAACTCCTACCAAAGGCTGAGAATCTTCTTAGGCACCCTCCTCACCCCTCATGGGGAGGATGACTGGGAGACCTGGATAGAGTATGTTGCCCCCTTGGTACCCGAGTGGCAGTGTGCGGAGGCTGAGAAGTGGAGAAGAATCATAGAAAGTTTGAGGAGTCCCACCCTTAAAGCCATTACATTTTTGAGGTCCACGAACCCTGATGCATCTGCTCAGAAGTACCTATCTGTATGTGAAGGCAATTTTGGGAGCATTGAGTCAGGGGAGACTTTGATGTGGAAATTCCAAGGTGCCAAACAATGGAAGGGGGAAAAGTTTGTCTGTGTATGTTACTCGCCTAGAAAAAGCTCTGCAGAAAGCTTACTGGAAAAGTGGGGTAGCCACCAGTGATTTGAACCATGTGAGATTGAGGCACATAATGCAACATGCCAAGCATTCTAAACTGCAGATCATCCAGTTAAGGCTCCAGGATAGGAGAGGTAACCCACCTGACCACTGTGACTTGATAAAAGAACTCCAGGAGGTAGAAGGTGAAGAGGGAGATTGTAATTATGGGGTGAGAGCAGCCCAAGTGATCATGGCACTGGAAGGCCCTTCCGAAATGGAGACCACTACGAGTGTCCCACCATGGGCTAAACGGTGGGGGGAGGAGTTGCTGAAGGAAGTCAGAAAAGTACAACTGGGTATGTTTGCTGAGGTATCCCCTGCTGACAGAGACCCTGGCCCCTGTCAGGATGTGACTGTTACGGGGGTGGGGATGCACCCTCAGGCATCCTCTATTGGGGGTGGCTTTTTGGCTGAGCTCAAGGAATTGACTGCCACCCTAAAGGAACTTTTGAGACATGGTACACTACCAGCAGAAGTCGGATCACAATCTCCCATCAATGCTTCAATATCCCCTGCTATGTTTTCCGCAAGGATGCCCCGAGAGCCTGTCATTTCTCACAAATGCGGCAAGGATGGCCATATGAAGAGGGAATCCTGGTCTCAGAAAGTCTTAGAGAAAATGGTGAACTGACTTCAAGGAGAGTTTCAGAAAATGAGTTAGTGGTCAAGGGGTGCATGAAATGATCACAGTGAAGACTTCGGCCATCCTAACTCAAACCCCTCTGTGGCTAAATCGTCTGTCTAGGCCCCTGCTGTTGTCCCTCCAGACTGGTCCAAAATAGTGGGCCCTTCAGTGAAGACTATTGAGGCTGTGAATGGTATTCCTACTCGGGCTGTGCTTGACAGTGTGTCACAAGTGACCATTGTATTTCAGGACTGGTATGACAAACACTTATCTGATATGCCATTACAATCCCTGGAAGGCCTACATGTGTGGGGGACTGAGCAACAAGTCTCATCCCTATCTGTCTGCCTCTGGTTGTCTTTTCCTGCAACTGTAACTGGTGTAGAGGAGCAAGTAGAGACACTGGCCCTAGTGTGTTCCCCCACCAGACTGTATGATGGGGTTTCCCTGTTAATTGGAACAAACGCCCACATGTTTGGGAGACTAGCACAACTCTGCCATGAGAAACAAGGGCAACTGACTGGACGGGCCCTAAGAATTCCAGCCTTTGTAAAAAGGGCATATGACTTACAACAGAAACCCAATGAAGAGGACCCAGATGAGCCAGTGGGGATAGTGTGGAAAAAGGAACCTGACTCCTTGGTATTGGCCCCCAACGCCCAGTGCACAATCCATGGAGAAGTCCACCTTAAGAGAAATGCAAAGAACAAAATATTAATGTTGGATGCACCAGGTGATAGAAAGTTACCAGAAGGATTATTGGTTAAACCCAGTATCTTGCCTACCCGTGCCCATGCCTATGCATGACGAATGATGGTAAGATTTGAAATGTGTCAGATCAGAAGGTCCAGGTGAACAGAGGGTGCACTCTGGCTACAGTACACTGTGCAGACACTGCAGTATTACCCAATAACAAGTACTCCAGCCAAAAGGAGAGAGTGACCTCTGACTTATTTGACTTTGATGATTCCCGCTGCCAGCTGAATGGGAGGCTAGGGTTAGCAAGAAACTCAGCCAGAGAGACTAATTGTTTTTGTTAAAAGAATGGGACGTGGGGTGTGTCCAGGGTGCAGAGCATCATATACACCTGCATGATGACCAGCCATTTTGAGAGAGGTCCGGATGCCTCCTCCCAGCAGACAGCGGACATAGATGATGTGAGGAGACACCTGCAGGAAATGCTCACTGCTGGCATGATACAGGAATCAAGGAGTCCATATGCCTCTCCCATTGTGGTTGTGTGTAAGAAGAACGGGTCAGTGAGGATGCGTTTTGATTATCGAACCCTGACCCGGCAGACCGACCCTGATCAATACACCATGCCCTGTATACAAGATGCCCTGGATTGCTTGAATGGGAGCAAATGGTTCTCAGTATTGGATCTTCGCAGTGGATATTACCAGATTCTGATGACCATGGAGCACCATGAGAAAAACACTTTACCTGTCCTTTGGGGTTCTATGAATTCCTGAGAATGCCACAGGGGATTTTGGGTGCCCCGGCCACCTTTCAGTGACTGATGGAATGTGCAGTGGGAGATATGAACTTGCTGGAATGCCTAGTGTACCTAGATGATGTCACTGTGATCGGACACACATTAGAGGAGCATGAGACCCGACTGTTTAAAGTCCTAAATCAAATGGAAGACTTCGGCCTCAAGCTGTCCATTGACAAGTGCCAGTTTTTTCAAACCTCCATGAAGTATGTGGGGCACATTGTATCTGCAGAAGGGATAGAGACCAATCCCAGTAAGGTCAAGTCACTGACTACTTAGCCCCAGCCCCATAACTTGAAAGAACTACAACATTTCCTGGGGTTCTGTGGCTACTACCACAGGTTCATAAAAGACTATTCCAAGGTGACTCATCTGCTTCTGAATCTCACCCAGGGTTACCCCCGTACCAACTGGAAATACAAAAAAGGGTCTGTCAAAGAACCCGAGAAAGTATACTTCTAAACAGGTGAACCTTTTGGGCCCCGATGGACACCCGAATGTGAAGCAGCCTTGTGTCCAGTATTGGGTGTCGTGAGTAAACATCAGGGTAGCTCCCTGCAACAACAGCTAAATCTAAAAGTGTTGTCATCTGATTGTCTTGTTGCCTTTCCTTTCATGAACTGAGTCCTCCAGCTCTGGATTACAAATAGTGTGTGTGTTATGCATGTTGCTTTCTTCCATCATAGGGCCCCAACCAGCTCCAATGTTCCTGGCTAGCCCACCGTTTTCCTACCTGGGTACCCAGAGTGTGTGACTGTGTAGGGACTCTGAACTGCATGCATGCATAACTGTCTGTTAATATAGCTTTTAAGCAAATCACCTGATTATGCCCCTCTCTTGTTCAAGTCCCCTGAATAAATCAGATTTAACTTTGTTTGCATTTAACCTAACTGTGGTTCCAGTTTGTGCCAAAAGTATTGTACTGTTGCTATTTGCTGTGCTTAACCTTGTTTTACAGGGGGTCCCCAGGGTCAAGCTAGAGGAACAAGCCCTGGTGGTAAGTGCAAACAGTGTGGGTAATTGCCTGGTGAATAAGGGTCATTGTGAAAGTAATTATTATATATTGTTCAGGCCACTAGAAGGGAAACAGGGGTGACATTGTCCTGGAGGGCTGTGCCTAGGTTAGCTTGACCACTAACAACCCTGATCTCTGGGTGAAGGCACCCATTTCATTACCCAGGCCCCTTAACCTGCTACTAGCCAAGCAGGCAGGGGTAGTAGCCAAAAAGACAATGAGGGATGATTTTCTTTATTTCCGGCTCTGACACTGGGGATTGGGCACCCCAGTGTCGTTTATATTTACAGGGCACAGGAAGCAGTGGGGAGGTGGGAGGGATACTTGGCAGAGGGTGGGATCTTTTAAAAGGGGCATAAGGCACGGGCAGCAACAGGGAGGTGGGAGGAATATTTACCAGATGGCAGGATTGTTTAAAACAGGCAAACAGAGGTTGAGAACGGGTTATGTGCAGTTAGTTGCATTGCAGGGGGAGTACAAGATGCAGGTTGATCATGACGCCGATCAACTGCTTACTGGGCAGCATCATGCAGACCAAAGCAAAGAGTTGCCACCCTGTGATACAGGCAGCTCTTTCCTGTGAACTTCACAAAGTTTCTGCCCAGCAAGCCCAGAAGAGTGTCATGAGCAGGCTGGCTGATGATTTGTCTGACACTGTTGAGGCCACTGTAGACTGCTCTGCATTGGACCAGCAATAGCACGTCTCTCAAATCCACTATCACAGCAATATGTTTGCTTTGCTTTGTGCAAGCGCAAGCATAAAAAGAATACAAAATAATGTAAATTGTTGATTTTGATCAAACAAGTTGATTTGAAAGCTTGTCAGGATCCTATCTTCTCCACTAACACCGCAAAACCGAAAGTGAAGAAGACTCACTGTATAGAGATATAGCATGTACTATGCTGGTAGTATAGCCTAGAGGTTAGAGTAACAAGCTTTGAATGAGCTTGGTGCATCCAGAAGACCTGGGCTTGATTCCCACAACCTCCACTTGCATACTGAGTGACTCTGAGGAAGTCACTTAACTGCCCTGTATAGCCAGGACACTCCTGGAAATGATCCATTGGAAACCATTGCAAATGAGTTACTGACTCAATGGTGTATCCATTTCACATGAATAAAATTAATAATGTAACCTGCCAAAGCTCTTACATGTGACCTTGAGACAGTTGTTTACCAGTAGCCTCACTCTGACAAAACTTCACCCAAATGTACCCCAAAGGTGAAGTTTGGGGAGACATTGTCAGGTGAAGTTGTCAATGGCGAATTTCCTACTAAATAGCAAGGCGATACTGAAGGATTAAGGCCAGATCACGTTGTTGCTCAGCTTTCAGAGAATACTTGCTAATGTGCCTCTTGAAGCTGAGTGAGCGAGTGAAACTGCATGTGCTCTCTACACAATCAAATCAAGCATGACACTAAAGTGATGTACTGCAATGGTGCACAGTATAGAATATGCACCATAATATTTATTTGTTTATTCTGTGGGGGCGCTCCGCCCGCCACCCCCCCGGGTCCTTTCAGCAACTTAATTATTAATGCAGTTAACTGTTTATTTCTTCTGCGGGGGCGCTCCGTCCCCAACACCCCCCGGGTCCTTTTAGAAACTTTCAAAACATTTTCAACTATTACGTGGTGTATATTCAGATCACTGTTTATTTAACTACTTGCTATGTCATATTACCTTCACTGTTCTCACTGTTCACTGTTTATTTAACTACTTACTATGTCATATTACCATCACTGTTCTCACTGTTCACTGTTTATTTAACTACTTACTATGTCATATTACCATCACTGTTCTCACCGTTCACTGTTTATTTAACTACTTACTATGTCATATTACCATCACTGTTCTCACTGTTCACTGTTTAACTATTTACTATGTCATATTACCATCACTGTTCTACAATTTACCATTGCATCGGGCATAGAGGGAAGAGGCATGACCATGTGGCGTCACTTTAGACGCAAGCCTCCTACCTTAATCCTTCCTGGTGTCCTTGTGCAACTGACCTTAATCCTTCAGTATCACCAATAGCAAAACTTAGCAAATTTAACTTTGCTGGTGAATTAAACCTTTGCAACATCTGTACTCTGGACACATTTTGTAACACTAAACACATACAGTAGTGCCTACTATTTGTATTCCCACTCTTCTTTAAAGTAAGAATTGGCTACTCTGTGTCATATGACCATTAGCTCCACACTGTAAAGACCAGGGCTCCGCAGTTTAATACAGAGAGGTATGCTTCTTCATCTGGCCACAGGTTCTTCTCACCCTGCCTGCCAGGTGCAGCTGCCTGCCTCTAGTTATTGCTCAGCCACACACACAGACTGAGACTCCTTCCCTGCTGTGCCATTGTAGCCTTTCATAGAGTGCCATCATAGTAAGGTATTCCGACTCACACAACCTTCTCTTCCCCACAAAAAGAAACTGTTGCAAGGACCACCGTGGGGGGGGGGGTAGGCAGAAAACGTACTATAAAAGAAAAAAAAGCAGATCCGCTTCACATCGGGAAAAAATATATGACACGTTCTTTAAAATACAATTTGACCTGGGAAGGGGCCATCCTTGAAGCAGTTTCCCCATCACTGAAGGTCTAGTCCATTATTAGTGGTGTCACTCGGTCCCTGTCAATTCACTAGTACAAGAAATTCTTGGGGGAGCTCTAATCTATACTGCTCATTGGTCATAGGCTCCGCCCCTTGCTGCTTCACACAGGGGCATTATTGCTTTGCAGAGAAGAAGCATTTTTCTTTCCCCCTGACTAGCTTCAGAAATGCCCTTTTCACAAATCACTGAGTTCAGTGGCCTCACCTTCTTCCTAATTAAGGTTAAATAGCTCTGTGTTTTCCGGGTGATTTCATTTTTTTCTTTTCCTAACAAGGCAGCCTTTAAAAGGCCTCGCTAATTGGTGTCTGCTTCCCACATACCAGGAATGCTTTGATAGTCAGTTAGAATGTCTTCTCCCATCTATCAAACTTGAGCTGAAAGCCTGCTAATGCAGACCATGTGTCTCTGACAGCACAAAGCAAAGTACTGAGCCCTCAAGCAACTGGGGGGGTAATTTTTTTTATCTTTTTATCCTGTCTCCCCCCCCTCCACACACACACACACAAATACACCCATTGCCACCACTACCAAAACACACACAATATCCCCAAACTAGGCATGTGGCTTTCCTGTGGGAAGATCAGGCAGTCCGGTACGGATGACAGCATCCGAGGTGGTGAGAGGATGCAATGTGTGTGGCATTTGGAAATTAATAGAAAACAGTGATGTATTAGCATTCAAACCAAAAAGCAGAAATCCAGAGAGCCATTATCAAGTAAATCTGGCTCACATTCAGTGTGTGCGTGTGTGTGTGCGTGCGCGCGCAAGCACAGATCAGAGTGAGGTGTGTGTGTGTGTGTGTGTGTGTGTGTGTGTGTGTGTGTATGTGTTGGGGGTTCATTTAAAGCAACGATATATTTTTTTCTCAGATTTGAGTGATTCGCTACACGATGTTCCAAACCTCCGCTACACTGCATCTGCACCACACCTGCTGCTGCACAATTAACTTCAGACTTGTTGCTGAGGGCCTAGGAAGGGGGGGCTGTTATTGTTTTCATTTCAGATCATAGGGATTAGAAAGCCTCATTTCATTAGAATTATAAGGGTTGAAAAGATCCTCACCAACCAAATTAAATATAATCAAACCCTAGGGAAACCATGTTGTAGGGTTTCAAGGGGGTGGTAATGGACATCATAAGGATTTGCAAAGAAATCATAGTGGTCTGCTCTCAACAGCAATCCTACCCTGACTACCCTTTGATGATACCTCTGGATCGGATCTCCTTCCCTTTTAGAATGGGATTTCTTGCTATAGACACTAATCTGAGGTCCCTTCTGCCCATCTCTGGTAACTCTCCAGGTGGAAGACCACATGATGGCTGCCTGATGGCCCTAATGCACTGCACTGCAGTGTAGGTGTCCCATGTTTGAGAGTAGACTCAGTTTGCTTCCGTCAGGAGACAGGCAATTCAGGGCAGCTGATGTTTGACAGTGCATCTCATCCAAGGAGGGCTGGCGGTGGGGTGCGTCACCACACAGCGACCGTTTTGGTTGGATCAGAGCACTTGCTCCTTCCACGGGGCATGCTGCACATATGCAAAGTCAGAAAATGGCTATGCTAACTCCAAGGGATGGAGGAAGGACTCAGGATGAACACATGGGAAGAAAATCCCAGTCCCTTCCAAGGATGTGTGTGTCGGGCTCATACTCATAAGTGCCGGAATGGGGGGCTGCCACTCTGGCCATGGCCCTAACACTTTCATAAGTGGTAGGGCCTGGTCCTATCAGTTCTTGCAGTCGCATTAATCTATAACTTGGGAGGACTGTGCCTTTAAAATGCAGCATGGGCAGTAAACTGTGTTGCTTACCAATGACTCCCTTTGTGGTTTGCAGGGTGTCAACAGAAATTTGAAAAGTGAAGGCCTGAGTAGTGTTGATATGCTGGACAGGGTTCACAGCCTGCTGAGTTGAGGCACAGTGGTCAAAAGTCACCATTCTACCACCACTGGAAAATCTGCCTTCTCTTTCTGCTATCCTAAACTCTCCCCCCATCCACTATGCCTCCTCTCATAAATCTCTCTCCTCCTCCTCCCTACATGACTACACAACCCCATCCTATTCATGCCATATCCCCCCATCTTCTCACCTTATGTTGTCCCCTCTTCGTCCTCCCTAACTCTTGCCTCAGGTTCAGGCTCCCTTAGCCTTGGCCCTGCAGGACTGCAAATAGCACCCTGCAACTGTTGCCATCTATCATTTTAGCTAACTGCCCATCTTCATTGACTGTATGTTTCTATTCAAGTACTTTATGCACCCTGTTAATATTGTATATATTTATGATGTTATAGTGTATAAATTTGTTGCACTTGTTATTGTGTATTTTGCTGTTCTGTATACTTTATTGGCTGTTACATGTTACTGTATCTTCTTCATTGTTCTTGCTTGTATACTGTTTACTGTGTATTGTTTACTTGTTTCTCTTGTTTTCATGTACCATTTACTGTACTACTCCCATTCCCTTTCTCCCAGGACACATCTGGAAATGAGTTTTTAGCTCAGTATGTCTTCCTGGTGAAACTCGTAAATGAATGAATGAATAAATAAATAAATAGGGCCAGGCCTTCCGGTGAGCACCAAGGGACTAGTAACTGGAAGCTGCTGTCAATGGGTGCGAGTGGGGGTTGCGAGTTACTGAACAGATTACAAATTTGGATGAGAAAAAAACTAAAGCTGTGGGTGAACCTGCTCATGGGGGGGAGGGAATTTACCCCTTACATCCTTGGCCCTTCCACTTTTCAGACAGTTCTGCCACCAATACTCATACCATGCAGCTCCAATGCCCGCAACTGAGTCAGGATCTGGGCAGGTGGGAGGATTGCCACCCCTGAGCCTCCCACCTGCTATGGTGGGAGGAGCCATGGGGAACTGCAGCAGTGGCAGGATTAGTGAGGCATGGGACTGGGAAAAGGGAGGACTGCCATCCCTGAACCCTCACCCACCATGGTGGGAAGAGCCATGGGGAACTGCAGCAGTGACAGGATTAGTGAGGCATGGGACTGGGAAAAGGGAGGACTGCCATCCCTGAACCCCTGCCCATCATGGTGGGAAGAGCCGTGGGGAACTGCAGCAGTGGCAGGATTAGTGAGACATGGGACTGGGAAAAGGGAGGACTGCCAATGAACCCCTGCCCACCATGATGGGAAGAGCCATGGGGAACTGCAGCAGTGGCAGAATTAGTGAGGCATGGGACTGGGAAAAGGGAGGACTGTCATCCCTGAACCCCCACCCACCATGGTGAGAACAGCCATGGGGAACTGCAGCAGTGGCAGGATTAGTGAGGCATGGGACTGGGAAAAGGGAGGACTGTCATCCCTGAAGCCCCATCCACCATGGTGAGAACAGCCATGGGGAACTGCAGAAGTGGCAGGATTAGTGAAGCAAGGGACTGGGAAAAGGGAGGACTGCCATCCCTGAACCCCCACCCACTATGGTGGGAAGAGCCATGGGGAACTGCAACAGTGGCAGGATTAGTGAGGCATGGGACTGGGAAAAGGGAGGACTGCCATCCCTGAACCCCCGCCCACCATGGTGGGAAGAGCCATGGGGAACTGCAGCAGTGGCAGGATTAGTGAGGCATGGGACTGGGAAATATTGTTTCTGGAAACAGCCTGAAGATATAGTGAGACTGGAGGGGGTACAAACCTTCATGGAAGGCCCACTGGCACAGTGGTGTGGCTACCAATCAAGACGCTGGTGACCTGAGTTCAGGAACAAGCTCAGATTGTCAGAGGGCTGACCAGGGAAGGGAAGTAGAGCATCTTGGCAGACGTTCCTTCTTATTGGGAAGGAGGGTGGCATTCCTTGCTGTTACACTGCCCTCGAGTGACTAAAGAGGGAGGGGAGAATGACGTTGATGCCATACTGACACGCAGTGTGCACTAGTGCACAAGCATGTCTGATGATGTCATTATGAAATTGTCCTCTGTGGAGGAGAAGAAAAGAGGTAACTCCTCCTCCTGAGCAAGACTGCTGGTCTCACAGTCTCCACACCCTTTGACTTAGGCAGTCTGTCTGCACTACAGTGTGAAGGGATGGGAGGGGTTTGGGGCCACCCCAAAGGCCCCACCACGTGGGACAAGCCACGGTAGCCACAGACAGGAAGGTAATTCCTAGGAGACAGCATAGAGCTGGGGCTGGGGAGTGAGCCGTGGGACAAGATTGGTGTGTCCCTCAAGGCTAGAGGATGAAGGAGGTAAAAAAAAACAATTAAAAAACTGTAAGGAAATAAAAGCTCACATGGTACATATCGTAAGAGTTGGGGAAGTTTTTATTAAAGGAAAATAAAATACATTCCAAGTACAACTATTATAGCATCATGGCTTAGTACAGTGATGGGGTAATAAAACACAACAAAAAAGAAGAAACAGATGTATATACAAGGAAATGAGTAAAGAAAAATGAAAAATAACCTTACTGTTAACACAAAAATTTAAAAAAAAAGAAAATCACTATGAATGGTGATGAATCATACAATCAATAACATGTGCAGCTACAGTGACTATAGTGGTGGAAGAGCAGTAAGGGAAAAAAAATGGTCAACTCAATAAGCCTAACTAGGGCAATACAGTTTGTCAGAAATACTGTAACATTAACATTGAAATAAGTGAACAAAAGAGCGCCATTTCTGTGCCACGGTTACAAGGGATAATGTCCAATTATCTTACCAATAGTAAATTCCTAGGTCCATCACTATGAGTTAAATGAAGGTCAGAGGGGAAATAACCTTCTGTTGTAACAGGTAAGAGCACTGAGAATGCCACAGGTAATATTTAAAAGTAGTCAAAACCAGCCTGAGAGTAAGGGAATCATAAAGGGACCTGGAGGGGGAAGTACCTAAAATAATATCGTTATAGGAGAGAGCAGATCAGCAGGGATTCCCCCAACCAAGTGCCAATGATGCATAAGGACATAGTAGTAAAAAATGTGACATAGTTTCAAGTTCCTCTTCGCAACCCACTCAAGGGCAAAATCGTTCTGTCAAGCTTTTGTGCTTGGCGTTGGCTTTTACACTAAGGCAGCCATGGCAGCTCAGCCAAAGTACTTCACACATTTCAACAGGGGTGGTGGCATCCAGGAGGGAAGAATGAAGTACTTTGTTTTCTGATGGTAGAATTCCAGGATAGGAAGGCTTGGACAAAAAGTGCATCGACATGATAGAAGCATATAGAGATTGGGGGAAGAGTATAAAAGGTAGGTAAAATCTATTCTTGATCACTTGATCTTATCAAGTAGTGTATGCACCTATGGAGCTGTCCGTCTAAAGGAGGAGGCAGGGAGAGCATCTGAACTCCAGCCGGTGACAACGGGGTCCATCCAAGGAGTCACCCACAGACTCCAAAACTGCGGGTGGAGGGACAAATAGTGCAATAGATTCCATTTGACAAAAGTACAAAAGGTAGAGACCAATGGATTGATCAGATTGAGACCTCCGTTACCCAAGGGATGGTATAATAAATTAAATTTTTATAGGAGATTAAGCCTACTACCCCAAACCACCTGGAAGAAGGGGCTGTAAGAATGAGCCTCCAGTGATTTAGGAATAGGGAAAACCATACTTAGATAACTGAAGAGTGGTAAAATAAATCTCTTCAGAACACCCATTTTTTTTTCTTACTCTGCTTCCAGGATTTCCAAATCTGTACTCAAGAAGCGCAAGAGGAGATTTTGTTGCCCCAATTAAGGAAAGCCAAATCCCCATCCCAAAAATAATACCCAAAATCTGAAGCGATTAAATGGCAATACTGACTCCACCAATATCACCCACCGTACTGTCAGTAGAGCCGAGTGCTCTTCTGTGACATTTGTGGAAATTAAGCTGTGTGCCTGATACAGGGGTGAAAGAGCAAAACAAATCCTTTGCCATATACTCCAAAGGCACATCCTGTACGAATAGTATAATATCGTCAGCATAAGGCATGATCTTTATAGTATCTGCACCATCAAGGGTAGAAATACCTTATATCTGTGTGTCAAACTGAATTTTTGCAAATAATAGGGGCTATATAGTAGGCTTATAAAATGGGACTAAGGGGGCATCCTTGCCAGACACTGGCCTTCATGGGAAAGGTCGGGCCATGATGCCCATTAATGATGGGAGACAGAGTAGCCACTGAATATAATTTACAGAGACAAGAGCAAAAGATCGGTGGGATATCATAGTGGTAAAAGACAGTAAATAAATAGGAATGAAAAACCCAATCAAATGCCTTCTTCTGGTCCAGTGTTAGTAAGTAGCCAATATCTGCACCAGTGTCACCCAAGCCCACCACTTCGTGGAGCAAAATTAAATTATCGACACTATGTTGGCCAGGGACCAAGCAAGTTTGCATCAGAGAAATAACAAAGCCAGAAAATGTTGCCAGTCTCCTATTTAAAATGCTCATTAGAAACTTATGGTCTTTATTTAAGAGACTCAAAGGCCTCCAATTGTGTATGTCCGTGGCATCCCCCTTCTTGAAAAGCAAAACTTGGAGAGCTTCCACAAATGGCTGAGATGCTGAACCGTCCAGTAGTAGCCAGTTGAAAACCTCTGTCAAGATGTCAGCCAATGGGGAAGCAAAGCATTTATAAAATTCAGAAGTGAGTCTGTCAGGGCTAGATGCTACATTATTATGGAGATGAGTAATTGCCTGTTGTACATCAGAAGATGTGATGAGTGTAGTCAAATTCGTTAAGTCACGAGGCAAGATGAGGGGACCCAAACAGTGCTTAAAAAAGAAACTGCCGAGGCAGGTGGGGCCTGAGTAACAAATAAAACATATGTGTTCATGTGTGTGCGCCATAATACCTTTCTGATTTGTGACAACAGCACCCACTGGTGTAGCAAGTTTCAGAATATTGCGATGTCGTACCCTATCCTTTCAACCCAAAAAAGGGTCCCCATAACCCTTTGAACCCTGTGTCCCACTCTTGTGTTCCATGAGAAGGGAGTGGCTCCTATTGTTTATTTTTTGTTATGTTTGTTGAATGTTTAATATATGTTTCTGTGCTGTAATGTATTTATTGTCAGGCGTGACTGACAAAGGGCTGTGCCCAGTCACCTCCTGGTTAAAAAAAAAAATAAAAAATAAAAAATAATCCTAGTGTAAGCACTTCATACGTTCATTTAGGGTCACCACCAGGGGTCCATAGTCCCCAGCGCCCTTATGGGACAGTGTCAAAGCCTTTGTAAGCTTTACCTGCAATGATAAATATTCAGTATATGCATTCTTGTTTAGTACGGGAAATACTCTTAAACAAACTAGTAAGTGCCAACTTTGTAGCATCCCACCATGTGCCCGAGGTATCCTCCATGCTAAGCAGATTCTGGTGGGTCCGGAGGAAATCTAAAATCTGATGTTTCGTACCTAAAATCCACTAGTCGAGAGTTGTTCAAATGCCAGTACCCACTACCAAGCAAAAAAGTAGGGGATTCACCAAAAGTTTCACTGAGCAAGAGGTTATCCGAGGTTTCAACATGGATCAATTCAACATGCTGAGCATGAAGGTGAGCCAAAACAAACAAAAAATCAATCCTAGTGGCCAAGGTATTACAGAAATATGTAAATCCACCTATGGGATGGTGTGCTCTATAGGCATCCACCAAGCTGGCATCTTTAAGAAGGAGCTGCAGTAAATTAGTGTCACAGAATAATTTATCCATCCGAGTGTCTCTATGCAGTTGGGACAGACAGCAATTGAAGTCCCCCGCAAATATAATATGTGTGGACATGTGTAAGTAGGGCCTAATTTTGTCCAGCATGTTCACCCTGGCCTTCTTCATTTGTGGGGCATAGAAGTTGATAAGCCGAAAAGGGGACACTTGAAAGTGGACATCCAACAATAGCACCCGTCCCGGGTCAATATCGACCAATCAGTGCAGTGTAAATGAGGAACTGGTAAATAAAATTCCCACACCACCACAGGCATCAGAACCAATTGACCAAAATGAGGGACCCCAGCACCAATGGAGTTGTGCTTGGGACATTTCCCTGGACGAGGTAAGCTGAGTTTCCTGGACAAAAACAGCATCAAAGGCCAACTCCCTTAATAGTGCAAACAGCATTGTCTGTCTGGTCACATGTTTTATATTATTTACATTAATGGTGGCTAGGCGAACGGGAGAGGCCATGGAATGTATATAAGTGAGGAGTGTGTCATATCAAAGTCATGTAGTACAATCCTTAGAAGGCTCAAAAGCTCTCTGGGTGACCATTTATTGCTTTTTTTGCTGTTTAAGTTTAAATAGTAATTTCTGCACCCCCCCATTTTCTCCCTGAAGATCCTGGGACCCCAACAGACATGGCAGTGCGTGCACATGGAGACACACACACACTCCAGGTACCGGCTCGGCCCCTTCCACCCAACCCCACCCCTGGCTATTACTGGGCTCCCTGTTGCTCGAACTGCCATCCGTCCTCCACCAGTTAGCAGCCATATGGCTAGGAACACCTCATCCCTCCCCGGGAGAGGAGAGCTGCCTCGCTGCAGCTCAATCCCACTACCTCCCCCCCCACTGACCCCCAACAAGCCTGGCTCATAGTCCTGATAGGTACCAGGTTGTCGTCAGTATCAGTGGTTACAGTAACATGCATGGAAGGGAGGGAGGAGGTCTCTATCCTTGTGATCATCCTTCAGTACTGCAAACTTAATCTCCAAAGGAATCGATGCTCCAGCTGAAGAAAACTGCAGAAGTAAAAGTCCAGATTTACGTGAATGGAGGGAACATTTGTGGTCAACAATTGTCATGTCAGGAGGTGGCATGACCGCAGAGTCAGATAATGAGGGGGAGTGGGGGTAGGAGTGGAAGAGAGAACTTCCATCAGGGAGGATGGCCGAGGTGGAGAAGATACTGATGGAACAGGTGACTGTGGTACAACAGAGATGACTTGTTCCTCCAGAAGAGGAGCAGCATCAGTGAGGAGCAGATCTTCAGGCAATGGGAGGGTCAGCTCACCAACATCTTGATGTGCAAGGGACACAGCCACTTCCTTGTGTAGTTTTTGTTGCATGGTCTTGCAGGCTTTAGCCAGGAAAGCATCTGTGGGTTGTCAGCGTCCATATTATGAGTAGTCCATTCGCAGATCCTGAAGGAGTGTCCTGTTTCCTCACATAGGTTGCAACAGACTACAATGTTAGTGCAACTGGCACTAGTGTGTCCCAGGATTAAACAAAGGTTGCAGTGAATTTTGTCACATGCATTGCTGAGGTGGGCATCAGACCCACATCAGAAACAAGTCTTAGGTTGCCCCAGGTAGAAGCATTGTGCTCTATCTCTTCCCAGAAACAAGGCACTGGGAAGGTACTGAAGTCCAGAATGTGAATGTCTAAGTTTTACTTTGAGGCACCAGTGACCAGTCCAGAAGAGCTCAGTGTCCAGAATCAGTTCCGGATCACCAAGTACATCACATCAACCAGTAATGGATGTCCTGAACGTTAACACCCTTGTTCTTTAACATAACTGTGATGGTTTGGACCAGAGGCTTGGTCAATTGTATTGCCTTAAAAAGGAGCCAAAGAGTGGTATCCTTTAATCTATTATAGGCAGCCCAGAACCTGTCGAGGTACATCAGGGTCTGAAACCTAAGGTCAAAATAGCTATTAGCAGGGGAACGCAAGGGAGCATATAATTCATTGGGGGTAAACAGAAGGGATTCCTTCAGTAAGGCCTGACCCACATAGGCTTTGTCTGGTAGGGAATCTAAGCCTCCTGTGTAAAGGAGACATACCGCATTCTGTCATTGAACCAGTACTGGGGAGTAAGGAAATGCAACTGGCTGACAAAATCAAGACCAAACGTTTTGAGAAAGAAGTAGTTGGGGGGGGACAACCTGAGGGGTATCCAAGGAAGGACCATCAGTTAATTCAACTTGGTCAGCCAAAGTCAGTACTTTATCAGAAACAGGAAAATTGTCCATGAAGGTAGCAATAGTAGTGGTGTTCGGGGTAACAGGTGTTGCAGGTCCAGGCAAAGCCAACAGCAGTGGGCCAGTGGGCCCAGAGGAAGAAAATGTGGTGTCAGAAAGGCCACAGTCAGAGGGAGGTACAGGGTCCGCAGGAGTAAAGAGTAATGCCGTGAAGGAGTCATCAGGAACAGATTGTGAGTAAGGAGAGGCAGAGATGTCACAGGTAGCTGGGCAATAGGGTGGATAAGGGGCAGAGGCAATACATATAGGGGGAATATCAGTGTCTGATCAGATACTGTATCCCCTACTGCTTCCAGCAGCACTGAGTCAGTGGGAGTAAAAGCAGGTGAAGCATCAGGGAAAAACAGGGGAGTAGTAGGTTCCTGTGGCAGCTAGGAGTGCCATTGTCCAATGGCATCCCGCATCCAGATCACTTCAGTTAGGGCCCGGACCAGAGACCAATTCTTCGGAGGGCAAAGGACCCCTGCAGAATGATGAGAGACTGTGAGGGTCAAAGGTGGAATGGCCAGCAGCAAGGAAACAGGTGCTGCAGGGGAAAACACTGTACCAGTGAGTTCCACAGGGAAATCCAAATGCCCGCTCAAAGAATCCAAAACCTCTGCACAGGGAGAGGAGGTCACAGCCATCTTGTCAGAAGGGATCACCAAAGGCAGCGGTGAAAGTGCAGCAGGAGTCGGGGAAGCAGTGGCTGGTATAGCAGATGTAGAAATCGGAGCCTGCGCAGGTGGGTGAGTGTCAGGCTTGAGATGATTGGGAGCAGCAGTGGAGGTATTTATAGCAGGCAAAAACTCCACAGAGGGGTCAGAAATATCAGGTGTAGCTACAGCAGGAGTGGGACCCAAAACAAACGAACCCAGTTGCAGAAGTGCGGTTTTCCCCTGAAGAGCGTAAACGTTGCTCCTTCTTGACCAGTAATCAGCGTACTCTTCAGCGAGCAGTCCGAGAAGGTAACACTTCTTGAAGGATAAGGCATCCTTCAAACATAAATCAGCAGCTTGCAAATGTGAATCCAGTAGAGCAGAGTCAGTTAAGGATGATGACAGAGGTACAGTACCCTCTAGAACAGAAATATTCAACAGATCCATATCCACCAAGTCGGTCAGTTCTTCAGCCCTTAGCAGTAAAGTAGAGGGGGAAGGGGCTAGCTTTCCCATGCAAGGAGCATCCGCTACTCCATCAGGCACCAGTTCTGCCATCTTGCGAAATGAGTTAGCAGCACCCCCTACCCAAAGAGTTGGGAATTTTCCCCAGTGTACTGTCCAACATTTTCCTCTATCAATACAACAGGAATATGTAGCCTATCCCCCCAGGGTGCAGCTGGAAATGAGCTGTCCCAGCTCAGTGTGTCTTTCCAGGTCAAAAATTTCAAATAAAGAAATTTTGTGACTAACAGTTCTAAATGTATTCTTTCTGATCATTGCATTTTACAGAAACCAGGATTTTCCCCTAAGAGGTGCAGCACTTAAGTTTTTCACATACAAGTTACTAACAGTAGGTTTACTTTTCCAAATTTCTGTTTGTATAGTTTTTAGAAATAACTGACATGGTTGTGCCTATGTCAGTTTCCATTCGGGGTTTTTACACCCTTAATTTGTGACCATTACATAATATGGCTTTGCATTATCTGTCCAAACAGAGTACCATCCCACTGTTTCCACCCATCTCCCTTGGCTTGCTCAATAGTGTTGCAAGCATTATGCCCAAACAACAGTAGCAGATAGTCTAAAAAAGCAACACCTCTGGTTTAAAATAAAACATTTAACTCATTTTATCTGATGCCGCCATTTTGGATCAGGTTCAGCAATGGATGGTTCTGACGCCATATAGTGTTAATGGGTATAATGGGTTAATAGTTAACGCTAATATGAAAGGGAATACAGAAAACATAGCTGTCAGCTTAATTTCATGATAGAAGTTTTCCATATTATGAAAATCTTTCTTTAAAGTTGATTGTGGGTAGTAAACATTATTATCATACCCACATCCACTGACATTCAAGGCTGTAGTATATCAAAAACAAATGTTGCAAAGACAGTAGTTGGAGCAGGGTTTACTGGATCACACACTAAACACAGCTCATCAACCAAATGGGGGGACAAAAACATTATGAACCCTCCCTCTCTTTTTACACTGCTAACTAACAGTAAAAGATGACCCAAGAGTGGGGACAGAAGATACCTGTTTAGCATATAAGGGGGACCATGTCAGTACTTTCCATGTTTTGCTCATGTGCAGGCAATGTGAATGTGTTGTGGCTACTACAGACAGTAGCAGCTGCAGAGGTGTGTCTGTGTAGCATCCAGTGCAGCTCAGGATTCAGGAGGCTCACCACTGACAGCCCAACCAGAAGCAGGCTGATCGTGACAGTGTTGAGCCTGGCTGGTGGACGAAACCTTTGTGTAGTTGAAGGATGTTACAGCACCTATCACAGAGTTCAGCTGCATGCTTTCATCTACAGCACACCACCCAGCAGCCAGCTGAGTGGTGACACAATCAGCTTGCTGCTCGTCCCCCCCCAACCCAATCACTCCCTCAGCACTCTGCGTGTAGGAAAATAGTCCCACCCTCTACTGTTAACCCGTCAACCTTCAAATCACTTCCTCCAGTCCTCCCTCAGTAAACCAACAACAATACCACCCTTTGCTATTGGCCCGCCCACCTCCTGATCGCTTACCTGGTGCCCAGTCTGCAACAAAACAATCACACCCTCTGCTGTTAGCTCACCCACCTCCTGATCACTTTCCCCAGTGTCCTGTCCCTGAAAAACAATCCCACCCTCTGCTGCTAGCCGGCCCCCCTCCTGATTGCTTCTCCTGGTGTCTGGTCTCTGGAAAAAAAACAATCCCACCCTCTGCTGTTAGCCTGGCCACTTCCCAGTCGCTTACACTGGTGTCCGATCCCTACAAAGCAATCCCACCCTCTGCTGTTAGCCACACACTTCTGCTATTAGCCATCCACCTCCCAATCTCTTCTCCAGTCTCTGGTCCCCAAAATACAATTCTATTCTCTGCTGTTCGCCTGCCCATATCCCAATCACTTCCCTTGGTGTCTGGTCCTTGAAATACAATCCCACCCTTTTCTGCTAGCCCAACCACCTCCCGAATATTTTGGAGGTGATCTACCACTGAGCCCATTTGCCACTGACCTGGTTAATTTGTCTCCTGACACTAGGTCCTTCGACTACTTGATCAACCTCCTGTGGGGTAGCAAGTCAGAGGTGTTGCTGAAATTCAAGCACAGTAAGTCTACTGCCTGCTCTTTGTCCAGCACCTTTGTCACACAAAGAAGTCAATTATGTTGGTCTGACAAGACCTGCCTGCCATTCACCCAAATGCCTCATGTCCTGGGGACCATTTGCCTCAAGGAATTCGACCATCTTTTCTTTCAGTATGTTCTCCATCAGTTTGCCCGCTATGACACATGCATGGAGTGAGGGAAACCCAACGCATGTTTGCCATTATAACCAGCTGGTTATAATGGAAAATTACAGTGCCTTCAGAAAGTATTCACCCTCTTGGATTTTGTCGCATTTTGTTGTGTTACTACCAGAATTTTTAATGCATTGAAATGATTTTTCCCCCCTTGATTCACACAGCATACTCAACAATTTAAAGGGCCAAAAATATTTGTATTGTGTAACAAAAATTCATGAAACATTAAAAACTGAAATATCTTATTTACTTAAGTATTTACCCCCCTGAGTCAATACTTTGTAGAAGCGCCTTTGGCAGCAATTACAGCTTTGAGTCTTCTTGGGTATGTCTGTATCAGCTTTGCACATCTGAACTTGGGGATTTTCGCCCATTCTTCCTTGCAGATTTGCTCAAGCTCTGTCAAGTTGGATGGGGAGCATCGGTGAACCGCAATCTTTAAGTCTTTCCACAGATTCTCAATGGGATTCAAGTCTGGGCTTTGGCTGGACCACTCAAGGACATTCACCTTCTTGTTCTGAAGCCACTCCAGTGTTGCTTTGGCTTTATGCTTGGGGTCGTTGTCCTGTTGGAACGTAAATCTTCGCCCCAGTCCAAGGTCTATTGCAGACTGATGCAGGTTCTCCTCAAGGATGTGCCTGTATTTGGCTCCATTCATTGTTCCCTCTATCCTGACAAGTGCCCAAGTCCCTGCCACTGAAAAGCATCCCCATAACATGATGCTGCCACCACCATGCTTCATGGTAGGGATGGTGTTACACGGGTGATGAGCTGTGTTTGGTTTGCGCTAGGCATAGTGCTTTGCATTCAGGCCAAAGAGTTCAATTTTTGTTTCATCAGACCAGAGAATCTTTTGCCACATGGTCTCAGAGTCTGCCACTTGCCTTCTTGCAAACTCCAGGCATGCTATTATGTGGCCTTTTCTCAGGAGTGGCTTCTGTCTAGCCACTCTTCCATAGAGGCTACATTTGTGAAGTGCTGCAGAGATTGTTGTCCTCTGGACAGGTTCTCCCATCTCAGCCATGGAACTCTGTAGTTCTGTCAGGGTGTCATTGGGTTCTTGGTCACTTCCTGACCAAGGTCCTTCTTGCCCGTTGCTCAGTTTGGGAGGAGCCTGCTCTAGAAAGAGTCTGGGTGGTTTCATAATCTTTCCATTTCTAATGATGGACTTGACTGTGCTCCTGGGAACTTTCAACACCCTAGAAATGTTTTTATACCCCTCCCAGATCTATGCCTCCTCACAATTCTATCAAGAGTTCTACGGACAGCTCCTTGGTCTTCATGGTAGAGTTTCTGCTCTGACATGCACTGTCAACAGTGGGACCTTATATAGACAGGTGTATTTCCTCTGAAATCATGTCAACCATTTGAACTGGCCACAGGTGGACTCCATTCAAGTTTTAGAGTGATCTCACAAGGAAATTGGATGCACCTGAGCTCAATTTGAAGTGTTATAGCAAAGGGGGTGAATACTTATCAACTCAAGACATTTCAGGTTTTTATTTTAAATTACATGTACAAAAAATTCCAGAAGTTTCATTCCACTTTGACATTATAGAGTAATTTGTGTAGATACATGACAAAAAAATCCCATATAAATGTATTTTAATTTGAGTTTGCAACATCACAAAATGTGGCAAAATCTAAGGGGGGTGAATACTTTCTGAAGGCACTGTATAACTTGGTTTCCCTATGGGAAAAGATGCTCCCTGGTTATTATAGTTAATTTAAGGATGCGTGTGACTCATTCTATGGGTCGCTAGTTCATCGACACCCAGGCATAGTCCTGATTCCAGCAGAAAACAGGAAGTTGTTGGCCCTCTGTACAGGCAGTTGGTAAGACCACATCTGGAGTACTGTGTATAGTTCTGGAGACCCAATCTTCGCAAAGACATAGACAGGGTGGAGGCTGTCCAGAAGAGGGCAACCAAAACGATGCAGGGTCTGCATCAGAAGACATATGAAGAAAGACTAAAGGAACTAAAGATGCATAGCCTCGAGGGAAGGAGGGAGTGGGGGGGGGCATGATAGAAACTTTCAAATACCTCAAGGGAATTAACAAAGTCCAAGAGGGTAGCACCTTTCAGAAAAAGAGATATGCAAAAACAAGGGGTCACAATTTGAAGATAGAGGGGGGACGGCTCAGAGGTAATGTGAGGAAGTATTTCTTCACAGAGAGGGTTGTAGATACATGGAACAACCTTCCTGAGGAGGTCGTAGAGTCAAAAACAGTGGGGAAATTCAAGAATACATGGGACAGACATAAGGCAATTCTAGTGGGGGGGTAGGAGGAAGTAGGCTGTTGGTTAACTAGGATCTGCAGCTTATCTGTTAGGTAGGAAAATGGGAAGACTAGGTGGGCCAAGCGGTCCTTATCTGCCGTCAGATTCTATGTTTCTGTGATTCAATCGCCCATACTGTGCACAGTGTCAGAGAATGTCCACTCGGTGATCCCATACCTCCACAGGTTTAATGTCTCTGCAGACTTAAAGGAGGTAGGGTCCCAGGCAACCACTTCAAAGCTGCATGTGAGACGTGAACTGTGGCAACAGGGGCTGTCTGCCAGAGGCATATGGTGTCATCCTCGGGTGCCAATCAATTCCTAAACTAATTCAGAGTTCCTCAGAGAAACCCTGGCAGGAGTCTTGATATACAACTTTACCTTTGTAATCTGATTCCACCGCAACCAACTGTGCCTACCTGCAGACCTGCAGATTTCCCAGCTCTTCAACTAGGGAACTATGAACAGTGCATTGCCATTGGTGGCCTTATGTGACGTAGCCGTCCTCCCCCCATCCACACTGGGCTCTCAGATACATTGCGTTTCATGCCCACATGAACTCCACCCCCCTCCCCGGAGAAACTCCATTGCAGCCATGGAGCCACTGTGACTCCACTCCCTCTCAACACTCCATCACGCCAACCTCTAGAACTCCAGCCCCCTTCAAATTATGATACCCCTTTTTTATACCATGGCATGCAACATACTTCTCCTTCCTGACACTTCTCTAACTGGGGAAGACCTGGGTAAAGCCCACCTGAGATTGTAAACTAGGAGCCTGGGCTACACATGCTTTTATGTAAACTTGTTTACACTGTACACTGTCCCTTTTGCGAACTGCAGCTGTGTTTCACCTAGGACTGTGTATAGCACTGTATCAGCATGGTTGACATTTTATGGTCACAAAACATACTTCATGGCTCATTACACTTTGCAACTGAGAATGGGGCCCTTGTAGTGTATTGGAAAACTATCTTCATACAATAATTGGGAATTGTATGGAAATTGTGGTGTCTGCAGCAGTATTTCACAAATGTAGACTCCCAAAATTTTACACTGTACTAGATCCCTTATACAGCAGGCTGATGTGAGGGACCTGGGTGCCACTGACCCAGTCTTCACTGATCAGATCCTGGCCAGTAATGATACGGCATGGCTGCAATGAAGGCATGCCGCAACTTGTACCTACCAGCAAGTGTAATTATGTGCACAGGAACATAGGAAAAGCCATGTGAAAAGCAACCCAAGATGCATTTGTTTCCATCCATCCTGGTAGTGGCAGTATTCAATATTATGGGCAAAAACTATAGTTATTATGTAATAGGAATTATTAGTCTGATAAATAATTCATAAGATAATGGAGCTCTCCAATGGGCTGTTGTGCTGGGCACTAATCTTTAAGAAATACCGGGCACAGATAGTTAAACTCAGCTAAAAAAAGCTCATCACCTGTCACAAATCAAAATGCCATCACATATGGTGGATACCATTACAAGAAGTTAACCTCAGCCAGACACAAATATTAAGACTCACAGTGTACAAAGTTAAACTCAATCGGAGAGCATAAAGTCAAAAACAAATGCTTTTTTGCTCACTCTCGATGGACTACTGATAATGCCAAGTGGCATCACACACACAACATACAAAGACATCCCTTCTACATAGCTCTTGAGCGCAGCACAAACAAAAAAACAGTTTAAACGTAAGTTAAAAATTCTTTATTGCAATTATAGTTATAATCACAAAAATGATTTCACAGCTTGTTATTTCCGGTGCATTAATGAGCAGCTGAAGGGGGTTGACTCTTCACTGTGCCTCAGACCACATATTTCCCCAGCCAGTCCTTAAGTCCCAGGTAATGAATGGTTGTTCAGTCATTATTGCTCAAGTGCTACACATATAATTTTTGGACTTTGGCACTATGGAGAGGTCAGCTGATCAACCTTTTTCTCTCAGACATACTACCACACCTAGAAGGTATGCTCCAGATGACCTTCCCCTTCTAAATGAATTAAGTGCTGCAGCCAACTGTGTTATTCTCCATGAGGAACTTATCCAGCTTGAAACATTCATATACAGTGGCCCCATCAGTCTGAAAGCCCATGAAGAGCTCTTTTAAATGAGGTATCTCACTTACCTGAAGCTGGAAGTGGTCCTGAGATATTGTTGACTCGGTCTGCTGCATACTGATACTACATTACAACCATACTATTGCACCTTGTGATGTCATGGGAGAAACACATTATGCTTGACTGCATGTTGTTAGACACTGCTTGTTCTTCCATAACAACAAAAGGTGCCATAAAATGTTACCAATGTAGTGTCATTGTACAACAGACTTAGTCAACTATAATTCTGGACTGTTTCCAGCTACCGGTACAGTAAGCCCAATACCTCAATTAAAATAACTTTTTATGGGTTTTCAGACTGATGGGGCATGGTCACTGTACATAAATGTTCCACTTAAACATGTTGAATATGCTCCTCTTGCACCGCTTCCTTCGGGAACTAGTTCCATAGGTTTTACCACTCTCTGGGTGAAAAAATGCTTCCTCACATTTTACTCCTAATTCACAATATGGGGGCAGGAAAACAAACTGGGCTATGCATACAGAAGGGGGTTTTGGTGTTTGAATTTTATTTTACAAGCTACTGTACACCTCTACTTAAAGGGGGCAGGAAATGTGCGTGAATTTACAGCTGCTAATGATGTTCCTACTGTCACAAATGATATTCTGACTTCCAAGTGATCCACATTTAACTGTTTCTGGGTAAAAGCTGAGGTGACTAACCATGTTTTGTATTGTTTTCTTCTGATGGACAACATTCTGTACAGTTCTCGGACAATATTCTATACAGTTCTGTTCATGGAACCCTAGAATTGGAGTTTTGACCATATCACTGCATGGATTCAGAACTAGGTTAAAGGCTTATGGTCAGAATTCCAAATCCATGCTGGAGAAGAGGTAATTGACTTGATGGGTAGCCAGGTCAGTAAAAATCAGAAAGGGAAATTAAAAAAACAAAAACAAAAAAACTTAAGGAAAAGGTTCCCAAAAAAGGGGGAAAAAGAAGAAGACAAGGGATAGTCTATAAAACACAAAATCAACAAATAACAAGCATTTGTCAATACCGAATGTTTGCTTGCTGGCATTGGCAGTGGTAGTGTAGAAGTTACAGAGCTGCATAATAGGAATGGCAGTGAAGTATTGAACTGAAGCCAACCTCACCACCACCCTGCAGAGAGTGACAGGCATCGGGGTGTGCCTTTGGGTCGTCAGGCATACGGCCACGCTTATTACCACACCCCACCCCTGCAGACACTGACAAGGTCACGGTGCGCCTGGGGTCTTTTGGCCTTTATGCGCACCCCATTCCATCAGGAAATATGGTGAGATGGGTGCGGTATAGGAGAATGGGGTGAACTTTGGGGTCAAGAGTCCAAGGCATACCCGATGCCTCTCACTGGCTGCAGGGTGTGGAATGGTATGAGCATTACAGGCAAGAATCCCAAGTCACACCCCTGATGCCTGTCATTCTCTACAGGGTTGGCGTTATGGTTGGAAACCCTAATACCTCAGGCATTCATTGGTATTTTCACTCCAAATTTTCAACATGTTTTTTTTGTGACCCCGCCTCATAAACAGTGGCAATATCAGTTTGTTAGCCGAAAGCTGCTTATGCACAGAGACTACGGCATTTAGCACCACAGGTACAAAAACATTCCGAACAGGATGTAAAAAATGACAGCTGTACTGTTCATGGGGAGGTGTATAAAATGGCAGTGTTGCAAACCTGCAGTAAAAATATTAAAAAAACTGGTGAAGTCACGAGCGTGCATAGAAACTGTGCAACGCACACCCATAATGTAATTAGTTTGGGGATCTTTTACAGCAGATTGTCAACACAGGCATTTTGGGACCTCCGATCATGAAAAGTGACACTGTGATTTTCTTTATCTGTCCCGAACAATGATTTCCCACAGCGACCATGCATCTCTGCACTGAAAGCGTGAAAACACATTTCGGCCATGTTGTGAAAAATGACAGCTGTACTGTTCATAAGGAAGTGTGGAAAAATGCCACTGGTGAAAATCTGGACTGAAAATATTACAAAGTCATGAACTTACAAGGGTGCATGGAAACTGCGCAATGCTCACTCGTAACACAGTCATTTTATGGACTTTTGTCACCAAATGTTCAACATAGCCATTTTAAGACCTCTGCTCATCAACAGTGTAACTGTGATTTTCTTACTCTGTCCCAAACATTGCTTTCGCACACCTACTGCACCATTGCGCACTACATGTGCGAAAACACATTTTGGGCGAATGTGAAAAATGGCAGCTGCACTGTTCATAAGGAAGTGTAATAAAATGGCAATGTTAAAAATCTGGAGTGAAAATATTGAAAATTCGCAATCTTACGAGCGCGCGTAGGAACTGCGCAATGCACGCTCATAAAAAAGTCATTTTAAGGAATTTTTTCACCAAATTTTCAACATAGCCATTTTAAGACCTCTGCTCATGAACAGTGTCACTGTGATTTTCTTAATGTGTCCCAATACATTGATTTCACACACCGACTGCGCCATTGTGTGCTACATGGGCGGAAACACGTTTTGAGCAAGATGTGAAAAATGACAGCTCTACTGCTCATAAGGAGGTGTGGTAAAATGGCAATGTTGAAAATCTGGAGTGAAAATATTGAAAATTTGTGAACTTACGGCGTGTGTAGGACTCATAGCCATCGACGCTTGTAAAACAGTCATTTTAATTTTATAAATTTTCACATCAGAATTTTCAACAGCTTTGTACCACCTTATGAATACAGTGGCAGTGTCATTTTGTTGCTTGGTCCTGAAAGGTGATTTTGCGCAGTGACTGCGAATCACCCTCGGCCCGATTAACACCATGACAGTGAGAGCATTCATGAGAAGGGGTCCCAAAACCCCATGTTGAAAATTTGGTGCAAAATTCCAAAAATGCCTGAGATATGCAGCAAAGTTGAAAAACCCTATCTATCCCATTATATAGCTTACCGGCATTTCTCAGTTTGCGGCGGCTTTGAAGAGTACAGACGTTGTTCCCGGTCCATCAAGAGCCGCCATGCCAAGGTCCGGAGGTGGGGTATGGGGTGAGGGGTGTGGGGAGGCAGGTGCACAGTGGGTGGGTGCGGGTTGTGGGAGGGGGGCAGGGAGAAGCTCTGAGGGACATTTTTTTATTTGCAGGTTTATTTTTTTACTGAGACGACGAGGGACATTTGCCATGCTGGGGTGGCAGCTGAAAGGCTGTTTGGGGGGGCTGGAGCCGACGGGGGATTGGGCACCACCACCATCGGGCTATACATGTGTAGCCACGCTGGGGTGGGCACCAAGCATGGCATGTGGAAGGCTTTTTAGTGGGGGAGCGCAGCACAGCCAACAGGAGATTGGGCACCCCCATCGGCTATACAGTGTGTGCATGGGGGGGCAGCACGCAGTATGTGTGCGTGTGTGTGTGTGTGTGTGTGTGTGTAGGGGGAGCGCACATGAGCAGGCGATATGTTATCGCTGCTCACTGAAGCGTAGCTCCCCCTTTCAACTGCAGTCCACTGCATTTTGGAGCTGTCATAGACAGCTCGAGCAGGCATTGGAGAACTGTGGCCGTGCCTGCAAACACACTGCCTGAATTGGAAGAGGGCTGCCCCACCTCCGAAAACTCGGATGATGGCACTATGTTTCTTGCACATGAGTGCAAGCAAACATAAAAACAATAGAAACTCAAAAGGGGAAAGACACTTTGAATCCACAGGACCAAGTTTTAAGTAACTACAGTCTGAGGGAAAGTCCAGGAGATTCAGTTGTTTTAACTTCACCTATAACAGTAGACTCTAGAGATGATCTTCCCAAATCAACAAGTTCTGGCATTTATTTATTTATTTGAAACGTTTAACCAGGAAGTACATTCTGAGTAGATATTAGCTCGTTTCCAGATGAGTCCTGGGGGAGAGGGGAGGATGAGATACCTAACTATTAATATAGTGTAAGGTAAAATACATTATTTTATTTAAACTCTTGTTTACCAGGTAAGTGCAATGAGCCAATGGCCCTTTTTCATGCATGACCCAGGACCATACACATACGGTCAAGATGTTACTTGTTAATATTAATACATGAACACAAAATTAAATGAACAATACAATTACTAACATGATCTAAGATAAACATTTACAATGTAATTGATAGAGGAGATGTATCCTCAAGTTTAATTTAAAATCTTTGTGACTTATATTCCCTTGAAGTGACACAGGAAGCTTATTCCAACATATTCCAATAGTAATAAAAGCAAAAACATAAAATTAAAGGCAAAAATAAAAAAATAAGGCAATTAGATAATGAAAACACTCATAATATATACAGAAAAAAACAGCAGAAAAGCAAGAAGAGAGCATGACGAAGAAAAGCGAAAAAAGATGCGTCAAGGCAGGTGCAGGTAGGATGACAAAAGTTAAAAAGAAGGGACTTAAGGGAGGGAGGAAGGAGAGAAGGCAGAACAAATAGAAAGGGGAAGGGAGGGCTAAAGTTTAGGAAAGTGGCAAGAAAAAGCAGATTGACTAACAATAGATTTTCTAGTAGGGATATTAAGAGAATGGAAAGTAGTATTGCGAAGAGGGTCAGAGGAAGCAAGAGGAGGGGAGAGAAGGGAGTTGAGAAAAGAGGAAGGGTGCCAAACCAGAATTTGGACAAAAAAGGAGACACAATGGGAAAGGTACCTCGCATCAAAAGAGGGGAGGGAAAGAGCTGAGTAAAGAGATCAGTGGTGAGTTTGAGAGGAGTAGTCTAAAGCAAAGGGACAGAAAGAATGGAACGGGGATCTAGTCTGGTAAGGGAGGTTTTAGGGGCACTACTGTAGATTAAAGGAGTAGTACACCCAGAATGTGCAAAAAACATATGTTATGTAGAGTGTTTTGATATTTGTGTTAAATCCTAGTGTATCCTTCCCTCTGTCTGCTATTTGGAGTTTTTCCTAAATTGCCTGCTAGCTGTATGCCCTTAGATTTAGCATGTGTATTGCTTTAAAATTAGTTTAGCAACAGCAGAGCCTTGTAACTTCTTATCCAGGGAGCACAATTGGCAACAGTTAGTTTAGCAGATACGTGAGAGCAAGCTAACTGGGGTTTCTGTAAGACAACAGCTACTAAATAGCTCTAATTCATTATTTGTGTTTTTGATGTTATAACACTCCTGCTAGCTAGACCTGATGCACAGAGAAAACAAAAATAGTGAATTAGAGCTATTTAGTGGCTAATTTTAAAGCAATACACATGCTAAATCTAAGGGCATGGCTACATCACTGTCACATGAGATGGGGGCATCCTGGGAGAAAGAAAGCCAATAAAACTATTTGTTATGGAGATCCCTAGGGGTCGTAAAACTACCATACAGCTAGCAGGCAATTTAGGAAAAACTCCAAACAGCAGATGGAGGGAAGGACACACTAGGATTTAACATACATATCAAAACACTCTACATAACATATGTTTTTTGCACATTTTGGGTGGACTACTCCTTTAAGTCACCATAGCCAAAGATTGGAAGGATAAGTTTTAGAATGATTTCTCAGCGGGCACAGAATGGTAAGCATACTTTGTTCCTATACAAAGCACCAAGCTTAGGGTGAAGCTTTTGATGAATTGCATCAATGTGCACAGATAGATCAAGATGCCAGTCAAGGCAGACCCCGAGGTCCTTAAAGAAGGAGACATCTTCAATTGTAGCACCATTAAGAGCAATAAATAGTGGAGGAGAAATAAGTTTGGCAAGCCTCTGATGGGTACCAAAAGTCACAGAGACAAGACACAAGATCAAATTTCACTGATTAAAACAGTTGGTCTTGAAAGAGTAGAAAATGAAATGCAGAATATCCTCAAGAAACAAATTAATAGTTTATTGCAAATGGATAATCAACAGGGCTCTCAGATCTACAGGGATTCCTGTATTTTACAGGAAAATGGAGCCATCTACATGAAAATTCTTCCCATAGATTTATGTTGCTTAAATGGGGAAACAGTAATTTCACTTTCATAAGAAATAATGTAATCTACTGGAAAACATATGAAAATTGTTCTGGACATACAGGCAAAAAGACAACTCTATCTGGGAGCACTGAATCATAATGCAGGAGTTGTGAAAATAGACTAACAAATGACGTCACACATATTTGGTCTTTATGAACTCAATGATAGATGCCTTGCAATTGTGGGGAAGTAAAAGAATAGTTGATGTATGGGCATTAAACCCAAATATCCACAGCTGCATAGTTCAAGGCCAGATTCAGAGGAAGGGAGGATAAGCAATCCTGGGAATTCTGAATTTCAATGGGAGGAAACCCAAGAGCTGCATGTAAGATGGCAAGGGAGATGTACTTGCAGTTGTGACATGGACTGCCAGTTCTGAGTGCTGTATGATAATTTTTTGTAAAATAAAAATGGGTTATGGACTGTCTGTCATGAGAGATGCTGAGAAATCTGGTGCTCTTGGAGTGACCTCGCTCCTGCTCCCCCAGGTTTCAGCTGAAAGATGAAAGCCATGAGAAAATGCTGAAACAGCATGTGAGATCACACACACACACAGGTTTTAGACACCAGGTGTTACATGGCAGGCCAGAAGCTAATTACAGACTTTTCTAAGTTAATTATAGCTTTAGCTGCTAAAAGGGAAATCAGCACCCCTTTTATGACATTTCAAGAGGAGGAAGCCAGGTTTAGTAAACTGGTGTGAAATCATAAATGCTGATGTCTGTGTGAGAGGGGAAACTGATCAATAGATCAAAGAAATGTCATTTGAAGGACATGAGTCATGCTGAGGATTGCAGAATTTAATACTTGGAAAAGACAACCTGTTTTTATATAGATTTTTTTTGTATATTCTGACAGGGAGGAGCTAGGTGACCTCATGCAAAATAGGTGGGGAAAAACAGCTTTTAAAACATTATTCTGTTTTTCTTCAGATACACTTTTATCTAGACTCTGACAAAGAAACATCTGTGAGCACTTTACACAGGTATTTAGAAAGAGAGACAAATCTAATTACTGTAGTAGGAATTTCACTGTTTAAAACCTTGTTCTTTTAAAAGATGTGTATGTCTTGTGATATAATAGTTCTGTATTGCATGTTTTACATATTATTATCTATTTTAGTAAAACTCTTTTCAGAATTTACATGTCCTGTCTTTGATTTCTTTTCTTTACAAGTAGAGTATATATGGTTACAGCAGACACTGGGCATAAGCTTGAAAGGTGATATCAAACTGGAAAGAGAAGCGTTTTAAATCTGAGGTCTTTATTAAAGTTTTTAAGGTTTCATTTCTGTACACCTGGTTAGGTGCCCATAGGCAAAGATATCTGGCCCCCTGAAGACAGAATTATCTGAGCCTGTGCATTAGGTACGCTAACAAGAGGTTCACAGTTTGAATACCTTCAAGACTTGAGACCAAAGGTTGATCCGAACTCACAAAACAGACAAGAGGGTTACCTTGCTCTGTTAAACTGTTCACAAGACTGCACTCAGAGGTTGGCACTTTGGGAGTAGAGGGCTGACCTGCTGAGGGGGTTTGTGACAGATTGGTTGGCAGCGCTGGCATCATTTTGGTATCACAAGCTTTTATTGTTCAGCATGTCAGTTTGAGACCATTAGTTCACTTGCAAAGAAAGAAAAAGGCAGTTTTATTTTAAAAATGAAACAAAACTATATCCCTTGATGTATAGTCAAGTTCCTACCAGTTTGATTTTTTTTTTCTAAAGTGCAAGTCAGAGTAGCCGTAGTGAGGGAAGAAGAAGATGGCTTCCGACTACAGCAGGCACACTGTAGATTACTTAAAGCAGTTGTGCGGGGACAGAGGAGTCCCATTCAAGGTGACAGCCAAAAAGCAGAACCTCATAGATGCCCTAATGGTAGCAGATACCCAGAGCAGCGAGTCACGGACCGTGACTGGAAAGGACCAAACCTCGAGTGTGGCAGGGCTAGCAGCCAGTGCAGTATCCAGATCCGATGAGGAGGGCAACAGGGCCACTATCAGTGAAGGGCGACAGCAGCAGGAGAAGGTCACCAGTATCCTGAATCCAGAGATGCTCCAGCTGCAAATTGAGTTGCGCAGGATGGAGCTGGAGTTCCAGGAGAAGAGAAAGTGGGAACAATGAGAGGTGGAGCGAGAATGCTGAGAGGCAGAGGAGAAGAGAGAGGAGCGTCAGAGGCAACATGAACTGGAGAAGCTACGACTCCAACCAGTGGCACCAGAGCAGGTAAGTGGCTTGGGTTTAACTGGGACTGCAGGACTGTGTTACAAACTGAATTCCAAATTAATAGCTGAGTTTAAAGAGGGGGAGGATATGGATGCCTTTTTAAATTCTTTTGAAAAAGTTTGTAGTCAGGCTAAAATTCCCTAGAGAGTCCTGGATCTTCCAGCTATCCCTGCTACTTACCGGGAAAGCTCAGGATGCACTGCGTCAAATGGACAATGAGGACAGTAATAATTACAGCAAACTAAAAGTTGCACTGTTAAAAAAGTTTGAATTAACTGCTGAATCATACAGAGCTAAATTCCGTAAGCTCAGGAGAAGCCCTGATATGAGCTACAAGGAGCTAGCCACGAAACAATGTCAGTTTTTAAAACATTGGTGGGAAGGAATTGAGGCAAACTCTGTTGATAAAATTGAAAATGTGATTTTGTTAGACCAGTTTTATTGGGCTTGCCAGCAGAGCTAAAAACCTCACTAGAGGACTGAGATCCCAAAACAGTGCTAGAGGCTGCTGAACTCTCGGACCGCTATGCCAAGAGCAGACCTGCTCTGAGAGCAAATCGGACAGGTGTGGCAGCGCAGAAAGGGAAAAGCACACCTTCAGGGCAGCTAAAACCCTCACTGCCTCCACCAAAACCAGTTAGCCTCAGGTTTCAGAGAAAAGATTTCTCTGACAGAAAAAATGAATGTTGGTTGTGTAAGGAAACTGAGCATATTGCCAGACAGTATCCCAAAAAGGCGAGCAATAATACACAGCCGGGTGCTAGAAAAGAAGTAGGTTGTTTGTGTGTCCCTGGAAGCATGCCAGTGAACATGAGGGAACACATGCACCCAGTCATGGTGAATGGTGTACAGATGCAGGGGTTAAGGGACACAGGGGCATCCCTGACCTTGCTAAAGTGGGATCTGGTACAACCTGGTCAGCTTATACCCAATAAGTATGTCACTGTCCAAGGGTTCACTGGTGAAGAGAAAACATTGCCACTGGCCAGTGTTCTCCTGGACTGGGGTGAAACAGGGAGAACTGTGCAACAGGTGGCTGTAGCCAGAACCTTAGCAGTGGATGTGATCCTGGGCAACAATCTAAAACAGGAGATGGTATGTGCAGTTACCAGTTGCTAAGCAGCAAGGGAAAATTGTAGTTCCATTAACCCCACAGAAGCCATTGTGGAAACCACTGAGAGGCTGGTTCCCCAGCCTGTGTCTTCTGATATGGAGATTAATGAAGAGGGGGTAGAAATTTCCCACGTAGCCAGTAACCACACAGCTACAGAGTGTTACTCCAAAGAAGGTGGGGTGACCCATTGTCCGAGGGTTGGGATTCACAATGACGCTGAGTGCCTTGATGCTAGTGCTAGAGACCCTAGTTTAGCGACTGAAGGGGACCTGTCCCATGCCTTGGGACTGTGTGAGGGGTTTGCAGCTGCTCAGAGGAGTGACCCTAGTTTAGAGAAGCTGAGGGCTTGGGCAGACTCTGATGGAGCACAGGGAGGTGACGGCAGACATAAGGTTTATTGGGAAAATGGACTTATGTATACTCAGGCAGTACAGACGGAGGGAGGAATGCTAAGCAGGCAGATTGTCATTCCCCAGGGGTATCATGAGCAGTTGCTCAAAATTACACATGATATTCCCTTGTCTGGTCATCTGGGAATCGCGTGCACTACACAGCGGTTAGCCCAGAATTTCTACTGGCCTAACTTCACCCAGCAGGTGAAGGAGTATTACAGATCTTGTCACCGGTGCCAAGAAATAGGGAAGGCAGGCAGGAAAACCCAAGCCACCCTGATTCCATTGCCCATAGTGGAGGAGCCATGCCAGAGGGTGGGAATGGATATTGTGGGGCCTTTAAATACCCCCAGCTCCTCAGGGAAGAGATTCATCCTAACTGTGGTGGATTATGCCACCCGGTACCCAGAGGAAGTCGCCCTATCCTCACTGAGGACAGACAAAGTGGCAGATGCCTTACATGGGATTTTCTCCCATGTTGGGTTTCCGGAGGAGGTAATAACCAGTCGAGGGGGTTCCTTCATGTCGGACCTGATGAAATGTTTATGGGAGACGTGTGGGGTGGTGCAGAGATGCATGACATCATATCACCCACAAGCCAATGGGCTTGTGGAAAGATTCAATGGTACCCTACAGTCAATGCTCTGGGCATTTGCTGAACAGCATGGGAGGGACTGGGAGAAATACCTTCCCCACCTGTTGTTTACATAAGAGTCAACAAGATTTTCCCCCTTCAAACTCTTATATGGACACGAGGTACATGGGCCCCTAGACTTGATCCAGGAGAACTGGGAAGGCAAGCACGCCACCCAGAGAACTCCCATTGTGGATTACGTCCTTAGGTTTAGGGAAAGACTGAAGGAGCTTATGGGGACAGCCCAGAGCAATCTGGCAGCTGCCCAACAGAAACAAAAAGTGTGGTACAACCGCAGAGCCAGAGCTCACTCATACATCGTGGGTCAGGAAGTCATGGTCCTTATTCCAGTTCGGAAAGACAAGCTGCAAGCTGAGTGGGCAGGACCTTACAAAGTGTTTAGGAAGATAAATGACGTGAACTACATTGTGGAGTTACCTGACCGAAGACAGACAGAAAGGATGTACCATGTCAACAAGATGAAGCCATATGCAAATAGGGCTGACATGGTGTTTGCAGTGTGTAGTCATGGGGAGGGGACGGACAAAGGAGACCCCCTTCTGGATTTGCTGGAAGAAAGTAAGTGGGAGTCCTCTGTGGAGGCAGTAAAGTTGTCTCCCCAGCTGGCCCCGGACCAGATCCAGAAAGTAAGGGAGGTTTTAGCAGACTTGCCCCATTGTTTAGCTCCAAGTCTGGACTAACCCCCTTAGCGACACATGATGTGGAGACAGGGACACAGACACCCATACAGTGAACAGCATATTGGGTGTCAGAGGCTGTCCAAAAGGACATTAGGAGGGAAGTGGAGGAGATGCTGGATTTAGGGGTAATCCAGAAACCACAGCCCTGGCCTCACCAGTCCTTGTGCCTAAGCCAGATGGCTCTCACTCTATTTCTGTGTGGACTATTGTGGACTGAATGCAGTCACGAAGTCAGACGCCCACCCAATGCCCTGGATGGACAAGCTCCTGGACAAGTTGGGGGGGCGACCTACTTTACGACCATTGACCTGGCAAAGGGGTATTGGCAGGTAGAGTTGACAGGCAGAGCTAGGGAGATGTCAGCCTTCATCACTCCGATAGGCTTATTTGAGTTTAAAGTAATACCTTTCAGAATGAAGAACACCCCAGCCACTTTCCAAAGGTTGGTGAACGAGGTGTTAAATGGTGCTGAGGAGTACGCTGTGGTGTACCTGGATGACATTGCCATCTTTAGTACCAGTTGGGAGGAACATCTATCCCACCTTAAGGAAGTGCTGGGCAAGATACAGAGGGTCGGGCTCACTGTCAAAGTCGAGAAGTGCCAGGTGGCCATTGGAGAAGTGGCATACCTTGGGTATGTGGTAGGCGGAGACAGCTCCATCCTAACCAAATAAAGATAGAGGTGATCCAGGCATGGCCCAGACCAGAAACACAGAAGCAGGTCAAAAGTTTTCCAGGGACAGCAGGGTACTACAGAAAATTTGTACCCAATTACAGTGCCCTAGCTGCTCCCCTATCTGACCTGACAAAGAAAGCCAGCCAGTTCTGAGTGCTGTATGATCATTTTTTGTAAAATAAAAATGGGTTATGGGCTGTCTGTCATGAGAGATGCTGAGAAATCTGGTGCTCTTGGAGTGACCTTGCCCCCCCCCAGGTTTCAGCTGTAAGATGAAAGCCATGAGAAAATGCTGAAACAGCATGTGAGATCACACACACACAGGTTTTAGATACCAGGTGTTACATGGCAGGCCAGAAGCTAATTACAGACTTTTCTAAGTTAATTATAGCTTTAGCTGCTAAAAGGGAAATCAGCATCCCTTTTCTGACATTTCAAGAGGAGGAAGAAAGGTTTAGTAAACTGGTGTGAAATCCTAAATGCTGATGTCTGAGTGAGAGGGGAAACTGATCAATAGATCAAAGAAATGTCATTTGAAGGACATGAGTCATGCTAAGGATTGCAGAATTTAATACTTGGTAAGACATCTTGTTTTTACATAGATTTTTTTTGTATATTCTGACAGGGAGGAGCTAGGTGACCTCATGCAAAATAGGTGGGGAAAAACAGCTTTTAAAATGTTATTCTATTTTTCTTCAGATACACTTTTATTTAGACTCTGACAAAGAAACATCTGTGAGCACTTTAAACTGGTATTTAGAAAGAGAGACAAATCTAAGTATTATAGTAGGAATTCCACTGTTTAAAACCTTGTTCTTTTAAAAGATTTGTATGTCTTGTGATATAATAGTTCTGTATTGTATGTTTTACATATTATTATCTATTTTAGTAAAACTCTTTTTAGAGCTTACTTGGTCAGTCTGTGATTTCTTTCCTTTACAAGTAGAGTATATATGGTTACAGCAGAAACGGGGCATAAGCTTGAATGGTGATACCAAACTGGAAAGAGAAGTGTTTTAAATCTGAGGTGTTTATTAAAGTTTTTAAGGTTTCATTTCTGTACACCTGGTTAGGTGCCCATAGGCAAAGATATATGGCCCCCCAAAGACAACATTTTCTGAGCCTGTGCATTGGGTACGCTAACAAGAGGTTCACAGTTTGAATCCCTCCAAGACTTGAGACCAAAGGTTGATCCAAACTCACAAAACAGACAAGAGGGTTACCTTGTTCTGTTAAACTGTTCACAAGACTGCGCTTCGAGGTTGGCACTTTGGGAGTAGAGGGCTGACCTGCTGAAGGGGTTTGTGACAGCAGTCACCAAGCAAGAATGAAACTTCATCATATCTGATGACTTCAAGGTAGCTGGTCAGTGTGACAAGGCAATGGCAAAGGCTAGTGGGATGCTGGGGTACACGGGGGGATTTCTGGCAACAATGGGGAAACATCAAAACTGTCATCACAGAGGCAACAAGCCTTTGTGTGAAGCAAATAAACAAATCAAAACAAAAGAAGTGGCGGGGAAGGTAAGGGAGAAAAAGACAGCATTCAGGAAGTATAAGGAAATACAGAAGGAGCAGAACAGAGAACTGTACCAGTTAAAACAGAAGGAAGCGGGTAAGGCAGTCAGAATAGCAAAGGGCCAAACCAAGGAAAAGATAGCCAACTCGGTTAAGAAGGGGGATAAAACCTTTTATAGGTACCTTAGGGAGCAAAAAAAGACTAAGGTAGGGATACTGAGGCTGAACAAAGAGGAAGGTGGTTGGGCAGAGAGCAACTGTGAAAAAGCAGGGATACTGAACAAATACTTCTGCTCAGTATTCACAATGGAAAAGCGGGGGAGATACCTAATTCGGTCAATAGAAGCACTCTGGATGTGGGAGTTAATATTAGTCCTTTCACAGAAGAAAGGGTTTTGAAAGAAATCTTAAAACTGAAGGTGGATAAAGTAATGGGGCCTGATGGGATTCACCCCAGAATTCTAATATAACTAAGGGAAGAACTAGTAACACCACTGACTATCCTTTTTAATAAATCATGGGAGGGTGGTGTGGTATCTGAGGACTGGAGGAGGGCAGATGTAATTCCCCTTCACAAAAGTGGGAGCAAGACAGTGGCAGAAAACTACAGACCTGTCAGTTTGACCTCAGTGGAAGGGAAAATGATGGAATCACTTCTGAAGGAAAGAATTGTTGAGTACCTAGAGGCCAGTGGGGCACAGGACCCAAGGCAGCATGGATTCACAGAGGGAAGGTCATGTCAGACAAATCTAATTGATTTCTTTGACTGGGTGACCAAAGCAGTAGACCAGGGAGGGGCTGTGGACATGGCCTACCTAGACTTTAACAAGGCATCTGACACAGTCCCGCACAAAAGATTAATAAACAAATTAGCCAGCCTGGGAGTGGGTCCCAGGGTGGTAGCCTGGGTAAAACACTGGTTGGACAACAGGACACAGCGGGTAATAGTAAACAGAGTCCACAGTGAAGAAAGGAGGGTTACTAGTGGAGTACCGCAGGGTTCAGTACTGGGGCTGGTCCTTTTTAATGTCTTTATAAGTGACATTGCAGAAGGACTAGAAGGGAAAGTATGTCTCTTTGCAGATGACACAACGATCTGCAACAGGGTTGATACACAAGGTGGGGTGGAAAGGATGAAAAGGGACTTGGCAAGGTTGGAGGAACGGTCAAATGTATGGCAGCTTAGATTCAATGCAAAGAAGTGCAAAGTAATGCACCTGGGAAACAAAAACCGGGAAGAGTACACAATGGGGGGTGAGATACTGACAACAACAAAATGGAAAGGGACCTGGGGTAGTCATATCAGACGACCTAAAGGTGGGCCAGCAATGTGAGAAGGCAGTAAGGAAGGCTGGGGATACTGGGATGCATAGGAGAGAGCATCACCAGTAGAAAACAGGAAGTTGTTGGCCTCTGTACAGACAGTTGGTAAGACCACATCTGGAGTACTGTGTACAGTTCTGAGACCCCATCTCCGCAAAGATATAGACAGGGTGGAGGCTGTCCAGAGGAGGGCAACCAAAATGATGCAGGGTCTGCATCAGAAGACATATGAAGAAAGACTAAAGGATCTAAAGATGTATAGCCTCGAGGAAAAGAGGGAGCGGCGGGACATGATAGAAACTTTCAAATACCTCAAGGGAATCAACTAAGTCCAAGAGGGTAGCATCTTTCAGAAAAAGAGATGTGCAAAAACAAGGGGGCACAATTTGAAGATAGAGGGGGGACGACTCAGAGGAATTGTGAGGAAGTATTTCTTCACAGAGAGGGTTGTGGATACATGGAACAGCCTTCCTGAAGAGGTCGTAGAGTCAAAAACAGTGGGGGAATTCAAGAATGCATGGGACAGACATGAGGCAATTCTAGTGGGGCGTAGGCAGAAGTAGACTGTTGGTTAACTAGGATCTGAAGCTTATCCGTTAGGTAAGGAAATGGGCAGACTAGGTGGGCCAAGTGATCCTTATCTGCCGTCAAATTCTATGTTTCTATGAGGGGTAAGGTGGTGCTTCTGTTGTGTCACTCACTGGTGAGGCCCCCACCTGGGGTGTTATTTCCAGCTCTGAAAGCCACAGCTCTGCAAGGACATTGATGGGCTGGAAGCAGTACAGAGGAGGGCAACCAAGGTCATGCAAGAGCCATATGGAGGGGAGGGCTCAACATGTGCTCCCTGGAGGACAGCAAGAGGAGATATGATTGAGACCTACAAGTGCCTTACAGGGATGAACTGGCTGCAGGTGGGTGTCTCTTTCAGAGAAAAGAAGGTGCTAGAACATGGGGGCATGCAGTGAAGCTAAAGGAGAGATGTGAGGAAGTACTTCTTCACAGAAAGTGTGGTAGACAACTGGAATGGCCTGCCAGAGGAGATGGTCGGGGCAGGAACTGCGAGGAGCTTCAAACGTGTGTAAATGGCACAGGGGCAAATTGGATAGAGGAAGGAGGGACAGAAGAAGGGAAGCCGGTGACCAAATCGGGTCAGAGACATTGAAATAGGCGTGGCAAAGAGGCAGACTGGACAGGCCTACCAGCCCTTTTCTGCCAACAGAGTCTATGTTTTTATGCTGTGGTATATTTGAAAGTCCTTGTTCCTGGTTCCTTGAAGAGAACTGTATAAAATGTCTGTAAAAAAAAGAAAATAACAGAAAACAGTTATTACATCAACATGTATTCAGGCATAGTTCGATTTATGCAGTGTAGATGAGAGTCAAACCTTACAGATAAATTATTTATTTCAGCCACTGAAGCATTTTAAATGAAGATAAAATCATTTATCTTGATTTTGGTCATTTACCTCCATTTAAGATAAGTCTCGAAGGACCACAACCAATGGGAGAGCAGCTTGAACAAAGCCTGATGACATCACAGTGGTCGCTGCACTCAAAACAGAGCAGCGAGATCAAACAGAAACAGTTGAATCTTCATAAAAATAAAAAAATAAAAAGAACATAAAAGCTGCTAGAACACACAGTGGCATGACTTAGAACATTCCACTTGTGAGGTGGCTGGACTTACATAACTCCCTTGTAGCTCTGTCACTCCTGAGTTATGGTCCTGCCCCTTCACTAATGAAGATAAATGGAATATGTGGAGCCAGGTTATTGAGTATCCCTAATATGCCTCATATGAAGGGTGTGAATACAATTTCAGAAAAGAGGAACATTACAAGAAGCTGCAAATTCACACATTTCCTTTCCCATTTAAAACTGTCTGGATTGCCCACCTCTATAGGTTTTCTTTATTGGGAAGGGATAGCTTTCCAGGGCCCCAAAAGCAGTATCCAAGAGTACATGTGAGTCTCCCCTTGTATAATGCAGCCTGGCTTCTCTAAAATAAAATATTTGTCACATCAAGCCATACACCCAGCAGCCGCCTGCCTATACTTACCCGCGCTGCATTATCCTTCCCTCCTCCTAACTCTAGTTAATAATGGGGGCTGCAGCAGGTCAAAACTCAACAAGACGGATGGCACGCATGAGTTCTTCAGCCTGTCATTATCACAGAGCTGAATAATCTGTGTGAAATTAACACTCACCTGAGCAACTCTGTCAGTTCCGAATGTCATTGGTGGTTTAACACTGGGGCTTCAGTGAATTAAATCCTCAGTACCAGCAAGATTCCCACATATTTCTTTTTTTTTAACTCAATCTTTATTCGAATTCCAGGAAAAAACATACATAAATCTGCAGTTGTACTTCATCATTGCACTTTCATTACAAAGCTTATTTGCAGGAAGGTATAACACGTACCTAAGAACTTTACGTTGTACAGTTGCCTTTAACTACTAAGTTCAGCCAAGTACAAATTGAATAAATAAACTGACTATTGCTAATTGTTAAATATTTGCTTCTACCTATATAGGGTAAGGCTATAAGACAGGCAGGTAGAAAGTTACGCTGTGTCTTGGATATAGTGTCACTGATCACTTCTAATACTGGTAATTTTAGCTTATACCTATATACAGTAGGATAAGAATATAAGATGGGCAGTCTACGTCCACATATTATTTTGTAACTCAGGTAGTTTACAAACACTCACCAGACTAGAATGGAGCATTGGGTGACTTGAGAGATAGTCAGATGTGGGGACTGTGGGTTGTTCGTCTCCTGGGCCATGCTTTGGAGGAGGAGACATTGCCCAATATATAGGACCTCCTGGGAGCTCCAAACTCGGCTGGCAACAGCACAGGAGGAAATATCCCAGCTGTGACTCCCACAAAGTTGGTGCCCACCCCCTGCAACCCCACTACCCCAGAGGCCCACTGGTTTGGGTGGATGGAGGGTGGTGGGGAAGGAGAGGGGGAGGAGATTGGGGGGCAGGGATGCACACACAGCAGTCAGCCCTAACCATGAGATACCAATGGCAAAACGTTCACTAAAAATACCACCAACAGCTTAATCTGGTTCAATTTCAGTTGGTTAACATCTGTATCCCCCCCCCCCAGTCACCCCTGAAAAAGGGACTTCTAGTCCCAGTGGGCCTAGCAGGTCAACAAAATTCAATAAATAAATAAATAAATTATTGCAGTGCTATACTGACCTGGTTCCACAGATGGATGAGTAGAGGTGATTAAGTGGTCATTTATGTCAGGGAAGGAACTGAAGTAGTAGAAGATGCAGCCATTGGAGGGAAGGGGGGGTAGCATCACTGTTGGTACAGCTTACAGAGTTGTCAGGTAGGAATCTTCACATGGGGTGGGTTACTGGCCACCAGGGCGAGGATAAGAGAGGGATAAGGAACTGGGAGCAGAAGCAGGGAAGTGGGCAGCAAAGGGGAGGTTGTAGTAGTAGAAGATCTCAACCTGCCAGACATCGACTAGTCCATCTCAGCAGCCAGGAATACTGTAGGTCAGGGATCCCACCAAAGAATCTGCCCTTCTCGATGTGGTGCTCACCAACTTGGAAACAGTAGGCAGTATGAGGGTTGTGGAACCAGTGGGGTCCAGTGACCATAATACTATAAGGTTTAAGTTGGCCCTGGGCACCAGTAAGCTCTCATCTAAGGCCAAAGTGCTAAACTTCAGAAGGGTGTATTTCAAGCAAATGAGGGAATTAGTCTGGGGGGGGGGGTGGTTTATAAAAAAGGACCATTCTCTAGTCAAAGAAAACATGCACAAGAACAGTTATCGAGAGAAACAAGTACCGGAGACCAGTTTGGTTCTTTGAAAAGGTTAGGAATGCAGTGAGGGCCAAAAAGAAGGCATTTATAAGGTACGAAGAAAAACAGGGGAATGAAGATTGGGACAAGCATCAGGAAAAAACTACAGAGGCCAAGGCAGCAGTCAGGATCACAAAGGCAGACACAGAGCTGTGCATTTCAGAGGGGGGTCAAGGGAGGGGAAAAACAGTTTTTTATATACATATATGGGAAAAAAAGACAGAAAGAGGAATTGTCAGGCTAATGGAGGGGGCATGGTAATAGAGGAGTATGGTCAGAAGACAGTCATGCTGAACAAATACTTTGGCGCAGTGTTCACTAGGGAAAACAGTGGGCCCGTGACAGACAGCAGCATAAAGGCAACTGATAGAGATCTCCTGGAAATGAGGCTACAGAAATTTACTAGCTTAAAAGTCAGAAAGGGGTTGGTAGCCGTGAAGGTAAACAAGGCCCCAGGGTCAGATGGGATGCATCCAAGAGTATTAAGAGAACTTGCCCTTGTCTTAGCTATTCAATAGCTGTATGCAGCAAGAGGTGGTTCCCAAGGACTGTAGGATGGCGGATGTAATTCAATTACACAAGGGAGGGGACAAGGAGCAGCAAGCAAACTATTAGACCCATCAGCCTTACCTCCATGGTAGGGAGAGTGAGACACTAGTCAAAGAAGACCCAGTGGAATACCTGGAGAAAAAAACAGGTTTCAGGATGGTAAGCATAGGTTCATGGCAGGGAGGTCATATCAGACCAGTCTGATAGTATTTTTTGACTGGGTAATTAGAGAAGTTGTTAAGGGCACACAGTAGACATACTGTACTTCAAGTTCAGCAAGGCATTCAACTCAGTGCCACACTGAAGGCTGCTGAAGAAGATGGGGATCTGGGAACAGTTAAGGAAATAGTATGGTGGCTGGGTAGGGTATTGGTTGGAGGGAGGCAGCAGACAGCTGTGATGAATGGGTCTGATCAGTGGAAAGAGAGATCATCAGCAAAGTACCACAAGGATCTGGACCCAGTTCTCTTCATCCCTCCCCCCCCAACAGCTGATTTCCCCACAGAGCTCCCTCCAGGAGCAGATACAACACAGGCCAGCAGAGAGGTAATAAGCTACCTCTAGCTGCAGCACCCTTGTGAGGGGGGTTAGCCCATCAACACACTGCACACATCAACCACCCACCCTGGCTCAGCATTTCCTTTATAGGCACTTTCTTGTGACATCATATCCTGCTGGGTGTTTTTACTAAGTCCCCACTTCTCCATTTGCAGGTTATACTTGCTAGCCACTAGAGGGACCCTCTGACCATCCACCTCAGTCTCCCCCCCAGAATCCCTCCCCTCCTACTTCCTGGAACCTCTCTACCTGCTAGGCCTTTCTCTTCCTACCCCCATCTCTGCCTCTGCCCAGACCTCACCCAGCAGTCTGGCTAGCCCTACCCACTGACCCTGTCCTACCACCTGACCCACACCCTGCCTGCTTCTAACTCCAGTGACCACTAGGAGTTGCTATTTCTACCCCAATTTCTGGCCCAAATCCAACCAGATTAAGTCACCCAGAACCTGGATCCCTGCCCTCTGCTAGGTCATATCTCAACTGCCCTGCCAGGGTCTTGAACCTTGTACCCTGTACACCAGAGTCCATGACAGTACCACTACTCCAAAGTGGTATCTACACTTTTGGAGGGGCAGCCAAGATATTTGAAAACTCCCCACCCTGCTACTACCCAGGCACTATGTTTGAGTACCTCCTCCTCAAATGTCTCCCCCTCTTCTTTTTCATGCTATTACCCTCATCCCATCTTCCAAATATCTCACCTGACCCACACTTACCAGCATCCTCTACTCTCCCTGACTTTGGCCGATCCCACCTGACACTGCCCATGTACCCTGGCCCACGGCACCCACCCCCTGGAAACCTTTCCACTGCCCACCCTACCTCCACATGGCCGCTACTTGTCCTTGCCCTCCCTACCCTTCAAACCCTATCCACTCCTTGTTCCCCTATGGCCTCCTTCCCATCCCTGCGTACCCACCATAAGCTTACACACTACCACCCCCTGATCAGGGCCTTGGTCTTCCTACTTCTCCTATCGGGTAATATACATCCAAACCCTGGCCCAGTCTCCTCCAACCCACCAGCCAGGCAAAATGGTCTCCGCATAGCCTCCATGAACATATGTAGCCTAATGAAAAAAATGTGATGCCCTCCAATGCTGGGTGATACTGCATCAACCAGACATCATAACCCTGGTTGAAACCTGGCTGTCCAAATCCATCCCTGACTCCTTTGTCTCCCTCCCAGGCTCTACCTTACACCGCGAGGACCGAGTAGGCAAACGCGGGGGTGGCTGTGCAATCTATACCAGGGACACAATCATCGGACAAGCACTCCCCGCCCCTGCTCTTGTAAATGGGGCCCAGGCCCTCACCCTCAAACTTGCTCCTGACCCCCTCCAGGGGCCCTCTATATCTCACAGCCACCTACATTTCTCCAAAGCACCAGAGCCCAGCACTGATATCTTTAACAGAATATCTTGCAACCCACCACCACAAGGCAGAACAAATCATACTGGGGGACCTAAACGTGAACTGGCTCAGCACCTCCTCATCTACTACCCGAGACTCTTTCGCCGCCCTAGACATGACACAACTCATTTCCCAGCCCACCAGAGTTAACCCAAAGAGAGGTACCAGTACCCTTCTGGATGTTGTTATCACCAACCACCCCAATAAAATTCATAACATCCAGGTCCTCCTAGACTCACTAAGTGACCACTCCCCTATCCTATTCCTTTGTATGGCCCCCGCTCCCAAACCCACTGTCCTGACCACATCCCGCAGGCACCTCCGCCCTGGCGGCCTGATGAAACTCAAGCATTTTCTTGCCCAGATCAATTGGTCCCCAATTCGCCTCGTACCCGACATAGACACTGCCCTCGCCTTTTTCTCCCACACCTTTAACAAGGCCTGTGACCTCTATGCACCCCTCACAGGAGATTGACCCAAAAAGCGCAATGCACCCTGGGTTACCCCTGCCCTACTACGAATGCTCAGAAATAGAGATAACCTCTGGCACCTTGCACTGAAACAGGACGGTTGATGGATAGACAGGCCTACAATGCTGCCTGGAACAAATGCACATGGGCCATCCGGAAAGCCAAGGTCGACCATTACCAGGCCACCCTCACCTCCTCCTGGGGGTGTGCCGGGACTTTCTGGGATAATGTTAAACAATTAAATGGGAAATCATGCTCCCCCCCCATCCCAGCTCACAATTGATGGCACCACCTTCACCGACCCTGCTTGCATAGCTAACCACCTAAATACCGCATTCACCGACCTTAGCTCTGTCCTCCCTAGTCATTTCTTTGACCCTCCCCCTATCCTACCTCCCCCTGACCTCCAATGCCCCAGTTTCCATCTTCGTAGGGTATCTACCCAGGAAGCCAGACCACTCCTAATTAAAGCTTTAAAAGGCAACAGCCTCGGCAGCGATTCCTTGGCCCCCAGCATTCTCCGGCTGGTGCTGGATGAAGTCCTTGACCCACTCACCAGCTTACTCAACCGATCTCTCTGCCTGGGGCAATTCCCCACTGCATGAAAAACAGCCACGGTCACACCCATCCATAAAGGGGGTGACAGGTCTTCCACCGGGCACTACCGACCTATCTCCATCCTTCCGCCCCTCTCCAAAGCCCTTGAAAAAAATCGTGTCCATACAAATTACAGAATATCTTACCAAACATAACGTCCTATGCCCAGAGCAGCACAGCTTCCGTGCTGGTCACAGTACCGGCACAGCGCTAGTTGAGTTCTCCAATTTCCTACACTCCTCCCTGGATGCTAGCTCACTAGCCGGTGCAGTGTTCGTTGACCTCTCAAAGGCCTTTGACACTGTCTCCCACCCCTTCTGCTGAATGCCCTAGGCCACACTGGTTTCTCCACTAGCCCCTCGCCTGTGTGCAAGCTATTCATCCACTCGCTCCCAATGTGTAAAAATCAATGGAACACTCTCCGCAACCCATCCCATCCACTCGGGGGTACCTCAGGGCTCCATCCTGGGGCCCCTACTCTTCTCTATCTATCTAAACACCCTGCCCAATGTCTACTCTGGCAATATTCTTATGTATGCCGACGATGCTGTCATTTTGCCACCCACCGCAATCCCATCTCACTACAGGATACTCTCCAAAAACCCTACGATGATGCTGAGGCATGGTTTAACTCATTCTATCCTATTGTCACTTAGAATGTTCAGGTACTCTCTGCCTGCTGCTAGAACACCTGTGTGCCTGAAGGGGTTTTAGATCTGCAGCATTCATGCAAACACACTGTGCTTAAACCTACATATCTTAAAAACCATACATCCAATTTTAAAACTGTAAAAAGAAAAGCTTTTCAGGACAAAAAGTTTTTGAAAATGAGTAGGTTTGGTAATGTTTATTTAACTGGATTTAATGTTGTGGGAGGTTGTTTTCATATTTTAATAATTTCTGATGATTTTATCTAACTGTAATTATGTTCTGTTTACTTAGTCATCCAAAAATATTAAATTTCTGTAAAATTGTTGGTTAAAATTTTTAAAAATATACAATAAATATTTGTCATTGTCTAAATATAAATTTTGCAAGTTTTTTGCCATTTTTTTAGTCAGAAATCAATATCTGAATCTCTTGTTATTACAGCTTGAGTTTTTGTTCCACTCCACTGGTTGGAATTTTTGCAGTTTTTAATTCTTCTTACCCACTGATTTTAGTTTATGAATCTGATTATCAATTTGTTTGTTTTCCCCCTAGTTTAGTAAGAACATATTTACACATTACCTTAGAAGGACATATCAGGACGTGATGCAGGAAGGAAATGCTTTGTGAGGTCAAGTGATGTAACTAGGAAGAACACTTCCAGCGTAGGGCAGGGAGCTGACACAGGAAATGGAGACATTTTTTAGTGCTGGATGTCTCTCTATGATTAATTGCATATGTGCTGTAGTTAAAATGTGTAATTTCATTGAAATAAACTATTTTATTTTATTTTTGTAATAAAATCCCATAATAAGCATAGGAAACTGTATTTTATTTGTGCTGTTTGATTTATCATAATGTAAATGAAGCATGATGTTGTTCATGTAAAGGTTCACAGTCTTTCAGTAAACATCATGTTACGTAAATCTGTGTATTATTTAATTTCCTGGCATAGTTTATTTTTGGGGGGTTGTATTATGGGATGGTTTAAGGTGAGGGAATGACTGTATGATGAAGCACTGTGTTAGTGGCGGGGGGGTGTCCTGCATTCATAATACAGGCTCAGATGCACTTCATATGTTCTGGGGAAATGAGAGGGGCTATATGCATGTAATAATGGTGCTAACAGACACTGTAGATACATTATGGGTATACATATAGGATGATGAAACTGCTGAAAAGTCACTGGTAATTTGGGGTATACTGTGTCATGGGGAAGGGGTTGGGTGTGCCTGTACCAAGGAATGATGCTCATAGGCACTGCAGTCATTTTGCATCATGAATTGGCACCCATCCTTAGGGGTATACTATGTTGTAGGGAAGCAGGTGGGGCTGCCTGCACCTGGTAATGGTGTTCATATGCCATGCAGAAACATTGTGAGTACACATACAGGGTGATGACATGGGCACCTGTAAAGGTTGTGTACTATGTGCTGTGTCACATGGTTTGCCTGCATACACATGTGATATGTTGCAAGATTCAGTATGGTGCACTGTGTGAGTGGGAAGGAGTGTGGGTATGCCTGCACCATGGAGTGATGCTCACTGGTGCACGTGTGTACTGTGTGCTATGTTTCATTTGAATGCACTGTATAAGTCATACACTGGCACTGATCACATCACAGTGCATCAGAGGTAAGGGATGGTCTGAAGCATTATGAGCACAAGGGGACTAAAGTGGTTGTGGAGTGATTCGAACGTGAATAGAACATTACAGTGCATCTGAGGGTAGTGTTGGAATGAATCTTGATGTGTACAATGGACTACACCATGGTGACTGAGGAAGGATCCATATCAGTAATGCACATCACAGAGTGTCAGAGATAAAGGTTGGACTGAAGACTGATGAATAGATGGACTAAATTGGTGACTTTGGTGGGATTTGAACCTGAACAGCACTTTACAGTGCAGTAGAGGTTGGGGCTGGACTGACACAAGATCAGTCAATGGACAACATCATTGGCTGTGGAGGGATCTGAACCTGAAATGCACTTCACTGTTCACTACAGTTTGGAGCGCGATGGATGCATGATAAGGAGATAGATTTTACAAGTGTCTATGGAGGGATTTGAGCCTGAGATTTTTCAAGTGGCTGTGGAGGGATTTGAGCCTGAAGAATACTTTACAGTGCATCACAGATTGGGGCTGAACTGATGTCATATGAATTGATGGACTACACCAGTGGATGTGGAGGGTTTTGAACATGAAATGCACTTCATAGTGCATTATGGGATTGGTCAGGACTGATGCATGGTAAGTCGATGGACAACACCATCAGTTGAGGAGGGATCTGAACCTGAAATGCACTTCACTATTCACCACAGTTTGGGGCTCGACCGATGCATGGTAAGGAGCTAGATCTTACAAGTGGCTGTGGAGGGATTTTAACCTGAAGAACACTTTCCAGTGCATCAGAGGTTGAGTCTGGACTGACGTCATACGAATCGATGGACAACACCAGTGACTGTGGAGGGATTCAAAACTGATTTGGCCTTTACCATGCATCAGGGATTGGGGCTGGACTGATGCCAGATAAGTTGAAGGCAACACCATTATTTTTTCATTTTAAACAATCAGCAACTGTGTATTAGGGAGAAAACTCAAGTGCAGAGCATGAGATAAACCTGCTACTGACCCTAACCCACTTATCATCCATAACTCAGGGAGCAACATGCCACATAGATTTTAACATGGCCATAATTCGAACATAAACTCTTTAAAAAGTAACAAAAGGTGCTGAATTCACGTGACCGCATCTAGTACATGCACAAGAAACTCTCTCTCCCATCAGGAATGCCAGCCGGATCCATAAGATATGATCACACAGGATGACCAGAAATTATCCCAAAATGAACAAAGTGACAACTATGAAAACTTTTATCATAAATAAAAATAAAAACAAATAAAGTAAATACAGATTACAAATCGAGGTTTTGGCACTGCAATGAAGTGAGTATTTTAGTGTAACCCCTAGATGGCGCTATCCCAGGGGCTACTACCCCTGCCTGATTTGCCACTAACAGGTTGAGGGGCCTGGATCCAATGGCGGGTGCCTCCACCCAGAGGTCAGGGTTTGCAATAGTTAAACTAACTTGGTCACAGCCCTCTGGGACACTGCAACCCCCTTTCTTCCCACTAGTGGCCCACTCAATATATCAGAATTACCTTCACAGTATACACTTACCCCCAGGTCTGGTTCCGGCACTGGGACCTCCTGTGAAATGAGATACAGTGCAACAATCACAGTACAGTACTTTAACATAGACAAATACCTCAGGCAGTATAACTTTGCTGAAACAAGCAGCTCTGATTTATTTAGGGGATATAACAAGGACAGGGGAAATCAGGTTAATTAGCTTATCACTCTAATAATTCACCTTATGGCTCTGTGCACAGGCCTATCCCTATCAGTTACTGTTCCTGGGTACCCAAGCCCTAGTGGCTAGTCCAAACCGTGGCAGCTGGTAGGGGCCCTTTCACACAGAGAAAAGGAGAATTAAACAGTCAGCAGTACAGTAATTCCATTTGGATTTAATGTGGCAATTCAACAGGGAGCGACCCTGAATTAGTACTCACGACCTCCAAATAAGATAGGGTCCTTCAATGTCAGCAGGGCTCACTTGAGGTACACAAACCTCTTCACACATCCATATAAAAGAAAGCACTATACCAGGCAGGCTGCATCTGTATCCCGATCGCAATTACTGCACAATACCGGAGAACACACAGCAGATTCAGTTCCTGACAGACAGAGTGCAATTTTCAGCAATTCCTCCAGTCTTCTACAGGGTGAGCCTGGTTTCTACTCTTCAGAGATCCTTTGATTCTTTTCACAGGACGGATTCAGTCCTAACAAGCTGTTACACAAGCTGCAGACCGAACTCTGGGCCTTACACACGCTTTTTGACTAAAACTGCACACTGAAAAGCACAGGGCTCCTTCCTTCTTCACTGCCAAAGCTCAACTGAAACTCCAACCGACAAAACTGGCACTTCCTTTGAGTTCCTCCCAGTTCTTGACTGGATTGGCTGTCACTCACAATAGACTGCTGCTGTTGGTCCAAAAGGCACTGAAGTCTAAACTACATCTCCCAGAGTCACTGCCCATACAATCCTCTTGTGGCTGGCTCAGATTATGAGTCCAAGTTCTGATTCGGTCCAAGGCACCACTTTAGAGCTAGCTTACCCCACACTGATTGGTCCAGTTCAGCAGTTCAAAACTAGAATGGGGAACTAGCAGACGGTTCTGACTGCAAAGAAAGCAGGTTAGACAAACTGTAATTTCATTATTACTCTAAATAATTTCTGGCAAACAGTTACATCTTTCAGATAGGTTCCCTTTGCACTCCTAGTGACTGCAAAATGGAGTGAATTGGCAGCAGCTTGAGTGGTACTCAATCAAAGAAACACACAGTCCCCCATACAAACTAATTATGTCTGCAAGCAGACAGCTCTTAAAGAGACAGTACCAGAGGTTCTAAAAACACTCACTGATAAATGGCTTAAACGCCAAACACCATTCAGGCCTGGAGCATTCAAGCAAGCTCCTGGAAGTCTTTTGGGAACCCCCATTTGCAGGGGGGTTACATTAGGATAAGAGCAGCACCTCCATCTTGAATCTAAGTTTCCAGTCACCATGCTCTTCCTGCACCAGTGTGCACTCTGACTGGTTAAGGGAAATAGTGACATGTACAATAAGCATAGAGCAAGCATGGCAACCAATCAATATGACCAAATGGTGATGCGCTACAGAGCTAGGGCAGATACAGGTGAGGGCTGTGACCCCTAACTGAACACATCAAAAAATCACTGTACACCCAGAGCCCAGAGAGCCAGTTTCTCCAGTGACAGTTGTAAAAAATACGAGTCCTTGCTTGAATGCTAAATAAGGATTTAGTCTAACATTTCAGGCACACACATTGAATAGAATAGTGGAAGGCACAACAAAAGATCTGCGTGCAGGTTCCTGGTGCTTTGACAACTAAGGCTTCATAAGGGGATGGTGCCTGCATCTAAGACCATCCCTTTATACCAATTAAATTCAGAACTGATGATGTCAGAAAATCTGACCAATCACAGAGCTCGATTTTTAAATACAGAAATATTCAGTTCACTTAGTGGTATAAATGGACTAATAGTTATAACAATCATGATATCAGTGACAACATGTTATTGTAGAAAAATACCCCAAAAGACAAATAAATACACCAAAGTGGTGACGGCCAATCGGATTGCTCGAATAAAAAAAAAATGTAAATTATGAAATTAATTATAGTGTAAACCTGATCAGCTTAACATGTTATACTAAAACAAGATGATTTGTTGTTACAATACAAACTAATGGCAGAATGAACATAATACATTTTTCACAGCACATGCAAAAAATATTAAATTTATTTATTTATGTATTAAGGCTTGTTTTCTCAAAAATAGCCAATGGGAACACATATTATATTAGGTAAAATCAGAAAGAGTACGATGTCCCCTATTAGCTGGTACAACTCAATTCATCAAATGTAAACAAATGCTTGAGCTGCACCAAGAGAAAGATATGGACGCCAATTGGCGTCATCAGGCACTACAGCAAATGATTTAGGACGCCATATGGAGTCGTCAGGAAAAAGAGGTATGTTTTTTTATGACGCCATATGGCGTCATCAGGAAGGAATGAGTTAAAGAGCACAGGCTAGTCATTAATCTTAAAAAAAACAAAACTATGTTTTTCGCCCACCCCCAAAACAAAGCTCGCAACTTCCCACTTCATATCCTCCCTAGTACCAATCAACCACTTGAGCAAGTCAGCTCCTACAAATACCTTGGGGTCACTTTTGACTCAGCCCTCACCTACCACACCCACATTGATGCCCTTGCCTCTGCCACCAATACATGGCTTGGCATCCTCTACCGCCATAAAAACTGCCTCCCACCTGACGCTCTCCGACTAGCAGTCATCTCTTCAGTGCTGTCACTCATTGACTATGGCCTGCCAGTTTATGGTGCGGCTGACACCACTGCCCTCAACAAAATTCGACTTACCCTAAATAAGGCCTGCAGACTGATTACTGGTGCCCCCAGGCTCACACATACTTGTCTTCTCTATGATGAAGCAAAATTACTAAACCTGGATGAAAGACTACACTATCAAATCTGCCTCCTCACAAAGAAAACCCTACTCGGGTTGTCCCCCCCTGGGGTGACAGCCTCCATCCGCCACTCCCAGCCATCCATCCCAACCCGAACCTCTAGCAAGTCCAGTCTTCTGGTGCCCAGATCCAGGACCACCCATGGACAGAGGTCCTTCTGCTACAGAGGCCCATCTTGGTTTAACTCTCTCCCTGCATCCATCTCCAAAGCCCCACAATCGCCACCTTCAAAAATGCCTTGCAGAGCCAACTGTTTATCACCTGCAGCTGCGCCTGTCTGTAAACAGCGCCTTGACCCAAACACACTTGACAATGCCACTTAGGCAGCACTCTGTCTCTCCCTCCCCAACTCTCCCCACCATAGCCTTATCCCTCTGCTATTACCAGCATACTATCAGCTGTATCATTGTAGTATTCTACCAAATTGATTAAAATGTACGTAACCACTCTATGTAACCCTAAGTATGTAACACTTTTGCTGTAATCAAAAATATATTGTCTTTCTATGTATGTATGTAACACTTTACTGTAACCAAAAATTTACTGTCTGTTTTTGTCCTCAATGTGACGAGGTACCTTTGGAAATAAGCCTCTGGCACAAAGGTTGTAAACCGATGTACAAATAAATAAATATGTTTATCAGCAACATAGGAAAGGAAATCCACAGCAGGTTGTGTCTATTCACAGATGACACTAAACTCTGTTGTAGGTTTGACAATGTGGAGGGGGGATAGGGGAACTGCAAAGAGACCTGCAAAGGCTAGAAAATTAGTCCAAGTCTGGCAGCTGAAATTCAGTGGCAAGAAGTGCAAAGTGATGCACTTAGGGAACAACCCCCCCAGAATAGAGTATTGGATGGGAGGGGTTAAGCTGGACAAAACAGCAGAGCAAAGGGACCTAGGAGTCATCATTAGTGACTCCCTTAAACAAATCAGCCAATGTGACAAGGCCTTCAGCAAGGCTAACAGGATGCTAGGGGTCATTGGGAGAGGGCTTGACAGTAGAAAGCAGGAGGTACTGTTACCATTGTATAGGCCACACCTGGAGTACTGTGCCCAGTTCTGGAGCCCCCAGCTAAAAAAGGACAGGGACAGGCTAGAAAATGTACAAAGCAAGGTGACCAAGATGATTCAGGGCCAGGACAGCAAATCTTATGAGGACCAGCTGAGGGCACTGAACATGTATTCACTCAAAACCTGACGAGAGAGGGGGGATATGACAGAGGCCTTCAAGTTCCTGAAAGGAATAAGCAAGGTGACCTGTGAGGAGCTGTTTACCAGGAACAGAGAAGCTGGGACATGGGGCCATGAGTGGAGGTTAAGGGAGGGCAAGGTTTAAAAATGATGTGAGGAAGTATTATTTTACAGAAAGAGTGGTAAAGTCATGGAATACTACAGTTGTGTGAACATACTGACCACTCACCAGGATTTATGTTATTAATAATATCTGTTTTTTAAACCACTCAGAACCTTGGTAGGTCCCACACACCACCAAAGTTTCAAGGATTAATACCCCTTCCTCAGGGTAGACTTGGGCACCATAGCTTTGAGTGTTCCTGCTTCAGAATATGCAGTCCTACATTTGCTCACTGTATTTGTGTGTCAGTGTTAGTGTCTCATCTGCCCTCTGGAAGTATGCAAAAGTGCTTTGACTTGACTCTCCTTTTTCCTCTTGAGCAGGAGGACATGGGATCACAAGTGGAGGTTAATAGGGGGAAGGTTTCAAAAGGATGTGAGGAAGTATTATTTTACAGAAAGTGTGGTAGAGCCATGGAATAGTCCGCTGGCAGAGGTGGTCTGTGCCAAAACCATAAATGGCTTCAAACATGGCTGGGACAGAGTCACGGGTATAGTAGCTACTATACTATAGTTACTGCTTGCAGTACTGGAGGCTGCACCTGCACAAGGACAATAACAAAATGGAGGCAGTCCAGAGAAGGGCAACCAAAATGGTGCAGGGACTGCATCAGAAAACATATGAGGACAGATTAACGGAGCTCAATATGTATACCCTAGAGCAAAGGATGGAGAGAGGTGATATGATCGAAAGACTCAAACAACTTAAGGGCATTAACAAGGTGAGTCTAACATGTTTCAAGATAAGAAAAATAGCAGGACAAGAGGACACAGCATGAGATTAGAGGGAGGCCGATTAAGGGGTAATGTGAGGAAGTTCTTTTTCACAGAAAGGGTGGTGGATGCATGGAACGGCCTACCTCAGGAAGTGGTGGATATGAATACAGTGCAGGGCTTCAAACAGGCATGGCATAGGCATAAGGGAGCAATGCAGATGAGTATGAACAGATAGGCCATTGACAGAGTAAGGGCCTATGGCACATTCATAAGTTAGAAAAAAATGATCAGACTGGATGGGCCTTGCAGTCCTTATCTGCCATCAACTTCTATGTTTCTACTCAGCAGGAAAAGGGAGGCAGAAACCAGAACAACAAAAGGTAGAATCATGTAAGTGAAGACCCCACAGAGACAATAGGCCTCACGGTGTGATAGGGTAGTATGGACAGACTGGATGGACCAAGGTGAAATCTAAGGCTGAAGAGAAGCTCAGATTTCACCATGTTTGTACCACTGAGGTATTTAAATGTTTCAATCATGTCTCCCATCTCCCTCCTGTCCTCCAGGGAGTACATGTTGAGGTTTCCGAGTCTCTCTTTGTACATCCTACCCTGCTGCCCCTGGATCATTTTAGTTGCCCACCTCTGGACCATTTCCTGATGACTGATGTCTTTTCTTTGGTATGGACACCAGTATTGCACACTGTACTTCTAGTGTGGACACACCAGGGATCTGTACAGCAGCAGAATAACCTCTGCTTTCCTACTAGTTATTCCAGTGTAAGCAATGGGTGGCTACAGCGCAGCAAAGTTAGTGCCAACAAATGGAAACAACAGTACTTACAAGGACAAGTCGGCATCTAGAACTCCATCCCAGGAGATGTCCGTAGTAAGAGATCAGGTAGACTGCAGGTAGATGCAGTAAAAAATAGGTTCATTATTAAATCCAGGTAAAAACGAATATGCAGACAAAGTGTAGAATCCAAAAACGATGAGGACACCACCTAGCACGGTGGAAGACCCCTCCCCGGTAGCAGAGTCTCACTTTGAGTCGAACGTTTTCGTGCAAAAGCGCTTTCTCAAGACTGGCGAGACTAGGTATTGCAGTGTGTAATAAAGAGCAGTGTTTAAAGTGACAGTGTCTAGAAATAGGTGAATTGCCGCATGGCGTGCAGACTGCTGTGATACAGTTAAGTTATGTGGTTAAGAAATGTGAAACCCAGACAAGAAAAATAAAAAGAGTTGTAAACAAAGGAAGTTTTTTTAAAACAAGAATTAACAAGCATTTGTCAATGCCGAATGTTGATTGCGTTGGTCTGTTGAGCTCGCTCTCTGCCCCTCTGTCACTTGCTCAGTCTGTTTCTCCCAGTGCTGCAGGCTGCTCTTTGTACTGGGCTCCTGCCTGCATTGGCAGCTTTTTCTGCCCACTAAGAAATCCGCAGCTGTCCCGACAGAGCTCCGTTGAGTCGTCTCACTCCCCCCTCTCACTTGCTCATTCTGTTTCTCCTGGTGCTGCAGGCTGCCCTTTTGTACTGGGCTCCTGCCTCTGTTGGTGGCTTTTTCTGCTCACAAAGAAATCTGCAGCAGTCCCGACACAGATCTGTTGAGCATGCTCACCCCCCCCACTCACCCGTTCCATTTCTGCTGGCGCTGCAGGCTAGCCTTTGTACTGGGCTCCTGCCTGCATTGCCGCCTTTTTCTGCCAACGAACAAATCTGCAGCAGTCACGATAGAGCTCCATTGAGTTTGCTCACTCCCCCTGTCTCACTCGCTCATTGTGTTTCTCCTGGCACTGCAGGCTGCCCTTTTGTACTGGGCTTCTGCCTGCATTGGCACCTTTTTCTGCCCACAAAGAAATCCATAGCTGTCCTGTCAGAGCTCCGTTGAGGTCGCTCAGTTCTCCTGTGTCACTCACTCATTCTGTTTCTCGTGGCGCTGCAGGCTGCCCTTTTGTACTGGGCTGCTGCCTCTGTTGGTGCCTTTTTCTGCCCACAAAGAAATCTGCAGCAGTCCCGACAAAGTTCCGTTGAGCTTGCTCACTCCCCTTCTCTCACTCACTCATTCCATTTCTGCCAGCGCTGCAGGCTGCCATTTTCTACTGGGCTCCTGCCTGCATTGCTGCCCTCTTCTGCCCACAAAGAAATTTGCAGCAGTTACATTAGAGCTACGTTGAGCTCGCTCACTCCCCCTCTCTCACTCACTCATCCTGTTTTCCCACCACTGCAGGCTGCCCTTTTGTACTGGGCCCCTGCTTGCATTGCTGCACTTTTCTGCCCACAAACAAATCTGCAGCAGTCCCAACAGAGCTCTGTTGAGCTCACTCACTCCCCCTCCCTCACTACTCATTCTGTGTCTACCGCTGCTCCAGGCTGCCCTTTTGTACTGGGCTCCTGACTGCGTTGGCGGCTTTTTCTGGCCACAAAGAAATCTGAAGCAGTCCCAACACAGCTCCATTGAGCTCGCTCAATCCCCCTCTCTCACTCACTCATTCCATTTCTGCTGGTGCTGCAAGTTGGCCTTTTGTACTGGGATCCTGCCTGTGTTGCCACCTTTTTCTGCCCACAAAGAAATCTGCAGCAGTCACAGTAGAGCTCTGTTGAGCTTGCTCACTACCACTCTGTCACTCGCTCATTCTGTTTCTCTTGGCGCTGCAGGCTGCGCTTTTGTATGGGGCTCCTGGCTGCACTGGCACCTTTGTCTGTTCACAAAGAAATCAGCAGCTGTCCTGACAGAGCTCCGTTGAGGTCACTCAGTCTCCCTCTCTCTCATGCGCTCATTCTGTTTGTCCTGGCGCTGCAAGCTGCCCTTTTGTACGGGGATCCTGCCTGCATTGGCACCTTTTTCTGCCCACAAAGAAATCCGCAGCAGTCCTGATAGAGCTCTGTTGAGCTCACTCAGTCCCCCCATCTCACTTGCTCGTACTGTTTCTCCCACCGCTGCAGGCTGGCCTTTTGTACTGGGCCCCTGGCTGCATTGATGCCTTTTTCTACCCACAAAGAAATCCGCAGCAGTCCTGATAGAGCTCTGTTGAGCTCACTCAGTCCCCCTGTCTCACTCGCTCATACTGTTTCTCCCACTGCTGCAGGCTGGCCTTTTGTACTGGGCCCCTGCTTGCATTGATGCCTTTTTCTGCCCTTAAAGAAATCCGCAGCAGTCCTGACAGCTCTCCGGTGAGTTCGCTCACTCCCCCTCCCTCCCTCACTCGTTCTCTCGTTCTGTTTCTTCCAGTGCTGCAGGCTGCCCTTTTGTACTGGGCTCTTGCGTTGGGCCCTTTTTCTGCCCACAAACAAATCCGCAGCAGACCCAACAGAGCTCAGTAGAGCTCGGTCACCCCCCCCCCCAACTCGATTGATCTTAATCTGTCCCAAACACTAATTTCCCACAGCAACCGTTCTATTCTCTGGCAGGAGTGCAAAAAACATATTTTAGCCAGGATGTGAAAAATGACAGCTGTATTGTTCATAAGGAGGTGTGAAAAAATGCCATTGTTGAAAATGTGGGGTGAAAACATTACAAATTTGCCAAGTTACAAGGGTGCATGGAAACAGTTCAATGCACGCTTGTAACACAGTCATTTTATGGACTTTCATCACCAAATTTTCAACATAGGGATTAGGACCTCTGCTCATGAACAGTGCCACTGTCATTTTCTTAATCTGTCCCAAACACTGATTTCCCACAGCGACCGCGTTATTCTGCGCTGGAACTGTAAAAACACATTTTGGTCAGGAAGTGAAAAATTACAGCTGTACTGCTCATAAGGAGGTGTGAAAAAATGCTAGTGTTGAAAATCTGGCATGACAATATTACAAATCTGCGAAGTTATAAAGGTGCAAGAAAGTGCACAATGCACACTTGTAACACAGTCATTTGATGGGCTATCATCACCAAATTTTCAACATAGGCATTTTAGGACCTCTGCTCATGAACAGCATCACTGTCATTTTCTTAATCTGTCCCAAACAGTGATTTTCTACAGCGACCGCTCTATTCTGCGCCGGAAGTGTGAAAACACATTTCAGCCAGGATGGGAAAAATGACAGCTGAACTGTTCATAAGTAGCTGTGGGAAAATGGCAATGTTGAAAATCTGGAGTAAAAATATTACAGATTCGCGAAGTTACGAGCATGCATGCAAACTGCGCAACGCTTGCTCGTATCACAGTCATTTTATGGAGTATCATCACCAAATTTTCAATATAGGCATTTTAGGATCTCTACTCATGAAAAGTGTCACTGTCATTTTCTTAATCTGTCCCGAACACTAATTTCCCACAGCGAGCGCGCTATTCTGTGCCAGAAGTGTGAAACCACATTTCGGCCAGGATGTGAACAATGACAGCTGTACTGTTCACAAGGAGGTGTGAAAAAATGCCAATGTTGAAAATCTGGCATGAAAATATTGCAAATTCGCGAAGTTACAAATGTGCGTAGCAACTGCACAATGCACGCTCGTAAAACAGTCATTTTGTGGATTTTTCCCACTAAATTTGTGTAACATAGGCTTTTTGAGAGCCCACTCTCAGAACTCTGCTGTAGTTGTACTCGGCCCCAAAAGGTGATTCTGTGCAGTGACCACGAAATCACCTTTCGGGGCCGATTAACGCCATGACAGTTCCAGAATTCATGAGGAGGGGTCCCAAAAACCCCATGTTGAATATTTGGTGCCAAAATTCCAAAAAAATCACTGAGATATGCATTAAAGTTGGAAAAAAAAACATTTATTCCATTATACAGCTTACCGGCATTTCCTCAGTTCGCAGTCAGCTTTGAATAGTGCACACGTGTTCCCAGTCCACCGAAGATCGTCGCGCTGAGCTCCGGAGGTAAGTATGGAGTGAGGGGGTGTGGGGAGGCAGGATGCGCAGTGGGAGGGCGCGGGTTGCGGGAGGGAGGGCAGGTGACCTCCGGACAGTTTCCTTTTTACAGGTTAAAAAGACATCACGGGACCGTTTTTATTTTACAGGGGCATGTGGCACGCTGGGGACTCCCCAGCATGCCGCCATTGTCTTTCTTTGTGGGGTGTTGTAGCCAAATGCGGATTGGGCATCCTCGCTGGCACACAACAAAAGGAGGTGACATTATACCGACGTGGATTGGCAGCCCGTCAGCAGACAATATAAGTGGGGATTTACATAATGCCAGCGAGTGGACTCCCTCATCGGCAACATACACATTGGGCACTGAAGCTGATGGGGACTGGCCCCATCGACAAACAAACATGTAGGAAAGATGTTCAGAACACAGTGACAAACTGCCACCATGTTCACAAACAATATCAGTGTATCAAGATCGCACCCTGCAATGACGGGTCATTCCCTCATTGCAGCAAATGGCTGACACTGCAATGACGAGGCGGCCCCTGACTGCAGCGGCTGATTTTTTACAAGATAGTGGCACGCTGGCTGAACTAGTGTCAGCAGCAGCATGCCACGGCATTGGGGGACGCTGGACAAACCTTTAAAGGCTGTGAGAGCACTGGCCATAACAGTGCTGCGCCTCCACAACCTGCTTGTGGAGAAAGCTGCCTCAATATATTTCTTGCGCCTGCGAGCAATCAGCATAGAAATTATTTAGTTGATAAAACTGGTTAGAGTGCTGATGCTGACGTGTATTAGCACTAACATAAAAACAAGATTTTCATAAAGATAGTGCTTGTGCTAGTGATGCTAATATCGAAAGATTTTGTGTGAAGATTATTGTTTACACAATGTAAAAAAGGGGGATAAATTAAGGCAAAAAGTGTTACCCAAAGGCCTTGCAAAAAGGAGCTAAGAAAAATTGGTAGGATAAGCGAAGCCTATGTCAAATAGAGATGTCTGTGTAAATACTGAGGGATAAACTATGTAAGAACAGGACTTACTGGAAACCAAATGATTACACTCAAGTAAATAGATAAATACATCAGTACTAGTTATTCCTCTGACTATACAGCCCAACATTCTATCTGTCTTGGCTGCTGCCTTCCTGCACTGCGCAGAGTGTTTCGGGTCACTTGTGATAATCACCCCCAAATCTTTCTCCTCTTCTGACTTAGTAACCTGCACACCACCCAGACAATATGCAGTCTTTGGGTTCTTAGCATCCATGTGCATGACTTTGCATTTCTAGGCCTTGAAACTAAATTGCCAGATACCTGACCACTCTTCAAGCTTGGCTAGATCTTCCTTGAGATTCTGTATTCCATCCTCTGTGCCCACCTTCTCACAGAACTTGGAGTCATCTACAGACAGGCACATCTTACCCTTTACTCCATCTGCTATGTCACTCTTGGCTCATTCAAACATAAACCCCACCTCCACCTTACTAACTCTAGCTCCTGTGAATGCTACCTATAATCTCCTCAGCCCTCTCGTTTTTGTTCCCTCAAACTATCACCTACCACATCTCCACCCCCTCCTTTTCCTCTGTTACTTTTTTATTTCTTCTTTCTTTTCACCACTCCTGACTCTCCCCCTTCACCCCTGCCTCTTCTGAGCCCTCAGTGATCGTTCTCTTTCTGTTGACTAGTTTCAGCCTGCTCCCAGTTGATGACCATGCCCTTTGGCTGCAATTCCTGCCCTCTCCAACTTCACTCCTCACATTTATCTTCATCTTCCACCCTCCCTCCTACGTATCCCTCTGTTACTCTGTGTTCCCATGTATACATTCTACTTATTCTAGCTATTGTATTGATCTACCATTGTAACCTAATATGCCAACCTATTTATTGTTTTGTTCATATTTCTGTAACTTGTATTTGTTCTCTGACGCGGAACCTTTGTAAAAGGGCCTGGCTCAAAGGTACTTGTAATCCTAGTTGTAATAAAATAAAAAATAAAAATAAAAAAAACAATAACTATATTAAATAACACCAGACCAAGCACCAAATTCTGTGGGACCCTGTTAGTGACTGCTCTAGCCCCCGTGAATTCCCCACTGACCACTATCCTCTGACTCATAGAATTTGAATTTCATTTGATGGCAGATAAGAACCGCTTGGCCCACCTAGTCGGCCCATTTCCCTACCTAATGGATAAGCTGCAGATCCTAGTTAACCAACAGCCTACTTCCTCCTACCCCCCCCACTAGAATTGCCTTATGTCTATCCCATGCATTCTTGAATTCCCCCACTGTTTTTGACTCCACGACCTCCTCAGGAAGGCTGTTCCATGTATCTACAACCCTCTCTGTGAAAAAATACTTCCTCACATTACCTCTGAGCCTTCCCCCTCTATCTTCAAATTGTGCCCCCTTGTTCTTGCACATCTCTTTTTCTGAAAGATGCTACCCTCTTGGACTTTGTTGATTCCCTTGAGGTACCTGAAAGTTTCTATCATGTTCCCCTCTCTCCCCTTTCCTCGAGGCTATACATATTAAGCTCCTTTAGTCTTTCTTCATATGTCTTCTGGTGCAGACCCTGCACCATTTTGGTTGCCCTCCTCTGGATAGCCTCCACCCTGTCTATGTCTTTTCGGAGATGGGATCTCCAGAACTGCACGCAGTACTCCAGATGCGGTCTCACCAACTGTCTGTACAGAGGGATAACAACTTCCTGTTTTCTACTGGTGATGCCTCTCCCTATGCATCCCAGTATCCCCCCAGCCCTCCTTACTGCCTTCTCACATTGCTTGCCAACCTTTAGGTCATCTGCTATAACTACCCCCAAGTCCCTTTCCATTTTTGTTGTTGTCAGTATCTTACCCCCACTGTGTACTCTTCCCCTGGGTTTTTGTTTCCCAGGTACATTACTTTGCACTTCTTTGCGTTGAATCTAAGTTGCCATACATTTGACCATTCCTCCAACCTTGCCAAGTCCCTTCTCATGCTTTCCACCCCAACTTGTGTATCAACCCTGTTGCAGATCTTTGAGTCGTCTGCTAAGAGATATACTTTTCCTTCCAGTCCCTCTGCAATGTCACTTATAAAAACATTAAAAAGGACTGGACCCAGTACTGAACCCTGCGGTACCCCACTAGTAACCCTCCTTTCTTCACTGTGGACTCCGTTTACTATTACCCTCTGTGTCCTGTTGTCCAGCCAATGTTTTACCCAGGCTACCACCCTGGGACCCACTCCAAAGCTGGCTAATTTGTTTATTAATCTGTTGTGCGGGACTGTGTCAAATGCCTTGCTAAAGTCTAGGTAGGCCATGTCCACAGCCCCTCCCTTGTCTACTGCTTTGGTCACCTAGTCAAAGAAATCAATTAGATTCATTTGACATGACCTTCCTGCTGTGAATCCATGCTGCCTTGGGTTCTGTGCCCTACTGGCCTCTAAGTACTCAACAGTTCTTTTCTTCAGAAGTGATTCCATCATTTTCCCTACCACTGAGGTCAAACTGACGAGTCTGTAGTTTCCTGCCTCTGTCTAGCTCCCACTTTTGTAAAGGGGGATCACATCTGCCCTCCTCCAGTCCTCAGGTACCACACCATCCTCCCATGATTTGTTAAAAAGGGTAGTTAGTGGTGTTACTAGTTCTCCCCTTAGTTCTTTTACAAATCTGGGGTGAATCCCATCAGGCCCCATTGCTTTATCCACCTTCAGTTTTTAGTAGTTCTTTCAGACCTTTTCTTCTATGAAAGGACTGATATCAACCCCCTTATCCAGAGTACTTCTATTGATTGGATTAGGTACCTCCCCCTCCTTTTCCTTTGTGAATACTGAGCAGAAGTATTCATTCAGTAGTCCTGCTTTTTCACTGTCCCTCTCTGCCCAACCACCCACCTTTTTATTCAGCATCAGTATCCCTTCCTTAGTCTTTCTTCGCTCCCTAATATACCTATAAAAGGCTTTATCCCCCTTCTTAACCAAGTTGGCTATCTTTTCCTCAGTTTGGGCCTTTGCTATTCTGACTGCCTTCCCCGCTTCCTTCTGCTTTAACTGGTATAGTTCTCTGTCCTGCTCCTTCTGTGTTTCCTTATACTTCCTGAATGCTATCTTTTTCTCCCTAACCTTCCCTGCCACTTCTTCAATTATTTGCCCAGGTCTTAAGCTTTACTCCTACTCACAGATCCTCCAGCTTCCTCATTATTCTCCTGCAGGGAACAGAGTCAAAGGCCTTACTAAAATCCAGATACAGGATGTCCACAGCCTGGTCCTTATCCACTGTTTTGGTCACCCAATCAAAGAAATCAATCAGATTTGTTTGGCAGGATCACTCTGCTATAGATCCATGCTGCCTCTCATCCTGGAGCCCATTATCCTCAAGAAATCACACCAGTCTTTCCATTAGTATAGTCTCCATGAGCTTTCCTACTATTGAGGTCAGACTGACCAGTCCATAGTTGCCAGGGTTTGTAGAGCAGCATTATGTGTGCTATTCTCCAGTCTGAGTCCGTTTGCTTTGATTTCTCAGTCTTGAACCACACTGTAAGAATGTGGGCAATGTATTAGTTCTGACAGTTCATTGCTCACAATATGCACAGGCCTTTCCGACCAAAGACCAAAAAGCATTGACAGTAGCTAAAGTCCAGATGGAGAAGTTCACTGTTCACTATGCCATGCCACAAAGGATTCATTTGGAACAGGGTAGAGGCTTTAAAGTAAACTAATGAAAGAACCTTTGTCTCTTTGGAGAATTTGTAAGTCACGTGGCATGGCACCTCCAGCCGCCTTGCCACCCTCCACCAAGCCGCACAAGGAATCTGCTGAGCCGGGTTGCTGCCCTTGACTTCCAGGGCCCACGTACCAGCAGACCGGTCCGCTCGCGGCACGACGCCTCCAGCTACCTCGCTGCCCTCTACCAAGCCGCACAAGGAAGCTGCTGAGCCGGGTTGCTGCCCTTGACTTCCAGGGCCCACATACCAGCAGACCGGTCCGCTCGCGGCACGACACCTCCAGCTGCCTCACCACCCTCCACCAAGCTGCACAAGGAAGCTGCTGAGCCAGGTCGCTGCCCTTGACTTCCAGGGCCCACACGCCGGCAGTCTGGTCTGCTCATGGCACGGCACCTTCAGCCACCTGGCCGCCCTCCACCAAGCCGCACAAGGCAGCTGCTGAGCCGGGTAGCTGTCCCTGACTTCCACGGCCCACGCACCGGCAGTCCAGTCCGCTCACGGCACTGCACCTCCAGCTGCCTCGCTGCCCTCCACCATGCCACACAAGGAAGCTGCGGAGCCGGGTCGCTGATCTTGACTTCCAGGGCCCACGCGCTGGCAGTCCAGTCCGTTCGTGGCATGGCACCTCCAGCCGCCTCGCTGCCCTCCACCAAGCCACACAAGGAAGCTGCTGTGCCTGGTTGCTGCCCTTGACTTCCACGGCCCATGCACTGGCAGTTCGGTCCGCTCGTGGCACAGCACCTCCAGCTGACTCGCCGCCCTCCACCAAGCCGCACAAGGAAGCTGCTGAGCCGGGTCGCTGCCCTTGACTTCCATTTTTCCTTTTGTTCTCCTTGTGCCTCCCCCCTGCCCACAACTAACCCCTATTTCTGTTCTCTCCTCTCCCCAGGTCGCTGCCCTTGACTTCCAGGGCCCAGGCGCCGGCAGTCCGGTCTACTCGTGGCATGGCACCTCCAGCCGCCTCACCATCCTCCACCAAGCCACATAAGGAAGCTGCTGAGCTGGGTAAGGCTGACTGTCCCACGGGGGCTGCTCTGACCTGCCACCATTGGATGTTACTCGCTGCAGGACGCCCTGATTGGTCCCCTGCCCACTTCTAATTTCACTGATTGGCCTGGTGTTCTCCCTGGACTTGGGGCTGCAGCACCCATAGAAAAACAGTGGCATCAGCCGAAATTTTACTGCACGGCCGCCGGTGCCTGGTTTTTAAATCCTGGACTTATTTGTACTGCACTTTGTTTAAACTACCTGGCCCGGTTTTAAATCCTGGACCTATTGCAAACTACCTTGTTTAACTGCCGAAGCCGAAGAATCCTGCTTTAGAGATTGGTTTAAGTGAATTACATCTCCTCCTGTGAAACTTTTACCTCTCTCTCTCTCAACTCCTGCCCCCCATCTCCGTCTCACATGGGCCTGAGCGCCTCCCCGCTCACTCCCAACTCCGCCTCCCCTCTCCGGCATTCTTCTGGCCCCTGCCCCCAATTTATTTTTTTTTTTGTTCTCTTGAGCCCCCACCCACAACTAACCCCTATTTCTGTTCTCTCCTCTCCCCAGGTCACTGCCCTTGACTTCCAGGGCCCACGCACCAGCAATCCAGTCTGCTCGTGGCACAGCACCTCCAGCCGCCTCGCCACCCTCCACCAAGCTGCACAAGGAAGCTGCTGAGCTGGGTAAGGCTGACTGTCCCACCGGGGCTGCTCTGAGCTGCCGCCATTGGCTGCTGCTCTTTGCAGCACGCCCTGATTGGTCCCCTGCCCACTTCTCCTATCACTGATTGGCCTGGTGTTCTCCCTGGACTTGGGGCTGCAGCACCCATAGAAAAACAGCGACATCAGCAGAAATTTTACTGCACGGCCACCGGTGCCCGGTTTCAAAATCCTGGACTTATTTGTACTGCACTTTGTTTGAACTACCTGGCCCGGAATTAAATCCCGGACCTATTGCAATCTACTTTGTTTAACTGCCGAATCCGAGGAATCCTGCTTTAGAGTTTGGTTTAAGTGAATTACATCTCCTCCTGTGAAACTTTACCCCTCTCTCTCTCTCTCTCGCTCCCTCCCCCTCCTCCGTTCACACGGGCCTGAAGTACCCTCCCCTTGCTCACTCCCAACTCCACTCTCCATTCTCCGCCCCTCTCCGGCATTCTTCTGGCCCCTGCCCCTCGATTTATTTTCTCTTTTGTTCTCTTTGTGCCTCCCCCCCACCCACAACTAACCCCTATTTCTGTTCTCTCCTCTCCCCAGGTTGCTGCCCTTGACTTCCAGGGCCCACGCACCAGCAGTCCAGTCTGCTCATGGCACGGCACCTCCAGCCGCCTCGCCGCCCTCCACCAAGCCACACAAGGAAACTGCTGAGCCAGGTAAGGCTGACTGTCCCACGGGGGCTGCTCTGAGCTGCCGCCATTGGACGTTGCTTGCTGCAGCATGCCCTGACTGGTCCCCTGCCCACTTCTCCTCCTTTCACTGATTGGCCTGCTGTTCTCCTTGGACTTGGGTCTGCGGTGCCCATAGAAGAACAGCGGCATCGGCTGAAATTTTACTGCACGGCCGCCGGTGCCTGGTTTTTAAATCCTGGACTTATTTGTACTACACTTTGTTTGAACTACCTGGCCCGGTTTTAAAACCCGGACCTATTGCAATCTACTTTGTTTAACTGCCGAATCCGAGGAATCCTGCTTTAGAGTTTGATTTAAGTGAATTACATCTCCTCCAGTGAAACTTTACTCCTGTCTCTCTTGCTCCCTTCCCCCTACTCCGTTCACACAGGACTGAAGCACCCCCCCCCGCTCACTCCCAACTCCACTCTCTGCCCCTGTCCGGCATTCTTCTGGCCCCCGCCCCCAGATTTATTTTTTCTTTTGTTCTCTTCGTGCCTCCCTCCTGCCCACAACTAACCCCTATTTCTGTTCTCTCCTCTCCCCAGGTCGCTGCCCTTGACTTCCAGGGCCCACGCGCCAGCAGTCCGGTTTACTCGTGGCACGGCACCTCCAGCCACCTCGCCATCCTCCACCAAGCCACACAAGGAAGCTGCTGAGCTGGGTAAGGCTGATTGTCCCACTGGGACTGCTCTGAGCTGCCGCCATTGGACGTTACTCACTGCAGCATGCCCTGATTGGTCCCCTGCCCACTTCTCCTTTCACTGATTGGCCTGCTGTTCTCCCTGGACTTGGGGCTGCAGCACCCGTAGAAAAACAGCAGCACCGGACGAAATTTTACTGCACGGCCGCAGGGTGCCCGGTTTTTAAATCCTGGACTTATTTGTACTGCACTTTGTTTGAACTACCTGGCCCGGTTTTAAATCCCAGACCTACGGCAATCTACTTTGTTTAACTGCCGAATCCGAGGAATCCTGCTTTAGAGTTTGGTTTAAGTGAATTACATCTCCTCCTGTGAAACTTTACTCCTCTGTCTCTCTCTCTCTCTTGCTCCCTCCCCCCTCCTCCATTCACACGGGCCTGAAGCACCCCCACCGCACTCACTCCCAACTTCCCTCGCTGCTTTCCGCCCCTCTCCAGCATTCTTCTGGCCCCGGCCCCCAATTAATTTTTTCTTTTGTTCTCTTTGTGCCTCCCCCCCTGCCCTCAACTAACCCCTATTTCTGTTCTCTCCTCTCCCCAGGTTGCTGCCCTTGACTTCCAGGGCCCTCGCACCGGCATTCCGGTCCGCTCGTGGCACGGCACCTCCAGCCGCCTCACCACCCTCCACCAAGCTGCACAAGGAAGCTGCTGAGCCGGGTAAGGCTGACTGTCCCACTGGGGCTGCTCTGAGCTGCCGCCATTGGCCACTGCTCACTGCAGCACGCACTGATTGGTCCCCTGCCCACTTCTCCTTTCACTGATTGGCCTGCTCTTCTCCCTGGACTTGGGTCTGCAGCACCCATAGAAAAACAGCGGCATCGGCTGAAATTTTAGTGCATGGCCACCGGTGCCTGGTCTTTAAATCCTGGACTTATTTGTACTGCACTTTGTTTGAACTACCTGGCCTGGTTTTAAATCCCGGACCTATTGCAATCTACTTTGTTTAACTGCCGAATCTGAGGAATCCTGCTTTAGAGTTTGGTTTAAGTGAATTACATCTCCTCCTGTGAAACTTTACTCCTCTCTCTCTCTCTCACTCCCCCTCCGTTCACATGGGCCTGAAACACCCCGCCTCACTCCCAACTCCGCCTCCGCTCCACCCCTCTCCGCATTCTTCTGGCCCCGCCTCGATTAATTTTTTCTTTTGTTCTCTTTGTGCCTCCCCCCCTGCCCACAACTAACACCTATTTCTGTTCTCTCCTCTCCCCAGGTCGCTGCCCTTGACTTCTAGGGCCCACGCACCGGCAGTCCAGTGCGCTCGCGGCACAGTACCTCCAGCCACCTCGCCACCCTCCACCAAGCCGCACAAGGAAGCTGCTGAGCCGGGTAAGGCTGACTGTCCCACCGAGGCTGCTCTGAGCTGCCGCCATTGGCCGTTGCTCGCTGCAGCATGCCCTGATTGGTCCGCTGCCCACTTCTCCTTTCAGTGATTGGCCTGCTGTTCTCCCTGAACTTGGGTCTGCAGCACCCATAGAAAAACAGCGGCATCGGCCGAAATTTCGCCCCCTCCCCCGCCTTAATTAAATGAGACGACTACCACACCCTTATTTGCCCCACCCTTGACTCTTTTCTACTGGCCCTTAACTGGCCAACACCCTTTGTCATTTTGTAGCTCCGACGCAGCCTTTCACTCCTGGATTCTATTCCTCCCCACATTCACTTTGAATCATGTATGCCACCAGTCACAGACCAGCCCCTACAAATAAACAACTCTGACCAATCAACCAGGATCCCTCTCAATAATCTCACTTAACATATGCAGTCTTCTTCACAAAATTGATGCCCTCCAGACTTTTGCCTGCCAACATAACCCAGACATACAGGCACTAGCAGTCATGGAAACCTGACTCTCACCTTTGGTTCCCAACCTTGTTATCACCCTCCCTGGGAATAATGTCTATCAGCTTGATCGAACATCAAAAAGAGGTGGTGGCTGCGCCCTGTACCTTAAGGACACGATCTGGGGGAACCTCATCAACCTAACCCCCCAAACCACCACTGCACAGATTCTTCCTGTCAAGATCCTCCTCGGTGCACACAATAAAGCCATCACAGTTGTCACAGTCTACATTCCACCGAGAGAGCAAGGTATTGGGCTTAACACAGTCCTGGAGTTTGCCAAATCTCTCTCACCTGACTCAGAAACCATCCTCCTCAGTGACTTTAATATTAACTGGCCTGCTGCTGAGGAAGGGGCATACAGGGACTTGATAGCAGCAGCAAACTTTTCTCAGATGGTTAGCTCCCCAACCAGGACAAACTATAAAACGGGTACCAGCACCCTTCTGGATTGGATCCTAACAAACCATCCCTCAGGGATCACTAACACCACTGTCCTCCCTGACTTACTCAGTGACCACTCCCCCGTCACCTGCTCCTGGTCCAATAAATTCATCAAACCCCCCCAAAAACCATTATTAGCCAAGTTCTACCTAGAGGCAAGCCACCTCATCTCAAAACCTTCCTTAGTCAACAGGATCGGTCACCAATCCTCACAGCAACCAATGTGAACACCGCACTGGAACACTTCATCAGGATCTTCAACCAAGCATGCAATATATTTGCACACTTCAAGAAGTGCAAGGCCAAGGCACTATGTAACCCCTGGCTCACCAGAGACCTACTTAGATGACTAAAAGCTCGGGACCACCTCTGGGAGGTTGCCAGAAACACCGGGAGACAAGTTGATATTGCTAACTATAAACGTGCATGAAATGACTGTACCAAATATATCTGGGATACGAAGACCACCTATTTCCATAATGCTCTCACTAACTCATGGGGCAACGGTAGGGACTTCTGGAATAACATTAAAGAAGTCACCGGGAAGCAATCTAAATCACCCCCATCAGTACTCAGCATAAATGGTGAAACTACACTTGACCAGAAACTCATTGCCAATTCATTCAATGACACCTTCACAGACCTCAGTGCTGTTCTCCCACAGGGTTTTTTCAATGAAGTGGTTCCCCTTGCCTCCCCAGCTACCCCCAACCACCCTTCCTTCTAATTTAAAGCAGTAAAAATACATCAAGTCTGCAGCTACGTTACCAAAGCCATTTGCAACTCCAGAGCCAGCAGTGACTCCTCGACCCTCAAACTGCCATCACTCACCCTTGAAGAAGCATCTGACCACTGACCAGGATTTTGACTCTCCTCAGCCTCAAACAGTTCCCTGACATATGGAAATCCCATGGTAACCCCAATTCATAAAAGTGGTGACAAACAGCTACCGAGAATTACCATCCAATTTCCATCCTTCCTCCACTCTCCAAGGCTCTAGAGCGCATTGTATCAGACCAGCTTACCGAATTCCTAGACAATCACAACATCCTGTGCAAGGAGCAACATGGCTTTAGAAAAGGCCATAGCACCTCCACGGCGCTACTTGAATTCACTGGTGCAATCCATCACTCACTCTATAACAGTCATCTTACTGGGTCCACCTTCATCGACTTAACTAAAGCCTTTGATATCGTCAACCATAATCTCTTACTTGCCCAGCTTTGACTAGCAGGGCTCTCACCCAACTCAGTGAACTGGTTCAAAAGTTACTTAGACAACCGCTCCCAAAGAGTGAGAATTTCTGGCACACTCTCAGACCAAAGACCAGTCCAGTCCAGTGTCCCACAGGGCTCAATCTTAGGCCCTCTCCTTTTGAGCCTTTTTCTGAACTCACTGCCAGAATCCTGCCTGGAACAGATCTTTCTCTACGTGGATGATGCTGTCATCCTGGCATCCCACCATGATCCAGTACATCTACAAGGTAACCTCCAACATGCCTTCTCTGCAGTGGAAAACTGGTTCACAAAACACAGACTTATCCTCAACCAGAAAAAAACAAAGACCATGACCTTCTGCAGCCCCCAAAACAAATACAAACAATATCAGCTCTCCATTAAAATCAAGCAAGGTCTCACCTTTGAACAAGTCCATTTCTTCAAATACCTTGGCCTCACCCTCGACTGTAATCTCTCCTATGTCCCACACATCAATAATGTGGCAAAAGTAGTCAACACCAGGATGGGCCTTTTATTCCGACATAGGAAACATCTAACCCCAGAAGCTCTGTCCATCACTGTCCAGAGCTCCATCATCAGCATCATTGACTACGGTCTCATTATCTATGGATCTGCCACAACCTCCTCTCTTAGGCGCCTTTCGACTTCCCTCAATAAAGCCTGCTGACTCGTTACTGGTTCCCACTGTCTCACCCACACCTGCGACCTCTACTCCAAAACAGGCTGGCTGCAACTGAACAACCGTATCAAATACCAAACCTGCATCACTGCTAAGAAAATTATGATGGGAAAGGCACCTCCAGGAATCAACACCCTCCTTAAATCTAAAATCACAAACCGTAACACCAGGAGCTCTAAGCTCCAAATCCTCAAAATTCCCTGCTGCCGCACATCCCAAGGCCAAAGGTCCTTTGCACACAGGGCTCTGAGTTGGCTGAATGAGCTCTCTAGTGACACCTCATCGACAGCAACACTTGGTGCATTCAGAAAAAAGCTCCGCCACTCCATAACTGGCTCCACTACCTGTGCTTGCACCCCATAACTTCATTATCCCCTACATTGTTTCTGACCCCATAGGTGTCAGTTTCTGTCCTCTCTGCTTGCACTTACCTGTCCAATGCAACTTCTAATGCACTTGCCCTGTGTCTGTCCTGACAAGGCCCCTCAGCTGCCTCACCCTACCCCGCTACACCTATGTCTTCCCCGACCCTCAACCCTCTCCCCTGCTTGCCCTCTTCCTCCAATCTGTTTCTTGTATTACACATCGCTCAGTCTGATTATGTCAAGCAAAGTTACTGTCTGAAACCTTGTACCTGTAACTGTCTTATGTTTGAGTGTCTGTTGCCCTGTAACCAGCCTGACATGGAACCTTTGTAAAAGAGCCTTGGCTCAAAGGTACTTTGTAATCCTAGACTTAAATAAATAAAAAATAAATAAAAGAACAACTCTGTCCCCTCACAGTGATCCGCAACCAGAACACTTTAATAGGACTTTGTTAAATGTGCTTGGTACTCTGAATCCAAAACAAAAGTTCAAGTGGAGCCAACAAGTAAGCATCCTTGTGCATGTCTGCAATTGTACAAAGAGTGATGCAACTGGCTATTCACCATATTATCTCATGTTTGGGAGAGAACCTAGACTGCCCGTGGACATTTGTTTTGGAGCTTTTACTGACGGACCACACCGTGAAACATATCTGCAGTATGTGCAAAGACTCAAGGATCAATTGGATTCTGCATAAAAAGCAGCATCAGAAAGCTCTGGGAAGAGGAAAAAAGCTAACAAGGTGAGATATGATCAGAAAGTGACAGCCCATGGACTGTTACCAAGGGACAGTGTCTTGATGAGGAATCTTGGTATGCCTGAAAAACACAAGATTGCCTATTATTGGGGAGACATCCCTTATGTTGTTACAAAACAGTTGAGTGCCATGGCAGTGTATAGAATATGGCCTGAAGGAGAGTCAGGAGGATCAAGTATGATCCACAGAGATCATCTGCTGCCCACTGGACAGATAGAGACATATGCAAATAAGGAGGTGCCAGAAACACTCCAGAGATGACAAATCAGATCTGCATTTTGTAGGAAAAAAACCACGCCTCATCCGAGTGATGAGCCTAAGCCACAAGATTCCACAAGTAAACAGCAATCTGCAGTACCACAAGTAATGGCGTAGGGTTCACCTGATGATGAGGTGGAACCAGTAAGGTGTTATTCTATAGTGGACATTCTTGGCCTCCTGCAGGAGGTTGTTTCCATTTTAGCACCCAGTAAAGATAACACACCATTGAATCCAGAAGTACAGGCAGCTGTGCCACAAAATGCAAGTCTGGAACCCAAGGGCAGCTTACAGTCTGCAAATGAGAAGTAGCCTATTGCACAAAAGGAAGTGGCAGAACTCATCCTGACTTAGAATCTCCCCTTAGCAGACACAGAAAATGGGAACACATGCTCGAGTTCTGAGTAAAGAGAGACTGTTCAAATGAGTTGCTCAAAAAGACCTGTGAAGCCTATCTCAAAGCTTTCGTATGATACTTCTGGTGTCTCCATTTGCTCATGCATGTGGTTCATGAACGCATTTACATTACCCCGCAGGTCTTTTCCCCAAATTCCTTTCAGTAATGCCCATGGATGAACTATTAAAACTCAGAAATGTGGACCCGAGGAGGTGGTATCCTGTAGCACAGTGAGCAGTTTTAAAAGGGCATGGGACAGGGTGCAGGGAGGGGGTAAAGGTGAGGGGGCAAGAGAAGGGGGGCAGTTGCAATATAAGGGTGCTAGCTGCACATTCGAGCAGACTAACTTGATAGACCGTAATGCCTGTTTCTGCTGGTAGATTCTTATGTTCATGTTTTAAAAGTGTTTAGACAGAACACATATGTCTACAGTAGACTGCTGATCATGGAATGTGGATTGTCTAGACTAGAAAGTAATTGTCGAGAACAGGTCTGTTGTATATATGTGTTTCTACTTAGCCAGGAAACTGGTGTTGACAGGCTGCATTGTACATATGTGTATATATGGACTCTTCTGAACTTTCAGCTCAGCCTTGGATTGAGGAGAATGTACGTCTTCTAGCAAGGGAAGAGAGTAACCGCCACAAAAGTGGAGCTTACCTGTTGAGCCACTGGAGGCTCTGGGTGGGCCCACCTGTATGCCTGCAACCTCCAACTGGAACTGATGTAGGAGACCAGCTGAGGAAGTCTGGAGCTTTCAGTGATTCCTTGCTCTGTGCTGCTGACGAAAGAGGTGCCCTTTGTACCTGAAGTGTACCAATGGATCACTACCAATCAAACCACATTTCAAATACAAAAGGCTAACTTGGACAAGTTATGGTAATGCAGCATCCAAATGATGGAAACTCTGCAGCAGCAGTCTGTACTGAGAAATAGAAACAACACAGACAATGCCATCTTGACAACCCCTGATCCCCACTATGTCAACCAGAATCTGAGGGTCTCTGCAAGAAACCCAAAGCACTCTGGAAGCCAGAGTGGCAGAGTGCTTGGCAGCTGTTTTCCACCACTAGGGAAGCCAGGAGTGTGACTTGCAGCCAGGTCATCCACTCAGGAGACTGAATGTCTGTACGCTGTGCTGGAACCTTTCCATCTGCAAGGAGGGGTTTCAGACAATCCTGCTCAGGCATTCAGAGGAGTAAGACATGATGATGAGGAGACATGAGGGCTAGCCGACCTCAGAGCCAGAAGTGACTAATCCGAACAAACTATTGCTTCTGATGTGTGCATTTCCTGCAAAAGCTGCAAGACAGAACTGCGGCAAACCAGAGAGACAGAGACAGACAGCTGCTATTAGAGGTGGAAAATAGCCATTTCTACCTTGCCTGATGTGACTGAGGGAAGAGTGAGGTCAGAAACATAGTCTCCAGTTCCGTCGGTATCGAATGTGAGTGCGTCCAAGGGTGAAGTGGGGAGAACTCTGGTCTAGGCCTCACTTGGACCTTAACCACTGCCACATTGTTGTTGAGTTGTGTGAAATATGTCATGTGAGAGCTCTTGAACCAAAGCCTAGGCCTGCAACTATTTCACCTGTTTGCTGCCTGTGCAGAACCACCAGTGCCAGCCTGCATCTGAGGCCTGCTCAGAGGACCACTCTGTGATACTGCTCCAGCTTTCTCCTGTATAACCAGCAGACATGAGAGTACTGGCCTAGCCAGCCAGAGTTCTGCAAACCCATTTTCTGTGGATTACAATTTATTTCTTGGCTGCAAGTTCCCTGTTGGAATACAAGTTTATCTTTACTGTTTTTAAAGTGATAACCAACAAGTCAGTTTGGATGGGATTTAAATATTGCAAGCTTGAGTATTTAATTAAGTGAACCAATGCAAGATACTGGGCAACACATCATCAGGCCTGCACCAGTTAGTAACTGGGGTACCCAGTAACTGAGTAAATTGCAGTTTAAAATATTTTGCTGAAAAGTAAAGTGTTTGAAGGCATTTATAGTACTGCAGGGCAAAATTACTGAGGGTAGGCCACAAGGGATATTGTGTGGGGGTGTCTGGGAGGGCGTGTAATATCTCTGAAGATGCCTAGTAAGCACCTTGCTTGCAAGGGCCTTTACTGCCAGACTGCACAAAAGTGTTGGGGTTTCCACACTGGTTAATAACCATTTATCTCCTAAGTTGTTAAATAATTGCCTTTTCCTTAACCCCCTTTCCTTTACAGGAGTGAAGCACCCTGTCAATGAAGTCCTATGGTAAAGGAGGAGTACCAAGGCACAGCAGTGCCTAACTCCATGTGGAGAGAATGAAACGTAGTGAAGGGGACAGCACTCAGGTCCATATTATGAACACTGTTTGCAGTTCTCAATCAAAGATGCACATTACTTTGGGTGGGTAGCCAGTTAAGCGGTACAGGACCGCTACTGACCTAACGTTTCACCTTGCCCCCAGGGCTTCGTCAGAGCTACTGCTTAACCAGCTACCTACCCAAAGTAGTCGTATTGCTGATGTAGTGGCCATTTCTTTGCACAAAATAAATATGGAGGTGATTAAAGGAAGTCATTTATAGTGCATTTTTGATTGAAAACTGCAAATTGTTCATAATGCGGAGGTGAGTGCTGTCAAGCCCTGTGGTTAGTTTCTTAATTTGTTTGTGTGTAAATGTTATTAGTGATCTCTTTTATTTGTGGTAAAGTGTATTTTGCAAAAAAGGTAGAATGTAGGTACTCACTCATCTCGGGGAGGTGTCCATTTATCCACTGGGAAGGTGGCCTTGTACTGCATCCCAGGGGGCAGTATTGTACTTGTGACCTGATCCACATTTCTTTCTCTGGGTGGAGAGGCACCATGCTATTCCCATGGCTCCCCTTCTGAACCCCCCCCCACTTGAGAACTTTTATTATCTCAGGCCCCTTACCCTTACTTGGAGCCCCTTGGGTGCAAGGTATGGTAGTAACCATGAAAAATACCTTAACATCTGCATGGCGACCTGGCTACACAGGGCTTACACATTGTTTGGTATTTGTGCATCTCTCCAAACCACACATATACTGTAAAGCCTCAGTCCCTGTGCAAGGCATTATGGGTGTTTGCTGATATCTTCCTGCAAACAATTGTTTCGTTCTTAATCTTTTCTTACCACATGTCAGTTCCTGAACGTGACTATGTGCAGGTAGCTATCTGAGTGTTCAGCAAGTTTGTCTCACTGCTACTACAATTTTTAGCTGTTCCGTTTCTCATGAAGAAAGTTGATCTTTGTACCAGTCAATATACTTACTATTTCTTAGTGGATATTTGGTATGCTGCCTGCTGACTAATGATGTAGTATGTCTCACATGGGGACACATTTATATTTTGTTTGAGCAATGCTGGAAGGAAGTCATTGCAACTGTGAACATTGAGGACAAGTAATGTTTATAGGAAATATGTTAATACTTAAGACTTCTATATCTTAGCTGGCTTGTTGGCACACTGGCAACATTGCCGCTTGCAGTGCAGGTGACCCCAGTCTGGTATTGAGCTTGGGTCATTCAGATGGCCAGTAAGCGGATGAGACTTGAGTGTCCCAGAGAATGCTTGCCTTCTCTGGGGAGAGATGATGCCCATCTCCACTATACTAGTACCCCTTGGGTGACCACAGGGCATTGCTAATGATGGAGTGGTAGGGGAGGGAGGGAGGAGGGAGGAGATGCTGACTGACTCTGAGTGACTGTGTTTGTGTGATCACAGCAAGGAAATAGCACCCAAACCCTGCAGGATGACCCAACCGGCAGTCCTGGTCCGTTTGCCAAAATGCCCCATGGAGGACTGCATTACATATAGGACACTGTACGGGGTGCCGCCATAAAACCCCACCATGCTGGGAAGACATGGAGAGTAGCAGCCTCAGGTAAGATGACGGGTGGGAATCTGCCAGTGAGCAGATGGGGCAACGGCTTGTGAAGAAGGGCATAAAACAGTAAAAAGACTCCTACATCTTGCACAGTATAGCATTTTTCACTAACATCTGAAACATGCACGTTTCTGGATTTCCCCCACACATTTGTAATCCAGATTATTGGGCTTTCCAACTACCGATATGCAATGAACACACCATTTATAATGCCTTGTACCTGATGCCTAATATGAGTTTGGGCTGTATTGAATCACTTTTATGTAAAACAATGTAAAATGTGTTTAAAAACAGCGGACAGAATATTTAATTCATTTTTAAAAGTAGCCTGCTGTTATTCTTTATTTCTGAAGCATTTTTTCCTCATTTGCTGGTGAAATGTTTAATTATGATAAGATCTCTAACTTAATGTTGTTACAGTAAGGTTTGATTTGTAGTTTACAAAGAGCTGCATCTGAGACCTTGGCACCAGCCAGAAACCAGAAACTAGCGGGCTCGCCCCACTTACCCATCTTCACCACCTTGCATGGTACCCCTCTTGAAGTGGTTTCCCTCTTCAAGTACTTTGCTGCATGGCTAGATAGTAGGACTTGGCTCCTCTGCCCACATAGATGCCATGCACTCCAAGCTATGCCCCAAACTTGGTTCCTTGTACTGTAACAAAGACTGTTTGTCTTCTCAAGTCCGCTGGGAGCGAGTCTCCAATATGGTTCTCCCAGTTTTCGACTATGCTGATGTGCCCTATGGCACTGCCCCCTTCTCCTCCCTTGCCAGACTGGACATCTTCTGTAATGCCTTTTATCACTTTGCCATCAACTCTCCTCTCTGTATTCATCACTGCTCCCTCTACTTCTCCTTCTCCGTCCCCACTTAACTTCACATCGCCAGTCCCAATGCACCTCCTTCATCTTAAAGTACTGGTTTGGGCCTCTCCCGTCATACCTTTTTTCACTTCTGTCTCCCGTTCCCTCTGCCTGATACCCTGTCTGCTCCAGGGATCCTCACAACTTCTCCCTTCCCCACCTGCGCTCCTCTGCTGGGCAGTCTACCTTCTACTACCGGCATTCCTCCCTCGGAAACCTGCTCCCCTCCATTCTGCATCACTCTTCCTCTCCCATCTCCCTCAAACACCAGCTAAAAGTTCACCAGGTGCCATCTTTGCTTGTTCTCCACCTGAGCCAACCTCCCCAATGAGGCTCGTACCTTCCAAGCAGTGGACTTTCGCCTGGGTTCTACCCCTGCTTGAATCTATCTCCTCCCAACAACTACTGCATTGCTGTTCTGTGCACTGTTCACTTTATTCTGCATATCATTGCTATCCAAATGTAAGATCCATTTTTGCATTATCATTTGCTATAGCACTTTTGCCATGGTAACTAGTGCACTCTATACTTTATCTTGTACCATATGGTTGTTGCTATGTATGCTGCTTTATTGCACTCCCTTTCCCTTTTCCCCCGGGTCGCACCTGGAAAGGAGCCTTGACTCAGTGTGCCGTTTCCAATTACCAATTTTCAAATAAATACATTTGTTATTCACATATCTGTGGTAATGGTGGCCCTTTCATTAAATTTTACAGGGTAGGCATCCAGAATCCAGTGCCCATCGTTTTTAAAGCAGCAATGCAATGGAATTTACATAGAAACATAGAAGTTGACGGCAGATAAGGACCGCAAGGCCCATCCAGTCTGCCCATTTCTTTTTCTACTTATAAATGTGCCATCGGCCTTTGCTCTGTCAGTGGCCTATCTATTCATAGTCATTTGTATTGCTCCCTTATGCCTATCCCATGCCTGTTTGAAGCCCTGCACTGTATTCATAGCCACCACTTCTTGTGGTAAGCCATTCCATGCATCCACCACCTTTTCTGTGAAAAAGAATTTCCTCACGTTCCCCCTTAATCGCCCCCTCTAATCTCATGCTGTGTCCTCTTGTCCTGCTATTTTTCTTATATTTAAACATGTTAGACTCTTTCACCTTGTTAATGCCCTTAAGGTGTTTGAATGCCTCGATCATATCACCTCTTTCCCTCCTCTGCGCAAGGGTATACATATTGAGCTCTGTTAATCTGTCCTCATATGACTTCTGATGCAGTCCCTGCACCATTTTGGTTGCCCTTCTCTGGACTGCCTCTATTTGGTTAATGTCCTTGTGAAGGTGTGGCCTCCAATACTGCATGCAGTACTCCAGATGGGGCCTAACCAGTGTCTTGTAAAGAGGGATTATTACCTCCCTCTTACGACTTGTGATACCCCTACTAATACACCCTAACACCCACATAGCCTTACCTACTACTTTAGAGGTGATGATGCCCAAGTCTCTTTCTTCCTTTGTGACTGCCAGCAACTCTCCTCCCAGCCTATAGGTGGCTTCAGGGTTTCCCTTCCCTATGTGCATGATTTTGCACTTCTTTGCAATAAATCCCAGTTGCCACTCTTCTGACCATTTTGCTAGTTTATCCAGATCTCTTCTTATTCTGCCCATCCCATCTGGATCATCTACTCTGTTGCAGATCTTGGTGTCATCTGCAAACAGACAAGCCTTACCCTCTAGTCCATCTGCAAAGGTCACTAATGAAGATGTTGAAGAGGACTGACCCCAGAACTGATCTAAGGGTACCCACTTGTGACTTGCATCTCTTCTGACTGTATACCATTTACCACCACTCTCTGTTTTCTGCCCGTCAACCAGTTTGCCACCCAGTTGACCAACTTCTGACCCACCCCGAGCCTACCCAGCTTATTTATCAATCTTCTATGTGTAACAGTGTCAAAAGCTTTGCTGAAGTCAAGGTAGGTGACATCAACTGCTCCCCCTTGGTCCACCACTCTGGTTACCCAGTCAAAGAAATCTATGAGATTAGTTTGACAGGACCTTCCTTTTGTAAACCCATGCTGTCTTGGATCCTGTGCTCCTATGGATTCCAGGTGTTGCACTATCCTTTCCTTAAGGAGTGCCTCCATAATCTTGCCCACTACTGAGGTAAGACTGACTGGTCTGTAGTTCCCCGCCTCTCCTGCTACCACTCTTGTGGGCGGGATCACATAAACCCTTCTCCAGTCTTCTGGGACCTCTCCTGTGCTCAGAGACTCACTAAACAGTTCTGCTAATGGCTCTGCTAGTTCCACCTTTAGCTCCTTAAGTACCCTGGGATGTATGCCATCAGGTCCCATTGCCTTATCCACCCTAAACATAAGCTCTTGTAGGACCCTTTCTTTTGTGAGGAGTAGCTCACTCCCTCCCCACTGTGTCCATGATGCTGAGCTGTGGGCTCTGCCCTACCTTCTCTTCAGTAAATACTGAGCAAAGTATCTATTTAGGATAGATGCCTTTACAGGGTCCTCCTCCTCCTCACATGCTCCCTTTTCTCCATTAAGCTTAGCAATACCCCCTCTGGACTTTCTCCTTTCACTAATGTATCTATAGAAAGTCTTGTCACCTTCTTTTACTGTTCGTGCTAGTGTTTCCTCAGTTTGGGACTTTGCCTGCCTTACTGCCTTCCCTGCTTCCCTTAGGGCAGTTTGGTATGCCTCCCTATCTTCATCCCGCTGTGTTCCCTTATATTTCCTGAAGGCCAGCCTTTTGGCTCTGACCTTTTCTGCTACTGTGTTTGAGAACCAGAGTGGTTTCCTTCTTCTTTGCACTTCCTTTTCTCTCTAACACAATGGGATGTTGCTTCAAGTATTGCATCTTAATGCTTCCCACTTTGCCTGTACCCCTCACCTGTGTTTCTTTTGCCAGGGCTAGCTTAACTCTGTTGGCCATCTTATCAAAGTCAGCTCCTCTGAAGTCCCATATTTTGCCTTGGAATGGGATGATTTAGATGTAGTAGCCAAATTGAACCATACCATGTGATGGTCACTGGCCCCAGGTGACCTTCTACCTGGAGATCTGTGACCCTTCCTTGTTAGTCAGTACTAGATCTAGGATAGCCCTGTCTTTTGTGGGTTGCTGTACCAGTTGTTTGAGGCCCTCCCCTGCAGGAATCCACTATGTGTCTAGTTCTGGCAGATGTTCCTGCTGGTATTGACCAATCTGTATCCGCATGTTGAAGTCTCCCATTATCAGAACCTCCCTTTAGCTGTCATGTTTTGTATATTTTCTAACAGTAATGTGTCTATGTCCTCTCCCTGGTCTGGGGCCTGTAGACAACCCCAGTTCTTATGGCTGTCCCATTTCCTGTTTCCAGGGTGACCCACAGTTCTTCTGGCTCTTTATGTGTATTCTGAATTTCTGTAGCTTTGATATTTTCATTGACATACAGGGCCACTCCTCCCCCCCCTTTCTGCACCTCGGTCTCTTCTGAACAATACATAGCCAGGTACTGAAGTCTCCCAAGTGTGGTTACTGGTAAACCACGTCTCACTAATTGCTGCTATGTCCAGTTTAGCCTCGACATTATTGCCTGCAGGTCTGGGATCTTATTTCCCAGGCTGTGAACATTTGTGTGCATGATTTTCCATTGGCCAGATGTTGAAGTGTGTTAGTTGTTGGGTGAGGTTTGGTGCACCCTGTGCGTCGTGAGAGACAAACCTTTTTCTTACCTGGTGTTGCAAATGAACTGCAAACATGCTGAATCCCTGTTTGACCACTAGCTGAGGGGGGAGGGGTGTTCTTCCCATTCGACGTATGGGGTGCTGCACCCCTCTCCCCATTTGCTAGTTTAAATATTCTGCAAAGACGTCAAACTTCTGCCCCAATGCACTGACTCCCTCCTTAGTCAGATGCAGTCCATCAAATTTAAAGAACTTTTGCTCCCAGAACTGTTGCCAGTTCCCTACAAATCTGTATCCTGTGGCAGAAATTTGGTAGAAAATTTGACCCAACCTTTTTTCTTTGTAAAAGTTCCCAGACATATTTCACTTTTATTTGGTGATATAGTTTTCTAGTTCTGTCAAAATTTGAGAATTTTTTAAATGCTTTAATTAAGTGTTGTTCTCAAGAAAAAGAGATGGCCATGATTATTATTATTATTTCAAAAGTTTTACTAGGAAAGACATACTGAGCTGGTATCAGTCCGTTTCCAGATGCGTCGGTGGGGGGGAGTACAATGCAATTATAAAATACAATATTCAGACAATGGAGGAGCCTGCAAGGTATGGCAACAGGCAATGTTTGTCTGTGTGCACACACTCTCAGATGACACCTGAGCAGGCGGGGGGTTAGCTTCTACCCACTAGGGTCAGGGTCAGGCAGGTAGGTAGGATACAATGGGAGGGCTTTAAGCCCGAGGTTCGATAGGCAAAGCAACAACATCACTCCCCCATCGAACTTAAAAGGTCACTCATCCTGGGTCCCTCCACGATTCATTTTTCGTTGCAGCCAGAGGCCACGTTGGCTGCCGGGTTGGCTGCACCTTCTCATGCTCTGTTCTCGGTTCATTCGCCTCCAGCTGCTCCCATTCGCTTAGAACATAGAAACATAGACTTTGACGGCAGATAAGGACCGCTTGGCCCACCTAGTCTGCCCATTTCCCTACCTAGAGGATAAGCTGCAGATCCTATTTAACCAACAGCCTATTTCTTCCTACCCCCCACAAAAATTGCCTTATGTCTGTCCCATGCATTCTTGAATTCTCCCAGTTTTAGACCCCACAACCTCCTCAGGAAGGCTGTTCCATGCATCCACCACCTCTCTGTGAAAAAATACTTCCTCACATTGCCCCTGAGCCGTCCCCCCTCTATCTTCAAATTGTGTCCCCTTGTTCTTGCACATCTCTTTTTCTGAAAGATGCTACCCTCTTGGACTTTGTTGATTCCACTGAGGTACTTAAATGTTTCTATCATGTCCCCCCTCTCCCTCCTTTCCTCAAGGGTATACATATTAAGCTCCTTTAGTCTCTCCTCATATGGCTTCTCTTGCAGACCCCACACCATTTTAGTTGCCCTCCTCTGAACTGCCTCCATCCTGACTATGTCCTTGCAGAGATGGGGTCTCCAGAACTGGATGCAGTACTCCAGATGGGGTCTCACCAACTGTCTGTACAGGGGGATAACAACTTCCTATTTTCTGCTGGTGATACCTCTCCCTATACATCCCAGTATCCCCCCAGCCCTCCCTACCGCCTTCTCGCATTGCTTGCCAACCTTAAGGTCATCTGATATGATTACCCCTAGGCCTCTTTCCATTTTTGTTGTTGTTACTACCTCCCCCATTGTGTAATCTTCCCCTGGGTTTTGTTTCCCAGGTGCATTACTTTGCAATTCTTTGCATTGAATCCAAGCTGCCATACTTCTGACCATTCCTCCAACCTTGCCAAGTTCCTTCTCATCCTTTCCACGCCTCCTTGTGTATCAACCCTGTTGCAGATCTTTGTGTCATCTGCAAAGAGGCATACTTTTCCTTCCAGTCCTTCTGCAATGTCACTTATAAAGACATTAAAAAGGACTGGACCCAGTACTGAACCCTGCGATACCCCACTAGTAACCCCTCTTTCTTCAGAGTGGACTCCATTTACAATTACCTTCTGTGTCCTTTTGTTCAGCCAATGTTTTACCCAGGCTACCACCTTGGGACCCACTCCCAGGCTAGTTAATTTGACTACTAATCCTTTGTGTGGGACTGTCAAATGCCTTGCTAAAGTCTAGGTAGGCCATGTTCACAGCCCCTCCCTGGTCTACTACTTTGGTCACCTAGTCAAAGAAATCAATTAGATTCATCTGACATGACCTTCCCGCTGTGAACCCATGCTGCCTAGGGTCCTGTGCCCCACTGGCCTCTAGGTACTAAACGATTCTTTCCTTCAGAAGTGATTTCATCACTTTCCCTACCACAGAGGTCAAACTGACAGGTCTGTAGTTTCCTGCCTCCATCTTGGTCCCACTTTTGTGAAGGGGAATCACATTTGCCTTCTTCCAGTCCTCAGGTACCACACCATCCTCCCATGATTTGTTAAAAAGCGTAGTCAGTGGTGTCACTAGTTCTCTGCTTAATTCTTTTAGAATTCTGGGGTGAATTCCATCTGGCCCCACTGCTTTGTCCACCTTCAGTTTTAGGAGTTCTTTCAGAACCCTTTCTTCTGTGAAAGGACTGGGATCAACCCCCCTCTCCAGAGTGCTTCTGTTAATTGGATTAGGCACCTCCCCCACTTCCTCTTTAGTGAATACTGAACAGAAGTATTCATTCAGTATCCCTGCTTTATCACTGTCTCTGTCTGCCCACCCACCATCCATTCTATTCAGCCTCACTATCCCTCCCTTTGTCTTTCTACACTCCCTGATATACCTATAAAAGGTTTTATCCCCCTTCTTAACCGAGTTAGCTATCTTTTCCTCAGTTTGTGCCTTTGCTATTCTGACTATCCTCCCTGCTTCCTTCTGCCTTAACTGGTACAGTTCTCTGTCCTGCTCCTTCTGTGTTTCCTTATACTTCCTAAATGCTATCTTTTTCTCCCTAACCTTCACCACCACCTCTTTTGAGAACCATAGTGGCTTTTTCTTTCATTTTGATTTGTTTATTTGCTTCACACAAAGGCTTGTTGCCTCTGTGATGGCAGTTTTGATATTTGTCCATTGTTGCTCCACCCCTCCTTCTAGCCTGTTTGCTAGTGCTTTTCTAAGGCACTCTCCCATCTTGCCAAATTCAGCCCTCCTGAAGTCCAGAACTCTCACTTTTGTATGGCTTGACTCTGTAGCAGAGTTTATCATGTACCACACTGTTTGGTGGTCACTTGTTCCCAAATGGCTACCCACTTCTAGATCTGAGATCCTCTCACTGTCCCAATTTGAGAGTACGAGGTCTAAGATTGCTCCCTCATGAGTGGGTTCCAAAACTAGCTGTTTGAGGCATGCCACCTGAAGGGCATCAAGAATGGCCCTGCTTTTGGATGTGGTTGCTGCAAAGGTGCTCCAGTTAACATCTGGCATGTTAAGGTCCCCCATCAACAGTAACTCCCCTTTCTCTGCCATTCTAAGTATGCCTTCTATCATATCCTTGTCCATTCCTTCCCCCTGACATGGGGGTCTATATACAACCCCTGTGCGGATTGTGGTGCCATTTTCAGTCTCTAAGGTGACCCACAGTGCCTCCTCTCCTCCTTGTTTACTCTTTTGTTCAGTTGCTTTTATCCCTTCCCTTACATAGAGAGCTACTCCCCCCCCTCTTCTGCCCTCCCTGTCTCTCCTGTGGGTTGTGTACCCTGGTATGTTAACATCCCAGTCATGGTTCACTGTGTACCATGTTTCTGTGACTGCTACAATATCCAGGCATCCCTCTTCCATCACAGGCTCATTCTTCTTCCCCATCCGCCCTCTGCTGTCTCCCCTTCCTCATCCCTGTCGCCCTGCTCCCACAACTCGATCACCTCTGCCTTGCTTGTCGGGGGATGCTGTCCTGGACATTCTCCCTGATGTCGGAGTGTCACCTGGGGTAGTCGGTCCCTGCCTCTCTCCTGCTCTGTATTTCCCATAGTGCTTTGGTTTTCCACACTCGCTTTTGCCCGCTGACCTTGGAGCTGGTTCCTTGCTCTCCCGCCCTCTCCCATTCACTTCTTGCTCACTCACTTTGTTGAGCTCATGTCTTCTTTTCCACTTGATTCAATTACGAATCTCTGACGAACTTTGCCCGCCTGACTTACGTCATTGGACACTGTGGTACAAGCTCTCCTTGCTCTTTGCAGGTGTCGGCGTTCTTTGGGCCGTTCTCAGCTGATCAGCCTGCATTCAGCTCGCACAGAGTCCATTTAACTCCCTCGTAACCGCGACTCCACAATCTGCTGCGGCTGTTGCCGACACTTCCTGCTGCACCTTTCGGGGCTTTGTCACTGTTCCGAGTGGCAGCAAGTGATCGTCCTTTGAGTCCCGCCAAACTGAAGCAGGTAGGAGGATTTTGTAAAGGCTACCTCAGAATTCGGATACCTCAGAATTGTTTTAATTGCAGCTGGCAACCAATTATGTGACCCTTTGAGTGCTTCTGCTACCTCCTAAAGTCTCTCTGGTTATTCTGAATCTCTGTGCATATTGTGTTTCTTGCTCATCGGGCTCTTTCCTAGTGGGCACCCCCTCAACTATGGATGCTCTTTGTCCTCCATGTATTAAGCAAACTTTCTCCCCTACCTTGCGAGGTATACCAGATTTGTGCCACCTCTTACCTTGCAGGGTACACTGCCCCTGGGCTGCTGGCCTCGGCCAGCTCACTGTCGGTGTTTTCTTTTTGGGAGTTTCTGCCCTATCACTACTTCTTCATCTCATCGACTACTATCCCTCCTCAAACTACCACCCCTGGCTGGTATCCCTAGCTTATCCAACTCGGACACCAAGTACTCAGAGCACTCATTTCTGCATGCTTCAGGGTGCACTCGTTCTGCTCCCTCTCCTCAGCCACCATTGCAGTCATCATTCACCTCGCTCCATCAATCTGCCTTCCACTCAGGGCTTCACTACATCACCATATCGCTTAACCTGTCTCTAGCTGACTCATTCCAGTTCATTTACCTCTTTCAGCTCCATGATGCCTTGCACTGACCTGCTCATCTATTTCCATCGCTTGAGCGGTCTGCCTCAGCCAACCAATCAGTATACCTTAGCGGGCTCCGTCTGGTCTGCACTCAATATTTCTTTTTGGGCATATATATCCTTAATCATATGCTCTGGCTGACTCCGTCCAGCCTCATCCGACTCACCCTATTGCAGTTCTCATCCCATACCGGCTGGGTCCTATGCTACCCCATTGACGTCCCTCGTCCTTTCATACCTCACTTTCCTGTACCAGCCTCCATGGCTTCAATCCATCATTGTACCTCTTCTGTTCCTATTTACCTTCCTCGGCCTAGCGCCTATTCTCGCCCCAGCCGTCATGGATTCTCTCCACTCATGGCTTCACTTCTCATCGTACATCATCTGATTTTGCACCTCTTGATCGCTCATTATGAGCGTACCCTCTGGTTCACCTACCATCTGGTTCCAGACATGCCTTCTTCGCCTGAAGTCTACCTCCTTTCGAGGAGCCTCCTTACTCGCATCACTCTATCAAGCATACTATCTTTGTACAAGTTCATTTTCAAGTTCATTCCCATCTCCTCTTCTTCACATTCCATACCGGCCATCAAGGATTCCCTCCTCTTGAAGCCTGCAATAGATATTTCTTTGGGCGTACCTATCATGACTCCTATGCCACCTCATCGACCCGTGGCCATCCTGCTGCATGTATTAGATTCATAACTCTGGTCATCATTCGCTCATCTTTACCTCAAGGTTTCTCTATTTCCATCAGGTCATGTCAATACAGACACGAGTGCTTTGCCTCTGGCACCTATTCATTCAGTGCATCAAAAGGAGCAGCCCACAGCCCTTTCAGAAAGGGCAAGTTAAGCCTCCCAACACCCATAACAGTGGAGTGCATTGAACGATGGCTTATAGGTTATCCAGACAGGCAGTCCACGCGGTCGCTGGCAGAAGGCTTTGCACAGGGTTTCAGGATCCCATACAGGGATCCATGCAAAGCTTATGAGGCAGAGAACCTAAAATCTGCCAGGGAATGCCTGGGCACTGTGAGGGCTAAGTTGGAAAAGAAGGTAGCAGCAGGTAGGGTTAGTGGCCGTTTGTGTGCCCACTGTGCCCCAATCTCTGGGTATCAGCAATAGGACTGATGCCAAAGAAGGTGCTGGGTGAATTCAGTATGATCAATCACCTGTCATACTCAGAGAGTGACTCTGTCAACCATCACATTGATTCTGCTGATACAGCAATATCATATGCGCTCTTCGATGCAGCCATTAAGGTAGTGGGGGGGCAAGGCAAAGGGCCTTAATGGGCATGGCAGACATTGGCTTGGCCTTCCACCTCTTACCAGTATATCTACTTGTCAGGGATCTGCTGGGTAAAAATTTGAGGGCCAGTATTATGTTGACAATTGCATGCCCATGAGATGTGTCATGGCGTGTGCGGTTTTCAAGCAATTCAGCACCTTCCTGCACTGGGCCACCACAAGGCTAGCAGGCAGGTCCGAAGTTGTCCACTATCTGAATGATATCCTGTTAAGGCAGAACTGCTCACTGCGCCCAGCTGATGGAGTCTTTTCACACTGTGTGTAAGGACTTGGGGGTACCCTTGGCCCATGATAAGACAAAGGGCCATGCACAGGGCTGTCTTTTTTGGGCATTGAAGTTGATATGGTCACCGCAAAGTTCTAGTTGCCACAACAGAAGGTCATTGTCCTGTGGGACTTGCTGCACAAGGTGGTGCAGACACAGAAAATTACCCTGCGGGAGCTTCAGTGGTTTCAAGGGAACCTGAATTTCATCTGCAAGGTAATCCCAATGGGGTGACCCTTCCTTCAATGGTTAGCCAAGTGTGGGTCCAGCTGCATCAAGTCCCACCACAGGCTTCGGATTACTGAGTCCAAGCGGGATGACCTCAAGGTTCGGTTGGTGTTCTTGTCATGTTTCAGTGGGGTGGCCATTTTGCTGACAGAGGTCACAAGCCAAGAGCTGGAGCTCTTCACAGATGCTTCCAAAGGCTTTGACTTTGGGGCCTGTTTCAGTGGAACCCAGTGTGCAGGGCATTGGCCTCAGTCCTTGGTGGATGAGGGCTTGCTCCATCGGGTATTGCTCCTGAGTTTTCCCCCATCATAGTGGTGCTGCTGATCTGGGGGGATAAATTTTGTGACACAGGAGGCTGATAAATAAGCTTTGCAGCCTGGGGGTGGAGGAGAAGGTCCGTACTCAAATGGATCTCATAAACTGCAACACCTCTGACTCACTCTTCACAACAACATACATCCTGAGTGTGAGATACTGTCCAATATGCTCTGCCCTAAGGGACCTAAGAACTCAGCTCCATGCAGCAAGGACTGAGATAATCTATCTAAGAACAATTCTTCATTATACACAACAAAACAGCACCAACAAACAGTCCTCTACCAAACAGGTCCCATTGCCCCAAAGGACAAACAGATCAGGACGTTGGAAACGGGTCAAAAACCACAATGCTCCAAAGCATACCGCTACTGGAAAAATTACACTTGTGCGCACAACAAACAGATAGTCTCCACTTACAGCTAGCACAGACACTTTGAAGAGTAAGGAACAGGTGGATTAAATACAGCAAAACACTGAAAAGTCCCCCAAAAGAGCAAACAAACCAACCACTAAAAAACAACTACTAATAGTCGGAGACTCCATTATTCGAGGTGTGAAATCTCACCTTCAGAAATCTGGCCGTACAAAGGTTGCTGTTAGGTGTCTCCTGGGTACGTTTGTGTGGAGGGCCACTAACCACATTCTGAATATCGTACGCAACGTGGACCATAAACCGCATGTCATCCTCTACATAAGCACAAATGACAGCCTCTCACACAGTAGAAGAGACTAAACAAAACATAACAAATCTGGCCAGCAAAATTAATTATCTTTCATTCAATCTCTCTTTCTCAGAGATCCTGCCTGTATGGGAAAAGGGCAGAATCGGGCACAGGATCAGAGAGAGAGAGACATCTCCTAACTCAATGCCTGGCTTAAACAATGGTGCCAGGAAAATGGACATGGCTTTATTGGCAATTGGCACAACTTCTGGCAGTGGGACTTCTACAAATTTGATGGTCTGCACCTAAACAAACAAGGAACTCAGGTGCCTGGACAAAAACTCGACATGCACATAGATCATTTAAACTAGTGAGTGGGGAGGAGCAGCTAGGACACCTCATAGCAAGAAGGGTGTCAAGAGCCCTTCCCCCACCAACAGCTAGTTCAACACAGGTCTCTTTTAGTGATCTCAGAACCAGTAGTTATCAAGACACTTCCCTTAACAGGCAAAGGGATAAGCGTAATAGGCACAAGAGAAGCAACATAGATATACAGCATAACGATTCTACTACTTCACCACGCCGCACAAAACAGGGATGGAGGGCTATGTGTGTCAATCCATGTAGTTTGTCAAATAAAATCTCTGACCTCTCCGCTTTAATGACAGAAGCGAAATTAGACTGGGTAGCAGTCACAAAAACCTGGTTTACAGAGCACCATACCTGGGACATCGCTATACCAGGTTACACACTTTTGAAGAAGGACCATGTTAGAAAAAAGGGGGGGGGGCATAGCATTATATGTAAGGGAAGGAACCTTGGCAATAGAAGTCCAAACAAAACAGGGAAGACCAGAAGCTCTATGGGTCACTCTAGGAGCAGGGGACAAAGCCCCCATCCAAGTGGCAGACATATATAAACCTCCCTCCCAAGACTCTGACATAGACAAGGAGCTCCTGGAAAACATATTCTTGATGGCCAACAATGGAGATCTGTTATCTCACCTCCCTTGGTTACCATATAGTTGCACTGGACAATGAATGCATTGTATTTTGTGTAAGACAAGGCCTCCCTGAGGCGGCTTACTAGCTACCAATTGTGTAGGTCTTAACCGCTCATTAGGTAAATATGTTGATAGCTCTGCCCTGTCTTAGCTACCAAATATATAGGCATTAACCCATGCTCATTGTATTTATACTCTATATGATTGCTCACCCACATTTATTCTATGTATGTAATGTGTAACCCCCCTGCAAATGGGGGTTCCCAAAAGACTTCCAGAAGCTTGCTTGAATGCTCCAAGCCTGAATGGTGTTTGGCGTTTAAGACATTTATCTGTGAGTGTTTTTAGAGCCGCTGGTACTGTCTCTTTAAGAGCTGTCTGCTTGCAGACATAATTAGTTTGTATGGGGGGACTGTGTGTTTCTTTGCTTGAGCACCACTCGAGCCGCTGCCAATTCACTCCATTTTTGCAGTCACTAGGAGTGCAAAGGGAACCTATCTGAAAGATGTAACTGTTTGCCAGAAATCATTTAGAGTAATAATGAAAATACAGTTTGTCTAACCTGCTTTCTTTGCAGTCAGAACTGTGTTTGCCTAGTTCCCCATTCTAGTTTTGAACTGCTGAACTGGACCAATCCAGTGTGGGTTAAGGTAGCTCTAAAATGGTGCCTTGGAATGAATCAGAACTTGGACTCGTAATTTGAGCCAGCCACAAGAGGATTGTATGGGCAGTGACTCTGGGAGATGTAGTTTGGACTTCGGCGTCTTTTTGGACCAACAGGGGCAGTCTATTGTGAGTGACAGCCAATCCAGCCAAGAACTGGGAGGAACTCAAAGGAAGTGCCCGGTTTTGTCTGCTGGAGTTTCAGTTGAGCTCTGGCAGTGAAGAGGGAAGGAGCCCTGTGCTTTTTCGGTGTGCAGTTTTAGTCGGGAAACGTGTGTAAGGCCCTGAGTTCCGGTCTGCAGCTTGTGTAACTGCTTGTTAGGACTGAATCCGTCCTGTGAAGAGAATCAAAGGATATCTGAAGAGTAGAAACCAGGCTCACCTTGTAGAAGACTGGAGAAATTGCTGAATTGCGCTTGGTCTGTCAGGAACTGAATCTGCTGTGTGTTCTCCCGGGTATTGTGCAGTAATTGCAATCGGGATAGAGAAGCAGCCTGCCTGGTATAGTACTTTCTGTTTACCATATAAATGTGTGAAGAGGCTTGTGTACCTCAAGTGAATCCTGCTGCCATTAAAGGGCTTTTGCCTGTTACTGTTTACCATATAAATGTGTGAGGAGGCTTGTGTAGCTCAAGTGAATCCTGCTGCCATTAAAGGACTTTTGCCTGTTACTGTTTACCATATAAATGTGTGAAGAGGCTTGTAGCTCAAGTGAATCCTGCTGCCATTAAAGGACTTTTGCCTGTTGCAGTTTGTCATATAAATGTGTGAGTCTCGTGGAGCTCAAGAGTAGCCCTGCTGACGTTGAAGGACCCTATCTTGTTTGGAGGTCGTGAGTACTAATTCAGGGTCGCTCCCTGTTGAATTGCCACATTAAATCCAAATGGAATCACTGTACTGCTGACTGTTTAAGTAATTTTTCTTTTCTCTGGTGAAAGGGCCCCTACCAGCTGCCATGGTTTGGACTAGCCACTAGGGCTTGGGTACCCAGGGACAATAACTGGTAGGGATAGGCCTGCGCACAGAGCCATAGGTAGATGAGTAAAGTGATAAGCTAATTAACCTGATTTCCCCCTGTCCTTGTTATATCCCCCTAAATAAATCAGAGCTGCTTGTTTCAGCAAAGTTATACTGCCTGAGGTATTTGTCTATGTTAAAGTATTGTTCTGTGATTGTTGCACTGTATCTTATTTTACAGGAGGTCCCAGTGCCTGAACCAGTCCTGGGGTAAGTGTATACCTGTGAAGGTAATTCTGATATATTGTGTGGGCCACTAGTGGGAAGAAAGGGGGGTTGCAGTGTCCCAGAGGGCTGTGACCAAGTTAGTTTAACTATTGCAAACCCTGACCTCTGGGTGGAGGCACCCGCCATCGGATCCAGGCCCCTCAACCTGTTAGTGGCAAATCAGGCAGGGGTAGTAGCCCCTGGGATAGCGCCATCTAGGGGTTACATAATGTATGAATGTCTATGTTTTATTCTGACGTGGAGCCTTTGGAAAGAAGTCTATGACTCAAAGGATTGTAATTCCGATTTCCTAAATAAATAAACTAAATAATAATAACGGGGGATTTCAATCTACCTGATGTGGATTGGTCTTCATTCACGGCATCATCTGAACGCAGCAAAGAGTTCCTACTTGCCTTGAAGGGGGCAGGAATTAATCAGCTGGTGCAGTCCCCCACCAGAGAACAGACTATCCTGGACCTGGTGCTAACAAACAGCACCAGAATCTCAGGTGTAACCATAGGGGCAAATCTGGGAACCAGTGACCACAGGTCAATCTGGTTAACAGTGGAAAGGGTAGTGGAATCAAGTCACACAAAGCTCAAAATACTTGATTTCCTCAAGGCAGACTTCAACACCATGAAAGCCCAGTTAAGAAACTTGCTGGGAATCAACAACTCATGGAATGTGGAGAGAAGCTGGGAAGCCTTGAAGACAGCTGTGCTTCAAGTTACTGAACAGTGCACAAAGCACGTCAGCAAGTCAAAAAGAAGAAAAAAGCCGCTGTGGTTTTTCCAAAGAAATCGCAACAATAGTAAAACACAAAAAAGGACCTTCAAGCAGTATAAGCAGACAAAGAAAGAAGCAGACAGGCAGCATTACATGTCAAAGCAGAGAGAACTGGAAAGGCTATTCGGATAGCCAGAGCCCAGACAGAGGAGAAAATAGCGCAGGGAGTAACAAATGGGGACAAAACATTTTTTAGGTACATAAGCGAAAGAAAAAAGAGTAAGGGTTAGATAATCAGGCTAGACTCAACTGAAGGACAGATAGCGGAAAAGGATGAAGACAAGGCAGAAGTGCTAAACAAATTCTGCTGCTCAGTCTTCACCATTGAAGACCAAGGCAGCAGCCCTACTATGGGAAAGGCAGTGTGCAACAGTAGAACAGCAGGCGACTTCCACTTCTCAAGAGAAAGAGTCCTACAATAGTTTAGCAAACAAAGTAGAGAAAGCAACGGGACCCAATGGAATACACCATAGGATTCTAAAGGAGTTATGGGGAAAAAATTGCAACACCGCTCACTGACCTTTTTAATAAGTCACTGGAAAGTGGCACAATATCACTAGACTGGAAAAAGGCTGTGGTGGTACCCTTACATAAAAGTGGAAGCAGGGAAGAGCCTGGGAACTACCGCCCAGTCAGTCTGACCTCAGTGGTAGGTAAACTTATAGAAACCCTGCGAAAAGATAGAATAATGGATCATCTAAAAGAATCCAGAAAGCTTGACCCCAAGCAACACAGATTTACAGCAGGAAAATCATGCCTAACAAACATGATAGAATTCTTCGACTGGGTGACCAGAACAGTGGATCAAGGAGGGAGGTGGCCATGGTGTACCTAGACTTCAGCAAGGCCTTTGACACCATACCCCACAGAAGTCTTATGAATAAGCTAGAGAATACAGGACTTAGTCAGAAGACAGTCAACTGGATCGCAAACTGGCTCAAGAATAGGACACAGAAGGCCCTATATTCAAAACTTTGCCCCGGTGCCAAATTAGCACTGCCCGGCATGCTAAATTAGCCCAGACCCAATAGCCCACTATATTCAAAAGGGATAGCCCCAGTGCTAAACCTCCTGAATATAACATGCTAAGGAAGCTGGGAAATCTGGGCTGGGAGTGCAGTGCAAACATAGCCCAGGAATAAGACAGCTCTGAAAATAGCAACCAGGAAGTGCACACCACAACAGCAGCCAAGTTCTCAACGACGTGAAGGAAGGTAGAGATGAACTAAGTGGCCAATGTGTGTGCCAGCAAATGCGTGGACTCAGTGCAGCTGCAGGTGGCAGTGCATATGAAATTACATTGTGCAAAAATGTACAATAGTTCCGAAACCTTCGCGCAGGTCTAGCGCGGAGCTAAGCCATTTGCCCGGTGCAACTCCTGCTGATGTAGCCTGTCTAACTGGACTCTGAGGTGCATATCATGTATTTTTTCTCTGTTTCAGGAGATACTCAGACTGTGGCTCTGTTTGTGGCTCAGAGCCGTGTATACCTTGTAAAATTGTACTGTTCTTAACCTTGGTGTCTCTATATATATATATTCCTGTACATATCTTAACTGTGCTTACTGTCTACTGGTTATGTTCACATGGTTGTATTTTGACTCTATATACTGCCTAACTTGTGTAATGTTGTCCTCTGTATGAACCTGTATCTCACTGTATCTGTATCTCATTGTACTCTCCCAGGTCATACCTGAAAATGGGCATATAACTTGTCTAGTGTACTTACCTGGTCAACAAAAGCTAAATAAATAAATCACGGTTGCCCAGGGCCAAACTTTGCTATATTCAAACGTGACATGCAAATGAGCCTACTTAGGTAGTCTCTGGGCAAACATCCAGATCAGCATCTCATTATAACCTGATTTGCATGCAGTTTGCTCAGCGCTACTGCAGGGTCCCACAGCTCCAACTGTAAGTCAGTCTGGAAGTACAGGGACTGGCTGGGTCTGCCCACAGCTCCACCTGTAGGTCAGTCTGGGAGTGCATGGTGGTAGCCGCAGGCTACATTTATACAGTACAGCATAGCATATCGTGTCCCAGGGGACTACACAGCACAGGCACAGGTGGCGGTGCTGCACGCAACTGTCAAACTGTAGGCCTTACTACAGTGCATAGCAGACACTATAGTAGCAAGGGGACCAGTAGTGTGAGGTACACAGCAATGCCTATTGTGTGCAGGGCGGTGATGGCCACTGCACCGTACACAGTGACAGGCCCAACTTGCAGGTGTTTACTGACAGTGGACATTACTGTTATGCTGTTGTGCGACCCACAGATGCCACACTACTGGCATGGGATGCTCACAGTGACATATACACTGTGGCTGTGTGTGTTGTGGTATCTGTACAGATGTGTGGTATGTGGCTGGGGGGGGGGCACATACGATTAGACAGGCACACCGGTGTTGGGTTATTCCCAACTTTGGCCCATGTGCACTGCGTGATGTGTCCCAGCCTTGTGGCCGCACCCAGTCTGTGGTGCAGCCTGGCCACTTGTACACCCTCCCCTCAACACCCTCCATGCCCACAGTGCTGCATGTGTGTGCTGACATCTGTTGGTGTCCAGAGAAGGGTGGTCTGCAGGTGTGTGCTGTATCTCTGAACTGCCATGGTGTCCACTGGGAGCCGGGTCACCACATACTGCCGGCATGGCTGGGACAGGTGGCAGATGATGGCATCATAGTGATGCCATCAGTGAGCAGCATGTTTCTTCTACATCTGGCTTATTTCTGTAACCCCCAGGGGGCGCTACCCTTAGGGCTACTACCCCTGTCTGCCCCCACGGAGGCAGGGTGAGGGGCCCAGATCCGTTGTCGGGTGCCTCCACCCAGAGGTCGGGGTTAGTACACTCAAGACTACCTCAGTGACAGCCCTCTGGGCAACTGCAACCCCCCCCTTCCGTCCCACTAGTGACTCACACTGGGTGCCAACAATTCTTTCCACCAGTACACTTACCCCACGGATAATATATTCCAACTCACTCCGGGGACCCCCTGTAAAGTAAGGTACAGTTATATTACAGTCACCATACAGCAACTCATCAGAAGAGTACAAACCAGCCAGGGTGTAGTTATAACACAGCAATCTGATTTATTAAAAGGGCAGATAACAATGGAAAGGGGAAAAATCAAGTTGATTGGCTTACACTATTTCTATATACCTAGGACTCTGTGCACAGGCCTAACCCTACGATTTACTGTCCCTGGGGTACCCAAGCCCTAACGGCTAGTCCAAAACGTGGCAGCTGGTAGGGGCCCTTCACACAGAGAAGAAAGAAAAGTTTAATTAAGCAGTCAGCAGTATAGCATTGCCATTTGGAACCTCTGTTGCACATTTAACAGGGAGCTACCCTGATTCAGTACTCACAACCTCCAGAACAGACAGAATCCTTCAACACCAGCAGGGCTGAGCCTGAACTCCACGAGCCTCCTCACACATTTATATGGCAAGCTCCACAGCAATAGCAGAGGGGTACCACACCAGGCAGCTGCTGCTAGGCTCTCCAGATTTCACAGTCACTGAAGTACTGCAAATGGCAACTTTATTCACTCCTCTCGTGGACCAAGCGCGATTTAGCAGATTCTCCAGTCCTCCAAACAGGTCGAGCCTGGTGGGTAGCTGTGCAGGACACAGCCTCCTCTGACGGCATGCCGGCGGGTTTAATCCGACTCCTCTCACGGGCAAAAATGGCCGCTTCAGGCCTTCACGCGCTTCCCGCGCGAACACTTCCACAGTGCAGAAGCACACAGCTCCTCTCCTCACCTCAGCCACAACGCATCTGACCCTGACAGCCTGGGGCACTCCTCTCAGTTCGGGCGTTACCCGATTCGATTGGCTGGCTGAACCTGCCAGTCACTTCCTTCAGCTCTCAGTGGTGCGAAAAAGCACCATAGCCCATAATACCTCTCTCAAATACAAACAGTTCCCATATTGGTCAACCGACTCTGGGGGGTCCCAAGGTACTGATTGGTCCAATTCAATAGTTCTGGACCAAAATGGAGGAGGCAATCAAAACAGTTTTTACTGCAAGAGAAAACAGGTTAGAACAACTACACTGCCATTAATATTTTACGATATTTTAAGCAAACATTCACATCCTCTTTCAGAGCTCCCTTAGCACCACTAGCGATGGCAGAAAGGAGCGTTTATTTGCAGCCAGGCGGGATTCGAGCATAACAACACTCAAACCCTCCTGATCAATCATGACTGCAACCCAAAGCAGCCCTTAAAGAGACAGTATACGGAGGCCTTTTAAAGCGCTCACTGGCTTCCCATTTAAACGGCTTTAACGCCCAACTCCAACCAGGCACGGAGCATTTACCCAAGCTCCGGGGAAGCTTTTAAGAACCCCCATTTGCAAGGGGGTTACACCTTCCCTGGCCTGGAAAAGTTTGGCGTCCGCGTCAAGCAACTACCCCGAGGCCATTTAGGCGGACATCCCAATTAACACTATATCACATTTTGAATTACATACAGAAATATTACATTTACAATATATTATGGTTCATACACATTGTACACATAACTCTGGTTCCCTTTTTTTTCAAATCAGGTTACTAATTCCTGCTTATGGCACCGGGACTGGGGGAACCCCTCCTTTCTAGTCACTGGTGAGTCACCTGAAACAGGAGCACCACACTCTAAGGGCAATACTAACAATCTGGAGTCATCCCCCAAGGCTAACTTAGGCAGGGAACATGGGGACACATATACCCCCTTGTGAACCACATTTAAGGGCAGGTCCACTGGCTGACCAAGTGATTAATAGCTCAACTTTATTACTGGCCGTATTTGTCGGCCAGATCATCTAGGGGTCTCGGGGGATCCTAAACCAGGCCCTGACTCCACTTCAGTATCAGTGACATTAGCAACGGGAATCTCCTCAAGGGGAACAGGTTCAGTGCTCATAATACTATTAGGGGCTTGACTTTCTATCCCCGAACCCACCCCACTGGGCTCATCTGGGGGCGGTTTAGGTACTAGAGGGGAACCATCAGGGCATTCAAAATATTCATCCGATTCGGGCATATCCCTGGCGTGTTCCCCTGTCCCACTCTCTTCTTCTGAAAAGTCAGATAATTCAGCCAGGCCAGACAGTTCAGCCAGGCCTAAGGACTCAGCCCCTTGAGCTTGTCTGCTACCCCATTCATCTTCTGGAGGCATTGCCTCCGGGGACAAAGTAGAGGGCTCAATCAGTACAGACGGGCCAATTTCAGTTCCCGAGTTAACAAGGGGATTGCCCCGAAACAATTGACTCAGTTCATAAGAGGGATAGTATTCAATATCACCTTCGCTATCTTCCGACACTGAGTGTTGATCATTTCCTTCTGCAGGAGGGGTGGGACAAGGCTCCCTTGGTGGACTTGTTGAAGGCTCCACAGGCTTGGTTCTTCTCTTAGCAACAGATCTAGTCACAGGCTGGGAAGGAGTGGCAGTGGAAGGTTCAGCTTCAATCAAGATCTGCCCAATCGGCAGCAAATGATTCCTGTGTATGGTTTTCACATCTTTCGAATTGTTTTCAGGCCGCACTTTATATACAGGTAGGTCTGCCAGCTGTCCCACAACAATATGAGGGAGGTGATGCCATCTGTCGGCAATCTTATGTTTGCCATGCAGCCCCAGATTTCTCAACAGCACTCTATCCCCTTCTCTCAACTCTACTGTTTTCACTTTTTTGTCATATCTCTCCTTGTTAACCAGATTTCGTTTAGCAGCCATGGTCTGGGCCAGTTGGTAGGCATGGTTTAATTGGGCCTTTAATCTCTGTACGTACTGTAGATGGTTTTCTGCTTGCACCCCATCGGGGGAAACCCCGAAACACACATCCACTGGCAATCTAGCCTCTCTCCCAAACATCAGTCAATAGGGGGAAAACCCTGTGGCATCACTTTTCGTGCAATTGTAAGCGTGAACTAAAGTGCTGATCTGTTGGCTCCATCTCGATTTATCTTTTGATTGTAAGGTGCCCAGCATGTCAAGCAATGTCTGATTAAACCTTTCAGGCTGAGGTCTCCCTCGGATGATAGGGGGTTCGTGATTTTCGTACCCCCCACAAAGATAGCATCTCTTTAATCAAACGACTCTCAAAGTCCCTTCCCTGGTCGGAATGAATCCGCTGTGGGGCCCCATAATGGACGAAAAAGTTCTCAACAAGTATCTTAGCCACCGTGGTTGCTCTCTGATCCTTGGTCGGGAAAGCCTGTGCGTACCGGGTAAAATGATCAGTGACCACCAATATGTTGCTGACACTTTTCAGATCAGGCTCTAAACTCAGGAAATCAATACAGACCAGTTCCATAGGAGCACTAGTAGTAATGTTGACCAGGGGAGCAGCTCTCCGGGGTAATGCTTTTCTTTGCAAACAACGACCACAGGTCTTGACATACTGTTCCACATCCGCACTCATCTTCAGCCAATAGAATCGAGCCCGTACCAGGTCAAGTGTTCGATCTATGCCCAGGTGCCCCATTTGATTATGCAATGACCTGAAGACTAGCTCTCTGAAAAACCGTTGGCAGCACCAGTTGTTGTCGGTGTACCCGGCCCTCCTTATTCACAGTCTCTCTATATAGTAGTTCATTGATCAGCTTTAATTTGGGCCCTTCTTTATACAACAAAGTAGTCCGTATGTCAGTGGAGCGTAGTTTGGATACATCCCTTCTGGCCCGAAAACCTCTACGGCCGTTCTTATCATAGGATCACAGGATTGAGCCTGTTGGAGATCATCATTGTTGAGTTGCGGCAGGGAGCTGGTGTCCAAGGCAGAGAAATGACAGTAAGCAGCAGGTATACAGTTTTCCGGCGGCCCCAGACAATCTACCACACAGTCCACCGTATCAGGAGACGCCTGTTCTTCTTTGTCGAACTTCTGGCAGAGGGCTCTTATGTCAGGTTCAGACAACCGGACCCATTCAGTCTGGGACGCAGGCCTCAGAGAGAGAGCATCCACATCTATTGGTTTAGGCCTGCCCGGTATTCTACAGCGTAATCGTAGGTGGCCAAGGCAGAGAGCCACCTATGCCCAGTAGCATCCAATTTGGCAGAGGTCTGTACATAGGTCAGAGGGTTGTTAGCAGTCTTTACTAATATCTTGGCACCATACAAATAGTCATGAAACTGATCAACAATGGCCCACTTTAGAGCCAAAAACTCTAGTTTGTGCACGGGGTAATTTTTCTCTGAAGGCGTCAGACTTCTACTGGCAAACACTACAGGTCTCAGCCTATTTGAGTGCTCCTGGTATAACACAGCCCCCAATCCTTGTAGACTTGCATCAGTATGAAGAGTGTAGGGCTTAACTGGGTCAGCATAGGCCAGTACTGGAGCGTGGGTAAGTTGATATATGATGTCGTGAAAAGCTTCCTCACACTCAGCAGTCCATCGATCCCCAAACATATAGTTTGGCCGGAAAATACTTCTTTTCCATGTCAGTGTACACACCCTTCTTATACTTTTTGTGAGTAGGCAGATACCCCTGAGTGAGATTAAGGAGGAGGCGAATCACTCGTGAATAGTCTCTGACAAACCACCTATAATATCCACAAAACCCCAGGAATTGTTGCAGCTCTTTCAAATTCCTGGGTTGAGGCCAAGTGGTCAACACCTTCACCTTGCCAGGGTCAGTCTCTATGCCTTCAGTGGACACTATATGGCCCACATATTTCACGGAAGTCTGGAAGAATTGACACTTGTCGATAGACAACTTAAGGCCGAAATCCTCCAACCGATCCAGGACTTTGAATAATCTTTGCTCATGTTCTTCCAATGATCAGCCGAACACTATAACATCATCTAAATAGACCAAACACTCGAGTAGGTTCATGTCCCCCACAGCTCGTTCCATCAAGCGCTGAAAAGTGGCTGGGGCACCCGAAATTCCTTGAGGCATCCGAACAAACTCACAGAAACCTAAAGGGCAAATGAAAGCAGTCTTCTCCCGGTCATCTGGGGCCATCGGGATCTGGTAGTATCCGCTCCGAAGATCCAACACAGAGAACCACTTACTACCATTCAAACAATCCAAGGTGTCTTGTATGCGTGGCATGGTATATTGATCCGGAATGGTCCGCCTATTCAAAGTGCGATAGTCTACACACATCCGAACTGCCCCATTCTTTTTCCTTACTACTACAATGGGGGAGGCATAGGGGCTCCTAGACTCTTGAATTACACCAGCAGCCAACATTTCTTGCAGATGCCGCCGTACATCATCTATGTCAGCGGGAGCCAGACATCGGGATCTCTCTCGGAAAGGTCTTTCGTCGTGCAATCAAATGTGATGCTCAGCCCCTTGTACACATCCTACATCCCACTCCTTCAAGGAAAAAACCTGGTCCCTCTTGGCAAGCATCTCACTGACCCTTCGCTTCCAGTCAGTAGGCAGCGGGGAGTCACCAAAGTCAAACAGATCAGGAGCAACTCTATCACCCGTCCAAGAACTCTTTCTATGTGGTAGTACAGCAGTATCCGCACAATGAACGCTAGCCAGGGTACACCCTCTTCTTATCCGAATCTCTTTATCAGACACATTGTGCACTTGAACCATCACCCTCCTAACATAAGCATGGGCTCTAGCCGGCAGAATGCTGGGTCTGAGCAACAACCCCTCAGGTAATCCTCCCTCCACAGGCACATCCAGCATCAACAACTTGTTCTTGACATCTGTTTTTAGTCGTACCTCTCCATGCAGAACACATTGTGCATTTGGGGCAAGTACCACGGGGGCCGGATCCTTTTTCCACACCACCCCCACAGGGCCTTCAGGTTCCTCCAGACTACCCTTCTCCTGAGTGGCTCTGACCTTTTGAATCACAGCAGGTATGCTCAAAGCTCGCCCAGTTTGGAATGCTCGCTTCTCTGAGCACAATTGGGCCAATCGTCCAAACATGTGTGCATTTGTCCCAATCAACGAGGGCACCCCATCGTACAGTCCAGTGGGTGGGCAAACTAAAACTAAGGTTTCCACTTGCTCATCTATTCCATTCACAGTTGCAGGGAACAATAACCAGACACGGATGTACCCCAAATATGGATAGGCCTTGTCACTCAACCCCCATACATGTAGACCAGTTAGAAGCTGCAGGGGCACCTCAGATAAGTGTGCATGGTACCAGTCCTGAAACATGATGGTCACCTGGGAGCCACTGTCCAGTACAGCTCGAGTGGGAATTCCATTTACCTGCACCCGGGTCTCCATAGATGGCCCAACCACATCAGACCAGTTGGGGTAGCAGCATTAGTAGCCTGGCGGGCATGGGCCTGAGTCACAAAACTTTTCTTGGGGGCCCGAGACTGGGCCTGGCAGTGTCGGGCGATCAGTCTGCTGTTAACTTTCCTTAAATTCTCTGGCCTCTGGCACTCAGGCTGGAAATGCCCATCTTCCCCACAGTGGTAACAAAACTTGGGGTCCTGGGGATCACTATTCTGAAGGGGGCCCTGAGAGGAGTGAGAAAGCTCTCTAGGGCTAGGGTTCGGGGCTCTACATGACTCAGGGGCCCCGGGCCGAGTAGGGTACACAGTAGACTGCTTTAAGTCCCTCACCAGTTCCCATAAATTCCTGATCTCAGCCCTCAACTCACCCTCCACGTAGGGGTCAGAGGAAACAGCTCGCATCCCCACAGTACCTGGAAAATCTGGGGACCCCTCAGGTCCTCCAGGTGAGCTAGTCTCCTCAGGGGTGTTATACTCAGGGGTCCCACTAGGGTTCACTGCCCCCACACAGGGTTCCCACCCCTCTTCATCAGTCTCCACTTCCCGAATTTCCCTCATCAATTGACAATATTCAGGCGGGGTGGCCGGCCGACCATGCAACTTGAGTTTCAGCAGCGTTACACTAGAGAATCTGACAGACTTTAAAATATGTTCTAACCAAACCTGATTCAGGGCTGTAGCAGTGATTCCCCCTTTTCTACAAGCCTTCTGCAATGCCCGCTCCACTCTAGTAACAAAAGCGGACAGTTTTTCATTTCTCCACTGCTTAGCAGACCTGAATTTCCATAGTAAATCTTCACCAGTCTCTGTACTCCCAAAAACCCCTTCTAAAGCAGAGAGATACTCTGCAGCAGTGGCTTCCGGACAGGTGGACCGGAAGAACCTAATGGCTTCTAAGGCAGGACCCCGCAAACTCTCCATCAGCCTCTTCCTTTTTCTCCCCCTCAGAGCATTGCCACTCCTGGACTAAAGGGGTGGCATAGTCCATCCACGCCTCCAGGTCATCCTCCCCGGAAGGCACTGGTACCATGCCAGAGAAAAGTTTTAACTTACGGTAGGAATCAAGCTGTATGGATGGGACTGCCAAGGGCAAAGAAGCCAGCACGGAACTTTTGGGCGGGCAAGGGGAGGTGCCCGGGGAACCTCGGGGGATAGTATCACTGGACAAATCCAAGGCTTGTAACAACTCCTGGGTAGTCCTCCCCTCCACAGCTAACAATTTAAGCAGTTTGTCTTTAAAACTGTTCATCTGGGGAGACCCCCCCAGGGGTGACTAACCCACTTCGGATATGAATTAGCCTCCACCCCCTGGGACGCACCCTCCAGGTAAATCACAGGAGGTACCTTCTCAGGGTCAATGGCCACACTGCACAGGAGTAACACCTGCAGTGTCTGGTCAAGCAGATCAGCCATACGCCCTTTCACTTCAACCTTACCCAAACATTTTACTCGCTCGGCAACAGAGACAATATCAACAGTTGAGGTACCCAGGGGCACATCTAACAATAATACAGTCTTCTGGGAGTCTAGCTCTTCGGCTTCACCCCAACCCATCAATCTGTGTACCATGGTTTTGATGGGTCCCAGTTTAATCTTTTCCATTTTTTCCATCTCTGATGTATTTCCTCACTGAGCCACTAGGGGACGCAAATCCCAGCGGTGCCTCCAATTTATAACCCCAAGGGGGCGCTACCCTTAGGGCTACTACCCCTGTCTGCCCCCACGGAGGCAGGGTGAGGGGCCCAGATCCGTTGTCGGGTGCCTCCACCCAGAGGTCGGGGTTAGTACACTTAAGACTACCTCGGTTACAGCCCTCTGGGCAACTGCAACCCCCCTTCCGTCCCACTAGTGACTCACACTGGGTGCCAACAATTCTTTCCACCAGTACACTTACCCCACGGATAATATATTCCAACTCACTCCGGGGACCCCCTATAAAGTAAGGTACAGTTATATTACAGTCATCATACAGCAACTCATCAGACGAGTACAAACCAGCCAGGGTGTAGTTATAACACAGCAATCTGATTTATTAAAAGGGCAGATAACAATGGAAAGGGGGAAAATCAGGTTGATTGGCTTACACTATTTCTATATACCTAGGGCTCTGTGCACAGGCCTAACCCTACGATTTACTGTCCCTGGGTACCCAAGCCCTAGCAGCTAGTCAAAAGCGTGGCAGCTGGTAGGGGCCCTTCACACAGAGAAGAAAGAAAAGTTTAATTAAGCAGTCAGCAGTATAGCAATGCCATTTGGAACCTCTGTTGCACATTTAACAGGAGCTACCCTGATTCAGTACTCACAACCTCCAGACCAGACAGAGTCCTTCAACACCAGCAGGGCTGAGCCTGAACTCCACGAGCCTCCTCCACACATTTATATGGCAAGCTCCACAGCAATAGCAGAGGGTACCACACCAGGCAGCTGCTGCTATGCTCTCCAGATTTCACAGTCACTGAAGCACTGCAAATGGCAGCTTTGTTCACTCCTCCCGCGGACCGAGCGTGATTTAGCAGATTCTCCAGTCCTCCAAACAGGTCGAGCCTGGTGGGTAGCTGTGCAGGACACAGCCTCCTCTGACCACACGGGCAAAAACGGCCGCTTCAGGCCTTCACGCTCTTCCCACGCGAACACTTCCACAGTGCAGAAGCACACAGCTCCTCTCCTCACCTCAGCCACAACGCATCTGACCCTGACAGCCTGGGGCACTCCTCTCAGTTCGGGCGCTACCCAATTCAATTGGCTGGCTGAACCTGCCAGTCACTTCCTTCAACTCTCAGTGGTGCGAAAAAGCGCCATAGACCATAATACCTCTCTCAAATACAAACAGTTCCCCTATTGGTCAACCGACTCTGGGGGGTCCCAAGGTACTGATTGGTCCAATTCAATAGTTCTGGACCAAAATGGAGGAGGCAATCGAAACAGTTTTTACTGCAAGAGAAAACAGGTTAGAACAACTACACTGCCATTATTATTTTACGATATTTTAAGCAAACATTCACATCGTCTTTCAGAGCTCCCTTAGCACCACTAGCGATGGCAGAAAGGGAGCGTTTACTCTGCAGCCCGGGCGGGATTCGAGCATAACAACACTCAAACCCCCTCCCTGATCAATCATGACTGCAACCCAAAGCAGCCCTTAAAGAGACAGTATACGGAGGCCTTTTAAAGCGCTCACTGGCTTCCCATTTAAACGGCTTTAACGCCCAACTCCAACCAGGCACGGAGCATTTACTCAAGCTCCGGGGAAGCTTTTAGGAACCCCCATTTGCAAGGGGGTTACATTTCTATGTGTCATACTTATTGGTTAGGGTTGCACAAAGCTGCACAAAAGTCACGCAAAAGCCACGCAAAGCCACAAAGACATGCAAAGCTGGTTTGCCAGGGTTAAGACTACCTTTTCCTGGGCAGTAATCTGCACTGTGCAATGTGTTGCACTAATGTTGTGCAAAACCACTTTGCGCGGCACTAAGCGCTGAATATAGCATTGCGCTGACACGCCTCCTCAGCCCCTTGCATACATTATGAGTTTGCCCAGCACTAATGCAGTTCGCATTTGCTATTTGATCCCTTGAATATAGCGGACACGTGCTAACCCGGCGCTAAACCTGCGCAAATGGTTTGCGCCCAGCACAAAGTTTTGAATATCTGGCCCAGAGGGTCTTAGTTAATGGAGCTCAGTCAGGGGAGGGCAAGGTGATCAGTGGAGTGCCACAGGGGTCAGTATTAGGTCCCATACTCTTCAACATTTTCATCAGCAACATCACTTATGAGCTGGAGAGGAAAGTATACCTGTTTGCGGATGATACAAAACTCTGCAACCGGGTGGACACCCAAGAGGGAGTCTTGAAGATGGAAAAGGATCTAAATAGGCTGGAAAGATGGTCCAAAAATTGGCAACTGAAGTTCAATGCCAAAAAATGCAAGGTCATGTATCTGGGTAAAAGAAACCCCAGGAAGGAATACATGCTACTAGGACACCAGTTTGAAGTAACACAGGTGGAGAGGGATCTTGGCGTAATCATTACAGATGACCTTAGGACAAGCAAGCAATGTGAAAGGGCAGCACAGAAAGCAAATGGCATCCTCGGATGCATTGGAAGGGGTATAACTAGCAGAAAAAGAGAGGTGATAATGCCACTCTACAGATCACTGGTCAGGTCACACATGGAATATTACGTCCAGTTTTGGAGGCTTCACCTGAAGAAGGAAGTCAACAGACTGGAGGCGGTGCAGAGAAGGGCTACAAAGATGGTGCAGAGTTTGCAACAGGAGTCATATGAAACCAGACTGGCTGACTTACAGCTGTACTCACTTGAACAGAGAAGAGACGGGGGGGACAATGATCAAAACGTTTAAGTATATGAAAGGAATTAACATGGCGTGGAAGGAAAACCTGCTTCAGATTAAATCAGAGAGTCATACAAGAGGTCACAATCTACAACTGGCAGGAGGTAAATTTAGGGGAAACATCAGGAAGTACCTTTTTCTGAGAGGATAGTTGACCTTTGGAATAGACTCAAGAAGTGTAAGGGAATTCAAACTTGCATGAGACAAACACTATGAACAAAAAAGGAAGTAGTCTAAGAGGAGAGGGTAGATATTCTGGGAAGACTAGATGGATCAAGAGGTCCCCTTCTGCCAGCAAATTCTTATGTTCTTATGTGAGCTGGGTAGCCAACTGGTTGAAAGATAGGGAAAGGGATCCGGAGATACTAGAGAAATGGTCCAGGGAGTGGCAGCTGGATTTCAGCCAAAAATCACAAAATCATGCACCTAGGGAGGGGAACCCCGAGTACTTACAGTCACCCAGCAAGAGAGGAATCTTGGGGTGATCAAATCTGATTATCTCAAGGTGGCAGTGCTGTGCAGCAGGCCAGCAGGCAAGGGGAGTCGGATGCTGGGCTGCATAGGGAGGGGGACTTCTAGCAGGAGAAGAGGTGGTGTTGCCTCGGTATCGTTCACTTGCAAGACTCCTACTGTGTCTAGTTCTGGAGACCGCACCTCCACAAGGACATTGACAGGGTGGAAGTGGTCCAGAGGAGGGCTACTAAAACGGTGCGAGGGTTGCATGAAAAATCATATGAGAAGAGGCCATGGGAACTTAATATTTATTCCCGGTCAACAAAAACTAAATAAATAAAATTAAATAAATAATTTCCTGAAGGAGAGCAAGAGGGGACATGATTCAGACCTGTAAGTACCTCACAAGGGTGAACAAAGTGCAAGAGAGGAGTCTCTTTCACATGAGGAAGAGCATCAGAATGAGAGGGCATGCTATGAAGCTTGAGTGAGAAATTTAACAGGGATGTGAAGAAGTACTTGTTCACAGAAAGGGTGGTGGACACCTGGAACAGACTGCCAGAAGAGGTGGTGGGGGCAAAGACAGTGGGGAGCTTGAAACATCTGTGGAATAGGCACATGAGTATAATAAATAGAGGTAAGGGAGGAGAAAAGAACACCTGTGACCAAATAGACTCCAGGGTGTAGTATTAGGCAGGGAAAATAGTGTTAGGCAGAGAAAACAGGGCAGACCAGATGGATCTACTGGTCCTTTTCTGCCGACACCTTGTGCTAGGGCCCCTCTAATTGTCACCGCAGCTTATGTCCTCCCACGTAATCAAACCCCTGCATTTCTTTTGCTAGTGGGCTACCTCACCAGCCTTCCCCACAAAGGGGAACAGGTACTGGTAGGAGACCTCAACGTAAACACCAGCTCAGCAGCCCATGTCAAAGACACATTCCCGGCCCTTGACCTGATCAAATTGATATCCCAGCCCACAAGGTCAAACCCCTCTAATGGTTCTCACACTCTGCTAGACATCCTACTAACCAGTCGCCCTCACAGAATCTCAGATCTTGTGGTCCTTCCCATCTCTCTGAGTGACCACTCCCCAGTCCTCATCTCCTGGTCCTGTCAACTACCTAAACCACCACCCAACTTTGTTTCACACTGCCATCTACGTCCTGGCAGCTTTAACAAACTCAGACAATACCTGGCCCACTGGGACTGGTGCCCCATAGCACAGGCCCAGACCGTAGATGATGCCCTCAACTATTTCACCTGCTCCTTCAACAAGACCTGTGATATCTTTGCCCCACTTACCAAAATCCACACCAAGAAGAGCAACACACCTTGGATAATGCCCATGCTGTTACAGTACCTTCAGCAAAGGGGACAACCTCTGGCACAGAGCCGTTGCCTCTGGTAAGCTGGCAGACAGACAGACGTATAACGCCAAACGAAATAGATGCACCTGGGCCATCTGCAGGGCCAAGGCAGAGTTCTATAGATCCACCTTGGCTGCCTCCTGGGGGAGCGCACAAAAATTCTGGGATAACATTAAAGATCTTAATGGGAAATCCCACTCCCCACCCCCGTCCCAACTCACCATCAATGACAACATGTCCACAGATCCACAAAGCATTGCTGACTGCCTCAACTCCGCCTTCTCTGACCTCAGCGCAGTCCTCCCTAGCAACTTTTTGACCCAATTCCACCCACTCCAGCACCCAATCTCCAGCGCCTCCATTCTACCTAAGGGTCATTACCCCGCTGGAAGCCAAACCTACCTATCAAAGGCCCTCAATGGTTCCAGCCACTGCAAAGACCTCTTAGACATGAGAATTCTTTGTCTGGTCCTTGACTCCATCCTTACCCCTCTCACAGACCACCTCAACAGCTCCCTTTGTCTTGGACAGTTCCCAACCGCTTGGAAAACAGCAGTCATAACCCCTATACTAAAAGGGGGTGACAGCTCCTCCCCAAACAACTATCGACCTATCTCCATCCTCCCTCCATTCTCCAAAGCCCTAGAAAAAATATTTT